>OX439431.1:11848414-13098414 GCA_949319885.1 Mecyna flavalis | reverse complement strand
GCTTTAGCGCGGCTCTAGTGCCTCGACTGAGCGCGGCTTGGCTTAATAAGTTCTTGCACGTTCATTCTAGTTTCAATGATTAGTGTGTTAAACGAGAAGTTTACTATTATGACCCAAAAGTAAAATATAATGAATTGTAATATAACTACATACTTTAATTTAAACATTTGTACTACTAGTAACTGCTTTTTTAGACGAATAAATGGATGTAATATCTCTCTTTATCTATTAAAAATATGTGACGAAGTTATTCAAAACATACGCGCAAGGTCTATTAGTGTTTAAAAATGGATTAAGCAATAATTTCCCTCTTTAAAAAAATGCTTAACCCTTTCCCCGCCACGCTTTTTTCCGAAAATGGTGCCCCACATGCCACGACCATTAAAAAAATCCAAAAAATTATTAGGTTATACTCAACTCATTCAGGCAAGTAAAAATACAACGTTTCTTGATCATGTTTTTTTGTCTGATATATCAGACATTGGCGTGGTGGGCACGAAAATGGTTTGTCTGATATATCAGACATTGGCGTTGAAAGGGTTAATCAAAACACAAATTTTGTCAACTTTACTCTTCTTCGTAAAACCAAAACTTTTATAATGCGAGAACTTAGTGCCTCCTTGTTATCTAGTAATCTAAATTGTGCAAACTCTCCGGACTTGTGTTGAATTAACAGCGCGCAAGGTGAATTACAGCGCGGCTTTCGCTTGGCTTTAGTAGCTCGACTGAGCGCGGCTTGGCTTAAGGCACGTTCATTCTAGTTTTAATGATTAGTGTGATAACCAAGAAGAAGAAGTTTATTAGTAATAGAAATAACATAAAATTGACATGAATGATATTGCAATAAGTGAACTTGACGCAATAATTTAATCATTTGTACTTTAGCGTGGCTTTCACTCGGCTCTAGTGGCTCGACTGAGCGCGGCTTGGCTTGCTTCTAACGCTCGCGTGGTAAATGTTTAAGGTTGTTTTAAATGTGTTCGCAATTATATCGATAGCTAAATCCTCGTGTTGTGTTTGCACGCTATGTTTTACCCGTTTGCGGATGGAGTGTCCTACTTTTACACAATGAAAAAAGTGGTCTAAGTAAAATTTTGCATTGGAGTAGTTACTTCAAAGTATATTTTAATTAAAAATAGCAAAAGAGTTAGCTTCTTATAAGGAAATAACAATAAAACGAGTTAATTTGTACTATACTTACTTTCAGATTATTCATGAAAATATTAAATGGTTTGATTATGCTGTTTTGGTTAAATACCTTTATTTATTATTTAGTACAATCAGGCCTAAAGTAAGAATCGAACTCGTACTTTACTTAAAATTAAGAACATTTATAAAACGTTGAAAAGCTTATTTGTTTCCCTCAAATGAAAGATAATATACGAGTGTCGGCGCCACTTGCTCTCCACCAAACAAACATTAGTACCTTATTGTGGATGGTAAACCTTTGGCACGCTTCAGAAGGCGTGAATTCATTGAAATACGAGTAAACTGAGTTAGATAAACACTGTTTATTTATAATATTTTATGAAAAATTTATTGACGCACTTATATAATGATATGCTTCCTTTAATTAGAAGATGATAATTGACTTTTGTCATACTTATTATTATACTTAATACGCAAAGCGATGTTCGTTTTCAACATTATGATAATTGTGTGCACGCACAATATAAAAATCGTTTAGTTCCGAAGCTCTTAACAACAGCCTTTTTGCTACAACATTCCAGATGAAGTTGGTGATTCGTAAATCATTGTCATGTATTCGACATAAAATTGTCAGAATCGTATCAGTACGAGTATGTTTTCATAAACTCTTTACTAAGCTTACTTAAAGATCGTAAATTAACAAATATAGAAATATTTCTAAACGCACACACTCTTTAGAATACCATGTAAAATTGTACAAAGATCAACTTTTCTTCAATCTACGTAGTTTAAAATGGTTTGCCACCCCTACTGTACCTAGTCGGAAGATAGTGAGCTCAACTTGCGGCAGGGATCGTTCTTGGTAGTCATATCAATCCCAGGGACGCTGCCGACGGCGATGTAGGAGCGCGGGGGGGTTTAGTGGGTATTCTCCGTGCACCAGTCTTTCTTAAGAATGGGGCATGGAGCTGCACTGAGTCCCACACACGGCTCGCCTACCCCAGGCGGGTTATGGTGCGTAAAAGCATTCCCCTCCACAAAAAAAAAAAAAAAAAAAAGGGATTAGCGCGCGCGGTTCAACACGAACACGATTAACGCGCTGATAGACGCTTCCACGAACCAGAGGTGTTGTAGCCCTGACGTGGTTAAGTACATCTGAAGTGAAATCAAGTCACTTTTACAACTAAAAGGTTGGCCAAACTTGTCAAATTGAAGTTAGGTATCACAACTCCCGAAACATGACCAGGAATGGAATTCATTGAAAGACAAAAGTCACTGCCATATTGTTCACACTTTACCATAGCTAGTATAGTAAGTAGCAACCCTGATCTGTGTAAAAGTGTCAATTGAAATAGGAATCTATGCAATAGGCTTTAAGCTAAAAATTGGTTGTAATTGGACCATTACGGTTGGTTGATGTGCTGCTTACTATACATAATGTAATACCTAGTGTGTACAAGCTTCTTGGTAGCACATGCTTCTTGGTTAAAATATAACCCTATAGCCTGCGGCAGCCGCTAAATATGCATTTAAACAAATTTACAATAATGACATGCCAATAAAATGGTTTGCCATCCCTGCAGGACCTAGATAGAAGATGGTAAACTCTACTTGCGGCAGGGATTAGCGCTCTTGTTCAACAGGAACATTATGAACGCACCGACAGACTTTTCTATGAACCTTGGCACTGTGTTGTTATTCCGAAAAATAAGTTACATATTAGAAAATGTTGCATAAGCATGTATGACATGGTGTCAACAGTAAGACGACTAGGTATGTATATATAAAAAAAAGTATAACATGAACTGGCGACTCGACTTCACCCTGTGGATTCCTTGATGCCATATTTGAAGGTAAAACCTGCCGCTATTCCGGCAACATTAATAGTGAAAAACACAGAACCTCCTCCTTTTTTGAAGTCGGTTAGTGAGTACGATGCGAGTACGTGTACTTGATACAATATCATCTCAGTTCTATTACTCAGTGCCACGTTTAAACTCTCAGTAAAATGACGCGTCATGCGAACATCAATTTGTCATTTCACCCGCATCCCTTGTTCTGGGACTACCTAATGAAAAGTAAATTAACCAATTTTGATGTCTCAACTTCATGTCTATTCTTAGACGAAATTTCATGCTAATTTGTTGAAAAAGAAACTAACAACCATGTTAAGTATGATAATTTGACCGGAACTCAAAATGCATTTGATAAGGACCCGCTTTAAAAACCCTGGAATTGTGAAGTGTCCCTCAATGGAACATGTTGGCAGTTTTATATGTAGGTTACTAGCCTTCTACTCATGCGTTGGCCTGCGTAGAATATTTGAAGTTATTTTGCAGGAATGGGATATTTTTCAAGGATGAAAGTTGCTACAGCTCCCTAACTATTTGGTCCGTTACTTCATTGAGACATCAAAGAATGACCAAAAAAAAAAACAATTTTACTTTTTTCATTTCATAGATAATGAGTATTATCCTGGAATATAAAGTAGCCTATGTTTTTTTCCTAAAAAACAAGTATGATGAATGTTACACAAAAACTACCGAACAGATTTAAATAAAACTACACTAAAATAAGGTTCAAAGTTCAAACATCAGAATATCAAGAGGTTACATTTTATCACTTGACCTTCTGGACCGCCTCCGTGGAACAGTGGCTAAGCCGCTCGGGTATATAACCCGGCGGTCGTGGGTTCGATTCCCGCCTTGGGTCTGGTCTAGCTACCATCCCCACAGGTGAAATCTGCCGCCATTACAGCTCTGTCTGTGTTCCGGAAATATTAATAATGTGGGAGCCAGCACACTTAAAATTAAAGGTCGAGCCTTTAATTTTCATCAGAGCTTCCGGATGAAGTGTGGCTCAATGGAATAGGCCGCAGTGACCGCTTACCATCAGGTGGGCTGCGTGTCTATCTGTCAACTAATGTGGTATAAAAAAATCAACACACTATTCGTTCGAAGCCACTGGCGGAAGCTAGTAAATTATAATTCCCATTCTATTAATAGAACTTGACGGCACAATCCATTGCATCCTATCCCGGTTTTGACTGAAAGTGCATTTGCAGCCTGCACAGTTATATTTAAACTAGATCGATATGGATCCCGACATCCAGTCAGTCCGCTGCAGACATTTATAAATAGCAAATGTAACAGCTTTTTGCTTAAATAGAATACACATTTTGCAATGTTTACTAATGAGTATCATGAAGTTGTAGGTATAAAAAGTTTCGAGTTAATGAAACTACCATATTAGGCCGTTTTCTCACTCCGCGAAAGCAACATGAAATCTACGCAATGAAAAAAAATCCAGTTACTAATTAGTTTAATTCATTTAGCGTTCAACCACAGTCGTAATAGTATTAATGTTTTAAAAGACCAACTTTTAGAATTCAAACCTCAAGGCGAAATGTTAAGATTAGTGATTCAATATAAGTGAAAAGGCGAAATTAGCCAGACTGTCGGTTTTCAAACAAAGTTACCAATGGAAGTTTCTTTACCTTCGGATCGTTTAGAAGTTTGGATTAAAACGTTTCCTAATTAGCTCCTCGGGCTGTGTGCTTTTGGCTTGTATTTTGTTATCTTCTCTTGTACCTACTTTTACTAAAAATATTAAGACAAATTTTGAATTTTATGGTCAGAGTCGGACCGCAACCAAAATCAAATATTTTGAGTTTAAGATGTTATATTTTGGTATTTTTGGTCTAAATAAAAAGAGTTTATTTTTTTCTATAAGGGCCAGTTTTACTGCTGTCAGACAATTTTCCGATAATTTATTCGTGAAGTTAGAAGTCGTGGTCATTATTTCATATCTGATACCACCACCACTTCTGATACCACGACTTTTTTTTAATTACAAGAGATAGCATCTCAAAAATACAACAGATAAGTAAATAGAACAGAATATACAACAGATAAGTAAATCTTACAAAAACTTGTGAAATTGGCCCTTATAATAGTAATTTACAGTCTTTAAACCATCAAAACCAAATGTAAAAATCCATTTATTAAGCACCTAAAAAGTTAACATCAATTTTTTAAAGTATCAGTGATTAGTACAATATTAAATGCATGACATGGCCTAACGCCTTTACCATAGAGTAACTTATAATAATAAATAGCCTTTACATGGTGCTTCCTACCGCTGTGACATCGCCTAACGCCTTTACGTCATGTGCTTCTTACCGCTGTATTCCCTCTCTTCTACTTCTACAAACATGCATAGAGTGTACCTTTTTTTTCTGACTGATTTCGCTGTTCGCCGCGGATGGCCTTGACAGCTTAACCGAGCAATGTGGGAGCGGAAGGCTCCACCACCAATATTTACAGCGATAGCCAGGGGGTGCCCCAGAGATATAGAGTGTACCGTGTACCGTGCACGGTACACTGCTGCTGGCCGGGGTTGATCCGCCCTTCGCCCCGCCAAGCCCAGCCATCCCCCGTCTAGACTGGCGCCCACTGCGCCCAGACTTACGGCTGTTACGGCAGTTGCGTTTAAATTGCCGCGCGGGAAACACGTACCGCGCTCTACACCATTGGCGCGAAATTTTGAGGTTATGCGCGTATGTGACTGAAAGTGGATTTTACGTGTTGTGGTTGATTTTGGACTTTGTGGTTTGCGAAATGGATGTTTTGGTCGTGTAAGTATTTTAGTTTATTGTTCTAGAGTTTGTGAATGGTAAGAATTAACGTTTACTTATTTATTAGTTTCTTTTTAATATTATATTAATTCAAATCAAAATCAAATCAAATCAAATCAATTTATTAAAATTCTTAGAACTATTTTATCAGCTAGTACAAACATTTTCTTAAGATCTAATTAACTTTATGAGCCTGAACTAGGAGATCCTGTGTTTCAGGCGAAAATCTAAAATAAATTCCTAAGATCTACAAATAATTATATCACTATGTGAAATGGGTAGGTGAAATAAATAAGTGCTAAATACAATGGAACTATATCTATTTTATAAAATAATAACAAGTCTCAAGTCTATCTACTTCAATACGGTTAATAAATTCTCTGTATCCTCGTAGGACATACATTTGAGGGCATCTTGAAGTTTGGTTTTACATTTGCTGTAGCAAAGGGGATATAAGTCACATATTGCATTTAGTCTATTGTAGAGAAGTGGACCTAGAAACAAGTAAAATTTTGATGTAAATGCATGTTTGAATATTGTTTTTGTTATGCAAACAATATCCTTCCGCCTTTTGTTAGTGAGTTTAGGAATATAAGGGAGGTCAAGGTGCTGTTTTAATACTATATTCATTATAAACAACTGTCTAACTGTTAATACGTTACAATTTTTATATAAAATATTAGTAGGGAATAGGAAAGGGCTAAAAGTAGCTACCTTGAGAATTGCTCTCTGAGCCCTTTCGATGGTTAGTAACAAAGTTTTCCCGACTCCACCCCAAGTGGTGATGCAGTAGGTTATTATTGATTGGCACAAAGCTAGGTAAACTTGTCTAATAAGTTTTGAATCAGTAATGGAGCGCAATTTTTTAAATATAAATATCATTTTACGAAGTCTAGTGGCTAAGGCATCGATGTGTGGTTTAAATGAGAGATTTTCATCTATAATAACTCCCAGATATTTTATTTTATTTGCTAAAATAATGACTGGACATGCACATTGATTATTATTAGGGATCTTACAACTATGGGCATGCAGAGTAGGGGCAGTAAGAGCACCATGAATAGGCGTTCTTTTCCGCATAGAAAATTTTATAAACCTAGTTTTATCTGCATTTAATGTTAGTAAATTATGCTGAAGCCAATTATTAACTACATCGAATCCATTCTGTGCGTGTTGGTAAACTAGGTCTTCCGAGTCAGCTGAAAAAAGTAGAGCAGTGTCGTCGGCGTACGATATGACTTTGCCAAATTTTAGTTTTAGTTTGCAAAGGTCATTAATAAATATTAAAAACAAGGTTGGACCTAAAATACTTCCTTGAGGGACCCCAAAGGACGTATTTTTCATATCCTCGCTATAAACACTGCCGATACGTACGCACTGGGAACGTTCTTCTAAATAGCTACTAAAAAGTTTCAGCTGTGTTCCTCTAATTCCAATGTTTTCAAGCTTGTGCAGTAAGATCGGAACCGAGACGGAGTCAAAAGCTTTGGCAAGATCCAGGAATATTCCTATCGCGTGGTTACCTGAGTCAAGTTCCCGTGTTAGATAGTCAGTCAACTGATGTACGGCATCGGAAGTGGATAGTTTAGGTCTAAAACCAAATTGCATGTTAGACAGAATTCCTTTATCCTCTAAATATTTTACCAACCTTTTATTGATTATGTTCTCTAATATTTTAGATAGGGCTGGCAATAAGGAAATGGGTCTATAATTTGTAACATTATCTTTACTGCCAGATTTATAAACCGGAATAACCACCGCCTTTTTTAGACATTCGGGGAAAATGCCAAGATTTAAGCATTTATTAAAAATATTAGTCAAAGGTCGTACTAAAATGTGTCGAAATTGTTTAATTATCTTATTTGTTATGTTATCCCAACCGACCGCACAATCGTCCTTTAGACTCATAATAATCCTGTCTACCTCAGCTTCGTCTGTGTCTAGCAATACAAAAGATGATACGTTAGTGTTACCCTCGGGATGCGTGGTAGTCTGAGAATGTGAATGTCTATGAACCTTCTCCGCCAAGTTTTTCCCAACATTAACGAAGAAATTATTCACCATGTTAGCAGATGAAGACGATGTTGAGTGGGTGTTCAATAACCTAAATGATGACTCATGCTGCTGTGATGAGTATGTTACCTTTTTGATGTGTTTCCAAATTTTTTTGCTATTCGTTCCTGCTTTTTCCAATTCCATTTTTTCGTAGTTAATTTTAACCCTTTATAACCACTCAAACGTCCGCGCGCGTTTCGCTAGGTTGTCAGGACAGTCCGCGAGTCACGTGATACGCGCAAAATAAAATCGATAGGAGACGTATGCTAAATAAATGCTTATTACTCAGTAAATAACGCAAATATCGCAAAATGAAAAATACTAATGAAAGGCTCATTAGTTGACAATTTTTAGGCAATAGTTATGTTTGATTTTAACATTATATTCTATTAATGATCTTACAGTGAACTTTAAGAAATGCTAATTTTGTCCTAGTTTTCAATTTAAATATTTATTTTATTAGATATTTTTGACGTTTACAATATTAAAACAATTTTGGGTTTTAGGTAATTTAATGGCCTTTCATTTGGAACCAAAATCCCATTATAAATCATCTTAAAAATATTACAAATAAAATAAAAACTAAAGCTACATGATCTATGAAATCGAAGTTCACGTATGGTAAATTGTCTAATCCAGAATGAAATATGGAATATTTCAAGAAAGTATGGTAATAACCAGGCTATAATATTAATAAGTTTACATATTAAAACATTTAATTACGATATAATATAAGGACTTTTTTAGATCTTCCAATTATTCACTAATAAAAACACAGAGTCACCGACCTATTTTTAATCCAAATTTTTACTTAAAATCTGACTGGAATCGCACATAATGTTATAAAATATGAAAATATGTAAGATTATAAATATTTTGATATACAAAACAATAATATTTTATTACTTACGGCATGATTTCTCGAATAAAATAGCTGGAGTCACTCGCGCACTGATCCACAAAAACAACAAGCAACTTGACAATTTATTTTTTTTGTAGCCATGAGCCGAAGTTATGTTCCACTTGAAATAAGGTGTGGTACATATCATAGAGCGTCAAAAACCAGCAACACTACAGACTATAAACATCCACAGCGATAAAAAAAAGAAAAAAACAATCGGCGGGCGCGAATTCTTAAAAATGTAACTGTAGTTACACGGACTGTCCTGAGGTATATGGTCCCTGTAACTGTGGTTACAGTGGACGTATGAGTGGTTAAGAGATCATTACAATAATTACGGTACCTTTTATAAGATAATGACAGAATGGAATTATGTGGGCTAGATTTTGCTTTCATATGCAATTTATCTCTATGTCTCATGCAGCGAATAAGACCTGGCGTAATCCACGGCTTTATATTATTATTTTTGTTACTAAGCCGAATACTTGTTGTGTTGTTTTGTAATGCAACTTGTATATTGCTTATTAAATAAGACAAACAGAACTGCGGGTCAGCAGAATGGTAAACTGGGCCAAAGTCGATTTTACATAATTCTTTTCCGAGACTATTGATGTTTAATTTATTGATTATATGAGTATTGTTTGTCTTACGTAATTTGCAGTTTAAGGTTAGTAAGGCAGCATTGTGATCAGTTATTGACGAGTTAATAACAAGTGCAATTGCCGGATATGATGTTTTTAATATGATGTGATCTAAACAAGAACCACTTTGATGGGTTGGGCGCGTGTGCGCAGGGAGTAGACCATGAAAAGAACAAATGTTAAGATAGTCCTGGGCCAATGCATCCGCGTATTCTGGAATTATGTTAATATTAATGTCCCCAGTTAGTATAACATTCTTGAAGGACGATAAGTTATTTAAGGTGTCATTGAGGCTATCAGTAAATTGATGTAAATTTTGAAAAGAGGGTGGTCTGTATATTGCTAGTATTGCAAATTCAGATCCAATTTTAATTAACAATCTATTACAGTCCAGCATATTAGGCTCCTCAATAGAAACATTTAACTCATTTTTGGCATAGACTACTATACCATCATTTTGGTTATAATTTATATCACTATTATACATACTATATCCTGGAATTTGCGGTATATTATATCCCTTTTTTAGCCAACATTCGGTTAAAACAATCACATCACAATCGATATTTAGCCTCTGTTGAAAAGCACTAAAGTTATCGAAGTTTTTATGAATACTGCGTATGTTTTGTGTAAGTATTGTTAGTATGTTATTGTCCGAGGATAGATATTGTCTGCAATTATCGGTTTCACAAACTTTAGACTCGGATACAGAGAAGTTATCTAAGTCATGAATTAAATTATTAAGCATTAAACAATAAAAACAAGTAAATTTAAATAAAAGGACGGAAATAAAATTAAATTACGGCGCTCCTAGGCGCCCTCATAATCAATGGAGTTTATGTACCTCTTTTCGGCCATTATTTTTGCCGGGCAATCTGCGGCACCCGTGCTATGATTGCTTGGTTTTTTAAACCGAGAGCAAGAAGCACATTTTGGATCCTCTGCCTTTCTTGTACATTCTTTGATGTTATGTCCTTGTTCGCCACAGTGGCCACATGTGTGTGTTGTCTCCGGCAGGAATGTGTGTGTTTTTTATAAATTAGATATACTTTAAAGGTTGAAGTTGAAATAGTCATTATTTATACTTTATTATTAATAATAAATAATTATTGTATGTAAATACAGTACATATAATAATTATTTTCATGTAAATAATAAGTTAATGAAATGTGTGTTGATCCAAATTATTATTTATTTACTTAGAAATAACTGTAATTTATTGCGGCCTGTTAATCATAGATTAGATCATAGAGTTGAGAGAAAAAAGTATTTTTAATACGTCTGACTGTAAAATTTAATTACTACACTTCTTTTATAAATAATAATAAATAAAATAATATTTTTTTTATAAATTTTATTTAATAATATGGCAAATGACTGAACGAATACAATTATTACACAAAAATAAATATCTTTGGACATTATTCACACAGCGCCATCTAGCCCAAACTAAGCATTAGCTTGTGCTAATGGGTGCCAGACAACGGATAAATATTACATAAATACTTTTTTTTAAGTATACATAGAAACACCGAGACTGATACAAACAGACATGTTCATGTACACTATTGTATTGTGCGGGGATGGAACCCGCGACCTCTGGTGTAATAGCCGACTTCCCGACTATTACACCAAATGGCTCGTCTAAATTTATTTGTTTAAATACAAACACAAAACATAAAACAAAATTACATGGACTACATTTTAAAGCAACCTAAAGAGGATCGCTAACAAACCTATTATTTATTCAAACCATTCCAAATATAGCACAGCGGAAGTTCTGCAAAAAAAATCAAACGGACGCATTTTCGCGAATGGCCGTAACAAACACGATTCTCATCTCAAGTGCCGGCCATTGTAAAAAAACTCACGAAGGGATGTCAAAATGTACTTGAGCGAAAAAGTCCTTCGAAGACATTTCACAAGCACTCGAGAGCTGAGAAAAAACCGAGTTCCGGCCGTGCACTTATCGTCGCCGACTGATGAATTCACAAAATAAATGTTAGGCTAGACGGGGTATTTGATTCTCGCTACTTAGTCACTAACAATATTATCGTATGTCTACAGAACGCAATCCCATAATTCCATATATTTGGATGCGATTGTAAAATTACAAGGATTTTTAAAAAAGTCAAAGAAAAAGCGCAAAGCTCACTTACCTCTATTATACAAGTATAATAGAGGTCAGTCACAAAGCTACATATTTTATACAATAAAAAATTAAGAAAAAAGTTTTGACAGAGCGGCAAATATACGATTTGAACTGGTTATTACAATCGATATTGATTTAAAAAAGTTAAGTTATAAAAAGAACTTCCACGTTAAAATTGAATCGATGAAAAAATATTATTCATTTATTATTACTGGCTGACAATAAAATTCTCATCCATTTAAAATTACCAATTACAAATAAAAAATCCAACAAAGAAAAGAATATTTTGAAATTGGAATGTTCAAATACTTTAATTCGTTTTATCACATCAAAGGAGATTTTAAGCAAATTATAATACATAATTAGTTTTATAATAACTCATTGCTGCATACAAAATAAAATATAAATACCGCAGAAGGAACAATCAATACGCCTTTTTCCCTTCGATCTTGTTCCTATAGAAATAATGATTAAAATAGCACTAATTCATAGTTACATTTGCATCAACCAAGTATCAAATGACGCGGTTACAAGAAAGAATGTTTCCATTCGAGACGTCCTGCGTTTCCGGCTTTTACGGTCCGAAGATGGTGATAAATTAAAATAAGATTTGTAGATGTTTTAAATCTCATTTTACAAGCAACAATCATGTAAGTAACGAGGTGTAGCTGTAAAACTAATGGATGTTTTAGTTTTATGTATCGGCATATAAATGTATTTTTAAACTAGCGCCTCATATTTTTGTAAATGTATGTAATCTATTTTGATAGACTAAATGTATACTTTCATTTATTATAAACAACAAAAGAGAATTTAAGAAAAATATTTTTCAGCGATCAATACTGCCATTTAATATTATCCGTTTTGTTTTTGTTACATTGTGTTTAATATAAAAAAAAAAATTGTTTTGTAAAACGAAAAAATTATGTACCTACTGGTTAAGTATAGTGTACACATTATTTGATTTGTCCAGGACAAGACAAAGCTATAATAAATATCTATGAAATATATTGGTAACATTGAAATAACAATACGATTATGAAAAAAAAATGCATTCAAACAAAACAAAAGTATCTCAAACATACAAGAACGGCTGTTACTGTTGTGATTCAAATATTTTAAATTCCATTTTCGAACACATTAATACAATAAGATGTATTTCGTGAATGACAATAACAAAAAACCTTTGCACCCTACTGTTCTAGTAATAGGGGCGAAAATCAAGTGCATGTTGATAAGCGAGAGGCGATCGAATGCTCTAATGCTTCAAATCCTGTGTGCCAGAGGTCAGCGGTTACTGAACGGATGCAACCCATCTCGTACAGTTTGAGTCCGCGTTTAACATACAATATAGAAATATGCGCATAACATTACAATATTATATGCCTGCGGCCCACTTAAACATAAGGCTCGCTCCTTGCGTTTGCAAAATGAACGGGAAACTAAAAAAAGTTTTAAAGTTACATCCGTTACTTCCCATGAATATGTATGTACCGCACACATGGCGTTGCAAATGTCGCTTACTCATACCTATTGCGACAGTTGCAAAATTTTTGAAAGTTGTCAGCGATTTGTCATTAGTTGGGGTGACTAAATAAGGCAATTAAGGCACTTAGCTGCTCTATGCCTCTTAACCAATCTAACAATTTTTTTGTGTCAGTCAATGTAAATTGTCAAGATTATTTTTTTACTTATCCATTGGACATAACCACACAACGCCAACTAAGCATAGTTCATACTGTAAACATAACATAATATATAATTTTATTTTCCTTCAATACAAAGTGTTTCTACCCCGAACGATTTGGTGTTGCCAACTTCTTAGCTATTACACTGAATTGTTCGACAAATATATTTTTTTATAATTCATTGGTAGATAAGCCAATTTCTGGATCATGGTTCAACTGCCCCCTCTTTAAAATAGTCAAACCGTTCGAAAAATATATTTATTTCCCAATTTCTGTAATAAAACATCAAAGTGAAAACCTACTGTTTGATATAGTGGCTTAATAAAGTTAGTGTGATAAAGTAATAAAGCTGTATTTCAAAGGAAACTACTCTGTTATTCCGTAGAGTAATAAAATTTCCTTTCTTATCTCCATTGTTATCTGAGACTCGATAATCGTAACAGTTTTAGAATAACTTTAGAAATCTGATATCAAGGACTTGACAACTATTTGAATGTAAAAAGGGCCTTTTTGAATACGAAAACTGTCTGTGAAACAGTTTGATTTACACTCACACACACACACAGATATCTAAAAAGGAGGTCGTTGGTGGCAGGATATTTTCAGAGTCCGACTGGCTTCCTGTCAATTTGCCTGCTGCCTATATTCCCGTACCTAACATTAGTTCACTCAAAATCAAAAGCTCGAAAATCAGAGAAGTCTATGGTGTAGCAGAATATTGTGCGGGTCTTACATATTATAAGCTATAGGGAAAAAATATCATAAACGTAGTGATGTTTAAGAATGGTAGAGCCACGCTTCTTACAGTTCAGTCTATCAGTCGAAATGGACCGACCCGACCAGAAAAGAACTGCCCTCCACAAATGAAACCTTGCGGGAGCCAAACCTTAGAATTCTGTAACAGCCAACTTCTTAACTAAAACACAATACAAGACATCTCTCAAAAGAGATCGCGTAATTACCAACCCCATTTTATTATCACATTTCAGTTTAAAAGCCTATTCTTGTTATTCGATAAAGCACAGATATCCCGTGACCTCGGTATATCTACGGCCAAGGATAAGAGAAACAATGAATTTTAATTCTATGAGCCCGACCAAAGGGGTCCATAAATAAGTTCTCTTATCGAATAGGTAATTGGTGATATGGGCGATCGCTCCCAACCAAAGGATGCAGGCGGTATCAGATACGTGACAGTAAATTAAATTATACAGATTATGCTGAACAATGATCTTGACAGAATTCAATTCAAATTTAATCCAGTCGTTATTGTTTAATTAAGGAATACAAAAAAGTTGTTCACTTAGTTTTTCTGAAAGAAAATGTTGTCGTTTTGATTTCAGCTCAATAATAAATGACTGGCCGGATAGCGCATTTGGTTTAGTAGTGTTCCGACATGTGCGCCAGAGGTTGCGGGGTCGAATCCCACCCAGACAACTATTTATAAGATGAACTTTTGTGCTTGTCTAAATCCCGGAGATTAAACATAAATTATGTAGTATGAAAAAAAAAATTGTGACTAATATTCAACTAACCAGAGTCATCAAAAAAAGCTGACGTGACATAAAATAAGATTGTATTTTGATGCAATCCGTTCCGTGAACTTTTTAAATTTATGTCTGCACTGTCAGATAAATATAAGTTGCTACTGTGCAGTGACAGATGCCCATTCATTTATAATTAAAAAATTGCAACACAAACAAAAATGAGTTGGTTCAAATCCATCATGCCAGCTAAAATTATATCTGCCCTAAATACTAGAACAAATTCCATGAAACGTGTATTTTTCATATATACAAACAAGAACTAAATCTTTTTAGCCTCGTTAACGTGACAGTTCTTATAAACATAATGTTCAAGCGTTCCCAGTATTTGTATAAATCCTTATACTCACTAGCTGACAAGCAGTAGCCATTTGTTTGGGTTTTAACAAAAAGTTATCATTTTAAAACAAATATCGGGATGCTCCTCAGAACACACTGCTTACGCATTAGTTAGATAACGTCAGAAAATATTAAATTTTTATCACTAAATGCACAACTGGAAGTTTACTACTGGTTTATGTGCTTTTTACGTTTTTTGGAACTAACTCTTCATTTTATACGGCTCACTAAATTCAAAATACGTACGGGGTACGCTCGTATACGGCATGCTGTTTTGTTTTTAAAATACAAAAATAAAAAGTTTATAGGAAACTTTACTTGGTGGCATCTATACATATAGACAGTCAGTATTAAAGAAAATAACATCGTTTACATTAATTAATTTAATTGTATACAGAAATGATCGAAGAGGATATTATATAATTATATATTTATTATATATACCATACATAAAAAATGTTTTTCGAGTAAGTTGGAAAAGGTTAGTAAAAACAAAAGGAACGAAACATAAATGTGAAACGTTTATTTATTATTTCCATCCGATAACAGGTCATGTGAAAAGGAGCGACAATGCTTTTGAGTGACAGCGGGACCTAAATCCACCATCAAGTCTATCAAAATCGAATAAAGCACAATTTTCCCCCATTACCGCCCTTCATATCTTCCGTCGTTTTACGTATCGCTTCCGAGCCCGAAGAGGGTTAGACGTAAAGATGAAAATAATAAATCCGTATCGAATATGCACGGTCGATCGAACGAAAAAATTTCTCACACGCAAAATATGATTCGGCCGTGAAACCCCCCAGTTCTGCGCAATCCATCACCAATTAAATGTTGGGTTGTTGCCGATACATTATCAGGCGTATAACGACTGCTCTCTGATTGATGACGCTGGTGCCATGAAACCATACTATTGGTGTTTCCGCTTCATTGGCCTCCAGTCTATGGAGACCACTGTCAGAGTGACCGATTACCCCACAATATCCGCGCTATTCAATTCACGGCATCCGTAATCGAATACACACCGCAACCGCTCGCATTGCCACTTGAAACAAAGACTTTATCACGTTCTTGAACTTGAATAAATTGAATTAATTTCAGCCGAGGGGGTCCACGAAATTCGAGCTATAAATTTGCATTTACGTTGATAATAACCGTCATTTAACAACCAAACAATGTGCACCTGATATTATGAACGTTTAGAATACAGCAGTTTAATCACGGGCGGGAATACGAGCTTAATTATTTCATCCGTCGGATAATTAATTAGACAAAAGGCGGTATGCAGTATTGAAGCTGACTTCCATTGTTGTTGGGAAAACAGCGAAAAATCCTCGTCGCTTCCCGGTGCGTTCCGGTTTCTTATTGTCCGACGTTTCGTTTCAATTTACGTAGCTTTATAGCGTGACTGATGCATTTATCATTTGAGAAATTCAGCCCCCATAAATTGTTTATTGAACGGCGTTTCTAATCGGAGGCGGATCGTCAATACCGATGTCTTTTTAATTCGAGTCGATACGAAAGATTTGTAGGCGTTTAGCATGGGTTCGTGGGGTCGTGACGTTCCCATGGCGTTGGGTGCTACGCTATTTTAGTGCGTCGTCGGCGAGTAATTTATGAGTGTGTATTGCACGCACAGCCCGCTTTTAGGGAGATACTCTGGAATAACGATTTTTACGTCCCTGTAAAGATGATAAGTGGCTTATATTGCGGATTTATCCTCTTAGATCGTACGAGTAGCTTTTAATAAAATCTTTGCTCTTACGATGTGACGTTAGCTTGACTTTTCGATAAGTTAGCATGTTGCCCGGAAATATTTCTGTAGTATTTATCTTCTAAAAAACAGGTAAAGTCTATTTTATGCGATGTTGTGACTTGTGCGGTGAAATGCAGAATTAATGAAGATACTACAAATAAATTTGTCTGTAGGTTTAGTCTGACATCAAAAACCGGTTTGAGCTACTCGAAGTAAGCGAGGACATTGAGGAGAGCTGGGAGCAAATGAAGAACACCGTAAAAGAGGTCGCATTTCGTGTCTTAGGGGAAAAAAAGCGTAGAAAGAAAAGGAAATGGTGGACGGAACAATGCGAATTATTGATGAAAGAAAGAATAAGATACAAGGTACTGGCAGAAACGGATATCAACTGGGCAGAGAGGTACCAAGAAGCGAGGGACAAATTCAGAAAGGAAGTCAAGAAAGCAAAGAGAGAGCACCTGGAAGAAATATTGCGAACAATGGAGACCTTGATGAGATCAAACGAGTCCAGAAAGTTTTACCAAGAAGTAAGAGACACAAAGAAAGCGTATCAGCCCTTGGTTCAGCTTCTTGAGGACGACGAAGGCAACCTAATATCTGACCCCCAAGATCGAAAAAACAGATGGCGTGGTTACTTCCGGGAACTCCATAATTGCCCTCCTGCACCCCATCGGCTGGATTTGGAATCGGAAATGGACAACACAGAGGAAGAAACTCCAAGCTTTGATGAAGTTCAAAAGGCCATAAGGAGACTGAAGAACAATAAAGCCCCGGGAATAGACGGAATACCGGCGGAACTGTGGAAATATGGCGGAGGCGCCCTGCAATCGTGGCTATTTGATATGGTAGTGAGGATTTGGGAGGAGGAAAGACAACCCGCTGAATGGAACGTAGGTGTCATATGCCCCATTCACAAGAAAGGTTGTCGAAAAAAATGCTCTAACTACCGAGGGATCGCCCTACTTTGTAACAGATCAACCTCATTGGAACAAATGATTCAATCGTTATAATTAATTTGTACTTGATTACGATGTGATAATAGACGAAACAAAAAGATAGGGCACGGAGACTAGTTAAGATTGTTGCGATTACCTTTGAGTTGTCCATATTCCTTGTAGATATCCTTGGGAAATTGGTAGTACATCCTAATGCCTTCGAATCATTGGGTTTCACTTCAAACAAATTTATTTTCAAAGAAAGTTGTTGTTGTAAATAAAATAGAATACCTTTCAAAGTGTCACATTGACATTTGACATTACTTTTTATAATTTTGGAGCATCGTATGAAGCAAAGACTAACAATCGATGATGCCATAGATGAAATAATAGTGTTACCAAGATCACTTGTAAATAAATTAAATTTATTCATAAAAAAGGCCTGAATAATTTAGTAAATAATGTATTTGATAAAATAAACACTTAAGAAGTATAGGCGGGGAGGATCCATAGACAATTATAGAGTAATTTTGTTATTGGTATCTCTCGACTTAGCACAAAAAAATCTAAAATTAGTGTACATACATGTCATTGGTTATAAATATGAAAATACATTACCTATGATGTCGAATAGACTGAGAACTAACAATAATAATAATAACCGGTTTACCTCAAGTAACACAAATTTAAGAAACTAATGACCATAATAATAAAAATATTACAGTCTAACATACATACAGATAGATAAATAAACTGAGACAAAGGGCCTATTTTGTTTACAAACAAGTAAAAAATGGTTTTATTGTTCATCACGGATATTTTCATTTACTAAGAAAATAAAGTAGATTCTTAAATCTTTTATAAATAGATAAATAGTTCCAATGTTTATCATCAGACTGCCTACTAGTGTTGCCGTAAAATTAATTGTGCATCGATTATTAATCGATGATGCAAATGGAGCTCAAATAATGACAATCGTTATGATAATCGAGAGTGTAAACGACGTCTATGTAATCGATAATATCGATTCCTACTTTATCCAATATAATTTATTATAATCGAATTAATCGATAATATTGTCAATCTAGAATAAATTAGCACATACCATTGGTAGGATTCGGTCATTTTGCCTATGGATAAGGATTTTCTTATCCTTTGATCTTTACTTTAGTAGAGATAAATGCGGTTGTCTCACTTTTCTATTTATTAAGATAAAACGCCCCATAATGACGAGCAAATCGATCGAATATAGTATTCTCTAATACACTATAGGTAGATGTAAGTACTTATCAATAGAATTGTCTTGTATCTATAAGATTTCAGGATATAGGAAGGAATATGAAAGAACCTTGAAATTGTAGACTCTCCACGATTTTCATAAATCTCTATCACAACCTTATAGAACTTGAGTTACTACTACGTCAAATAACAACGTAGGTTATAGACGAGTATTTATTGGCCTAACAATAAAAAAAAATCAGAGTAGGTAGGAGCATTTGTTACAATTTCCAACTGCTTATAAAGTTCTCTCTTATGTGCTTCTCAGTCGCTTGGAACCATATGCCGAAGAGGTCCTGGGAGACTACCAGTGCGGCTTTAGGCGAAACCGGAGCACTGTGGATCAGATCTTCCTTCTCAAGCAGATTATGGAGAAAAGATGGGAGTACGCTCAAAGCCTCCATTGTCTGTTTGTCGATTTCACAAAAGCCTACGACAGTGTCGACAGAGAAGCGCTCTTCAAAATACTCAAGTCATTTAAGATCCCAGACAAATTGATAAGGATGATCAGAGTTGCCACAAACGAGAGTAAGATGAGAGTGCGGGTGGATGGGGATCTCACAGAAGAGTTCGATGTCGTCACCGGTCTTAAACAGGGAGATGCATTGTCACCTAAGTTGTTTAACTTAGTGCTCGATCACGTCATCCGAAAAGTCAATGTGATGAACGGCGGAGTGGAGTTAAACGGTAACCATAAGATCATAGGATATGCTGATGATCTAGCAGTTCTAGGACAGTGCGAGGAGGATGTAAGGTCAATGGTGAAAGTGCTGGAAGAAGAATGTTGTAGGGTGGGTCTCGGAATCAACCAGGAGAAGACGCAATATCTCCTCATGAGAAGGTACAAGAACCTAAACTTACCAAGAAAGAATCTGACTGCAAATGGCTCGGTATACAAAGGCATCGACAAGTTCAAGTACCTAGGGTGCACAATAACCGACACCAACGAAAGACACGAGGAGATTGACGTCCGTATACAGAACGCCCTGAGATTCTCGGCAGCCTTACATAAAGTTCTTGTGTCCAGGCTTATTAGTAGGAAAACTAAGGTTCGGATCTACAAATCAGTCATCAGACCGATCCTTATGTATGGATGCGAAGCCTGGACACTAACTTTAAGGGAAGAGAATAAGCTCTTAGTGGCAGAAAGAAAGATTCTGCGAAAGATTTTGGGACCCAGTCGAGATGAGCATGGAAATTGGAGAATAAGGCACAATGGAGAAATAGAAGACCTGATCTCCGAACCAAACATCATTGGGGAATTCAAGGCAGCCAGACTGCGCTGGCTTGGCCATGTCGAAAGGATGAGTGAGGATCGGGCAGTAAAAAGGGCATACTTGGGACGACCATCCGGGCGACGACCAGTGGGTCGCCCCAGATATCGCTGGATGGACGAAGTGGAGAAAGACCTTAAAGAGCTCCAAGTGCCCGACTGGACAAATTTGGCACTCGACAGACCTGAGTGGCGTTCTTTGATGTCGGAGGCCAAGACCCACTTCGGGTCGCTGAGCCAGCGCAGTAAGTAAGTAAGTAAGTAAGTAAGTAGGTTTAGTCTAAGATAAATTTATGAACTGAATCATTGTCATCAATAACAATTAATTGTCTTTTCAAAGTAAATAAAGACAAAGCCGTTGAACATCAGCGTGTAGAGGATTCAGGGTAAATAAGGGCTCGCAATAAAAGAAAGTGTTTTAAGTTTATTTTGACATATTTATCTAACTAATAATCGAACCGTTTGTGTGATTCTAAAACAATCACTTTAAATGAAATGGCTACGTGGGAGCTAGTATCCCATCACTTATTTATTTATACTCTGCCTTTTTATAAGCACAATTTTCTATCCAAATTCTATGCTAATTTTATGAAATAAGGGTCAGTTTTAAGATAACACGTATTCAAAATAACTTTTTCATGTCATTGTATTCATTACAAAGATTCTTGAGGCAAAATAAGAATAATTATCACCGCCTACTTAAAATTTTATTGTAAGTTGTTCCCGATTGTGGCACGTTGGGCATTTGAAGACTTAACAAGCCCATTAACGAGTGAATTGTTGAAACGATTTGTACTGAAATTATTTGTCAGGAGAGTCCATTCCGAAAATTGTTTCCAGATTTAGCAACAAAGGGGTTCCCGGAGTATGCTTCCCATGTTACGGCCTGACAAGACTTAAATGCCTTTTCAAATCTATTAGAAGCGGTTAAAGTGAAAATAAAGTTGAGGGATTTGAAGATTACAATTTTCGGATGGAAAGTTAAATTTCAATTTTAATTTCGATGTTTTAATTTGAGTGTGATTTCATTTTAATGGAAGGAAGAAAATATGATTTAATTGATAAATAAAACTAATTAACCTAGCAACAATATTTATCGATCTCCTAGTTACTATTAAAATATGTGATACCTACTAGCCTTCCGCCCGCGGTTTCATCCGCGCGTAATTTCTCTTTTCAAATATCCCCCCCTTCTTCCCACAATTAAAGTTAAAAGTCCCCTATGTCACCCAGGGATAGTGTAGCTTTCCAACAGTGAAAGAATTGTTCAAATCGGTTCAGTAGTTTCGGAGTCTATCCAATACAAACAAACAACCAATCAATTAATCTTTCTTCTTTATAATATTAGTAAAGATGACTGATGATTGTGATTGGAACTATTAGATAATATTAGCTCTATTAAGTAATCAAGAAAATTTCTGAATATGCACAAAGTGAACACACTTATTAAACAGTTCGATAGCGGACACGACTGCATTTGATTCGCCATAAATCAGAAAGTTAGCAGATACTCTAACATTATTGCAAAACTCAATATCTTTTATGGCCCGGGCAATGTCACGGAAAAAGCAATGAGGTGTAAGCGCCTCGCAGCTGCCGGTATTATACTCGATAATGACACTGTTTGCTGCATACAGAGGAACTGCATTATAACGAATGCAATTTTAAACCTTTAATCTTTGTGACATGGATCTATTATTTGTGTGAATAAGACTGATCCAGATTTTGTGCGCTGTCATAAATCGGTGGATATTTATTGTATTAAAATGTTTTGCGCATAAATTGAGTGTTCAGTTGTTAATGTTATCTGACGTTGACGCATATATTTGACAAGATAGAACTGGAGGTTTGTAAAAGCAGGGTAAATATTCTAGAAAACAGTTTGTAAAAATGACGGGTAGTAATGTTGAGGAAAGCCACTTGTAGCTTTTACTTAAGATTTATGTATGACGAAAAACAACATGAATGTTCTGAATGTATATCACACATTTTATAGTTAAAGTGTTCATTAAGTATTCAGAGTTAAAGATCAGAAGTACTTTCTTATTGTATTATTATTAATACGTTGGCCGGTTTTTCTTCGGCATTTATGTAGCTTTTGCATAGCGGACAGCTTGTCTTAAGAATGAGAATCATAATAAAGGTGTGATTATGTAATAATTGTTAGTGTATGGTGTCTAATTCCGATTACTGTTTTGCAGTAAGCGGTATCCTGCTGAAATTACGTTTGGCTAATGACACTGTTCCCAGCATACGATGGCCTCATCCAGATTCATGCTGCGCTTTGTCGTAAACGTCAGAGAAATTAATTGTATTAGTTAGCGTGCTTTGAGCAAACCCAGCTGAAAATTTAATGCGAAACGCTTGACATCTCGCTAATGAGTTAACATAAAACATACCTATTGAAATAAAACTTGCGTTTCTTCTTTTGCGCTGCAGATTTCGTTTGCTTTCACGGGTTGACGCGGTACGTAGCTATTGGTTTTTAAAAGGAAAAATGGAGGGTTTTTTATTTAAATTTCCTGTATATTGATTTTGTGTACCTATTCCTTATTTTTGTTTTAATGTTTTTAAATTTTGTGTTTCACCGTCAGTCTTTTTATTTGAAGAAAAAGAAATACTACATAATCGTACATAATTATCATAATAAATGTTTTTTATCTGTTTGAACAGTACGTAGTACTCGTAAATATATAGCGCAACTGAGTCGTGACAACCGTTTCCTTTAAAACTGTATTTTTTCTTCAGTTCCATTGTAA
Organism: Mecyna flavalis; assembly: GCA_949319885.1. Lineage (NCBI taxonomy): Eukaryota > Metazoa > Arthropoda > Insecta > Lepidoptera > Crambidae > Mecyna > Mecyna flavalis. Next base: position 13,075,308 of record OX439431.1, on the reverse strand, counting down.
TTATTAATTTCTGCAAATAAGCACATTAGCACTATTATAAAATCTCTTATTTATTGGCAGCAAACAAAATGTGCTTTTTAAAATCCTTCTGTTAAACGCGAATACCCAAGTTGCATTTCCTGCACACATCAACATTTTTAAGCCATTCTGAACACATGACATTAGTAAACTGACTGTCACTGTCTTTTCTCGCCGTGTCTAAACATAGCGACGTCTGTGGACATCCCTCCGGGAATAGAATTGTAAGTTCAGTATATAAATTAGCTGTCAGGCCGCTAATCGCTCCGACAGGCCGCGATGAAACTTTAGAGGCCGCCGGTGGTTGTCTAAAAGGCCATCGTGTGTGACCCGAAATAGATATTGCAGTCTTAGTACAATAATTCATTGTATTTAAGTTGTTTTTAATTTGTGATTTTATGATATGATTTTATAGTATCTGTTAGTTATAATCACAAAGCAAATAGATATTTAATGGACTTTAATGGACTGGTTTGCAATGTAGTCTACCTTATTACAATGTAATTTTTTAGTCTTACAAATATTTTGACCATTTTTGTGCCCAAGCATTAGCAAACATTTTCTGTATGGAAAAAAATAGCCAGTTACCCTGTCATTAGGTACAATGTTCAATACTTTGCTTTGGCAAGACATAGTTTATTACCTACACTTTTTCGGGCACTACTTTATAAAAGCAAACTTTGTGGTCAATTAAATATTTAGCTCTATAAATAATAAACAGATTAAAATGTACATTCTTGATAGCACATTAGCTAAAGATCCAGACTGTTCTAGTAAATATTTAGACTAAAAATACCAGATGATTTCTAATATGAGTAGGTAGGTAGTATTCATAAACACGGATGTCCTAGTTCTGGAACAGAATTGTTTTTCTGTACAGACATAAGTGCGTATATTGCCCGCTTTATTTCAAATCTTCTTACCCAAAAAAATATTGAAAGTAGACAAAAAAATATTTGAATTTGTATTTTTGTGTAAAAATCTGTGACTATCGTCCATACTAGTTGCATACTAGATATATTTTAAATATGAAAGTGTATTTTTTGTCCTTCTACTTTTTGTTTTAATCTAAGTTCTACATAGGTACATTGCAATTGCAAATTGTTTGTAAAAGTTTCGGAACTGTAAGGTGACATAAGTTTTTCATCCAAAATATGAAATTCCTGTAGGATCAAAGTCGCGGTCTAGTAAAAGCGACTGAGTGCATTGAGTTATTTTTATCGAACATTGCAGCAATTGTTTGCTCAAGGATTTCGAAGCGGTATAGATAGACCTATGAATAAGCTACTCTCTTGCCTGGATTACTAGAACGCCGCAATTTGTTTTGCTTGCGAGTTGTTTTCGTTTGCATCTAAGTCTACATAATTATTTTATATAAACAAAAAAGGTTCTTTCTTCTGAAAGAGATACATGAATAACTTAAAAGCAGTTGAACCTACATATCTTGATTAAACAAATTTTATTGAAATAGGGACTTAAAAAAGTTAAAGCCGCCATAGAACGTCCTGCGCAATCATGTTGTAGCCAATCCTTTCGATAACCTCTCCTTGGAGTAAACATAGAAATATACTATTTTTGATTCGTAAACCAAAAGCGGGCTTAGTTAGTACAAAATATAATTGAAAATAACATTACATATTAGAAACTAATTCCGTTTGCAACAGATCCCTATTCAATGTCTCTTCCCCCTTCCCCTAACCCACACTAGTCATTGAATCATCACCGACTTCACGCAAATTCGCTCCCCTCGGCCCAGATTCACACGGTTCGCGGAAAAATGGCGTCCGTTCCGACTACAATAGAGCACAATTACAACGGCAGTAATGAGCGGACCAATGAGATAGCTATAAAATTCGCCCAACAATACTCCATAATTAGAAGTGACTGTCTCATTCCCTCCCACATCCGACCTATTCTGCCCCATTGACACTATCCAGAGTTTCCTTGAGGTCATTTAGCAGCAGATTAAGTATTGGCTTTCAGACATCGAGACCCCTTGCGGCAGTCTTAATGGTGACATATTGTCTTTTCATTGCGCTTATTACATTGGAGCCTGTGATTGGAGCGTATCAATTTATCGAATCTGTTTATCTTCCTGTTGAATGATGAGCAAAATTTAGACCGTTTAAGAATATGAAATAAGAAATTGTCTTTTTACATTCGAAGATTTATAAGTTTTACGATCAATATAATATTATCATATTTTTAACCTAGACTAATTTTTTACTAAACATAGTTTACTAAACAAAGAAATCACAAAATATAAATTATAAAGTAGTTAACTGACTCCATAGCGCATTTGAAATTGTGTTGCCGTAAGCGCCAAGGATCGTAAGTTTTAATCCCAGGAATAATGTTGTTTAGCTCTGTTCGGTGTGCATTTTGATATCAATAACATTGTTGATCGATGAAGATCATAATTATTTTCACCACAAAAATAAATACATATTATCATCTGATCAGATTGTAATAAAAAGGGCATGCGTTACTTTTAACTTAAAATAAATAACTCTTTATGACAAATCGCATTGCGTGCGAATACAAATGCAAGCAAACTAAGTGCTCTTTTAAGATCACTAAAAGTTTTGTATATTTTATACAAACCACCACTTTGTGATTCAAGTATCAACTTCATTTAAACAAGTCCTTTGTGCAACTTTTATGAGACAATGCACTTCCATTCAAAGACTACTCCAGCTCAAATTGTTACTTTAAAAGACTTGAAGAAAGTTTTTTATTTACTCAATTAGTACCTTCGCACAATGAAAGTGGTAGATTTGTTTTAACACCAGACGTCTCATAATTTCGAGGGTTTAGTGGGTATTAAGTAAGGTCTGAGGAACAGAGGCTATTGTCCGGTTTTTGAGAACAATACACCATTGTAATTTAGGGGTTCGCTGTTAACATAACAGTTCTGTTTGTAAGTGAATATAAATCTAACAGCCTTTTATTTGATATTGTTTGCGATTGCGTTGGTAAATTACTTTATGATTACTATAATTTATGTATTGTTATTCTAATTAATAAAGATGTTTCTCATTTTAGTGAACAAATTTACCTACTCGTACTACTGTTTAATTGATTCTTCAAATATTTTTTCTGGATATTCCGCCATGTTTGATACGATATATTTACATATAACAAAGGACACATTAATACACCCGGACCGATTTAAACCGAACATGTTTATGTACACAAATGTTTGTAGCGTGCGGGGATCGACGGATTTTCAAAAATTACAGGGCGGTCGTCAAACTAATGAAGATTACGATATTTTCCAAGTTTCGAAAGAAAGTAATTTAATAATTCACTTACGTAGAGAAAGAGCACCATTTCTTTAAAATTCCGTATAACTCAACTCGGTAAAAACCGTTTCATTTACTTTATGTTTGCAGTACTTAAGTTTCGTCTTAAATTTTCTGCAGCTGCCGTGAGTGTGAACAAACAATACTATTTTCATCTCTTTCTTTATTGCATGTTCCTCGTGTTTACTGCGTGTAGCTTCAAAGGAACACTTGTCAAATTGGATTAACATTTCCATCCAGCGGTTGGATGCAACAAACATCTCTTTATTAGATAGTTATGGTTGGTTATTTTCGTTTCTAGCAGTCGTATTGGGTTTGCGGTAGCGTTTTTCGTATAAGTTTTTACAACTTTGCGGTGTGGTCTGGCTATTTTTAGTAGTAGATTCCTAAGTCTGGTACGTTTCAAGTTTTTAACTGTGTACAAATGTGGTTTTTAGCTGTGCAAATATAATAACAACTCTGTTTAAAAGATTTAAAAAAAAAAAGACTAACAATGACTGTAACATTTTTTCGTGCTTAGAAAAGCCTGTTAGATCACAAAGATCAAATGTGTTTGCAAATGTAAGTCTCTATAATTAATATAATCAATTGTTTGTGTGTGAATGATGTGTAAAAATGTGTTATTTTTTTAATTTGTAAAGAGTTAACACAGAAATGGGTGGACCTATTTCAAAACTTGTTTCCTTATTGAAACATTAACTTTGAGAAATGTTTAAAAAGTAAATTTTAACCTGTGCAAAACCGGAATGGGCCAGTAGCATAGAGTATAAATCTTCACTTTGACACACATGTGCTATCAAGTTCTTTTTTTATAGTAAACCGAGGACAGAGTTGACAAACTTTTTGCTTTGCGATGAATAACATTCCCTGCCATGGAATCGTGACATCGCTAACCGGCACGTGTGGTTCCATGACATAATATTTTGTACTTTTATTATTTTCTTTTCTCTGACTTCCATGAAAGTTCACATGGGAGTTCGATTCCCGTTTAGGCTAAGTAAGTCGAAGGTAAAGTAGCCTAGAATTATTATCATCATCCAAGCGTATTCCCGACTGCATCCAGTATGGAGCTCAGGGTCTGCTTCGACTATGATCCTAGATTTGAAAAGCCCGGTTATTACAATGTAGCTTGCCATCTGACCTCCGTAACCCTTACAAGGGAAACCAGACCTACTTGGAGCAAAGTAGCCTTTGATATTATTCACTTATCGCCCCAACATCTAATGGTTAAAGTACAGGCCGTGATCTCCGGGGTCTGCTGGAGTATAATTTGACTATGATTTTTCAAAATTTTCGAACATAAATCGGGTTCGTGATCACTAACAAGCATTTGGCAAATGTTTTAATTAAGCTTGTAGCAATTATTGTTACGATGTTTTGATTTCAATGTTGTGAAGGCCTTGGCCCTGCAGTAGGACCTTAAATAGGATGATATTTTTACATATTTTATAATCGGTCGGCTGAAAACAGGGACAAATGTCCCTTTTTCAGGAATTACGTTACGTGGACGCACCCGGGACCACCACACACTCAGATAAAAACAAACTTGTTTATGAACACAAATGTTTAGTTCTCATCTGTGGTAGGCAATTTCACAGCCATTACACCAAATCCTTCATGTTATATGCTACCAGGAAACATAATTACTGTAAAGTTTACTAGAAATAACTAAAGACCAAATTAATATCGTTTCCGTTGGTAAAACAAACACTAAAATGCAAATGCGTTGTAATTAGTTGCGGCTGTAAATATTATGGCGTCGATTCGGGTCGCCATAAATAAACGACGGAATCTAAGCTTAGTTTATTAAATAAAAGCCAACTAGGCTTTTATTTATGTTGTGAATATATAAATTTAAAGGAAAACATGGTGGGTTGCGTGCCTGCCAGCCAACTGATCTTGAATAAAAAAAATACTAATAATGCATTTGAAATTCTTCATATTATACAGCACCATCTAGTTCGAAACTAAGCATAGTCTATACTCATAGGTGCCATAACAAACAATTTTTTTTTAGTTTCAATGTCCATATGATGATATACGAAGATAATAATACTTTTTATAAGTAAAAAAACTAAATAAATAACGGTAGCTTACCATTTATCTCTGACATAGGTATTATGTATTGTGAGCCGATTAGGTATACCTTATAACATTGCTCTTGAATAAATAGAGACCTGAAAATAACCATTTAATTTTTTGTAATTTGAAATTTGATTTTAGATGTTTGAATAAAATTGTATATTAATACATAAATATAATAGAATCTTCAATTTATAGTAGTATCTATAAATCCACATAAAATATCAGAACTCAGGAATTTATGGAAATGAGCTCTATATTCTAGTTTTATTTTTATGTAAACCATTATCGAAAACACCGCACTAACAAAAAGCTATCAATCAATCGGTCCGAAATTCAATCTGTACTTTTAGACCCTCCAATTAAGCATAATTTAAGATAAGCCTTTAATTTTTACGTCACGGGTGGCCTCAAAGAAAGCGTAAGCCGGTCATTAGCCACTTTTTGAGCCCACTTTTATACCTTTTGTCTTAAACCACATCATATTTCTCGAACGTAATCCATAATACATGAGATACAGCGCTCCTCATAGCAATTATGTGTAATAAATCTCAACTTAGATCAACAGCTGATGCCTAAATTTATTTCATGGTGTTACAAAATAACCATGGGCTTTTATACCATCCAAAAATATTCAGTCAATTTCAGGGATTATAAAATGAAATTTGTTTTTGGTCGGAGTGGCACTTCGCTGACCTAAAAACACTCGACTCCCTGTGACTGGCGTTATCTTCGAAAATAAATGACCAATTAAATAATCTAATTCATTTCGGGTCGGTCCTCGGGGTGGAAGTATAAATCAACATGCCGTCGAGTGGCGATAAACATTTTGTGACTTCCAAACCAGGTGATAAAAAAGTGTCCTCTTTTTTGGACATTGCACCCGCAAAGCTTTTCAAAGGGTGACATTTTTTAGCCCTAACGGCTCCTTAATTGTTAACGTGCCCACCCTTTACGTCCGAACAGGGCGTCAACAAAAAATGGACCTAAATGACGTTAACGAGTCGATTCGGCCGGAGCAAAAAATCTTTAGGTAGCCCTTGTAATTGGTCATTATCTACTTGATAAGGCGAAATTCTTGACTTTCAACGGCACTTGTATAAATATTTCCCTAATGGCACATGCCCACACATTAAGTGCGGGTTAATGCGGTAACCAAATAAAAAGGTGCGCGTTTGTAAGTATCAAAGTGCCACAATGCAGCGATGCGGATAAGAGCGTCAATATTTTGATAGCGCGCGTGGTTCGATGCTTGGAACATGTGGTCAAACATTGCGCAACATCGTGGCTGTTTAATCGCAGTGGTATTTCTAACGGTCGGCTCGGCAAAACAAATGTAACCGAGCTTTCATAGGTCGCAGGAACCACGACGCGCCAAAAATAACTATTCTTGGATGAATCAGACGCCGTCCGAGAGAATATCCCACATCAAAGGAGGAACTTTCGCGGAAAGGACGACTACTATATTTGGTTCTTTTTATAGGATCCCGATTGGATTAACGTCAATTTATTTATTAACTCTGCCATGTCTTGCGGCAATAAAATAGACTCTAACTGTTCGCTTTCATCTAATACTATTGAGTGATTGCCATGTCTTGCTATTGAATGACAGTCCTTTTTAGTACTGACAATACTTTTCAAAATAGGATGGGTTTTAGATTGCAACATTATATTATCAGTGATTGAAACTTTTGTGTCTTTAAGAATACTGTTTCCAACAACGTAATTGTAATGTGTGAACCAAATTCAGTGTGTTTTGTGTGTAATAATGCACTGGAGGTCTGAACCCCCTCTTTCCTCTTCCCCCTCCCTCTATATTCTTTTCATCTTAGATCTTAGTTACGGTTGCCCATGGGCGGTGGCTGATCAATAGCCACTAGGCTGGCACCGGCTCGTCCTTAACGAAGGGGAAACCGGGGGAGTTTAGTGGGTAGTGGACGATTTAGTCTGGAGTCCCACACACGGTCGCAGGTCTAGCTAACCTACGGTTATGGTGCATAAACGCATTCTCCTCAGAAAAAAAGTTGCTTAAGGGCGGTAGCGATCACTTACAATCAGGTGACACACGTACTTTTTCTTCTCCGACAAAATGCATTAGGTAAATCAAAAAATTCCATCCTAACTATATCTTTCAACGGTCATGTCAAAGGTTATCAATAAGCTAACAAGTGCTCCAAGAATCCACTTAAAACAATGCCCCACTGTCCCGAACCCGAGGCGAGAATCAACTAACTTTAAATTTAAACAAACGCCGTTGTTTCAATATCTTGTAAGTTCAACTATTCCGCGATACCGAGACACTGCATAGTGGTAATTAGAACCATTAATATTCAAATTGTGTCTGTTATAGCGATAATTACGACTAAGTCGTAATAGTGGGCATAATGCAGTATTATTTGTAATAAACAGATGTCATCATCATCATCATCAGCCTGTGACAGTCCACTGCTGGACATAGGCCTCTACATATGCTCGCCACGCTGATCGATCCTCGGCCACTCGCATCCAGCTCCTGCCAGCCATCTTGCGCAGATCATCGCTCCACCTGGCCTGAGGGCGTCCTACACTACGTTTACCGAGACGCGGTCTCCACTCTAGAACCCGTTTACCCCAACGGTTATCGGTTCTACGGCTGATATGGCCAGCCCACTGCCACTTCAGCTGGCTAATCCGGCGAGCTATGTCGGTGACTTTGGTTCTCTGCCGAATCACATCATTTCGGATGCGATCCCGCAGAGAGACGCCGAGCATAGCTCTTTCCATAGCCCGCTGAGCGACTTTAAATTTGTGGACTAGCCGTGCCGTAAGTGTCCACGTTTCGGCTCCGTATGTCATGACGGGTAGGACGCACTGATTGAAGACTTTCGTCTTTAGGCATTGTGGAATCGGCGATGAGAAGACTCGACGTAGTTTTCCAAACGCTGCCCAACCCAACTGAATTCTTCTATTTACCTCGTCCTCAAAGTTGTTTCGACCCAACTGCAATGACTGCCCAAGGTACACATATTTTTGAACAACTTCGAGGACGGCGCCGTGAATCGCAATCGGTTCCGGTAGAACATGTTCATTGAACATGACCTTGGTTTTGTCCAAGTTCATCCGTAGGCCGATGCGTAAAGAAGAATCAGCCAGGTCATTCAGCATCTGTTGTAGGTCCTGCAGCGTCTCCGCCATTATAACAATGTCATCTGCAAATCGCAAGTGAGAGATGTATTCGCCATTTATGTTGATGCCACGTCCTTTCCAGTTCAGCGTCTTAAACATATCCTCCATTGCATTTGTGAACAATTTCGGGGAGATGACGTCCCCTTGTCTCACTCCTCGATGCAATGGTATAGGATTTGTCTGCTGATTTTGTACTTGGACGGACATGGTGGCTGCTTCGTACAGACATCTCATCACTTGGATATATCGCCAATCTACTTGGCAACGCTGCAGGGACTCCAGAACAGACCAGATTTCAACCGAGTCGAAGGCCTTCTCATAGTCCACGAATGCTAGACACAGGGGTTGATTATACTCTTCGGTCTTCTGTATAATCTGCCGCACAGTGTGAATGTGGTCTATGGTGCCGTATCCGCTCCGAAACCCAGCCTGTTCCGGTGGTTGAAACTCGTCGAGTCTTCGCGCAAGACGGTTCGTGATCACTCTTGAGAATAGCTTATAGACGTGGCTTAGAAGGGAAATGGGTCGATAGTTCTTCAACAGGCTTTTGTCACCCTTTTTGAAGAACAGGACGACCACACTCCTACTCCACGCCTTTGGAGTTCTCCCTTCGAACAGGACAGCGTTAAAAAGCTTTTGGAGCTCCCTCAGTACGGGTTTACCTCCAGCCTTTAACAGCTCTGTAGTAATGCCGTCCTCTCCAGGGGCTTTTCCATTTTTAAGCTGCCCAAGAGCAATCTCGATTTCGCCAACGCTGACTTCTGGCAGGTCTTCAGTGTAATGGCGAGTTAACGTGGCTCTAGAGTCCTCATTTCCGGGATCAGGTCGAGATGCATGCGAAGCGTATAACCGGCCATAGAAGTCTTCTACCTCCGAAAGAACTGCCGGCTTTGAGGCGACAACTTCTCCACTTGCTGTGGTCAGCTTCGTCAGGTGGCTTCTTCCGAGAGATTGTACGAACACCTTAGACCCCCGATTTTGCTCTATAGCTCTTTCGATTGAAAGAGTATTAAAGCACCGGAGGTCGTGACGCACACGTTTATTTATCTCCCGGTTAAGAGCTCTTTTTCCGGACGAAGTGGTGGGTGGGTCTTCACGTCGTTGCCTCATTAGCCCTAAAGTCCCTTCGGAAAGTTTCGACTTCCTGCCATTGCGCCGCATGTTACAAAATCTCTTACCTTCCTCCCTGAGGACTCGAACCACATTTTCTAGGTTTCGGTCAACGTCAATTGTGGTTTCCAAGGCAGCAAATTGGTTCTCCAGGTTTGACTGGAACGTTTCAGATCCTATCAAGGTTTGGAGCAGGGTTGGCCGGAGTCTGGACTTCACCAAACGGACTCGTTCGGCTCTAAAGTCGATATTCAGAGTGCCTCGGACAAGTCTGTGATCGCTGCCGGTATTAAACCTGTTGATCACGGAGACATCTCTGAATATGTGCCGCTTGTCCGCCAAGATGAAGTCGATCTCGTTTTTCGTCATAGTGTCGGGGCTCTGCCACGTCCACTTCCTTTGGGGCTGCTTCTTGAAGAAAGAGTTCATCAAGAAGAGCCCCTCCCGTTCGAGAAAGTTGACGAGCATCTGCCCCCTATGATTCCTGGCTCCAAATCCATGGGATCCTACTACCGATTCGCTGCAATTTTGTACTCCCACTTTAGCGTTGAAGTCCCCCATGACAACACTGTAGTGGGTCTTGGTAGTGAGGTGGAGGGCCCTTGATATATCATCAAACATTTCCTCCACCTCATCGTCCGAGTGCGTCGAGGTCGGCGCGTACACTTGCACCACCTTGAGACTATATCTCTCAGTGAGCTTGACGATCAGGTACGCGACCCTGTTCGACACACTGGAGATCTCCACAATGTTGTCGGAGAGGGACTTATTGACCAGAAACCCGACGTATTGTGTATTAATAAACAGATGTATTGTGTATTAATTTGTCACGAGTTTGTAATATCTTGCTATGCAAATGATGCGTCATATTAACATGTTTGTCATGCCATTTTGGGGATGAATAATTTCTTTAGTTACTTTTTAGGGTACTAAATGTTTTGTGTATCAAAATAACTATGGCTATGACTACAAATTATACGACGTTTTCCTAGCATAAACAATATACACTACCCTGGATCATTATTCACACAGAGCCGTCTAGGTCTAAACTAAGCAAAGCTTGTGCTATAATTGCCAGATGTGGCGACCTCAGCAAATATCAAGCTCGCCACAAACAGTTATACAAACTACTTCCCGGGAGCGCTAACCTATGCTCAAAGAATTAGTATGGAATTCTGCATCGCGCAAGCAAAGTAATCTTCGCCACGAGATACACTAACTTCTGGTGTAACAGCAGACTCTTTAGCCGATATTTCAAAATCAATAATCAAAATGGTTCTTACTAGTACAGAAAGATTGCAGTTGCTCTTTGTCATATAATATACAGTTATACTTTAATGTAGATTTAAAACACTAATTACATGAATATATTATCATTCAGAGATGAAAGGGTTTCCGCCAAATACCATAGAAAAAAACCCCAGTCCCGGCGCAAAAGAATTGTATCTCAGATTAATTATAGATAATTATTAATAGAAACAATATTAAGTGACACTATTTCCTGATTCGGTGGCTAACATGGTTATTTTGCCCAGAGAAGTTTCATAGGCCCTACATGCAAACATGACACTTTTTAGGAAAAACTTCATGTAACTGATTTAATTGACATTAAATTGGCAAAAAATGAATAAAACACACACATATACCCTAGTACATAATGTTGTTATTGAGTTTATTGTTGTTATGTTGTGCTTTTGTGTTGTTTGAGGGACATGTTTATTTCGAATGTAATGTACATAAAAAGACAAAAAATAATAAATCCTGCTAGTTTATCATCTTCTTATGTCATAGTGTGAGGTATATATAGGTCCTAATGTTAGTATTTGGTGTACCAAGATAGATAAAATAAAACCACAATCATTATTTCAAGTGTTTATTGTATAAGGGTATTTTATACAAATCTCAATAAGGACAAGGCAGACAACATAAGTTTATTTATACATGTTTCAAGTATCTAAATCTATCAATATCGAATTTAGGCCTATAGCTAGATGGTCTATTTCATGATCATTGTGTCTAGCCCATTCCAGATAATAATAGATCACACTTATAACATGGGCGCAACTTCCCAGTGTTCGTTGACCATGAATCTCTATGCCATGAATACATGAACAACAATGTTCTTTTATTGCGTCAATCCCAGAACTTGCGGTGTTAAATATGTATAGTTACATTATATTACATATGTCATAATGTGTTTATATCATGTGTTTTATTTATTTTTTGCCAACTCAATGTCAATTAGTACAGTAAAATGAAGTTTTTCCTAAAAAGTGTCATTTTTGCATGTAGCGCCTATGAAACTTCTCTGGGCAAAAAGAACATGTTAGCCACCGAATCAGGAAATAGCGACACTTGATATTGTTTCTACTAATAATTATCCAAAATCTGAGATGCAATTCTTTTGCGCCGGGACTGGGGCAATTTTGGCGGATACCCTTTGCTCCCACGCTTTCCACTGAATCACTTCCAAATACATCCACAATTTTCATTTTTCGGAATTCGATGACAAAATTGGAACGTTGCTTTGTACCACTCCGTATTTAGTCAAAAAACTCAAATTCTGTCTTGTAAGATATTGCTCGGACGTGTTAATTGACTCGTAAATATATTTTTTATCGCAGCCGCACTCAGACGCCGACTAACTTTGATCGGCCGCGACGCGACGTCTCCACATAAACTTTTGCCGCTCTTTTGAACATTTTGACAACTCTGTCTTGGTCAACTTTGAAGTTTGTGTCGGGCTTTCGCCGGAAACTTTTACGTGGAACACCGTAGTTTTCGATATCATTAAAAGTAAACGCGAAGTTAAAGATGTTCTCATTAACATTTTGTAAGATAGGTACGATTAATTTAGCGGGGATAGTTTTGTTTTGACAGATTAGAAGTAATAGATGAGAAGGGAAGGGGCAATTGTAATTTCTAAGCGGTTCATTTCAATCCATAGCATTAGCTGTAAAGTGTCAGTTTTCAGTTATGAATAAAGGTAGTCAAACTATTAGAAAACTTAAGTCCTGTCCTTAACAAACCTGATTCAACTAACAATTTCCGTTGCTAAAACCAAACCATCTCTGTTTGTTTTCAATTTTACGCAAAAACACATTCGCTATTCCATTCGTTTGTCAAAACTAGCCGCGTATCCCAAGCTTAAGACTTACAAAAACCTTAAGCCGGCAAAGAATCGGACATAAAGGTACCTGTGTTAACACCCCCGATTTATCGTGACAATAAAGAAGGTTCGCAGGAATGAATCGTTGAAATAAAAATGAACCTTTCCACCGTTCGTCACCTGCTAGTGATGTTTACAGCCTTATGTTATTACTTATTATTGCTTTTATTGCGTGTATGACGACTGTAAGTGTTGATACACTGCGATAATGCCTTTTAACGTCTATGTGAGATTTCTGAAGCTTTTTTCACTACAAGATAATGATAGATATTTACATGGATTGATGAAACAGTTTTAGTGTCCAAATACGTATTTTATGCTTAGTAAACTGTGAGCTGGTAAGGAGTAACATTAAATTAATAAATACACCATTGAAGTTTAAAATACCTTTCATAGGTATTTGCTTCACTTACAACCGACGGGGGGTATTTCCTCGATGACTTACGATCTTTGTTTGTAGGAAAATGCAAACATATAAAGCCGAACGTCATGGTGTATTTAAACTTATAACCTAAAGCTTATTGGATTATCGCGTAGTCTTTTAAAGAAATAAGTTAGGAGGCAAATGACTATGTGTGGCTGAGACCTGATGGCAGTGATCACTACTGAGCCGGTATTTAATTGGCAGATAGTCTGTCTGTCTGTCTGTTTGCTTTAGGGTTCTACTACACATAAACACCTGTCGACGTCATATTAAAAACTAATGCCATGTCCGCATCAAATTGGGCTTTAAAAAACAAAGAACTATGAAGAGCAAAAATATTGTATTTCAAATCAGATCAGCAAGCCTCCAAAACTCGCGTAACAATAAGCCCACGGTCTCTTTGTGCCGCCGCTTCCGCCGTGGACAATAGGTGCATGCAAACTTAGCGAAATGGGTAAAAATAATCCCCAACCACGGCCCAATACATCACGCGAACTGTCAGTCGAGACCGCACGAACAAAATACGGCATTGTGAGCGACGGACGACGCTTTGTCGGGAAGTTTGCTAAAAACTTGCGCAATTCCGCCAATACACGCACTGCAGACGAAGAAAAAACGACGATCACCGGTAATCCTCCGCTGTCAATCGTGTTTGGACACGTAACGTCTCTCTATCCTTTTCATTGGCATTCCTCGTAAAGCAACGCTGACGAACGATTTTTTCACGCTATTTCGTTTGACGATCTGTCTGTCATATATCTTCTATGTAAAAAGCAGAGAATTCGAGAAATGTGTATGCATATTAACTAACTTTAGCACGACTTCACCAAAATAGGCAAGTCTTTTGTTCTTTTTCATGTAATTATTAGGTCAAGGTTTTTTGCTCGCATCGGCAGCTTCCAAGGTGCGATGTGTGATATAGCATAAAAAAACTAGGAACTTCGTCCCTGAAGCAGTCATTTAGACGCGTAACCGTCTCTCATTTTCATCAGGCTCCATCGTAAATCAACGTTGACGAACGATTAATGAAACTAGCAACTAAAAACCGACCGTTGACAAATAAGCATGCGAGTTTCCTAAATTGAAGGCGGGCACTTCACCTAACTCATAATTAATCAATCCTGTAAGTGGAGCGGCTCATATTTTACGAGACCGAAACTATCAATCGCTCTTTGTGTGGGTCTCGAGTTGTCGGCACTCGCCTCTCGGTCGCTTAGTGTATGTATAAATATAGTAGCCCCGTCATAACAAACGTTAGTCAAAAACCATGTTTTCATTTATTTTTATAATACACCCACGGGTTCAGAAGCCGCCGCCCGTGATCCCACGAATTCTGACTCCTGTAAACTTTCAACTCATGCGTTTCTCATAATTTTACTTAAATATTTATATACGAGTACTAATAAAGAGATTATTTTATTACGAATACTTAGCTAGTGAAAGCTAGTAAAGTTTAAAAGAAATTTAAATAGCACTTAAGGATCTTTTTTGTCTTGAAACTTTATCAATTAGATCTATTTAATTATTGTGTAGGTCCCACGACGTTTACTTGAATGTATTCACGGGACATGCCAAATACGGAAAACTTAAATTCAGAGAAATTTAAAGAAATCACTCCTTATAAGTAAAGAAAATAAATAAATATAGAATCAACCAGTTATGCTCACTATCGTAGATAATAATTTGTTGGTTTAGTCGTATGTGAAAAATAAACATCTTCAAGTGAGGCGCTGCGTTTGCCGAACTTATCTTAAAGACGCGCTTTGAAAGTAAAAATCAACAGTTACATTATAGCTTCGAGTGTCATTACCCACTAACGACATGTTAGCATAAGGTGTTAAGAATTTAAGATGTGATAGTGAAAGCCAAGAGCTTTATCATTAAACTGTGTGTATAGTCGACTACAAAACTAGTAAAATTTCACAACTTTGCTCATACTAATGTTAGTAACTTTCATGCTACAGGAACTCTACAGAAACATTTATTTGAGTTGTATTCTTTTTTGTTTTAATATTAGTTTATTTGCAACTAACAATTTTTTTATTGACGATACAAAGCGATTTGCTACTATTTTCATAGCTTTCGAATGTATGTGAACGTTATTGAAAATTCAATGTGCTAAAAACCTTCGCTCCACTTTTGTCGTCCAGTTCAATTAGGGCGCTTTGTGCATGGCTGTGCATATTAATATTGCCCCTGTGTCATCTCTTGCATGGAAAAATGCTGTGTGTATACAACTTGATCCCTTTGAGGGACGACAACTAAGCGTAAAATAACTTTAAGTTTATTCCGTGACTAGAGATAATACTAAATGCATATTAGTATATTCCAAAATGTTGAAAAAATTAATTATACCAATGAATAAAATCTTATTTTTCTCTAATTACTGTTAACAATGTCACATTATCTTGATTCTAGTCAAGATTTTTTATAATGGATGCTTTGAATGGAAAGCTTTGTAAATGATTCGCAATGCATGTGTGAATAATGTCCAGAGATATTTATTTGTCCGGAGATATTTAATGACAAATTCGACACTAAAGGACAAAGTTTACTGTCTATCCAGAGATAATGCTTGAGATAATAGAAACAGTATTTTGGTTTATCCTTTTTCACCTAAACGCAACGGATCGACGTGAATTTTGGTATGACGATAGTTCAGAAAGTACTCGTAGTTGAGATCGCATAGAAGTGTATGGTTGTACAAACTTTACCAATGTGTAATAAACAAAGCCAAGTTCAATCTAGTTGTTTAAAAAAAGCGATACAGTTTTCATATGAACCCTTGTCGTCGGTTAAGTGGTAATAAATTATAAACTCAACCTTGGCCACGTTTGTTTTGGTTAACCGTTTAGGCGCATGTGCGTGTCGTGAGAACGCACTTCATGTGTTGAGTAGGTTAGTTAATTGTGCCCTTGTTTTAAACAAATAGACGACAAGAAGTCGAAAGAGACGAATTTTCAACAAACTGATTGCTGTCGTTGAGTGACGAATTATGAATTGGCTAGTTCACTAGAAAGGTTCAAGTACCACGTACTGCATATGACAGAAAATGTATAATTTGTGTTATTTCTGGGCCAATCCATCGCCAAAAGGCCAAAGGTACCTTGTCACTATTTAAATTTGGGTGTGAAGAGAAACTGGGAGAGTTCCATGAGTGTTAAGATGCCTAACCATTAACATGGCTGCAGGTCCTGCTAGCCTGCTGGCCAACTAGAGTTGCCCAACGATAGTCCACTATCGATAGTCTATCGATAGTTGACGTCATAACAATAGTATCGATAGTCTATCGATAGTATCGATAATATCGATACTATCGATACTATCGATATTACAAATTAACCAATACTATTGATCGGAAGCAATACTATCGATAGTATCGATACTATTACATTACAATACTATCGATAGTATCGATAGTATCGATTGTTTTTTATCAATACTATCGATACTATCGATAGTATTGATGTATTAAATCATAAAAACTATCGATACTATCGATAGTATTACACTATCGATAGTTGAATAAACGCCAATAGTATCGTTTCTCAATTATAGCGTAGTTACACTTTTTATAACTCAAGAACGGATGAACCGATTTGGCTGCAAATTGGTGGAGGGGTATTTTAGACCCAGGAGACTTACATAGGATACTGTGATGGAGGAAGGGGGATAGGAGGGGGGAAGGGTGATAAGATTGATATGGGGGGATAGGACGGGGATAGAATCTTCCCCCTCCTACACCCCTTCCCCTACCCTCCTATCCCCCTTCCCCGTCCTATCCCCCATTATATCCCCCATAGTATCGATAGTTTTTATGATTTATTATTATAGTATTGATAAAAAACAATCGATACTATCGATACTATCGATAGTATTGTAATGTAATAGTATCGATACTATCGATAGTATTGCTTCCGATCAATAGTATTGGTTAATTTGTAATATCGATAGTATCGATACTATCGATACTATCGATAGCACTATCGATATTGTTACTATTTTTCAAGGTCAACTATCGATAGCGAAACTATCGATAGTTGGGCAACTCTAGGCCAAACAGCTATGAACTCTGAATTAGTCCTAATATTAACCAGTTTTAGGATGAGATTAGAACCTAAACTAACCCGAGCGTATTAGCCATTGTTCCACGGAAGCAGGTATTTGCTGTTATCCATGAAATTCAATAATCTAATAACATTCAATTCAATAATTCAGCTTATTCCGAAAATGATTTCCGTTTCGCATTCGAACTCATTATCATTATCCAGCGTAATAGCCAGTTAAGAGGACATACTAAGGGTGAGAAAATTGAAAATTGGGTTTTTGTAAAATCTATTGCTGTCGCGCAGTGCCCGAACAACCGAGCTATCAATGTGTGAGTGAGACTGTCAATGTTTGCGTGCCACGCCGCCACGCCCCGCGCCCGCCCGATTTCTGCTTACCTATATAAAAACGATAAAATATGTTCACGGACAATGCAAAGGAAAAAACAGGTCACTAATTTCGACAGCTAGTATTAAGTCTTGCTGGTACAGTGGCTACGTACTGCGCATCGGCACCGATAGGTCCGTGGATCGGATCCGACGAGTAACCCCTATCGCTTTTTGTGAATTTATTCGCATTTGTTAATAGGAACTTTCCACGAGTAAAGTTATATGTTTAGTTCTTTTTTGTATATATTTTTAAAAGTTATATTAGTCCAGTCAACGAAGCTCTAACTTTGCCATTTTAGATGAAAAGCTGAAACTGGTGCCAAAATTTTTGTTAAAGACTCCGTAATAACATACTAAAAATGCAGGGTCGTGAGTCACCGGGGTCATTGGAAAAAAAATGGAAAAGGGTGAAAAAATTACTTTTTCCTAAAAATCTCGGAAACTAACAAAAATATGAGAAAATGTTTCAGACAAAAGATGTAGAGAATTACTTTTTCTACAGAAAAGGTCATTATCAATTTACGCGTATTGCGCACCGTTTGCTAGGAAATCGAGTATATTATATAGTGCACTTATTGATGTTGAACCAAATCAATAAAAATAAGACGGAAATGTCTGGGGATATCGAAGAATGCATAAAAATAATTTTTAATTGAAAAATTTGTAAAAATTCTATTGAAACGAAAAACATTGTGCGAATTTTCGCATTTTGTACGCGATTTCCTAGGAAACGGTGCGCGATACGCGCAAATTGATAATAACCTTTTCTGTAGAAAAAGTAATTCTCTACATCTTTTGTCTGAAACTTTTTCTTATATTTTTGTTAGTTTTCGAGATTTTCAGGAGAAAGTAATTTTTTCACCCTTTTCAATTTTTTTTTCCTGTTAACCCGGTGACTCACGACCCTGCATTTTTAGTATGTTATTACGGAGTCTTTAACAAAAAATTTGGCACCAGTTTCAGCTTTTCATCATAAATAGCAAAGTTAGAGCTTCGTTGACTGGACTATATGGCTTTCTCTTGTGGCAAATGTAACACTCAAGCAAAGGTAAAGGACATGGTTCAATGCTCGGTCTGTGACAAAAGATATCAGACATCTTCGTGGGGCTAGTGGTTTTGCCAGTTTTTTGCGAAATAAGTTAGTAAAACCTATTTTCTATTTTCGAGAAATATTGGTCATCTTCAAAGTGCCATAGCTTGGCTTCTATGAAGTCAAATAGAGCTGCCTCCAGTTGTAGGTACTTTAATACAGTTTATTAGTGTAGTGTGTCGTTCACAAAAAAAACATAGTTTTGGCCTTGGAGAGCAAATAGTAAAAAAAGTCCCAAAATTTCGAAGATTTTCTCGATTTTCTCAGTTTCCACAGGTTTTTTGAAGTTGCAAATTTGAAATCACATTACTCTAACAGATACAATATACTTAAATGCAGAGCTACATCACGCTTTGCGAATTTAGCTTCTTTTTTTGTCTAAATCCGACGGCCTAGTCGAGGCGTTTAAGTATATAATTCATAAAAAATTGTCAAGAAAAAGTTTATCAGTTACATAATACCTTCTAACAATAAAACATCAGAACAATTTGCTAAATGCACTTCACGCAAAATATTCTAACTGGAAATATCGATATCGATGAACAACACTAGGATATCGATATAACTATCGACTACGTCACGTCATAGAGAGTATACGTATTAGTCCGCGTCTCCCCAACCTCAAGCCTCCCCCGCAGAGCGCGATAGAGACAACTGCAGCTTGGACCGAAAATACCTATTAAAAGTACGGAAAATCAACGTTTCGTAGTCCCCTGATTTCTCCTCCAAAACTTGACCGATTTAACTATTTTTTTCATCAAAAATTAAAGAAAGGCTTTGACCGTGTTCCTATGTTTTCCTTTTTTTAATTAAATCTAGTTAAATTTGTTTTCTGGATGTTTAAACACAGCGGAAAATCTGGCCATTTTTTTACATTTTTGAAGGTTCATATCTCCCTTAATAATTAATTTATGAAAAAAAGTAAAACATAGGGACATGCAAATAGTGGTCATAGATTTTTGGAAAAAAAAAATATTTCACTAATGGCATTATCCAGGGAGAAAACAGGGGACAGCGTTTGTATGGAAAAATGGCTCCTGGCTTTCCTCTTAATAATCCAGATTAAATTGAAAATGCTCGCTAGCATTGTTTATCTATTTCGGCGTCATTAGATTTATACTATGTTAACAATTTCCCTTTGCGACATTTTGTGTCATAAAACAATGTTGCATCCGTTATCGTGGTATTTCTTGGTTTATTGGCCGTGTCTTAATTAATGTTGGATAAAGTTCGAGTCTTCGAGTCCTAATTTTTTTTAAGGATGTTGGAGTCAGTGCTTTTAAAATGTATGGCAAAGCGTCACTTTTTGGTAAAGGATCCTGCAGATATAATAAAATAAAATAAGCTACAGTGGCCGCTTACCAACTAGTAAGGTGACCTAAAAAATTGTTTAAATAGACTTTATTTTTGTTTTAATTGGATATTTTTCTTTTTTAACTACTCTACTGATACCCTTACTCGCTGACTCTAGTCATGGAGTCTTGTGTTACAATTCGAGTTTTATTGTCAAACCAAGTTCAAAAATTAAGACTCGTAGACTCGAGTTGGTAACAACACTACTCGTAATCCGTGGATATTTATAACATGTGTCGAGGATATCTTATCGGAGCGGCTACCGCAGCATCTCATTACAGAACTAGTTTATCAGGGTCATAAAGACTAACTTCATTATTATGGTTATGCTGTTTTTGAGCTGCACTCGTTACTTGACAGTTACGATAAGATTTATAGGTCAAAGGAATGAGACTTATATTTTTAGCTACGATCATATCATAGGAAAACCAAATTAAACTTTTTTTCAATATTTTTTTAATTGAACTTTGATGGCGATGGCTTTGTATAATAGTAAAGGTGAACTTTGATGCATTAAAAAAACAATAAAAAATGGTCCAACTAAACAAAAAATAATTATCTATTCTAAGCTGTGCCGTAAAGTGCCTGCTTTGAAAATGTAAATATTGGCATAGTAAACTAAATAACAAAAAGAGTCATGGTCAAAATGGGCGTAAGACCAACAGCTTTAAAATATATTTTATGTGAAAGCTAATGACCATTTCCTAATTTTATACTATGAGGGCAATCACCTAAACAACCGGAGAACAGAGATATTCACGTTCAAACATATACGTTTCTCGTTATTAACATAACATATTTATTTGTTAAAGTATTCAAAACAATCGCTAATACAACGGAGATAACACGACAGGATGTTGTGCAGAGCTATAAAGCCAAAGAAACCAATCCATCGGTCGGTATTGTCGGTAACCTAAAGCGCAAAACACACTTGTTCAAAGGACGGCGCGGGTGCCGGGTCGGGTCGGGAGTACAGCACACAATACCGGCAATACCGCGCCCGACCCGTGCCTTTCGTTGCACCGCAGAACATTTATTAGATGTTAAACTTGATGAATACCATTGATATTTGAATAAAAAGTATTAATAAATAGTAGTTTTAACTAATATGTGTGTTTTATTTAACCAATCTTTGGGTTCTTTTTGCAGTTAAACCCGGTCTATATTGAGGTTAAAAAGTATTTAGGGGGTATTTAGAAGTACAATGAAGTAAATTACAACACATTTTATTTCTGTTGGTTTTACGCCCAGCTCCCATACAAAAATGCCCCTCATCCTTTGTTTAACAAAAAGAAAAACTAATAACTACCTCATTCATTGTTTATTCTTACATACAACCATTTGTAAAATAATATTTCATTTCCATCAATCTACAGTGTCATCAACTGAATCATCTGTTGAAGTGCCACGAAATTCTATTAGTACTGCCATCATAACCCACTCTAATATTACGGAAGTCCGTGTCAAGAGCATTTGAAACAAACTAATCTCAACTATGGACAAATGAGGGTCACTCCTGAGACCGTGCGTGGGTCAATCATCTCAGAACAAGGGTTACTGTTGGTACATTATTGTTGTAGGTAACGTAAATCTTCCATTGTCTCTAAATATAGACTGTACGTCACCGAAAATAAGTTTCAAAATTGTTTTAGAAGATAATCTTTTCAATATGTATTTGGTTTCAATTAGCCATATCGTTGTCGGATCAATAGTTTTTGACAGTCCTAATTGAAATTTCCCTTCGAAGGGTTACGTCAATCTAAATTATTTTGAGACAGACAATACCATTTCGAAATTCTCCCTTTCAACTTTTTAAATGTGAAAATAATTTCGAAACGTCATTTCCTGAATGCGAATTAAAACTTCGTAACATGTGTTTTCTTTTAGACATTTTCATAAACATCTTGCTACTTGGGTTGAAATCCCTCATAAATCCGTCTCAATAAAGTGTTAAATTAATAAGCGGTTTTACAGCGAAGATTTAGAGTTTAAAATAAATTGACGGCGACGGTTTCTCAAGCGTACAAGTCATGACAGAGACGAGTTTAAGAGTTTCGAATTTTGGATTGACAGATGTTTACGGTCTTCTTGATAATCCAAATAAATATTTTGGAGTTGTTTACACTAATGCAACCCTGGGAAGTGCGTAGGCGCCGTCGGTGGCTGTTTATTCGGGCAATTTGATTTTATTAAGCTCGTAAGAGGTACATGGTATGTGGGATTTATTTGGGTTGTAAAAGAAGAAAGACAAGGAAATTATGCGTAGACTTGAGTTGCATCATAATAAATACATGTTATAATCTCTGCCTCTGCAATTTTACTTTCTTTTGGACTTTGTAACCGCTTATCATGTAGTGGATCGTAGGCCGTGTAAAAAAAAAGAAAAACACAAAAAAAAGTTTTGGAAGCAAAGATGAGAAACCAAACGTTTGTCATAGAAATTAGCCATCTCAATAAACGCTTACGTTGATTGCAATGATACATATTTTGTGTATTAACACATTTTTAATTTAGTGGTTTGAATACCCCTTTGGAAACTTGAGGCTCTAGATTCGTTTCCCGGGTCAAGTGAATGTCTAGTTTACGACCAACATCCTGCATTTCGGCAATTCTATATAAATGTAGATTATTCCTATACCGACCATTGTAATAATGACTTCATTTCCATTCTCCAATGTAATAAGTTTATGTTCCGCCTCCTACCTCTTTCGCCTGATATTTACTATAATGTAAATAGGTATTAGTCGTCAAGCCTAGTCAGATGCCATTTGGCGGCTTGATAACATCTGACATTAAGGTTGGTCACTTGCCTTACACACCCCTTTTTTTTTGTGGAGGGGAATGCATTTACGTACCATAACCCGCCTGGGGAAGGCGAGCCGTGTGTGGGACTCAGTGCAGCTCCATGCCCCAGTCTTAAGAAAGACTGTTGCACGGAGAATACCCACTAAGCCCCCCCGCGCTCCTGCATCGCCGTCGGCAGCGTCCCTGGGCTTAATATGACTACCAGGAACGCCGCAGGGCGACTTGCCCGCCTCTTATAATGCGGGCCCCGCTTGCCTCCCCCCGGCGGAGGAAGGAGGCCCACCAACCCGCACTAGGCCAGCGTTGTGGAGTATGGCCCACACTATCTCACAATTGAGAAGGCCTGTGTCCCAGCAGTGGGAACGTATATAGGCTGATGATGATGATGACCTCTTTCGCCAATATTTTACTCCCCAATGGGATGATAAGTTTTTTTTAGTAATATGACAAAGTGATCATAAAATACAAATATATTTTTTTACTCTCGTAATAGCCGGCACGCCTGTTCAGGAGTAATTTTTGTCCCTTACGGTGTGATTTTAAGGGTTCGAGCCCTCGTTACATCGTTATGTATTATTGAATAAGGGAAAGGGTTTTATGAAATTCTACGTAAAACGAAAACTAAATTACAGTGGTCCTTGGGCGAGTGACGTAACAAATTTAACGAGACCTTTTCGGGTACTCTTGAGCGTACATACATTTTATGTTTGATTTCAGTCTTTTATGAAGAAAAAGTTAGTTGATAGCTTATTGTCTACTTCGGAGATGATAAAAGTAAAAAATAAATAAATTAAGTATTTTTACCATGTAAATTCAAAGAGTTTACCCAGGTGGTAGGATCCTGTACTGGGCCGCCTAGGTGGGTACCACCGCAGTGCCAGATATTTTCCCGTGAAATAGAAGTGTGTCAAGCACTTCTGTGTTTCGGGGAAAGGGCACTGAAGCTAGTGAAATTACTGGGTATATGAGACCTAATAACTGTCGTCTCTTAAGGCGGGCAACGCGCCTGCGACCCCAAGGGGGTCTCGGGTGCTTATGGGCGGCGGTGATCACTTATTTATCATCAGGTTACCCACGTGCTCGTTTGCCCCACTATAATATAAAAAGGCGCTATTCAAAATAAAATGATAAAGAAGTTTTGTGTAAATGATTTCCTGTATCTCATGCATAATTATGTTTTTTTGTGATATTTTGACTTTTATTTTGTCATTGATTTAAAAAAAATGTCATTACACTGGACATATTTTAGTCATGCTGTTCACAATGTGAAGTTACAGCCTAGACCTGTTTACTTTATCATGTCATTAGCACCTATCTCCTATTATACTGTACCTCTGTTTTGCGTGATAAATAAAATAAGTAAAATTGCATAAAGTACCTACTGACTCATTTTTTTTTATTTCATGTGAGTGTAGAATATGTATTCCTGAATAAATTAATAACCTCAACTTGGGTTGGGACGTCACACAATGCGTTTATTGTAAAACGTTCGTTTGAATGGAATCAATAACTAATTTATTTTTTTGTCCACAGATGAATAAAGAAAAAGACTCGCAATGCGTTCGTTCAAACATCGGCTGTTATAAAAAATGTGCTAAAATGTGGCAGTGAACCAGCAAGATGGATACACTGGCTGTGGTGACGTCATTGTTAGGCCTTTTCTGCTTATATCCAGGTAATTTTTTTTTTAAATAAGTTATTACACTTGAACTACGTAGGTACATACATTTTAACACTATCCACGAAGGAAGAAATGCTAATAAGATTATTGCAGACGCGTAATTGTAGTGTGTTGTGAAAATATAGGTAAAGGAAGGTATATTGGTGATAAAAATGAATAAAACTAGTTTTTTAGTTATTTTAGTATGAAACAAGAATTCACTTTTATTTTGTTACATTGTTTATTGTTTGAAATAAGTATTGCCTACAGTTTACTTATGAATAATCTAATAATTTCGAGATTTTTTGAAAATTTTATTCTTAAGAAATCGAAGGTATGTTGGTGACACGGTTAGGTAGATTGGTGATACTAGGTAGGTAATTTGGTGATTGTAGTCTTAATCATATAGTTTGTACTTAAAGTAAGAAAAATGTTTGACCAAGGGGTATACAAAAAACATACGATTTCTCAAGTAAGATTCCGTTTATATATTTTAAAATTAGAAAAAAAGACTGAGCAAAAGATGATGGCAAGTTCTCTCGGCCAGCCGCTTCAGCAAGGTCATCGACATATTTTCTAATTTGATAAACAGTCAGTCCAAAGCCTAATTCTTGCATTTCTATTGTATAGTTGTAAAGCCTTAACTCTAAATCGCAAGTCATTGCATAGGGCCTTCCCAATTTTCTTACAGAATCCTCTTCATTGCCAAGGTAACGTTATAGGGTTCTGCAAGGGACGTTTGCTACCTTGGCAGCTTAATATAATATGCTACCTTCATATCTGACTAGACTGACAGCTTTTTGAAGTTGTTGCTGGTTATTTTTCCTATATTTTTCCATTGCCAATCTAGAAGAAGGAAAATAAGTAGGTAATTTGGTGATATAAAAAACTGTATAGAGGTAATTTGGCGACAAAAAAAATTACCTTTAATTCAAAATAAAAGACATCTTTCGAATACCTTAAAATAATACCTAGCGAAGTGTATACTTGATTTCTCTAGTTTATTTTAAATGCAAGCACAAAATAGATCTAAAGTGAACCCCTCAAAATCATACTGAAAATATTGTCGAAAACACTAAGAAACAACGGTCACAAAATAAGGAATAAAAACTTATTTTGGAGAGTCACGACTTCACTACAGCTATATTTTAATAATCATTGGTTTATTGAACAATTTCTGTAATTATTACACTGAAACACTAATTAAATAAATAATTGTTAACCAAAATACGAAGACGCAGCCGACATTCAATAAACAATGGCGCTGCAGGTGCGAAATTGAAAAAAAAGTTTGTTTACTAAACACAGGAACGTTGAAACGTAACGCGTGATATATGTCTATCTTCCTAATACTCGTAGGAAATCGCTAGCGCTGTCTCATGAATAGGCTCGCATAGGTAACTTTGTGGTGAACGGTTTAAAAAATATCACCAAATTACTTATATCACCAATATATCTCCCTTTACCTAATTATTATATAACTGAAAAAAAAATATCTTTCAAAATCAAGTTACTAGAGTCTGAATGCAAGCGGTGACCTAGCACCTCCATAGAAATATAAGCGTGGTAAGACCGGGGATAATAATAATAAATATGAAATAAATAAAAATAATTGTATTACGTTGAGTTTAGTAAAGTTTTACTCAATTTTTAATATTATAAAGTTGCACACTGTAAATATACAATAGGTAAACAAGTTTAGTATAAAATATATTAATTACTTTCTCACAGGGATGCTCACAGGTCACATAGGCACTAATATTAATGTAACACCAAATTTTCCTGTGACATGCAATAAAGAATTTGATTTGATTTGATTTGAGAATGCCAAGGCAAAGTAAGTCCACTGATCCTACTTATTATATGCAGTAATAAATATCAGACACAGCTTACAAATTAGTCTGACACTGACTGGAGAAAATTTCCAGTTTCTTGGTATAATGTAAAAGAAATGAAATTGCTTTAGTTTAGATCTTGTCTGTCAAGTAGTTAGGTGTTTTTAATCAAATTCCCAAGGAAAAATGCAGAGAAAAAGTCTTCATTGTGCTTTCCGTGAAATCATTTGATGCCAGAAGTAAAAAAGGTTCTTAACAGAACCGACTACATACTAAATTATGTTCAAATTTTTACATTTTGTACAACACTTGATTTGGAAACTAATCATAATGAGGTTAATAAAAGAAATAAAATTTTTGTGGCGTTTCCACAAACACGTAATGCAAACATTATCAGTGTGCCTGCTGTCAAAATAAACTCCAAATTTATCCGTCGTCACGAATGTTCACGTTTATAGATTGACTTTTCCTTCCAATATTTTGACAAGCCTACATCCCCAATTCACGCCTCTCACTGACCATTACCTTCCATCGTAAAACGTCAAATGTCGTGATTAGATTCCAATAACTGTCCGTCGTGAAATCACGATCGTTTCAATAAAAACTGACAACAACCAACCTAGTCAGAGTTCAAACGGCGCTAATAACCATTCCCCTTCAAGGGGTGGCAACCCCACACTATCTGATATTTAGTGCCTTGCCGTACCATCTAAGATTTGTGGCAACACTTATCAACTCTAGAAATAACCGTGTCATTCGCATGCCGAGTTAATTTGTCGTTTGTTAGGCAGATTATTTTAATTTCAGGCTTACCTAATAGTTACGATAAAATTGGAACGTTCGTTATTAATGTCAATGTCATCTAAGCAATTTCGGTGACTAAAGATCGTTACTCCGAAATGTAAAAAAAAATAAAAAGGTAATCATGAAGTAACTTGGCGATATTATTATCATGATGGGTGTTAAAAAAAACTTACTCACTACTGACAGAATCACAAAATTAGTTTCCTTCTTTTCCCTAATACCTAAGTAATGCATACAAACCATATTTCTCTAGAAAAAAATCATCAAGATTCATATTGTATAATTATGAAGGTCACATTTTTTGACATCTGCTATTATTGACGAGCCATTTGGTGTAATGGTCGAGAAGTCGGCTATTACACCAGAGGTCGCGGGTTCGATCCCCGCACGGTACAAACATTTGTGTGCATGAACATGTCTGTTTGTATCGGTCTGGGTGTTTGTATGTATAATATGTATGTATTTACAAAAAAAAAGTATATAAGTAATGTTTATCCGTTGTCTGGCACCCATAGCACAAGCTAATGCTTAGTTTGGGGCTAGATGGCGCTGTGTGAATAATGTCCAGAAATATTTATTTTTTTATTTATTTTTATTTTATTCTCAACTGAATCGAACCGGTATGCATTAAACTGCAATTAAGTGAATGTTTACATATTAAATCCACAAGTTGTGACATAGTCCACAAATAGTCCAGCTAAGTCGACTGATGCTGCGAAGCAAAAATCAAGTCTATAAAAACAAAGATTTAAATCTTTGTATAAAAATACAACTTTCTACAGGCACACCCCGACCATAACTAATGTGGGACCATTTCTAACAAACAAACGTTTAACGTGTCCCTAGAGCCCAATACACTGAGGAAGCGTAACTTATTGACAGAACTCATTAGGTTAACAAAACGCACATGCGTAAATACATCTGCGCTGAGTCCACAATTAACTTAACACTACAGACTATAAAAATTCCAACCTTTGAACATCTGCAATTAGCAGTAGACAGTGTACAGTGATTGAGTTATTTTACTCTGTGGTTGAGGATTCTCGATATTATGTTAAGAACGTTGTGGGATGTCGTGTAGTGCGAAGACGTGGAGTTCCGTAGCGTAGCTTCAGTTTCTTCAAACCTCATTTATCGTTGGATCTATTGTCGTCAACTTGGTATTCTTTTTTAAATCACATTATAACAGAACAGAACAGCTAAACGGACACGGAGTCTACAAACCTGGAATCAATATTAGCTGTGGCTTTGTTCCGGAAACATCAATGTTGCTGCTAGTGTAAAAGGTTTAAAAACCAAATTCGTCTAGTAGAATATTAGGTTTTTCAAGAGAATAGACTGGTGGGTGACTGGTGAATCAGGCGGGCGTAGCATTTGGAATCTTCATCAAAGACTTACATTGGTAACAATTTTAGCTAATTAAGTTGTTAGATCACTGAATTTACGTTTCATAAAAACCATAAATTACAAATACTCGTACAAGTTACATTTTATTAGCAACATTAGTTCATAAAAAAATATTGTCCTGTACAAAACATAAAAAAGGGGTGTAATATGTCAGAACTATGAGGGTTCCTCCATTTGGCAGTGGAACCTCGACACCCCAGGCGGTTATCAAAGCGTAAAGAAGTTAAGCTAATGTTAAACGACGCCTATCTTTTGTGTCTAATGTGTGATGGATGCTGCGTAAAATGCTGTAAAAAAGAATAATAAAAATAAACAGAGTCAATCGCTCGGGGTGGTTTACAATAGTGAATAGACTAGGGACGCGACGAATTACGACGGATATCGAGTCTGCGGTTTTATCGATCTACATTACAGAAGTTTTAAAATATCAAAATAAGAAAAGTGATGTTATTATGAAGTAACTAGATGAGAATTAAACAGTCCTAGCCCTTATTTTGTGATGGTTAAAAAAGCGTTACCAATTTTTCGCTTCATAGCTGTTATAAATCGTGTACCTATGTATTATAATAAATTTAGTTCTTTAAAATAGATTTTTTTTATCAAATCAAGTTTTAAGATTGTGATAGACGAAATTCGAACTAATAGTACTAGCTACGTCGCGCACGGTCACCGGCCGGAATCATTCTCTCTCTCTTCTCGTTTCGCTTCGCTCATCGCGCTTAATCATTTAAAAAAAATGCATAAATCAATTGTACTACTAAAGGTGAAGCGTTCTGCTGCGGGAAAACAACGACAAAAAAAAATACGAGGTAGATACATATAATATGCGTCAGTAACATCACTACACTGCGCACATCGCAGCCTACGAATACAATAAAACTCATTGTGAGAAATTGAAAAATGCTTCCTATCTTCGATCTTCGAACAAGACTGTGACTTCTATGAATACCGGCATGACCCCTGATTACTTTATGCTTTTCAAATAAATCACGTGTAATTTTGACCTGAGAATAAAGACACGGAAGTTCCGAAAAGAATAAGCAGTACCCTGTGAATATACGGTTTCTTAGCAGTAAGATTTTAATCGATACTAAATATAGACGTCGACTGCCTAATCAGCCCGTTTATCGTAAAGGGACATCGCAAAAAGTTTTTGTATAGACGCTCAAAGGATCGCCGATCAGATAACTCGCAGTTTGCAAACTAAATCTTTTTATATTTGCCCCGAGCGTCCCTTTTAGTGATATGTCTTATTAATAGTGACGGTAGCCTACCCAATAAAACTGTCAAACTTTGCATCTGATTTAAGTGGTTTGGTTTTTGTTTGTATTTTTTAGACTCGTTGCGTTTCTATGTACGAGTATTTGTAAGAATATTGAAATCCGTGAATTTCCTAAGGTTGATTAAAATATTTACAAGATCCAAGATGTAGTTACTGATGATAGTACGAGTATATTCACGAAACAGATTCCGTGCTCATAATTGCCATTGAGTTTTTAAAAATAAAATATAGATATTAATATAATGCGAATTAATTCACAGGCTTCTTTTGTTACATAATAAAACAATCCAAAAACTAGATTTACTTAACGATTGTATTTTTGTATACTTATTACGATATGCCCACACAGTACGCATACGAGTAGAAGGCAGTTTCAAATTCAGTTTGTTACGAGCAGCGATTTGACAGTCACCTAAACACAGACTTGACAGTCGCCGAAAAACACCTTAGATCATGCTCATGTTATTCCATCTGCCCACGCGCCACCAACCAAACAAAAAGAAACGTCACAACTGTCGCCGACGGTTTCCGTAAACTCTTCCAAAGTAATGGCTACAACTCCCAATAGGAGCGAAACTTCTTCGGAAGACCGACAGTCAATTTTAAAACGTAATGCATCGTATAAACCTTTCTTAAAGTTCAAAATTCTATTGCAAAACTTTAAAAACATCGGGGAAATATCGTTTCGTTATGTAGCTTTGCCCTCATTTCTTGCAGGTACGTCCGACCCTATGAAAGATGACACTGTGTCAACAATTTGTCCCTTCTTGCATTAGCAGAACGCCTTACAAGACAAACAGTGTCACTCACGAAATTCATATTAAACTAATCCCGCTATCCGTTTGTGCCACGGCTAATTCTACACACGTGTGAGGATGTTTTTTGCACCGTTAAGTTTAAGTGCTTCTTCATTAACCGTAAAATTTTACTGTATATTTCTATCTTTTTCTTTTAAAATAATTTGTCTTTACTTTGAGAAATGTGGTAGCCGGGTCGTTTTAAACGTTTCACATGCATGTTAAGGACGTAGCGAATTTCGACACGCACCTAAGAATTTTTCGATTAGTGGTGACGGAAAACATCATGACATTACAATTGGTTGTTCTTTATGAATATATGAGTATAATATTGTTCTTCTCTTACTCTTCTTATTTTATTTATTATTATTAACATACCGGATGCTAGGAAATTTTTAAACTATGTTGTTCCAAAACATACATATTATTATCTACCATACAGACAGACTGTAATCGATACAAATTCTATGAAATCGTATCCCGCATTCATATAGGTACGAAGACTACATTGAACGTCAGATACCTAAACAATTAAAACAAATCGTTGCACTTTCCACCACCCTCGGCGATAATTGCCGTTCCTTATCTGTTCCAAGCTTCATTTATAACAAACCGTCATTCTCACATGTGGGCGTAAAATATTGTAAAGTATAAGAAATTAAACACGAACCCTACACCTTATTTTTATGAGAGCAAAGTCTTTTTTGCGACGATAATTTCGCGTATTGATTTTCCCGTTCGCAAGATTGCTGAGTGCGCCCAATTAGGTAAAAATGTTTCTGCAACTAGACAGTGTAATAAGCCATCAGTTTCGAATGGCGAAGGGATGTAAAATTGAACACGTGTTTGAAATTCCAAATATCATGATTGCCTCCTTAGGGAGCCAATCACATCTATTAGAATTAGATATTCGCAATTTAGATCTATATCGGGTTGCAAAGGGCGACATTTGTGAAAGGGATAAAAAATTTAATTATGTAATAAGGGATCATACAAAACATGTATGTGATTTTTTATACTAGCCTGTAACTTAAATCAAAATATATCAGCCCTAATTCAAATACACATTTGGAGTTGTAAAGATTTCTCTAAAAGTAAAGTGAATAAAAATTGTATAATTTTCCAATTTTCCAATTTTATTGAGATAAATAAGGATTTTTTCTAGAATGTTTTATATGAGCCAAATAGCTCAGTTTTAGTCATAGATTGAAAGACAATCAAGAAATGTTTTATAAATACCTATAGATAAAGTTAAATAACATGGGTATTAGCGGATCATAAACTTACAACGAAATCCGTATATTTACCAGGAGGAAAGAAATAATATAACATGGCTGATGATCTTACTATGTTCGAAATATTTCGAAAGTCTTAAGTAATTACTGCTGAGAATAAACAAACACTCAGGTAACAAGCAATTGCCTAATAGCAAGCGGTATAGTGGTAAAACTGTTTAAAATTCTCTTTGAAGATTATTTTTACGTTCAAACACATGAATATTAAACGAAGGAAAATTTCAACCTCACAATTCAAAGGGAACGACCACTTAACACGGCAATAAACCTAAATCCTTGCGAATCGAGTGCAAAGTGCAGTCACATGCTTGCCAGGGCTTCGACTTGAGAGCTATCAATTTCAACCAACAAAAAATTATAGCTACTTCAAACGGACGGCAGCGTTCGTCCGTTACCAAACTTAAATGTGAAACTCGTGTCGTGACCGATTTTTTATTTATTTTTTTCTTGCGACGCGTGTCAACATGTGCCAGTATAAATTAGCAGGGGATGTGTCGCTCCCTCGCAAACTTTTTTTTAACAAAGATTTTGAACAATAGATCGTAACTACGAGTGCCATGAGTTGAAAAATCACTCCCTTCGGGCGACGGAGACGCGTTAGTTTGCACGCTTGCGTTTCGTCATTAAGCTTGATTGTCATTAGAAATAATTAATATTGCATCAGGTTTCATTTTCCCACGACACTAAGAATTGATTAACTGTAAATTACAGACCACTAAGGTCTGTAATTTACATTTAACCTATTTTAATATTATGATAGCAATTGCAAAAACTATTGTCTTCCATTACAAGTAGGCTATAAATGGTGGTGACTAGTGTCTTTTACCCTAAATATTGAAAAATTGTCTTTACATTAAGCAAAAGTACTGTTGACAGTGAGCAACAAACGAACAGATCAACATATCCTCAACTGTATAAAAATCTCAATTAAAAGAGAAATCTGTGATATGGATATTGTGGGTGTGGAAAAAGAAGATGCTGGCTTTGCAACGAATGCAAGTCGTTATACCTATATATGTATGTTAATCAAATAATAATAGTAACATACACATAGTCTTATGTGGAATTCACATACATAAATACACATTCATTGCTTTTGATTGCACAGTTTATTTTTAGTTTAGGTCGTGGAATACTCTTCGGCGCTTAAACATACTTTATAATATTAAGCCAAATCCTTTTTGGTATCATCGTCAATAATATAATCGATAGGGTCCTAACGCACAACTATGCTATAAAGTGAGTTTTATACCCGATAAACTATCGTATCGAGATCAACATAAACAATATTTTATGTTGGTCGCAATCTGCTAAATCTCACTTTTATATCCCCCGTTGTATATATAATAATACTGAACATAGAACTGCGTGAAGCATCTCCATGATGTGACATTCTTTGTAAGAGATAATCTTTGCAAGAGATAATTTATTGATTTTCAGTCTGGTCAATATTTTTTGTAGAGTCATTCATTCAAGAATTTATCTACGGATCTGATTCTATTGTGAATTAAAATGATGTGTGGATTCTGTAAACTTAGATTTATGGATTTTGATTTCAAGGTTAAACTTTTCTTTTTTATTTATATAAAGTAACTGTCCCTTTCTGTTAACTCGATCTTACCAGAAAAACTTAGTCTTAAAAAATGAATGAAATCGATTAACATGTAATATACATAAATATTATACGAAGCAAAGAGTTGGCATACGTATGTATATTTTTTCGAATTAAAAAAGTTTAGTCGTTGTTTTGGTTTACTTCCTGAGATGAATGATCCATTTCTATTGGCAAATGATTTAAGCTGTATCAGCTACTAATATAAGGTCAAAGTATTTTAAGTTTTTTTTTAGATATATGTAATATAATAACGTACAAATAAATACAATAACGTACAAATAAATACAAAATTTTATGATAAATTCCACAAAGGACGGTATATGGACAGCTTTTGCAGCGTAACTAGCTTCCCTGTTAATAAAAGGGATTTCCAAAATTATATCCAAAAAGTAACAAAAGGTTGCATAATATTGGAAATATAAAAACAGGGGTTTGAGCACAAAAATCGAACGATAGCAAATCGAATGGAGATTCAATTATAGATTAGCCCTTGTATCGTACCGCATCCACAACGTTGAGACACGTGAATAAATAAACACAATTACTCCACACAAAAGAGTAATCCCTATTGATTTTGTTCAGCTATAAGACCTTGTCCCTAAATCGAGTCCCAGACCATGTTCATTTTGGCAAAAATCGGACACCGAATCAATTTTTTTCGCCGATCGATTTTTACGCCGCTACAATGGAGAAACTGAACAATGGAAATACATCAATTCAAGTGTCAAAAACTAACATCTGCGCCTTTCGTTGTAAACACAGTAAAATAGTGCAGGGGTCCGCAGCATCCTTGGGGTCCCGCGTTTCGGCAACCCTGTATTTACGGTTCATTATTGCGCCGCTTAAAGTAGCTGCAAATGACATACTTAACCTATTATTATAATAAACCGTACTAAAGTCTTTTGTTCGGCTTTAAAATAACGCTTGAACACAGGAAATTGCAGTGGGTGGGACCACGCAGGAGCCAGTCGCCTTTCATTAGACGTGGGCAGCACGCTAACTGCAAAGCCACTAGAACTGAAGTGTTTACATAGTAATCAATACATTGCATAAAGGGTTGATGAAGTAAACACCGGTGTTTTGTCAACAGGTCCAGTGGAGGGCGGAATAAGCGATGACTACATCGGTGGGGGGGAAGCACCGTACATCATAGAGCAGCCGTTGGACGTCACAGTGGCTCGCCACCAGCCCGCGACCTTGAACTGCCGGGCAGGGGGGTCGCCCACTCCCACGATCAAGTGGTACAAGGCTGGAGTTCTGGTCGTATCTGATACTCATCGAAGTCTGCTGCCAGCTGGGGGGCTGTTCTTTCTAAGAGCGACGCACGGTCGAGCCCATTCTGATGCCGGTGTCTACTGGTGCGAAGCGACCAATCCATTTGGCACAGCAAGAAGCAGAAATGCCACATTACATGTTGCTGGTAAGTTCACTATTTTGCATGACGTTGATTTTTTTAAAAGAGCATTCCGAGAACTCAGTGTTCAGAACTCTAAGTTATCTTAAAAATAAAACTGCAATTGAGAAAATTTCGCTCCACGTGTTGAAAGTCTGGGGTTCAAATATGCCCAGACAATGTTTACTACTATCTCAGTGGCATAAGCTGTGCTCTGGTAATAATTTTATCTTTTCATACACAGTTCTTCGAGAAGAGTTTAGACTGGAACCGGTGTCAACCCAAACGGCGCAGGGCGAGACTGTGATATTAGAATGCTCGCCGCCTCGAGGGTCACCAGAACCCTTAGTTTACTGGAAGAAGAACGGTCAAACTTTACATTTCGATGGAGATTCTAGGTGAGTACTAAAACTCTTTCACAGTTGAATGTCTTTCCCAGTTGCAATCTTCCACATTGACAGCTCATGCTGTTACCATAAATTAATGTTGATGTGGTATTTAAAATGAAAGGCTCTGCCTTACCGAAGCATATTGTAGCAACACATTTGGCAACACTTCCTGATTAAGTGTCCATTTTTCCATTATGGAACACCCTGAAACCGCTTATCACATATGGACTGCGTGCCTGTCTGCCAACTGATATAACGTAAAGAAAACCATGATGCTATTTATTCCTTATGGGAACCAAACTACGAATTAACATTTTCATTGACCTGTTGGTTACATTCAACATGCTTAAGTCAAATCAAATCAATATAATATTATTTATTCAAATAGTCCTTACGTATGAAATATTATTATAACTGCAGACTATCCTTTCATCTCTGTTTCAGCCTTCATATACTTACTATTCATTAATCTTTTAGGGATGTTTCCGCTTCCGTATAATGTCAACTGTACGTACAGTCTCAATTTTCGTCGATACTGATTGAGGTTTTAAGATTTTTTCTTTGTTGCTAAGTTCTTTATGACAAATTACTATTAAATTGAAAGTTAAAAGTCATAAATAGGTCCACAGTTGCTTCTAAATTTTGGCTTCACCTATTGAGCTATAAATATAGCATAAGTGTGCAAATATACTAGGAAGTCAAAATGATTTGTTGAAATGTTGTAAGAGTAAATTCGAGGGAGGTAGTGTGAGAGCTCTCGTGCTGAGTGGGAGCTGAAACGCGATAGCACTGTGGATTGCTCCGCGGCTACCCTTTGATATCAGACACGTATGAGTTTCAGTTAATGGTTTACGAGCAAATTAGGAAAGGTTAAATTCTGTTGTCATTAACTTTCTATTTTATTGGATTAATACCTGGCTTGATGGGCTGAGATAAGTCCTGTCATATGCAACAGGATACGACAATACGAATACTATCCTAGACATGACATGTGATTATTTACATTCGTTCGGTATTTGGATGTTACTAACGATATTTTCTTTGAAAGCATTAAGAACACCTACTTCATTGATGCTAGACCTCTATGTATGAAAACCACTATAGTCAAGTCATTTAATAGGTCACATTTGACAGTTCATTTATGCAAAGAAAAATATACCTTACGTTACAGGAATAAATCTCAAGAAAACAACATCAGTTTTTATTAATACAATTATTTATTTAGAAAATTAGACTCTACTCCTGATGTAGGTACATAAGTACATGAACTGTCAAATGTGACAAATTAAAATGACTCGACTATAAAAGTCACAAAAAATAAATAAACATTATTTGGGCGACGTTTTCAATTAAGAACGTGTAAGTAGCTCAGAAAAAAGTTCAGACTGTAGAATGAGTTGAAAACAAAACCCGCCACAAATAACAATAAATAAGTAGTGTTTCGGATCAAAAGTTCTAAATTCAAATTGTGTTTACAAACCCAACAATGGTTTAGGCGTCAAAATTGAATTTTGCTTAAAAGTTTTATTGGCAATTCATTTCAGTTGGGCGTCTATGAATTTTTATGAGCGTCACATCTTGAGGGCACAAAGTTACGTATGGCGAAGCATAAAAATAATTAACAGTGTAGGGAGTCAGGGGTGCATCAAAGTTATATGAGTGAGGGGTTTGAAGAGCTCGACAAGCAATCAAGTAAAAATGTGAATAGTTCTGATTCACCGGGCCCCTTATTAAATGTTAATTTCCTATTGAGATTCCGCCCCACATTTGAATGACTTTGTTGCATTGCACTTTGTTCAAAGTAATGAAATTCTTAATCATTCATTTCGTTTCAATATCGAGGATCGGATGACGAAAAATTTAATTGATGAGAAATTATAGTACTATGTAATTTTTGCTTCAAAGGACGTTGATAATTATGTTATTATTTTGTACTACTTTTAAAAGAACCAGAATAATGTAAATAGATGGCAATGAGTGAATTATATCCAGATATTATTTTATTTATTATTTATTGTAAAAATATTTAAATACTTCTAGCAAAATCAGTGATTATTTATTTATCCAGCGCATTGCACGAGTATTTAATGAACAAGTAAAATTGTTTCTAAAAAAAGACAAGTTTAAAAATAAGTTACATTATGTACATATCTGGAAAGTCTTCAATATTTGGAAAGTCTTGTATAATCTTTACACAGATATTTCAATTACCCCAAATATTTTTTATTGTTGTGTTTGAGTTTATATTAATTTAGCAGCAAAGTATGTAGACAATTTCATGATTGTCTATGCTACGTACGTAATTGCATTACTGACCGCCGAATTCGCCTGCAGAATGCATCTTGTAGACGGCGGCAGCCTTGTGATCCAAGACGCAAGGCAGACAGACGCCGGCCGATACCAATGCATCGCTAGGAATGCAGCGGGCACCAGGGAATCTGCAGTCGCTACGCTCAAAATACACAGTGAGTTCACTTGCACGGATGCATCCCATATGCCAAATTCTGTTGGGAATCTTACATGGACCTAAGAAGCATTGTTAGCAACAATAACACAATAAAATTTTATCGTCAAACAGACCAATTCTTTTCGTTAACCTGAAGTGGAAGGTTCAACTCCTACCCAATAATATATTTAAATGACGGGCACAAATACATAGTTTATTTTCAGCCTGGATATTTTTATGAATTTATCCACATACAGTATGTCTGTGGTACTTTATTCATATTTACCATAAGTTTCTTATTCTTGGGTTTAATTCTGTAATGGCTAATTAATTTTTACAAGCGTACGAGTATGTGATTTTGTTAGACTGATAAAATACATGTTCAATACTGCATTAGTTATAACTGGTAAAGAAATATCATTGCCTTAATTTTGTCAAGAATATTTAAAAAATAGATATAAATGGTTCAATAAATCACTTGAAGCACGCTAACATCTTCTGTAAAGCCATAATCTTTTCAATTTCCTTACAAATAAATCCTAATATCCATATTTTAAGCAAAAGCCAAATATCAATACTTCA
This sequence comes from Mecyna flavalis, assembly GCA_949319885.1. Taxonomy (NCBI): domain Eukaryota; kingdom Metazoa; phylum Arthropoda; class Insecta; order Lepidoptera; family Crambidae; genus Mecyna; species Mecyna flavalis. Next base: position 13,036,846 of record OX439431.1, on the reverse strand, counting down.
TCTCCATTACGCCTTCAAATCAGCTAATTCACATTTCTCATTGTACAGTTAAGCCATACTTAATCACGGGGCCGGAGGACGTCGTGGCTCAGACTGGCGGGAGCGTGACGTTCCAGTGTCGAGTGGGGGGCGACCCCCTCCCCGACGTGTTGTGGAGGAGGTCCGCAGGAGGGGGCAACATGCCTCTCGGTCGCGTCAAAGTCCTTGATGACAGGAGCCTGAGGCTGGATGGTGTTATCTTGGCCGATGAGGGGGAGTACACGTGTGAGGCTGATAACTCAGTTGGTGCTGTTAGTGCTAGTGGATATTTGACTGTATACGGTGAGTTTTACTGTTGACTTTTTCTTGATGTTAAAGATAAGTGAGGTATAATATTTTGAGTTGGTGATCTGTATAATTTGATGTTCTATTTGATATTCAACTTAAGTCCCAGGTTTATATGAGTTCAGGAAACAATTCGTATGATTAAAAAAAATCGTACTATGCCGTAATCTCAAGATCAATGCCCGGGTCTGGCAAAAAAGAGTTGGAATTTTCGAACACATACTTATCTTTTTGCATATTTAATTAACTATGTATTATCTACTTATTCGTATAGTGCAAACTTGTCTCTATTGATGTTCTATAGTATACAGTGACTCGCGGTCAAGGTACACATTTAATTTTTGATTCAAAATGAACTACTTGGTTGAATCTGTTATAACGAGCTTGCATACAAGTATTCATATTTATTTAATTATTTTAGATCCTCCGTCAATTAGTTTACAACCAACATCTACCACCGTTGAAAGTGGAACAGCAGCTACATTCACCTGCACATCATCGGGTCGACCAGAACCGACCATGTTCTGGAGTCTGGAAGGAAACAGAACCATAATTTTCCCCGGGACCTCTAGAGGCAGATACCACGCATCAACAGTGCTCAATGGCGTCACCATACTCACAATCAACTACACAAATAAAAACGACACTGGTAACACGATAGTTTGCTCCGCGGTCAACTTCGCTGGCAGCTCGTTTGTTAGAGGGAAACTAAGCGTGACGTCAGACGATGACCGCCCACCGCCAATCATAACGAACGGGCCCTCTAACCAAACGTTACCTATAAAATCAATGGCAGTTTTCCCCTGCACCGCGATCGGTACACCTGAGCCAATCATCGCTTGGTATTTCGAAGGGGAAGCATTAATACAAAATCATAGAAGGAATGTGTCTAATGACGGCACTCTCATATTGAAGGATTTAGATAAAGGCGACAGCGGCACTTACACGTGCGTCGCATCTTCCCCGCACGGCAAATATGTGTGGAGCGGAACTTTATTAGTCGACAGCCCTATCAATCCCAATATACACTTTTTTCGAGCCGCTGACATATCAGCGCTACCTGGACCCCCAACGAAACCTCAAATTTATAACGTCACAGATTCAAGTGTCACACTAACGTGGAACCAAAATAATAAGATTGGTTCTTCCTCAATATTGGGATACCAAATCGAAATGTTTTCCAGAGAAAGTCTTACAGGAAATAGTACTCCGAGAAATTCAAGAGGCTGGGTTGTTGTAGCTAGAAAGGTACATTTAACTCAATTTGTCGTTAAGTCACTAGTACCAGGTATCACGTATATGTTTATTGTACGAACTGAGAATTCGCATGGCTTGTCAGGACCAAGCCCCATATCAGACTCAACGACTGTCGGTGAAGACACCGACTCCTTATGGGAAACTGGTGTGTTCTCTAATAATACTGAATATAGAAACAATATTTTGACTGACAACATTGTTGAACTGATTGAAGCGACGCCGATAGATTCAAAGACAATAAAACTCATGTGGGAAATATTAAATTTCTACTATTTGGAAGGATTGTTTATTTACTACAGACCCCTTGATAACATGACGGTTGAATATGAAATGAAAACTATTTTGCATTCCAACGACGTCTCTGGGTATGAAATAACATTTTTGAGGAAGTATACGAAGTACGAGTTTTTCCTCATACCTTTTTATAAGAGATTTGAGGGAAAGCCATCCAATTCCAGAGTGGCTCAAACTTTGGATGACGGTAAATATTATTGCATTTTAAATTACGTTCTACCTAAGTAGCATTACGGTACAAAATTATAAAAAATATTTTTCATTTCAGTGCCCGACGGCCCGCCGATGAATATAGAAATGTACATTTTGAACATAACAACTGTTCATTTGAAATGGTCCCCTCCTGAGCTGCATTTACAAAACGGTGTAATTACGGGTTACAACGTTGTGGTGAATTGGCTGGACATACCTGCAAACAAATCCATGGTAGCTATTAACACAACTGTGCAGCAAGCCACCAGTTTAATAATGACGAACCTAACTTCTGGAGTAAGCTATTCAGTGCAAATAGCTGCCGAAACTATTGTCGGATTGGGGCCATTCAGTCAAAAAATATACCTAAACATCGACTCACGATCAGTTGGCCTGGATCCATTATCGAGGTAAGAAACTAAAATATCGAAAAGCACTTTCGCACACTGTAAGAGGTTTTGTGTAACACTTTTATTTGATTTCAGATATCCAGTGAATGGGGAAGTGTCTATAGTGGCTGGGGATTTCGTGATGGAAACATGGTTTTACTTTTTGATTGGAGCAATTGTATTGTTCAAAGTAATTGTGATTGGCGGAATTATTTATGTGCGAAGAAACAATATATTTGCGAAAAAGTCAGCTCTTCCGAATATATATGGTGAGTAACTGATATGTCAACGTCAGTTTGCATCAAAGAGTTGGCAATTGGACAATGTAACAAAAAGATAAGCTATCTGTTGATTCGTGAATAAACAATTATTATGCTTATCTTCAATGGTTATACTTTTTCCGCGGAATCAGCATCAGAATTTCAAAATTAAAAACATTCCTCGGGTGCTGGGGTGGGAGGGTGCTAGCGTTTGTTTGATGGAGGCTTTGCCATGCGACGACGAGGGGCGCTAGATTACTTTCGAGTTGAAAGGTAGCACGAGCCCTCTCGTGAGCGCACTGGATCTTTTTCACTTTGCATTCACGTTCGGGGTACAAAGGAATGATACAAATCCGAGAAATAAAGACCCAGTAAATGTAAATGTTTTCTATTTTGTTTTCTCGAGGCGATTCGTTTGTCGACTCACCCAGTTACCTTTAAGCCAATTTTCTTCGCTTTGTTTGTATTGTTCCGCGTTTACATCTTTTAAGCCTTCGGTAAACGAGATGATTTGCATTCTGTTTATGCTATTGATGCAAATTATGATCATTTGCGTCGGGTTGGTGAATAATTGGATCTATTTTTGTTTAGATTCGAACGGGACGAGCTTAGTAACACAGATGAACATAAAGGCGGCAGTGTCGCTGTCACATCCGTTAAGCAGTTGTTACAATAAGAATACGGTGACAAAGACTGAATCACTGCTGTGGATGGAGAATCAGCCGGGATTGTGCATGTCCGGTAATCAAACAACACAGAGCAAAGAGAAAACTAATTCTGAATATGACAAAGTAACTCCGCAACTGCCGGAGTATGCGGAAGTTACGTCTTCGAGAGTTAATGCAAATGAATGGAATACGAGTAAGACGGCAAACTCGCCGGCAGCGTACGCTTCGGTTACGCTCGTGGCTAATACTAGGCAGTGCGTCAGCTCGCTGGTGAGTTATTGCTTATCAACTTCATTTATTAATCCAGTTAACTTCGTTGATACAGTTGCTTTAATGAAAGAATAGTTGACGAGACATTCATGGGGTACATTTCTTATGCTTGTCACGCGATACTGTCTGAACGCAATAGTTTTCCGTCATTTGATTTTTATTGCAATATTATCAGTAAATAAAATAACTTTATTTAATACACAATTATCCAATTTTGAAGGACATTTATTTTACATTTATTGCCTAAATGGCCGCAAATCATTATTGCAAAGAAATATAAAAGTAATAAAATGTTATCGATAGTTTGACATTATTTACAGGGTTCAAGTTGTTAAAATAACATTTTCTTTGACAGGGATGGTTCCCACCGGCCGGTAAAAATGTCGATGCATTTGACAATCGCTACGCACCAGACGAAGAACTCTATCCAGCCAGCAACGGTGGCTACTACAACCGAAACGTTTACAGCGAAAAATACTTCCAAGGCCATCCGAATGTGCTCAAATTTTACGACTTACCATCACTCGATAAAACACAAAAGGCTCAGCTGAGATACAATCAGAGTCTTGACGATAGAAAAGGCGACGCCATGAAGAACGAAGCAACACAGTCTCTCATAGGACGAACGTATGGCATTAACTCTCGCAAGAATTCTGAGTCAGAAACTACGTATAGAGCGTTTGGAGAAGAAGAGTCTGATGATGATAATTATTTAGAGGATGGTGGGTACGATGAGTTGCAAGCAATGCAGCCGCAGCGGCAAAGACCACAGCATCAGTACGAAAGGCCTAACTTCGACAACGACAGCACGCGGACTCTGGCGCGACTGACGTCCTTCAGGCACGGACAGGGAGCGTCGCCGCAGCAATCGCTTGCTCCCGCGCATCCCCCAGCGCCACACTTGCGCGTGGACTCCGTGACGCGGTAGTATCACGCTCTGCCGGTATTCGGCGACTTGTGCCAAACGGACGTATAGACCGATATTCCTATAGTGTAGTGACGTCACTAAAACGAGATCGCAGTTCTTCCTCACGTCGCATTTAGTCAGTGTTTAGTGAACTGGTCATTTTTGTGGTGAGTGAGTAAAGCCTATACGTATAAGGCCTATTATTGTTTGACAACCCTCGGCGATATTATTTCGCATAGTTTAATATATTTTTCTCGGAATGTAAATCTAAACCTAGTCCTTTGTATAGTGTAAATATTGTAAATAACACTATGGTTAACTTAATCTTTACGATAAAAGGTCTGATTAATTGAATTGGTAACATGTTAAATTATTGATTCTAATAAATGTTTAAAGTATTATTATTGGATTTGATAGAATTCAATTGATATGTCCGTCTGAATATCAATAAACGAATTTGTAACCATAATATATCATTAGTGTAAGTGTTGGTTCGGGTACAGTATCACTAAGTCTCAAAATTTGAAGTATCACAAACGAAACTTTTTCCAAAGAAGAAAGCGGCTGAGCCCTATATAACCGCAGACTAGCGGAACCTAAGGCCGTGTAGAGACATTGCCACACTTGACGGAAATTACGTCGTGGATCTATCGCGACGGAACGCCAATGCATTTACATTACAAATAGCGGGTAGGTACACTACGCAGAAGATCGGTCGCTCCGTCGCGGACAATATTTTTATGAAATACATGCATTGACCTTCCGGCGGGATTTCCGTCAAGTGTGCCGAAGGCCTTATTCTAAGGGCACAGAATATATTATAATGGTACTCAGGGAGTAGAACCGTTCGTCCCACTACCGACTAAATTCCCCTGAATAACCGTAAGCGACTAACCGTTGCTCGCCTTTTAACCATTAATCCGACGACTTCTCCTGTAATGTGCGAGTAAGCATGTGTTTTTTGACCTCAAAATGTTCTTGCAATATTAATTTTTCACCTTGATAATAATACATATTTACAAATAAGTATACTCATTCATTTTTAAATGGCGTCATGATTTTACATGGTAAATACAATAATGTTAAAATAAATAAGACTGTGTGTGAAAACTTCTAAAAAAGTTATCAGCAAAATTTAATTTTCAAATATTTTGTGTTAATGTAGCCGAACCCTAATAGAAACTGAAACAAATTAACGCTTGGCAATAATTTGAATAACTTGCCTGCTAGAAGGTACTTTGTAGGTATTGTACATAACTACTATTAATTATTTGACTAGATTCAACAATTTTATATAATTTCTCATATTTTAATTAAATTTATATAACTTCTCTTATTTATATTAAACTTTGATATAAAAATTTTAGTTCCTAGATTAGATTAATAGAGTAACATGTTTGATTTAATTTTAGTTTACTGTGCCATATGAAGCTGTTTATAGCTAAATAAATATATGAAGTAACATTCGAGTTGTGAAATGAAATTCAAATAAAGCTTTTACAAAATCTAAAATTGTAATCTACGTAAGATATGTGATATGAGTTAAATTATAGCCACTTGTTATATCGATTAAATAGCACAAACTTGTATAATTGCATATCATCTGTATTAGGACTGTAACTAGTTAAATGCCTATTAATATACGAAAGTATTGGTATCTTTTGTTGTATCTGTTAATAGTAGATCCTTTTAACGAATTACATTCACATTAAACAATGGGAATTCAACAGCGCCTAATCTAAACTATTTTTTAACATACGTTAGTGAATATTGAATTTTCCTTGAAATAAAATTTATTTCAAGATATATGTTCCATAAACACTACAACAAAACATACATTTTCAATATAATTTATCGATGGCAAAATATGGTACTTGTTACATCATACTATAAATATATTAAAACATTCCTTTAGTAAACAAATCAATGTTGCAAATTCATCTTGTTTACAACATGTTTTATTTCAAAGAAAAAAATGCTATGTAAATATCAAACAAAACACAATAGTTTATGTCAAAGCATCTTACGGTTCAGTATTATTGAAAACAGTTTCATGACAATAGAATGTTTTCTAAGGAAATTTTAACAATGCAAAAATATCTAAGAGATGCAAATGCAACATCGACGTCGACAGTTTCGTCTCAATAACGAGGTTCCTACTAAAGTATTACGATGCGATACAAAGCGAAAGCGAGCAAAGCCGAGAAAATAACTAAGACATTTCCATTTGAAGGGCAAATCGCAAGCTTTTGATAAACGTGCAGATGTAGAGAATAGGTACTTGACAAAAGAGTATTCATTTCTATCAGAGTAGTAATACCCAAACCGTTAGGTTTACGTATAATTAAAATTTATATTACACTAGCTGATCCGGTCAACTTCTTAATTTATAAAATAAAATTGTAGTTTTTAATATTTTCCTCGCAAATTTTCCATATTTTCTCATCGTTTAAACCTTCCCTGGATTTCCACAAACATTTTGTTTATCGTTGTCAAGTTGTCAATTAAGAAGCTTGAATCTCATGATTTTACAAAGCACAATACTCTTCTATGTCATCGAATACATGACAAGTTATCAAGTCACACTTAGCACGAATTAGTCAATTATACGGAAATACCAGCTTTGAGTATTGAACATATCGCCCAGTTAAGAAACCAGATTTTTTTTTACTTATAAATATAAGCAATTTTGGGATGGAACCGGATGATTTCCCAACAAATTTTAAAAAACCTGCTTAATCTCCTAATGCGATATTAATTGTTACCCGTTACATTATTATGTTACACACAATATGTTAATTACACTTGTTTTTCAATATGTAAGTAAACAATAGAATGGTTTAAGTTTCAATCATTAAGGCTTTAAAATCATTAGGCGAACAGTGAGCGACTAATTGCTAAAAAATCGTCTATTATAAACTGAGATTACAATGTGTAATGTGTGTGTTGTTAGGTCGTGTCTCCATTAGACTCATAGTAAGCGGCAGAATTTCAGACTGAAACTAGAAACAGTCAGTCGCTCACTGTGAGTACCATATTGTGGTTACGCCCTTACTTCTACCAAACCCATTTAATATGTCGCAGATTTGTAGCAAACATGGACGCAGAATTAAAATAACATTTTGCAAATCGTTATAACTATATTTCGCCAGTCTCATTAAAAAATAAAAAATAAATATATATCTTTGACAAACTGTCGTAAGGAATTTGTCCCGTAGTATATAAGTTCACTTGGCCCTTTAGCTTTCAATGTACTAACAGTTTGCCTTATTTACTAAGAGTTTGCAGTGCCATATACATAGTATGCTGCATTTCCTCCTCTCAAGTCGACATTAAGTTTACAAGATTTGTCGCTCAGTCAGTCAGTCAACAGTTAGCCGCTCACAGTTTGCTTAGTAAAGATAAAACCTTAAGATATGCATAATAAGACAGGCTTTTGCTTAACCTGGTACAATGTAAATGTTATATTACATTTTTTTCAAATTCGAAAAGTTATTTTAAATATGGCTTGACCTTTTTAGGAAAAAGAGTTGGAGTTGTAATCAGACGCATACTAAAATGAAAAAAAAACAATAGAAATGCTGTATACCAATCAAATCATTAAAATAAAAATACCTATGCACCAAAGTGTGATTGATCAAATTAGATTGCATTCAAACTAAACGTAAATGTAAATAAATATGTACGACTACTTGTGCTTAGACCAATAATACTACGAAGAAGGAAAGAAACACAGCCACCATAATTATTTTGAGTTCATATTATGTATTTTATACCTAAGTTAACAAAATATGTAATTATAAAACAGAATTATCATGATATAAACTTGTAATGGCGGTCTACTGGTATCTAAATAAGCTATTATTAAATTAATTATTCTTCCCTTTGATAAAAAAACTCATAACAAAAACAGTTCCAGCATCTGAATTTGAATATATTTTTATCTGGGCATACTATGATAAAAAAAAAAAACTTGTAATAAAATGTATGTGGCAGACACTGGTCAAATTATTTAACCTGTACCATCTTTGTTGGATTAATGCTCTAAGCAACCATGTTGATAAACTTTTTATACTTCGACATAACAATTGTTACTCTATAAACATGTCATTTAGTTTTTGTATACTGGTCAATGAGATACATACTTTGCTTACATTAAAGCGCTATATAAATTGCAATAAATAACGTTCACCAAGTAAATCAAACAGTAAAAGAGCCTTTTTAAAGGCAAAATATAGGTCCCAGCTTTTATTTACTTTTTTAGTATTGCAATATTGCCTTCGAGTAGGGATGTATACAGCTCAAAAAGCTTTATCATTTGTGGATTTATAAAAAAGCAGCATTAAAATACTATTATTGAGATAGCTTTTTATGTTTAAGAATTTTTGAACACAGCTCGGGATTGTGATCACCACATCACATTTGCCAAGCGTGGTAACTAACCCTTCCGGCTTGGTACCCGTCATTGTGACGATAACTTGATTTCAAGGATAGAGGCGTCTGCAATAAAAAAAAAATCCAACTCAATTTCTACAGCCCTATTAGGTACCTATTACCTATCTTTTACTGTATCAATTCCAATGAACGCTTGACAAAATATTAAGCAGAATATTGTGTTATTTTTAATATTTTCATATTACATCGCGTACCTGTTTATTGCAATTTATGCCAAACCATGCAAACCAAGTCTCATGTATATGTATTGAATGTAATTCATTCCCATTTAACCGCAAAGTGAGATATTTTAACTGTCAAATGTTCATAAAACTTATACTTTACGTTTTCGCTTTGCATATAAAGTAATGCAAGGAATAAGAGCTCTAATAACCCCTTTGGAAAAAATGTGGACTAAAAATATTGACACTAAAATGCCCAATAAGTTACCGGAATTGTTCGAAAATATACTTCTTTATAACGTAATATATCGATACCTCCAATGAACACTACGCTAACTCAAAATTTGCCATTTTTCGTTTTTTATAGAAATCGACCCACTTTTTTACTAATATTATGCCCCCAAATTTTCATGACAATATCTTTAAAAACAAAAAAGTTTTGAGATTTACATAACGCCAAGTAAAGGTACTTTCTTCAATTACGGGGTGGACAAGCCGCTGTCTTAATATAGCGGTGTGTATTCGGCTAGCGCGACTGCCGGCCCGCGGGAGATACGCCGCCAACTAGGAGTTGGCGGGGTGTTGCGCGGGAAAGTATTTGTTCATGTGACAGTTAGCGGTGTGTGTCGCCCGTTGAATGCACTTTTGAACAAATAATTATATAACGTAGTGTAAATCAGAGTTAAACATTACTAAGTTTAATAATTTTCACTAACTTGTAGTAAATTAAAATCGAAATTAGCTGCATGAAATGCTACAATTATAATACAAGAGTTTTGTTTTCTAGTATAAAACGAACCGCTTAGCCCTTCGTCCATAATGGTAACTAAGCTTATGTAACTAGTTACAAAATTTTTTTTTTTTGCTGTTTGGTAACTACCTAGTTGTGGAAGAAGAATAATTTTTCCATTTTTGTAACTTTTTGCTATCTATTATGAACGTTAAATGTTTGTGACTGGCCACTTCTATAGGAAAATAATTATTAGTATAATTAGTTACAGTCATTTAAAATGATTGTTTATTATACTATGTGTTGGGTGTCAAGGAAACCAAATATTAATAATTGTGAATTTTATTAGTTATGGAGGAAACGATTGTTTTTCATATTTTTATTGGCTGATTAAAAGAATTTTGAATTGACGTTAGAATTTTGACGAAAAAGTTGTTACTTGCACTTTTGATTTTTTTTTTACTTTACCATTCACAGCTAGATTGTTATTACCCAAAAATAGTACCATTGTTTTTTGCCATCCTCCAAAACCAAGACAAGAAAAAAAAATCCTTTACAAATAATCAAAACTAAATTTCCTCTCTGGAAACCACGTAAAATGCTTGTTGCTTTTGAAGATTTGCTTTTAATGGCATTCAGAAACCAATTATCCTCAAACAGATGTAAAAGATTGTTTTAACCACTTTAGTCAAAGTCTTTTTAAAAAAGCGGAACAGCTAAGTATCAAGCCAGCTCAGAGGCGGCATGTTGCAAGATGTGCAGGTTTGGCCCAATTGCTTATAAAATATATTAGCTGATCTAATAGCACAATTAAATTTTTACTTCGATCGTAACTGGCTACAAGATTCATCAAAATCTGGTGTTGTGAAGGGGAACAGTTAAACAGTATTAAGGATGGCAGCCATTTGGAAGGATGGCATGCTAGAATTAATCGTTTTGTGGAAAATAATAACCCATCCATCGCATAAGTGTTGGGCATTCTAATGAAGGAAACAAAAATTTAATAAATAAATTCAGCAGTTAAAAACGACAAAATACCAAATAATTATCATGATATTGACACAGAAATAAGTGCAACTATTCAGCAATTAAAATTTAAGATATTACAGTAGGCCACTGCCTAAAATTTTTCTAAGTATTAATAAATGATTTAAAAGTGTTTTGCATAGTACGTTTTAATTCAAATCAACTACACCGAGCCAGTTGTATATCACAACAATCCCACATCATATCGGGATTTTTTGCACAATGTCTCGGGTTACTATAATGGAAATAATTTAATCTACGAAGTGGAAAAATAATTCTTCCCTCACAACTACTTAAAACACCAACGAAAAAATAATATTTTTTGGAACTGGTTACATAAGCTTAGTTACCAATATGGACGAAAGGCCGCTAAGTAATGACACAGTTAAGATACTCTACGCTATTTATTTGTTAGCGGCTTGTATAACGGCTCAACGATTTTCGGCTTATCCTACTACAAAACGCTAACTTTTCTTTTTCATAAATTACGATCTTATTATAATAAAACCATTGTTCAAAATACTCTAAATTGGTAATGAAGTCGATTTTAAATGTAATTATTAATTTTATTTTATGTAGTATACATTTAATTTATTATTTTGTAGCCTGTAATATTCCCGAATATATTCCGCTAACTTAGGATTGGCGGAGTGTATCCCGATCTTAAATTAGAGCTTTCTGCGTTACATCCCGCTAAGTGAGGCTAATTAAAAAACCCATAAGTTTTTTTAAATGTTACTATGCGGATCTTAAGCATCAGTAAATTAGTTACTCACACAAAAAATATCAAGAAAATAACTACAAAAATAAAGATTTTATCAACTTTTTTCTTTCAAGAGCTCCTCCTGTAAACCTGCACTTTTGAAGTTAGCGTAGTGTTCATTGGAGGTATCGATATGTAAGAAATGTAAAATTATGAATGGCATAAAGTTAAAAGTCATTAATCGTTTATTTATTCACAATCCATTATAAATAAATGTTGTTTTATCAACTATACGAAAAATTGATTTTCTTTTTCGAATGGGGTATTTAGACACAAGGTACTTTTGGAAAAATGTAATGGAATCTGTAAAAGGCCTATTTTTATGCACAAAGACCACTACGTTAATAGAAATAGCTGTAATATTTGAACTATGGAAAAAACCCTAAAACGGATTTTAATTTTTGTATTAGTCCTTGACGACCTATTTTAATAAAATAATTTGAATTACTAATTAAATATTTGTTTTATTCCTGTTTTCCTATTACTATACTCGTATTAAACAAGAAATTCTTCCGATTAGAAGTTTGCAGAAACATTTTGTAAACTGCCGCCAACTTAGTCTTCGCGAGCGGTTCGACCAGTGGCGATGCTCCTGTCGTGTGAGATACCGGTAACCGGTTGCTATTGGCTACTCGTGAAGTGTGATGTCGGCCCGGCCCGCGGAAATCACGTTATAATAAAACTGGCAAAAACTATATATTGTGCATTATTATTTCCCATTTAAGCTGGTGAAAACTCGTTACTGTGTAATACGGTCACGTGAGTATTGTAGATTTTGTAAGTTTCGTGAGTTTTGCCAGTGATCCAGTCAGATGTGACTGTGTGGCACCTTCTACCATAGTTTGAAGTAGCCAGAACCTATCAAGGGGCTTACAGCATTCCCGCCACAGTACGGAAAAGCCTACTATTACCGGTAAGTTATTTTCTTTTAAGTTTCATGACATGACATGTCATGATAAGCACATTGTGTCATCCCTATTATTATTTCCTTACTCTCAAAACACAGTAAGGCAGTAATCTGACACGACCTAAAAGAGAGAAAATGTAAACAAAATTTAAACATACCTAATCCTTAATCTTTTTCAGTACCAAATCATTCACATTCAAGTTTAAATTATTTAAATTTTCTTTAACTCTGTCACTTTTGAAAACATTGCACTGTCATAAAATATAAGGCCATGTTCGGCTAGAGATACTAGCTTACCAATTAAATTGAAACTATTCACAATAGCTCGTATTAACAATAGCCCTATGAGCAGCTGTAATGAATGAAATTTTAATCACGCAATAAATAAAGGTCCGTACTATTGTCGACGAGCGCATTCAATTTGCGAGGTTGCAATTCATATCGAATCTCTGCTCTACACTCGTCGTAAGTATGTTATTGGCGGGTGTTTAGCGGCTTGCGGTCCAGCCGTCTGTCTGTTCGTCCCCGATAACAGAGCGAGCCCATACATGAATGACAGTCGCTTTGTCTTGCAAAACTGAGCGGTTTCCAATATGGAGTGGCGAGGTCGCTGCGGTCGGCGGAAAAATCAGAATTTTTACCCTAAAATACATTTATTGCGTTCGAAATGCAAACCCGCAACTGCTGATAAACTTTCGAGTTACCGTGTGTGGACATAATAATTTATAAATACAGAAGGTCCGCTACCGCTATTCGAACTCGTTACCAAAACTAGCCTGACTAATAAAATTTTAGGAGTTGGTTTCTTGATCCGCAGTTGGCTCAATCAATGGTTAAAATTACTAACCATTTAGTTAAGTATCGTTCCTTTTTTAACACATATTTCAGATATTAAACTACTAGCTACTTATTTTAATCATTGATCAGCCCATTTGAAGTCGTTTGAAAATTCGTCTAAACGTTACATTAATAGGTGCATGTGTCAAATGGCGGTTTGATGCGAGTAGACTCTCTGCTCGAGCGCGCCAACTTACCTACTTTGTGGCATGTGCGAAGTTTCCCTGCGTCCCAGTTTTGCATTTTTACAATGGCCGGTGCGATGTGGGAGCCGTTTGCCGCGGGTATCGTTTTAATTTTCCGCCGCGGTGGAATTTACAGGATTCGAATGAACCATCTATTTTAATGAGCTTTAAAAGTTAACTCGTCCTCGGTCTCGGAGGAACGTGGAGAATGGCATATGCTCCACTTGAAATGAGTTTTTTTTTAATTTAATAGGTTCGCGGACGTGGGATTGCTCTCGTTTCCTCGCTTCGCGGTATGGTAGATTGAATTGAGTAGTATTCAAGAAAATGTTTTAGGTAAGTGCATATCAAAAGTTGATATATTATATCGTCATAAAATTCAACGTTGCAGGTTTTATGACTGATTAACTACATATAATTTTGCATGCCTTCACAATTTCACATTTATAATTTAAAACGATTAAGGATAATTTGTCAGTGTGTTTTAAAAATGCAATCTTGGACCAGGTTTGTTATTTGCTTATTACTAAATGAAGTCTACAATAACCAGAAGAAAAAAATATTTTATTTTTTTATTTGTTGATGTTGACAGAAATTATATCATAAACAGATGCCTTAACTAGAAAAAATAAATAATAATTCAACATTACTTATTCATCAAAGTCTAAATTTTAGAAACAAGCGTCCACACAAGCTAATGAAAAAACAGCACATTGTTAAATTTCGTCTTTCATTCATCTCAACGTTAAATGGAAAAATTACCCAAATAAAAAATGTTTTATACCTATCGAACACCCATGCACCTATCGAATCAATTAAAACGGCAGATCCACTTCACTCACTGGGCTAATCAAAAAAGCTTTCCATTACATTAATTGACAGCGAACGGCGCACCTCACAGAAATCATATTTCAAGCAAAATAAAACCCTCAATGTTGGTGACACAACTTAATTTAGCAATTAACCTGTAATTGGATTACATCCATCAGGGTTGGACCCTTCATCTGAATAGGGAAGAGTCCACCAATTAGACGGGTTGGGGGGATGAGTCAAATTCTGTTTTTGGTGTCGTTTCGGATATTTCTATGGAAATAAAATAAAAACAAAATGTATTAGATTTACTTCTGTCAGGTAAAATCTTGATCATTTAGTTAATCTATATATTAGAAGCTATCCTTTTAAAAAAAATAAAAAATAAAGATGTGAGGATTTTTATCTAATAGATAAATTATCAGGTTAGATGACTAGATGGCGCTGTGCCAATAATGTCCAACGATATTTATTTCATTATTTATTAATTTACCTGACAATGATTAAAACTTAGCACAGAATTGGGAAAAAAAATATGTATTACCGAAAAAAAACCTACAAATCTTGTGGTCCCATGCGGTCAGACACGAGATCATTAAAGCGGATTTATGACTACGACACGGCTTAACCAATCGGAAGTCAGTGCCTGCATCACGCGATAAACCCATACGTGATTCAGCCTAATTCATTCAATCCGAACGAGGTCATTGTCAGAACGTAACGTCTATAAAGCTGTGACGATTGCCCAAATTTAATTAAGGCGTAGGGTTAGAGCAGAGGTTCTCAACCTGTGCCCTTCGGTTGGGGGCCTAAGAATACCACCGAGGTATCCCCTGCCTGTCGTAAGAGGCGACTAAAAGGGGCCCTCGAACCCGGGGGCGGCGTGGGACGTTCCGCGTGCAGCCCCGGCAACGGGTTCGGAGAAGACGGCCACACCATGGCCCGTGTGGTTCGTAATGCGCCGCACATCGGCGGCGCAGGGCGCAGGGCGCGCCCGAGGCGGGCCGCAGCGGCTTGCGCGCGTGGGGGTTCCGTGGCGTTGTCTCCGCATAGAGGTTCTCGGTTCCCCTTCACTGCGCTGAGAGGGTCATCGTCAGGTTTTAGTCGGTAGGGCCGAAGTGCGAGTCCGACACACCGCTCGGGACGAACCTCCGTCCCCGAGTGACCCCCGGCTTTAGCAGGGGGGGTCCGGCGTCTGGTTTATCAGGGACGCCGGGCCGGTGCGTAAAAGCATTTCCTGACGCAAAAAAAAAAAAAAAAAAAAAAAAAAAGAGGTTCTCAACCTCTTTATACGACTCCCTTTATAGATAGATGGAAATTATTACATTTCAAGAAAATTATCTAGTCACAAATAGCAGTGTATTAGTTAGGTTCACAAAACATTACATTATATATTGTACAACACAAAATGATTTAAATGATTTAAAAAAGGCTATCATATGTAACTTGTGAGTTTCTTGCGGCACTTCTTCTCAGCAGCAGGCCATTCATTCACGTCGAAGTGCTGGTAGGAAAAAAAGTTTATGACGTGCAAAAGAATTTCTTGGTAAATCAAATTGCAAAATAAATACTTTGACTTTGACTTTAAAACAAACGACACCACCAGTCGGTTGTTACAACTTACAACATGAAACTTTTTGGGTGGATTTTGTTATATTGGTACCAATAAGTACTGCTGGATAATATACGTCTTAGATTCAGGAAAATAACACAATACTGTTCAATGATCATGGTGCAAGCGTAACCTGATTTTTTTTCATACCTATTTAGGGTCAAAGCGGAAAACTAACCCAAATTAGAATATTAGTCACTCAGGTGTAAGTCACTTTCATAAAATTCATCTTTCATAAAGTAAATACTATTTCAAAACATCGAAATCAATTGCTATACTTTACAGTTCAGACCTTATCATCTTCAAATATCTACTAGTATTAAATCTTCAAAATATGTTATATTAAAATAAGAAAATTTAATGTTGCCAAAAAGCGACACTCTAATAGACATAACCCCGGCCGGGGATATACGCACAGTTTGAGTTTGAGAACAACTGATTAGATGCATCTAACCCTTCCGTACCAATGGGCTCTAAACTAAAGGACACATGGGGAGTTTTGTAATTTTATTAATGATGTAATAACAGTACTGTCAAACGCATGTGTGCCTGAGCGATAGTGAAGTCGTTAGTTGCGACCGGTTAATATTAGGGGTCGTGACGGGCCCATGTCGATAGATGATGTGTTTGGTGCGGTCGGTGGAGGGTTGAGTCTAGATTTCGATTCACAATGTCATATTCGGTGGGTATGTGCTCATCAATTAGTGTTTACGAATGTTTTGTAAAATTGGTTTTTGATGAATAAAATAATAGGTATAGGTAAGTTTCCTAATTAAAAGATTTTGAAAATGATGATAGTTTTGCTTTTAGTATGAGATTTTATTAGGATTTATTGATAAATTATGAAAACATTACGTAAATTTCCCATTTTGTTACAAAAAAGTACTCGGCGATTTATTTTTTGAGGTTTTTGAAATAGAATTTTTGAAAACTATTTCTGCCAATGAATTCATTTAAACAAATAGAAAATGAATATAAAAACTTACTTAATTTCTCCCTTTTATCAATTTTGTAGAACTAGCTGTCTGACCAGTGTCGAATATCAACACGACAACGCATTTTTATATCGTTAATTAGTATACTAGGTACCTACGAGTAGTTATTAAGCCCAGCTAAGATGAAATATTAAAGTTACTGTGCAATGCGAGTGAGAAACCTTACATAACCCGCAATCCCGGGTTAGAACAAGCTCAACAACCCTACGTATATCCATTCTATCATCATCCAACTCGGAAGAACTCTGAAACAAGCAACTAACAACAAATGGGCAGGTTTTGTCGTCGTCAGATTAAACTGGTGCGTCGACAAGCCCCTATTACTCACAAACTTGATGGCATTAAAGTTTTCCCACTGAAATATGAGGACAGTCGGGAAACTCGGAAATTTAACTAAGTTTAAACTGGCTGTTTTATTGCTTCATCAGTTATGAAAGTTGTGAATTGTAAAATTTTAATTAGTTGTTTGTAAGCGTCACCTCGGTATGTTGGATCCTTTAGTGTTTTGTTTCGTATATTTGTGGGACGACGAATCATTAAAATATACGGCCATAAAAGACAGAGGAGACTTCATTATGGCAGCAGATTGACTGAATCATACTGATAAAGTAAGCTCAACGCAAAAGTTTTTGTATCTCTCTAATGTAATGGCAATTGCTTTAAACCGTTTATCATATTCCTGCTTTACCTACACTTATGGATCGTCAGACATTAATATTAAAGAATGACTCTTCCACAACCAATAATTAATGGTACTAATATACTTGATACCCATAACAGAAGTGCTGACGCTACTTACTTTGGGGTCAGATCAATGTATGTGGTGTTGTACAATATTTATTTATACTGTTTTGCCTAAGTCATAAAAACACCTATCGATTACTCTCAATCAATTCAGAAGAAGCCACGGCATCGGCATGTTTACCATAGATCACCTCGCCGATCCATCATGGGGACAGGATGCGTGCACGCTATAACAGCTACGCTTCCAGCTATGGGGTATGTCGCGACCCAGTGATGGCGCCTAGACACGAATCTATATCAGATAACGAGAGACACTTTTGAACTTTACTATATAATAATCGTTTGTATCGTAAACTGTTTTGTCCCCGAAACCTATTTCAGGCGTCTGATCACTATTGGGTTACATCATTTGTTCATCAAATTAAATCAAATACAATTTAAGAACGTGACAGAAAAACCAGTCTGACAAATAAATTCCAGCAATTTATTTTAGCTTTCATTATATTTTACCTATCATTATAGCGATAACTTGATTTCAATGATGGTGACCTTTACCCATAGATATCCTTTAGTATGTTCCTTTTATTTTAAGCATAATGCATTATGATGCGCGCGTGCGATGAGGCGCCTTGGCGCAGCTGTGACAGTGGTTCGTAAGAGATAACGAAAGTCAAGCTGCCCACGCCGCGGTCGGTTAATGGATGGGTGACAATTCTGACCACATTTGGTGACATTTATTTCGAGCGTCTCCGTATTGTCCCGGCTGATATTTACTACTGTAGATATAAGTCGTCCCAGCAGTGGGAACGTATGATGATGATGAATGCATTATGGCCGTTACACCTTAAAACGGACGAGCCAGTTCCCGTATTGTGACTATTGACTGGCCCAACATTTTATCACATTAGGAATTTTTATTTATAGCCAAGAGCAATATATTCCATCTATATATGTTACGGGCCATTTGATAAGTCCGGGCATTATTCATAAGGGCCGGTCTGTATTAATAATGCCCGACTCAATTGGGCCATGTGATTAAAAGTTTTTTTTTAATTTAAAACAGCATGATTTATCACTTTTCCCGGCCATTATGAATAATGCCCACCCTATCTTGGGCCAAGTAATAAAATAGGTGAACAGTAGTGTTTTTGTTTATTAAAAGACAAAAACTTATAATTTTTTCATGAAAAGTTACCAAAAAAAAGCGGCATGTATATATATTACCGGCCAAAGCCGATTTCAGGACAAACTAGTTTGGCCTAGGCTTAACTAGTTCTTACTAAGGGGGAAATCGACTCGGATGGATATAGGTTAGAAGGCTAAGGGCGGGAGCGAAGCGAAGCGGAGCTCCCGCCTTAGCCTTCGTGGTTATTTTTTTTAAACCCTGAAATCTTTTTTGTTTTTACTATAATAATATATTCTATGTTGACTTAAATTAGTTTAGCCTAGGCCAAACTAGTTTCGTAGTTAAGTCGTTAAATCGTTAATTTGGGGAATAGGTGTTAAAAAAAAATAACCACGAAGGCTAAGGCAGCAGCTCCGCTACGCTCCGCTCCCGCCTTAGCCGCCGCACGTAAGGCACGGCCGCGGTCCAATTTATCACATTGCCCGGCTACAAGTAGGGAATTATTCATACTGCCCGGTCCAAGTGATAAATTCAAGCTATCTTAAACACTGATTTATTACATGGACCACGGGCCGTCGGGCATTATTAATAAGGGCCGGTCAAAGTGATAAATTAATCACTTTGCCCGTCGCTCTCGGGCATTATTAATAATGGCCGGTCCTTATTAATAATGCCCAGTTAATCACGTTGCCCGTAACATATATATAAAACTCAAAGGCGACTGACTGACTGACTGACTGACATACTAGATTGATATCAACGCACAGCCCAAACCACTGAACGGATCGGGCTGAAATTTGGCATGCAGGTATAGATGTTATGACGTAGGCATCCGCTAAGAAAGGATATCTCGATATTCCCACGGGAACGGGAACCACGCGGGTGAAACCGCGGGCGCCCGCTTGTTTTGGTATAAAATGTATTGAAATTGAATAAAAATCTGCAGTTACATGAATAAAACCAACAACCAGAGAGCATGCGTCCATTTTCACAATTTTCATACGCCATTGTTCCACTAACAATCGTATTGTTTGTGATAAAATTGGTTCAAAAATCGACTTAACTCAGATAACGAAAATTCACCAAAAAATCTGGAATATGTTTGCAGGGGAAAATGAATTAAATACATTTCAGATAAGGTCTATTTTTTCCTTTTTTTCGTGTTTTCACCAAATGATATAGGTTTTTTTTTGTAGTATTATCTATCAAGACAAGGTTTGTGTAAATTATACATAGCCCAATCAAATGCCTATTCAGATAGACAGCTAGTGCTTAAAAAACATTATAATTCAAAGAAAAAAACAGGGGTTTTGGTCAAATCAATATTTTAACGCGGGTGGTGATTTGATGTGGCAGCATGCACATACAAGTGTCCCTCAATAAAATAGGCCGCAGTGGCCGCTTACCATAAAGTGAGCAGTGTGCCTGTTTGCCTACTGATCTATTAATTAATAAATTTATCAAGCAATTATATATTAAAAAGACGTTTTATTTGTAAGCTCATTAAGTTAGTAAGTTGTTTAACTGATATTCATAAAACAAGATTAGTTAATTTTAGTCTTAGTTTGAGGCTAGATGAAGCTACGAAAAAATACCCCAGGATTATCAAACAAACTTGTCTAAAGTATAAGACTTACGTCCAACGTTACAACCCAGATTCAGAATACCTCGTAAATATCACGCGCGAATCACCAAGTTTACCGGTTTCGCCACGCTATTAAAAAGGCAACTTCATAAGAGATCCGATAAGAGTGAGTCGGAGGGTGCGATATTAAAAGGCTTAGGAGTGTTGGTCTGAAAAGCCTCTGAACATCGCTGAACCGAGCCACTTAAGCACAGTATTAAGGGCACTCTGGGTTCAGGGCACCGTATATTATCGCTGTGAGGGTTTTATATGCGTTTCTGAGATGAATTAGTTTCCTTTAGCTCGTTTAGGGTGAGTGGGCTAGCGTTTTCGCTTCCAAACATCGGTTTAACCTTACCTATCTGTTTACCTTAGGTTTATGTTAATATTTATATACATAATATGTACCACGTTCCTAGACGTCTTGGGGGAAGTCTCAGCGTAAAATAAACTGTTTCATTTTTATTTCAACAAAACTATAAAATGGATTCCTCTCTTAGCCTTACGCTATTATGTTCAAAAATAAAAGTAAACAAGACACATTCAAATCAGTTTGTTTGTCAATAAAAAATGAGTCACTGCCACACCAGACAACGTCTTTGTCTGATGGCAGTGATGTCTCGAAGAAAGCAAATCTCCCTATAGATTATCTTTCTATATTTATCTCTCTCTGTCCCACATTCACATATTCCATGCTATAAATCAACTTTAATATTTCCATAATAACCAGAAGTGCGTTAAATAACCACGCATATGTCGCCGTCCGTTCAAATTAACCCGAAATTGACTGCCAGTTAAAATAGCGCGGAATATATTAAACCCAGCTGCTAATTCTTAATAGTTTATGCAAATGTATGTCGACCTAAAGAGGAATAGCGCTTTCTCTGTCGCACACTCGTTCTAAAACAAAACGTGGATTAGCATACGCAAATAACAGAAGAGAATTGAACGTCAATTAAACGAAAGTGAGTCAGCTGCGTGCGTGTCTAGGAAAGGGGTTTTGTTAATTATTTGTAATATCTATATAATTTAGATAGAAACCGAAAGATTGTCTTTAGTCAATCGTCCAATTTATCAACTAAAATTGTCTACTAATCACCCAAAACTTCGGAAAAGACAACTCTCCACCCCTTCACAGCAAGATGAAAACGAAATTCTGATTTGCATGTGCAAATAGCACCGCAGTGAAATCCAAACAGCAATTCGGCACACAATGACAACCAGCTGTGTCGAAGAGGGGCAAGAATTAAACAATAATTCCTTGTCCTTTCTCTAAAATCGGCATGTTTTCGAACTGCCATCGAGAGTTTCCCTCGGTTTGATACAATGGACATGAATAATGAAGATTAAGGGCACAGCTGATGTACAGCTGATTACGTAAGTATCTGATGCGGGCGGATTTATTAGACAAAATGGCCGGTCTTTGTCATTATTTCTTGGAATGAAATAGCGGTAACGTTGTACGAAATTAATCGAAATCCCAGATATTTTTCCGTGAAATAGAAGTGTGAAGCACTTCTGTGTTTCGAGAAAAGGGCACTGAAGCTAGTGAAACTACTGGGTATATGAGACCTAATAACTGTCGTCTCGGTGTAGCGGGCGCAAGCAGTGACAGACAATAACTGCTTAGTTACTGTTTGGCACTGAAATGTCTAAGCGCAGACGTGGCGCTTACCATCGGGTGTACGATCTGCACGTCTTATTACACATTGCAAAAACGTAAGACGTAAGTCTTACGTCGGTATTGGAGCGGTGCTACAAATGCCGCGAAACTTCAGTAGGGTTACTGAATGGTGAACGGTTTTTTTATAATGTGTCGTGTGGTGATACAAATAAACTATCTATTTATCTACTATGTCTGAGTCGACTGCACCGAAAGAAACATTTTCATTTCTTTCTACACATCTGTCTCTGTGCATCGAGCGATTCATCGTAGTATCGTAGCTATGTTATGTGGCAAATATTTTAAACCAAAATATTCTTTACTAGCGGTCGCCTCCGCAGTATCACCCGCGCGTAATTACTTTTATCAACTACTATGTCACCCGGGGATTGTGTAGCTTTCCAACAGTAAAAGACGTTTCCAAATCGGTTCAGCAGTTTCAATGCTTTTTCAATACAAACAAATAAACAAATCTTTTCTCTTTATAATATTAGTATAGATTTCTACAGGCTACAAAGACGCACTCACGAATGAATCGTCAATTTCAATACTATAGAGTGGCTTTAACACCATTTCCGGTCATCAAAACGGCATAGAAATATACTACTGTGATAACACAATCACACAATAATAAAACCAATGGACTTTATTTCTTAATGTACGATACTTAAAATTGAGATAACATTCTCAAACCACATAATTTATGGGCGTCCGGCGATTTTAATCAGGAAACGGTAAAGAATTGTCTAAAGCTACACAATACTTTTGCAAAGCAAATGCAACAGTTACAATGAATAGTAGCCGATAGCATCGACGCAACGCCGAAAACATAAAAATGTCATGTGCATAACGCACCCCATAAATATTATTCCCAATAGATACGCCTAATGCAGTAGTCTCTCTGGAGATGTAGGTCAGGGTGTTATCTGTCTCCCTCTAACTATCACCGATATTCAACACCCACATATAAAATATAATTTCCATTTCCCAAAATTTATCAAATTAGCAACCTATATTGAACTTTATATCTTTTCCCAGAAGTGCGAAAATAACTTGCATATTTGACAAAATGGCCAATGCAAGGGTAAGTGATTTGTGCAAACCATTACGACGATGCATCTAACGGCCTCAACATGTGACTGCAAAGTACACTGGTGCATTTAATTTACGATTCGCACAAGAAAGGGAGAGGATTATCCATTGTCGACTCTATCTTACATATTTTATGCCCAATTAAACCTCTTTTTTATTCGAATGGCCATAAATTTGGCCGCAGCTCAAGATATCGTACAAAAGGGTTGTCGCAAACCCTTGTGTTACTTACGCATTGTGGTTAAAAGCACGCTTAATATAATATATAAATATTGTAAATATTTTCGTGTGCATTTTATGCAATTATGACCGTGACTGTGGAAAAAGGGTTCATAATTCTATTCTTGAAGGCGTGAGTTTAATTTGTTGTCTGGATTTTTTAAAGTCCGATTGTCAACTAAACATATGTTCTTTGACGCAAAATTTCGTGATGATAACTGCTGTAGTCATTGAAGCATCGGGTTTAAACAAAGTTTATTTTAATAGACTGTCCCATAGTTTGTGTTATTTTAATAAAATATTTACCCCAGATAATGCACGGATGGTGTATGTTAACTACTAAAAATATGTTTATTTATGATCATTTAAACACACGTCGTCTTGATACTTAACTAGCAAACACAAAAAATAGCAATTATAGTTCGTTGCAGTAGCTCTGACGTTATGCCCGCTCATAATTTTTTGACACAGATAACCTATTTGTAATAACATAGTTTCTTGTCAACATACTATTGACAAAGCAAGTAATCAAATCGTCTGATTCCAGCTCGATATTGTTAAGATCAACGCCTGATCAGCGCTTCCTAATACGTTTGTCAGGTCAATCACCCCTGTACTGTTTGCACAGTAACCTACATTGTCGCGTGTGAGAGGTGGCATCATTAATGATGGGCATGATGGGGGAGCCGGCCCTTCGTGTCTCTGAATGCATTGTGACGCCCTCTAGACTGAAGACTTGCAAACTCTAATCTATAAACTTTCACTGTCTCTCAACATTGAGTGGCAGAAGTTTATGCAAGGGCCGCGGTAACTATTGTTTGAGATAAAAATCAACTTAAATTGTTAGTTTTAAAATGTCAGGTCTGTAACCGATATATTTATGTTTTACATGGTCAAACTTTTGTTATACTATCAGTACAAAGTAAAATTACAAATACCAAACGCAGAACACAAAGTCAAAGAAAGAAAACAATAGTGTAATATTTTTAGGTTTTGTTCCGCGATGTGGATACCCACAGAGCGCCATTTTGTATACTTTCTATGACAGCCAGACAGCGGATAAGGTACTCGTAGGTACCTAAGTGCAAAGTACTTACAGCATAAACATAGCAAGCCGATTTGAAGTCATGATTTTGTGTGAATATAATATTATTTTACATTACTAATTGCCACTAGGTTTTACGATTTCAAACCTAACCACACACAGATGATTACCCGTCTGCATTAACAAAATCAAAAAACGCAAAAAGACATCACGAAACGGAGTTACAGCAGTATTCACATTTTTATACCTCCACTGATTGGATTCCACATAAAACAAAAACGAAACGTAAAAGAAAACCAGCGTTAGTTCAGCTCCAATTTCAATATCAGATTGAGTCCTGCCGATCTATTGTGACTAGCGTCCGAGTGGTCGGAAGTATGGTGGTGGATGGTTATCCTTTCATTTCTCCTCCCGTTAACGTACACTTAAACGCTATATAAATAAGGCTGAAAATGCAAGAGAGATTTTGAAGCACGCGTATATTCCATTCAAATTTTTACCCTCAGAACACGGCACGGTCGATGAGTGCTCTAACGGGCATTCAGTGCAATTTGATGAAGCCAGAACGGTGTATGCCATTCAAGTTCAATGGGATTGGCCGCGACAATACCGTGATTTAATGGAACCATTCCCAAATATGCGTTTACATGCTGCTAGCGCCTTGTCAAAATGGATTTCGGTTGGATTAAATGCATTTGGTTGGTGCAAGAGGCTGGAGATTTGTAGAATGTTGGATTGGTACTCGTAGATTACTAAATTTGCTGGATTACCTTTCTCTCTGCGAAGTATTAATTGAACTAAAATCTGAATCTAGGAATCCGCGAATCTTTATATTGAAACTAGCCGCCGCCCGCGGTTTCACCCTCGTGGTTCCCGTTCCCGAGGGAATTGATCAAAATCCTTTCTTAGCGGATGCCTACGTCATAACATCTACCTGCATGCCAAATTTCAGCCCGATCCGTCCAGTGGTTTGGGCTGTGCGTTGATAGATATCTATGTCAGTCAGTCAGTCACCTTTGAGTTTTATTTATATAGATATTATTGCAGTTAAAAGTTTATACATATTACATATCTATTTTTGTACTACTAGCTTCCGCTTTGGGTGAAAATTGTGAAAAGTTAAGCAAAACAAAAGAAAAATTATCTAATTTGTTGCAATCGTTCTGAAATATTGCACGCACGTATTATTATTTTGCGAATCGTTAGATGGATAGATAAATATTTATTCATGTATTTTACTGAATACATGAACGAATATATTAAACAACAATATCTATGATAAGAAAAAAGTGATTATACATTGTGAATGCATTTTCTCTGCATGTTTCTTTTTTGTTGACATCGGAAAATCTCGTACGACTTGTATAGAATCTACTTTCCAAATTCATCAAAACAATAACCATGACCTCAACCGGTATCAACGACCGACTATTTAGCGCATTTCACTAAACCAATAAATCCTGGCGACAAACAACTAAAACTGAGTTATAACAACAAAGTCAAATTACCAAAGGAGTTCAGCGGGGGGAACCGACACCGAGGGCCGACGTCTCCCGAATACTGATGCAACCCGGGACTCCTAACTCACCCAAGATTTTCGGATCGGGATTTTCCTTTCTTTACAATAGCCTACTCTTGGGGCATATCAATTGCACGCGGTTATGTCGTTAGAAAGTTTCTGGGAGGGTGTGCCCTGCCCCATCGATTTTCCAGCTTTACGCCTAAATATAGCTATTAATAGTGTCACGTGGTTGTCTGTCATGTGTCTGAGATTTTTCCGGTGGCACTTTATTGTCGCTTAGATGGTCTAATGGTTCAAGAAATGCCTTAATATTAGGGAACACGGTTCTCTCGGGTGGCACAATACTTATGTGTATCGGATTTTTCATTGTAATGATGACTTAATTACAATGACGAAGGCGTCTGCGCTGCAGTTTGACATCAATAAAGCTGAATGAACGTCATTGAGCTGAAACTTTACTTTATCTGGCGTTAGGTGTCTTTGTGACTTGTGTGAGAGTATTATTAAATTAATAAATAACATTTGAATGATTCTAAATCTTCCATAACACCATACTTGCGTTATGCCACTAGTCGGTAAACAGAGAAGAAAACAGCACAGCTGTCCGGTATTAAAGGATTCACGCTTAATTTTATAAAGAGGCGATCGATCTCTTTCTGCTTATCCCGGATAATGTGCACATACGATCCCTTCATTTAATTTACATAAAAGTGCACGCTATTGTTCATATTTCTATGAAGGGGATTAGACGGACTCTGCTACCCCTGGGGAATTTGTTCTATTGTAGGATTCTCTAGGCCGCCCACATGTGGATCATTAGGGGACATCGATTTGATTTCGCACATTCTATTTTTGCAACAAAGTATTGGCTTTTCTCGTAATCCGATTTCGTCCTGGCAATAGATTTGTAAAGTATATTAAAATAAAATAAATGCAGCACATTAAGCATCCTTCCTGAAAGAGTTTTTAATGTAATGGCCGCAGTGATATTTACCATCAGATGGGCTAGCAGCTGCGTACTTGTCTGCCAACTGATCTAGCATAAGTAGTTTTTCCAATAATAATTGACGTTTTGAAAATTATCGTTTTTTATATGAAAGCAATCAGGATGACCTCACTCCTCCTGAAGGTAAGCGGATGAAAGATCCAAAATTATGTATAAGATTGACTGGCTCAATAGAACAAAGTACCCATTGAGCCAGTCACCTTCACCCTGAAGGCCTGCTGAGATGCCGCTTCACGCAGCGCCTATCTGTTTTGTTTCGTTAAATACATTTCAATGCAAAAGCTCATACCAAAATACTTTAATCACAAACAATCCCTTTATAATGTACGTATGTAGTCCTTGTAATGTACTTATGTAAATAAAAACTCCTTACGTTAAAAATAAAACAATACGGTCATTACAATAATTGCACAGAAGGCAAGACGGCAGACTATATTTTTCAAAGAACACAATAAAACATACACGTTAATTCGCTGTGTTCACTACACTGTGCACTGCACTCCGTGTTATGTAGTTAAATGCAGTGTCGTCAGATCGTAAGGAGGGGCAGTCAGGTGGTAGTTAGGTGATCCGGGATCAGGCGCCCGCCTAAACTGCTCACGGACTTGGAAAATTGCATTCGTTATCGCATATCCGTATCCGGTCGTGTACATCTGCACTGAGTGATTATTGTGGATACGCTTTGACTTAGAATAATAGGTGACTAGCCTTTATATTTTTATGATATAATATTTAGATACCTCGCCATTGCGGATAAAATGTGGAACTTATTTCTTCAAGTGGCAACAATCAAATAAAAAAACAATAAGATGTTATTAATTATTGCTATCTGTCAAAGTGTGATGTCAATTGTCAACCTTGCCTTGTTATTTCTTGGATATTGTGAGTTATTTGTTAGTACAACCATAACAACCAAGTGTTGCTATCCATAGATAATATGGCGCCTCCAGAGCAGGTTTTTTATTTTATTGCTCCATTGCGACGTAACATGACAAACTAAAGCACTTCCATTTTCTATTATCCCATTGGAATATCCCGGGGTAAAAGTAGCATTTAATAAAGTCTAGGTAGTCTATGTTCGTACAAATATTTAATAACGCTTATTTATTAATACCAAACTATTATGTTGCATATTATATTGCATGTTCATTATGGACGAGACTGTTGATACTCATGAAACATTGTTAAATTACCACCTGAACTCTGTACAGTTTATGCAATAAATAAATTTCTATTCTATTCTATTCAAACATTTTTAACAAATACAAAGGATTGTGTATAATTTTGTCATAATAATTATTGCAAAATGAGTTAAAACTTATGTTTAATATAAATTGATGTTTATTTGTTGTCACGATTCAAACCAGGATTATCCATATGAAGCCAACATTATCTCTTTATCTTTTTTATTAAACCTTCGAGAAGTTACATTATGTCACTCAGTGAAATTCGATAAATCCCTGCACAAATTGATTTACAATTTCTTTCATGTACAACTACTTTTTTCCAGAATTCTGAAATTGTCAACAGAAAAGTTTAGTGATTGTTTTTTTGCATGTTCATTTAACGTCTATTTTATTTTATAGATTTCTACTTTCTATTTGGCACAAGTAACTTTATTTTCCATCTGCTTCAATATCGTATATTAGCACAAAATCTAACTAAGCAAATAGTTATGTCATATTATACCATTTTCTTATGTTTCATCGTTTTCTTAGCTTATTTTATTTCATCTATTACTTTTATTATTTGGTGAAAACGTATTTCTCCATTCCATACACACGCCGGCAGTGTACCGTAGACGTCCCCGCCTCGCGACAGACGGCATCTGCTGAATGACCTGCATTCACTCCGGCTCATTCCGCTAATGCGCTGCTCCGAGGCGCAAATATTCACGTCGGACGTCTGTGCCGCGCTGCTAATTAATTAAAAAGATAGCAACGATGTACGTGGACATTTTCTTTGAAGTTGGCGGTAATTATTTAATTGAGACGACTTTTATGATATGTTGTCCTGCCAAAATTAATGTTTGTTTTATTTTAGGGATATTACTATTTTATAAATTAACATGTGTGGTATTTATCAAACATTCCATTATTTAAAAATATACATATATTATAATAATCATGAACCAAATTGTGCTTTGATTCATACGGTAAATAACTAGACAACCCAGAGAACTTACTTGTATACCTCAGTATGTAATAAAATTTTATAAGTAATGTTGACACTGTTTTTGAAACATGTTATGAAAATACACCCATTGAACAGACACAATTTTAACAAACAGCTCAGTCTATTCTTTTGATAGGAAAAACAAACACACGTACCTATATCAATACAAAAATGTTCATTTCAACAAACAGAATTACAATGAAAGGTTACAGATTTTTTTTATTATTAAAATTTAGTAAAATCCAATGATATTATATACAAACATATCATTGGTAAAATCCGTGACAAAATTCAAGCATATTTTATACGTCCATACAAGTGTAGTAAGCAAGACAATAACATTTCGTTTAAGAACGCTCGTGAAGCGACCGATCCCCGATCGAGATTTGGTGGCAGCCATGAATGAGTAACGATACAGGACATGAATGTTTTATTCCGCTTGCCATCAGCGAGCCAGATCGATGGACAGAAGATTCGGGAAACAATGCTGGAGGTTGTAATGATTGAGAATTTATGGCAGGGTAAAGTTTAGACGTGTAAGAGTAGAAGAAAAAGTTTTGTAAAAGTGTGTAGTACAAATGCCGTACATGTATTATGTATGTTTTTTTTATACTAGGTCAGTTGGCAGACAGGCACGCAGCCCACCTAATGGTAAGCGGTCACTGCATCCCATTCCATTAAGGACGCTTCACTTGGAAGCGTCCCTCAATGTGCTGCCAGACTGTAGACTTATCTGATCTTTGAGCCTCTGATTTCAAGTGTACTGGCTCCCACATAAATATTGCCGGAACACAGCCAGAGCTGTTATGGCGGCAGATTTCACCTGTAGGGTTGGTAGCTAGCCAGTCGGACTCTGAAAAAGCCCTACTACCAACCAGACCCAAGGCGGGGATCGAACCCACAACCTCCGTGTTTTGTGTGTGTGTTATGTGGAACGTGTAGCAAAGTCAAGTTGTTTTCTGAAAGGTGGATCCCAATCATCACTGGCTCGTCCTTCTTCGTGTGTGAAAAGGAAATCGGGGAAGTTTAGTTGGCTTCTTTAGTCTTGAGTAACACACACGACCGAAGGTGTTACTAGCCTGCGTCTAAGGAGCTAATACAATAAAAATAAAAATAAAACTGACATGTCAAAGCTTTATATTTCAGAAAAGAATTTGAGTCATTTGCAGTAATCATTTTGCATTCAAACAAAATGTGGTCTCTTGTTTTGGGATTCATTTAAAGTGGTATTCGTTGGGAATAGAAATTTATCACGATAATAAAGAAATACCATTGGTATTAGTGTTTGGTATTAGCAATGTATCGATCAATTTATTTAAATATAAAATAAATACGACAGAAGATTGTTTCTCTTAATACAAATTAATCTTAAGAAATCTACTCCTTTTGGGGGATCAGTCACCAGATCAATATTTGTGTTATTCGTGTTTAGGTATACGAAAACACATCATTCATAATATTCCATTCAAATATGACCTCTCAAAATGTACTCGAACATCGAACTCTAAACAAAGCGCTGTTGTTGAAGCGCTCGAAGGTGTTCGTAAATAAGGCTGAAGCGGCTGCATATTTCATGCGGCGGCCGCCATTATCGGTCAGGGTTGTCCACGCAGCCGGGTCTCAGCGTTCCGACCACGTTCCGATACATGGTTTTTAGCTTATGTCATTGGAATGTGTTAGACATTAATGAATTAACTATTTTAATGGTGCATTTAAAGGTATTTAATAAGGACAGTTTAAATATTCTACATAAAATAAGTTGTCATCTGCTTGGTCTGTTACTCGATGTTTGGGATTGTCATAGCGCTGGGTTATATTTGAAGCGCTTGAAAATGCTCATAAATGGGCCTGAGGCCACTTCATATAACATGCGCCGACCTTTATTATCGGGCAGGGTTGTCCTCGCAATCCAATCGGGTCGCATAATATATTCACTGGGTTTGAGCTTGTAATTATTATTATATCAATCAGGTTACATGACTATTATTGTCAAGATAAGCATGATGGTGACTTTATTTTATTATAAAACTAGCGGCCGCCCGCGGTTTCACCCGCGTGGTTCCCGTTCCCGTGGGAATTGATCAAAATCCTTTCTTTTTTAAGATGTATTCTGCTATTCGGGACGGAAACAAATCCAACAAATCAAAAACTATGGCAATCGGTCCAGCCGTTCTCGAGTTATAAGTGTTGTAACAAACACGACTTTCTTTTATATATATAGATATACTATTAAATATTATAATTTTAAATAGATAAGCAATTTATTCAAATATAACTCCTTTTATTTTTACATCATTAGCAATTTTTTTCTTCACACTTGAATCCAATGACAGGGAAACAATATCAATTCCAAAAAAATAGATTTTTCGTTTTTTAGGCAGCTTATAAATAGCCAAATTCTGAAGTGAACATATCAGTATTACGACCCTGTAATTACAAGCTTTCATATAGGCGACTTAATCGCAGAAAAATATACTCTAAATAAGAAACGATTGTTTCTCCTCTTTCATTTAACTGGATATTTTATTTTCAGTATAACTTTTGTAGTTCTCAGTAACATCGTTTCACACCAACTCAAGATTTGACAAGCCAGAATGTTCAATTACTTCCGATATCCTACAGAAGCTCAGAAGCGCCAAGAATGCCGGCAGATACAAGATTGGCGTTTGACATAACGGAATACCGCCTCCCCGTTTATGTGTATTCAAATTATACTGAACGGAATTATTCAAATACTCTTATTTACGCTATTTTGTGTCAAATAATGTTTAATTTAAGAGGGTCTCGGATTCCAGACATTTATTACGATCAGTCGAGGATTAAGTTTGGATATACGGATCGTTTGCTTTTTGCAATTCTTGAGTATTTTGTGATATGGTAGGACTAGTTTTTCAATTCGATGTGATTTTTTTTTTAAATTTCAGTTAGTAGTCAGACTTATCTGATGGTAAATAATTAGAGATATCAGTAAGTCCCAATAGAATCAATCATTTACCCCTTGATGAATATCACTAAGGGACACTTCGCTTAAGAAAATAAGCTGTAGAATCCAAGATTTTAATGTTAATTATTTTTAATAACTTGTAAAGATTATTGCAAAATATGCCATGTCAGAAAAACTATATCTTTATTTATTTAGAAGTTAGTTTAACGTTTGATTTGGTTATTGGGGTTGTCGGGCTAGATAGCGCTATGTAAAAATGTCCAGAGAACTTCCTTTTTTTTTTCAAAAAAATAAGTAAAAATAGAAAGACAACACAACACCTACACTCTGACAAATATCGATTCTGCAAGTCTATAATTACTATTAGCAACATGCGAAAGGCGTACGTGGTAATTTCCAATGGGGTACATACACAACGTTTTATAAGTGATTCAATAAAAGAGTTCATACAAAGTTATATGGCAGGGCCACTACCAAATGCGCCATCGGGCCAGTCAAACAGTTTCTTTTCGATTTGAAATGGACCAAATGGACAACCGCAACTTCTCACAGAAGACTGACATATTATTGTGAGTAGTAATATTGCGGCTGAACTTGATGACTAACTGCCAATCCGCTTTCCCTACCTCCTTTTCATCTTCATCTTGACCGCCTCCGTGGAATAGTGGCTAAGCCGCTCGGGTATAAAACCCGGAGGTCGTGGGTTCGATTCCCGCCTTGGGTCTGGTTGGTGGTAGGACTTTTTCAGAGTCCTACTGGCTAGCTACCACCCCCACAGGTGAAATCTGCCGCCATAACAGCTCTGGATGTGTTCCGGTAGTATTAATGTGGCCAGTACACTTGAAACCAAAGACCAGATGAGCCTACAATCTGGCAGCACATTGAGCGACGCTTCTAGGAAATACAATCCCACAATTGAATAGGCCGCAGTGACCAGGTGACCAGGTGGGCTGCGTGTCTGACTGCCAACTGAAGTAGTATAAAAAAATGTTTCGTATTCTTTCCCCTTCTCTCTCTTTCTTTATTCCCTTCCTCCTAAGACTCTTGTCGCAGGTGTCCATGGTCCATGACTGGTAGTGATAACTTACCGGTAGTATAACATTGGCTTATTTGCCTCCCTGTTTCATTAAAAAAGGAAAATTTACGCAAATATTGCTGTATTGCTTTTATTAAGGCCTGTTGAATAAATAAAGACAGTAAAAACACCCCTTTACATTTCCGATTGTGGGTTCAGTGGGAATGAGAGTAAACCTGTTATTACCGAGTTTCCTGGATAATTCCTGTTGGAAAACTTAGGGTTTGATTCGCATTTCTATTCATAATTGCTATCGATTGAAAACACTGACAATTAGCAGGCATTTGAAGCAGGTAGATAAAGTAATTATTTAGTATTGAGGGTTGGTCTTTCTGCCTTAATCTGACAGACGTAGTAATCAGTCAATCCCGGATGGCTCTATAATATGGCAGTTAGATTTCTAATTTGGGCTGTACGGTATCAAAACCACAAGTTAAGTATAGGAGCCAGTACGCTGGTAGTTGAAGGCTCGAAGATCAGAGGAATCTACTGTATGGCAGTACATTGCGACGGAACGCCAATGCATGTAATTTCATATAAATATTGTCCACGACGGAGCGACCGATGTTCCGCGTAGTGTGCCCGCTATTTTTAATTAATAAATTAACATTACATGTATTGGCATTCCGTCCGATCCGCGACGTAATTTCCGCCAAGTGTGGCGAAAGCCTTAGTGGTCTTCAATGGGATAAGCCGCATTGGGTATTAGGTGATCAAGCTTGCCATTTATCATAGATTAACCATGACCCATATTTTAACTTCAACCTCGTTAATCTAACTCCTCAGAAGAAAAAAGTCCGTGGTAATTATTTATTTATTCAAAACTCATTTTTCACAATCTGACCTATCTAATTTAGAATCTAATTTACAGTCTTAAGATAAGCACAAACAGCCTCCCAATCCGGAGATCAAAGCCGACCTGCGTTTCCTCGAAAGGTCAAACTGAAAAAAGTACGAAATCAATTTCGTTTGAATTAAAAAATAAAGGAGTACGGTGTCCAAGGGGAAAGTTTCACGAGATTAATTCTCTTGATAAAATTTCACGGTTCAAGAAATCCAACTACCGGTTGCGTGGGGCGATGAACGATACTGATTACGTTCGTCTCAACAGCTCGACTTATGAATGCATAGAGAGCACACGTCGATATTTCTCTTTGCTTTGTTCCTTTTAGGCTTAGTGTTTTAATAATTAATTTTATGCTAGCTGTTTGCTCCAGTTTCACACGTATGGTAAAAGAATTAAAGATCAAACGTTTGTTTATTTCAGTCTTGTTATCAGGATTAAAATCTTCTTCTTCTTTGTCTTCACCTTATCCCACATTAGGTGGGGTCGGCTCTCCTTATCTTGTGGCGCCAGGACAGTCTGTCCTGGGTTGTCGGATCGGGCAATTGGGCTTTCTCAATTAGTTTGGCCATACTAGTCCACCACGTCATAAGAGGGCGTCCTCTTCCCTTCCTTCCTTCTGGTAGGGCCAAGGCTTTGTGGACGACGTGTTCACCGTCCCTACGCATCACATGGCCATACCACCTTAACCGCGCTTCCGTGAGTTTTTCGGACACCGGAGTCACTCCAAAGCTACCTCGGATGTGTTCATTTCGGACCTTGTCCAGTCTCGTTACTCCACCTGACCACCTCAGCATCTTCATCTCGGCCACGTGTAACCTTTGGACATGACTCTCCTTAACAGTCCAGCACTCGGCACCATATAGCATAGCTGGCCTCACAGCAGTTTTATAAACCTTGCCCTTTGTGCGTATTGGCATGCGCGGATCACAGAGAACTCCCGTTAGTGTACGCCACTTTTGCCAGGCGACGTTGACTCTGTGGGACACATCTGCTTCTACGTTTGCATCGCGCATGACAATTGAGCCCAGGTATTTGAACTGGGTAACCTTTGGCACTTGTGCTCCGTTCGGGTAGTAGACGTAGGACCCGTCAGTTGCGTTGCTAAAATTGCATTCGAGGTGCTCTGTTTTTGTCCTACTAACTCGAAGTCCTGCGTTCTCAAGAGCAGTAACCCATTTGGTCAGAGAATTTTGCAGTTCTTCAGTAGATTTAGCAGCAAGTGCGATGTCATCGGCGTATAGAAGGTTCCAGGGTAGATCCTGCTGGATATTCTTAGTTATCAGGATTAAAATATACAAACAAAACAATTGTCTATAAAGTCGAGTCATTTTAATAGGCCACATTTGACAGTTCATTTATGCAAAGAAAAGTGCTTCTTATGTACATCAGGAGTTGAGTCTAATTTTCTAAATAAATAATTGTAGTAATAAGAACTGATGTTATTTTCTTGAGTTTTATTCCTATAGCGTATGGTATATTTTTCCTTGCATTTATGAACTGTCAAATATGACCTATTAAAATGACTCGACTTACAGTTTGGTGCAATCGTTGTGAAGTTATGCACGCACCTAATCGTGGTACATAATTATGTTTTATTTATATAGATTAGACTAGTGGGGATACGTGGACGTCATCTAATGACCTCATCTAATGGCACTTGCAGTGGTTTTGGGTTAACAGATACCTTTTCCCTTAACGTTTTGTTTTCAATGGCGTTTACTATGAGCAACTCTATGATTGAGCTATTTATATAAATAAGTAAGGTTTAGATTCTACTAAGGGCAAACCCACATTTGATATTTAAGACAATGCATTGTGATAATGTTATTATCATATAATGTAACCGTAAATAAATCGTAGCACTTCTACTCCATCGTAGCTCTAGGTTCGTTACGGCTGCTACGGCCGCCGTAGCAGCTACGGCTCCCCGGAGACGGCCACGCACAATGGCTGCCGCGCGGCTAAGCTGCCTTATTATTTCCTAGATCACTTTCCAGGTTGTATCTTAACCTGGGCAATTTGCTCGAGATGCTTTTTAATACTTTGAGCTGGAAATTGTTTAGTCTTAGCATGAAGGCTTTTCTTGGAAGTTTTTATGTGTGCGGATTAGTTGTTTTAATAATTAATAGACTCGTAAGGGAGTGAAAATTGAGCGGCTAACAAAAAATTCAGGATTATTTTACCAGGACGCATAGCTCTATTTGCTGCATTCTGTATAGCGACGCAAAAAAGCGGAAACGTAGTAACCCACACCCAAGCCAATTTTTTTTTATTGCAGATTCGGAATGAGAAAAAAATCCTCTTTCAAACGGTCTAATACTCCTTGCTCTACGACTAATAGAAGTTTTTATACAGCATTGGAAATTAGCCTGCTTTTTCGAAAAAGTAACGGAAAGATTGATGTAAATAGCATAAAAAAGAGTGTTTTTTATCACTTTACATTTACTTCAATTCATATTTTTCAAATGATATGATCTCGGTTTGATTTTGGTAGTTACAGCGCGTGAAAACTCTGACCAATGTGGGTTACAGCGTTTTTGCTTATAAGGATTTAGTAACGCACCACGTTCACTACATTTCTTCGAAAATAAAATGGTTATTCGTGGCGGTTTACTACAATCCTCGCATATAATAATATACGAAATAGTCGGATACGCCAATTTAAAACTTCATTAGTTTCCCCGATTTTGGTCGATTACCGCGTCGCTCAGTCACTGCGCGACAGTTGAGGGAGTATGATTTGTGTGTCGTAAACGGATTTGACTGCGTGACTCGACTCGTTTACAATATATTAAAATATTACAATGATAATAAGGTTATGAATGTGTTCGTACTTCGTAATAAATGGCTTTGATTGGTTTATTCAATAATCATAATTTTATTTGACTTGTGACTTACAGTAGAACCAAAACGCACACAAGCTTCAAATTAACAAATTACAATTATAACAACACAAAAATCATTTAAAAAGAAAAAAACCAAACCATACAAATGGAAAGAAAAATTAAATAATTAATAAAAATTATACCATGTCAACTAATCAAGAATGTCAAAAATGAATACTATGTCAGAAATAACAAAAACAAAACCATACAAATAAAAAGAAAAATTAAAGTATCAATAAAAAATTATACAATGTCTTCATAAAAAAATGTCAAAAAGAAATAATATGTAAGTTAAGTCCATTCAGTGTAGTTGTTTACATAGATATATTTCATTTAAGTCAAAATGTAGAAAAATAAATATGTATGGAACATAGTTACAACAAATTTGCTATAAAGGAAAACCTTCGGTTTGTAGTCGCCTATAC
Organism: Mecyna flavalis; assembly: GCA_949319885.1. Lineage (NCBI taxonomy): Eukaryota > Metazoa > Arthropoda > Insecta > Lepidoptera > Crambidae > Mecyna > Mecyna flavalis. The sequence continues at coordinate 12,999,412 of OX439431.1, read as the reverse complement.
ATTTATCTCGTTCATTTACAGCGTTTTTGCGTAACAGAAAAAAAAGTGCTATTGCTGTAACCCACACAAACATAGATTAAAAGTAACTTTTAAAAGGTTAAATGTATTTGGTTTGATAAAAAATCCATAAATATATTTATGTTAAAAAATTCACATGTGTGGCTTTCATAGTTACGGAGATATCATTTTTTTTCTGAAATTTCAAAATGTTTTTGGCTCTGGTGAACACTTTGCATTTTGTGGGTTACTACGTTTCCGCTTTTTTGCGTCGATAGGCACATCTGATCTATTGAGGCAGTAAGCCACAGACACAGAAAATGGTAAAGAATAGTAATTGAATACTGAAAATTATTACGCTAGAAATAAAGCATCAGTTTTTTATTTATTGCTTATCGTGAATGGTTGTGTATTGATTAATAATTACATATATTCCAAATATTTTATGATTATTGTGCTATGATGCGGGGATTTGCAATTAAGATGACTTTAAATAAATGATCATCGCGAGTTAACCTATTACAATCATTCATCTACGAGTTATTTCTCTCTCTGAGATGTAAAGATTTTACAGAAGCATTAACAAAGTCTTGAATTGAACTTAAGCGTATCCAACTAGATAACAAAGCGTTTGGAAATTATATAACCGATAACATTTGCTTAAACTGTCCCGCCAAAGTAACTTCTATTAAGCGGACTGCGGTTAAGTTAGAGCCATTCCGCGTTTATATTACGAAGCCATTTATTCAGCTCCTGCGCCATAAAGTGCGCAATTGTAGATAAACTATCAAATTAAGTACCAAATTGAGCCGCAAACTGTAAGCAACAATTCAAGATGTTGTTATTTCTGTGGGGGATGTACAGGCACTAAATGTGGCATTGCTTTTGATTTATTCGGGGCACTTAAATATATGTCGTTGTTTTCTTATATTAGTCATTTACATAATATTGTTGCGGGTACGGGGTACGTCAATTCAAATTAAATGCCGGTTACGAAAAGACAATTATTTATTTAAAACCACTCAACTGAAATACACCACTTTACACAATTACACTTCACACTTTACGTCGACAATTCAAAACAAACACTGGTAAACGCTGTTCACTTCAAACGTCGCAGGATAGTTCGCACTGATCGCTTTCCGAAGAATGAATACTGCTCGCAGCGTCGCTCACTCTCTATTTATACCCGGCGCGGGCCCTCTAGTAATTTCTTCGAACAGACGAGAAGCCTCGCGTGCCCACGCGGTCTAACAGGATTATTCTTTACATGTAAACGCGCGCGCAGGTAAACAAGCAGCCCCGGGCGCGCAGGTAAACGAGCAGACGGGCGCGCGCGAGAATGAACCTTATTGCGTAGAAGAGTGAGGTCCGTTTTCGCGTGCAAGCTCCGTTGACGGGCATCGTCGTAACATTACCCCCCTCTTAGTCATGCTCGTCCCGAGCATTATTTGATCCGTAGTAGCGTGCCAACCGATCAATGTGCACAATCTTAGGTTTGCCCCTTGTTCCTTGCTTGATCCGATAGGTGAGGTCATTCATCCTTGTGATGATCTTGTAGGGTCCTTCCCATCTTGGCTGGAACTTTGGTGACTTGCCTTTCTTCCGGAGTGGGTTGTGTAACCAAACCAGTGCCCCTTCTTCAAAACCAGTAGTGTTGGCTTTACGATCGTAGCGAGTCTTCATTCGTTCGCTGGATTTCAGACTACAGTCTCTAACGAAGGCATGAATCTCGTCCAATCGTTTCTGGAGGTCAGCCACATAATCTGTGACAGGTTTCGGAGCTTCGGGTGGTGTACCAGTCAGGGCATCCACTGGAAGTCGCATTTCTCTGCCAAAGTTCACCATTGCGGGGGTGGCACTAGTACTATCGTGTACGGCAGATCGATAGGACAGCAGAAAAAGAGGTATGTACTGATCCCAGTCTCGTTGATGTTCATCGACAACTTTAGCCAAGTGATTTTCAAGCGTTTGGTTGAATCTCTCGACCATGCCATCAGATTGTGGATGTGCTGGGGTAGTACGAGTCTTGTGCATACCAAGTAGTTGAAAAACCTCTTGGAATAGTGCGGACTCGAAGTTTCTTCCTTGGTCTGAATGTATCTCGAGGGGTACACCAAATCGGCAGATCACTTCCTGGACTAACTTCTTCGCAACCGTCTTAGCTTCTTGATTAGGCGTCGCGAAAACTTCAGGCCATTTACTGAAATAATCTTGAACCACAATGATGTATTTATTTCCCTCCTCAGATTCTGGAAAAGGTCCAGCAACATCGACTGCGATTCTTTCCCACGGGGCGCCGACATTGTACAGCTTGAGTTTTCCTCTATTCCTGGTTTGTGGGCCCTTAACTGATGCACACGTCGTACATTTCCTGCACCAGTCTTCAACGTCCTCTCGACAGTGTATCCAGTAGAATCGTTGTCTCAGCTTCTCTAGGGTTTTCTTCACACCTAAATGTCCTCCAGATACCCCATCGTGTATATACCTCAGTAAGGGCGCCACTTGTTTTCGGGGCACAACTAGCTGTAAATTGCTTTGGTCCCCTTTTGGCGTCTCCCATTTCCTAAACAGAACTCCGTCTTTAATTACTAGACTGTCCCACTGTGCCCAGTAGCTTTTTGTAGTGGGACTAAATGACGATACATCACTCCAAGAAGGCCTTTGGTCTTTTTCTTTCCATTCAAAGATTTTCTTCAGGTCGATGTCCTCCTTTTGAGCTTCCCCAATAGCGTCCTCACTCCATTCATGGTCAAGGCCCTGGGTGGTTATAATCCGGACTTCCTCTTTGGTTTCTGTCTTAGAGCAGTGGCTACAGAACTCAGGGCAAGGTCTTCTTGAAAGGGCGTCCGCATTCAAATGCGTTCTGCCGCTTCGATGTTCCACCACGAAGTTGTACTCCTGTAGTTGCTCTAACCATCGTGCAACTTGTCCTTCTGGGTTCTTGAACTGCAAAAGCCATTTTAATGCTGCATGATCCGTCCGTAAGGTGAACTGTCTGCCGATGAGGTACTTGCTAAAATGTTGAAGAGTTTTCACTACTGCCAACAGTTCCTTACGAGTCACGCAGTAGTTCCTCTCTGGCTTTGAAAGCGACTTGCTGAAATAGGCGATAACGACTTCACGGTCACCTTGCTCTTGTGATAAAACTCCACCAATTCCAGTATTGCTTGCATCGGTGTCCACGATGAATCTTCCTTCTCTGTTCGGGTATCCAAGTATGGGAGTGGTGCAAAGGTGTCCCTTCAGTTTATTGAAAGCTTGTTCACATTCCAAGTCCCAGGCAAATACTCGTTTGTCTTCCGTAAGTCGATGAAGTGGCTTGGCGATGTCGGAGAAGTTCTTGACAAAGCGCCGGTAATATGCGCACAAACCCAAAAAGGATCTTACATCTGTCTTGTTTGTTGGTGTAGGCCATTCTTGGACAGCTTTTATCTTCTCTGGATCGGTCCTCACACCCTTCGCCGAGATGATGTGTCCTAAATAGGCCACTTCTTCCTTAAAGAATGCGCACTTCTTCGGACTGAGCTTTAAATTTGCTTCTCGAATCCTGGTAAACACCTTCCCCAGATTCCTTAGGTGTTCTGTGAAATTTCGTCCCATGACGATGATGTCATCCAGGTAAACAAGACATGCGTCTCCCAGCAGTCCAACCAAAACCCTCTCCATTAGCCGCTCAAAGGTTGCCGGAGCATTACAAAGTCCAAAGGGCATAACGTTGAACTGCCACAGCCCATTTCCAGTTCCAGTGGTAAATGCCGTCTTTTCTTTGTCTTCTGGATGGATGTCCACTTGCCAGTAACCACTTTTTAGATCAACTGTTGAGAACCACTTCATACCGCTCAGCATATCCAATGTGTCGTCAATCCGTGGCAAAGGGTAACTGTCCTTCTTCGTTACATTATTTAACATCCTGTAGTCAACGCAAAATCTGGTGCTGCCATCCTTTTTCTTAACTAGGACTACAGGCGATGACCACGGGCTCGTCGAAGGTTCTATGATGCGGTTCTTGTGCATCTCGGCAATCATCTCTGCTACTTCCTTTTCCTTGGCAAACGGAAGGCGCCTAGGGGTCTGCTTGATTGGTTGCGTTTCTCCCGTGTGTATGCGGTGTTTAACAAGGCCTGTTCGTCCTAAATCATGGTCACCCTTTGCGAAGATGTCACAGTAATCGTGTAACAACCTCTTAGCCTGTTGAAGTTCCTGTGCAGATAACTTGTCCTTACAATCTTCTAGAAGCTGCATGACGTCATCTCGTTGACAGGATTCTGGCTCCCGAGTCCTTTTCAACTTTCTTATAGAATAGCCCGTTTCACACCGACCGATCACACAGTTTCTTCGTAACTGTACCTCATTTCCACTAAGATTTATTATCCGCACTTTCGCTCCTTCTCTGGTCATCGCCAACGTTCTTGCCGTGATCCAACTTGGATGATCGCCACAGTTTTCTATTACTACACTACGTCCTTTACACACATTAGGAGGGAATCTAACTTGTACTAAAGTTTCAGACCTCGGCGGTAATGTTGTATTTTTCAGGCAGTAGACTGCACACGATGATCCTCCCTCCAGGAATACTTCTTGCTCCGGAAAACTTAGTACTCCCTTTGAGACGTCTACTACACATTTCTGGTCTCTCAAAAAGTCCAATCCGATGATGCATTCATCCGTGATATTTGCTATTAGCACCCTGTAGTCGAAGGTCTGGTCTCCAATTGTTATCTTCACCACTGTCTCACCGAGGACAGTTACTGGCTGGCCTGTTGCTGTTTGCAGCTGGATGGGTAGAGGTCTGCGTCCCCACATGACAGTTCTCTTCAGTAACTCCGGGCGCACTATGGTTCTTGAAGCACCGGTGTCTATTGTAAAGATACATGTTTTGCTGTTCAGCTGTCCTTCCACTGAAAGGTTGTTTCCATTTCCCATCTGTGATACAGTGATAGTAGGGGCTTGATGTTGACCAGCCAGCGCCTGCCCCGCGGCCCTGGCTCCATTTAGTTTAACGACAGCTCTTCAGCGTCCACTTGGGTTGAGGACGCTACTGTCGTTCTGTGGGGCAATCTTCTTTTGGGGCAACTAATCCGGATGTGGCCCCTCTCTCCGCAGCCATAACACATTGGACCCAATGATGGTTTTTCTCTTACCACCATTTCCCGTAGTCTATGCGGTCTAGGGTCCTGGCGTACGGCTTCTACCTCCAAGGCATGGGCCAAAGCTTCTTGCAAGGTCTTATGATGTCCCAGCCTAACTGCTGCTCTGATCTCCGAGTCCTTGATTACATCGATGAACGCTTGCAGGATGGTTGCTTCTACCAACGTTGGGCATGAGACATAGGCACGACGAACTAGTCTTTCAATTTCTGTGGCCCATTGTTGCAGACTTTCACTCGATTTCTGCATGCGGTCACGGAGCTGTGCTCTGTACGCGTGTTCAAGATGCTTGTCGCTGTACCTGCTCTCTAGTGCCTTATGGAGAGCATCCAAGGTCCTACTTTCCGGAGGCAGGTTTTCTAACGTCAGCAGGGCATCACCACGTAGAGCTAGAGTCAGCGCCATCATCGATTCTTCGTCGCTCCAGCCCTTTCCTTTGGCCACCGTCTCGAACTGGTACCAAAATGCTGCCCATGATGTTGTTCCGTCAAAGTGGGGTACTTCAATCCTAGGAGACCCAATATGTGCTGGAAGTACGGCACCGCTTTGCGATTCAACCTTCAGAATTTTATTATGCAATTTCTGCAACGTCACATCGTATTTCTCTAGCGTTGCATCAACTTGGATCAATCGCTCTTCGTGTTGGGTTTGCTGTGTCTTCACCTGAAGTACGTCCTCCTTGATGTGCCCTACCACGTCCGATACAGCAACAATTTGCTTTTCCATCGCCGCCTGCTTTTTCTCAATAGCCCCCAACAGAGTCTTCGCTAACTCATCCTGACCACGGGCCTGGTCCTCTCGTAATTGAGCTAGCTGCGCCTCTTGACGGCGAGCTTGTTCTTCCTGTCCACGGGCCTGGTCCTCTCGTAGTTGAGCTAGCTGCGCCTCTTGACGGCGAGCTTGTTCTTCCTGTCCACGGGCCTGGTCCTCTCGTAGTTGAGCTAGCTGCGCCTCTTGACGGTGAGCTTGTTCTTTCATCAAAATAACCAGGGTGTTAAAGTCCAAAGCCGGTGGTTGTGCTGCTACTGAACCCGTTGACGAAGTACTTGCGGCTTCATCTCCCTGCGTAGTCGCAGCTGTCGCAGTTTGGCTTCTCGTCACACGTCCCTCGCTGTCTTCTCGTGGCATCTTGAATTCCGCTTCTGACACCAATGTTGCGGGTACGGGGTACGTCAATTCAAATTAAATGCCGGTTACGAAAAGACAATTGTTTATTTAAAACCACTCAACTGAAATACACCACTTTACACAATTACACTTCACACTTTACGTCGACAATTCAAAACAAACACTGGTAAACGCTGTTCACTTCAAACGTCGCAGGATAGTTCGCACTGATCGCTTTCCGAAGAATGAATACTGCTCGCAGCGTCGCTCACTCTCTATTTATACCCGGCGCGGGCCCTCTAGTAATTTCTTCGAACAGACGAGAAGCCTCGCGTGCCCACGCGGTCTAACAGGATTATTCTTTACATGTAAACGCGCGCGCAGGTAAACAAGCAGCCCCGGGCGCGCAGGTAAACGAGCAGACGGGCGCGCGCGAGAATGAACCTTATTGCGTAGAAGAGTGAGGTCCGTTTTCGCGTGCAAGCTCCGTTGACGGGCATCTTCGTAACAATATTATTATGGAAGATGATATCTATTGAAGTTGCGGTTGTCACTTTGTTAAGCGTAACTCAAAATTTTGCAAGTGACGCACCACTCTTGTCTCGTTTCTATGACGCAGCGTATGTATCTAGGTTTAGAACATTAATGATTATGGCTTATTATAGAAAGAAAGAAAGCATTTATCAGCCATCACAGATACATAAACTTAAACAGCCAGTAAGTACAGTTAAGGTAGAACAATGCAGATTTTCACAAGTAAATGGCCAATTTACTAAAACGCACAAAAATGTACTTGTATAAATTATAGTTTCATTATCCAAGTCTCGTCCTATTATGCTGTAAATATTCCTAAACTACAGTTTTACGAATAATGAAATATTTCAATTTTGTTTTTGATTTTATAGTTGGTAAATATCTCTTCCAGATAAATTATGTCTTGTAGTGTTATGTTAGCAAACTAACTTGTATGGAACTTGCCACTCCGAGTTGGCTGAAACCCGGGGCATGAGCCGACCCAATCTTGCTGTTATTTTACACAATTAGCGAACTGCCTTGAGCCTTCTGCGTCGCTGGCACACCACATTTGACGTTGTCGACGAGTTTTGTCGTCTGTTGGTCCGCGTTTTCTTCATAACTTGATGAAATAGTTTAAGTGTAGTTTTGATTAAATTATTTTGTTTAAACTGCTCAACAAACACTTCAACTCTCAACACTTTCAACTTTACTACGATTTGGTTTATGGCGCATTTGTTTTGACATATACTATTTATACTGCTATTTACTCATTACATTTCGCTTGTGTATTCCATTCTCACTGCACGGAGTGTAAATTCTGTCATCTAAATAATTTCTATAATATCCGTAACGCAAGACGCCTTTTCTTTTAAGTAACACTTACTCGTACATGTAATGGTACTAAGTATAAGATAAAAAAGCCTTTCCTAATAACTGTAACTACCTTCAAACGAGCAAACCTGCTATTTCCTCTTGTTTACGGTTGTACGACGTTACCCGCAACCATAAACACTTTGGTGTTGGTGTTATATTCCAACCGTAACAAAATGTCTTCACATAAAAATTATATATCATCCCTACAGCCTACGGAATTTGTACTAAAACAGTGGTAAAAATTCGTAATACTCCAAAATCTTGCTGCCCAAATCAGGCTTCTTTTAATCTCGTGAACCAACTGTATTTCATAGTCATCATTGTAGCCAAAATTATTTATTTATTTATGCTCGTAGATGCCAGACAAGGGTATTTTTTTTACATCAATATGTAGAAGAACCCAGACTGATATAAACAGAGTTTATGAACACACAACGTACCTTGTGGGGATCGAACCTGCGATCTCTGGAGTAATTGCCAACTTCTCACCCGTCACAGACAAATTCAAATGCACAATATGATTAAAAAGCTAATCTGTTATCCTATGGTCGAGAGCAATTACGGAAAATACAAAAGCAATCTTTGTTGTAACTTAATGATAAGGCAGTTTCTAAAGCCAAGTAAATAATGTTACTTCTATGTTCTGTCCTGTTTATACAAACATCTCTACTTACTTTAGACTCGTGCAGCCATTTATCATTTTACCTTCGTCTCGTCACGTTTCTTGCTCCGCAGGCTGTTATTATAACAGAATTATGTTCAGACCATTCTCTTTGCAACAAGGGCGAGACAAACCATAATTTATGTCGCGGGTGGACGCATCTGGTTCGCATCTCGCGATACCTAACTTCTATGTATTAATTTTAAAGTGAAAGCTAAATAAGGGGAAATGAGATAAACTGGTTTGGTCGGATTTGATGCGGGTTTTATTGCCTTTGCTTGTTGAGACCCTTAAAATTGAAATCTTTGCTAAATGAAGTAGATAGGTACATGGAAGTGTTTAGAAAAAAAAGGGTTTATGCTAAACTATTCCCATCCGAAAACTATGTTACGTATGTTACTCCGTCGTGATGGAAAATAAGATCAAAAGAAAAACACTTCTGTTTCTATTATCTTATGTAGAATATGATCTCCTTTCCTAAGATAATATTATTGTCTATTTCTGCACTAAATCTTACCAACATTAAATTGGAAATTAATAATTTACTTGACACAGGTATGCAAAGTTACTTTTGCATTCGAAATACTATATATCATATTCGATACATCAACATACAACACTATCAATATACAACACTATACTACATAAAATTATATTTATCACCTAAGTTTGCAAACTAAAGAAAACTGTTCACTAATTCAACGACTGCCAGTGGAGTTTCTTAAAACACCCTAATACCAATAAGTATCTCCTAAATAATAATCCAAGTATTTGAACAGGTCCTCAAAACTACTTTGCTATCTCTGCTCTCATTTATTATTATTACGTCTATGGGTTCGATAAAGAAAGCGCCTACGCAAACACTCATAGCAAACAATCACCGTGGCGCACATTGTACTGAATTTAGAGTCAAGTCGACGAGCCATCCCGGCGCGCTAATCGCTTCTCCACTTATATTTTGTGCCCGTAATAAAATCTATTTCTAATGACTTCGGTACAATGCTATTGTAATAAAAGATTTAAAGAAAGGAGAAAGTGAAATGTCTATGTTCGTATAGGAGCTTGTTTCACTGGTGGTCCTCTTTCCGAACACATTAGGCTTAGGCGACTTGGCAACAGCTGGCCACTTAAATAAAAAGAAAAAAGTGACCACTACCTACTAAATGTGACGCTGAAGTTTTAATTTATGTCCAGCAGGCATAAAAATTAAAAACCGGAAACTTGTTTCAAAAAAGCTTTTTCAATAAAGTGCGAAGGGCCCAAAAGTTATTACCAAATTATTACATCCTAACCTTAACTTATTACGCACCAAATTATCTTTTTACGCAATAACAGTTACAATCCGGGCCCAAGATCTCAACTTGTTAATTATTATTCATGCTCCACCTTGCGTTGGTTAAGTTTCGTAATGGAAAAACTTTTTTTAACTACCAAAATCTCCGAGAGTCCCATAAATATCTGTAGCGGCAAGCTGTTTCGCACGGCCGGGTCCGTGGATCGGAATAAGGGTCAGTCTGCACGTAGGTAATTATTTAAAACAATGACCTCGTAAAACATTTTGAAAGGGAAGATTTTTTCGCAATAAAACGCGACTGCTCTACGGATTCCAAGGCTGGTTTCGAAATGTGACGCGGGCGGCTAGACGGGGTATTTTTAGACGTTACGAATTTTTCATTGGCGGAAAAGTTTGCGCGAAAATGTAGTGATGGTGAAATTTTTAACACTCGCTTTCGAAGTGCGTAACGATTAAGTTTATTTGCAGTTACTGATTTGTTGCTACAGCTGTGAATAGTACGAGTATTTCTTGGCAAGTTCTGTGGTTAGAAACACTTTACAAAACGATTGCCTTTTTTATTGAAATAGGTCAGAATAGTACGTCAAAAAAACAAAGAACCAAAACGCGTACTGTCAAATATACTGGTGTCTGATAACCTGCTCTCTATGATTCATCGAAGCGGGGAGCGTGTATCGCCGCGGATGCCCGGCCGTAACTCACCGCCCGGAACCGGAACGCGTCTGATACCCACTGCACTTGACCGATCTCCTTTACCAGCTCTAAACGGTGTACCACAGTCCGCAACAGTAGGTAGTAGTGGAAAATAGGTTTACACAAAAATTACAAACAATTTTGTTTTTATTTTCACCCATGTTTTAGCACTAAGTTATAAACACATCGTGGGTAAAGTTGCAATCAGTTAAAAACAACAAACATTGATGCGTTTTTTATTAGCAGTCTTATTTTGTTTTGTGTTGCCGGCAAATTACTCTTGATCTGTATTCTAGCTTTAAAAAGGTAAACCACCAAGGCTATCGATTTCACGATCTTTAGATTTCAGACAAGTAGCTTACCTTTTCTTCTAGAAATCTAAAGTTAAGAATTTTGTTTTTTTTGGTGGATTGATCACAATTCATAACCAAATACGTTAGGAAAATAAATTCATTTTAAGTCGTCATAAAACGTCGCGCGCCATAAATCGTCAATCAACTTTACCTTAAGTTAACCTCGTGATAAGAAATGAACTAGCGCTTTATAAAAAGAAAATAAACTTTATCGCAATCGCCAAGATTCAACCGATGCACTGTTAAGGTGACGCCGCGTTCAACTAAAAGTCTGAAATTCGGCGCGTGCCGCCCCCCCACCCCGCACATTTATGACGAGAGACGAGCACGGAGCAAAGAGATCCGCGTAGCTATGTTACGTTCATAGTAATTACGATTTAAATCTGTTCCATTGCACACATTGACAAATATAACTGATAGATAAGTGAGACAAAAGATACGAAATATATACTAAATCTATGACGAAATAGCACGCAAATGAAAGAGATAGGTATAATTTGACGTATGACGCATTGGATCCGCGCGTCCACTAAAACCACTGACCTCCATTATACAAGTACGCTGGACAGGCGATCGCTACTAGGGAATGCAGAACCGGTCCTGTTTTAAAGAACCGGTTCTTTCGGTTCTTGTGGTCATAAGAACCGGGAGAACCGGTTCTTTTTTCGGTTCTTTCGGTTCCCAAAATAAAAAAAAATAAATTGCCTTTTTTTATTAAAAGAACACTTTTTTTAAATCAACTACTATAATCAACACCAAAATGTGTTAGTGAAATGGAATGCAACCATTTTAGTTTTTTTTTCTGCGCGCTTGGCGCTATCTTTCTCTCTTGCCGTTGTAACGTCTTGTCATTGTGATCTCTCGTGAATAAATTATAATTAATTTTATCTAAAAGCCGTTTATTTCTATACCACAACAACCTAGGAATATCCTTTATGGTAGCAGAGCGTAGTTCCGTTGTGGTACTGTTGGAAATACGGTCGGAAGTTTAGTCGAACTCAGTCCGTGAAATTGTCGTTGCGATTTTGAATCTGAAGTGACGCTAACGAAGAAAATCACGAAAAATGGGCTCAAATATGTTTAATTTGGAAAAATTGGTTGGCAGAGAAAACTTTGCTACCTGGAAATTCAGCCTAAAAACATATCTGGAGCATGAAGACTTGTGGTGCTGTATCGAGCGCCCCGATAGCAAGCCAGTGGATCCAAGCAAGGATGTTAAAGCGAAGTCAAAGCTTATTTTACGACTAGACCCACAAAGTTACGTCTATGTCCAAGAATGCAAGACAGCTAAAGAAGTATGGGATAGTTTACAGAGAGCTTTCGATGATAATGGCCTGACCAGAAGAGTCGGATTACTTAAGGATTTAATCAACACCACTTTGGAGTCAAGTAACAGTGTTGAAGATTATGAAAGCAAGATTATGAACACAGCTCACAAGCTGCGGAATATTGGTTTTGAGGTTAATGACCAGTGGCTTGGCACTCTCATGTTGGCCGGGCTACCTGAGGAATATAAGCCCATGATCATGGGGCTAGAGAGTTCTGGAATTAAAATAAGTGCTGACTCAGTGAAAACTAAACATATACAGGAGATTAGTATTTCAAAGTCAACTGCCTTGTATTAAAGTACAAAGAAAACTTTCAGTAACACTCAGCAGGGGAAACAGAAAGGTCCTAGGTGTTTCAAATGCAACCGAAAGGGGCATTTTGTAAGTAACTGTAAGCAGAAACCAATGGAAAGTAAAGATGATAAAAGTGTCAGTTTTATAGCAGCTTTCTCAGCAACTGAGAGAGACAGCAGTAGTGATAAATGGTATATAGACTCGGGTGCATCCATGCACATGATAAGCAGGAATGATTGGATGTACAATGTCACAGAACCAACGGTCAAGAATATTACAGTAGCCAACAGAGAACCGTTACCTGTGAAAGGAGTTGGTTGTGTGGACATTCAAGTAAATGGAAAGGATAAAATACAAGTAAAAAATGTTTTATTTGTGCCTGGGCTAGCTGCAAATTTACTTTCAGTTAGTACAATTGTGAAGAATGGTTTTAAAGTTACATTGGATGATCTCTGCGACAGCTGTCATCGATTTGACAGCTGTTAAATTTCACAATTTTTGACTGTCAAATGTATGAAGAGAAATAACGTTCATGATTGTAGGTTCCCGCCCACTTAGAGATATTCATTGCTATTATCATTCGCTTACACTTAATAATCGATTATGAAATTTTAACACATCGAAAAATTTTCTTTTTGTATCTCATTAAACATACAATTTTATAAAAAAAAAAATTTTATTATTTATTTTGTATTATTTATTCAAATTACAAATAACTAGGATTCAAAATTTTGTTAGTAACAATACACTTAAACTATGATAGCAATTTAGAAATAAAAATAAAAATCAAGGACAAAAAAACAAAGACTATAAGTAGGTCGCACATCAAGGCACTAAAAAACTATGCCACATGTAGACGTATCCAATGCCTTAACATGGGACAATCCACTCTGTCAGCCATGATCTTTAAAATGCCGTTAGTACTACCTCGCACGCGGTGCAGCAGGGAAGCTACTCGGTTCCGAATGACGGCTGAAAAACCGTCAGTTCGTGCCTCCGCGATTAGAAGTCGGTTTGGATATAACAATTTGAATATGATCGAAGTCCGAAATTCGTGTAAAAGAGCACATGACATGTGCTACGAGTATCAAAAATGACGAAGTTACCCCAAATTAGTACTTAATTACATATAAACATCCAGACACAGGACAAACACAAATCTTTATCACCTAAATGTTTTCGCATAGTCATAGAGCATGCCAAACAAATGTGTCCTTTGTTGTGTGTATTTATTTATTTATTTATAACAGAAGAAGCATTCCAATCGGTCACTATCCACATCGAAGACCAATTGTCCGAAAGAGAAGTAGGTACTTAATGGATGTCGAAATGTACAAGTTCATGAGAATTAAAAAATTAATCTGATACTGAATCAGACCAGACGGCATTTCTGAAGACTCGAGTTCAACGGATAGTGATTGTGCGTAGTCAGCTATCTTTTTAGATCATTCTTATTCAAAATAAAAAATAATATTAAGAACATGATGGTGAATCTTAGAAGCTAAATATGGCCACGCATATCTCAGGTTGGGCAAAACAGACTGTATAGCCAGTCCAGCGTACTATGTATGATGGAGGTCAGTGGTTTGAATAAATATTCGAAAAACAAAAGCGAGCGTGGGCGGAGAGCAGTTTGACATGAACTGTCTCTGGCAATAGCCGGGAGCGTACTGCTGGGGCCGCGCGACGCAAGACGCTCTTAGAAAACCCGCTCTAAACGAAAAGGGCGTATGCGACAAAACGTTTTTTTTCGTTTCAATTAAAAACTACAAACTATTTTTAAACATCCAATGGCCTATTTTAAGTGAGTGTGTAGACTAATCTACTCAGAAATTTTAGAGGCTTAAATCAGTCTGGTTTGCCTGTAAAATGAAAATCTCTGTTTTTAAAGAGCTTTATTTGATATTTTTTTCTCTGCTATAAAAGTTAACGAATCGTGTATTGCATTGGGCTAAATGAAGTCAATAAAATGAAGAATTAGTTTATCAAATATTACTTTCATATGTTTTGTAATTGCTGTGAAAAATCGAGATCCCTGCCGCTAATATTTCCAATTCGTCCTCTTAACGTGCGTTTAATGAAGACATAAGCGAACGTTCGTGTTACACCAGGTTTTTTCACTCTTTATGGCCGCAAGACTTGTGTTTACGACCGAGGGAGCATAAAACCAGCTTATCCTAACCCGATTTACATTCCATTCTTAATGCCATCTACACGCATGTGTTTTAGTCAAATGGAAGTAAAAATTTAGTAACAAGAAATCGATGGGCGCGTACAGGTCATAATTTTTGGAAGCGAAAATATCGATCATGATTGTGTAGTATGGATTTTAAGATTTTTATGAATCATTAGTTACCCATGTTTTAGGCATAGGGATACCACTGATTTTTTTATTATTTCATTTACTAGTTTCTTTAAACCTAACTTTATAATTATCTCGATTTTTTGGTCATCTACTCATCATTGTAACTTTGATCAGATTTTAATGACCTCTTATTAAGCTATTGTTCTACTATGGGACATAAGTTGATGTTCACAAACTAACTTGAATAATTCCCAGTCTAATTTCAAAGGACATCCGCTGCTTTTCATCCGTTTTTAGTCCGTAAAAATGAAAAAGCTACCTAGGTACCGTACAGCAAACTCCTCTGATCTTAGAGTTTATATTTCAACCACGATTCACATTCTATGAAATGATAATGATAACACGAAGCATCCGCTAAAAATCCAATAAAGTTATATCACACGCCGTAGAATAATGTAAAAATTCATTTCTCCATTTACATGTACGGAATATTTAGGCATTCATTAATGTTTGACTTTCTTTGCGCGATCGCTCTCGAAACAAACCTCATAAATATATAAGGGCACTGAAATGCGGGCTATGCAAAATTCTCCGGTCCCTTAAACAGGTCAACTTCAATTTAACATTTCATAGATTTAAATCTGAAGCAAGTTAAGTGATGATAAAGATTCTAAGAAGTGCTTTTATAACAATAACGTTGTACGCGGAAGTGGTGGGAAATATACAATAGGTATCTACCTACATATTTTGTGTTTCAACAAGCGAGTTGCTACAGAATTTAGGTTTTGCGTGCTGGCAGTTTTTTTTTTGGAGTAGGCACCGTGATCACAGGATATGATCTGCGCCCTTGTTTGATTTAAACTTTTGATTTTGGTACATTTAATTTTTGGTACAATGTCATAAAAAAGTATTTATAAAATTATAATACACAAAGACTTTAAATATTGGTGGTCTATTATTTTTATTTGAATAAATTCAGCATATTACTTTATTGAATTTCACAAAATAGTTTTAATATTCCTAGTTAAATTCAATTACGATGCACTTATTAAATTCCATAGGGAAAAATTCATCTTGAAATATGTTTTAGCTGGACAAAAAATGGCCTCCGTATGCGAAGGACGTCTTGGAATTTCATTTGGCTCCACTTACCATCGGGGTCGACTCTTAATAATTTTATAACTATTTCGTTTTGTTTTTAAGAAAATAGTTCTCAGATATTTCAAAAGGGGAGGACCGTACGCAAGAATTTTAAATTAGATTTTTTTGATTTTCCATTACTACAAGTATGTTTAAAATATTCAAAGTAATTTTAATTATTCTTATACAAACCTACGGTTTAGGAGCATAGCGGTGTAACTGTTCCATAGAAATGGTTAAAAGTGAAATATTAATTTTCCTTTAACTACGGCCTGCCTCCACGCTAGTAGAAAACCTTTTTTTGACGTGCTCATCATAATTATATGATCTGAATCACACGCTACTTTACTTTCAAGCATGTTTGAGGCATTTTAAGTTTCAGTCTGGGAAGTGTATAGGTAATCTTCGTCCATCAAGTCATTTTCCAAACTGTTAGGATGTTTAGTCATATTTTTTGTAGGATTTTGTGTGAGAGGCTAATTATAGGACTGGAGAATAATAACTGATTTGGTATTAAGAAAAAAAATAAACATGTATAATTCAAATCCTATCCTTAGCCAGCTGAAACACCGCATCCCATATAAAAAGTCACCCCTTCCGCTTGACCGCACGGCCTCATAACTTGACTCGTCCAATAATATCGTCATATTTTTCCAGCATTGCGAAATTGGAATAAAAGGGAAGGGAAAGTTTCGCATCGAAATTGCGGGGGTCGTGTACTTGCCATAAATAATAGACGCAATCTGTGTGCGTCGGACGTGGTTTGCGTGCACTGACGTCTGATGGAACCCGATGCGGATAGTGCAAATGCTGGCAAATGCTAAGCACAGATTTACACTGAAACATATGTATATGTTTGAGAGAATTAAATAAAAGAGATAATGGGAAATGAGGTGTTAAAATTATATAGTAAAGTATAGTCTGATTGATTTAATAAATACATCTAAACTTTGGCTGGAATGGGCCACACTTTTCGGGTGTGAAGGGAAAACCGAGGGAGTTTAGTAAGTAGTAAACAAAAAAAGGAATAAAAGCTTCTCTAAACTTTTTTGTGTATACCTAACCATATCCGTTTAAAAAAAATCGTTTATAATGAGAGTTCATAAGTTATTTTGAAAATTATAATGATAGAAATAACCATTCGAGCCTTCAATTAGTATTATAAATTCTATCAGATTCCACCATAGATAGATCCTGAATCGATATTCCTTTGTAGTACCAAAATCACCTATTCTAAGACCATCTGATGACTATTTGAATAGGTCGAAATCCCCTATCCAGATGCATCTACTATGGTACAAATTAAAAGTGAACAGCGAATGTATTTTTCTCCTTGAGTTTTAGTTATTACTGGATCGCCGAACGATGAACGATGGATAAAACACATAATAACTTTATGTTAAACTGGTGCTACAAGTGCTACCATGAGGCACTGCCTTTCCGAGTTTCACGGCAATTATCTTGATTTTACTGCAAACTACTCGTAAAATGACTTGGTATCTAAGACTTAATAATATTTTTTGTAAACAATTATACCTATTAATATAGTTTAATTTGTGTAAGATGGCTGGCAGGAGCTGGATGCGAGTGGCCGAGAAATGATCAGCGTGGCGAGCATTTGGAGAGGCCTATGTCCAGCAGTGGACTGTTACAGGCTGATGATGATGATGAATATAGTTTAATAGTTAAAATTCTGTTAAATAAACACCAATCAGACTTTAACAATACTCTTTGGACAGACAATCTTTTCCTACAGCAAAAACATACTTTAAATTCACAACAATTCCGCTTCTTCCAAGCACTTAATCCTCCACCGAAGCGCCGGCAGATGATAGGGGCACATGGATCCCGTCTCATTTGCCACAGACAGGGAAGAGGCGGTCCGCATCTATCTGTGACGTCATAGGTTCCACTTATTTAGGATAATTGACAATAGGGCGCTTTTCGAATGACAAAAACCACTTTGGATTGGCACGGTGCATACAAAATTTGGCCTGACTTGGCACCTTTATCTTTTATTAGTTGAATGTAGTAAGACGTTGAGGGGTGCCATTTAGAGGTGACGTGCGGTGGCAACTTTTTAAACCGAACAAAATTAGTTATTTGAATATCATGAGAGTGAGAGAGTTTTGTTATGCAAACAGGTAGGTACGCAGCACACCTGATAGTAAGTAGCCACTATGACCTTTTCCAATAAGGACTTAACCACGACTTCTTGGTTATATACCTACCCAAGCGGCTTAGCAATTGTTTGTTGTTTACGTGAAAACGTAGGCATTAAAAACAATAATGAACCATTCGTTCCCTTCCGTTTTTTTCTTAATTTTATTAGTTTACCTTCGGTCATAAACCAAAACGTATAATTTTTAAAGTTCGAACGCCATAAAAAGTTAAAAAATTCCCGGTTAAAGTATGTCATGCGAGTTTTCACGTAACTGAAAACTTTCAGCAAGTGAAAATGCACTCATCGCTGCACTCGCAACTCACTGGCAACTTTGCTATTCCTTTTACAATCCCATTCATCCCATATCGCTAAGCTTGCAAAGGACTGTCCTGTGATTGTGACTGGCTAAAAATACCGAGATGCCAAGGGAGAGGCACTTTTACAACAGAGAGAATGACATCAGAAAAAAAATGTCCTCAGAGAATCGAGGTGCACGTTTTTCGTAAAGCCATGTCATGATATTATAGACAGTTCGTATCTAAAGTAACTAATTAGTAATTTGTATCTACATACTCTAATGTCTCTGCAAGTCAAAATGGGTTGGCTCGGTCGAGGAAGAACTCATGAGATAAGTGAGCATATTTATTTATTTAAATTAAATTAACCACAATTAAAAAATGTCCCGCAAAACTGCCAAATGCCCAAACATGGATCCACTTCATCCTCCCTCCATATTAACAGATGGTGGAATTTGGTTATTTGGTTTGGTTTATCAAGGCTTTTTTCATTAATAAGATAAATATTCATTTATGCCATAAAATTCTAAATTTATTTAGTAATATTAAAACCCGACGCCAAATCAACGAAAACTTTGGCCGACATTCTCAAAAACTTCCCATTTAAACCCACAAATTGTGAACTGCAGAAACAAACTTCTGCTATACTAAAGATATTTTTCTGTAAAGGAAATACTTTGACTTGTTTACAGAACTTTGTTATCGACGGCGCCGGGCCGCAAAAGTTACGTAACGTCTTCAGCGAGGATGTATCGGATAGACTGCGGGAAGTTTGTAAGGTGTCTTAATAATGAACTGCATTTATAACTTGCATAATGTTCGATAGAAGTCTTACTTAGAAAAAATTACAAAGAATATGCTTATGCTTTTCTATCTGTTAACTGAAATGGCCAAATGATAAGATCTACCAATAATGGCCAACAAAATTGAACCATCATAATGCGTCCAACATCCAAGCAACAAACTACTAACGCCATAAAAACCAACCAACCATCTACTATCGACCAAGCATCTACTTCACATAATTAAAGTACATTCTCTTGAAGCCCATTTAATATTTATTACACACACATTCAAGAAAACTACACGTTAATCAATAATGAAACTGCAATGCTTACCCAACGTCAATTAAAACACGTACGAAACAAGACAGAACAGAATTCAAAAAACACAATTAATAAAGTAACTCAAAGGTAACATCAGGCACAAAAGAAAGCAACAATATTAGTCATTATTAACATAATACCGCGCTGAACAACAAAAGTGGGAACTCTACACGTGGGAAAACATCGGGACAGCGGTGCGGCTGACTGTAAAAGCGGGATATTTTTACCGCGTAGAATAATATATATAATAATGTATTCTGCTTTCTTAACTAAGACTATGGGACTTTGTTTGCGAAACTTTACACTTAATTCTTTGAAGCGGGAGGTTTATTTAATGTTATAGGTACTTGTTTGTCGACCGATTTGCTGTAAAATGGTTGAAAAGTTGGTGTTAAGCCATAAGTTTGATGTTAATATTAGTGTGCATGAATATGGCTGTTCTGTGTATTATACGTGTTCCAAAGAAAGTGTATAAGTAATAGTTTTTACCGGTGACCCTGTAATACGAAGACCCCTCTCAACCTCATGCCTCCTAAATTCCCCAGACGAGAGTCTGATTCGAGTGAAAATTCCACTATGCTTCTCCCTTAATTAGGGGATGACATAAAACCACAAAACACGAAACTAAAAAACGAGACGGTAGTGCTTCTGGCTGTTTCACGTTCAATATTTAGAACTATTTCCTTTCATAAGACCTTATAAAAATTTTCGTAGAAATTTTCTCCAGGAAACTGCATCCATGGCCAAAGACGCTCCGAAATTAAGATAAACTTGTTGAGCAGCGCAATAAACGGAAAACATCCGACTTTGTACGGTAATATTTTAATTACTTCCATCTTATTGTCTTATAAACTTTTGAGCGCATTGTACCGCCCTGTACCGCCCCTTGCCTAATTAAGACAGCTTTTAATTAAGCCTCTTCGTACATGCCGTCCTGGAGATTTCACACGCGTGTTTTGTCTGTAAACCCATGTTCTAAGTTAATTACGGAGTCAGAAATTCATGAAAGCAAGAATTTCTGTAGAAAAATAGAACAGGTTGTCTGATGTCACTGCGCCCTGGTTTCGGAGTATTAAAGAAACCCGTTTATTTTGCAGCGTGAAAGGACAACGCAAGAAGCTGTATGGGCCCTGTCCCCACCCACCAACAGACTTGGCACTAGTTTCAATATTATTATGACATTCCTTAAAAAGACAAATAAGCATTTTTAATCCAAAAAACGACGGGGTATTCAAAAACAATAAAATCGTGCTTATGCCGTACGCCTAAGATTCAGAATTGCGCTGTAAGTGTCTAGCTTCAAGTAGACTCGACTGTAAAATATTTTTAAGATTACATTTTGATTGAACACTTTTATTTAGGCCAGGGGGGGTTACTCTTGATCGCCTGCACATTATTTTCACAATTAACTGTGTCAAAAAAATACTTGAAAAATACAACATTCAAATTCGATTTGCGTGAAATCCCCATTCCTACGGCGGATATCGTCATACAAAAAAAAAGATCAGTATGGCAAGAGGTATAATAATAGAGATACGTTTGAAATCCGTTGGTGGGTGGGGACGCTCCTTTGCATAGTCCTTTAATGTAAAATAAATATATATATCTGGGCATTATTCACATTACTTATAATCTTTTTTGTTAAAATATACATATTATACATAGAAACACCCAGACCGATACAAACAGACATGTTCATGCACACACATGTTGGTACCGTGCGGGGATCGAACCCGCGACCTCTGGTGTAATAGCCGACTTCTCGACCATTACACTAAATGGCTCGTCATCGTCATGTAAAAGTATAATGGTAAAGAAGGGGTGTAAAAGTATAAAGATGCTTATGTCCAGCAGTGAACTGCGACAGGATGATAACGAAAGGGGGCCGGACAAAGGCCTATATCATTAAAATACGAATTGGACAATGATGTTGAATGTGTTTATGCACCATTACCGCAGGTTAGCGAGACCTGCGGATGTGTATGGGGCTCGGTACTCAAAACGTATAAATAATAATAAATAATAAATAAATATCCCAGGACATTATTCACACAGCGCCACCTAGCCCCAAACTAAGCATAGCTTGTACTATGGGTGCCAGACAACGGATAAACATTACTTATATACTTTTTTTTTTTGTATATACATACATATTATACATAGAAACACCCAGACCGATACAAACAGACATGTTCATGCACACAAATGTTTGTACCGTGCGGGGATCGAACCCGCGACCTCTGGTGTAATAGCCGACTTCTCGACCATTACACCAAACGGCTCGTCGAATGCACGGTGTATGCATGCATGTGCATGGAGTATGAAGTCGTACATTTGCTAAAAATTGAGGAGTTTAGTAGCACAACCTACTACGCACGTATTTCCCGAGTCCGACACACGGCTGAGGTTTTACTGGCCTGAGGAAACATTCTATACAATAATTAGATGTTTTTTTTTACGCAAAACAACTCTAAATTCAAAAAAATTAACAGAAATAGTATCACTTAAAACCTGAAAATTTTCCAGTCGTATCTAATTATGAAAATTGTTTCTTTCACTCTGCTTAGAAGCCTTAACCAGTCAGGGTCAAAAGGAATTACAAATGGGACGAACATACAGCGGCCAGCGCACTGATATAACATTCATAGAGGTAATGTGAGTACTTAATGATAAGAGATGAAAGTAGGTCTCATTTGCATACATTTCGTGAGAGGACAGGACTTAGCAAAAGGCTCTTTACTTTATGATAAATTGAATAGGTGGGAATAATATTCCCTTTGTTGTAACACAACAAACTTGTTTTGTTAATTTTGATGACTGATTTGGTGCTTTGTGCATTTCTATTTTATTTTGTATGTAAGTGTGTAGTTAATTCATTAATTTGTAACAGGCATCATCCCAGAGTATTCCCGATTACAAACAGTTTGTCCGCTTCGACTATGATCCTATTAACAAGCCTTGTTTTTACGATAGAGAAATTTTATTTGTAACAAGTGACTTTATGAGTTTCGTTTTGATGCTGGTAAAATATATTTTCCATGCTATTTAAGTTGGCAGACAGGTACGCAGCCCCCTGATGGTAAGCGGACCCTTAAATCTCCCTTGGAAACACAAAAATATCATCTTATAGAATTGAATTATCGGTTTTCTATTTTTGTTCTTAGCAAAATACTTTTAATCATCTTTTAATAGTTATATAAAAATATTATATAATAGGTCTTCCGAGAAAAATGTTCCTGTAAATAAAAAAAGGATCATACGCCTTTTATAACAATAATATAGATATATAATGCCGTTATTCTACAGGAATATGATAGTTTACTGGGAAAATAAATAGTACTAGCATATGTCAGCCTCCAGCTCCTGAACTAGTCTTATACTAAAATAAAAAAAATGAAAATCAAAATTACACCATTCGTGACTCCGTTGCGACGTGAAACAAATACCTAAAAACAAGTTTCTATTTGTGTTGTCTAGTAGAAAGAATTATCCCGGGATAAAAAATAGCCTGTTCTTTACCAATTTCTAGTCTTTGTCTGTAATTTTTTATATTAAAACTGGTTTCGTGTAAAAGCGAAACACACAGAGATACTTTCGCATTTATAATCTTGTAAGGATTAGAAAAATTAATGTTAAAAGGAACTAAATTCATATCCCTATTCAATTTCAAATCTTTACCGTCATTACCTTCAAAGCAAGTTGTGATTTGAAAGGGTATAAATACTTCCTGGCTGTTCGAAGAAAATTATGGGAACGGTAAGGCTGAAGTCCTTTAGAATTCTAGACAAGTATTAGGAAAAAATCCGAGGCAAAGTATGGGTTTGAACATTTCCAGTGTAATTGTGGAGATCGTTTATTATAAGGGCCTGTGCTCATTGCTTAGTTGGTAATATCGTCGTATTTAGTGAGGATAAGAAGTGTGCGAAATTAAATCATGTCGACAGCGTTTCGTGACTATTATTTGTACAATCTTCTTCATCTAATCTTATAAAATCTTTAAACACTTCTTATACATCGAGGATGGGGCTTCAAATAGTAAGCGCATAGCTTCGAATACATGTACACTTGCAACATCAAAAGAATCACTCACGAGTTGCTGACCTCCAAGGGACATAAATATGTATGGCCATCAAAAATGTCAGGAAACAAACTTGAGAACTTCTTCCCCTTATTATGATTGCACATTTTCAGTTACTTTGCCACAAGTCCGTCAAAATACGAAAGAGATGAGAAGCAATTCGATCTTCGTGTACCACTGTTCCATGAAACATCTTTTTTGTAAATATATTCTCTGTAAAAATGACAAAGACACATTTTGACGTGACAACGTCTTATAAATTGGTTTGCCGGGTGACACTTCAAGAAACTGCGTTACGCTCCGCTCACGTTATGCGCTCACAATGAAAGCGAGTGAGAGGCACGCGTCCCTTCCACTCGGGCATGGTTAGCCCGCCTAAGAGCGAGAGAGACAGACATAAAAAGTCGTTGTCACGTAAAACTTTCGCCCGTATACCGACTTTACAGGCAACCAATTTTTAATAAAAAATCTAATTAAAGTGTCACGT
This sequence comes from Mecyna flavalis, assembly GCA_949319885.1. Lineage (NCBI taxonomy): Eukaryota > Metazoa > Arthropoda > Insecta > Lepidoptera > Crambidae > Mecyna > Mecyna flavalis. Next base: position 12,975,570 of record OX439431.1, on the reverse strand, counting down.
CATGAAGCTGAAATTATTTTTTCCAAGCTTATATGAATCGTGCACTGTTGCTTGGCTAATGAGCGCTCGGCCGTAAGGGGCGTGGGAAAGGCGCGCTTCCAATCAGCAGGCAGTTAAAGGCTGTTGAACTTAGTGATGATTGGATTACTTTTTTTTATTGAAAAATTGTATATTACCTATAATATATAGTATAGTAATGGAACTTGCTATGATAAAATTCAACCCTGACTATATCGGATTAAAGCACTCTAATGATCTAATGGTGTAAGTAATGGGTTCTGGGTTCAGTTCCTAGGTCGGGCAAAATTAGTTTTACAGCTAGGCGGGCATGATTAATATTTTACATGCAACACAATGAAACGTAAAATTTTCAATCAAATTTTTTCTTCTAAAACTTTACATTATAAAGAACAAAAGAAAACACCACGGTTATAATTACGGTAATTGCCAAATTTCGTAAAAAAGAAATATTATTTCAGTAATTAAATGTCTAACGAATCTATTCTTCTCAAAAAATATTGTTGCGAAAATCCCGCGATCCTGACGCGGAAAATTAAAGGTAATCGCAAGATTTTTCTTCTGGGAACCCTTCCGTGTAATTACGTCATTGTGGACGGCTCAAGGCTTTGTTTGTGAGAACAATAACAAAGGAGCCAGACAACGGAAGCGCAAACAATGATGTCTGTTATAAGTACTGAGCTGAAATACCTGCCCGTTTTCCATTCAGGTTATCAATCGATAGTGCTAAATATTAGAGTCGGTCTTAGTGCGTATTTAAATCAATAAAACACATAATAATGAATGTAGTGCAACTTTAAGTTAATTAATGTGTTTGGTAATAGAAATCCTATAAGTTTTCTTTGTCTTTCGCCTTTAAAATCGGTTGTTAAATTACTTCGACCGTACTTGCCATCGACTGGAAGTTCATCCTCACAATTTAAAAATAAAGTGGTGGCGTATAAATTTGAAGTGAACTTTGCTTATACTATGATTTGAACTTCCTTTGCGTGGGGTCTTTAAAGAAGGGCAAGAATAGGTTTAATAAGAAGCATCGCTGCCACACAGTAAAGTCATCTGATCTTAGAGCCTTTGATTTATAGTATACTTGGGTGCCACATGATTATTGCCGGAAAACAGCTGGCAGTGCGTGTGGTGTGTTATGACGGCAGATTTTACGTCAACCAGTCGTATTCTGAAATAATTCCTGACACCAAGTCGTCAGAGTTAAGGCAGGAATCAAATCTATGACCACGAGCTTTCACAAGTGGTTAAACTACTGTTTCACAGAGGCTAGTAAGATAAATCCACTGATATTCAAATTACAGTAGATAATTAAACTCATTATCAAGGAAATTGGACAATTCTTGTAAACATGTATAACTGTTAACAATGACACTTTTAAGCACAAAGTTTATTTGTGTCATTAGTTGTCTATTCTACGAAAGAATAAATCAACAGCCTTTTTCCGTCCACTTCTAAACGTTCCTCATTCATGTTTTGTCACACAAATCTCTACGTAAGAATACGAGTATGAGAAATATTATTATTATATTTAGACCTTCAACTAAAAGGAGCAAGCACCCCTATTATTCATATCGTCCTTACCTAGACCCTTACCCGAAAATTATTCACTCAAACGATCCTCAGATAGTTTTTCATCTGGCAGACATAATGCTCGATTAACACTCCATAACGGTCAAGCGGATGTGCGGCGGCCATGTTGGCGGGAGATAGCGGAAATATATCGCCGGAAGTCGACGGCCATTACTCAGGAAGGAGGCTTCCGTTGTCACTTCATAAGTGTTCTTATTATTTCGAGATGTGTGTGATAGTGAGGTGAGATGGGTATTAATGTTTTGTGTAATGAAGGCAATGGACTTCTGATTGTATTGTTATGAGAGAGAAGATGAACATTTCAATGAATAAGTGTTATGACATTTATCGAGACAAAGATTATAATTATTATTTGTAATTATGATATTTATTTGATTATTTGTACCTATTTGGACTAAGCTAGCACTTGACCACAAAGTCGCCTGATGTAAAACAGCTATCCGGTCTTCGATGTAGCGCGCTTGCTTAGAAAAAGCCCGTTAATTCTGGCCTCGAAGAGCCCCAAGTTGTATTGTGTAGGAAAGACAGGACAGATCCCGTTTGAAGATCAGAGGAGTCTACAGTATAGCAGCTCAATGAGCTCGTGATCTTTAATGAATATGCCCTAGAAGCCAGTAAAAGATTATTACCGCTTTAAATTATACTAAATGTATCTACATACTAAATACGGTCCCTACGTATAAAGCGACATGTCCATATATTGCATATAATAATCGTATAATATTGAAAGTACAAATCGTTAAACATACAAAAACACCTTTCGTAGGTTTATTAAAACACTTTTTATTTCATCTTTATTTTTTAAACATTACAAAAACCATTTTGAAGCAATTAATTAAAAGAAACACTCTTAATTGAGTTAATTTGATATCCATTAATTTATCAACAAATACGTAGCTCAAGAACACACATTATTTGCGTATTACCAAAGTCAAAATGATTTGCAATTATGGACTTTTATGTAATTTTCCCAATTATAGCATAATTGCTTCTACCCTGTCTTTGCAGGGTAAAAAATAATAATCACCCTTTCCATTCAATATGGTACAAGTTACAAGAAAACACACTTAACAATTTTTTTCGTTTTTAGGGTTCCGTAGCCAAATGGCAAAAAACGGAACCCTTATGGATTCGTCATGTCTGTCTGTCTGTCTGTCTGTCCGTCCGTATGTCACAGCCACTTTTTACCGAAACTATAAGAGCTATACTGTTGAAAATTAGTAAGTAGATGTATTCTGTGAACCGCATTAAGATTTTCATACAAAAATAGAAAAATAATAATAAATTTTGGGGGCTCTCCATACTTAGAACTGAAACTAAAAAAGTTTTTTTTCATCCAACCCTTACGTGTGGAGTGTCTATGGATAGGTCTTTAAAAATGATAATAAGGTTTCTTATATCATTTTTTTTCTAAACTGAATAGTTTGCGCGAGAGACACTTCCAAAGTGGTAAAATGTTGGTCCCCCCCCTGTAACTTCTAAAATAAGAGAACGATAAATCTAAAAAAAATATATGATGTACATTATTATGCAAACTTCCATTGAAAATTGGTTTGAACGAGATCAAGTAATTAGTTTATAAATTTTTGGGGCTTCCCATACTTAGAACTGAAACTCAAAAATTGTTTTTTCTTCAAACCCTTACGTGTGGGGTATCTATAGATAGGTCTTTAAAATGGTAATAAGGTATCTTATATAATTTTTTTCTAAACGGAATAGTTTGCGCGAGAGACACTTCCAAAGTGGTAAAATGTTGGTCACCCCCCCTCTAACTTCTAAAATAAGGCAACGATAAAACTAATAAAAATATATGATGTACATTACCATGCAAACTTCCATTGAAAATTGGTTTGAACGAGGTCAAGTCATTAGTTTTTTTTAAAACGTCATAAATCGTAAACCGCAATTTTCCTCTCATTCAATCAACTCAAATATAAAAACGTCGATCAAACTTACAAAGAACTACAAGAACTTTTATATTATGATGATACTTGCTGCTACGGAACCTTTCATGGGCGAGTCCGACTCGCACTTGGCCGGTTTTTTTAGTTATCATAAAAACTTGACATCAGAAACTCGAAAGATCAGATGAGTCTACAGTCTTTCAGCACATTGAGGGATGCTTCCAGGTGAAGCGTTCTCAAATGGAATAGGCCGCAGTGACTGCTTACGTTTTACAACAATAATATCAATAAAAGTATGTTGTCTGTTACAAAGTCTTACAGTATTTTGCCAAAATAAAACGAAGATATATTTTTTTAAACTTTGATAATAGTTTGGGTCCCAGACAATAATGTCCTCCTAGCCGAGTTTTTCGGCTACGGCGGCCAATCTTTTACGATCAGCCAGCCAACTACGCGGGATATATTAAAGTGCACAAGTGAGTGCGCAAGCACAGGTGCACTCCCTATTCCCTCACTCTCATAACACGGTGGGACAGCAGTCTGACACGACCGAAGAGAGATCAGGCGCAGGACTAACGGCTTAATGTGACTTCCGAAGCACGGAATCATCATTATTTTCAGACATTCAGGTGATTAAAGCCTGCAATGTCCTAACCAAACTGTAAACATTTACACAAAGTGATGCTCCCCGCGGGATTCGAACCCACGACCTCCGGGTATTAGAGCCCAACGCTCTAAAGCACGCAAATAACACATAAAAGTAAAAAATGTCTCTGTCACTTTCAGAGAAAACGGAAAAAAAAAAACCACTGTACCACGGAGGCAGTTAACAAGACCTAGAAGGTCCCAAACAATCAGTCCCCCAAAGTGGCACCTTCGTCAATCACAATTTCACTTAACGGCTTTCTCTCATGCCTTAACCCATTGATCGGCAGCGCTCAACTCATAACCGCTCCCTCGAGACGCGTCGGGCTAATGACGTGTTCTCAGCGAGACACGTGCTCGGCGCGTGCCGAATAAACCCGCACTACCTATGCACCGAGGCACCGAGTGGTCGATGTAAGTGCACTTTTTGGCAATTTGTTAGAGAGAAGTAGCGGTGTATAAGAAGCGTTGCGAGCTGTGGCGTGATTGTGGTAAAGAAATTATAAATTTGTGTTGCCATAATTTCTAATATTACCTACCTTTTGACTAACGAGTCTAATTAACGCCATAGTACAGTCGCTCAGGATATCAGACTTCCCCAATCTGTCAAATTTCTACAACGAATTTAGAGCTTTATTGACTTCTCTATCAATTGAGATTTTTTGACAGATTAGAGTAGGTTGATCTGCTGCCGTCCGTATCTCTAGGCGTACCTAAAGGCTAATTATGTCCCGTTAAATTATCACATTCCTGTAGTTTAACGTCATAGTGCAGTAAAAAATAATGTGGAACTTGGCAGCACCGATTAAAATCTTGGATGAGAAAGAAACCAAGTGCTTGTTAAGCACATACATTAATTCATCTTCAAAGGCTTAGAGTGTGACGGATAAACCTTTGTGTACTGAATGATTGATGTAAGTGCAGTTTTTATTAGTCAGAGTGAAACAGGTGATGAGATGTTTCTGGAAGAATTGGTGTCTTTGGCATTAACAATTGTGTGTGTGAGAGTGCCGGAGGCCCACACCCCCATACCTCCATAGGCCGGCAACGATCCTTCTGGTGTTGCAAATCTTCATGGGCGGCGGTGATTGCTTACCAATTCAGGCGAACCGCTGGCTCGTTTGCCACCGACGACATAAAAAAAACAGGACTCTATAAGCATGGAACATTTCAAATAATGCATTGAGTGGATATACTACATAACAAAAATATCGTTTAATCCCGCTAATAATTAGGTACTTCTCTCTAATAGGCAATCACTATAATTAAGGAATACATGTGTCTATACGTCTAATATTTACATATTATTAAAACAACATAATATTTGTTGTAATAGGCACTTACATGATTAATAATCCATCTTCTTATCATATCTAATCAGCAAAGCGCAGTCCATTAAGTCCAGTGATACGCAGATGTAAGGAGCTGTGGATACCAAGGTGCTTATCGGCCCCGGATCAAAGATCTGTTGATAAACAGCTAAAAAGCTAGGGCGACATAATTGGGCGAGTTTCCTCACTTTCCCCACAGAGGGTGCAGTTGCCGGTAGTGATAACAATGGTGACATGCGGCACTATAAATTGGTAAACTATTATGGTAAAAAGTTATTATTCATAATTTTGAAAGAAGAAATAAAATGTCCTATTTTCCATAATGAGTGAAACCTGTCTATTTATATGGGTCACCAGGGTTACTGCCACTATCTACTCCTCCTTTTCCTCGAAATAAATTTACGAGTATATCAATCATGCTGTTTTCACAGCAACATGTTGTATTTTAACCGCGTGATATTGGCATATTGCCTTTACATTGGAGGAAAACCCTTGTCTGCATCTCACTCTGTTCGTGTATCTTTTTATAACTCAACTATAGCTGCTAAGTGGCGCCCTCCATCTTTTTCTTCTCATCTAATCAGTGTACGATTGCACTATCATTTATGATCCAGGATTTTGCAAGTCCAGTTATTACATTTGAGCGACTGCCATATGAATTACGTAACACGTAACTGGGGAAAAAGACCAAATGCTGCAAGATAATCCTGATTTAATTAGCACTAAACATCGGAGAAAGAGAAAGAACAATAAAGTGGCTATAAAAATATTTAAGTTAATTGTAGAACCCGCTATGCGATTTATTCCACCGAGCATTTAATCTCAAGCCCACAAGGTAGTGTGTATCACACATTAGGGTGCTCATCGAACCGTACGACACATCCGAAATTAATTCATGTTTTGTCATTCCCTCACTTTATATTCACGGATTAATGACGTGGCACTATAAAACGTCATAGTGAAAGCCAGCAAGATATCTCGCGGGTTTGTAATGGAAAAACACGAATTTGCTCTTACTGGACGCAATGTGGGCAACAAAAACCAATATTTGGAAGGGGTGCCATTGAAATACACCCTTGCCGACAAAAAACGTGCGGATACCTTTTGATTAATATGTCGTTCTGCGTAGCTCGGGCGGTTTTAATTCAGTTTGTTGGCGATGTGTAATTTTGCTGGATGTGTTACTGTTAACTGCTGTAGAAGTTTGACGTGTTTGCAAATGTGTATTGTGTTGTTAGGGGTAATTTTTTTTTCGAAGGAAATAATAAATTGCGCTAGTTGTATGTGATATGGACGGATGATGTTAGGTAATGAGGTAATTTGTTTTTAGAGTCATTTCGCTACGCATTTAGGCTGCCAATTTAAAATAAATTATAACTGGTATAAAAACAGTAAAAATGCAAATTATGTTTTATTTACTAGCGATAATAATATGTTCAGATTTATTTTTGTTTTTTTCTAAGTATATCTTTTTAGCACCTCCGTTTAGTCAGATACCTACCCATTACAAAAGTGGAGTACTACGTTCAATTTTTATTAAGATAACGGAGAAACCCATAATAAAGACCAAAAGATTATATTGAACATAGCTTTCCTTAATCGTATAGACGTTAATAGCAGTCAACTAATGGCTTGTGTTTAATGTTGCTAAAAATATTTGCTTTCCTCTTGCAAACATAAAGAAAAATGTTATTGTTATCTCTCGTAACATCTTAAAAGTACGCTATTTACGTTTCAAAGTCGTATTACCTAGTGGAAAATTTTATGCGAACAATTTCAGGAAGAACGCTAAGAGAATGGGAGGCGTGCGATCCATTACGTTGTTCCCGAATATTCCCAACTCAATTCCCTTACAAAAATATGGCAACTTAGCAAATCGTCAGCACACCTGTGCTTGACTAACGCCTCCCGTATTTTCTCTAATACGTTTAATAAATCTTCGGAAAGTTGAGAACATATTCATGTTCCTTTTAGGCTTCTTTTTCTGAAGACGCCTTATAAATATTTGCGCTGGTATTATCTTTTCCGTTGTAATAGTTTCCTCGTGCTGTGCATATGTAGTACAAGTATATAATAAGTACTTGAAGAGATCTGCTTCTTTGAAAGTTGTTCGTTAAGGTCTTGCCCGGGGCCCAATATTCAATGCACTTCTAATTATCATGACTTTTTAACACACATTAAAAAAACTATCTTTGTTATGTGGTGTATCATATTTGCTAGCGGACGATGATTACTTTGCTTGTGCGATGCAAGACTACATACTAATTCGTAATCGTAACTCAGCGCCTTCTGTTAACAGTTTGTAGAGCTGTTTTGGCCTCGTGAGTATTTGACGTTTGATGATAAAGTTATGTAGATATTTACTGGTAATTATAATTAATAAAAGTAGCATGCCATCTAGTTCATTTTTAGTATTTTGGAGGATATTTTTACTATAGCCACTTTCATTGTCATAGATACAATGTATCATGTATTTATACATCTTACTTATTAAGTTAGAGATATAGATAATATAAATGATTGCTCAATTATTACTTTATGCGTAAATGAATTCGCCAAAGAGAAATTACCCCTGTTTTTGAATTCTCTCGTCTGTTTTTATATTTTTATATCATTGACATAATGCAAACAGAATAAGAGTACCTATATAAAAATTAAGCTTAATTTCACAAATAAAGCCTAAAATATTTACAATGCATGCTTATTGCAAAATCTGAATTGTAAAAATGTTATTGTTCAGCATTCCCTTTAAAATAACTTCACAACGAATTGTCACTTTATTCCAGTGAATAATTAAAATATCTCTGTTAATGTATGTATGAATGCTGACCGCATATTTTCAACGTACGTCGGTTGATTAAAACTCAGTCGGATTTCAGTTTATAGCGAGGTTTAGGTCAGATTTATTTTGTTTTTATATTTTTATAGTCCGCTCGTAATTTTGTTTGCGGACTTCGGAAATAGGTTATTTTCTGGAATAAAAAGTATCTCTGTAATCTTGATTATTCTGTAAGAGTGGAGAGTTTTTTTTATTTAGTTTAAATTGGCATGAACTGTTACTGAAAATGTTTTAAAATGATTTGATTTCATTTATTCTTTAAGACAAAGGGGACATGCTTGACGATAATTTACTATTCAAGTAAGTCAAGTGTAATACATAAAAAATAACTGCTTCTGTTTGTCTTTAATTAATGTTGTCTTACTCTACGACCTTTCTTTTATCGCCTTATCTAATAGCTTTAGCGTCTGAAAAAGACCAATTTATCGGCTGTATTTTTCAACTGTTCTGTTTTACAGTAACAAAGCAGCAATGATCCATTCCACCATCTAGAAACTAAGATAGCGTGGCTAAAATAATGGTAGTATTTCCTGCCCGTGCGCTCGTGGTCGGGCTAAGTTCCGGTTGCGTTACCGAGTGCACTGGGGAATGCGTTCTGCAATACAGAATGGCGGGCGATTTACTAAGGTGTATAACATGCTGTTTCGAAAAGAATTTTGTTTTTTGAGCATTTTATTTTAAAAAAATTACTTCTACTAACTAACTACAATGCTTATGTGGGCAATCAATGCGTTGGCACACAACTCTTGGGAAATAATTTAATAAAAGTTGTCCTATCGAGCAACAGTGTGAAAAGAAAGAAGAAGATTGCCACAAAACTGGCATAATATAATATTTACTTGTGGGGGGGGGGAGTGGTGGCTAGCCAGTTGGACTCTGCACGTTGCACTTTATTCTACATTTAAAGTGTTCTAATTTTTAAACACTAGAGAGATATAACCTTTTCTTTTATTTTTTTTTCGAGGAGAATGATTTTATGCACCATAACCGCAGGCTAGCTAGACTTGTGGCCGCGTGTGGGCCTCAAGACTAAACCGTTCACTACCCACTAAACTCCCCCGGCTTCCCCTTCACACCCGATCGGGACCTCTTCCTTTGAAGACTCCCGAAAAAACCGATAGAAACATTTTCATGAAATTAAAAAAAAACAGTAGTAACTAAAGTCAAACGATTTAGTATGTAAATTCAAAATGCCTTGTGTGCTGTGCTTCATACCGTTTTCTGATAGAATGTATTGAGCAAATATAATCTCTTAAGCCGTTGTATTCACAGCTGAGCAATTCATACATCGCTAATGCCTGAGACAACGCTGCACAGAGCGTGTTTGCTATGCCTAATGTAATTAACTCTGAAACCTTTCATATTTCTACTCGAAAATTAATTGTTCCTGTTTGCGAGTTTGACAGAGGAATGAGAAAGTTTCTGGTTTGAATGTGGCTGTGCTCTTCATTAAAGATTGTGTATAAATAAGCTTACATTGCACATTAAAGTTCTCAATGTTTTAAAAGGAGTGCGGCAGAAATGGGCTCGATCTTAAGCGTTCGTTCCACTATTCAAAATATAATTAATATTCGTTACAAGATTTTTAATATTTAAATTCAATTTTAATTAATATTTTTACCCCGGGATAAAAATATAATCCAATAAATGAAAATACTATTGGTTTTGTAGTGCATCCGGTGTGTTATGTGCATAGTGCATAGTACGTCCGGTAGAATAATAATAATGTTGCTAGTAAAGATACTTATATACTGATTTTCCGATCAGATCCCATACAAATGACAGCTTAGAATAGAGGCACGATAATTTTCTGAAAAAATTATGGCAAAAGAAAAGTCAAAAAAAATCAAATGTCATACAACGTCTGTCAATCATTCGTTTCTGTTTGTTTTGAATAACTTATGTGAATAATTTTGTTTTGTCGTTATTGTTGGAATGCTTGGTTTAATATTTGACGACTTTCGCTACGTTTAAATGACGGTTTCAGCTAAAACAAACGACCTAAGCTTTTCTTACAACGGATCCAGTGAACTCGACAATTGGGGTTATTTTTGTAGAAATCAAAATCATCCTATAACTATTTTTTCCCAGGGAGTGGATTTATAAATTGTAGTGTATTTGGAATATTACTTCATTTTCTACATAATAATAGTAAATCGGTAAGTGTAATTCATAAAAAATCAAGGCCCAACGTTCTATGGATGTTTGCCCGTGTCCTTTAATGTACTTACTTTAAAAAAAATTGACAGCTCCTGTATGTCAGTACTAATACATCAATCTTCAGTGCGAGGGTACTTTGTTGAACCGGCACAAAACTTATTAGATGAGGCAAACGAGCAAGTGTGACAACTGACGTTAAGTCATCACTACCGCCTTTAGATACCTGCGGCTAGGTCTAAGGTCTAGCCTTTATAGACATATGTGAAAGAAGGAGAAAGGTGAACGGCTTTAAGAAATGGGAATGGGGAGGAGAAAGGAGAAGGGAAGGGGTGGGCCTATAGTACTCTGACTCACCAATATATTACTCATACGTTTATCTACTGTGAGTGGGTGATACTTCCCTGGTCGAGCAGCCCATTTCGACTGACAGACAGAAAATGTTTGCAGTGCTCTACCACAGTTCAATTAGTTGACCTTAATTTTATTCGGTAAGCAATCTTGCATTGTTTCCACAGCAAGCAATTATTCGCATTACCGTTGCTGCAAGAGTCCCTGCAGCCGATGTTTGCTGCGCCTAATGTAATTAGCTCGGCGCGGAATGCTTTCATATTTCAAGCGGAAAAGTAATTGTTCTAGTTCGCGAGTTAGACTTTTTAAAGGATACGTTTAATTTCCTAACACCTCGCTTTATGGCACGCTTGTGCTTTTAAAAGCTGTTTTTTAAAAAGTTTTGCATGTGCTATGTAGGTTAGGTAGTCTTTTGATAAACACTTAGTACGAACATAAAATCCAGTGTTTTTTTTTTCTTTTGTCCTGGATGGCGATTGGATCAGGTGTCCGGTTGAACAAATATAGTAATTTATAAGAAATGCTTATTGGCAATACAACCTGTTATTATAATTTCACTAGGTAAAGTTTGACATAAAATAATTTCATTACTTGAAAAAAAAAATACACTTCAATACATTTTATAAAAATAATTTAAGCACATCTCTTTTGAAGAAAGCCCTTGTACCTTGTGCTCGGGTTTAATTAAGATTACGTAAGAAGTCATGAAATATAATATGAATTTTCAATCAAAATAGTTTTATCGTGGTACTAGATGAATTAAATGTAGGTGCAGTGAACCAACAATAAAGAAAATGCAACCCCCGTGGAGAAAAGACAAAAAATTCCCATATTCTTGGAATGGAGCTCCCGATAATAGCATTAGTCCAATATTAGTTACAGGAAAACTACGTTAGGAAAGCAATTTCGGCTTCGCATATTGCCTATTAGCAAGTGTTCGTACTTTTTTCCTATTGTTCCATTCTAGTTACGAGAAAACGTTACGGGGGACGTCCTCTATCCTCGTCGATTGAAATCTTATGACCTCTTTTGCTGAAGGTCTCATCTGAGAGAGGAAAAACTTGAGCCAATATTATGCCTACATGTAGATATGCCTTGTAAAACTTAAAATTAAATTAGTACCGTTATGACATGACGCAAATACAATTGTTGTAGATTAGTCTGTATTCAGTTTTTTTTTACTAAATAGTAGTTTGTTACTACGACTACAATATGATAATCTATTTATTTCCAAAAAAAAGTGATTTATTTTGCGGTGACTTTTTTAAAACGCTTGTTGCATTCTGGTTACCTATATAATATCATATCGTACAATAACGTGAGGTTAACAAGTTTGCATGAACTACGTATTTACTGCGAAAGCATGTAAAAACTTTTGAATTATATTATAATGGCCGTCAATTGCTTATAATATTCCGTAATTAAGATCTAAGTTTTATCTTACCTTATCAACTTTTTTGGAATAAATATAGAACATTGCAAAAGCTTTTTATGAATAAGCAAACATTTTCATTATTTAAAAAAAAAACAGTGACTAAAACTAGTATCATAATTCAAAAAGTATCGTGCCTTACTGTTTATAGAAACAGACCGCAAACCAAAAAATCCAATTAATTCAAAAAACACCAATCAAATCGAGGAAAAGATAAACAAAAACGAAAAGCAATATGAAGCATGCATCAACGATGAAAGTTATTGCTTCCAAGCGTTTACGACGGAACCATAAGATTTCATCTAAGAATAATATTTTCCCGTATTAGTCCCCGCTCCCGGGACATAAAGCTACGCACTCACGTTCGTGGGGGGTGAATATGCATATTGTCTGCGGGATCCAGGAGAGCTCTCGAGACGCCAACAATGGACCGAGTGTAATTTCAAGTTTTTATGGCTTTATTGTAGATGCACTTACTCCGAGTCTACGGAATGTTGGAGCTTGCTTTTGTGAGGAATGTGTGAGTAATTAGCTGCTTATAAATTTATTTAAGACTGAAGTCATTTCGTACGAGAATGTAAAGTATCTGGCGAACTGAACGTGGAGATGGAAACAGTCATGCCCACTGTAGGTATTGATGAGTTGATTCCCTTTACTTGACTCGATAACATGCAATAGAAACATTTTGAATCAAAATGCTCACTCGTAAAAGAAAACAAACACATTTGTGTTACTACTATGTTTTTTGTGTTACTACTATGTTTTAATGATTGTATTTTACTTTTTTTGGTTCTGAATTTGCCTCCAGAGCTGGTTTGAGATATTGGATACGAATTGTATTTTAGTTAATATTAATAATAATAATAAATAATAAATATCTCTGGACAATATTCACACAGGGCCATCTAGCCCCAAACTAAGCATTAGCTTGTGCTATGGGTACCAGACAACGGATAAACATTACTTATATACTTTTTTTTTGTAAATATATACATAATTATACATAGAAACACCCAGACCGATACAAACAGACATGTTCATGCACGCAAATGTTTGTACCGTGCGGGAATCGAACCCGCGGCCTCTGGTGTAATAGCCGACTTCTCGACCATTACACCAAATGGCTCGTCAAATTTAATAATGTAGCATGTAATGAAAATATCTGCATTGTTTCTGACACTCATAACACAAGTGGTCGGTCATTTGGTCAAGCTACTTACTGTGGGGTCAGATCAATTGTGTTATTGTCAATATTAAAAAAAATACAACTGCTAAATTGTCGTAAAAGAGATTTAGTTATCAACCCAGAAAACACATTGAACTATTTTAAGATTTTGGTCTAGAAATCTTAGCTCTATTTTCAACACGAGGCATATGTCAGGTCAGCCCACATGCAATACGAACCACCGGTTGACGTAACGATAGGTCCGCTCCCTCTGCTTATGCGACATTTATATTCATATCACCATGTATTTACATTTCATCCCAGAAGTAACGCGAGGGTAAGGTTGAGTTCCATTTCTAAAGGCTTTACGTTTCGGTTTTCTGGAAATAAAAACCTTTTGCGGCCCCGGTAAACCCTTGATAAAATGTGTTTAAAGGATACTAATCAGTGATTTGGGTTTGGTTTTCCCAAATATGCAAATATGTTTCGTGTGGCCGGTAGGCGTGGAGGCACGCTTGTCACCTTTGTAAAAAAAAAAAAATTACGAGCACACACAGTTTGAGTTATATTTTTGGTATAGCATATTTCGTTATATTCTGTCTTTAGGAACGCTCATTATATTATTATTTTTAATTATATGTAGAAAGGATTTCGGACTATAGAAAATATCGTAAAATAATCTCTTTGCAAGCATAAATGCTGCGCAAAATAATAAAATCTGCCTTGATTCGAGCAATTGACCTCACGCATGTAACGCGACACTTGATAATATTCGGATACACCAGCCCACATGGTAATTCATTAAATTAAGGCCCAGTTACACCAGTTTCAGATAAGCTCATAGTAATTTATCTATCAGAAAAATTGTTTGCAATGATCCTTTCCTAAGAAAATTTACAAATTGCCTGTGCTGTAATTCAGATACTTATCTGCACAGACAAATTGAAAAGAATTTATCTGACAGCGGTGAAACTGACCCAAAAACTAATAAATAAAGAATCCTAGAACAAACACAAACAAACAAAAACGGTGATAAGAAATAAGCGTCTGTACTTCCAATAACAAAATGGTTCGTAAGAAAATATAGACGAGAAATGCGAATTTTGTGAACAAGAATTTAATATTGGAGGTATGAAGCGCTTGAAATATTTATACATGGAATGTTATAACAGAGGATGAATTCGCCGAACCGATGTAAAACGTTTACTGTTACGAAAAAACTATGCATTTACATAGAAAAAATATCTATGAAACATTCCCCTGATACCTTCCACTGAAATATGTTTGCTATTTTGTATTCGCGATAGAGAAAGAACGTTGTTACTAAATCAGGGATTTCCTTCGAAAAAGCTTGTGCCATAAACACAGTACAGCTAAAAATATCAGACAACGCGTATACCTAAGTGTAGTCTAGGTATTATTTTGATATAATAAGCTATGTTGAAAAATGGTTGTATTCATGTGCGGTAATTACAATATGGAATTGTATGAATTATGTATGAGTGCGCAAGCATATCCATATATATTATTGCCTCTCTCTCTTATCAAAGAGGGACGGCAGTCTGAAAAGACTGAAGAGAGATCAGACGCAAGACCAACGTTTTAAGTACTGTTTCAGGCACGGGGGTAAAAAGTTTACCACCAACTTCCGCACCATGAGTGAGTATTTTCAGTAAACAAAAATGCAATTGATGACTAAAGGTAAATAGTCACAAAGCTGGAACCAGATCGTCCTAATTGAGTGGAAAGGGGAAACATGGGGATTTTAGTGGGTAGTGGGATGCTTTAGTGTCGAGTCCAACACAAGGCCCTATGTGTCTAGTTTTTGGGTGGTGGTATGGTCAGAGTCCGACTGGCTAGCTACCACCCTCACAGGTGAAATCTGCTGGCTGTGTTCCGGCAGTATTAATGTGGGAGCCAGTACACTTGAAATCAACGGCTCGAAGATCAGATGAGCCTATTCTGGCAGCACATTGAGCGACGCTTCCTGGTGAAGTGTCCCTCAATGGAATAGGCCGCAGTGGCCGCTTACCATCAGGTGGACTGTTTATCTGTCTGCCAACTGACTGAGTATAAAAAAAGCTAGCCTGAGGTTATGGTGGCTAAATGCATTCTCCTCCAAAAAAATAAAAATAATAAAGAAGTTGAGTCATCACAAGTTATATTTCCTCATGCCAGTCATGTCTGGTCAACTTGGTTACCCACGACGTCCTCAGCAAACGAATATGCTCGGAAGCAACTCGATTTTATCAAACCGAAATTGATTACACAGCGAATTAATTAACGGAGGCTTCGTCTAACACACGACGTGACATGATTACCCTAATCCACCAAACTCGTTAACGAATAAAACATTTACAAGGGCTGCGACGGAACCCGCTATGAATATTAATACCATGCTTTCTCCACCTGAAAGTTTATTTCATTACGATATGAAACGGAATGTTTGAATCTGTTAAAGTTTTAGGGTTTTGGTTGTGAGCTTCTAAACTGACTGTTCGGAGCCATTTTAGTTTTTGGATTCATATGCATTCAAATTAAGTTGAAAAGTGTTAATTGGATGGTTGTTTGGAAACTTGAAAATTACTGGTTGGTGTCTTTTGGCAATGTTATTTTACACTCAAAAGAGAGAGAGGTTTTCGGACATTGTAACTGGCTTAAAATAACTGATCAACTGATTTGGTAAGCGTGAATAATACAAATGCATAATCTTTATTTACCAATAAACAGATATAATTTTTAAAGTGCTTACAATTTAAACTTAGATATTAAGGCTTTCTTTACAGACACGCAGCCCATCTGATGGTAAGCGGTCACTGCAGCCTATGCCATTGAGGGACACTTCATCTGGAAGCGGCGGCCTTTACTTTAAGTTCAGTGTCAGAGTTATTTACTTACTAAAACGTTATACTTTATTACACTATAAAATTCATGGGTATTTTTACCAAGCGCGGTAACTCTTTCCTTTAACATAAAAATCAAGGGTAATAAACTTCAACCTAATTAAAATTACAAATTACAAACGCCATATTTCCAAGCCTTTGCAAATCCTCAAACGCCAAGCTCGACTTTATCTAAACAGTTTCTAAATGGGCAGCGTAATTTCACACTTATTTCGCTAGTTTAATTCTGTGACCCAAATGTGGGGCACGATAGCTCGAGGTTAATAAGGTGTAATTAGGCTCGTGCAAGCATGCTCAATTGCTGCATTAGCAATTTGCGGAAAAAGCTTTGCCACACGCTCTTTGGATTTCTTTAGCTTTGGAACATAATCATATGGTTTACCAGGACTCCAATTATGGCAAGTTAGCGATCAAGCTACTATGGACTTTCTGGTCTCCCTCACTGATCCAACTGTCTTGAATTTCAATTCCTAGGTCTCTTTTCGGAAGTAAGCACCGGGGGTGTTCAGTTGGTAGTATAACGAAAGTTTTTAGTCCAAAATTTCGTTACCTCGCCCTGCCTACCCTAATAATAGTCTACCTTACCAACATTTCTAAATACACAGTCATTTCGCGCGCGCGCGTCTTTGGGTGTATGTATACGTGTCTCTTCCGGAAAACATGCTACTTAACATGTTTGTTACGCATACTAAACGTTCATAAAATGTATGTTATCAATATCAAAAATACTTCAGACTCAGTAAATTATCAGTAAAACGGGCGATAAAGCAGAGTACACAACGATACAAGGCAAAACAGTCGCCGATAACAATAATAAAGGCAATTTCACACAGCACAGGTTCAGCCAGACGCGGATTATCTGCAGACGACGTCTCCCAGATCGTCAGCGTCGCTAGGCTTAAATGTTCATTATGTTTATTGGATAATTCGCATCGGGCTCCCTGCGTAGGTTGACTATCATTTTGTGGGGCGTCATTTAAAATAAGGATTTTATTTACTGTCCCATAGGATTCCCTGTGTTATATTTGGCATAAATTTGAAATTCGGAGATATTTTGTGTGTATTACATTTATATAATGTTGGTTTGGGTGTGACATTTTTGTTTATGAAGTTTCGTATGTAAAATTTTAGTATCTTGTGTCTGTGATTGTGTGTTATTTGGGAATCAAGAGAGAATAAGTTATGATGCAGTAATAAGAAAAGACATTATAATGCTGTTGTACCACAATGGTAACATTTCGTAAATAGTTATTTAATATTTAAAAAAACGCGTCTTGTATTGCTATAAAAAACAAAAACAATGATGGTAAATTTTCACCTAGATTGGGATGTTAAAATGCGGACAGTTTTAGCTGCCACGTATAATCTTGAATTTTTATTTCATCGAATTATTCTTTTTTTCATTTTTTAATCATTTCAATTCCCAAACCTCTGAATCAAAACAAAAGGAAAATAATTAATCCTAAAAATCACAAAATCAGTGACATCCTACGCGTGAAACGTTGAGATAGAGAGGATTGTCAATGCAACAATGAGCATTCCTTTACGCATCCATTATCACTATGACACGGCTACAGTCAAAAATAGCCATTAATAACCAACTACGGAATCTACCAGTAGAACAAAACTAAATGAAGACTTAAATCAGAACGTGCCTACACTGTGATCATGAGACAAAAGCGCATTAATCTACTTAAAAGGATGGACTTATAACTCGGTTTGGGTTGGCTATATTATAGAGTGGCTTATCACTCGAAAGCATAAAAGGGCTTTTTTGGATCCTCTAGTAACTTTGGATACATGTTCTCATTAAAACATAAAAACTAAATTGTTAAATTTACAGATTTTAATGAGAAGCTACTACTACTGATCTGATCTTACTGGTCTGGTATGAAAAAATGAGATAATAATTGCGGTGGGGGGGATAATTGACAAAAAGAATAACGCATGGGTGAAACCACGGAAGCAACCGCTAGTTAACAATAAAATATTGGGATCGAGACCAAAAATATAACTATGTAAACCTAGTTGTAGTGGTCCTGCCATGTTTGTCGTTAAATTTTTCATATTCTTTGATTACTTGTATTATTTATGTTTATGTCATTCACACGTAATTTCATTAGACGAAACTCCAGCGCGCAATATTCCCGTGGTCCAGATATCCGGAGCTTGAATGATAAATCTCCTTAAATAGTCATGAGGTCGCAGATGGTCCGGATATTTTAGTAAATGAGGCCTACATTTAAATGGAAGGAGTTACGAAACATATTTTTGAGCTTTTCTCTATATTCGTATTTTGGAGGAGGTATTTTGTTAAAACATAGAAATGATTATAAATAAGATAAAAAATATACTAATTGTATAAAATATAAGGAGAAAAGCTAAAAGTTTAGCTAATTACTTTTGTGAGTGAGTAGTAGCAGTTTGACTAGTCAACATATTATGTGATTTTATAATGTAACTATCAAGAAGCCTGATTTCTAGTATTTCTATTTCTAAGGGGAAATATACTATCAAAGGAATACCTTATATAAACCTACCTACAAAAAAAAAACAAATATGTTGACTTTATTTACAAATAAGAGTGAGTAAGCAATAAAATACATCATTAAAAATAAATCATAAAACTGCCCTTCTCACCCTAGTGGCAGGGTTTAAAACAGTGTGCTAGTTTCATAAACTACTTTTTTTCATAAATGCCATCTTTTAGTTGTACCTGGACACTTAACAATTCTTCTGCAATAGAGCAGAAATCTTGTGTCACCTGAAAAATGCACAGATTTTAGGCATAGGCACAGGTTACTTTTAGTTGACAATACGTACCGACCTACGTACTTCCATTAAGAAAATTTTCTAGATGGAATACCGGCTCCAAACAGTCTGACATCCTAGTCGGGTACCCGACACGACCGGGCATCTGTCACAGCGAAGCCGGGCCGCAGTGAATTACGAGCCTTCATCATCCCGCGCCGCCGTGTGCGTGCGTGCGCTCGTCTGAAGCGCGACCTCGCCGCACTGGGGCGGGATTACACGCCGCTCCGCTTAGGCAGTGGGAGTTGTGCAAGGTGCAGTGCTGGGTCCTTTTCTTTTATCTGCCACAAGAGCGCAGTCTAGTTCTTTTTTAGCGGTCTATGAACGATCGATTTACAATATAATATTGCTTACAGCGCTGTCTAGAGAAAGCTTTCACTTTTGAAACCTAATGACAGTGATGTATTTGTTGTATGAATTACGAACTTTTATCATCCCGTGCGCTGCAGCTGTGTACGTGATTGATTTTTTTTATACCACGAAGGAGGCATTAAGGCCTATGGCTCACCTGATGGTAAACGGCTACAATCATTTGGCAAGGACCCCTAACGCGGGACGACTTTGATTTGAGTGACCAAAACAGGGAGGCTACCTCCTTTTTTTAGTCATGCCGAATGTGTAGCAAAAGACGCCCTGCAATTATGCGCACGTCTTGTAAAAAGTAAATAATATGAGAACTCAGGATACTTAAATCAAAAGCATTTTGCTAGTTCTGTATAAAATTTAATCAAACTCTTTTTAAAGTGTGAAACTGCAATATTAGCCCGAAATCGAGGCAAGAACTAGGAAATCACGTTTGCATCCGCCGTAGGTGTAATCTGGTACGCGAAATTTTCTGTTTATGTTCTCTTCCAATTTCGTCGGAGTGCCTGCCAAGGTGTTGTCTGATGTCGGCTTAAGAGTACGAAAATACGGTTTTATAGTTTGACAAACTTAATTTATATAAATATAAGATTGATCATTTAAAAAGTGAGAAAAATCGTGTATGTAGAGAGTACCTACCTCTTTGTCACGTGGTAAAATAGGTATCTGAGTTTTTCGAGGAAATTTTGGTGTAACTTCTAACACAAATTCTCTCTTTCTACATACTTTAGGTTTTATTTTAAAAAGTGCTACAACCTAATTTAATTGGGTAAATAGTTTTTATTAAAACCTTAAAAAATATCTGATGTTTTTCAATATTATACCCACTATAATAATATGCTTCCATCCATCATCCATCCATGTTCTGTGGTAGTATTCCCTTCCAACCTTTACATTATTTCCGACAGTCTATGAATGCATTAAAACGAAGTAGTTACATTAAACTATAGTCCCGTGTGTATACAGAGTTAACCAGCTTTTAAGTTTTCTTGCAGTTTCACGCCAGCGCTCAACTTTGTTTTTAAAATTTTCGAAGTTTCCCTAGACCTCTTAGTTTCGTTTACTCTTACTGTTGTCTATTATAAAGTCGAGTTAGTTTGGATCAATATCCGGGATGCTATTTGCAAACCCGTACATAGGGGAAGGCAGATTTAAGCGATGTTCAGTCCGCACAAGTTTGCTCGGTTTGGCTTCTCAGTTCAAGTCCAGTTTGAATTAAATTACTATTTCTGGACGGCGTGTAATAGCTAGCTGGAAACATGGTTGTCTCATTACCCTGGAAATTGTGGATTCGGATTCCTCCTTTGGTGTGTTCAGCGGAAATTTCGACCAACTTGCTCCTATTGACTTTAAAATATCAATGTGCGAGCAAGAAGAATAGAATCTAAAAGCATGAAAAAAGCTTGTTAGATATGTTTTTTTTATTGAGAAACCACTGTTATGATTCCGAAAGATAACGATGCCAAAACCGCTGTGCTTTAAGTATTACTTTAAAGTTTAAAGTAATATTTTAACTATTGGTTCTGTGTGTGACCTCTTTTCGGCTTTGCCATATCATTAGTATTACAGGTATCGGAAATAACGGAGGTGACAGACATTCATACTTAAATATAAATAAACAATTATATAGGTACAGGCCAAACACAAATGTTCATCAAAAAATATGTTTGTCATGGGAAGCATTCGATCCCACCTCAGCGCGTAGCGCATGGTCACTACAAACTGCACCACTGGGCCAGTAAGTGAGGTACCTTTGATCTTAATACCTACAATAGCACAAACTTACATTTACTTAACCTGATATCCCACGCGAAAGGTAAACACACATAAGGAAAGCCGCACTCCGCCGAGATCCCTTTATTATTTACCGCGTGTTTTCCACAACTACCTGTAAGCACCTTTGATTCCCGTTTGCACTAGTCCCGAATACAAATATTTGTGTTTCTCTTGCTACTTACGGGACAATATGTGAGAACATGCTAAGATTGTTACAGAAAGGGGGTACGTGACTTTAATTTGTATCTTCTTTTGTCTTATAAAAAAGAAAGGTAGGCCTATTTATGTTCCATTGCTTGGTATGAAAAGGCTGATAATTAGCAAATATACATGCAAAAACATAAGCAACAACTTGTCGAACATTGATAAACAAATATATTTAAATAAAAATGAATTGCTGTTCGTTAGTCTCGCTAAAACTCGAGAACGGCTGAACCGATTTGACTAATTTTATTCTTGAAGTATGGATGGGCTGGACCCATTGAAAGGTTTAAACGATGAGAAAATATGGAAAAAATACGAGGAAAATACTAATGTAATGTATACGAAGTTCACCGGGTCAGCTAGTATAATATAAAGTTACTCTGTTTCTTAGTTCTTTGCGCTATTCAGAGTGATCAACCTTAAAAGCGGGGAATAGTTACAAAAATTCTAAACTATGGCTAACCTATCTAATATCAACCTTCATTGGTAGAAAAATGTAGGTACTTTGTCGGCTTTGAGGGTCTTTTAGCTAGGTGAGGACCAAAACTTGATCGAAGATTAAAAAGCAAACAGTATAGGAGCAACAATGCAGATCTTCCTGGTGATTATTACGTTCTTCAATAAAAATTATGCCTATTTATAATATGCTTGTGAGTGTCTTCGTATCAAATTAAAGTGTACGTCTTGACAACTTTGCAAATATTACACTACTTAAATCATACATCACACTCTGCCATCAAACATACTTATCCCCACCCAAAGTCGACTTTGAATTTTAAACACGTGGCCCATAAAGAATTATTCCATATCCGCATCATTTACGTCCAAGCCCCATTCATATTTTGGATGGAAATCCTTTCGCGAAGTGAATATTTCGCCAACTATTTACGTTGAGGGTCAGAAAGCCGCTTACAGGTCGCCTTAGGAACGAAAGAGCTTTCGCTTGTAAGCCACTAATGTGAATGGCTTATAAGGGCGCCAACCCGTGATAACTGGTACTAGTGGATTAGCCCACTATCGAATGGGTTATCACCTATCGATGGAGGTCCGATATCTCGTTACGGAAAGCCAAAAAGCCAATGGAAATTTTTCGGAAGCCCACTGAGTTTGTTTGGTTTTGTTTCGGACTATAGTTATGTAAATGTAAACTTTCATATAAGAGTAATAGATCACCAACGATAGTTACATCTTATCTTGCCTAAAATACAAAAACGTATATCCAGCAGTGCGATTCACTAAGCGCAAATGTCATAAAAGCAAATCGCTGCGGCTGTGTCATCGGTGAGAGTCATTTTGGTATTCTGTAAGAACTTTTTCAACGCTGTACGATACTAGCGCCGCAAGGCTTTGAACGGTGTGATAAGAAAACACTTGACTGACATATTCTTGTATGAAAGTTAGTTCACGAAGCCGACAGATCGACGGCGAGTTATTTGAGCTTAGAGAATACCAATTTATAGAGCCGTGAAAACATCGAACGATGTTAAGGCTGACACACCCGTGATCTCAGCCGTGAGCGCATCGAACGAGTGTCGCTTAGTGAATTACATAGCAGTACATATACTGGACAATACACAATCAATTATTAAAATATTTAATATAATTATTTTTATATAAATTATAGCATAATGTAAACATATAAAATCATGAAACATCATTGCCACACTTTCAGCATTGTGTGTTTAAACGAATACTCGTACTATTGACATCGACTGACCATCTCAAATCAAGCACTGACCCACATATTCATTGTCTAATCGAATCATCCAAATGAGGAGTTGCAACCCAACACTGTCTTCCAAAATGGGCACATTAGTGGCTTGATCGAATCAGAGGTAATCATTCCTACCAAGCCAGTTTTGTTTTTTAATTATTATTTTTTTACAATCAATTGGCAGACTTGATGGTAAGCGGTCACTGCGGCCTATTCCATTGAGGGACACTTTACCAGAAAGCATCGCACAATGTGCTGCCAGACTGTAGGCTCATTTTAATCTTCGATCCTTAGATTTCAAGTGTACTGGCTCCCACTTTATTATTGCAGTTTTAGATACCACGGCCTCAGAGCGTTAAATCAAACTTTAATGCTCATGTTCTTGTATGAATAATATTCCGCAAACATTACCTGAAATATGTTTTTGCGGAAGCGCCTCAAGACAATAGTTTATACATTACTCATTTTACGGAACAGATTAATGTTCACGTAGTAAATTGGGTAATGTTGTACAAGTAAAGGTACAATATTACATGGTTCCCATAATGGATGTTTCAAATTACATATTTTAGAGTATACGGTGTCGTCTATTATGTTCATTAGCGAGTGTAAAGTTGGAGTAACGCTTTCATGGTTTAGTGGTTTAAGCATCGGACCATGATCTCGGGGTCCAGGGATGGATTCCCGCGTCGAATAAAATTTGGTTTGATAATTTCTGACACAGCGCGGATGTTTGATCGCCAATACGCATTCAGAGAAGGTGAGGAAAGAGAGGAAGGTGAGGTTCATTAATAGTAGCTGCAAGTAACAACACCTTTTTGTTTGGTCAGTTGGAGTCTTTGATTATTTTACTGGAGTCTGATAGCAGTTTGAAATGTTTGTAGCTTGTCTCAATAAACTTATATAAACCGCTTTTTAATAAGTGTAGTATAAGTATAGTATCCCAAATAAAACAGTCTCTTCTAAATACGCTCTCCTTAAGACAGGGGCTATCCGTCGAGGGAGCAATGAAACCTCTACAATGGCCCATCCGCAGAGCGCCCAGATACGGCGGGAGGAGTCGCGGCACGACGCTTATGGGGCGGCTTGCGACATCATGGCGTTTATGGCAAGGCGTTTGGACGGCAATTGAAGGATAGAAACATGGGAGAGCAAGTTTACTGCGTTGTGACTGGATTAGCGCTGTTGCTTGGATGACTTGTTGTTTAATTGTCGTAAGTGATGAATACTTTATCCCATTTTTTACAACTAATCTTCAAGGCAGTTTTCACATGTGTAATTAATAATGTTTAAGGATATTTATTTATTAATGTCAATAGCTTTAAAATAAAGTGTTAAATTATCATAATTATCTTCTTTTTCTATCTATGTTGACTGTTTCAAAAATGAAGAGTAAAGTCAATATACTAACAAGTATCACTTCTTTAGTTTGTGCTTTTCTCCTGACTATTTACTCACTTAGTTTATTATTTCAATAAACGCTGCCATGTGATTGTTATTTCCAACATAAAAATTAAAACTTATGCCTCATCTCTAGAAAGATGTTATATTATGTCCTTCGAGGTATTTTATGTTTTATTGTCGTTGCATAGATTTTTATACCAAAATAACCGCTCGGGCACGAATTTAATTAATTAAGAATAAATACGTACCCCATAGTTATCGCTTACGTAAAAATTACTAAAGAGGGTGCTTTAAGATAGCTTATTCTAAAGTACTAAAGGCTGTTAATATTCTGAATATAAAAAATAAACTATATAAATATCTTTTGGATAAATGCATTTACTCGTTGCAGGAGTTCTTTTAGAAAAGGTAGAGTAGTACTTTACGTCTTAATCGACCAAATCCCCACACTTTTTTGACACAGTTCAGTTTATTTGTTAAGTTAGATGTGCCTTATCTACCTCCTAACATTATAATTTGTAGTACCATTACAGGGTTCTTATTTTGGTTATCATACCATTTTTAAGATCTTAATGTTGTACATACCAAATAATCAGATGATTTAACTTAAGTAATTGCGTGGATGAGAACCTGACTTTTATTTAACATCTTTTAGGGCCGGTATTTCAATATATACTTATCTTGATCCTAATCCGGGATTGATAATAAGTATGACTTAAGTGTATTTCATTATAGGATTAAAGTTAAGCGGCACCTAAAGTAATACATTTTTACCTGTCAAAAGTAATACTTATCTTAAATGTTATACTTAACTTAAGCAATAAGATAAGGTTACATTGAAATACCGGCCCTTACCCTTGTTTATAGCACATTATCAATGAACTTATCTTAAAAACAAAAATATACAATCACAGGGGAAAACTCCTAACTTTCTCGACGGTATGTTAAAATTCACAATGGCATGCGTATCGCACGGATGTGGATGCGCTTAAGCATTGGGCCCACGTCCGCCCACGGTCAGTCGGCGATGCGTGCGGAATGCGATGCCGGATCCATTTGTATACCCAAAGGATTGGTGGATACTTTGTACTGAGATATTTAGGGGTTAAAAACGGAATTAATAATGTATTTTTCTGTCGTTAACGATGATATTAAACACACACATGAGCCATGTCGGTCTATTTAATTTTTTTTTTGTATTTTCATCTACACATAGTGTTTTTTTCGTCTGATTACCTGCTATTTTCAGGGTCTATTCAATGCATGTAATGTTCTCCGATTTAATCTTAGCTTCTATTCTGAAAACGGAAGCATTATTAAGTTGTCTACTGTGTGCTTAGCATAAATTATAATAGAAGATTTTTTAACTAGTAATTTAGCCCTTAAGTAAATAACCCTTACCCAATCACACAATGATACAAGAAATGTATACAAGCTCATTCCAAAATAGACCTTACCACTTGGTATCGAACCACACGTATAAACATATTTCATTACACGTGGCGTGTGTGGGAACCAAACGATAAACTAGACTGATACTTTATAATAGAACATAAACAAACATCATGCTTTGTCCCAAAGTACGTAAGCCCCATCCAATTTATTTGGACGACAGTCGGGCAAGCCACAATGATGTTGACAAATCGAGAGCGGAGGCGGCCCGCCTCTTTGATGTTCGATCTTTTCGATACCGATACAATAACTAGGGAACAATGCGCTAAATTATCCGGGAGTTTAATGCAGATTTTATAAAATTCAACCTTATTTCGAAAGAGATTACGGTTCGAGTGATTTATAAGTTAATCGAAATCTGCGCTGATAAAACCGTTTGTCTTGAATGACATAACGAATTGGTTAATTTGTTTAAGCTGAAAGCTGAAACTGTGTACTATTAAAGTTGATGTCGTTTCAATTTTATACAATTATAAAAATTAACCATAACAAAGATTCCAAAATGTTGAAGATCTTGTTAAAATTGTATGATTACCTGTACGAGTACAAAGTGCAGAAGCTATTTGCATTACGAGTGCCTAAACACACGTTCTCTAGAAATGACAAAGCAAGCTACATAATTGGCAACAATGTGAACACAAACTCTGCTCGCTTGTAGGTACTTAAGGTATAACACGGTATTTTTTCTTAAAGGACTATGCAAAGGAGCGTCCCCACCCACCAACAGATTTCAAACGTATCTCTATTTATACCTCTTGCCATACTGATCTTTTTTTTGTATGACGACATCCGCCGTAGGAATGGGGATTTCACGCAAATCGAATTTGAATGTTGTATTTTTCAATTATTTTTTTGACACAGTTAATTGTGAAAATAATGTGTAGGCGATCAAGAGTAACCACCCTGGCCTAAATAAAAGTGTTCAATCAAAATGTAATCTTAAAAAATATTTTACAGTCGAGTCTACTTGAAGCTAGACACTTACAGCGCAATTCTGAATCTTAGGCGTACGGCATAAGCACGATTTCATTGTTTTTGACTACCCCGTCATTTTTTGGATTAAAAATGGTTATTTGTCTTTATATGGAATGTCATAATAATATTGAAACTAGTGCCAAGTCTGTTGGTGGGTGGGGACAGGGCCCATACAACTTCTTGCGTTGTCCTTTACTAAAACATAATAAAAATAAATAAACAAAATCATGCCACAAACATGAGATTCAGAAACAACGACCTAGAATAGGCCAACACAGCATTTCCATTAGACCAGGCGCACACAAGTTTTTTCTCAACCTATTCTGATTTCCGACAATCCCATCAAATCACTGTGGCGCGGCACCAAGGGAGCTGATTGAATTGAATCCCCGCTACCTGGCGCCATATTTCTTTTCCCGGTATCCCCAAATTGAACTTTTACCTACAGTTAAATGTACTTTAATCTGATTGAACTTACGACTTAGATAAATCGCAGTCTTGAGACGTAGATTTTAAAATGTCGACTCGCCGGAGGTGGGTTTTGTCTGGTGATTAATAGGGAATGCTCTTTCTTTGCCGGGTTGAAATGACATTTTGCGTAAGTGAAGGCCTTCATCAATTACGTTGAATGTATAGAGACGTTGTGTTTGACTAGCAAAGTAGGTTTTCTCGAAGTTCTTGCAAGAAGGCGTGATTTTATTTCAGACGTTAAGCTCATGAAATTAAGTTTGCGATAAACTTGTGAACATTTTCATTAGATTACAGGTGTTTTCAAGAAATCCGTTCATATGTCTTTATGGTATAAACAGTTAATTTATCTTCTCGTTCTTAGATGTAAGTATAGATACAAATTGTATTATAGGATCCTATAAAATCAGAAAGAAGGTTTGTATAACGTTATTCAGAAACAACGAGATTTCCACAGTAACGAACCTAATCTTAAACTTCGGCTAGTTTAAGAATCAAATACACTGCCCTTACGTTTAGACCTCTCTGAAACATCACGCTAATATATCGTCAAATAATAACAGATTGACGTATTAAAAAAATATTCATTACCCATTATCAATCATAACCACAATATGTTGAATGTAAAATCAATAGTTTTTCTAACCCGCTCCCGACGCCGCTTCTCATAAGAAATGCATGCTCTTCCGCTTTATTTATTTACATGGGGTTAGTCCGATAAATCCGGGACTTCCTGTCGCGAGGGGACTTTTATTGAACTTTATATTTAGTACACACCCTGTGGATCAATAAACGCTGGACGTAAACTTGGGTGCATCAATGTCTTTTGTTTTGATACTGATTCAATCTTTAGAGGTGCTTTGTTCGCTTTAATAGTTGCGTTGTTGATTGGGTTTTTCCGTAGAATTTGAAAGCGTTTAGGTGTTTTTGGCTGTTAAAACACTTGATTGAGAAGGTTTGTCAACGATTACATAATGGAGTGACGTTTTCTGGTCAGTGCAATTTTAATAAAAAAATCCTAAAAGTGGATACCGCTTACCAAAGATATTGTACAGTACATAAATCACAATCAGTTATGTCCATAAAATGTTATCGTACCTCACTACTCTCTGAGATCTGGTGTAAAGCACTCCAATTACAAATTCCATGCAGTCGGACGGCAAAGTGGCCCCAGCGCAGCGGTCTTACGGAGCGCGAAATGCAATTGACCAATCGGTATATTTACGGCGCGTAATTAACGAGCCGACACCGGACGGCAATTTGTCATGGCTTTACGGGCTGCGTTGTTACCCGCGACTGTTGCCTACCAGTGTACATTTTGTTACCCGTACATACAATCGAGTTACGGCTTAGAAGTAACATCGATGTAAGTGATTACGTTTCCTTCATGCTATTATTTGTAATTATTTTTGATTTATGTTTGTTTTCATATTTTCGCAAAAATATAATATCAAGTAAATATATAATTAAACAAGCTTATTTAATGCCTACTGCAGATCACAAATCTGAGCTTTGTACCAAAAAATTTTCCGACGTTAATTATTTTACTCAACTCTAGAATTAAACAAAATCACGGCTCGTTACCGTATGAGCCGAATATATTTTTGTATTCTTATTTCTTAATCAAGACAATGGTAGATTTACATCACATCCAATACGACTAACCACTTCTGTCAGCGTTTTCACGATACTATTGCTATGGAATCCGAGACTAATAGCTGAAAATGCTATAAAAAGCCAGGAAGAAAATCCGTGAAAAAAAATTGCAATGAATGTGGCTAAATTGTTGTAAGCTAACCTTCCTTACAATTATTGTACGAATGTTGCGCCATTAAAACCAGAATACCGTAAGGTTCACATTTGACTGGCATTAATATCCATGTCTTTGCTCGTGTTGCGGTTTACTATCAAAGGTATATCTCCAATAATCAAACGAAAGCAGCGGTCATTGTTTGCTGTCGCACGGCGGACATTGCGGGCTTGCATTACACCGGAACACAGAGTCGCTGCGGCGGCGCGTAATGGGTTCAATTCCGCTGCGGCTTGCGGCTCTCAGCCATTGTTTACCTGCACGCACCGCGCGGTGTCACTCTGCACTATGTGCTTTTTACTCTGCCCGCTAATTGAGTATAATGGCGTAATTTTAAGGGCTTAAAAGTGACAATGTGCATTGCGTACTAAATATTGTAAATTGATACTGGATGTTTTTAAACTACCCATTGATGTAATTTATCATAAACTGAGCTACGTAATTTTTTTTGCTATTCTTAAAGCTCATTTGACAAAGACCCACTCTGTACTATTTACGTTTGTTGAATTTGTTGATTCTTATATTCTTAGACACGAGATAGATTGAGAGGTCATTATGCTAGACAAAACCTGTAAGTGCGAAAAAGTGCGCGACAATATCACATCAGATTTTTTAAACATTAGTGTAGACTTCAGCGTCTGGATGTCAGTCGCATTTCAATATATCTTACCACCTAACATCAAACATCAAAATATTATTTTGTCGTTTTTGATATAGAAACTTATCACTATTTTTGAAACCGATGCAAATTGCAGGTTGCATTAGGTTGCATTACACCGGAACACAGAGTCGCTGCGGCGGCGCGTAATGGGCTCAATTCCGCTGCGGCTTGCGGCTCTCAGCCATTGTTTACCTGCACGCACCGCGCGGTGCCAATCTGCACTATGTGCTTTTTACTCTGCCCGCTAATTTAATACATGGTGTAATATTTTTTTTAGGCTGAAAAGTGTCAGTGCACTATTATAGTAAACTGCAATTGCGTTTGTTTAAAAAATCAATTTGTGTAGCCAACAGTGATTAAGTCACTATGCTAAGGCAATTGCAACATACAATATTATGTCACATCGCCGGAATAGTGTTGACATTATAAATTATAACTGTAGAAAGCTACTTACTTTCGGCTTTAGCCATGATCTCAGTCTCTGATAAGAGCTTTTTACGCATCTACGCATTCCAGTGATTAGTAAATAACGACTTTCTCGAAATACGGAAGGTATTTTGGGGCTTAAAAGTACCTGAAATTGAAGGGCTTAAACCAAGAAAGAATGACACAAAAAGATGTTTGTTTGTTGAATCTATAGGTTCTTTAAAACCTGTAATTCAATATTTCATAAATAATTTGGTTAGTTAAATAATTAAAATGTTTTATATGCAATAAAAGCTTTAGTTCTTAAATAGAACGACTTTTACTTACAAAAGCATGACCATTTGCCGTCAGTGCGCCTGTTACCCGTACGCCGAGCCCGAACTAATTGAGTTCAGACAGTAACTTAGCGGTAAAATGTTTGATGCCCAAACTCTGAACTGGTTATCCCGGGCTAACAGATTTGCGTGGTTTTTGTTTAAAAGGCTGCTACATGGAAGTTTGGCGTAGGGGATTTAATAAACGCTACACTATGCCATTTTGCTTTTATTATAGAAAGGAATATTAATATTAATAAATATCTTTGGACAATATTCACACAACACCACCATCTAGTCCCAAACTAAGCATAACTTAACATGGTTTTTAAATAATAATGAACACGGACTGTTTTTATACAACAAAAATACGAAGACATTATACAAAAAAAATAAGTTTTGACATTTATTCCTTAGGAATAGTTTAGATTAGATATTGTTTCATACAGTAAGAATCTCGACTACTCATTCCAGCGCCTCAATGAATCCGTATAATCTTAGATACAAAGTTAGACCTCAAGATGCAGCTTACAAATCAAATTAGCGTTGTAACTTTAAAATATCCGTATGCAGCCAATTAGTACCTAATGGTGTATGAGACAACTAAAACACAATCTTTAATTGGGTACTTATCAACATTTTTGTTGTTGAAGTAAAAAATTGTGATATTCCTATTAAAGTATCACTATTCAATAGTACTCCGATCAACAATACGAATAGACGACAGGCTATTATGTAGTTAATTACATGTTTTGGACGTGTTCATTGCCTTGAATGATTAATGTGCAATCAAGTGTAATTGGTATTGATTAAGTTAAAAGTTTGAAAGCAAATTGATTGATCCTCGGTAGTTTTTGACACATTAGTTTACAAATGGACAAAATAAACTAACATTGTGTTTGAAAATTTTATTACGAAGAAAGGAACGAAATAGTCATTTAAATGTAGGTTGATAATTAGATTTGGCCAAACTGTGATTTTTTTATGATGTAGCGGGCAGACGAGAATGCGGCAAAATAATTTTTTACGTTTTAGAATAAGAGCTTTGCCAAATATCCAAATTTAAAGTGAGATAGAGCCATGCCGCAGACAATTCCTGCCTTCAGGGTGTTGGAGGTCTCAACCTTCCCCTTCCAGATATGAGCAAGACCTCACCCCCATTTTCCATAGCCCTTCACATTCACCCTGCTTTGATCTATCTATCAAGTGTCACACTTGTTCGTTTAAAGATCGACACGCTAAGAAGAAGAAGAAGTTTAATTTCAAAAGTATGATTAAAAAAAGCAATACAGATATTATGCCTATACAGTGTACTGACCATATCTGACAATTTTTCACAAAAGATGATTTTGCTCTTGGAGCACGCATAGAGGCACGCAGCTTCCTACATAATATGCAACATCTTGAATCTTGATTAGGCAAAGCAAAGACAGGACAAAACCACCACCCAAAGCGCCATCAAACCCATGCTTAATTAATTAAACCCAAACATATCAACGAAAACGAAAACACACGAAGTCTGCTACAAAAACAATGTGGCAGCGAACTCCAATCGGGCAATCGTAATGGCGTCACGCCCGTGCCTCCGGCCGAAGTTAAATTGAAACTGGTCGGCGAACCGCAAGTGCATGAGTTGTACTCGTATGATTTATTGGCCACGAGCGAGTGCTTGGTGCGAATGCTTTACGTGTGTCTACTGACGCTGAGTTTACGGTGTAATCGTCAGAAATTAGTTACTCAACCATCTTGTGGTTATCATTGACATTGAAAATTTATCTATGGAGATTTTTGTAGTACTCTCAGAGCCTAGAAAGGGCGGTTTTTTCACAAAACCTCGGGATTCTCCTCCTTACCCGATGGTGGTGTCTTGAAAGATAGATAAAACTTAAATACACACCCTCCTCATGACTGTGATGAAATAGTCTATCACTCCGATACACAAACGATATTGCCAAACATATCAACGAATACCGAGGGTCGAAGTTAAATTGAAACTGGTCGGCGAACCGCAAGCGCATGAGTTGTACCAGTTGTATGATTTATTGGCCACTAGTGCCTCGGTACGACCAGGGCTTCATATGTGTCTACTGCCGCTGAGTTTACGGTGTTTGAACTTAAACCATCTTGAGGTTTTCATCGACAATGAGGATTCGTCTGAGGAGATGTTTGGGCGTTGTATTTAGTTTTGTTTTCCGTCGGGAGCAGATGGTGGTGTGAAGGACTCTAATAATACCCTCTAATACCACCATACCTTTTCATATTTTTTTCAGAGGAAATGTCTTTAGGCACCGTAATTGCAGGCCAGCTAACTAAAATTTCCCCATTGGCATTTAACTGGCATAATATCTTATTCTGATTCCGCTCGATTTATCGCTACAATTTTATTAGAATGTACAAACAATGCGTTACTTAAGACTACTTTCAAATGAACAGAATTTACCAAGGGCATTTCAAAAACAGAAGATCATTAAAATAATAATCACGTTCATAACCAAAGTTTATAGTATCCGGAAACTATGAACCAGCCGGTCAAAGGTGCAACGTGATAAGTTCCGGCAAGAGATAAGGCTGCTAATCCCGGGAACAAAGGCTCGCGGCCCGGAGAGCGGACACGGATAGCCCTTTTAGCTATATTCTCGAGTCACTCGATATACTGTTAATAGAATGCTTTCAGAGTTCATCGTCATGTCGTCTAAGCGAAAATATACTTTGAAGAGAAAATACAAAGTAACGCGGGGTCTGTGAGGTAATATGTGGTGCCTAAAAGCCTTCTCCTCCGAGGAAAAAAAAGGGTTTGTGAGGTAAGGCTTGTTACATGATGGGGATGGGCTGGTCAATAGCCACAAGGCTGGCACCAGCTCGTCCCAATCGGGTGTGAAGGGGAAACCGGGGGATTTTAGTGGGTAGTGGGATTTAGTCTAAAGCCCCACACACGACCGCAGGCATCGCTAGCCTTATGGCGCGTAAATGCGTTCTCCTCCGCAAAAAAAAGGCTGTTACATGATAGGCGTGTCCAATTTACTACAGAAATTAATTAATGACCATGGTCACCAAATATGAATTATAAACTTAATCTTTACTAAGGACCGATTTCACCGCTGTCAGATAAGCTCGTAATCATTTATCTGCCAGATAAAGATTAATCTATCCTTTATTTTAAAAATAGACAAACGTCACTCTTAATAATTGCGAGCTAAAGCTACTATGATTCTGTCTTCTACAAACCCATGCTTATGTCAACCGCTGGAGATGAGTCAGTAAATCGTCATAAGGCGGGCACCAACTCATCCCTTCCAGGTGTGAAAGGGAAACCGAAAGACCTTAGTGTGTAGTGAAACGATCATATTATTTGGTCCCGAGTGCCAAAGACAGTCGCACTTCCTGCAGCTATCAGCTAAAAATAAGGGTCATTTTAAATGAGTAAAGGTAGGTTACAAGTAACATTTTCGAACGATTTTGATAATATCGGCATCACCTAATCCTGGGCAGAACCCGGCGGCGACGGCTGCGCTTGAAACGTTATTATCTCGTTCAAAGGGCTCTGGTTCCGTTTCGGTAATCCTGTCAAGTGTTTTTTTACACACACCCTGTCATCTATGAGGATGTTCTCTTTGTAACTTGTACATGTCACAAGATTTTCCGCGCGGACAGTCGAAAAAGAAATGTATGTTTATTTGAAATTATTTATTGTCTATTTCAGCCGTTTTTGGGGATATTGTTTTGTTCGATGACAAACTAAAGAGCTACCCTGGGGGATTGCTGAAAAATGTTCTGAATATTTTCTTTGTTATGTCATGATTTGTTATTACAAAAAGGTTTAAATATTTTAATTGTTCGTGTAAATGAACAAAGAAAGCATATGTATTACAGGCTTGGCAAGGATATTTTGTTAAATACAGATAGATGGTCAGCGACAGATGCTTTTTCGCTGTTACCTATCAATACTAATTATTAAAAACAGAAATTTTAAGTTGACATCCTAATTGTAGCTCAAAGTACGGATAAAGTATTAAGTCAAAAACCCTACCAACTAGACAAGGGCGTCCCCCAAAGATCTCGAAACAGGTCGATCTGGCAGCACTCGTAAACCCGTACTCAGTGGAATCTCGCGATCTTTACAAAAAATATCAAATTAAAAAAAAATCATAATTCTGTAACAGTTGTTACAACCAAAATGTCATGTCATTTACCAGTCGCATCGCCTTATTGCCAACAATTAATATTCAAGTTTCTACACTGTGGTTTGGCAGTAATGCTCTCAGCAAGTACTTAATGAAGTTGTCGGGTCTTCGTCCCGAGCCAGCGGGGCGCCACGCGAGAAGTGCGAGAACTTCGTGACCGAGGGACCACTTCCCGACTGCAGCCCGCTAATATTTCACGACATTGCCAGTTAAGACTGTTGATTGGAACTACGAAGTTTATTGTCGTACTTATTTGGTTTTTACTAAAAATTATATTAAATGTTTGTTTAAATAAATATTTTTTTAGGATTAACTCGTACTAAAATGTATAACTTTTATGTGAACTCTTAAGTATGTTAAGATTTTTTTTCTAGTCTGTTAATAACCTAAAATTAAAATAGACTGACAGACAATCACAGTTCACAATCGCACATCAATTTTGATATATTCTAAAAACATAACTCTAGAATAAACCTTGGGGGCCATTTGCAATAATTTGAGGCATAATAAAAAAGCTATTAGTATTAGTAATATCCTCAAGAAAATATCAAAGTAATTATAACCGCCAACGTAATTAAAGGAAAGACTATTCAGTACTAAAGTTTCTACACTGTGGTTTGGCAGTAATTCTCTCAGCGAGTACTTAGCGAAGTTGGCGGGTCTTTGTCCCGAGCCAGCGGTACCACGCGAGAACTCCACGACCGAGGGACCACTTCCCGACTGCAGCTCGCTAATATTTCACGACAGCGCTAGTTAAGACTGTTGATTGGATCGGCTAGGTGAACTTTTGTAGTATGCTTTTCGACTTACTACCCATATTTTACTGTGTAAACTTATTACGTAATATTTTAGTTTTTCTTTTCGGAGAAGAATGCGTTTATGCACCTTGACCGCAGACTAGCGAAACCTCCGGCCGTGTGTGGGACTCGGGACCTAAACATCTTCACAAAAATCAGAATACGAACCACCGAATATAGTTAGTTGTAACAACTGATTATGCCAAGATACATAATCCGGGCACACTCAATTATTATGCTATTTACGTTTCCCAAAATCCCAAAGGCAAGTAAACATTAAACAGATTATAATACGAAAGTGCCATTTTAATCTCGGAGAAACGTTCCCACAATCAGGGTCCATCAAATTATTTCTTTGTCGCCATTGACACGTCTGCAAGTGCAGGCGGCGAATTGAAAGCACCTAATGGATCCACATTGTTGGAGGAAAGATCAAAAAAGTCGGCCCAGGGAGTGGAATGTCTCGAGGTTCAGTCCAATTTATTACAACAACTTATCCTGCTAAGATATTTTATATGAAATCAATTTTTATCAAATTGTATGTGGTTATTTGGGAACGCTTTACTTAAAAATCTAGCTCTAATCAATTTTGTGACCTATAATGAATTGATGCACTTTTGGGATCACTAAAAAGAAAGTAATACAACTCGACATAGACGTTTGAGGATTCATGTGGAAGCCATACGAAATGATGATCAGACAACATTGCATACATTGTTCTAATCCCAAAATAAAATTGCATACTTGTTCTAAGGATATAAAAAATAAACAAATGAATTGGTGGAATTATAATTTGCAAACCCTGGTGCATGTATTCATGTCTGTAGGTCTGCCAACCTGCTTTATACGTTAGTAGGGTTTGTAGGTTAAAATAGAGTTATAATTAAGCCTGATAGCATTTTACTTTTGCTTACTTACAAAGACGATTATCAACCTTCTCTCTAATGGTTTTTATCTGGCTTTTACTGGTCCCTAAAAAGAATAAGATGGGGCAGTACATAATTAATTTTCTACCCCAATCGCTGTCAGACCAGCTTTTGAGACCAGAAAATGTGTTTACAATAGATATGAAAGAAAATGACGTAATGACCATTCATGATGATTTCTTTAAGGGTAGGGGGACCATTCCAAATTTTTATATGAATATTTTCCCTCACAAGCTTGTTTTTTTAACCACTACAACTGCGACCAGAGCCGTCATGATATAACTAACGGTCTGCTATAATATGGTAGTAGACTATAATTGCTTGTAGCAAAGTTAATGAGTAAAAAAAATTGTGAAGGCACAATTTTTAATAGTATAATGTAATGTAATAATAATAAACCACGCATTCCAATAATACTGATTGGTGATCACAAACACGAGCACTGTTCTAAAGATCAGGACCGTGAATTTAACCCAGGACCCCAGGATCACGACCTGGTATCTAAACCACAAGACTATCGAAGCGGTATCCAATGATATCAAACTGTACGTAGGTACAATGATAAAGCGATCAGATGAAATGCCTATAACAGTGTCACATACCTACAGTCAATAAACATTAATTTCTACGGGAAAATGGCCCAAAAACGCGTATTTTAATTCCCCACGCCAATAACTATCCTCTTTCCAACCTCATCGACCTAAAATTTACAGCCTCCGCGAAAATGAGGTCATGTATTAAAAAATATTTATCGACTTCATCCGCTGTCTCGTTAGACCCAAAAATTAGCAACCCGATCACGCCCCGAGCTCTTAATTAAGAACTTAATGAGATCAGTACCTGCCCCCGTTGGCCAATGGTGGTCACCAGTTTACAATATAAAATGACTCGCCGAGTTTTCCCGGATAAGCGAGGTTATCTTGTTAGGGCAAGGTTCGGATAGAATTAGGTTAGGGCACTTTTCGGAGATAAGTGGATGGAGGACGTGAATAGATAATAGTGAATTTTGTTTTATCTTTTGTTTCGTTTGATAAAAGAAAAAGGAGACAATTAAGAACAGTTTTAAGCAAAGGTCCACGGCATATTTAAAGTTAGATAGAGATTCACACAGTTACGATTGTATCACTGTTTCCAGAGTGAGTCTAGCCTTAAACGAAGAAAAGCTTGTATTATGAGCGCTAAACTACGCAAAATTTCTTCTTTGTTGTTAATTCAAGTGGTTTTGTACTGTATTTTAATGCGATGCGATTTGCGAAAAAATACACCACACAAATAAATAAATATGCCAAAGCACTCTATTTATAATTACTTACCACAGAGACAGGGTCGCAGTCAAATAGTGGACTAGGATTTCAGCCTCCCTTAGGGTTGATTTTACTCAATCACCAATAGTGAACATCAAATGAAAAAAAATTGTTTTTGTTGGCTTCCCTCTTTACCTTTCTTATTTACCTATGTTAAGACCTTAAATAACATATAATGTTTATAGCCAACAGCCTAATCTTTCTCAATTACTTTTATTATTACTCCATTTCCCTTCAACTACAAATTGACTTCTTGAATAATATTTCCATAAGAAGATATAACAATATCGTCAAGATACACATTACCTTGTAACAACAACAAACCAGTTATTAACCCGAACTGTTGTTCCAGAATCCACATTATCCTTAATTCTACCGCTTAACCGTCGAATGGAGCTAGAAATATGCTCAAGTTTAGATCGTTATAGGGACATGAATATCGAGGAGGCATTACCACACGCGCTAATAGCCAATATCTGACGCCGAAATTGCCTTCCTAACGATATTTCTGTACCAAGTAATAAAATCCCGTAATCCTATTACGGTCCAACTGGAACCGTTTTTGCCCACGTGGACGTAATATCTGTCATATTAGGGGCAATTTTTAAAAAGTGCTCGGGAAGATTCGGCGGCCTTGGCGCATAAAATTAATTTCGCTTTTTGGATTCTGTCGTTTGATTTTTTATCTTGCAGACACAGGCTGTCGAGGTCTTTTAGACTTTTTTGTCGGTTCACGACAATTTTTGTGATGAAAGTAAAGCAGACAAGTGTGTACCTTTCGTCCTTTTTTTTCAGGTACTGCTTCGCGAAGATGAGACTTCGCACCCGAGATAAATTCATTATACAAAAAATAAAATTTATCGCTTGCTGTTGTTTTCAGTCTTGACATTCTACTGTTTCACCAGGAGAGATAAATAAAAATTAGATATAAAAACTGAACCCAAAGTAAGATTTAAGCACTTTTAATATTATGAGCTTTATGAGTCAGAGTACTAATGTTCTCGACATTTGGTACCAAAAATAAATCTTAGTTTTTCTAGAGAAGCATTACAAAACATTTTATTTTTAGAACTGGGTGGTCAGAAGATCAAAAAAGTTTAGGTGTTATGAAAAAAACTTTTATGTGTTTTTAATGACATCTCTTAACCTTTATTTAGCTCACGTTGTTTTTCGACATTCCTACGTCATCGGCAACCCTATAAATTCGCATCAACGCCGTAAAGGCGTGTATACACGTGCCGATATTACTTCCTTAACGATGTTTCCATCGCAAACAATAGCCTTAATTTTATTAGGAGCGACGCGCTAGCCTTGGTGTCAACTTTGCGAACGTCAACACTAGCT
Source organism: Mecyna flavalis (assembly GCA_949319885.1). NCBI lineage: Eukaryota > Metazoa > Arthropoda > Insecta > Lepidoptera > Crambidae > Mecyna > Mecyna flavalis. The sequence continues at coordinate 12,936,299 of OX439431.1, read as the reverse complement.
TTACAATTAAAATGAGATCGTAATTCACAATTCATATAACGTTATTCATTATTTAATTTTGGTTCATAAACACTGATTGTTTGAAAAATTTTATAGGCATGATACTTATATGTACTACTACAGTCTGTTTCAAACACGATGATATGGGTGACACCTCATCTCACCCGTTGTCCTAGGTGAACGACAAACGCGGCAACGCGACGCGTAAATGTCAAATGGTCGTTGTGTATGATAGTGGCCTACGTTGTCGCGTTAGTCAGTGCGCGATGACACGCGACGTAACGCGGACTTGTTATTTGCGCGACAAGACGCGACGACGCGCGACGGCTTGACATTTGCAAAGGAATTTTTAGGAAGGAGTATGAATAAACTTTTGACAGATTTATTTCGCTCTAAATATATAATATTTGTTGTCCTTCTTCTATGTTTACGAAGTTTCTGTAGGGCTAAGTATTTAAAATATGAATTTTCTAGTAATAACGCAGTGTATTTGCCCATGGTTAAAACACTACTGCCGCGTTTGTCGCGCACGGACATAGGACACACGTCGCGTGAAGTATTGGTCGCATTACGTCGCATTGCGTCGCGTCGCGTCGCGTCGCCCACCAAGGACAACGGGTTAGACAATTAAAGAGACGTGACCTCATGTGTCAACCTGCATAACCAATCGATTATCGATTATATCTTAGTGTTTATGACAATCGATTCAAAGTATAGATTTATAATGTATGATAAATTTTAATTTTTTCTACTTTGATATTAGCTAGTGTAGAGGTTAATATCAGATAACACAGTTATAAAGAGAAATATTTATTGTACATAAAAATTATAACTGGAAAATATTTGTAAGAGTGTAAAGACAATAAAACAAATATTTTTCAGTTATTATTTATGTACAAACGCCTCAATGGTCTAGTGGTTTCGGTACCGGGCCGAGATCTCGGGGTCCTGGGTTCAATTCCCGGGTCGAGCTAACTTTGTGTCGGACACAGCTCGGGTTTGTGATCACCAATCCGCATTTGGCAAGCGTGGTGATTAAGCCAATACCCATCATTGTAGCGATAACTTGATTTCAAGGATGGAGGCCTTTGCCCTGCATTGGGATATTAATAGGCTGATTTTTTTTTTTTCTTATTTATGTACAATAAATATTTCTCTTTAAAACTGTGTTATCTGATATTTACCCCTACAAAGGTTATGGGCCCAGGAGAGTGAGTAGGTACATGTAACTAAGAAAGGAGTCATCGAAAATTATTTGAAAAAGGGTACGACCGAATCATGTCTGCGAATGTATGGTATTGAATTATTAACAAAAGATAACTATGACAGTTGGAAGGTACAGATAGAGGCATTACTTGTACGAAGCGACTACTGGGAGTATTTAAGTGGAGAAAGGCCAAGACCAAATGATGCCGATACGCACATAGCAGCCTGGAAGGCAGCGGACAGGAAAGCTAAATCTGAATTAATATTAACCGTACAGTTAGTTTCCCCAGACCCAGAGAATTAAAATACAATTATTTATTTTCTTACAAAAACGTGAATATTACAAAAACTACTAAACCGATGGTCAACAAACTTAAAAATTCTATTAACTATTCCTACATTTTCGTCTTAATCAGATCACCCGTTCGAGAATTTTCGCGGAACAAACATACATACCTTTATATGTACATACAAAAATGATTTGTACCCCTCGCTCGCTTCGCTCACTCGGTCAATAAATAGTAACGTGTTAGTTTTGTTTGTACATTGTGAACATCGATTTTAAATTGACGGTATTATTAATTTACATAATACAATATTTTTTTACGAATATTCCACTATTCTTTCCCTTAAATTATAGTTTCGATTATTCACGATTTTTATCGATTAATAATAAAACCTAAGTCACATCTCTGGTTTAAAAGACCATAGAACGTAACCTAGTTACGTCTCATATAATTTTTATATTTTATAGAAAAATGTACATAAAACTTCTCTAAACCGAAAAAAACACCATGTCTCTTATTAAATCGTTATTAATGTACAGTATTTAGTGTTGATCTATTTCTTTATTATTCAAATTTGTATTTATATCGAAGTCAACATTTTCCTAAACGCAAACATTTACGTTCTATGGATGTGTCAGGCATATCATCGTGTTTGAAACAGACTGTAAAGGCATTTCATTGAACTAGTTTTTTGTGTCAATACGCCATATTTTCAAAAGAGTATGATATTTTTTTGAGATACTTACCAAAAAGGTTCTGTGGCTTAGGCATGAAAGCGTAACAGACAGACATTTAGTTGCGCATTATTTTTATTTTTTTGTATGGATTTCGAAAGTTGGAGACTTTGGTGAATTTGAAAAGTCTTATCTCTACTTTTAAAGTAGAGTATGCCTATGAGGGTGATATAGCCAAAATACCTGTCATACTGATTACGTAAAATTATAGCTAAAGTTTATGCTGCCTCCGTGGCACAGTAGTTAGAGCGTTGGGCTCTATAAAACCCGGAGGTCATGGGTAGTCAACCCGAATCCCACTCGGAACATCACTTTGTGTGATTGTTTCCAGTATGGCTAGGACATTGCAGGCTTGAGCCACCTGTATGTCTGAAAAGACTGATTATTCCGTGTTTCGGAAGGCACGTTTAGCCGTTGGTCCCGACTATGATCCAAGTAGGTCTGGTTTCCCTTGTAAGGGTTACGGAGGTCAGATGGCAATCGCTCTATTGTAATAACCAGACTTGTCAAATCTAGTACCCTATTTTCACCGGGGATAGTGTAGTTTTCCAACAGTGAAAAAATTATACAAATCGGTTCAGTAGTTTCAGAGCCTATTCAATACAAACAAACAATCAAATCCTTCCTCTTTATAATATTAGTATAGATAATAAAACACGCTTAATATTCTAAAGCAGACGAACTCTATAATCTTGCTGTAGCGTTTATTTTATACCTTCAAATAATACACTTAAAGCTACTAAATTATTTAAAAGTTAGTCCGTATAGCTCTAAGATAAATCTCCTGAGATTAACTTTCTAATTACTTTCAATTATCTCTCGAAAATGGTGAACTGTTATCCGGTACTTAAATATTCAAAAGATGTGAATAGAGATTACGAAATAATTAAACCTGACTGCTTTTCCTTGAATTTAAACAGATGAAAACTTACTAGTAAGACCGTTTACACATTACGCCGCAGCGGCAGCGGTATCGCCGCAGTCGCGGTACCGCTGCATTAGTCCCCCTTGGATTTATATTATGGAGTCTTGCATACGCTGCAGCGGCGCGGCGGCGAGCCTACATATAGGGGCAGCGAAAAACGCTGCCGCTGCGGCGTAATGTGTAAACGCCCTAAGCTTAGGCATTACCTGAAAGTAGAGTAAAAATAACTAGCGCATTTGACATAATCGAAAACCCTTATTGCTATGGTAAAAGATCGTTCAGTAGCTAAAAATTTGCAGCTTCTATTGTGGGCGACAGTCTATAGAAAAATTACTCAGACTGACTCGATGGTGTATTCCTTTCATTGACCTGCCACCAATGACGTTCAATATACAACTAGACACCCAATCTCTAAGAAAAATACCTCAAAAAACGTCCGAGTGGCTTTGACACTGATGACATTAACACGTACGTTCAAATTAACACCTTATCTCGTGGCATTTAGTGTTTAATGTCAATTGTATACAACTAAACGAAAACTCTGCCCAATAGTCGGGTGGGCAGACTTTTGCTTCGGACAATATTTGAGCGTGATTGTGAGTCTAGTTTTTTAATTGAACGTCATTGCCTGCCACTTAAGCAGGTTTTGCTCAGTCTAATAGGATAGTATAGGTTAAAAACACAATGATTTAAAACAGGGCGTAAAAAAATATTTTTGCTACATAAGTAGGTAGTAAATGAACACACATTAAAGCTCTAGTTGAAGCTGAAATTACTTTAATTAGTTCCAAATCCCACGTCAATGAGTCCATTAGGAAAGAGTCTGTTGAAGCGGCAGCCAATTAGTGAGGTGTGTTCAAATCTGCAGGGGCTTTCATTCCGGTATTTTAATCGCCGGCCTGTAGACATAGACTAACAGAAGGGAAAGTTTTTTGACCACGTCTATAGAAAAGTAGCTAAGCCGCTCATGCAAGATTCCGGAGATTGGTCTTGAGGACCTTTTCTTATGTATGTCTGGCTAGCTACCACACAGGTTAGTTCACTTGAAATCAAAGGGAAATTTGATTTAATGTTCTTCAACAGCAAAGGTCGCAGTGGCTAAGCATCGCACGCAGGCAAGGTGCGTGATTGTCTTCTAACTGACAAAAAATAATTTAAGTCTTACCAGGCGTAATGGACAGTGAAGCACCATTACAAAAGTTCATTATAATGCCCCCAAAATAGCTTAGGTTACAATGGTTCTTAGAATGTTGTATTAACATTATTAACATCTAGATTAGAATATAAGTCTTTTACTTAGGAAATTCGGATAATTTTATAGCTCTGTAAATAAATGAAAAAATCCATGCAGTGATTTACGGGCATGGAAAAGTGGAAAACTATTTCAATCACGACATTGAAAAACTATCAGTATCACTAGTTCAAAACGGAGACTAAAAGTATACTTGCCACGTCATATACTTTTATTACATACTAACCTGAACATCACGTAGGCAGTTAACCACGCTAATTAACAAGACCCTTCTGTACTTAACTAATCGTTTCCAATTCGTTCTAGTTGTTTTATAGTAAACTTTCGGTCCCAACGCAATGGTTATACGGACTGGACGTCGTGTCCCGGTAATTGCTGTGCGAATTTTGGGACAATACCCAGCTCCAATCAGTTATGGTAATGAGTCGGGAGCATCGATACTCATGCGGATTTTGTAACGAGCGTTAGTTATAGCTTTGTTTGCGTCTGTAATGGAAATGTGGATGGTAATGATTTATTTTCATTTGTATTCGTTTTACATTATTGCGTCGACATAGTAATGTGTTATGAACCTTTGATTTTTTTATCATTTTATTTATAAAATTGCAGATATAAAACGATATTATTTGACTTTTTATGTATCTCTGATTCAGAATGTAGTTATTTTCACGAGGATTTTTTTGCGGAGTAAAATGATTTTAATCACCATAGCCGCAGGTTAACGGAATCTGCGGCCGTGTGTGAAACTCTGGATGAAGGGAAATGTAGTAACTTAATTGATAAAATGAAGAACAAAAGCTTTTATGATAAAATAACCTATAAAAAATCCTCAAAAAACCATCTCAAAAAGTTACATAGGCGGATCATCCTCCTTTTAGCATGTAACGACACGGGGTCACCGCTAGCACGCGCGTAGTTACAGTGGAAACATCTCCTTACCGCGGCACTTCGGGCTCCCGGCTGGGGTTCACTATATCTCATGGTGAAATGTAGCAAATTAATTACCTATACAATAAGCAATTTTTTTTCTAATCTAGTAATTATGTCGCTGTGGTCTGACGTCCTACATTATGTATTTTTTAGGGGTTGCACAGCAAACAAATTTCTCCAAGTTAAAATATTTAATTCTGCAAACTGATGACAGACGGCAGTAACAAAACAATCCTGCATCGCGCAAGCAAAATGTTTGCGGTGGCAAACATTGTCCTCAAGCTGCTTTATTAGTCAAATTATGATGACGATCTGCCACTTTTGGCAAATCCAAAATTTCCGTCAGTACAAAAAATATAATACACAAAACATTCAGGAAGTAAAAGCTCCTTTTAGCGCGTAACTACACGAGGTCACCGCTAGCACGCGCGTAGTTACAGTGGAAACATCTCATTACCGCGTCGCTCCGGGCCGACTGGGGGTTAATTTCATTAACACGGACTCAACGAATCGTGTGATAACTTTAGCAGGGCTATGTGGAGGGCGCCCTTGGGATCTCTGATGTTTGCAGCTATTGTACGTCGACGTGTTTAATCGGACTTAATTATTCTATTTTAACTGTTTAACTGTCTTAAGTGATAGTGGAAATTGAATCGAGCGTTGTGTATTGTTTGGTCGTGAGGGAAATATGTATACAAATTATCAGACTTGGTACAGATTGCATTGCTGGGAAATGATAATAATATTGTTAAAGTATATTGAAACCATTTTGCATCATATTAATTGTTAATATGAATACGACTAAATAAGCTGCAACAGAGGGAAGTTCAGAATTGCCTAGAGAGCCTAGAGAATCTAGGCCAACTCTAGGCATGCCTAGTTTGGGCCTAGATGTCTCTCTAGGCTCTCTATAGGTTATGGTGGTACCAGAAAATGGATAAAAATTAACTCTTTTTTTAATACCTCTAATGGTAAAAGAATTTTTCAGACATTACTTTCGGAGCCAATTCAATACAAACAAACAAACAAATCTTTCCTCTTTATAATATTAGTTTAGATAGATTTCAACAAAAGACACATCAGTAATTAATGTACTCTTTTATTTTTAATAATGGCGCCATACGACTACTTTACAGCAGGCTCAGCACTCCGTGATCACGACTGCTGTATAGTAGGTAGTCGAAACGTCGGGCTTAAATTTAAAATGTAGAATATATCGCGAGTTTTTATCCGTTTAAGTTGTTTTAATAATGAGCAGTAACCGCGTAAACATCAGAAATCACAATGACGCCATATTTCCATTTCAGCATAATAAAGATAAATTAAAAGAAGCTTGCGTGAACCTCATATTTATCATTATACTCGTAGAGCAAATAAAAAACAAAACGGAAAAATAATATCTTCATTTTCTCTTGGACTTTCCTGTTAATTATTTAATAAGTTAAGGTAATAAATTAGAAGAAGATGAAAAGATGAGTGGCCACTTGAATATGAATCAAAAGGAATTAATGGATCCTAATTCGAACGGTACAAAGCAAATATTTCAGTTTATGTAACAAATGGCCGGCGGGCACGAAAGTGTGGAAAAAATACGGTAAAGTGTAGGTCGCACTTCCGTCTTCAGGGGTCTGTGTAAGACGTTTATAATGATACCTGGACAAATATTGATTTTTTTCTAATACATTTATATTAAGAATAATCTAATTTGTGTACAGAAAGTAAAAAAATATATGTTACTTTTTTACATTACTAAAACACATTAATAAATAAAGAATTATTATTTTTACTATCTTATTTAACAATTTTAAAACAAGTAATAAAACAAAGTCTTGTAATGTGAAATGAAACGCATTGAACGAGTTAATGACACTAAATCAATCTTATGTTGGTATTTGATTTGTAATAAGGAAGGTTTTAAATTATGTATGTTCGGACTTAGTACCTGCAATAACAAGTACAGGCTAAACCTGTTCTAGCGTATTTTTTGTAATAAGAGGAAAATGGTTGGTCTTAGTCTGGTACTTGTTACATTCCATACGATAGGGGGACAATGAAAATCCCTAAAAGGGTTTCCTATTTCACTATCAAACGCGATACCCTAAAGTAAAGGTTCCTTTTTTCCTTCCGAGGTAAGGAACTCTAAAAACAAGGCGGATTTTTCAGATTAATTAAGCTTAGTCGTGTTTAGACGTGGGATGTAATTTGTGTTAGACCCGGGAGAGTGAACTTTGTCCGGGTAACTTTTTCCCTGGCCGTTTGATCCGTGCGCTGTTTATCGAATACTGTTCCTTCATGAATACTCGAGTGATTACAACTTTCCCCGGAGCATGTTAGATTATTAGCTAAATGGTTACAGGTAAGTCTGTTTCTTTTATTTCGATCACATACATTTACGCCTTGGGGTGATAGGGAATATATTGTGAAGGTTCTACACATACTGTAGGTTTTATCGAAAACGAAATAAGAAAGACATATTTTTTTATACTAGATTAGTTGGCAGATAGGCACGCAGTCCACCTGAAGGTAAGCGGTCACTGCGGCCTATTCCATTGAGGAACACTTCACCAGGAAGCGTCGCTCAATGTGCTGCCAGACTGTAAGCCCATGTGATCTTAAAAAACGAGCGCGAGAAGTGGAAGGTGGGATATTTGCGGCAACTAGATCATGATATCAAAGTTTGAATAGTGAATAAAATAAATCCAGTGAAACCACAATATCAACCAGTCAATATATCCCAGCATTACATTTGATCCTACCGTAAATTAAGAAACTTACGCACCAATTGAACAAAAAGCCAGACTCGCTGATATCCAGATCAATAAATATTTGTCTGCGTTGCGGGAATCCTACCCGCTAACCTATCAAAGCGAATCAAGTGGAGCGGAAATATCCATCTAATCGTAATTCTTTGAATATCTTTCGCCTAAATCCAACCTCTTTATATGATTATTATATTTATATAATATCCCCTAAATAAAGTAGTGTATTCGACCATACCCCGGGATGGGCTGGTCAATAGCCACAAGGATGGCACCGGCTCGTCCCAATCGGGTGTGAAGGGCAAACCGGGAGCGTTTAGTTGGTAGTGGACGCTTTAGTCTCGAGTCCCACACACGGCCGCAGATCTAGCTAGCCTACGGTTATGGTGCATAAACGCATTCTACTCCGAAAAAAAAGGGTATTTGACCGTGTCTACACGTTAGTACACTATTCTAATTTTCGTTACGATTTTTATGTTTGTTAAGCGGACACTTCGGCCAGTCCATTTAGGGATACTTAAATAGGAATCATCGCACAATGTGCTGTCACAAGTGTATTGGCTTCTACATAGCTTTGGCTGTGTTCCAGCAATATTTATGTGGAAGCCAGTTCATTTAAAATAAAAACGCTTGGAGATAAAAGAACCTTTTAGAGGTGCAGCACATTGAGCATGGCTTCCTGATGCGTAATCATTCAATGGAATAGGCGGCGGTGGGCGCTTACCATCAAATGAACTATAATATGCCTGCTAATAGAAAGTACATCCAAAAATGGTTTCTTTTTTCAAATCACACACAACACAAAGACCAAACTTGACGAAATTACGTTAGATAAAAATAGCCTGTCAAAAATGATGAATGTACCGGCGAAAAATATTTTCTAGGTACGTATACTACTGACCCAGTTATAAAATACTCATGATAGATGGTTATTGTTTCTCTAATATAATAAACTATAGTGAAAAAATGTTCTTATCTTTTTTCCTTTTTTTGCGAGAAATGTTCTTTGCGAGAAATGTTCTAAGGCGATAATATTTATCAGAGGGATTCAATATCTTAATGGAAGAGGATGACAATATTGATATATTTTTGGCCACGATAGATGGAATAACTTCTGAATGATTCAGTGGTAAACGTTGTAAAAAGAGGAGGATATTTTTAGTCCATTTAGATTTTTTTCACTTAGTGTAAGATTTTATTATTTCCACATTGCAGAGCACACGAATCAGCCCAAATCTCATTTTTTCATTTTTATTGATAATAAGAAGTGTACAAACAAAACTTTTTGATTTTCGTTAAATTTGGCATTATAGACTTGTTTTGACCTTGAAAAAGGACATTGCTACTTTTTTCCCACGATATCTTTAAATTTCCATCGGATAACAATATAATTATGTTTTATTATGTAGGACCTACTTACATAATAATAAACACACCTGGTGTGTTTTTGTTCGTCATTCTGTCACGCCGGAGTATTTTAATATGAATTAGGTACGCACTAGTTTGTGCTTCATGATATTTTGTGTCCTGCATTTTAATTAGCCGCACTCACTGAAATTCCTTTGTATTAAAACATACTTTTGTACCTTAGCTTTGTTCCTAGAACAATGACAACCTTAAAACTGCACACTCCCACAAACCGCATACAAACACTCGTTACCAGTTAGAATTCGTCCCCGAAAAACGTTCTGTTTCAAGCAAGCTGAGGGGTTGATAACGCTTCGTCTACTGTCTGGGACTGATTGGGACGTCAAATAAACTCCTTCGTCGAGTCGCAGCACCCGTCCACGGGGCACGTGATCCGACTGTTGAGCCGATTTGATTCTGTACTGATACGGAAGGTAGGATAGTTGTTCTTCATTTGTCTCTTGTAACACGGAAGGCCGCGGTCGGTTAGAAGCGGTGGTAGTTTTTTTTTTTTGTAATTGCTATGAGATTATTTTGACTGTTAAACCCAAGCCGATTTTATTCTGTATTGATACGGAAGGTAGGATAGTTGTTCTCCATTTGTCTCTTCTTAAATAGTTGTGGCCGGTTAGGAACATTCGGTTTTCCTTTTGAATTTTTTCATGCTAGGTGAACTGAGGTGGACCACGGGCAAGAAAAAGTGCCCGTGGTCCACCCAGGTGAACTAAGCAGGTGGACCACGACCCATGCCTGTAGCCAGTGATGGGTTTTTTAGTAACGGTCGAGCCGATTTCATTCTGCTTACTTATACGGGGGGTAATAGTCGTACTTCATTTGTCTCTTCCTAGACAGCGGCGGTAAGCCGTGGCCGGCTAGAAGCGGTGGGTTTTGTGAGTGACATGACTGTCGTGTCGAGCCGATTATATTCTGTACTGATACGGAAGGTAGGATAGTTTGTACTTCATTTGCTTTTTTCTAGACAATGAAAGCCGCGGCATGTAAGAAGCGGTGGGTTTTCGTTAATATTAAATGCAATGTGATTTGGCTCTACCCAGATAGCTTTTATCTGGCTAGATAGTGCTAAAAAGCGGTGGTTTTAATCGAGTAATGAGATTCATTTCATTATGAATGAAAATTATTATGATCTGTTTGAATCAGAATTGGAATCATTTTTATTGCTTAATATCCTTTATATACGGAAGGTATGATAGTTGACCTTCATTTGTCTGTTGGTCCTACTTGCACTTTCAATCACCAAACCATATTGCAATACTACTTCTCGTACCTCAGTCTTATCTGAGAGTGTGGTTCTTTCCTGGTCAAGCAGGCCTGTTTCGACAGCAACTGTCTACAGTAGGGTCAGTTAGGGTAAGAGGAACACCGGTGGAAGAGGAACAAAACCATCATAACTCATAAACTACAGAGTTTAGCTGTATGTTCTACCAGTCGATAAAAACTTTTTTTTATATTTTGCGAAAAAGCAGTCGCTATCATAATACCACAACTTCTGAGTAAATAAAAACCTTTTGTGGTAAAACACTGCATCTTCAAGTTTTCTAAATTCTAGACGCTCGCTCCTCGGTCAAAGCTTCGGAATAAACATCCAAAGTGTAGTTAGGGAAGTTCAATACGGGAAGCTCACTCGCTCAGTGTACTTGATAAAACAATAAAATTATTTAACATATTTCTGTACGTTTTGCTTTTTATGATCTAGAGCCAGAAACGATGGATTTTTCGAACGTAACTCGGGGTTCTGATCACCAATCCGCATTTGGCAAATGGTGGTGATAAAGCCAGTAGCCATCATTTTAACGATGACTTGATTTCAAAGATGAAGGCATTTTTCGTGTAATGGGAAATGAAATAGACTGCTACTTTACATCCTTTACTTTGCTTATATTCGTATATTCGAGACGTCATATTGTTTTAAACTGTGGTTTTAAAACTAATAAATTACAAACATAATGAATATCGTCAATAGCACGAACGCCGATTTGATCACAAAGTATGAACCGATCTTGAAATTTTTATGGTCTGCGGTGACGGTGCGAAAAGCATTCTTCTAAGAAAAAAAGAGGACTGTGCCATAATTATAAGAATCTAGTTCATTAGAAATATGTATCCCCATCGCAATCCAGAATTACAACGCCTGACTAAACTCTAACAATTTTGTCCCAGCACGTGGTCACATTCATCACACAGATAGCGAAATAGAATTATGGCTCGTAAATCTGTAACCGTGTCGTGTTAATAATTTTAAAGTTCCCGCTGGATTTGAGCAACCCTAAAGTTTCTCAATTTATATTCATATTTTAAACCTGACCGCTGAAACTCGGTGCCGTGTTTACATCAAACTTTGGAAGGAATTCTTGATATGCAATAAATTATGAGGCCTTCGCGTTCCGTATTTAGTGTGTTCATTCCTTTAACTGTGGTTTCAATTAATTTGAACAATTGTGTCAAATTTCATGTTGTAAATATTACAAAACATGTTATAATAAAACATTAGCTTTTATCAAAAGTCAGATAGCACCTGAAATCAGAATCAAAATAAGTTTCAATGTAGTGTCAGTCAATATTATAATATCCCTTTGTATGGCAAAAGATGGATTCTAGCTTATTCATTATCCGTTAAATTGGTATAAACTAAATTTAATGTAATCAAAGTGATACCAAAAAATATCAAAACTTTGATTGGTAAATGTTTTCATTTACAACAACATCTCGCTTATTGTAATACGTTTTATTAAATAATTATTTAATAACAAAAGTATAATAAATAAAGTGTTCGGAAATATAATCTATAACAAACAGACCGGCTCTTTCAATAAATCTTCTGGCGAATCGCTTTGTACATATTTCCAACATTTTTATTAAAATTTAAAACCATAAAGATATTTCATACATTTCCAAGTATGATTCAAGTTATTTTTCTATGGAAACGACTTCACATCGTAATGATCTCTTTGAGGCATCGACTGTGGTGAATATAAAGTACCACAGATTCGGAATTGACTGGGAGATTTTATTTGCATTTTACAGGGAAAAGGCGGGTATTCTAACAATGAGCATGTAAATACTTGTGTTTGCTTGTTACCGAGCTCCGTAATAAATGGAGTAATCAAATAAGAGATTCGGGATGAAATAAAAGCAAATAAAACTCATTCGAGCGATGTCCTATTTTCGAAAAACAATCACTAAATGAATTTAGAATTAATGGCGCCAGTGGAGCTTGACATTCTATCGCTCGTGTTGTGATAGATGAGGATTCGGTGACTTGGTTGACTGTGGAGTGATATGTGTTCTAAAAATTGGTTGAGTTCAAAGCTATATATGTATATACGTTATCAATGTGCCTGTTTCAAAATTTGAAATTACTTACTTAAAATAATTAAGAACTTAACTTTTGTATCAACCTAAATTATAGCCATATTATTCTATTACGTGACATGTCGTGCTAGTGAAAGAGGGGGGAAAGATATTAATGTACGTCATTCGATTTCGACCCTTTTTTTATAGTTGTTTAAAAAAAATCTTAATCGAGTCATTGGTGGAATCGTTAAAATCGTAATTATTCAAACATGTTTCAGTGATATAACATGATTTCCCTTACTGAATTGTACTCTTAATGTTACTGCTTACACCAGGTGCTTATGAAAACATTTTATTTGTTATGTAAACAACAGATTGACGCGATAAATAATACATCTAAGTCATTTTAATAATAATAAAACAATTCGTTTCTAATAGTACCTAATCAAAGTGGATACTGATAAACGAAATCATTCTCTTCTTTTCCATTTACTCATACGCGTAGGAAAGTTTACTTTATCGGTAAAACATTATGGTCGTTTATATAATAGTTATAGCGTTTTGTTATGCTCAAGATTTTTGGCACGCAAAAGTTTTGTCTCAAAGTTAAAACTTCGTTAAAAGCCAGCGCGAGTGAATTCTGGTAAACGTAGTATTCTGTGAAACGGAATAGACCAGACGTAGTTTTAATGCCAGTAAAATATTAAATACACACACAGCTCAATCATAAAACGAAATATGAAATAAATCCTGCCAAGTCAAAGAATATGATTAGCTACATCAACAAAACTCAATTCGAAGTTTACTGCCAATCTAAATGAAAATGCTTTTCTTTTATCTTTCCGCGGATTTTTCCGAGTCTTTTGCTCGTCTTGTGAAAGAGATTAAGCATTCTTTAAATGGATGAGGCCCCGGTTACGGTGTTTGGGATGGGGAATAATAATATTTCTGTCCATTACGTTGCAAAAAATATCTCGTTTTATGGGCGAAATATTTAAATGTTATGCATTTTGTAGCGCGGCATGTTTAAATAAGTATAAATAAATGTGTTTACACGGGTAATATTGTATTTTGATAATTTTAAAGCATTTTGCCGGCTTAATGGCGATATAAGATGTTCGTGTTAGTAAAAGTAAGGGCACATGTTTTGCTTACAAAGTATGCAAAAAGTGTTAACAAATTGAAATCAAAATTCTAATATAATTAATATTTACACGTGTAATGTTAATTTAGTTATTTGTTAACCTCTCTGAATATAATACCTACTCGTATATCAGCTTTTAGAATACGCTATTTCAGCTGGCAGTCTGATCTGAAGGCTACCTGAGGGACTCCTAACTAGAAAGTGTCACTCAATCGAACCTTTTATTTCAAGTTGTAATGGTCAGTAAAGGTGGATCCAGGTAGAGAGACCCACTCTCACGCAGGCCGTCTTAATTCTCTAAATAGAGATTAGTGTTACTTGCCTCTCAAAACCTTAATAAAACAGACTTTTCGTAAAAACATTCTGCAGCGTCCATAACTAAGGTTTAATAAAAAAATCTTCGCCCGGCGACTGCCGAAAGCCAATCAAATATTTTCTTAACGTAGCAGAGATGTTATCTTTTAATATTATACTTCTGATCCTCGATATTACTATTCGATAGACGACATAGCAGGCGTACTTTGCCTTTTATTAGTTTAATATTATCTTTCTATCACGTAATGAAATCAACGAAAGCTTTTTTTATTGGCAAAGGAGAGTTATTTTAAATCTGGATTTTAACTTGAAAAAACGTAGAAGTAAAGCTTTGAAGTAGCCTATTAATATTCCGTTGCAAAGCATATCGCAGTTTCTCTACTTTGCTTCGTCCATTAATTTTTTATTATGTAGAATGTGGAATACCTTTATTTTTCATTTTTATGATTTAGTTCGCAGGCATGGTACCTGCCTCAGTGGGAAGTGGGCCTATCTAAAGTAATCAATTTATACCCAAAACCACATCAAACACAATTTTTCCTTGACAACAAACCTACCTGTAACGCAAAAGCAAATTTATATCTGTCTTAAGTTCGGACGAAGCATTACCGTTGGTTTTTTCCCCCGTGACGGATGCTTGCCGCAATTAGCGTCAGGAATTACACAAGAAAACAGCAATCCATCACCTGCCTGTGAAAAAATAAAGCCGAGAAATCTCCGTGCACAGCTTATACAAAACGTCATTCAGTGAACGGGAGTGACGAGGCGGAATTATCGCTATAGGGCTTTATATTAGTAGGTGCCGCCTATCTTTAGTGATTTTATTGTATTGTGTAGGTACGAAAATACCTCATTGAATTACCTAAAAGTGATTATTAAGATTACCACGAGGTTGAACGAAATTAAAGAGTATTTTTTGGATTTATTCTTAGCTACATTTTTCCAGTTATTGAAACTGCCACCATCGCGCGCCACATCTATCACCGCCTACTGTATTTACACGTATAGCAACATTTTTTACAAAAAATATTCATAAGCGCAAGATTTACAAGATACCTACGTGACATCACAAAGTTGTACGGAGTGTTTTTGAAAAAGTCTAAAAGTTAGCTTTTATAATTTTAATTTTGTAGTCTGCTATGTGATTCTTTTACAATTCTAATAATAATAATAAATATAATCAACAATCCATTTATACATTCTAGAAATCTTATGGCATTCGCCTAAGATCTTAAATATAGGCACATGTTGTGTTTTATTTCGTTCAACGACGTATACGCCCCTGTGGCCTAATGGATAAGGCATCGGCCTCCTAAGCCGGGGATTGTGGGTTCGAGTCCCACCAGGGGTAATTATGTTTTCCCATAGCTGGGTTTGGGTTATTTTCGATATTTTTTTGAAAAAAAAAACATTGGAAGATTTTTTAGAATTTTTTATTTAATATGAACCTTATTTTTCTAATTGTTCCGTATACATTAGAATTGTTCACAACAAAGCTATAATTTAACAAACTCCGCAGTACAATGCACCAGCAAATATGCAAACACAAGTGCAATCCATCGCTTAATCTCATGATCCGTGAGGACAGCAATCTGACAGAATCGTAGGCACAAGACCGACGGCTTTACGCGCTTTCAGCACAGACGTGTTAACTCCACTAACTTGCGTACCGAGGGTCTTAGGAGGATACAGAGCAAATACAAGGTAGAGTTGCCATGCCGTGTTTGTCAAAGTCAGATTTGTTGTATTCATATAGAGCTTATAAAAGAGACTGCATTTGAAAAATGTTATGCGTGTAAAGAAAGAAAAATTTTTGGACATTATTGGCGCAGGCGCAGAAGACCGGGCAAAGTGGAGAAAGTTAAGCAGAAAAGCGGACCCCGGCGCACTAGGCTGGGAAAATGCTAGGACGAAGAAGATTGGCGCAGGGCTATCCAGTGCTATCATGGGTGCCAGAAAACGGTCAACACGCAGTCATTCATTTAATTGCGGCATCAGTAGGTATTGAATAGTAGGTTAATGAACCAAATAAACCTTTTTCTTTCTTTCTATTATAAAAACTTACTGCCACGAAGAAGATAGGCAAAGATATATTATGATTTTCTTTTATCACAGCAAAACATTGAAAAACAAACATTTCAAAAAAAATCATAGTGTTAAAATAAAACAGTCTAAGTATGCCACAGAAATCTAAATAATTGTCTTATTATTTAGATTTCTGTGAAGTATGCAAAATGATGTATTTGAATACTACTAATGATATTATTCTACTAAAAATCCTAGTCAAAAAATAAACAGTAAGATAATAAAAATATAACAGATTTAGGAAATTGGATCGCCTTACGAGATCACCTCTTGTCAACGTTGTAAAGGATCACAAGGTAGGAGGAGAAAAGACGAATTTCTACGTGGGTGCAATACATAAGCGATTTCCAACGGGGTTTAAAAAAATCAATCGGGTTTAATCCCGCTTTGTCCGAAGTCAGAGTCTAGTTGGCTGGCGGCCATCTCCACAGGTAAAATAATCATTGATGTAAACGAGTGACCAGAGCTGTAAACAAGAAATCAAGGGCAAAAAGTAAAGACACCTCCAAAATTCGGAAAAAAGGTAGGGACACCAATTGTTAAACACTGTGCCACGCTTTCCATTATGGGAATGCGAGCATTTCTGCAAAGTACCTACATAATGCACTGTGTTTAAAATAATAAGAAAAAAGGTTTATCAATGCTGCCATTACCTTTCAAGTCATTAATACCTATACCACCCATGACAAACATTTATGTGAAGAACATTTAATTTGTGTTTGTTCATGGTTTGTTCTATGTCTGGATTTTTATGAGTAAAATTATTAGTATTTTGAAATTGAGCGACACATGACGTCAATTGCGCCTGTCCGTTACGTTAGCAACGCATTATTTTGTCAGTGTGTGTGTGTCAGTTTTAACTCCAAAAGGTATTATCCTAACAGCATTTGAACCAGGTAGTAGATTATTTATTTGAGATTATTTGTGGCACCTTCGTTGTTTCTGATACTTATAATATTCGTACTAGTGCTCTAGCAGCTTTGGGGTTCACTATTTATTTATTATTACTGATATTACACGCTGGAACTCCCCAACTTGCACCACCATCTTCCGGGTTGTTCTGGATTCGGGTCACGAATTCCGGCTATGGGCCGTGTCCAATAGATGGCAGCTCATCCCGGATCAATCGGCGGCGGAGGTGTTCTTAATGGAGATTTTACACGTGATTTCCGGGCCTCGGCGATGCCTGTTTGCGCCATTAGCCTGGGAACGGCTTTGCTTTTTAGTTTCAGCTTTATTGACCTGGTTTTGGACGTTGAATTACTCCACTAATGGATAGATTTGGTGGAATTAAGAAGTAGTTTTTGGGCTAAGTCATACTAAGCTGTTTCCCACAAGCTTCAATTTCTTAGAATTTTTTTTAGTAGCCATGTAAGTGACCATTCTTGGTCGGAACTAGAATGGTCACGGGCTGATGGTGCATAAGTCAAATAGGATGGCTTCGCTATTTTCGCTAAGCTCGAAATTGGGCCTTAATTGTATTGACTATGTTTCGGCAAAATTAAAAGGGGAGCCAGTTTGCTTGTAAATAAAAACGATCTTAGATGATACAACTTTAGTAAACGACATCCTAACATAGTTTCTTTTACAATCGAGGATTTATTATATTGGAAGCTTTACCTCATGTCACAGAAAAAGTATATTGTACTGGAGTAGGTTCTTACATAGTTAACACGCTGCTTATCTCTAAGAGCAATTGACTTGCTCTATGGCGCGTGAATACGAGGGGTGCAAAACTGCTGAGCTCAGCGAATGGAAGGTGATACGGTGATTCCTCATTATGCATTATGCAATTTCATAATTAAGATTCTATCATATTATGGGTTCAAATAAGTCCATCGTTTTAACAATGACGTTTAAATAATGGAGGGTCTTTCCTCAGCACAGGATTTTTTTTAGGCTGATACTCTAAACTACTTTGCTCATGAATGTTTTACTAGAAACTTTTTTTACCAGGGTGGTGCTCAAGTCTACAGCCCGCCTGATGGTAAGTAATTACCGTCGCCTATAAACATTCCTATCGCAATAGCGGCAATTAACTTTACAACCCTAAAATATTAAACGTTAAATTTTAAAAGATTATGTTTGGGTCATATTCACTATGAAATAACAACGGTTACAAAGTTCAAAAGCGCCATACTCATAACAGCACAGAAATGTTATTTTAAAACTGATAAACATCTTTCAACGCGAACCGTCGCGATAACACCATGTAACAAACTGGTGCGGGAGATGTATATCACAATGTGGATGTTTCATCACAAAGTTCCGGGCTCGGTTCGGGCAATTTTAATGATTAATGCGTCGAGTGACAATGCTAGTGCGCGGTTATCTGCGGACAAAGAAAGGGCACGTCTATTCATATATCACGTGCAGACTTGACCCTTCTAAGCCGCAAAATCCTATAAACTGTCTGGAAGTGATAACTCTCGCGCGATGACACGGATGTAGGAAGTTATCTAGACCGCTTGCACAGCTTAATTTCAAAATCATATTCCTTAAAGAATATTTTAAAAAGACTTTCTATTTTAAGACAGAACACTGTGGTAAGTGCAAGGTCACTCTGAAATATATTTAAATATTTTTTATAAAATAGGAAACAAACCATGAAATACCGCAAATATTAAAAAAAATGTAGAGAGCGATTTAGAAGAGTAACTTTCGAGATTATTGCCGAAATTTTAAACCTAGTGGCTATTATAAGTTTTGTGCTCTCTTGTAATCTACCAATAAAGACATTTTTGTCTTAGACTTTGACTTTCAGGGTTATTTTCAACATTGTCAGATATGTTCTTGATAATTTATCTGCCAGATATTTATGAAAAACAAATATTGGTGAAGGTGGCTATTTGTCATTTTTTTCAAAATTAAAACAGCATCAAGGTTATCTCACAGTTAAATTACAATTAGGAACTCAACTGACAGTGCCCAGTGCCTCTACTGGCTCTACTGAAAGAAAACCCCAAGAAATAATACTAATAATATAAATAAATTAGTCAATGCAGATTATAATAATTTAAATACTGCTTCTGTGTTGTAATGATTGCTTCCACAGCCACTGCAGCCACTTCCATGTGCATACTACATGCACATGGAAGTGGCTGTGATGGTTTTCAATCCCAGGTCGGACCGAAAATTTGAGATTTACTTTTTCAGTTCGGAAAATACTCACGTCTTTTCCAGTTCTATCGTATGTCTATGTAAAGACCTTTCTTCTCTTCCAAAACAGGGATTTGTATAGAAACGTCTTGAACAGAGAACTGTTCATTTATTCATCAATTTAATTAAGCCCTGTTTTATTTACAACGGCATTGAATGACCCACTGGACTAATTCAACGAAAAGGAAATTCGTTTTGTCCAAAAAATTTACGGCTGCTTTGGACATTATAGTATCTTTACAGGTAGCAAAAAGCTATAGTTTGTGTTTTTTACATTTTAAAAACCCACTGCACTGCGCTCCATCGCGTGGCTATGTTATCAGTGTGTGGTCATAGGTGTTTTTGCTATACAAATTGAGGTACTCGCATAAACATGTTACAATATTTATAAGTGGCTCCACGCTCTCTCCAGAGCACGGTGCAGTGGGTTAATTGCCTTAATCGCCTCAACTATACAAACAGACCTATGCATTTTTCTATCCGTATTATTTCGATGTTCACTATTACTCTAACCGTATACCGTCCCTCAAATGAATCCTACGTTCCGTAATTCAACGAAAGCGCCACTTAGCAGCTACTGAGACTCAACATTTTGTGTCATATTAAAGCCGGTACCAAAATGAATAGAAATGTTCCATATTATCTCTTGCGATTCCTAATAATTGCATTACCTCCGTCAGACTTCCCATTTGTAGTTTTAGACTAAACAAGCCGCACCATTGTGGTTTCTGCCGCTCGGTCCATTTGCCCGCGGCCAAATTCAGTTTCGGAACGCGCTCTAATGTTCTGCTTTGTGTGACATTAACAAAATGGCCGAATGGTAATGTTGGACAGCGCAGCACTGGTTAGACCGCCGCGTCCGACGTGTTTACCTTCTCTGCAACTTTATCAGTTAGTTTCTAATGCAGGAGTTACTAGGGTAATGGTTGAAACCTGAGCTGAGTTTGTATGAGATGCGGACATTGGATGAGGTTGGTTCAGTGGTGGAACCTGTTAACATGACCCGCTGCCCCACCCTTACCAAAGAGTCTGAGGTCCGTGACAGTTTTAGTCGGTAGGGTCGTCCTTTAGGCGTCAAACCTGAAATACCCTGCCTTTTAGGGTAATATTCCATGAGGGCGGAGAAGAAAAATGCATTTCATCCACGCATAAAAATGTATGCCTAACGCATAGCATTTCTCACTATGAAAATAAATAAAAAAGATTTTCATTGAGCGGTACTAAACACTTACCATTGGGGCAGTATAAAAACTAAAAAAACACAGTTGCTGGTTTTTCTCCCATTTTCATAAAAAAATACTTTTTTAATTTGTCAAAATAATAGTATTATATTACCAAGTAACTTTCTCAGTCAAATAAAGATCTCTATCGACACAACGAAATAGATTCGTAGCTTCAATTCAAACGAAGGAAACCTCATTACGAGGCGCTAAATTTGCGGTGGAACTTCCTTAATCTGTTGCTATTCTTGTCTCATAGACATGAGACACAACAGGAGTTCTACGGATCCTGTTTTACTAGAGCGCTTTGTATAGGAGATCGCATTTCATTTACTCCTTTCCGTTCCTTCCTATACAAAAATACAAAATACAAAATTCTTTATTGAGCAATAAACAGAATATACCTTATCACATTTTACAAAAAGTGCTTACAACTAAACTTATTACTGTTTATTGAGATCGGTGCCTAAGATGCCTTCCTATGTTGGTGAATTCATTAAAAGATTTTTTATTGTTATTGCAATGTGTAACAAGACGAGCAGATCGTATACCTGATCTGATACTCCTACATAAATATTGCCGGAACACATCCAAAGCTGTTATGGCGGCAGATACCTCCTGTGGGGGTGGTAGCTAGCCAGTCGGACTCTGAAAAAGCCCTACCACCAACCAGACCCAAGGCGGGAATCGAACCCACGACCTCCGTGTTTTTTTTTACCCGAGCGGCTTAGCCACTGTTCCACGGAGGTACTCAAAAGGCGAGATATTTAATAAAACACACACACAACGACACTGAGTCCAAGTGTAGCCGAGGCTAAAAGCATAATATACGTGCAGGCGTGAACGTAGCAGCGGGAGAGCGTTTAAACACGCATTAGAGCGAGTTCGGTCATTAGACCACCTCGCCTCAAGACTTTGCTCTTCGCACTAAAGTTGAACGGCAACTTTTCCCAATTCTTGTTTAGTGCTGGCCTACTTACGGTTAGACTTGTGGTTGGAAAGAAGTTACGGTAATATTTTTTTCTTAATTGGAAAATAAAATGTCGTGAACTTTAAGTAGAGACACGCAAAGATTCAGCAATATTTATTTTTGAAAATCAAACCGTAGGGAAGAATATTCCCAACTAGCACACAAGCTCTATAACAAGCCGTATACTGGCCGGTTAGAAGTTACTAATAAAGGCATGGGTTCCATAAGTAAGATCTACAGTATATGTACAAGCGCTTAAACCACCGCTGTACCCCCAAAAGGGCCCATTTTGTACGGCTATAGGGTTTACAGTGGGTCTATGCGAGCGATAGTATACGCTTAAGTATCTAAATAAGTTGTAATAGCACGACTGTAGCGCTCGCACCTTATTATAGCACGACTGTAGCGCTCGCACCTTATTAAACCGCGTCTGTATCTCCGATTTAAAGTTTACGGTTCTTTATTGAATATACAGTGGCGATACAGAGGAATTTATAAAACATAACCTATAATTTTAATAAGATTAGCCATTTGGAAAGTATATGACAGTGAATTGCAGTAAGTAAATTAAAAATAATAAACAGGTAAGTCAAGTGTTGTTTTTTCCTTTTATTCGTATGAAATACAAGTGCGAGTAACAGTTTATTGTAAATATATACATATGTTTTAGCAAATATTTTCACGCGCCCTTCTATATATGCAGTTTTTTGATAAAAAATACATTTAATTAAAGATTGTGAATTTTGAATTTAGCTTGTAAAAGATATTTAGGCTTTGATTGTAGTTTTTGTAGTGTCATGGATGAAAAATAGTTACGTGAGTTCGGTTTTTTGTACATATTTATGATTTAAAAATTATAAATTAGTATTCTGAAAATCAATTTTATAAAAGCTAAATGGCGTCTCAGCTACAACAGCCTTCAGAGTTTATTAGAACCTTTCTACCGATTCATGGCGCTTGTATTTGCCGTTCTAGACCTTTGGGTTCTACAATTGTGGTATTAACGTGCTATTAAACGTTATGAGGTGTACAGCAGTAATTCATACTTCTTTTAAGAACCCAAGACTGTACAATGGATAATTGATACCCTATTATAGAGGTCGTTTTATTTAGGAGTCCGTGGTCAGAATCTTAAAACCCTTCTACACTTGACTTATTATCTGGAGACTTTTGCATCAAATTCGTGTTTTTCAGGTCCTACAAGAAAACTGTGGAAATATTTCAACAGCTGCAATGGGCTACGGGAAAGCTTCTGAACCTCAATCTGAACCTACGTATATAATACTTTCAGACAACGCCGAAGCTCAAGTGCCGACAGAATCGGAACCAAATTCAGAACTGCAAAATATATGAAACATCTTTTAATTATATTAAATGTTTTATTTAGTCCCCTTCTCTAGTCCGGCTTCAGCCGTTTTAATGGCCATAGTAGTGGAATTTATACACTTTTACCTGTATAAGGAGTGTTTGCCATGCTTTATCCAGCTATTTGCCATAAAGTTGCTGTACAATTCTTAATTGTAGCGACTTAGGCGCTACTATAGAGTATTATGTATCTGCTGTAGATATAGCATTACAAAGGATGCCATTAACTGTACTCAACAGCTTAAGCCTATACAAGTATACAATATACAACTTAAGGCGTTTCAAAAGAAGTTAATAACTCTGTTCTAACGCCTTTAACTACAAAAACCTTCTACAAGATCTCAGAGCGCTACAAAAGTTACTTATACCTCCTCTTTACATCTAAGGCCTGTACAATAACTCTATAATATGACTTTGTATCTCCTTTGGGGATTATTTTACCGCTCTACGACCATTGTACCGCACGTCTGTTAAAGCGCTTTTAAATACGCTACTGTACAACTTAAGAAGTATAATAAACCCTTTGAACGGCTGTTATACAACCTTCAGGTGGTACAGAAGCAATTTAAGCAGCTTGCGTGTTTGTTGGGTTATAAATGGCGAACTCTGTCTGTCTGTTACGCTCTAACGCGTAGCCAACTGAACCTATTTCGATCAAATTTGGAACAGACTAAATCAAGACTTAAGAAAGTACATAGATTTTTATCGAAGCTGCAAGTGGCTTAAACTGGAATAAAGTTAAGGACTGTTTTGACTGACTTTTTGAATATTACAATTATCCAATGACACTATTATCTAAGGAAACCGCGAAACATTGCACACATCAAAAGATGCTTCCTAAACATTAAAAAAATCAAGCACAAAATAATTCAGCATTTATCAAAATAGCTACATCAGATAATTTTGAACACGGTTCTATGTGATGCAGACAATTCGTGTGCTTAAGTTGCATAAAACCCATTATATCCCGCACCGAACAGTTTGAAAAACAGATTAAAGCGATGACACTAGTAGTAAAACAACAGTAAAAGCGTCAGCAGTAGGGCGACCAGTATTCATGATTTAAATGAGATCAGCATTTTATATTCGGCTTCGTGACTTTATGTGTGAATTGTTTAACAATATTGAGTTTACGTAAGGTAGTGTGCAAAGTTGATCATATTTATTAATACTTTTAGCAATTGTTGAATATAAATAAACGAAAAAGTGCTCCAAACAATTAGTAAATTATTTTTTTCTGAAGTTGACACCAGCTGATGTCGACTTCATAACTATTTATTTGAAGGGGCTTAATCCACGCACGGTGCAAACAAGTTGTGAGCATTAATCTAAGTCCTAATTTTCTAAAAAAACGCTCTTTCAAGTTCTGGCGTCCATTGTACAAGTTATGCTTAGTTTTAGGCGCTGCGTGAATAAAATTCGCAAGGATATTTTGTGGTTGTCCAAATAAAAAGGGACCATAAGGCGGTAACTAGTTTCGGGGGTTTTTAAAGACTTGTAAAATATCTAAAGAAAGCATTTTTATGAACTGTATTTTTGAAAAGATGATTGTATTTACTACACATACATGTGTACTACTTTTCGAAAGATCAATCCGAAAAAGTTTTGCATTCGTCTAATGTAAAAAATACGTTACCGCGTTAAGGTCCCTTTTGATTTGGACTGCCACATTTATAATATTATAATAATGAAAAGAATAACGTAAAAATTAAGAGTGTCTAATGAAAATGGTACATCTGGCGCCCCTACCGCACCCACAGATAGAGAAAGAAGTCGGTTCGCAGACATTAAAAAGTTGCACGTTTTTTGGGTCATCACTGTAATGTCCCAAGTTTGTCCCAACTCGCGGGCGCAGTTTCAAGTTATCGTGAGTTTAAAAATAAAACGGGTCGTTGCTGAATAATGAGGGTGAAAGATTACAGAGCGTTGGGAAAATAAAGAACAAAATGCGATTACAAGAAAGTTACTGAAGTTCTCTCTAGAGAGAGATCAAGAAAGAAACTAGTGCTATCTCTAGGTAAGAAAGAGTTACAATACGCGTCTGTGGTCTAATCTAGGTATTTAATTCTATAAATACCTTACTTTTTGTAAAGAAAGCTTTTATGTGCCATTATTGATGAAAAGCAAATCCTGCGGCCGTGTGTGGGACTAGTGCCTCCCACTACCTGCCAAATTTTCATAGTTTCCCTTCATACCCGAAGAAGGACGAGCTGATCTCGTGATTTGTCGGACACACTCAGCATTTCTTCTGGGTTAGGAACAACTCCTGGGCGTGAGTGCTTTCTTCCCAAAGAATGATACCGTACCTAAGCCAAGCGTAAGCGTAGTATGCAGTTTTTGCGCACTCCGCGTGTATTAATTGGCTCATTAAAAAAACGAAAAAAATTGAGGACCTTCACTCATATTAAACGAAAGAACACTCGTTCAAAGTCGCTTACGAAAATTCTGAATAATTTAAAATATTCTTAAAATTATAAAAAGCAATACAAACGATAATCCCCAATGATCTCGTCCTCAATCAGACGCTTCACCGGTGGGATTTTCCTCTTTTTGCCAAAAACGATACATCAATCTGGCGGACAGCTAATTTTGGCAAACAATAACTTTTCGCACCTTCCTCCAAGCTGCTTTCTTTATTCAGCCAACAAAGGAAACGCCATGTAATAAATATGCTGTGTAATAATGCTGCGAGATCGCATTTTATCTGCAACATTGTTCTCTAAAATTTAGCCTCCAACTTACAATATAACAGTAAGTTTTGTTAACGTTAAGTTGCGCTTTAATCTGAGTAGGGTGCATTTGTTAAACAAGTACAGCTCAGTCATTGTTAAGTTTAACATTTAAGAAGCATTAATTTAAACAAGGAAGGTACCTTATTTTCTTTTTACTTAGTTAAAAGTTGTTTCTAAGTGATTAATTATTCACCAGCCGAAAAAGGTTTACCTGGACTAAGACATTTTTATAACAAGTAGAATACATAGTATACCGCCATTCTAAACGAGAGCGAAGAGTTTGTTTTGGGACTTTCATACCTAGAAAGGGTGAAATTTACCCACAAAACCCCAGGCCGTCCGTTTCTCATGACACCACTGTCAGTGCAGACAGTGGTGTCATGAGAAACGGATGATCCTGTGCATCCATGACATCACCAGCAATCGCATAAATGCGCCCTATAAGACCCTCCCATGCGGTGTGGAGAGGGAAGCACTATATAGATAGAACAAAATTAGATGCTAGAGACAATAAATTCCATAATTTGGTCGTGCGTGGCAGAAAATGGCGACAAAAGCGATTGCGAGAGAAATTCGCAAGATTAGATCAGGCAACAAACTTGGACAGACGTTAAACTGATAAAAAACTTTGTAAAAGTGTACTGAATACATTTTTAAATACAGCAATAGCAGACAGTCGACCTAAAGGGTCACAGTTATTTCTGTCAACACAATCCCAGCAGAGTAAAGTTGGTCTAAACTCTTGCCTGCTTCCAAATGACTTCAATTTACACCTATTACCCACTTGCTGCTTTGTTTACACGAGGTTAAATTGAACTTTGGGAGAACTCGTTTAAATTAATAAAGTTGTTTTTTTTTATAGTGAACTGACTTTTTCTGTGAGCTATGATGGTGGAGTGGCATTTTGCCTGATGGTTGCAATGTAAATGTATCTATGGAGAGCGTATTAGCTATAGGACATTTTTTCAAACCAAATGTAATCATTCTAAAAAATATGTTTTATTCAAACGTTTATCGTCTATTCCCTTTCATTATTCCCTACAATAACTTTTAGTGGTCAATCTTTTGGATCAATTAAATATGCTGAATACAAGCATGGCACAAGTGAGAGCAAAACACAGGTGTACTATATGACAGCAGTCTGACACTATCGAAGACAAATCTTTACGTGCTTTCCATGCAGCAGACATGGCGTGTTTAACACCGCCAACATTCAGACTCCGGACTCTCACTGAGTGTTGTTCGAACAAAAAATCCAAGGCACAGGATTTGAACTGAAGAACCCGAGCGGTCGTTGCTTAGAATGCGACCCACTAGCCACTGCACCACAGAGACAGCCCCCTAGGGTAAAAAATGCAACGTTATATCTATATCCAAGCATTCTTACTAACTAAGCTAAAAGATAATGCAACAAACCCATTTTAATTCAAGACACTTAAATTAAATCTACGCTAAACACTGGAATCTAGAAATTCAGTAACTAAAATGGAAGCATAATTGCACTGAGCGCAATAATTGCATTTTACACAACAGTGTGAGTACACAAATGGAAGAGAGGGCGCAAAAAAGAAATAACATTAAATCTAAATGGGTCCACTGTTTACAAACGGAGAAAAAAATACAAAGAGAAGATTCCAATTAAACAAATTGATAGATCTCGGAGCTCGAGATCGGGTCGTTCTTGACATCGCTTTGTGATCGCCACATCACAAATTAAAAATGTACAGATGGTGCACACTACATCCATACAGGGACTGCAGTCTTCATGAAACACTGGCTCTGTTACTTTGTTTTAATACTTTGTGACATTTTATTTTCAGATGGAAGATCTAATGCTATGTTGCTACAAAATCTGATCTGTTTCGTTGAAAAGAGATTTGGAATGTTTAATTATTGGTAAAATCGTAGTTCATTTTGCGCTGACTTCTTTGATCTTCGATTCTAAAATTGGTCGTGGGCTCTCCAAAGATTTAAATCTTTGGGGCTTTTGACTTAATGGCAAGACTTTCTCGGAGTCCGACATGCTTGTCACCATAATCAAATATACTGGCATGATATAGGTGTTTTGTGTTTCGCACAATGTAAAAATGAGGGAAAATACAGTATTTAAAAACATTTGTATACTCTATAAACTGCTTAAAGTGTATTTAAAGTATTTTTGCTTCAAAGTACAAGTGCTCAAACCAATGATACAGGTAACTGTGTGGACAGAATGCCAATATTAATGTTGACGTACAAGATATTTATTTAATTACGGTATATAGACTACGGCATGTCTTTTCTGTATATTTGAATTCTTTGGTAACATCCAGGACCATCCAGCACAAAGACTCCCTGGACCTTTGCGATCGGATCTGTGATCCAATCTTTTACATTATTTTTATTGTTTAAATGTTCAATGACGACCGGATTTGAAGCAATTCGGAGTTCTTTGATGGAGGTTTTAAAAGATTCAGCTTCTTGGACCTTCCGTTTTTTCATTAACTTAACAACCGTTTTTATTCATGGCTTACCCGTAATAAATTAGGTATTATTTTTATAAGAAAGGGGTGGCAATTTTTATGAAAGAGGAAGGCTAATTGGCAAGTGTGTCACCTGATTAAAGTGACCATGGACACCTTGCGACTAGGCCTATATAATACCTTGCGCGCTTTAAAAAAAAATTAAGTAGGACTTCGACCCTCCGGCACCCTCACTCACCAAACGGAACGCATTTTTTAAATATTCACGTATGAATCGTGTATTATTGAAGTAACAGAATCACCAACGGCTTCGGAACGTTTTTATCAATCTAAAAGGCAAAAACTCGTTACTCTTTCATTCAATCGCCAAGGTTTTACAACAGTTCGTGGTTTCGATTCCCGCCATGGTGGGTCTGATTGGTGGTAGGACTTTTTCAGTCTAGCTGTGGGGGTCCACAGACAGGTGAAATCTGCCGCCATAATAGCTCTGGCTGTGTTCAGGCAATATTAATGTGGGAGCTAGTACACTTGAAATTAAAAGGCTTGAAGATCAGATGAGCCTACAGTCTGGCGGCACATTGAGCGACGCTTCCTGATGAAGTGTCCCTCAATAGAATAGGCCGCAGTGACCGCTTACCATCAGGCGGGTGCGTGTCTGTCTGCCAATACTGATGTAGTATAAAAAAAAACATATCCATTTTTTTCTCTTATGTACACATTTAAGAAAGTACATAGAGTTGGTTCTGCCCTGCAGCACGTACATATGTTTGCTTGGAGTTGTAGGCGCAGTTTTATCTGCTCGCAAAGTTGCGGTTAATTAACCCGAAAGATTCAAGTTTCCAAGCACGGTGCCGTTGCCTCGGGCTCTCTTCTGACATGTTACTAGTTGTTGGGAACAATCTTAATGTCACGTTTATCATTTGTTTATAATTTGTAGGAAAGAAACGTGAAAATTTAGAAAAAGTCATATCTTAAAAACCGAGCAATTACTGAGGCTTGTTCGATGCCTCTTGTGCTGGCCTACTTCCAGTGTCACTGTGACGTGTTATATTTGGGACATTCTGTATTGAGCTAAATATCCGATATATTTTGTGAAACCGTTAACTATACGTATACCTAAGGTATCATTTAAATGCACTATATATTTATCGCAACGTATATTTTAGGGCAAGTCGGCAGGTCGTATAAGATAATATAAAAAACACACCCCAGCCGCCATGTGTCGCTTAATATCAGCGATTACTCACGACGCGCTACGTGATCTTTGTGGAGAGAAAATAGTGCCCGGTTAGGGCTAATGACTGTGTCTATCGTTGTGAAAGGAGTCTAAATTGCGGTCAGTAAAAGAAATTAATAAATATCTCTGATCACACTGGTCAACAAATTTTAAGGTTTTGTTAATCCATGAAATGAGTTGTGCTAATTGCGGAAGAATACCTCTAAACATACATTTTTATGTAAGTTTTAAGGTCGAGTTAGCTCGCGTTTTTTGTGGAATCAAATAAAAATATTTTGACTTAAGGATAACATTATATTCATAAATCACATATTTTAAAATTTAAAAATGAGTTAATATAATGCTTTTCCGTTTATAAATAATATCTACAGCCTCTCTCTTCAACGTCCAGAAGTAGTCTGCTAACATAGCAGAACTCCATTTACCCTGGTATCGCTGTTCCATGCCTGAAATATCCTGGTGCAAACGTTCACCATGTTCGTCGCTAACATCTCCTATATTTTCAGGACAAAAACCAAAGAATATGTATTTTGAGGGACATTTTACTACCGAGAGCGTACAATGCTTGGATCATATTCTTAACCAGGTTTTCATAGTCTTCAGATTTTTTTTTACCCAAGAAATTTTGAAAAACTTTTATCATGGATGTCCAGGCCTGTTTTTCCTTGTTATTCAATGTGCTTTCAAAAGTCTTGTCATTCATTAATTCTTTTATTTGAGGTCCTATGAAAATTCCTTCTTTTAACTTGGCATCTGTCATTTTTGTAAACTTTTTTTTTAAATAATGAAAAGCTTGACCTTCGCGATTCAGTGCTTTCCACAGCATCGGTGTTGCGAAAGGCAAACATGATCGGCGGCCGGATAGCCAATCTCGCAAGTATTTACCACAACTCGAGCATATTACATGCGGAACCCAGGGCTTGTCTTGATTTTTCACTAGTATTCCGAAATAAAGTTCGTAAGCACGACAGATTCTGGGACTGAAGTTTTCGCTCGTATTTTTTGTAGTGAATTTACCACACACGTAACAAAAATTGTTGGGATTGCTTTCACAGGAACGAGGCATATCAAAAATATAAATTCACAAAGTTTTAGTTCAATCTTCACAATAAAAACTAAAAACAAAATTTGTTTGATACACTTAGGATGTTGCTTGCTGTATGTTACAGTGCTATTACCACGTCATACACTAATTGTATCTTCACGGTGTTTGATAGCTAATGCCAGCGCAATCTTAACGTTCTTTTTGATGTATTAAATCTAGTAAAGTAAAGCCGTGCTATAATAACGAACAAATCGAAACTTGCGAGAGTGCGGCGAACGCAATACAAGATTAAACTTGCATAGCTCGATAACTCGAGCTAAGACACTTGTAATATTATAATTGACGATAAGTATTTACCAAGTACTGCCTATTTTTGTATTTCATCATTCATGGGCAAAACCATTGTTAACCAGTGTCATTATTCACACATCGCTATATAGCCCCAAACCAAGCATTAGCTTGTGCTATGGGTGCCAGACAACGGATAAACATTACTTATGTACTTTTTTGTAAATACATGCATATTATGCATAGAAACACCCAGACTGATACAAACAGACATGTTCAAGCACACAAAATGTTTGTACCGTGCGGGGATCGAACCCGCGACCCTTGGTGTAATAGCCAACTTCTCAATCATTACACCAAATGGCTCGTTGAAAAAATAAAATGTATCTTCTTTTTTCTCCTAGCGTTTTGTCCCTATCTAGTCCGAGTGTGCAAGTGCAAGATCCGGGATTTTGCAAATGTAGCTACTGCCATCTGACCTCCGTAACGCTTATCAGGGGAAAAATACCTATTACGTGATGGCTACATAACCATTCGAATGGATAGGTGATACCCAAAAAAAGGTACATATTTGCCAATAATAAAGTCATTTTATAAAAAAAAGGTAAATGACACAGTTTTAATTTATTTGGACTATTAAAAATAATGTTATATTCTGACATAAAATTCTAGTGTGGAGCCACAAACTAAGAAGGGATACTTGTGGAGCTGAGTGATACGAGTACTTTATTATGTAAAAGCGTCTATTTGATTACACTTGTACCGTGAATTGCAACAGTAACTAGATCATATAAAGTAACATTTAGTGCGTCGAGTTTAGAAACCGAATAAGTCTTATTATCGTAATCGTAAAGGCTGTCTGTACGTCAATAAAATGTTCTCGAAATAAATGTATCGAATTAAGTATTTTTCCACAAATATCTCTAAATATTTCTCTAAATATATTTCAAGCTTCAAGTTTCAGTAATAATTCCCAGTCCGAAGAATTTCATTTAATTCAAACATGACTCATGAATTTAAAAGATTTTTTCATTTGGGCTTCTTGTTCTGTTTTTCAGTCAGCCCAAATATCTAAGAGGAAAAAAGTTATTAAATTTTTAAGTGAATTTTTCGCAAACATCAATCTTACTTGGTAGGAAAACTTTCTCAAACGGGGTCAAATGGTTCTCCGCGAAATGTTGTAGCCGACATTTTATACATTCTTTCGTGGAAATTGCGAGGAATGTTGTAAAAGTTTTTAAAGCATGGGAAACTCTTTTTTGTTTTAAACGGATATCACTAAAAAATAATTTTTTAAACAGGGTACAAAATTCTGGGTACTTATTAAACTACAAGTGAGACATGGCTGATTGATTGGTTGATTTAGCAAGTAATTCGAATTCTCGGCAAAATTATTGAATTAAGTTAGCTTCGGATAAGTTTAAGTCTAGTTTTGATTATTATGATAATTATGACGTAGTTATTTAGAAAAATATAACATATTTAAGCTGTTTTATCAGTTGTAGGTATAGCTGGTTTAGTGGGTAAAATACTTGGCTGTAATATCGGACACTTCCCAGCTCAGACAAAATGTTGGTCGTATTTTTCTAAAAGTTAGTGATCTGCATTTGGCAAGCATGGTATTTACGCTAGTACCCATTTTTGTAATGATTACTTGATTTACCCCTGCGGGAAAAAGGCGTGGTTGTATGTATGTATGTACTTGATTTCAAAGATGGGGGGGCCTTTGCCATGCAGCATGACATAAATAGGCCGATAATTCTTACTCATGCGAAAGACGGTATCATTATTTACCTTTAATTTCAGGACCATTTCAAAACAAAAAAACGTAAGCACTCAAGAATCATGAACATCTCCCAGAGCAAATAAAGGGACGTTTTTATCATATCAGTAAATTGTTTGCTCACCCATTCTAAATCAGCCTCCCTCAGAAATATCATCCTCATATCCCCAGCATGGATGGACGAGTAAAAAAATAAGGACGTCGCGCCGTCTTAATAAAGTGTGAAGCAGGCTTGTGAGTGTGTGGGGCTAAGAACACGAAATAACTTAATACATTCTAGCTTACTTGTGAAAGGTATTTTTTTACTCGTCGTATCGTTTTTACGCCTTTTCTAACACATGAAGGCATTTTTCATAAAATTTAAAGATCGAATAATGGCTTGTGTTGGTGTGTGTCAGGACACGTATTTACGATAATGACTGGCTTATTTGCGTGCTTCATTTTTGTGTAGGCGGCGCGCAGTCCTTATTTTTTTTACTCCTCCGTGATCCCCATATACAGCGCAGGCCCAAAACCGCCCTGACTGATGGGCAACACCTTGCGCTTCCGACTTGTTATCTTGAAACAGTGACGGTTTTTTGCCGTATTTTTCATGGGAACGGGAAATAAATGAAGCGATGCGATGATGGCAACGGAGTGCGCGTTGTTTCCTTTCTATCCATTTCCTTGGATCACGTTTTTTGTATCGATCTTTTGCAGAGAATGAAATGCTTTTATTTTCCGATGTAGGATTTGGATTAACGTTTTGAGCTTATAAATATTTTGGTACAATTCTAAATCACAAAGCCTTTTTGGTCTAATTGATTAAGTACCTGTCCATGAACACCAGGGTACCTACTAAAATCAAAATAAAAATATTCTTTATTCATGTTAACTTGTATCAAGTATTTATGAATCTTCAATTATAGATTCCCAGTTTAAACAGAATTAGTGTCGGTTTTTTTTTTAAACTTATAATTGGCATTATGCATTATAGCTATGAAATGATTTCTATGATCGAGGCATTTGCCCTGCTGTGGAACATAGGCTGATCTAGCATGGAGAGAAACTTTTACAATGATGTTTAGTAAATAATATTTAAATGTTATCTTATTTTCAGCAATGGTGATAAGAACAAATAATATTTCTTCGTTCTTTAGTTGTAATTAACTTTACTCCAAGATACATTTAAGATACAAACTTAAGGGTTAATACAATGATATGTTATAATAAAATCAACTCTGCGTTCAATTTTGAAGCCAAACTGATCCCCTACATAGCACTCTACTTGTAGCTCCCAAGTCAAGCGGAGTGGTTGAGTCTAAATTAAATTCCACTTTGGCAAACTTCAGAGTGAAACGTTTGCGAAATCAACGTATTTCAACAAAGTAAACGAAACGCTACCATGAGGATGCAACAAATAGAACTGGAATGCAACGGCGATGCACCAGTTTACTTGCTTTGTTCAAAAATGCACGTACAACTTGGAGGTTATTTTTGAAGCTTGTTATGGACTTTCAATGAGCACTGTTACTAAAATTGTGATTTGTTAGAGCTCTTTCAGGTTATGACAAACTTCCTATTATGTTTAAATCCTTAAATTATAATAATTCTTCATCCTACTAATAAAGTTTTGCGAAAGTTTGTGGGGATGGTTTAACGCAAAAAAGATAGTTTTAACGTTATTAACATTATTATTATTAAACTTTATTTAGTGCTTTATGTATCTGAACAACACATAAGCTCAAATTTATACGCGGACAAAGTCACTAGCAGATGCTAGTTGCATATACAATTGACACTTTAACAAAACCGTTATTTGAATAAACTAAGTTAATTTAATTTGTTTTGCTAGAATCGAGGTGGTGTGGCCTAAAAACGATCGTTTATAATATATGTTCTAAGATTCTTCTGTTTAACAATTTTCAATCTTATATCTTGAACAGTGTTGCACTTCCATGACAATAAAAAAAAAACTTTCATGACTCATGCCAACAACTAGAGTCGTAGACACTGTTGTAGGAATTGCCATAATAAAATACCTACTCGTTGATGGCCTAATTTTCACTAATAAATCATTTAGGTATTGCCCCATTATACGAACTGAAGGAATTATTCTCACCGACGTTGGACCTAACTAGGCTGTAAAATGTTTATGACCTATCCTAATGCCCATCTCAGAAAATAATTGCTTAGAATAATATTAGACCTAACAGGCTGTTTGGTATTTACGATCCTGAAGTGTCTTGCGTTGGAGTGTTGATGTTGCATAGGAAGTAGCAGGATGATTCAGTAAAACATATTGAGTGCAAGACGGTTCTTTATTGAATGTCCATTACAAGTCAATATAATTCATAACTTATTGCTAATTATAAAAGTACTGAGTAAGCGGAACGCCAAACGTTACACGCGCGACCTAAATTAAGTGTTTTTGGTAATTGCGCAAACTACGTACTTCATTTCCCTGAACATCTTCCTATAATACCGTACCACGTACTCAATACTTAATTTTATTGTATATTTAACTGTATAGGTATAAGACTAGCTATATAATACTAGCGGCCGCCTTCGCGGTTCCACCCACGCGTAATTTCTTTTTTTCAAATATACCCCCCTTCTCTCCATATTTCCGCGATAAAAAGTACCCTATGTCACTCGGGGATAGTGTAGCTTTCCAACACTGAAAGAATTTTCCAAATCGGTTCAGTAACTTCAGAGCCTATTCAATACAAACAAACAATCAAATCTTTCTCTTAATTATATTAGTATAGATTTGATTTTCTACGTTGACTTAATTAAAAAATATTTGTCTTAGAATAGAGGCTATGCCAGTTCTTTTGCCATTACCACTTAGGCAATGTCAATGACCTTAGTAAGTCTCACATAACAATGAAAATAAAACTTTTTACTGATATAAGTAGCTAACCACTAAATTGTATATAGATTTATGTACCAACCGAAAGAGTTAGCTTTGACCATTAATAAACCAGTCCGAATCCCAACAATAACAATGGTAACAAACGCATATGATTTTCATCTCCAAACAGCTAATAAAGGACCACAACAAAGAAACTACCACCATAATCCTTTGTAAAACTAGCCGCTGTCCATTTTTTAAACTGGCAACAGTGCATTCAACTCTTTCTCGACCGCATATTCCCAGCGCAATTGTGTGCACAATTTATTGCATAGTTGAGCCGAGGCGGTTTTGTAATTACGCATCCGACTGTGCTGTGACAGGACAATTAACTCCTGCCCGAAATGAGACCGTTTGGATCTGAGCTTGCGATTAGTCGCGATAAATAGTGTATTCTAATATTGACTAGCAATTAATGGAGGCAGGGTAATTTGGTAGTGTCGCTGCTCTATGTGCTGGGGTTCAAAAACTCTTCCGCCCCCTAGGCGGGTCGACTGCCGTCAGGCAGCCTACTTTTGGGTAGAAAGGGGTAACCGGGGAAGTCTAAGGCTTAATCCAAGCGGAGACGAGTCGAGCGGAGAGGAGATGTTTTTTAAACAACCAATAGAATTGCGTTATTACAATGGAATAAAACAAACAACCACTAGAATTTTGTTAAAACATCTCTTCTTGCATAACACACCGCAAAAATCTACACTTTTGTGGAGACTTCCCCGGTTACCCCTGTCTACCCAAAAGTAGCCCGCCAGCCCGACCAGCCCGTTCCCTTAGGCAGGAGTACCCAGAGAAGAGGCTAATCAACCGCTGTCAGGCGGTTTACTTTTGAGTGAAAAGGGGAAACCGGGAAAGTCTACTCGGTAGTGGGACGAACGCCTTTAATCTCGAACTCGTCGCTAGCCTGCGGCTATGCGTTATACATTGACACTGGTGTTATGAACAAAACAGAATAAAAAAGAATATTCGTCACATAAACATTTATATTGAGTAGAAGCAGGAATCTTTTGCAAAATACCTGAAATTCCGATACCGGTAAAGTGTTTTACGATGCCAGCTCACACCAGCTGCACAGTCAATTTCGCACAACGATATCTATGGTTATAAAAGTTATGATATCAGCACAAACTGTTATTGAAATAAGTACACAGAGAAGGCTTTCTGTTATATCTATGCTTATTATAGTAGGTGGATCTGAAAATCGTCCAGATTGAAAGGGAAAATGTAACCCTATCTTCCCTTCCCTTTTAATCTGGTTTGTGATAGGACTTTTTATGTTCCGACAATTATTTAGCTACTACTATCACAAAAATAAGTGGAACGCCTTTTGTATGTTATTAATTTTTAATATTTTTGCAGTCGGTGTCGACCATCCAACGTACTGATATAACGGACACCGACTAAAAATTATCACAATAAATTGTAAAATTAATTCACACAATTAATGCGATTATTTTTGTTTTACGTCGATTTTTCTGTATGTTTAAAAAAAAAATTGGTTTTTTAAAACGAATAAAAAAGGAACAAAACGTAAATTAACTCTCATCCATTCTTCATCCTTACTTTATTCATACACAGACCAACGCAAAACAATGCCTACCTCGCCTAACACAATTCCAATCAAGCCAAAGCGATGTCGACACCATCCGCCATACTTTGCCAAATTGAATCGGAAACACGCGTTGTTTCGGAGCGGCATTTGTCATCGGCTATGCTGCGTCCATCGCTCGGCGCAGTCGCGGCGCGGCCGTGTCCCCGCGGGCGCGCGGCAATGGACGGCGCGCCGCTGCGCTGGATTTAATCACTCGCGCGCCAACGAGCCGTGTGATTGCGCAGTCGCGCTCGGCTGCGACATTCTGCCTGTCGAACTATCTATGTACTAAATAACAAGCAGGCGAAGTTTAGCTGTGTAAAAGTTTTGAGCTTTCTTACTGACTCGAAAGTGACTACAATGGTGTTTGAAATTGAAATGATCACACTAAAATTCGATAATTTTAGAGCTCTAGGTAGCCGCATCATTTTCCGGTTAAGCAAAATTTGTGCCGGTTTTTTTCAAATACAACTCGTGTTTGTACTAGACTAACGCGGTGAAAAAAAGAAATATTAAAAAATCTTAATGAACTCTATCCACCCATAGATCAATGAAAAACAATGGCCAACTCGGCACTAACGCAATGCCAATCAAGCCAAAGGGATGTCAACACCATCCGCCATACTTTG
Source organism: Mecyna flavalis (assembly GCA_949319885.1). NCBI lineage: Eukaryota > Metazoa > Arthropoda > Insecta > Lepidoptera > Crambidae > Mecyna > Mecyna flavalis. Next base: position 12,898,572 of record OX439431.1, on the reverse strand, counting down.
CCAAATTGAATCGGAAACACGCGTTGTTTCGGAGCGGCATTTGTCATCGGCTATGCAGCGTCCATCGCTCGGCGCGGTCCCGGTGCGGGCGTGTCCCCGCGGACGCGCTGCAATGGACGGCGCGCCGCTGCGCTGGATTTAATCACTCGTGCACCAACGAGCCGTGTGATTGCGCAGTCACTGTGGAAATTCCACAGGCAGAATGTCATTTAGTTGCTGGCAGGATGTTATTTAGTAGATAGATAACTAAATAACAAGTAGGCGAAACTAAGCTGTGTAAATGTATTGCTGTGTACAGTCAAAAGTATTTTTAAATGCTTAAACATTTAATATCAATATTTAAATAATTCGGTGTTAATTCTGACAAAAAAAAAACCCTACCCGAGACTTGAACCTAAAACCCCAAGATCATGCCCATACCTTAAATCTATAGACAAACGAGGTGTTAAGTAATCTTACACAGAGTAAATAACTAGAACTGTGCAAATTAAGACTCTCCATTCATCATTTTTACACATAACAATTAAACATAAGGGTGCTTTACACAACGAGACCATTTCTCGATTTTCCTCCATTTATATACCAACCCTGTGTATACACATTAATCCAATTTTATTCACAAAAAGCATTTATAATAGACATAAAAAGCACTTTATAAATCGTCCGTAAATTAAGCCGTGATTAAATGCAAAACACACACGAAAAATGTACTATTCAGCTGACAACGTAATTGATCACTTCAATTTTATGCAACACCGCGTTGCGTCGATAAAACTATTAAAAACATATATTATGACGGCATAAAATCCGTTGTAAGCCTTTAATCGAGTAATAAAATAAATTGTTGCCCGCACTCCCGCCGGAGCGCGGTTCGAGCAAAATGTCAATTTTAATTTCATACGATAACAGCAACAATGTGTCGCGAGGAACCTATACAAGTGGGTAATTGGCGGGTTGCTGATGGGAATTCGGTGTAACAGTTTACTTGAAAGGGTAAATTATTATTGGTAGTTTGTGAATCAGGCGTGGTTTCAAACGCCACACACGTCTTAGGTCAATGATTAGAATATTGGCACTCCATGCTCTTGATTTGATTGGTCGCTAAAATTATGGCACACCCATAGAGCTTGTCGGTCTAACATTATAGAAACCCGTGACACAGGGAGTTGGAAGCTGGTAAAAAATATAATGTACAAAAGAACAGTTCCCTTAAGCAGATAAGATAAGCAAAAAACTGATAATTTTTTATTCTGTTACAAATACTATTATAAATGTTTTTTTCTTTCTATAGTGTCAGTAGTATGACCCACTGAACACATATTAAAAAAAATTTGACCACCTTCATTCTTGAAACAGGGGCGAAGGCAGGCATAAAACCTGGAGTTCCTTTCCTTCTTTTCCAAAAACCTGGGTTCTATTCCCGCCTTGGAACTGGTTGTTTTATATTTTTCTATTGAATTAAGACGTACCTACTATTACAACAGTCAAAAAAAGTTGGTGAAAAACTTTAATCATCCTTTACCCTACCAATATAGAGCCTATAAATTGAAGACTTTATTGACTTTAATTTTGTCTCGTATTCTTAAGTGGATTGCTACTTTATAATTCGCGGATGAATGAGCTATAACTTGTTTTAATTTAATTTATTTATAAACAACGTTCCCCTTTTACTCAAAACAGTTCATTCCTTGTTAATCATCTTCAAAAATATTTGCTTCGTTTCAATCTTTAACGGAAATTAAATTGAACAAAGACATTCTTTCATTTTCTCTAAGACTAAATTAATAATTCATAATAAGCCCATACATTCCTCGATGAGACGGTTTGGGAACTTTTAATCTGGCTTAAGAGGGCCCTCGAATTAATCAAGGCGGGCGGGCAGGTCCTTTGAAGGATCTTGTCACTTTCCCCGCCGGTCGTGATGGGGGCTATTGCTGAACTGGTCAAAAATATATCACTTCTACTTGGACGAACAAATTAGAATAATGCGTCTGCATTTGCTTAGTATATAATTTTTTCCAGCTGTAAATCCCGACTTTTGACGGATTTCGTTTTACTTTACCAACATTAGGTAAAACTTTACTAGGAAGTTATTCTTAATGTGCTGCCAAGCTATTATGGAGGCATATTTCACCGTGGTAGATATCCAGTCGGACTCTTATAATCTCATATATTTTTCATTCCAAATGCCTTGGTTTACCTTACTATTTACTGTGTGTAAATTAAAAATGTTTTATTAATATACATATACATATATATTTATATTTCTCGGTAACGCAGTAAGAGGCTACAAACATTATTTATTTAATTTGCCTCATGTATAGAATAAAAATGTCGTGCGATTTCAAAATAGGTCCTTTATTACCTACCAAATAGGAATTCCCTCATACTTCATTAATCAGTGCTTTTTGCCGGGAAGGCGTGTTTTGTCTTTGATTTCATTAATGATATTTTTCACGTGGCCCTTTGAAACCGCCCTTTGCTAAAGGAATGGTTTATTCAAATACCAGCTTATTATTTGAATTTAACTGCCATAAAGGCAAATTTTGCTCTCTCACTCATTAATTGGATTCTGTTTCAATGTCTTGGTAGGCTTATAATTTTAAATTTGATAATTCTTGAGATAGGTAGGTACTTGGGCCGAATCAGGTAGTTAATTCGTCTACAATGGAAATATGATATTATACCGCTAATGAATCAACTCCGATTTTAGGATTATTGTTAAGAGTTTTAGCAAGAAGATTTTGTATGGTACTAATATATCACATTGGATTATTCATTTTTTGTTGTGTTGTCTTTTCTTTGGCATGTTTTCATTAAATCATGATACATATACAAAATCTTCATCAAAAGCAGAATATGATTCAATTTCAATATTTATCGAAATAAATGAAAAAAATTATTTACTTTAACTTTAAAATTATATAAAATCTAAAAATACGTTACCGTCAATACCGTCGTCAAAGTTAATTAAAATCTAAGAAAAAGGTTCTAACGTCTTTAAAGGGTTTGCCAAAAACAATATTTGGTTCATCCCCCTTCGTTTTGGCCAGTGCCCACGGGATTCCGCAGTAATTAGGTGCAATTTTTCTTTCAAATTATAGCACAAACATCCCATTGAGCGGTAGATAAAAGATTAAAAAGATTTTATCTCTACGTTGCCGATAGCCTTTGAAAATAACGAATTCATTTCTCACGACTTTTTTCCGGGAAAAAGTAAAATTATTTTCCCGATTTGCTGCGAATTTGTGAAGGTAAGGTTTTAAGTAAATTGCTAATATTCTTGTTTATGCATAAAAATAAAAACACATTTAAGTGTTTTCTGAAGAACTTGGACTAATATTATTTTGATAAATATGAAACAAGAACCTTTTTTGCAGTATTTTTAGAAGAGTTATCTTAATATAAAACTCAAAGGTGACTGACTGACATAGAAAGATATCAACGCACAGCCCAAACCACTGGACGGATCGGGCTGAAATTTAGCATGCAGGTAGATGTTATGACGTAGGCATCCGCTAAGAAAGGATTTTGATCAATTCCCACGGGCACGGGAACCACGCGGGTGAACCGCGGGCGCCCGCTAGTTACAATATATTTTCATATTTACGAAATATAATAAAAATGATAACAATAAATTTAAAATTTCCGGTTCAGGGTTTTGTTTCTACCTAGAAGGCACCGACCAGTTACATTTTTCCACCCGTCAAGATGAGGTACAAAGATTTTTGCTTAGTCTTGGATACCAAACCGACAGTTTGGATTGAAATTAGGACTATTAACTATAACTAGTGTGATCTGTGTGTGTGAATAGAAACAGATAAAAGAATTACTGTTGTCATTACAACACAATCCACAGCCAAAGTTTAATTTGGGTACACAATCGCAATTTAAAACTCGCCAGCAGCGATTCAAATTCAAAGTGGATTTTAGAATTAATTCGATTTTTACTGAACTTCACAGACCGAGATATTCTTTTGCATTTAACTTTTAACTTTTGCGTCTGGTTTTATCTTTTCAGATGGATAGCTTACATTGAAATAGATTTTCCACCGCGTTGCCTTCGGATTGATTTGGGTAAAGTTGTTGGTTGTTTAGTTGCCAGTTTGACATAGATATTGAAACTTTGAAATTGTTTCAAATCGAATGGTTGGTGGCTGTAATTGGTTTAGTGTGGAAGTCATATGTATGAGGAATATTAATAGTAGCTTTGAGTGTCCAGTAAAATAATTGAATAAAATACTTCTAAAGTTTGAACATGAAAAAGCTTAATGCATTTTTGACCGCTCCGTAAATGACGGGTACAGTTCAATCACCACTGTCGCCAAATGCTGACTGGTGATCACAGACCCGAGCTGTGTTTAAAGATGTAAAACTAATTTAAATTGAATTCCCTCTATACCACGGCCCGATATTTTAACCAATAGTCCACCAAGACGTTTTTTGAAACTAGTTCCGTTGTGCTAATGAGTCCGCTTTAACCCGGCGGAACACAGGTTACTAAGTCGAACACGAGAACACAGGTTGGGTCATATTGACCCGTTTTTGAAATTGGGCACAATCTTTTGTTTTGGAGTTAAAAATGTAGGATTAAGGGGTTTTTGGAATAAATAAAAGGTGTAGTTTGTATTTAAAAATAAAAAAAAGAACAGTATTAACCAATGAGTAATGTTTAATGGTGTTTCTTCAATACACCCTGAAATGTTTAACAAAATCAGTGTTTGATATTTTTCTCACATTAACAAATTAGTAAATGACATAATTTTGAAAAAATACACACGAATCAAAAATATACAGTTAGGACAATTAGTTATTAATTACGTTAAGTAATTAATAAATAATTGTCTACCTATGTCTTAACGTAATAAATTTATTACGTTAAGACATAGGTGGGTCATATTTACCCGTTGTCAACTTTGAACGCGTGTATATCTCGCCAGTATTAAAAGTCGACTGAGGGCTGGTTCAAAACGAATGTTATTTTGCACTACCTCCAGCTACTGAAAAAGTTGGCACTATAACTATTCCGGAAAATAATATAGAGGGTATTATACATTTCAATGGGTCATTTTGACCCAACCTGTGTCCCGCCGGGTTAAAAGGTAATGAAGAAAAGTGCTTTAAAAGTGCGTTCGTATACTTAAAATTTAAAACACTCTTATATTGTTAATCCTTGGATATAATATAAGCTGTACCACCCAATTCTAAGACAGCTCACGTAAGTCCCCTGGCGCGATAAATCGTCGCGTATTTAATGAGTTTCCTCTGTCGTTAACCGTCCGTCCCCTGGCAATAATGTACCGCTATCATCGCCTGCGTTATACAAAATGTGCCTGAAACATGTGTGACGAGATTCTGAGATACGTCGCTATTTATACTTTCACATTATATGCCGGCGCCTTGTGCGAATTTGGATTTACTAGACCATAATTAAACGTGATTTTATGTTCTTTCCAATGTGTTTAATTAATACATTAGACCGCCTCCGCGGAACAGTGGCTAAGCCGCTCGATTCGATTTCCGCCTTGGGTGTGGTTGTTGGTAGGACTTTTTCAGTCCGACTGGCAAGCTACCACCCCCACAGATGAAATCTGCCGCCATATCAGCTCTGGCTGTGTTCCGGCAGTATTAATGCGGGAGCCAGTTCACTTGAAATCAAAGACTCTAGGATCAGATGAGCCTAAATTCTGGCAGCACAATGAGCGACGCTTCCTGGTGAAGTGTCTCTCAATGGACTACGCCGCAGAGGCCGCTTACATACCATCAGGTGGGCTGCGTGTCTGTCTGCCAACTGAACTAGTATAAAAAAATACATACAAATTAATTATGCTTACTACAACTGTGCAATTTTATAACTGGACAATTTTTTTATGTCTTCTATTCATATTTCTATTTATTAATGTATACAAATTTTAGTGACTTTCGCATTCAGTTTCCATGCTAGTTAATTGATTAGAGACTTTAATTTTTTATTTTAAGTAATTGTAGTTGTTTTTTGAAAATAATGCAAAACTGCTATATACTCTTTTTTTATTCCTTGGGTCAGAAACAAAACAATTTGAAATTGCCGTTTAATATTACGTGTCATTCAATTCAATGCAACTTGTACAGTAAGCAGCACATCAATCTACATTAATCTGTAAAATTATAACAACTGATTTTCAGCTCAATGTCAATTGCATAGATTATCATTTCAATTGAGACATTTAGACAGACAAGGGTAGGTCATGTGCTTCTTACTGAACAGAAAAGCCAACGTCGTGGCTTTTTAAATTACTGCTATTCATAACCAATAACTTTGTTGATTGACATTGGTTCAAAGAACAAACGGAATATATCATTAGTGTCGTGTTAGAGTTTTAAACTTTGCTTTCCACACTTGTACTGTAGCTGTAAATAAGTGATGAACTTGTTCTTGTCGTGTTCTTTGGCGTCAAATAACTTGGAGCAGATTAATTGAATGTTGATTGACGTGGTGTTATAGGTCATTCAAGTTTTTATGTTTTTTATCAATGCTGCCTCTTTTTTCTTTTATAGATAATTTGATACGCAACTTAGAAAGTTGTTTATGAGAAAATAACACGAAAAGTGAACGCTTAAAGACGATTTTTAACGTTCAAAGACGATTACAGCACACTTGCGACAACAACAAAAAAAATCGTTGCTCTTTTATAGAATCAAATCCACTGTGCACGATTTTCATAAACAGCTACATTTTAAATATGTGTTATACAAAACCTTTTTGCCTTTTGTTATACTTTTAGCTAATCACATTTTGCATGATTAATTCAATTGATGATTTTTTTTGACAAGAAACGGACTCACGTGCTACGAACGTAGTCATAGCTGTAGCACAGGTTTCGTAGCGCGTAGCGGCATAGGCGCATCGTAGCAGACACATTCAACTTGTGTGACGTCATTAGGTCACTTTGAAATAATTTAATGCATGAAAGGCCTTGTAAAAATGGTAATGGTTATTATAATACAATAAGTTTGTAGAATTATTACTGGAGGCCTTAAAATTGACCCACGTTTTGTCTTATTACAAAATACTACAACTCTTTGCACTTGATTTTTTAATGATTAACCCTTTCAACGCCAATGTCTGATATATCAGACAAACCATTTTCGTGCCCACCACGCCAATGTCTGATATATCAGACAAAAAAACATGATCAAGAAACGTTGTATTTTTACTTGCCTGAATGAGTTGAGTATAACCTAATAATTTTCTGGAATTTTTTTTTTAATGGTCGTGGCGTGTGGGGCACCATTTTCGGAAAAAAAGCGTGGCGGGGAAAGGGTCAATTAGAAACACTAACAAGAAAATAAATATACCTGGAAAACTCAGTCATTTTAAATCCCTATAAAATCAAAGTTTTAAGTACCTACAGATTCTCTTTCCCTTGTTGTTATTGCAAGCACTTCTCATAAGATCGTTGCTGCGTCAAGCTGCGTCAAGGCAATAATTTACCGCAGTTGCATTAGCGCTGATTTGCATTTCCAATGCCGTATATCACGTCAAATGGACAGGTTCGAAAGTTAAATTGCTCTAATTTGTGCACCTTATTGCACCCTTCGTTCAAAAGCCATTGCACAGCGATTTAGTTTAGTGATGGGGTGCTAGTATCGATGAAAAGTTGTCTTCTGACTATGTATAGTTAAAGTGAAAACGTCTAATTTTAAAAAGCGTCACAAAGAATAGTAAAATAAAACTATTTTCTTTACGGTCCAGACTGCTAACTTGTACTCAAAAAAACATATTTCGACTGAGACAATAAAAAAGACGGTTTGACTATAACGTAAAACTTTAAAGTATTTAGATTATTTGCAAATCCCCCTTTACATGCAAATAATACAGCTCGTAACGATAATCATATAAAGAGTCAAAACTTATAAAAGTTAAAATAAGTAAGTAACAGGTGATTTAATGTTCCACTCAAAGCAAAGTTGTAATACTTACTAATCCCAAAATAGCGTCTAAGCCCAAAAATTAATTTAGGGTAAGTGCACCAATACTGGTACCGCCAACAAAAAGACGAGTTATCGACAAAACCTCCCCATCGGCAAATTCAGACTGCCGCGAATGCGTACGTTTCTCCCTATTCTATTTGCGAGGTTATTTGCTTCGTTTTACTTGTAAAAGCGCATCTCTTTGAACTCGGCTGAATTATTTAATCATTTACTTAATAGAATTACGACCTTTCGAATGCGGCCCCTATCTGTTGCTCTGAGGCGCCCTAATTGGCTAACTGTAGAAATATTTGTAATTTTTTGTTGGTGTTCGACTTTGTTAGTTAAGTGTTGTTTTTGTATTGCATCCTATTAATTTGAAGAACACTTAACTTCATAACACCTCCCTCGTTTTACTGAGGTAGGTATTGACTGCTTGCTTTATTATGTTGGCATTGTTCATGGTTTTGTGAAGATACTAAGGTTTGGTTTATGTGGTAACGTAACGCAATAAAAGTATGCACATACGATCTTTTAAAACCTACAATACTCGTAAATGTATGTCACTCCTAATTAACAGTAATTGAGAATGCAATGCAACACACCAACATTTCATTGTATAATGAAATACAATCCACCAACATTTCACATTAATGAAACTACCTATGTATATCAATCAATTTATATAGACTCGATTCGTACTCTAAGGTACATCTTAGTCTAAATAAAGTCGACTATGCCTGCGGACTAAGTACAATCTTAGTGTATAATACTTGCACTAGCCAGCCATACAGTATTTGCTAGACCGGTATTATTGCCATACAAAATGCAATTTTTCACTATTCAATTTGCACTTAACGTCAAGCCAAATGGCATAACAATAGGATAGGATCAACAATTACATTTCCCCAAGACGTCGGAAACCAGACAGCGTGGGGTGAACGCACCCATTTTGGGCACTTGCCACCAAAGGCCATCGCCAATTAAAGCAATTGTGAAATACGTTCCGGGCGTATGGTAATTTCGACGGGCCACATCAATTTATTATCACCCTAAACAGCCAATTTGTCCTTCGCACCTCCTGTTCCCAATTAGTGGTTCCGTCAATGTGCTTTAATGTCTCAATGCGAGGTTTCATTGGAATCGTTTTAGCCGATTACGCTTTTGTTTCTGCAAGGGTATTCAATGTCTTTTGAAGGAAGCCAATTACGGTGTGTTACGGAGTCATTGATAGACGTATCAGTTCTCATTTGAACTACTCTTAGCTTGAGCTAGGCTTAACTTATAGAAGTTACTTTCATGAATAGGGGAGTTAAAACTATTAAAATTAAGTTATGAAAGTATGTTATTTACTAAATTAATAAAAAAGAAATGTTTATATTTTCAAAATTAAATTTATAAACCATTGTCAATGTATAGGTTAGTTTTCTTTTATAGTTTTTGGTTAAGAGTGTTTTTTATGTAATAAAATAATATCCCTGTGGAAAGTTGTAGTTTGGGTTAGTTCATTATTATTTTTATTGTGACACTTGTTAGTGAGCCAAATGAATAAATATAAAATGTCAAGAAAATAGGAAGAAATGAGTTACAGAAATTCGAAAATGATATTTTTGCACCAATTTTGTAATCTTCTCCGTCTTGACTGAATTCACGTGAGCTTACCTTTATTTTCCCTTAGTGAAAAGTACAAGATAATATATTCCTATTTCCTTTTTCCTTGACGATACAGAAGTATGACTTAATTTCCATTCTTCTTTGTTTGCCCGATGAGATTTTAATGAGCGTACTATAAACTGCAAGTTGAACAGTAAAATATAGGCACTTTGTATGGTAATAATGTAGGAAACGATACCGTCTGATATACGTGATGTGAAACAAGAATCTTTTCAATATGGCACCGTAGTCGTACGTGATAAAACTGCCTGCGTCATCATACAACATCTACGTGTGTATGTAACGAGCTTCAACAACCTTTAGTAGAGGGTGTAATTGTACAGAAATGCATAACTTGGGACTGTCTGTCCACCAAACCAATTTTGACCAAAGGCTTGTAAATAGGCTAATTTTTTTTTTGCAGGTTCAAAAAATTTATGTGTGGTCGCAACGGAGCAACCGATTTGACGTATGTAGATAGGTACAAAGTTTGGGAGCTACAATTGCTTAAGTAACTTTTTATCCTGAAAAAAAAATCTTGTAGGGTAGCGTTGTATAGTCTACGATAACAAAACGGCTTGCTTAAATTACATAATATTTTGTCCTAAACCATACGAAAAAAAGAATCGAATCGGAAGCCGCCATTGTTGAAGTCAGTTAAAAAGACTGTAAATACAAGCTTTAAACACGCCACCGACGCACTGTCTCGCACCTTACTTCATAGCCCAACCGTCAACCTCACAATATCCGCATCAGAACAACCTAAACATGTTACAATGGGAGGGGCGCGCGGGATATTTCGGCATGACTATAAATTAATTCTCGCAGGCCAGTGCAGTTAAGCCTCCATACATTTTAATTGCTTCCATTATCGGCCATTCTGCAAAATGGAGACCTGATGACAACGGATCCCCCCGTTATGTTTTGATGTAGGACCACTAATTTGTTAGGTTTAATTTTGACGATGCGTTTGACAGTGGGGGATTAATTTTTAAGTGGTAGGTGGGATGATAAGGATTTTTTAATTTTAATTTTAGATTCGTATTGTCTGAATTGTGTATTTAGAAATTATGTAGGTATAGTTATTATTTATTGAGTCAACATTGTATAGATAAAAGGCAGAATATGGAAATGGTACGTGAATATTTATTTATAGCTAGGTTAGTAGTTAGTACACAGTAATTTTAAAATACAACTAATGATAGCGGTAAAGGTATAGAGGATGTAATTTTTTATTAGTTAGTTTTATTCAAGTTGTTTTGACCATTGATAGTGTATTTAAAAAAGAGTTAGATACGGCACTAGCGCTCGAAAAATGCTCCGCTCATATTGTGTTAATTGACACAAATCATTTTAGACGCATAATGTCAACGGTTGGTGAAGCACATAGATTTAGTATATCTCGACGGATCAAATTCTAATCGCCGTGCGTCAAAGGATGGCATATCTACCTCTTTTAAATACACTATCAATGGTTTTGACACAACGTTTCTATCGTTGTGAATGCCCAATGTCTTAGGCATTTTTATGTTAGTTAAACGGTAAAAATAATTTTAAAATTAGTTTAAAGATAAGATAACTTATACATTATAAGATTTAAAAACAATAAACAGTCAGAGAAATGGTAATAATTTGGCATTTTTTAATTAAGAATACGTTTTGAATATGCATATTGACGGATGAAAATAATTAAACGTTTAATCTTAGCGTGTAACACACATCAAGGGGTATACATTATTTAATTAGTACAAAGTATATTAACGTGTACACAATAATTACGTTCCGGTAAACAAAATTAAAATGTATTCCCAATCGAATTCACGTTTTGTATATCCACGTGCACTTTCACAAGAAGTTAATTTATTCAATATGCTAATTATCTGTAATTTCAATTCGCCGGCGGCCCAAAGCAAAATATCGAAATCACGCTAACAAAATCATCAAATTTGCTCAATAGCACCGCAAACCGAATAAGTAAACGCGATATTGATTTTATCAATTTACTGAAAACGTTAATTGACTACGCTATTTTAGTTGTTATTTGTTTGGGAACAATAAATAAAATAATATAATTAAATGTACCTGGACAATTTTTACACAGCGCCATTCAACCCCAAACTAAGCATATTGTAGCTTGTAATATGGGTGTCAGACAGACAAATAAATACTATATTATATAAATACTTAAAAAAAAAACACCCAGACGGTTAAAGACACACATGTTCAATGTTCATGCCCACAAATGTTTGTATCGTGGCGTGATGCCAAGCCGTGACATTTTTTTATACCACGTCAGTTGGCAGACAGGCATGCAGCCCACCTGATAGTAAGCTGTCACTGCGGCATATTCCATTGAGGGACACTTCACCAGTGTCTCTCAATGTGCTGCCAGACTGTAGGGTCATCAGATCTTCGAGCCTTTGATTTTAAGTGTACTGGCTCCCACATTAATGTTGCCGGAACACAGCCAGAGCTGTTTTGGCGGCAGATTTCACCTGTGAGGGTGGTAGTTAGCCAGTCGGACTCTGAAAAAGCCTTACCACCAATCAGACCCAAGTTGGGAACCGAACCCACGACCTGCCGAGTTTTATACCTGAGCGGCTTAGCCACTGTTCCATAGAGGCGGTCAAAACCTTTAGGTGTATAGCCGATACGACTTGCAAATTAAAAAAAAAGCGCATTACTTCCTTAAAGCCCGACAGCGCATTTGTGATTCTTGTCTATGGGCAGCGGTAGTCACCACCAGGTGTGCCGAACGCTACTCTGTCCACTGATTCATAAAAAGAATCCAATGGCCAGTTGAAATCAAAATCAGCATAGGTACTCACAAAATTATCAAAGCTCAGTTTTACCGCAAGCCGAATAACTAAGCGTGTTATTGATTATCAATTTACTGAAAACGTTAATTGACCCTGCTATTTTTGTTGTTTTGTGTTTGGAAACAATGGTGCCCTTATGAGGCTTCCTATTATACTCCCGACCATCCATTTCCCCTTTTTTTCAAGCATCAATTAGGAAAATGGAATCGTGATTAAGAAATATTGATTGATTGAAACAAAAGCATAGTAACGTTGTACGTGGCTTTTTATGTTTATTTTCGTCTTTTCTATTGTCGTTCAATACATAGGGCTTTAATTTAATAGAAAGTAACAGCCTATCGTCTTAGGCTAATGACGTCTACCATTAATAAAATAAATATCCTGGACATTATTCACACAGCGCCATCCAGCCCCAAACTAAGCCTAGCTTATAGAATCCACTTTGGTGAGTGTGCTGCTCAGCTGCACAATTTGGTTCCACCAGCTCCGTTCCATCATTGAACTACTAGACTCGGTCAGGGACTCCATCCGTATACAGTGGGGATACCGCGCGTACGAACTAAGCGATTTGCTTCAGCTTTCTTGATACGGACTGCTCGGGAGTGGAATTCTCTGCCGGGATCTGTCTTTCCTACACAATACAACTTGGGCAACTTGGGGCTCTTTAGGCCAGAATTAACGGTCTTTTCCAAAGCAAGCGCGCTCCATCGTAGACCGCATAGTTGTTTAACATCAGACAACTTTGTGGTCAAGTGCTGGCTTAGTCCAAACATAAAAAAAAAAGCTTGTACTATATGGGTGCCAGACACCCAGACCGATACAAACAAACATAATTTATGGACACAAATATTTGTACCGTGCGGGGATCGAACCCGCGACTTCTGGTGTAATAGCCGACTTCTCAACCATTACTCCAACCGGCTCGTAAACCATTAAGCTGAAGTCATCGTTAAAATAATTAGTTCAATTGGCTTGATGACTGCTACTAAATACGGACCTGAATCTTTCTTTCAGGTCTGTGCTACTAACTTTGAAATGTTATCTATTTTTTTTTATCGTATATATCCTATACATATTTTTGAGATAAAGATTACAATAGATTTCTCGCTATGAATATTGGTTTGGTTGCCCTGTAATACGATTATGTTACGGTAATATAAAGTCGTAATGTTACTGGGCTTACTACTGCCGTGCGGGCAAATTACTGTTTAATGCTTTAGCATTAAAAAGTATTTAGTCGCTTACCCATTTAAAAGCCATACTTTTCATACAAATCTACACAACATGCCACACGATGCGTTGAAATGACGGACGGCAACGCAACGCACGCGCAACGCTAAGGAGAGGAGAGAGACGAGGTGGGTGTGGTGCCTACAAGTCTTCTCCGCAAATAAAGTAATTCCCTGAGAAGATACAGTTAAAGAGCTCGGTAAAAAACCTCTTTTGACTCGCTAACTTAAGACCATGTTATCATTGCAATAAAAAGCGCTTGTCGACTCAGTAAGTTTAATATTCTAGCAAATGTAAAAACGCAAGCAAGAGAAGCATTCTTTACCTCTTTCTTGATACGAAACGTAATTAAAATCTTAATAATGGAACTCTTGAAAATGAAATGCAGTTGCATTTCTTTATGCTACGGACATGTTTACTCTTGTTAAGATTTGTTTCTTTTGTTTTTAATTAAGCTACTTTTTATTACAAACATTTGTGTTCAGACATATTTTTAAATATACCGCCCATAGACGCTGGCACCATCAAAGGCATCACTTCCGCGTTGTCAAATCTTCACGTCAAAATATAAATAACCGAGCCCTTAAACTAAAAAAAGAATAAAAAATATTAAAAGTAAAATAAAGTTGGAATCAACTCCGTGATAACATAAATCTAACTAATGCGAAAGATTAATCCTTTGTTTCGCAGATTATTTTGTTATTTCCTTTCATAGTTTACTGACAAAGCAAATCCAATCTTGATTGTCTTATTACAGCGTCTGTTTTGCCTTTCTTTGTGCCGCGGTAAATGCATTAGGAACAAAAACCAGAAAGTATCAGTCGGGGCCAATTTACTTCGATTCGAGTCCTTAAGTGGGAAATAGGTACAGTCATGGTAAACAGAGCTCTTTGTCGGGATGTTGTCATTACAAGTTATAGATTTTATTCCTCTTTGTGTACAGTTGAGGAAAATATATACTTAATTACCTACAATTATTTTGTAGTTCTTCAGTTAGCAGACCATGTAGCACACCTCATGTTAAGATAGCTGGCTCTTACTTTGGTTAAAACGATTAAAGTGGCCGCAAGTTTCAAGTTCGACGTACAGGAGTTTTTCTTTTGCAGTCCAGAATCCAGAAGTTGGCGATCAGGGACAATAATTCATAATTCCTTCAGCTACTCCCAAATCTTGGTAAACTGAGAGTAGCCAGGTGGACTTACCGTCAATACAGAAGATCTGTCAGCAAAGTTGCTTCTTTCTGTTGATTTCAATTTTTTTATATTATATTATGAACATTTCTGGTCTGTGCCACGTCTAATAATTATTTAAATCAAAAAATAAGTTATTTTATTGCTTGTCTGGAATATATTTTGATTGGTTTATGGCCGATAAAGCTTTATGTAATGTGTAAAAATAGATTGTCCTTATAAGTTGAGAAAGCTTTTGACATAATAATATAAATACAAAGAACATAATTAGAAAATTCTCTCCACGAAAACTAGTAGGTACCAACAAGTAAACGAGAGGAAACCAAAAACGGAACCCCGCAGAGAACCCAAGCAATTTCGCAATATGACATCGTTATCCACATTCTGTGCAACTATTTTACGAAATAAACTATCAAATGTTTATATTACTCGGACGTCTAGCCGGCGCCGTAGCCCTTGCAAACGCCCTAGGAGGGTCAGCCCTTCATAATAAAAAGTTATGATAGTCCGATTCGCCCTTCCTATTAAGATTTGATGTAATTGGTTAAGAATAAGATGACTATATATGTTGCTGGTTTGATCCTCGCAATGATAATTTAACTCGAATTCTGTTCATGTTTTTTTTTTTTGAACAACCATTTTCAAGTTTAGTATTCTCCAACCATTCACTAAACATATTCTTCCTTTTACACCTTTAACTCCTCCGATCCACCTTTCACACCTGAAAAGGAGCAAACCAGTGCCGTGTGGTGTGTGATTTAGCCAACTTGACTGACGATTTGGGACATTCACGTAACAAAAACAAACCCCTCCCACGTTATTCCTTCATTCTAGAAACCCACTCAGTTAAACGCTATGCCTCTACAAACGCTGCTGAACTGCTTATATAAACTCTTATAAATATCAAACCACCCCTTCTTAATAAAAACCTATGATCTCGTTCATCCTTTCTAAATATAAACAATATACCTTCCGCTTCCATCCCATCTATCTTATCCAGACGAGCGGAAAACTTGATAAGCCTGAGATGGGTTCACCGTTTTTTATCAGAAGTGTGTCACAAAGTAAATGAACCCTTTTCCTTGAAGACAAACTAGGAAAAGATAAAATGTTCTATAACAGACATTATAGCTCTTTTAGTTGTAATGTAAGATAGCCGTAAAAAGGCAATGGTACGACTCCCTTGGGGCAGAGGGCTTCTTCGGTGGCCGCTGAGTCAAATTAAAATGAACGTAGACGTTATAATTTTAATACGACCGGCGGATTTATTGATTTCGTGAAATTGTCGCTGACTTTGTGGCTGAGTATCGTATCTACAATGCAATTGTGACGACTGTCGAGAGCATTAATCATTAGGTAATTGTTTTTAGCGGGTTTTACATATTTATGTACAACTTAACTCGCTTTTATTCAATAAAATTTATACATAGAAAAATATTTGAATGAATGAGGTGAAAACAAAATTATTGAGTACTAGCGGCCGCCTCCGTGGTTTCACCCGCGCGTAGTTTCTTTTTTCAAATGTCCCTTCCTTTCCCCCCACATTTCTGATAATAGTCCAACAATGAAAGAATTTTTCAAATCGGTTCAGTAGTTTCGATGACCAAATATTTATTCTGTTTCGACTATGTATGTATTAAAATACTAATATTTTAGTAGTCGATTATAATTTTTTTGTATCTCATTTCATTATCATTCTTTTTAAATAACATGCAACCTTTTTTGGATCATTAAAAAGCTAGCACAAAATTTCCATTTTGACAGTACATAATAAAAAGAAAATAATTATTTCTTTTTCCCTCAGAACAATAACTTTTTCCTTTAAAGGCGTTTAGATTATTTTTCTGAAGAATCTAGCCAGCATCAAATGAAAAAATTGCATAATAACCTGCTTGGTTTTTTCAATGTAACTGGCATAAGAGTTACGATTCATTTGACAGCAATAAAAAGCAAATCTTTTTTTTAAAAGGAATATCAAAAAGTTTTGAAAAGACGTTGACCTTCTTTATTTTAAAGAGGCACTGGCAACAATGCTTCTGAAATTTGACAGCAATAAAAAGTAAATTATATATTTTTTTCTTTAATGGCGTATAGATTTTTTTTCTGAATAATTAAGCCAGCATTAAATTTTTAAAAACTTATATTTAACCTGCTTGGTATTAATTTGATGCAACCTTCGTGGTTATTTTGTTATTTGAAAGTAGCACTGGCAATATTGCCACAAAAGCTTGACAGTAATAAAAAGTAAATTTAAAGATTTGTTTTTCTTTTACATATGTATGTAGCGTTTCCAATTTTCCTAGCATTTTCTGTGACACTGCCGGCTAGGTATTCCTTGAAAAGATCGTTGGTATTATGTTTCTTCATTCATCTTGACTATCTATTTACGCAGTCTTTAAAGTTATCAAGTAATTTCTTTTTTCAAATTTCCCCTCTTCCCCACACTTTTCCGGGATAAAAAGCACCCTATGTTCACCGGGGATAGTGTAGCTTTCGAACAGTGAAAGAATTATTCAAATCGGTTCAGTATTTTCGGAGCCTATACAAACAAACAAACAAACAAACAAACAATCAAATCTTTCCTCTTTATAATATTAAAAATAGATTATAGATTTCACTTATCGAACTACTTAACTGAAGACCATTTAGGAGACATAAGTTTCCTTAAAGTGGAACATTATACTAAGAACGTTTAAAAACATTAATTATTTTAAGATTACCAAGACTATTATTATTGTTTAGAACAAAACAACATTAATTTATTTGTGCTCATATAAGGAACTATCATCTGTGGGTCGTTCAAATAACGTAGAAATTGTAATTTTCCATCGAAAAATACGTTGAAAGAGAAAAAACTATTTAGGATCAAAGCAAACTCTCCCGCTTCTTAGCTCTGCGAAACCAAACCTGTGTAAATTCTAAAAGTGTCCTCCTTAGAAAGTGCGCAAGCCACTCCAGGCGTGAAATTTTATCTGAAGAATTAATCTGAGGAAGTTTCCCTTCCTTTGTTTCTCCAGATGTATCTGAAACAAAATTTATTTCGCCCTCTAATCGGAAATAGATAAGTCGAAAGGGCATGGGAAGCCCTTTGGGTGTCATTCCGATCTCGGCTCCTAAAACGTTTCGGGCGTAATGGGCAGGTAATTATGGGAAATTTTGTTATTTATCGTTTAACAAAGTTTGCAGAACATTTTTTAATTTATTTCGTTGAAGAATTTTAAATGTGTTCGTGAATGGTAATCTGTTTAAAAACGTCTTTGTCTTATCTCTTTTATGTAGCATTGATTGAAATAGGATTTATTGTTTTGGACTGTTCGGTCAGAGCTCTAGAAACCTACCTACAGATTACGCAGAGCTACAGCCAAACTGTTACAATTTCCAAAAAGGTAGGAAATACATGAACACAAAAACAATCCGTAGGTCTATTGGTTTAAGCCTTGATCCCAGTATTCTGGGTTCAATTCATGGGACAAGCTTTATATCGGTATTTTCGGACACAGCTCGGATCTGTCATCGCTAAACTGAATTTGGCAAGCGTGGTGATTAAGCAAGTACCTATCGTTTTAGCGACTTCAATGCAATTGTAGAAGCCTTGTCTTGGGACCGCGCGAAGTTTTATTTATGTTATCTCATTAGATCTGACCATTATCTCGGAATGAAAACCTATGATTTTCCAAACATTTAGTACCTATAATTATATAGTCGTTTAAGCGGGAAAGCATAACAGAGTTACTTTTGCATTCATAATAAATTTTGTTTTAATTCCCGATCATTACTTTTATTAAAAATGGTAAGCATGTAATCTTATAAGATAATAATCTTTTAAGGTACGAGTAGTTCTCTACTTCAATTCTTTTCATGGCGCGATGGCGGCGTCTAAGCTTCAAAGTCACTTAAGTTTCACGAAACTCTCACATTCTACCAAGAAAACGGCTCTTGTAATACTCGTAGTTATCGGCGACTTTTCCGTTGTCCAGAAAATCACATAGAGGTGGCAAATAGGTACATTTTTATATAATTTGTTGTTATTTATTATTGACGGATTTTCAACTGCATGTGACAATTGTTACCTTTCAACTTACAAACAACTAACAGTACTTTTATGTTATGATGATACTTGCTGCTACGGAACCCCTTATGATCGAGTCCGACTCATACTTGGCCGGTTTTTTTCCTTTCAAATATAAACGGGGTCTTTACACCCGGCCCACCACATAAATCTTTAGATTAGTGTACCTATATTTAGTCTCACTATAATTTTAAGCAGTAAATACGGATGCATTTTGGAAATATTAGCAAAAAACACTGAACTCGCCAGGCGAGTCGTCGGCACTGGAATAAGATTTATGTGAACTCACTGGGTGAGTCGGTGGCACTGAACGTGTTAATTATACATTTGTTATATATTGGTAAAATTTAAACATATTTATGGCCAGTTTCGCCACTAAAAGATAAGGTCGTGATAATAATTATATCTGTCAGAAAATAAATGTTTTCTCCTTTGTCGATATATTGTATTAAAATGTAGACAACATTGTTACATGACAGATAAATTGTGTGATCCTGTTCTATGCGCCAGGAGTCGTGAGCTCGAATCTCACTCAAAGTGTTTGTCTTGTGTCTAGATGTTTACTCGTATTTGTTTAATAGTATTGAAGTGTATTTATAAATGTATTTGGGGTATCTCCGTTGTTTCTGATGCCAATGCTTATGCAACTTACTTCTGGGTCACATCATGTGTAAATAATTGATGTTCTTCAAAACGCTCAATATTATAAAGTTAATATATTAGTTATTCCAAGGCCTTATTTAAGCATATTGTTACTAACAAAAGTAATTAGTACCATCAGGTGTCGAGGTGTCGTTTGTGCTAGTCAATAAAAAAATAGTAAAACACATCCAACGTAATAATATCAAGAACCACCTCATCCTTCCACACTGCTTTGACAGCCATTAATAAATTTCAATTAAGCCGCCTGCCATCTGGCGGCCGCTTATTTTCGACTAAGAGAAACGTCATTTAGCAAATGAAACTCATTAGAGCGACGACAGAGCTCGGACCGCGGCTTTTTGTACCAAGTGACAAATGAACAACGCTCCGCCGCGATTCCGGCTACAGGGTTGATTTTCAAACATAGAACATGATAGTACAGAGGCCCCAGACAAGCGGCATTTATGACGTTCGTTATCACTCAATTTGCGTGAATGTCAAAATCCGTACTTTCAATATCGCTCGACTCGTGGCTTTTCTAAGGCACCTGTCAAATCCATACAATTTGAAGTTAGCGAATTTCGCAATCGCTGTCAAAATGATACTTTGTCTAGGGGTCTAGACAAAGTAACATTTTGAGGGGGTCCTGAGCTTCCTAAGATGAGTTTTTGTCTATGACGGCCAATCTCTACGATCAACTAACAAGTCTATCTACACAAAGCAGACATTGACGCGTCGCTCTTAAGATATAAGGCCTCTGCCTCAAATTTCGCGGAAGCGGAAACGAAAGTGGGGTGCGTGACGCCAGCAAGCAGGCGCAAGGCGGTTTTGTAATAAAAAATGTAAGTATGTATTATAGTTCACAAGTTAATGCGCAAGCACAGTTGCAATCCCATCCATCTCTCTCACTGCGCCTGGGTAGCAAATAATGACGATCATACTATCATATATCTGCACCCCCTCAGACCATTTGGTACTGACGGTTCGCCCGCTTGGCCAGTCTAAGTGCTACAACCCCCTTACCTTGACAAAGTGATGTCCAACAGCCCTTGATGGCCTATGCCTTTTATTCTTTGCTAACTTCGCTAAATTTTAAAATAGTTATTTTACTTAGACCCTACTCCTACCTTCTGTCCCACACATGCTCTTTGATAATAATTGCGAAGCGTTGGAGCGCGTTTCCGTACTTAACGCGGAGTTGAGTTAATGCTCTCTTACAGGGGCCTATTCATTTGGAATTTAACATCGTGTTTCAGCGAAAAGTTGTGACTCCCTCGTACGTACATATGTACTGTCGTTCACTGAAACGTTTGCCACCTCGGTCGATAATTGCGCGGTTGTTAAATGTAACTTAGTATATAGAGAGATGGTGGTTTGTATAAGATATGGATACTAAATGATATTGTCTGTTATAACCTTTTTCTGTATGAGGAAACTTTTTTCAGAAATTGACGTATTAAATGTAACATATACAGAACGTTCCATAGAACATTACTTACAATTTTCCTTCGAATGGACGTTAATTTAAATCTATCTATCTATATATATAAAACTCAAAGGTGACTGACTGACTGACTGACACAGATATCTATCAACCCACAGCCCAATCCACAATACGGATCGGCCTGAAATTTGGCATGCAGGTAGATGTTATGACGTAGGCATCCGCTAAGAAAGGATTTTAATCAATTCCCACGGGAACGGGAACCACGCGGGTGAAACCGCGGGCGGCCGCAAGTATAGAATAAAAAGAATTGTGGCTTAATCGATACTAAGGCTGAAAATAGTTTTTTTTTATACTAAGTCAGTTGGCAGACAGACACGCAGCCTACGTAGGTACGTACGCACGTAAGCGGCCACTGCGGCCTATTCCATTGAGGGACACTTCACCCGGAAGCTTCGCTCAATGTGCTGCCAGACTGTTGGCTCATCTTTGAGCCTTTGATTTCAAGTGTACTGGCTCCCACATAAATACTGCCGGAACACAGCCAGAGCTGTTATGGCGGCAGATTTCACATGTGGGGGTGGTAGCCAGTCGGATTCTGAAAATGCCCTACCACCAACCAGACCCTAGGCGGGAATCGAACCCACGGCGACCTCCTGGTTTTATACCCGAGCGGCTTAGCCACTGTTTCACGGAGGCGGTCAGAGTATTCTGATGCGCTATCAAATTTGATTGTGTGATATTATAATATCTCAACCATTACCCTATGAACTATCCGGTTCAGATGCTATTAGGATAATACCTTTTGGAGTTGCGTTACGCGACAGTGACAACTGACACACACACTGACAGAATAATGCGTTGCTAACGTTACGGACAGGCGCAGTTGATATCATTTGTCGCTTAATTCCAAAAGGTATTATCCTAATAGCATTTGAATCGGATAGTACACCAATCATGAAATATTATTATTGGTTCAACTCGTGTAGCGCGACTGTACGCAATGAATGACAACGCGATTCGTCCGCGCTAATTCGGATTATGCGCCCGCGTTCAGTGAGTACGCGATGATTACGAATCATGCACGATGTCGTGTGTGTACCAGCCTTTACATTTCATTACATTTTCAATTGTTATATCGCTTATAATAATTTAATAAAATTAGCGAAACTTAAATCTTAGAATGTGCAGTCTATTTAATAAATTCTTTTCCTTACATACTATTTATTCAATCCTATTTAAAAATATTACTTCAAACTAAGTCTACAGTAAGTATCGTATTTAATTCTATATATTTTTATATATAAGAAAAAGGTTTTTTTCTATTCATTTATATGTATAAAGTCCATGTGAACTTAATACTTTACGTTTCATTGGAATAATAATTTCTTCCGCTGAAATATGCATTTTTTTACTGTAATGAGTAAGAACAATCGCTAATGGTGTGCCTCTATGAAATAGGTCTACCACCTACACCATCTCATATTCTACGTGCCCTTCAGCCGACTGAAATAGCATATAAACGTAAACACAACTCCTCTTAAGTATAGCACCTACACTCCCTGCGGTTCATGAAAAAACAGCTAAACATTTGCTTTAGGTACAGACTATTCCCCGCAAGATTACTATCTACAAAATATACTTTCAGCGGAGCCGTTACACCCGACCTTGTGTGAACGGGTCCATAAAGACAAAAGCGCTCTCACGCTAAAATACAACCATTAAAAGAACCTATCTGCCCTCTGTGCCCACACTAACTGTAACACAACGCAAGCACTTACCATAAAAAGCGGGATGTAACTCCCTTCTCCGTATTCAGATCACATGTTTGCATTTCGCCACTTTCGCGAAATCAAAGTAAAGCTCAAAGCAAACACTCCTTGAAAATGCGGTGTAAATAATAAAAAGGTACCGGTGTGGCACCTGGGAGGCTCCTGTGCAGCCTGTCATATTCGCCATTGTGCCCGCCCATTTCCCCTCCGACCGGTTTATTTTAGATTCAATATGCTCTGGAGACGAGGGAGAGCCATGAAATATTGTGGAACATTGACATTCAACGGCACACCCATTTCCAAAATGGATTTGAATAATAATCCCATTGTTTTATCGGCAACTTTACCATCAACGCTTTTTACTTGAAAGTAAAAAATCTCAGGTCCTCAAACGGCTCGGTTTGAGTTGCGTTAAGCGAGGCGACTGCGTTCGAAGAGGTACACTTAACTACGTAATAAATACCTAACTAGTATCGTCAATATCTAAAATATGATTTGAATTTTTGTTCTTATTTTTTATATTCTGATTATAATATAAAGGCTAAATCGCTATGTTACTTTTGTGTTAATTTACTATAAGCTGTGTCATTCACGCGCTTGCTCATCATTTTGATTTGCCTTCATTTGACTTTGACTTTTTGACAGTAAGTTTACAAAAAACATTGAATGTTAGTGTTTTCAAAAAAATACATTTTATCAACAAATTGAAAATAATCTTATAAACAAGAAAATGTCTTAGATTTTAAAAAACCTACAAATATTAAAAATGTTATTTTGTTTACTTATTACATGACTCATGATCATAGGGGGCAGATGCTCGTCAACTTTCTCGAACGGGAGGGGCTCTTCTTGATGAACTCTTTCTTCAAGAAGCAGCCCCAAAGGAAGTGGACGTGGCAGAGCCCCGACACTATGACGAAAAACGAGATCGACTTCATCTTGGCGGACAAGCGGCACATATTCAGAGATGTCTCCGTGATCAACAGGTTTAATACCGGCAGCGATCACAGACTTGTCCGAGGCACTCTGAATATCGACTTTAGAGCCGAACGCGTCCGTTTGGTGAAGTCCAGACTCCGGCCAACCCTGCTCCAAACCTTGATAGGATCTGAAACGTTCCAGTCAAACCTGGAGAACCAATTTGCTGCCTTGGAAACCACAATTGACGTTGACCGAAACCTAGAAAATGTGGTTCGAGTCCTCAGGGAGGAAGGTAAGAGATTTTGTAACATGCAGCGCAAAGGCAGGAAGTCGAAACTTTCCGAAGGGACTTTAGGGCTAATGAGGCAACGACGTGAAGACCCACCCACCACTTCGTCCGGAAAAAGAGCTCTTAACCGGGAGATAAATAAACGTGTGCGTCACGACCTCCGGTGCTTTAATACTCTTTCAATCGAAAGAGCTATAGAGCAAAATCGGGGGTCTAAGGTGTTCGTACAATCTCTCGGAAGAAGCCACCTGACGAAGCTGACCACAGCAAGTGGGGAAGTTGTCGCCTCAAAGCCGGCAGTTCTTTCGGAGGTAGAAGACTTCTATGGCCGGTTATACGCTTCGCATGCATCTCGACCTGATCCCGGAAATGAGGACTCTAGAGCCACGTTAACTCGCCATTACACTGAAGACCTGCCAGAAGTCAGCGTTGGCGAAATCGAGATTGCTCTTGGGCAGCTTAAAAATGGAAAAGCCCCTGGAGAGGACGGCGTTACTACAGAGCTGTTAAAGGCTGGAGGTAAACCCGTACTGAGGGAGCTCCAAAAGCTTTTTAACGCTGTCCTGTTCGAAGGGAGAACTCCAAAGGCGTGGAGTAGGAGTGTGGTCGTCCTGTTCTTCAAAAAGGGTGACAAAAGCCTGTTGAAGAACTATCGACCCATTTCCCTTCTAAGCCACGTCTATAAGCTATTCTCAAGAGTGATCACGAACCGTCTTGCGCGAAGACTCGACGAGTTTCAACCACCGGAACAGGCTGGGTTTCGGAGCGGATACGGCACCATAGACCACATTCACACTGTGCGGCAGATTATACAGAAGACCGAAGAGTATAATCAACCCCTGTGTCTAGCATTCGTGGACTATGAGAAGGCCTTCGACTCGGTTGAAATCTGGTCTGTTCTGGAGTCCCTGCAGCGTTGCCAAGTAGATTGGCGATATATCCAAGTGATGAGATGTCTGTACGAAGCAGCCACCATGTCCGTCCAAGTACAAAATCAGCAGACAAATCCTATACCATTGCATCGAGGAGTGAGACAAGGGGACGTCATCTCCCCGAAATTGTTCACAAATGCAATGGAGGATATGTTTAAGACGCTGAACTGGAAAGGACGTGGCATCAACATAAACGGCGAATACATCTCTCACTTGCGATTTGCAGATGACATCGTCATAATGGCGGAGACGCTGCAGGACCTACAACAGATGCTGAATGACCTGGCTGATTCTTCTTTACGCATCGGCCTACGGATGAACTTGGACAAAACCAAGGTCATGTTCAATGAACATGTTCTACCGGAACCGATTGCGATTCACGGCGCCGTCCTCGAAGTTGTTCAAAAATATGTGTACCTTGGGCAGTCATTGCAGTTGGGTCGAAACAACTTTGAGGACGAGGTAAATAGAAGAATTCAGTTGGGTTGGGCAGCGTTTGGAAAACTACGTCGAGTCTTCTCATCGCCGATTCCACAATGCCTAAAGACGAAAGTCTTCAATCAGTGCGTCCTACCCGTCATGACATACGGAGCCGAAACGTGGACACTTACGGCACGGCTAGTCCACAAGTTTAAAGTCGCTCAGCGTGCTATGGAAAGAGCTATGCTCGGCGTCTCTCTGCGGGATCGCATCCGAAATGATGTGATTCGGCAGAGAACCAAAGTCACCGACATAGCTCGCCGGATTAGCCAGCTGAAGTGGCAGTGGGCTGGCCATATCAGCCGTAGAACCGATAACCGTTGGGGTAAACGGGTTCTAGAGTGGAGACCGCGTCTCGGTAAACGTAGTGTAGGACGCCCTCAGGCCAGGTGGAGCGATGATCTGCGCAAGATGGCTGGCAGGAGCTGGATGCGAGTGGCCGAGGATCGATCAGCGTGGCGAGCATATGGAGAGGCCTATGTCCAGCAGTGGACTGTCACAGGCTGATGATGATTACATGACTTACACAAACAGTTTTATATAAAAAGTTTTCATTTTATTATTATTAAAATACAAAATAACGATAAAAAATGTGCTACGATCCTGTCAACAATCTAAGCTTACCTACTCTTAAACTACTAAAAAATCAAGATGCATTATTAATAATTGATATGTTATTAAATTATTAAAAACCTTTGTTTGATCATACATTTCTAGATAGTTCAAGAATGGTATTCGTGTAAATATCAAAAAGCATTAAGCGTTTCAACTTTCTACGAAGTACGGGTAGTTTATGTCGCCGAGTGTATATTTTTCCAGAAACATTTCGCCGGAATTAAAACGCAGTCTACGTTCCAGTGCCGGAATGGAAAGCCGGCTGAATGTAGGGCAAGTCAATTTTAAAATGCAACATCTGGGATTCTTGGCGAGTTTTTCATGATTAATATCAAATGTTTGTGGGCCGCTTAAATGTGCAAACGCTTTCAAGGAAAGTTCCCAGTGTTTTAGCGTTGGCAACACCGGTTTTTCTGCTGCCGTTCGGAATGGTTCTCGGAAAATATTGCATTTGCTCCGTTGAGAGTTTGATAAGCCTTTCTTACAGCACTACCTATAGGAAACAGACGTGTTAACTTCCCTAGACACTTGGGATTTATATTGAGAGATGGCATAATTTCATGTGCTGCTATGATATATTTATTTATTTCTCTATTTTGATACTTGAACCAGGTACATGGAAAGACGCCACTAAGGTTTTTGTAAGCGATTCTGATCTTTGAGTCTTAAATGTGGTTTTCACATTGAAATTGTTGTATCATGAATATTGCAGATTTCCAATTCCATAAAAAGCCCTAAAATTAACCAGCGAATTCGTTGCCATCGCCACCACCAAGAAAGTCTAATGATTGATTTGGCTATTACACCAAACGTCTCGGGTTGGTACTTAGTAGCAATTTTTTGACCGCCTCCGTGGAACAGTGGCTAAGCCGCTTGGGTATAAAACCCGGAGGTCGTGGATTCGATTTCCGCCTTGGGTCTGGTTAGAGGTAGGGCTTGTTCAGAGTCCGACTGGCTAGCTACCACCCCCACAGGTAAAATCTGCCGCCATAAAAGCTCGGGCTGTGTTCCGGCAATATTAATGTGGGAGCCAATACACTTGAAATCTAAGGCTCGAAGACCGAATGAGCCTACAGTCTAGCAGCATATTGAGCGACGCTTCCTGATGAAGTGTCCCTCAATGGAATAGGCCGCAGTGACCGCTAACCATCAGGTGGGCTGCGTGCCTGTCTGCCAAATGAAGTTGCATAAAAAAAAGCAATATTGAAAGGGAATAATAGGGAATATTATTCCCTTGCTTCCAAATTGCATTGTTACTAAAAACCCCAGATCATACTTCTACTCCCTAGGCGATATGAATTACTCTCTACAACTTATTTGACTTTCGATTGCTCTCTGAATAATTGAAGATAAGAAGCTTGATAGATAGAAACAAAATTTCGTAGATATCTAAGACGAGGGAGGTCTACTGCAAGATGTAATCGGCTTTTCCCTACGTTCTGTCCCGCCGCCTAATTGCCAACTTGTCCCATGGGACAACGATCCACGATATGTTTTCACTAGAGAAGTCTTATGATATTTCATGAGCGTTTATTTTTACCTGCTATATTCCTTTGTTTCAAAGGCAAAGTATTTGTAGGGCTTTCATTAGTGTGAACATTTGTGAACGTTGCCGTAAGATTGCTGAAATATTAGTAGGTATCTGGGGATATTGGTAAGACTCGAGGTCACGTGTATGGCCGGCAACGCAAATTGCATGCAGGTGGCTTAAGGAAAATTAAGGATCTTTTATTAATTTCTGCAAGCCGGATATATTAAATTAATAACTTTTCTCATGTTATATTTCTATTCCAATCAAAAAATAGAAGTAATACTCCCCAGAATAAATTATGATACCTTGTAACTTGTTGTTGTTGGGGTAGCGCTTATGTCTTAGCATCTGGTAGTCCACTTGTTTTGACAAGCGTGGTCATCAATCCAGGACACGTCATTGTGACAATGAATTGATTTCAGTGATAGAAACTGACATCGTTGTAGAACATTAAATACCTATGTTGCTACTATACTGCGTGACTTTTTAAAATGATTCTATCTTATTACTGTCTGGTTGAAATGCGTTACGCGACAGAATCCAATCACCTAGGTGGTTTGTTAGGAATAAAATTCCTAACCGACCTCCTAGAAAGAACAGGTAGTTCGTTAAGAATAAAATTCCTAACCGACCACCTAGGTGGTCGGTTTGGGTGGTCCGTTAGGAACAATCTAATAGATTTATGAAGTTTAGGTTTCCATTTTCCTTCAAAATTAAAACAAAAATCTAAAAAAAAAATTGCGTACCTACTTAAATATCGATAGACTACTAAAGGCGAAGAGCGTTTTGCTGCGGGAAAACAACGACTAAAAAACACGCGCTTTAATATTTATTTAAGTCGGCGTAAGAGTTTGCGATTGAAAATTATAGGAAGTTTCACTGGATACTGAGTTATTCAAACCAATAACGCCTATCTCACGAATTCTAAATTAAAAGTAAATTTCAATTCAGCTCGCTTGCTAGAAAATTAAAGGCAAACATATTAGCACAACTCGCTGAGGCTCACAGCCTACATACGATAACTAAGTTATTCGTGATTGCTTATTTTGCTTAAAATATCATAAAAGATATTTCGCTGTGAATTTCAAACTGGATTAAAATATTTAATTTTTATAAAAAGATTTTTCTCATCATCTACAATTCAAATCGCTATTGCTTTGTATTGTACTTGTAACCGTCTCGTCAGCAAATTGATCAATTTAATTATTTTTTAAGATTCATAATTCCTTCATCATCATCATCACAAGATAAATTAAAAAATAGACTTTTTTATCTCCGAATTAAGACTTAGACATCTAATACGAGTACGTCTCTTCAATAGTAGAAAATACCTGTATCACGAACCAATGAGAGACACCTTTTGGAAGCGTCGCTCAATGTGCTCAAACGTAGGCTCCTCCAATGTTTGAGCCTTTGATTAGAATTAAACTGGCTCTCGCGTTCTTTTTACAGAGGTCTCTCTACCGTCGATACTAACAATATTAACTAGTAATAAACGGGCAATATTTTGATATTACTTGAAAAAATGCTTGGCCCAATTCTATTCCATGTCATGTCGGGGTCACCAATTTGGCTCCTAGCTTGGAAGAGAATAATAAATATTCAAAAAAAAAGGTTAACTAAGTATAAACATAAAACTTTAACAAAGAACAAAAGTAATTTAATTTTAGGCAGGCACTTAAAAGGTCACCACTCAGCATGAGCCACGTGACGCAGGTACTTTGTAGAATGTACATGTGGATGTTTGTGTATGTAATGAATGAATGATTTCGACCGCCTCCGTGGAACAGTGGCTAAGCTCAGGTAAAAAAACACGGAAGTTGTGGGTTCGATTCCCACCTTGGGTCTGGATGGTGGTAGGCTTTTTTCAGAGTCTGACTGGCTAGCTACCACCCCCACAGGTAAAATCTGCCAACATAACAGATATGGCTGTTTTCCGGCAAAATTAATGTGGGAGCCAGTGCACTTGAAATCAGAGGCTCGAAGATCAGATGAGTCTACAGTCTGGCAGCACATTGAGCGACGCTTCCAGGTGAAGCGTCCCTCAATGGAATAGGCCGTAGTGGCCGCTTACCATCAGGTGGGCTGCGTGCCTGTCTGCCAACTAACCTAATATATAAAAAAACTTATTTCTAATATACGCTACAGAGATTATTACGAGCGTCAACAGATGAATTGTTCTGTGTATGTCCCAGATACAAAGTTAACGTTGAAAGCTGACGCTGCATTTAGAATGACAAATTGACAAGGAGCATGGGATCGCGCATAGAGCGGCGATTACCTCTCCGTCCAGTGCAGTTCAGAACATGCGCCGCCAGGGACGCGTTCTACTTACGCCGAGCTTACGTACGGGTTGAATGTGCTTGAATAAAGCTAATGTTTTGGTACCTGTCTTACCTATTTTTTTCTAACTTTACAGTAATAAAAATAAAAAAAAATCAAAATCAAAATATTCTTTATTCATGTAAACTTGTATCAAGTATATTTATGAATCGTCAATTGAGGAGCGTTTTCTTAAAACGATACATCGTAAAATTTCATTTTTTTGGGAAAACGATTTAAGTAACATTGCCGATTAATTTTGTAGATATTTTACTGACTTATTATTCACTGTAACAATAAAGAAGAATCAAATTAAATTTATTAAAATAATCACGATAGAAAATCACGAGTTTTTTCAACATTGATACATCTACTGTTGATGTCTCGGTTTGATGGAGTCCCCATACTTTCGGTCACTTGTGTGACATTTTAAATGACAGGTCCTCATCATCGAAGTTACGTCGAATGTTGTCATCTTCAGGCGCGGAACCTTGAAGGACATCTGCATAAAAAGCTTGTCGTTGGTGCAGCATAATATGCATCGTGAACAGCCACTTCAACCCTCTTAAAGTTCTCTTCTTAGAGCCTGTTATCGATATATCTAAATGATGATTACAGTTCAAATCTGGCTTGCCTTTTCCTTCTTATGTATATTTTGAAGTCTTCAGAGGAAGACGACGACGCCGAGACTTTCTTCCTCCTTCTACCTCAACAATAATGGAATATTAATGTTATCCATAATTTTTTTTTTTGCTACTTAGTATTTTTAGTAAATTTACGAGCTTTCTTCGTTACGCAGTCAATCGAACTGATGTAAATAATAACGCCAAAATCACGCGATTTTGCTAGAAAAGGATAAATAATATTTTATTTATATATTATATAAAAATTGCGTTTGTTGTATCGTTTTGAGAAAATTTGTTCGTCGTTGATGTATCACTTTGAAAAATCTCCTTTACTTTACCATACTTTTTGAATGCTTTATGTGTCACTTACGGAAAATTCTTTAGTGCCATTGTATTCACCTCTAGAAAAGTAGTCAGAAATAGCGAAAAAACGAAATTTGACATTTTGTTTGTTGTATCACTTTGTGAAAACGCTCCTCAATTACAGCGTGACTCTACCACCGGTATCGGAATGCAGTCATCTGCCGAGAAGAACCGGCAAGAAACTCGACAGTTACTCTTTTTCATCGCCATGTTTGTTTACAATTTGTTTGTTACAATTACTGATTAGTTTTAGAATACCAAGCCGTTTGGTATAATGTTCGAGAAGTCGGCTATTACACCAGAGGTCGCGGGTTCGATGCCCGTACGGTACAAACATTTGCGTGCATGAAAATTTCTGTTTGTATCGGTCTGGGTGTGTCTATGTTAATAATTATGTATGTATTTACAAAAAAAAGTGTACAAGAAGCTAATAAAAATTTAAATACCACTCGAAGAAAGTCGAGAAGCTTGATCCAATTCCAACCTTACATAGATCGGCAAATTACCAAGGAACATAGATCGCAATCTGCATAGAGCAGCTGTTACCGTTCCGAAGCGCTCCACTTTCGCCCAGCAGCTTGGGATCTTGGGAATACGTGCGGATTGAATATGCTTTAGTAAAGTCAGTGTTCTGGCTGTATGGAACTATGGCTATGTGTTGTTGATGCGTATCTCTTTCCTCGGTCGAGCGCCCGAGACCGATTGCAAATACGTATTATGGTCCGTCTATTATAAGTACATACCTTTTTTAAATACGCAAGGGTTAAAAGATACTATCAATTAAACTTGCCGAATTTTATAACATGTTTCAATCAAGTACACTGCCCTGTAAATTGGGATAAATAATTTAGAATCTTGATGGAAAATAAAACGAATAAAACTCTTTCGTTTTTAGCATTTAGTAACAAGTTAAACTTCTTGCAACTCCAACACAGGGGCGTCCTATATTCAAAACTCTATTGAACTTATTGCAAATAGTTTGCCAAAAATATACTTAACGTTATTTTTGGAAATAGTTCGCCAAAAACATAAAAAATTACTATCCTTTTTCGCGGGTTTTACCTTGTTTGTCACAACAAAGAGTGAAGTTAACATCAAAAGTAGTAGTATAAGCATATGTAAAGGACATATGCTTATACTATAATTCTAAAACATGTTGGCCCAACAAGGGGTACCAAGCAGCTTGTAGAGAGATCGTAATGACGGCGATGATGGGTTCAATAACCGCGAGTGCCGTAACGACACTGCGCACCTGCGACCGACTGTACCGTGTGTCACTCTCCAACTTTACCACATTTACCCACATACTTACTATAATATGATATGTTGTTACAAACACTCCAGATTATGGCAAGATTATTTTTTAAAATATATATTATTTTTTTATACTAGTTCAGTTGGCAGACAGGCACGCATCCCACCTGATGGTAAGCGGTCACTGCTGCCAGACTGTAGGCTCGTCTGATCGTCGAGTTTTTGATTTCAAGTGTCTTTTATATACATATATTAGTAGGAGGCTAACGCCTTCGCTAAATAGTACCTTAGCTCTAGTAAAAATTCGGAGGTCATGGGCTCCATTCCCGCTTTGGGTCTGGTAGTACGAGAATATATCATTTCCAATATGCATTGCCTTATGTTTGAATGATACCCTTTATAACATTGCTGGGATGTATTTTAAAAAGGTTTTTTTGAGCCTATCTTATGTCCTACTGCGGGGAAGGCCCCCATCATTGTAATCAATTCAGAAGATTGGTGATCAAAAACCCGAACCCGTCTTCGAAAAATCCGACACAAAGCAGGACCGAGCCAGTAATTTAACCTTGGATTTTATTCTTTGCACGCACCTATGGATGATCTATGGACGTATTCTTTTGTTATGTGACCGTGTAGGAAAACACTAGCATTTATAGGTACTTGAGATATCTGAAATGTATTGTTGTGTAGTAAAATGTACGACTTGTACGAGGTAATTTCAGACGCTTGAGTTTCATTCTAAATATTGAGGTAAGAGGTTGGGAAGCAAGCAAAAGGAAAATACTTTTTCCACTCAAAGAGTAAATAAAAAGAAAAAAGAAAATTCCCAACAATGATAATTTGCTAAAAAATGCAAACGCGATTCAGACTAAAACGCACTCACAAATGAAATTTCATACGCATGGCCGACGGAAAAATAAATTAAGCAATTGTACCGTCAACGAAGTTGTATTCATGAAACTTTTTAACATAAAACAAGGAGCCGCGAAACAAACGCTTCTTTTAAACTTCCCGATGTAGGTGTTTCATTCCCTTCCAACCTTTTCTGAAGCACAATACACCGCAGCACCTCGCAGTTATTACCTCCGAAGAACCTTTGTTAGCGAGACTCGACACAGCCCTCCCTCCTGAATTTAAATCGAGAATTATTTTCAAGTATTTTTCGGTAGAGAAGTTTTATTGTATTGTTTGATTGCGTGTCACTCTGATAGATGAAGGAATGGCTTTCAAATGGCGCCTCTTTTGTCGCTACGAGCTGCACGTAATGCATGGAAATAATATTGTCTACGTAATGTCGTAAGGATGGATGAATTTATTAAAAAGTTTACGGTGACAGCACGGCTCGTGAAGTTTAATAGTCGTTCTCAAGTTTCGGGTGAGGCTGGAGTTGCAAAAAGTTATATAATAGAGCGGAGTTGCCATCGCTTTCAGTTCATTTGCGGTTTGTTAAATCCATTACCCGTCGCGGAGATGTTAATGCACCACTTAAATACTCCAATTGGGTAAGAATTTACGTCACTGACTAAGTGGAATGGGAATAATAGAGGATCGGTTGTGTTTTTTTCGTTAAGTTATTCAGAAACTTATCAATTTTTCAAATGTAATGTAATCTAGGGGTGATTTTACAAAATTGTAAAGTTTTCATTTGTTTTAAACTTTTATTTAGATTACTAACTTTAATTTTATGTAAAATCATACCAACACACAAAAAATAGATCAATATTTCTTACTTATTACACATAAAATGAAATAAGATTTCATATCCTATCTCTAAAATGAGATTGCCTTACTTATTAATTTTACGGTGTGCTATGTGGGTTAACCAGATATCCCCATTTAGCCTACGACACTGAAAATGACCACCAATCAAGACCGAATTTTATCCTTTGACCTTTTAAAGCTCTTGCGGTTTTAGATTTTCAACAATATCCAATACAAGCTAAAAATTCCTAGTGTAAGCAATAGAATTTCTTGTCATTGTACCGAACGAAATGCAGCAAAAATATTTTTATTCTACAAAACTAACATAGTGTAAAAGTTAAATTTTTGCAATGAAAACAACTAAGAACAGTTAACCTAAATATGCAGCATTTAAGACTACATTAAAGTTAAAAGTACGTTTACTCAGAGAATTTTTAGTATAACAGTACGTGGTTGGAACTGACTACCCTAAGAAAACAGGGCAAACACAATTACGTAACAAATTAAGGTCGGTTGTAAAAATTACAATTTGCTTTGTAAAGGCTATTTGCAACAGTATTTGCACTCCCCAGTAGGGTTGACACCTGTACTATATTTATTTTTTTGACTGCCTCCGTTGTGCAGTGGCTAGTAGGTCGCACTTTAAAGCGACGGCCGCGCCGTGGGTCCTGGGTTCAAATCCCGGGTCGGACCCAAAAAATTGAGTAAGTTTTTCTGTTAGGAAAACTAAGTCACAATCCGGAGTCTAGAAGTTGGCGGAGTAAAAAACACCCCGTGCCTCGGAAAGCACGTTAAGTCATTGGTCCTCCGCCTGATCTCTCTTCGGTCGTGTCAGACTGCTGTCCTACCGTGTTATGGGAGTGAGGAAATAGGAAGTGCACCCTGTGCTTGCGCACTCACTTGTGCACTATAATATATCCTGCGTAGTTGGCGGATCTTAAAGATTGGCCGCCGCGCGCCGTAGCCGAAAACTCGGCTTGGAGGACATTATTATTTTTATTATTAATAAAAAATACACATGGGAAAGTACATGTCAGAAAAGTTAAAAGTCGTTCTCAAAAGTATTATCTTTGCAGTGTTTCGAAATAAATTTTATTATTTTTCCAAAAAGAGTTAGCAACCCTACTTCTTGGTCTTACAAATATGCTGCTTCCGTTTGCGTTGAATGTTTAATAGAAGCTCTTCATAATTAGAAACAGATTTATTATGTTATTGTTTACTTCTATAAAGAATAAATAATTAGTAAAGTAATAAAATGAAATCATTTTTTATTTTTAGCATGATAGCGCTTTGTGATACCCTAAATATCCAAATATCAAATCATGTATCATACCTGAATCTTAGCTAAATCTTATAGATATTGTCAATCCAATTATCTTTATAAATGTTATAGCAAATGACTGGCCGGTACGTAGCCGTGGTTGAGTAAATAAATAATGACCATTAATCTAGGACCTATAGTGCGACTTTTTCTTCTTCAACCCAAGTGCACCCACTGCTGGGTATTATAAGTCTCCATTTTTGCACTTCGCTTAGCCATAACCGGCTGTCGACCCACATTTCTACGACCCGTTTGTCGCCTCCTCCATTCAAGCCGCTTTCATTTAACCCTTTTTTGACTTTCAATCTGCGGGCCACGTGCCATACCCACGCCACCTCCTACAGGCCATGACATAAGCCACGTCAGGAAGTGATGGTGCGATTAATAAATAGCAACCTGACGGCCAAATTCTTTGGCATTCTCACCAACGTTCAACAAAGCATTTAAATCCTTTAGCAATAAAGCAGTTGGTACAAAACAACGACCCACTATTGATTTGTGCACAAAGTGCACACAGGCCTATGGTGTTATAATTGCATGAGTAAGCTATTTGTAAGTTTTTCTAATAACCGGCACTTAGGCGGTGGCGAGTTGGGCAAGTTGCGGCGACGGCTGGCGGCGGGATGCTCGGTAACTTCTCGACAAGCGTCTTTGTTCCGGGAACACAACGCTGCACTGTTTGGTTAACATCAAGTTTTTTTTTGAACTGACTTGATGACCAAGACAACTTAACATCTTGACCAAGACACTTAATTTTTTTATGGACTCTTTCACGCGTTTGTGTATGACGCGGTGATTCTGCCAAACATTTAATGTTAGACAAGACTAAGATAAGACACAATGTAGCAATGTTATATTCAATTAATTGCTAATAATATGTATTTTTTATCTAATGTAATGTACTATTAATGTATATGTATATTGAATGACATGGCTATTTTAGACTTTTATGTAAAAACATGACATCATTATGGTTGTTGAAATAAATGACCTCTATTCTATTCTATATTTTTCTGTAACAATAACGAACCTATGTCAGTCTTCAGCTTCCGTACTATTCCTACCTACATAATTATATCTATCACGTCGATTTGTTGCTACGTGAAAGAATTATTTATAAACAAGAACATATTATTATATTTCCACCATCCTATAAATATCCTTTCGTAAGGTAAGATCTATTAAAAATAAATAAATGTTGGTTCCGGATTTCATATAAATCGGTTCAGTGGTGATTTGAAAACAGCACTTGACTAAGATGCAAGTAAATTAAAAGTATTTTTTATGAACTCAGATTCCACATTTTTGTTTATCTTTACAAATTAGTCTGTAATAAACACTTAAGAAAATGCAGAATATAAAATGAATCAATCTTTCCCCACACGAATACCCATTAAAACCTTTTACAATGTTAAGCTGATCTCATTTGCGATTCACCAGACTCTCGCTCGGTTCGTAAACTTTTATAGTTTCCTTAAACTTCACTTGGGCTTAAACTTTCATGAATTTAATCAATGCAGAACATTTTTGCAATAATTTTTATGAAGTAACTTTTCAAGTTCGATATGAATATTAAGTGCGGTGAAATGTATTCTTGGAAACTATCCAGACGTATTTGCATGCAACATTATCAGGTTCCGGTATTTGTTGACAACTTATTTGGCTGGCAAAAGGTGTTGTTGTTGACAATATTTTACAGGTGATGTGAACAATGTTTGGTTCTCCTAGCTGTGGCATTGGCTTTATGGCAATGCACACGCTTTGTTGTTTAAAACGATGAATAATTCTTTTCTCCACATCTTTCATTTTTAAAGTTATTGGTAAACACTTGTTGTATTAGGGTTTTACATCAGAAAATTAAATGTTCAACTATTAAAGCCCTTAATGAGTTGCAGAGTACTAATACCTATATTATAACAAATAGATTTTTAAACCAATAATTAGTATTAGTTAGTAATTAGTCCGTTAGATTTGCTTCAATCTGATGTTTACAAAAAAACGCAAATACATTCGCTACGAAGTAATCTACATTTGACATCATTTTCTACTCCATACAGTCTAAAAATACTGATGACTTTTCACAAAGCAATCCCCCGAAAGAGCTCTCTCAAATTATACCATAGATTTAACGATGACTTAAAAGGAATTCGTGATAGAAATCAGGTGCTCAAATGCTAAAGAAACGCTCTAAAAGCGGAATCGTATCGAAAAACGGACGTGAAAGAAATCGAAGCGAACGTAAATGTAGGCACATTTTTCTGTTACAATGTTGTCAATCAGAGGGAGCGTTCCGTTTCTCCGATTTGATTGAAAACTTCCTTACGGCCACCTGAGCCCTGTAACTACTCGCGAGCGCATGCAATAATGTGCTAAGCCGCAAATCAAATTGGAAAACGCGCTGAATTGGAATAACGATGTGTTGTGTTCCATTTTTAGAAAAAGGGGTGGAATTGTGTTTGTATCTTGGATAGTACGTTTGATAATAATCTTAGAATTTTTAAAAAATTACTTTGAAAATAATAAGGATGTAGATGTATATGCAAAAATTAATACAACTAGAGCTTTTATTGTTGAAGATTCCCCCTATGGGCTTATCAATCACTTTTTTGAAAATGTTCTGCAGCCTGTCCTAAACATACACACGTCGGGAATAGAACCCACAACCTCCGGGTTACATGACAATCGAAAGTCCAAACGGTGAAAATAGCGTCCCTCGCAGGCGGCTTAAATGTTACATAAGAACTGAAAGACAATTAAAGACACAGGCAGTTTACCGCGCAGTCAAGGCCGTACCCCAAAACATTTTTAATCAGCAAGTTCCACACGATGATACGTAATAAAAACAAAAGACGCCTCAAAGCGCTTCTGCACGCAACTTTCAATGAAACAGTCTTAATGAAAAGGGTTAGCGCAAACAACTTATCGCATTAAAACCACAACTGGCGGTGGCATTCCTACGGGGGCCCATCACACCCGTACCTGGCACACGGAGGTTGAAATTGTTCGGCTAAATTCGTTTATTCGTCCCGCCCGGTTGACTCGAGGTGGAGTAACGAACGGTACAATTGCTCCCAAGGCGATCCGCAGTTTCGGGTTAACGTGTCCTCTCGCGATTGCTGGAGAAATTAGGCCAAACGTGCCGGGTTGAGTGCTCAGATTTTGTTGCGGTATTAGCATATTTAACGATCTCTATTTTAAAATAACGGGTTTTGGAACGCGCCTTGTTTGGTTTTGGTAGCATAGTTAGGGTTAAAACAAAGCACTATTCACAAACGCATACGCAATAGAAATACAAATGACCCAAAGATTTGCAAAAAATACACTTCACAAGACACTTGACAAGATAAACTACTTCTTTATTAAAAACCGGCCACTGCCGCTTATTCTATGGGTGTCTTAGTCTTGAAGTTATGCTCAATGTTCTGTCACATTGAAAGCTACTTTGATCTTCGAATCTTTCATTTCAAGTTTACTGGCACCGATATCAATACCCAATCTATTAAGGAAGCAGAATTCATCTAT
The DNA here is from genome assembly GCA_949319885.1 of Mecyna flavalis. NCBI lineage: Eukaryota > Metazoa > Arthropoda > Insecta > Lepidoptera > Crambidae > Mecyna > Mecyna flavalis. Next base: position 12,859,923 of record OX439431.1, on the reverse strand, counting down.
GGGAGTAGTAGCTAGCTAGTTGGACTCAGTTAAAGTCCAACCAACAACAAGACCAAGGGCGTAAACTTAACCCACGACCTCCAGTTTTTTGGCACAAGCAGCTGAAAAACACTGTTCTATGATGGCGGTCAGAAGTATTTTTTTTGTTATTTGACTGCAGTCTGATGTTCTGAAGTTTGACGCTTAATCTGTGATCAGATTTAGTATTTGTACTTCACTCCAAACAGTAATTTAGTATGACCCTAAAACGCAAATCCTTGTTCATAGTTTGTGTAGCTTATGATTCGTCGTAGCATTTTATTGCAATCGTCCGAAGGACCAACCTTATGTATGTGAATCGGTTTTTGAAACCACTAGTATATAAAAACTATGTGGCTACAATGTAAATATGAATGAAAACCTTTTACTGAACCAGAACCAACAAAACAAACAATACAGTACAAAGCTTCAGAATCGCATTAAAATTTAATCAGCGGCGCGTCGCAGTGAAATTTCACAGCTCTTTCATCTGAAGAGCGCGTGAGTCGTCGACGATTACGCAACGATTTGCATTCCCCTCATTATTTTAATGCATTGTTTCCCAACTTGGTTGTCGCTGCCCTCAGGGGAGTCTTAATCGTGACAGTAAAAACATAGTTGCGTCGTCCATATTTTGGGAGCGTATTTTCGGTGGATGGCGTCTGTCATTAATTGTTGGGTAAAGGTATTACCACCCTTTGTTGAAGTTGTGGCCAGAGTTACCTAATTCACACTAAATAAATATTCAATGGTTTTTATCATAAACAAATTGGTATGTGTAGCTTCTTCTGACATTTACGCAATTGTTACTCGTGAATTATGCGGATGAACTTGCGTTCCAATTTATTTATTTGTTACACAGTTTTTGAAACATTATGTCAATAATTTTTTGGACTTTGTTGTGTGGGCTGGTTAATAGCCACAAGTCTGGAAGTTCGTCTCAATCGGGTGGAAAAGGGAAAAGAGGGGGAGTAAATGCGCTCTTTTCCATAAAAAAATTGACTTTGCAAAGATGCTGAACTATTTATTCAAAACAGGGTTTGACAGGGTTTTTAAAAAATAATATAATATGTACAGTCAACAGCACATCATGATTTACACTTGCAGTTCGATAATAGCGCTTATGCCCCCGACATAAGAGCGGTACAAAGTCCAAAGTGTTACGTCTAACGTGCTTTTGACTGTACATGAAAATCCATCCATTCATTATCCTCACATACTTTGTCATTGATATTTTTAGTTAAATATCAGCCTATTTAATATTCCACTGCAGGGCAAAGGCCTCCATCATTGAAATCAAGTCACCGCTACAATGATGTACGGTCAACGGCACATCACGGTAAACACTTGTGCCCCCGACATTAAGAGTGGTACAAAGTCCAAAGTGTATAGTCTGACGTGCTTTTGATTGTACTAGATTAATCACCACGCGAGAGAGATACATCACTGTTGACGTTCCAAAGGTTGAGAAGCAGTGTTATGACGTTTTGATATTTGGAGAGGTTCGGGTAATCGCGGCGGGGCTTGACGGACGGGGGAATCCCCGCGACTGAATTATTCCCAGTCACGTGCTGCTCGAGTGTGGAGCTTCTGCTTTGTGCTGAAATTTTAATTATACGTCGCATTTTGAGCTCGTTTACAAGGTACGATAACTGTACAATGGTTATTTTGGTTATTAGATGCATCACAAATTCCCATATTTTACAAACATTGTGTTACTTAAAGATTTAATTTGTATTTTAGTTGTTGTTATTTTTGTTACATTTTAAAGTACTTTAAAGAAGGTAATTTTCCAAAACTTTTGAACCACCAGAATATAAATATCAGACTTAGCATATATTCTTCTTCTTCTTAATTTATTGCTTTAATTTTATAATCACTGGGGTATGGGGCATTTACAAACATTTGCAAACAGTATAAAATTCCTATTTTCCAGCTAGCCCCCCCACAATTTTAGTTACATTCCAACTTTAGCTTACCTAAACTTTTTTTAACTTTTCCTGATTTTCCACAAAAAAGACACTATATTTAACGTATCATTACCATGGCGTCATGTAAATGTGACACATAAGGTGATTAGCAGAAAGAAACATTATCTAATCTGATCGTGTAAAGGCCATTTTAAGTGAAGGTTGACGTCGAGACGTTTGACAATACGGGAGCCCAGGCATTAGTCAAAGGAATGGTCAGTCCTTTGATAATGCACGTTATTGTGTGCAAATGGATATGTCCACCTAGCCCCTGTATAAGTAGTGTTTACACAGCTGTACATTACGCACCAGGGGATTTAAATTACTTTAGATGTTTTATGTTCGATTTTTAAGGCTTCTTTTGAACAAATATCTCTTTATCTAATTGAATCATTCTATTGTGAGTAATATGAAATGGAGAAAGTAAAATTGAGCATTCAATTTCAAATTAATGATTGTTACCTAGTCGGTTGATTACCAGAGAAAGTTTGTAATTACTCAGGGTCACATAATGTGTTGTGGATGCTTATGCACAAATAAAGTGGTTTGACTGACGTTCTCTGTGTTTGGAATTGAGAAGTACATATGTAGAAGTTTCCGTAAGTATTGAAAAAATCGGGTACTTTATCGGTATAGAGACAAAACTTATGCAGGAGTTATATTGTAAGCTATCATAATATTAAGCCTTTACCTTCTGTAACTAAAAATCTATGATATAAAATAATAAGCACAACCCTTACCCCGTGTGCGCGTTTAATCCCGCTCCAGTATTCATTATTAGCTAAATTATTAATACCTCATAATACTTATTAATCAGATAAAACCACTCAGTCATTCGCGGAATAAGCAGTCGCATAATTTGTTATCCTCGCCAGAACAATGGTTTATTAAAACCGCAAATGATGGAGTATTTACGAAATAAATTGCCACAGAGGATTGTCGAAAGATACGCTCTGTCAGATCTCTTTGTGCGAACACAATAGATACTTCGGCAGAGATTTGCTGAAAGGCTTTCGCTGGCAAAATATTTTTTACCGGCAAAAGTCTGGTTTATCATGTTTTTCCTGCGAAATCTGCTGGAGTTTCTAGCGTGGTATTTTAACCGTGACAGACCTTTTTAAGGCCTGGAACATTCCAGTTCCCGTTTGCGGGACCACTCACTGATTTTATTTCGTATTCAGGACTGAATAGGTTGGTAAATCAGCTAGTTTGGTGCTGCAGACTAAATTTCTGTCCGCTTTTGGTCGCTTTTTGTTTCGGTTGCCTTTTGTCACTTTGAACGAGGGAAAAGGGAATTACATTCGCGCGGACGACTGTTGAATGAGTTTAGTTGTACAGTCTAGAATCAAAAGGAATCAGATTTTGGTATTAATAAAATATGTTGAGAAAAAGTAACATTTTTTTTATACATATATTATACCTTTAAAAAATATTAAAGTAGTTTACTCTTATTATTTAAATAACAGTAAGTGGTAATGTAATAGTTACTAATTGTGTTTTTATTATCTTTTTTACAAATCTGGACCTGACACAGCAATATAGAATGATCTATTTAAAGACAAAGTTAAATTTTATTTTTATTATAGGCTACAAAAGAGCAATAATAACATTTTATTGCATTGTTTGTTACTTATATAGACAAATATATTAAAAAAATAAGTTTCCACCTTATAACCCAATATAAAGAAACGTTTTCTATATTCGTCGATTACATAATAATAAAAATATACTTACCAAAAAACTTCAACCAATCAACATTGTCGCATTGTGTCTGTGACGAGCCGTGTCTATTTGTGACAAACACGGCTCCACATACGCTGGTAGCGACAATGCTCGAGAGCTTCTTCCTTCCGCCCTTCTCTCGGCGGAACCTCATACACAAACAACAGTGAATTTGTCACTTTGTTCCGTGTTCACACCGGCAGGGATCTGTATTGCCAAATCTGCAAAATTTCCACTAAAATGATTTTTTGCTAACTGAACAAAATGTTAAAAAGTTATTTTAGACGTATACGGATACGTCTAAAATAGCTTTTGGAAATTTTGATGACTAGCTCGAAATAGAGACGGATCGAGTGTGAGTTAGTTTTATCGACTCCTGTAGTTTTGGTACTGAGTGACCGAAGTCTATTATTAAAATGAGGAACAATAATTTGTAAATAAATGAATGATAAAACTTTTAAAAAAATATATCAATAATGTCTACAAAACAAAATAAAAAATTAAATCAATCTTAAATAAAATTCTGGGCAAGCTAATAATATTATATGCTCCACTTTATTTATTATTATGAACATGCTTATAGAACATCAAACAATTCAATCAATATTAAAGCGGCAGATCTAATTGAAGTTCGTAGCGTTTTTCTCGGCAATTCATTCACGTCGAAGTGCTGATAGGTTAAGAAAGACTTGACGTGCAAAAGTATTTATGTAAATCAGTCTGTTTTATTCCTTAAGTACTCACCGCGTAAACATCAAATAGCTTTAGGCGATCTCCTTCCAATTTTCACTTTGCTAGGTTAAATAATTCAATAGTTTGACTTTATTTTAGTCCAGAATTCCTCACGAGCATAAAATCTAGCACATCTCGACAAACGCCCCGCCAACTTTTATGAACGAGTTCGAATTTTACACTTCGTTGAAAAATTTATAACCCAATTTCAACTGGAGTCTGAGCTACCTGGGAAAAATGTTAGAATTTCCGCACTTTGCTGTGTAAAGTTTTTGACAAAATTTCAAAATCTTATGAGTTACGGCCTGACAATCGAACTAGCTACTTGCTGATTTTACAAAAGATTAAAATATTTTACTTACAAGATTTATTACTTTACTCCCTGAAGCTTGTTATTCTAATTTTCTTATCTTTTGTTTATTTGCGATGTCTCTTTCTGAATATCTTTCCTACCTTTATTTTTTTATTATGAATAGATTTATTATTCCTGCTACTAACAAAAAACAATATACTTAAAAGTTCCTTACTTTAAAAAATACTTACAATCCATTGCTGCCTGCCTTAAAGTTACGTGTTCTTTTAAGTACATGTACTGATTTGCGTTACTTTGATATGCAAAATTGTCCGACGTAGTCACTCCTTATTTGATCAACTGTCGCAAAAATTCAAAACTTAGTCACGAAACCTTCTAGAATCAAACAAAACATTCACGAGGCGTCCGGAAATATCTCGTAACCATGTAAAAGCTAGTTTCCATAATCCGTTCAAGTCTACCCCATTCCGGGCGACAATGACAGGCGAGTTGATTCGCCGGTAACGCGGGCGCGACGTTGTCGCTTACAGCAAATGTTGCGACTTGCGAGCGACGTGTTTCACCAGCCAACCCGCGCACAGCGGACAAATTGAGTGTACGGGAGATGTGGGGTGAAGGGGTCACATAGTGAGTCTACGTTATTTTCTCTTTTTTAAATAATTCTTACAACGTAAAGATTGGTCACTGAATAGAGACAAATTCTTAGAGTATAGCACATGCCAAAATTTGGATCATGGTTTAAGCTTAGTCTACGTAAATCAGAAAAAGTCAGATGGCATGTGTCGTCTTTCGATGTGAGAGCTCAACAGAAATAAGGTGTATAATTTTAATCTATATGTTTTCATTTGAAGCACAAACATTCTTGAAATTTAGAAGTTTGTCGTTGCCTTTCAAGCTTATGTGGAAAAAGATTAGCTTCACATTGCTCTGTGCAAATAATAGCAAACTATCACTATGTGAATGATAGTTCCTTATTTGCATGACTATTAAAACCACGACACGACGTTGTCGCTTACAGCAAATGTTGCGACTTGCGAGCGCCGTGTTTCACCTGCCAACCCGCGCACAGCGGACAAATTGAGTGGAGAGGCGAGGGATGGGATTCAGGCACGGAGATGTGCGGTAAAGGGGTCACAGTCTACGTTATTTTCTTTTTATAATTCATAAAACTAAGCTTACTTATGAAAATATTAATTAGCGAATTATCTAGAGGATAAGATGGACTTGCTAAATCTCATGGTTCAAGCTTAGCTCATCTCAATTGAAAAATAAACCGAAAACACGTGTTGGTTTTCTACATGAGAGCTCATAAGTTGTTAAATAGTTGAAAGCAGTATGAGGATTTATCTGTACCTTATGTAGTTGCGAACTGCGTAAAGAATAATATACATTATTACTTCTTTGTTAAAGACTGGTCATTTTCTTTTTAGTTAAAACAACGACTGTCAGCTTGATTCGTCCATAACGCGGGATCAACATTGTCGCTTTCAGGCAAAATATTGCAGACAACCGTGCGGCAAGCAGTCCAATTGAGTGGAGAATAATGTCCAGGAAAATATAACTCAGCAGTGAGGAGAAAATATCAAATGTTGCGAAAGATACGTGCCTGACATAGGATGATGCGTACCCGAACTGGAACGTCGGGACACGACGTTCCTCTATTTTTCAATTCGGAGTTTGTTTTGGCAATCTTGTAATTTTACTGAATATTTTTGATACTAGGTAGAATAGTAGTAAAAGACAAAACCTGGTGGTTTAATAGATTCTACTCGATAGTCTGATCAAACTATTTTCAGGTTTTGAGCATTTAACGTAACACGTTGTATAGTAATTCCTTAACAATAAAATCATCTAATATATTAATATTAAATAAAGCCGTACCCGAAGGAACCGGATCCGGGCCGCGTCTGTTGACGTTTATGAGGGTCCGCGACACGGGTGGAGGTAAGTCGAGCCTCTGTAAAACACTGCCTGGAATTATTACCTCACTTGTCTTGGTTAGGTATTGGTGGGAATACCTACTTGTGTTATTTTGTTACTTAGTTGAAATCTTAATATACTTACTTTGACTGTTTCCGTGGTCGTACTTCAAAGCGATAAGCGTCAGTAATTTTCAAAATCGAATTGTAATGTAATATTACAGGCAAAAGTTTCAGGTGACGTTCCTTGCAATAATTACTTACCGCTATGTGATGAATTTTTAAGCCCTCTGTCGTAAAGGTTTTAGAGGAGGTTTCTGGCCCCTACAGATCCACTCTACGCGCAACTAGAGTTTATTACCTACTAGTAAATGTTCCTGGACATTATTTACTTAAACCTAAACATGCCTAAACCGATCATAGCTTGTACTATGGATGGTAGTCAACAGCAGCTGGTAAACATTATTTATTATATTTTTCCCTGCGACCTCTGTTGTCATTGTTTTCCTTTTTTTTGCAATTTTGTGACTTTTATCCTTGTAAAGAATCAGTGTAGGTCTTGTTGGTGAACTGATAAATAAATAAATAATAACTATCCAACACATAAAACAGTTACTCCAAAATCGGATGTCAAAGTCGGCTATGCTTCCACTGCCTAACATAAGTGAAAGCCATTGGGTTAACAAAAAGAAAAAAACCAACAGCCGAATTCATCTGCTCTACTTGTATAAATACGTCTTATACATATACCAGCCGTTTACTTAACCGTCTGGTGTATTTGTGTAAATTGCATTGTTATCTGCGATCTAAGGTCCACTCGATTCACTTCAGCGCGTTATCTGGCCGCGAGTAAATCGCGCCAGTTCTGAAATATCGCCGGGGTATCGACCCGGCCGTAGTCTTAGGGAAATGTTGAATAGAAAACATTGGATACTTGGATGTTTTTTTTAGTTCGTGTTCTTTTAGTTAATTTCCTATCTGTCTGAGCTCAAGTGCTATGTTATTTTCCTATCTATCAGTGGAAAAGGGCTGGCTTGATCGAGGAAGTACCACAGAGTACTTAGATGTTACTTCGCTATTTGTGCTTCGTTTAATGAGTTTGCGTGATGGAGACCCGGACCTGATGAATTACGAATATATAGGAGACATTCTGCAGACAGTTATTTTATGTGAAACAGAAGGCCGAGATATAAACTTTGCTATTGAACTTTTACGGAGAGTGAGATTCCGAAGGCTCAATCCAACCTGTGGGTGGTAGCAAGCCAGTCGGACTCTGAAAAAGCCTTACCACCAACCAGATCCAAGGCGGAAATCGAACCCACGACATCCGTGTTTTTTATACCCGAGCGGCTTAGCCACTGTTCCACGGAGGCGGTCATAATGTCTACTAGCAGCCACCTCCTCGGTTTCACCCGCGCGATATTTCTTTTTTCAAATATACCCCCTTTCACCCCACACTTCCGGGATAAAAAGTCCTCTATGTCCTGTAGGGATAGTGTAGCTTTCCAACAGTGAAAGAATTTTCAAATCGGTTCAGTAGTTTCGGAGCCCATTCAATACAAACAAACAAACAATCAAATCTTTTCTCTTTATAATATTAATAGGTATATAAGTAGACTAAGCAAGTGCTCGTTTACCCTCTATTTCGTTATAAAAAGTGGTTAATGACAAAAAATATGCCGTCAACTTTAGTCATAGTACGAGTACTTGAAAAACATATTTCTATTCTAGGTTTAAGACAAGCCGGTAGAGCTGCTAATACCCAACCCTTTTAAGCTGCAAATGAAATGTAAATAAGCGCTATATACCGCTTTGCCTAGTTACAGGAGTCATTCGCGGAGTACTGACTGTCTCTGTTAGAACATAGTTTAGGGATGTCACGTCTGTCATATTCAAGATATTTTATCGTATTTACATATTTTTCACTTCCCTTCTGTAGTACCCTACCCTAAATATCATTGGAAAACTACTCTTTTAACATAAATAATTTATTGAAAGCAATAGATATTAAATTATTCACCTAAATGTTTTCTTTCTTTCTTAGATATTCGCAATATTCGTTGACAAAAGGCTTTAACTTTTTTATATAAATATTGTTTTTTAAGCAATACCTTAGTTATGTACGACTAAAGTGATTTATTTCAAAATCTGCGCTCAAAACTGACGTTTCAATGATGAGTAGAGTACACAATGATTTATAAAATATCATTGAGAACAAATGATCTTAAAAAATATTTGTTATAATTTTTACGAATTGGTCAAATTCTCGGTAAATAATAAAACTATTATTCCAGCAAGATCTTGTAACTTCGCAACATCCCTAACACAGCTGCCTTGGGGCACACGTTTAATTACCACGAATTTTCCTACCATTTACATCGTGAAACAAATTAACACAAGAGGTTTTGTTATTTAAAAAACGATGGGCCAAAATTATATTACATTTTACGCATAAAATACCTTTTTATTCAAACGTTCTAGAATATATTTTAATTATAATAAAGTCTTCTCACAGATTTGCATCATATTTTATTTTACTGTGACTGTTTAACATACTTTTAATCACATACTTTATTAGAAATTAATGAAGTAATACAAGTTTATAAATATATTTTATCTACATCCATACCCTAATATGACTATTTTATAGTCAGGATCGATGAGCAAACGCCCTATATTTAGATAAGAGTATCTGTGGCTGCATCTTAATGTTTACATTTTAGTATCGCTAACCGATACTAAAATGTTTACATTTTATTATCGGTAACCGATACCTTAATTACGTCCAAATTTCGAACGTCTTCTTAAAATGTATTTTATTCAAATTGACCTACAATGAATGGATGTAGATAAAGTTATGTATGTGACTGTACATAATTAGGCATTAAAATACTCATGTGATCCTTTTATGGAACTCACTTCGATCGTTCATAAAACCACATTCGTATTTTAATGACCGTCATTATGCAACAGTCACATAAATAACTATTTGATCACATACTTAATTAGAGATTAATGAACTGATACAAAATAAATATATTATTTGTCACTGCGGTCTTCTTTAAGGTGGAGAAACTTTTTCGACGAGCGAGTCATTCTAGTGAAAGGACCACTATGCTCTACTACCGCTCTTAAATGCTGCAATAATTGTAATTGTATTGAGTATACAGGGTATAGAAAAAGAAAAACACCTACTAAACTTAGGAAAACGTTCCATTATGCATACTTAACAAACACCTCGACGGCACCAGAATTACTAAGCGTCTTAAAATTGCAAGAAAACAACGTGTTTTGCGGAAGAAGCATTAAAATTCCGTTTGTTTTCGACAAATTGGAGAACGGGGAGGCGGGCCTAATGAGATCATAACGTTGTCGACACAGGTGCCCTCTGGATATTGCACGGCAAGTTATGCTCTAAATTATTAAATGAATTCCCTCCTTATTGCCTTCTGGGTACAGGTGGGATAACTAACGATAGCAGTACGATTAACACACAAGAAGAAAGTAGCCACTATAAGTAAACACATTGAAAACATATGAAGGGTCCACAGCAATAATGATGAATGTCTTTCGTTTTTTGTTCTGAGATAAACGGTGAAAAAAAAACTGCCTTGTAGACAAATAATAAAAACGAAATTATCTCGAAACTATAAGCGATATTGCTTAGTTTGTAAACGAGATTATCAACTGCATGCATATATCAACCACGCTAAAGGAATCGTCTGCGCCTAAAAGACTTAAAATCATCATCAGGGATTCTTTTTATACCACGAGGGTGGCAGTCAAGCTTACGACTCGACAGATAGTAAGCGGCTATGACAGTCGCGTACGGACGCTTTTAACACCAAAGGCATTACTCGCGCATCGCCACTTATCATAAATAAAAGTGACAAAACAAATTGAATGTTTATAAAAATATCGATCTAACAATATTGTAACAGAATCGGAATCTAAAAATCGTACCATTCGCATTTATTCTCCGTCGCGACACATCGCTTCGCCGGTTTAACGCAATCGGCACGTAACGCGTAACTCAGTCCCCAGATGCGCCGACGATTCTAAGACAGGACTATACATACCGACTTCGCACAGATGCATGCAATTTGAGGTTTTCAGTAAAAAGAAATAAAAAAAGACTTTATTTCGATTAATTCATGTGTTGGAAGCAAACAGTAATAAAATAAGTACTATTAAAATAAATTAATTAAGAAATCAAAGGCATTCTTAATTAAAAATCTAGAAAAAGTATACCTATATTCATTTTTATATATGGCTTTGTTTCCACTGTTTGTCAAATGCAGCCTATTATTAATGACAAACCCGAGCCATGCTCGAAAAATCCAAGTATTTTTTTGTGACAAATAAATACTCTCCAACTATCCGCTCTACTGTTTGCGGAAACTTAATTCTGTTAAAGATTTGACCCCTGAAAACTGCCAAAGAAGACTAATATTAGTAAAAAAGCTTTACTTGATAAAACCATAATCGATTTGGCTTTAATAAACCATTCTCATACCTTTTTATCTGTCGCCAGGGTCGGTGCAACCAGACCGGCACGTAGCGCGTAACTCAGTCCGCAGGTGCGCCAACGATTCTAAGACAGGACTATACATAGTAATCTAATACAACTTCGCAGAGACACACGATTTCGGAAATGCAATGGGAAATCGGGCACAACAAAGGCACGTTAGTTGAACACATATTTTAAGCCTCGTCGTAAAATTGTTTGTGTAAGTATTTAGGTAAATAAATAAATTAAAACTTATACGATGATCACCCATAAGGGTGCTGATCTTACAGGAAACAAGCATTTCCTTGCAATGAATGCTCGACATCCGCCTATTCCGCTTTACACCTGGAAGGGACAAGCACGCCTCGTGGTGGTTGACCGGTTTTCTTCGGTGGCGTCATTGCGTCATTCCAGTCTACCGCACCAGAAGAAATCTCTTACGAATGCAAATAGTGTCACAGACCTCAACTAACGCTGGCTACCCCTGTAAATCATTAAATTAGTTTTATCACACAATATGTCTCTATAATAGACTTCAAAATGAACATACCACCTTTTACATCTTTCAAAAACAAATATTTAACGCAGTGTCGGACGTATTATATTTTAGCAACAACCAGTAAAACTGAAAAGTTGTCACATTCAAACGTGAAATATTGTACAACAGCCAACCCGACTGCTCTACGAGTATTGAAACGCTTTCATAAACAGAAAATATGTGGAGTACTGAAAATATTCATTTCCGACTCATACAATACAATAATAAAATGTGAAAAGCTTGCACTATATTTTAAATGTAACGGAAAACACCGTTTGGGGGAATAGATTTAAAGGCGTTTCTTTTTTTAAAGAATACGTTTAGGAATTTTAAGTTATTTTAGGTAGAAAGATATTGTTCGTTAGTTGGAGCCAGTACATTAAATTTGTAATCAAAAGCTCGAAGATTAGAGAAGCCTATTGCAGTCCATGTAAACGAAACCTATCCCTCAATAGAATAAGCCCCCCCAGTGGCTGCTTGCCATCAGTAGGGTTACGTGCCTGTGTGCCAACAGTAGTGACTATAGACTTCAGTCACCCAATCTGGGACCAAATCATGTAAGCCCGAATGCTAGCTAGAAGAACAAAGATAAAACAGGTGATTTATAGAACTGTAATTGTAAAAACAAATGTAGGTATATTTACCTTCTGTTCCAAATACTTACAGTTCCAAACAGAAATACACTAGAAAGGTACCCAACTCCCCTGAAACGAAATCGAAGTCGAGTCCAAGAATCCATTACGCACTACACAGCTGCACGTTCAATTTACTTTTTTGCAAGAGCCCAAGGGCGCGTAATAGGGAAACTTTCTCCTCACCGTAATTGTGTGGGCGATGCAAGGTAATAAATAACCACGGCTCTGATTGAACTTGCTAATGAATGGATCAGAAATTCGGAAATCGAAACGTCCGGAAGATTTGGAGCGAAAGGGGGAGTTTTTGTTACGCTGAAAAATGAGTTAAGTTTAGCCGTTGGTCGGCGGGTGAGATTAGTTTTCTTTTTCATACAGAGCCTGCAAAATATTTAGCCTATGTTCCTTGAAAAATAAAAAGATAATTTTGATGAAATAAACGTTTGTTTTGGTTGGGGTTGGAGACCAAACCCCACAGTATTTTATAGAGGGTCACTATTAATGTGCCATGGAACCAGTGTATTTGCTCTAATTATCCTTTTCAAAACAATTTTATATTTATTAATATTATTATTATTGTTTATTATTATATATCTAGAAAATAAGGTTAAATCACACAAACAGTTTCAAAAACAAGCCACAGCTATAATATGCAAAACTAATGAATTTTTCATCTACATTATATCCCTTTGGTGAATCGTTTTGATTTCTTGTCACAAACGAAGAATCAACATTGCCATTCCCAACGACATTTACCCTTGTAAATTACGAGTAAACAGGACATCACTTTCCCTTCACATCTGCAACAGATAGCGTCAAAGGGTGAATCTTCCGGAACTTCGAAGCGGATGTATCAATAATTCCCTTCAAGATATGCATTAAAAAATGACTCCTCCCTATATCAAAGGGCGGACTGTTTTCTTAACAAAGTGAGATCGTGACGGGGGCTCCAATGAGACGATCTGAGGGTAGCCTTGTTTTTCTTAGCAACTCGAAGCTGACCGGCGGGTGAACTTCGTGATACGGATAGATGCGAATGAATATGCATTCGGCTTTTACAACATCAATAAAGTCTGCCCTTTGTTATCGAGAAACTATATGCAGCAATAAAGGGGGTACCTATCACTGGATATTTTAAATATGCACCCGTGCTAGACGCTGTTTGAAAGAGCAGTGTTCTGCATTTAGGTATAGACGCTGGATTATCTAGGCACTATTTTCATAAGATTTTATTTTATAGGACGGTTTTATGAGCGTAAGTATAACTTTATATTATGACTAGCCTTCCGCCCGCGGTTTCACCCGCGTGTAATTTCTTTTTTCAAATATACCCCCTTCCACATTTCCGGGATCAAAAGTAGATATTTTCCATGTTCACCCTATGTTAACCGGGGATAGTGTAGCTTTCCAACAGTGAAAGAATTATTCAAATCGGTTCAGTAGTTTCGGAGCCTGTTCCATACAAACAAACAATGGAATCTTTCCTCTTTATAATATTAGTTTAATAGATATGCTATTATGATAATGAAGGCCTCCAGTCCAACCAGACCTCGACAACTTGAATAATTGTCGTTAAAAAATATTATCAGCCTATTAATGTCACACTGCAGGGCAAAGGCCTCGATCATTAAAATCAAGTCATCTTTATAATGATAGGTACAGGCTTTATCACCATGCATACCAAATACGGATTGATGATTAAAAATCCAAGCTGCGTACTATAAAACTGACACAAATTTTGGTTGACCCGGGAACTGAACCCAGGACCCCGAGTCCACGACCAGATACTTAACCCATTAAACAGCGCTATAAATTATATTCTCGTAGTAACACATATACATTAAGTGCGAAACCTGATGATATTATTCGCAATTTGATGGGTAATGTTTCGTGTTCCTATTTACACAAATGTGTACGCTGTGTGAACACGAACATTGTACGTAATAAATAATTAATTCATGTGAATTAATTGCACATAAATTGGTTAGGAAATTACGTTCATTTTCATGTGAGAATGTGGTTTAAAATAACATGAAAATAACACACTCATATTTAGTAAAGGCGAAGGGTAGCTAATGGTTTATGTATTTTTGTCGATAAATTAAGATTTTCAGTCACAAAATTATCATAAAGAGGTAAGAGACATTTTTGTATACATATACTCAGCTCTTGGATATGTTTGGATAAGATTAAAGTAAAAAAGGATAAAACACTGGAGTTAATTACGATTTGTTAGTCAAAAAACTTTACAAAACATTTCTGGAAAGTTCCATGCATAGCTTATAAACTCTCTCACGTCAATATTAAAAAAATAGGTGCCACAATTAGGGCTTAGTTAGAAATTATATCGTTTAAACATTCTCATGTTAAATAATTATCTTATTTACATCCGTATTATTGAGGCAGTCATATCGATAAAGCGTTCAAATAAACTGACGTATCGATACCACGTCAACCGCATCACTAAAACGTGAGCCTAAATATTTACTTGCCTAATTGTGGGTCGGTATCATTTTAATTATTTTTGTTGTTTTGCTTTAAATGGTTTCAGGCCATTTGGTATTTGGTCTTTTCGTGGTTTGTTTTAGAAACTTAAATCTGCCTGCCTCAATATACTTTGACGCTTTAGTAAAAGATAGAGCCTTCACGAAAGACATTATTAAGGGAAACGCTTGAAATAGGTACAGTCAACAGCACATCACGGTATACTCTTGCAGTTCGATAATAGCGCTTATGCCCCCGACATAAGAGCGGTACAAAGTCCAAAGTGCTACGTCTGACGTGCTTTTGACTGTACATTATTTTTTACAAAATATAGAATTAAAAAGATGTTTGGTTTGGTAGATAAAATTCAATGACTGATTTTGGGAGGTTGTTATAATTTATAAACGTAAAATATTTGAAGCTAAATTCGACCAAATATCAGCGCGTATGTGTCTTAATAACGCCTCGATGGTCAAGTGGTTTAAGTACCGAGCCGTATTCTCGAAATCAGCTCAAGTTTGTGATCACCAATCCGCATTTGGCAAGCGTGGCCATTAAAACCAGTATCTATCATTGTATCTGTAACATGGTTGCAAGGATAGAGGCCTTTTCTATGCAGTGGTAATTACATTGGTTGATTCTGTACTATATTATCAGCGTTATATAAAAAAGGTATGATTTTGTTTGCTTTAGCCGCAAAACGATTTTTTGTAATCAGAAACACAAGCTTTCTAAAGATACAAAGTCTTGCTCACCAATAACTGGTTTTGAATTGCAAAAATGATCCAATAAATTAATGGTCCCACTGAAAATACCTGGTACTAAATTGATCCTACGAATAAAACTGCGTACTTCACACGACATAGCGGACCTGAAACCGACAGCCTTTGTGAATCCAGGCGACTTCATTAAGGCTACCTTAGACTAATCCCGGGATCGCGAGAAAATTAATAGAACCCCATTTTAGTTCCCTTCCTGCGGAGAAAAGGCATTCTTAAAGGATTATTCAAATGTCGATGCTTAGAGCAAGGGATATATTTTTCTTTTCTGGACCGACCGAGGATTCAATACGATAAAATTCGATTAGACTTCAAATAAAAGATTCAGGCTATTAAATTACTGTACCGAAAAGGTTTACTTGTAATTCGATAATAGAAGTAAGCTACTTTTTTACCTCGCCAGAGACCATTGCCTAGTCAGAGGCCATTTGGCGGCTTGATAACATCTGACATTAAGGTTGGTCACTTGCCTTACGCACCCCTCCACCAACCCGCACTAGGCTATTGCAGCGTGGTGGAGTAGGTATGGCCCACACTATCTCACAATTGAGATAAGGCCTGTCTCCTAGCAGTGGGAACTTATATTTGTTTTTATTCTAAGTCAGTTGGCAGACAGACACGCAGCCCACCTGATGGTAAGCATCCACTGCGACCTATTCCATTGAGGGACACTTTTACCAAGAAGCGTCGCTTAATGTGCTGCCAGACTGTAGACTCATCTGACCTTCGAGCCTTTGATATCTAGTGTACTGGCTCCCACATTAATACTGCCGGAATACAGCCAGAGCTATTATGGCGGCAGATTTCACCTGTGGGGGTAGTAGCTAGCCAGTCGGACTCTGAAACAGCCCTACCACCAACCAGACCCTAGGCGGGAATCGAACCCACGACCTCCAGGCTTTATACCCGAGCGGCTTAGCCACTGTTCCACGGAGGCGGTCATATTATAGGCTGATGATGATGATGATGATGACTTCTTTTACTGCTTGCTAAATGCTATTATGCAGTAGAGTATAATGAACATTTAAGTTAATACCTATCATAAATTAAATCCTATATTTATTTATAAAATGCCGTAAGTCACAAATATAAATTATACAATACGCGATTGATTACTTCCGCAGAACGTATTTTCAACCAAGTTTTGACGTGGAAACCGAACGAAATTGCTCTAGTATCCGGCTATAATTGTGAATACACCCGAATAAACGGCTAACAAGTTTCCCATAACGCAACTAATCTGTACAGTACAATAGTTTGTTATAACAAGACCCCCATCTTTGTCCGCTGCGAAAATATTGCCCAACTAAGGCAATAACGACAGCCGTTAGCAGCAAGTTACCAAACTTTGCCCAACTATTTTTGTCCATCATAATAGCCTAAGTTTGCGGCGACGGTGTCGGGCAATCTGCTCCGTGGAGTCTGTGTCCACTTACACACACGCTACAAAATATATACTTTATCTGATTTTGTACCGATCAAATCAGGATTAAACAATTTATCTTGTGGGAAATGCATTTTAATATTACCTATATTTAAAATACTTGAATACTCATAAAAAAGTAAAATCGACATAATGTACTTAATAATAAACTAAAACGTGACTGAACTAGAATTCCCACAGTTTCAGGCGGAAAAGGACATAGGACATCACTGTTATCAAGTAATTACTTACAAAAAATTGAGTTGGCCACATCATAAAATGCGATCATTTCACGAACTGGTCGAGCATTTCATGAAGTTTAGTGAGCGAGCAATTCAACGATATGGACACGACAGATACACGGCCTATCTTGTCGTTCGATCTAGTGGAAACACAGTACATTTCTATGTTGGAACTGTCTTTATTCTACTTATTCTAGGACGAGGGATTTAAGTTAAGTTCTTTCTTCTAGGTTGATTATGGTGTTTGAGACAGTTTGAACCGAATAAACGTTATACAAGTTTAAAGTCACGCAACAATTGTTTTGGGAGATGATTCTTATGAAAGAGGGAAGCAAACGAGCAAGTCGTTTAAAAGTAAAGTAAAGCCATCACCACATAAAGCACGATTAAAAGTATATTTTTTTTTACCAAAGATGTTATGTATTTACAGTCTTCTAACGTCCGAAATATCCCAGTATTTAAATGGAATCTCGTCATATTGGACATAATAAGAAAACGGATTAACCAGATAACAAGTGACGCGTGATCAGAAATACCAGTACAACTTCCGAATAAAACGTTATCTACAAATATCAACCTCAATCTGTTTTGATTGCCTATTGTTTGCGTCAAATCGTCCAACCAACTTTTTACGTGTATCAATAAAATGGTCGGTAAGCACCGAATTTAATTCTGGTCGACTAAAGCCACAGAAGAAATATTCACTAGAGAGCAAATGTTACCATAATTTCAAGAATCATTTTGTTAAATATGGCAGCGGCTACGCGTTACTATTACATACTTCTTGCTCTAACTTTCAAAACCAGTGGTTGAGCTGCTCGAGTTTAAAACCTTGAGTTCGTTGAAGCAATTCCAGCCTTGGCCTAGTTGGCGGTAGGACTTTTCCAGAGATTGGCTAGCTACCACCCCCAAAGGTATAATCTGCGGTACCTGTGAGAATCAGTACACTTAAAGTCAGTTTCAAAGATTATAGGTGCCTAAAGTGTGCACAATGAATGACGTTCCTTAATTTAGTGTTAATGCAGATTTAATTTATTTTATACTGCGTATTATTGATACAGTTCATTGGCTTATTTTTTCAGTAACAACTCATTGACTGTTCAGTAAGCACATTATAATATACTACTCCAGTAGATATTTACTCTATGACTAAAACCGATACTTTCAAGGAAAAGGTACTTACTTCCACACAATTGGATCGGTAACCTACAGCTTTGTAGTAAAAACTGGACACTCGGTGGAAGGGAGCGATATACGAGTATTTCCAGTATCCCAACATCGCTATCATGTTATTGCAATGTACCGAATCAGACGTTATTATGGGAGATACGGATTTATTGAGACTTTAGTTATTTATTTGCGGGGTTCATAGTGTTTCTTAATATACGTAGTGGACAAAGTGAAGATTATTTGAAGTAGTTAAAGATACTTTTGAAGAAAAAAGGCTATGTGTTTTGGGATTCTTTATGATAACCAATTTAGTGCAATACACAATGATGTTCATTTGTTTGCGTCTCTACACAACAACCATTATAATGAAAAATCTTCGCTTCGAACCAAAAATAGGTAGTGTTTAATATTAATTTGAATTGGACAAGTTTACCCATGCCCGAAGAAATGGGGTCACATGATCGATGGACGAACAAACACTCGACATAGATTTTGAAAGGCAATTTTTTTCATTTTATTTTTGTCATACATCTTGAATACAACAAGCGTCTATTCCATTGAGGAGTACTTTACCTGAGAGTGCCTCTGAATGCGCTGCTACACTATTGGCTTTACAGGTCTACGAGCCTTTCCATTTCAAGTACACAGACTCCCTAAATTATATTGAAAAAACACAGCGTGTTATGGCAATAGATAGAAGCAGTCAGACTCTGAATAAGTCCTACCACTAACCAGAAGCGAGAATCAAAACCTCTACAATCAGATTTTATACCCGAGTGACTACTCATTTCACGGAAGTACCTAAGTCGAAAAAAACGAAAAAAGTTGTGTTTCCTTCTGATATAAAAAAAAACTTATAGTAAAAATTACTTCCAATGTGAGACAACTAATCAAACATGTTCCAGAGATAAAAACATTTCCTTCACAGACCATAAATAACGCCACACATTTTTTCAAGCAACGTCGACCGGTGAGCTATTTACCTGGCCAGGTAAAAACGTAAATAATGAGAGCGTTCCGGGGCAATTTATTTACAGCTTCCACTAGCCCGGTAATGGGGAAATGATTACTCATTTGCCGCAGGGATTACTAACCGACGTGTAGGAAAAAGATTTTCAAAATAAAACCCTCATGGAATTCTGGACGAAATAGATACGTGTAACCTCAGCGTGTAACACTGCGCTGCGGATTATATTTATTAAACAGAGTTTATTGTTACACATATTTTTTTAACATAGTTAAGGGCTTTCTGATATTTACACGAATACTACTAATTAATTAAAACAACCGAAATTAATCGCGATCACGAAATGACTCCCGTGTCAATCCGTGATCACAATTTTTAAAAACGTATTATGTATTAAAAAAGGTTGTAAAAGTAAAAGTAAAAAAATAGTAAAATGATAAGTAAGAAAAATAAATTAATATTATTACAAAAATTAAAGGATTGCTTACGAGGAATCTAGGACCTTGGTGACTCCTTAAGAGACCACAAAAACACCTGTTTTGTGTCAACTCAATCCTGGTATGTTAAAGTGTGTTGTGCACAGGACAGTATTCAATCAGCTCGATCTCATTCGTTCAAGAATAACTCTGTAGCGCCATTGGCACAAATTGAGTTAGCGCAAACTAGCCGACGCAGTGCACCTTAGTTTCTGTGTTAACTCATTATGCTGAGTTCCCCATGTCTAGTAGAACGTTGTGATAATTGCCACGTTCCCCGATTAACGTTGGTGAGGTATAAAATACACATTAGGGGAAACGATTTTTGTATAGTGCGAATAAATATTATCTTTTCGAGTTTAGGTATGATATGTCTCAGGATTGAGGAAAAATCTGTTGCTTGACGGTAAAGGAAAACAAAGTCTGTGGGATCAAATAGTTTTTAAATTTTTTTTAATATTATTATTATAATAAATATAAATATCTCTGGACATTATTCACACAGCGCCATCTAGCCCCAAACTAAGCATTAGCTTGTACTATGGATGCTAGACAACGGATAAATTACTTATATACTTTTTTTTTTGTAAATACATACATATTATACATAGAAACACCATTATGTGCCTACTCTGAGCTCATTTTAAGATAATAACGATAGGTAGATACATAATATTTTAATACAAATATTATGTACCTACTATGAGCTTATTTTAAGAAAATAAGAAGAAAAATCTGTCTTTATATAAATCCAGACAGTATTATCCCTTCATCTGATCTATTTTACGTAATAATAGTGTATATCAGTACTTTTTTTTAACTTTTAATTGATTTATCGCTTCACCTTGCAAAATAGTTTTAGTGGTATATATTTTTAAATGTCATTTGTACTTAGTTTTGAAATAACGCAAACTTTGTTTATTTAATAATATGTAGGCACTGCAATGTATAGTGACTTAATAAAAGCACTACTGTACTGCGAACAATATCCACGATCACATTATAAATAGTCCCATTTTTCACTTAACTTGAACTGAGCTTAAATCCGAAGTTACTCTAGTATTCGGGTCACAGTTACAAATATCCGCTCCGGCGCAGTTGTCACGAGGCAACTATTATTTATCGTACAAATTGAGTGACGCGGGTGCGATGGGATACAACATTATAAATCAGGCTCTACGCTTGGGCGGGATTGGTCATTGGAACTTCAATTGGAAACAGGCCTGCTGGTATACTTGATATTCCTTCCAGCCAATTTGGGAGTGTTTTTGGCTATTTCTAGACTTTTTTTGTTGGACGTGTGTAGTAAATGGACTGTCACTAGCCAGTCAATTTAAATCAACGCGCGAATCTGTCTTGTAATGGTTTAAGTAAATTAAGCAAATTAAGGGAAAGAATTAGCTGGTATTAATCCCGATTCCGATTCACAGCGGGTATGTCACCACTTAGTAGAAAAATCACAAGTCAATTACAACCAAGACTTCCCTGCTTAAAAATTTAAGTCCAATCCCAAACTTTTAATAGTCGAATGAAACACCTGTCTTATTTAGCGAAAATAAACCCTAAGTTCTCGTCGTTCCCGACCTCAACAATCGCTGGCGAGACTCACTATTTTTCTTAGCCCAAGTTTCCTGGCGCAAAGAAAACTTCCGAGCGTGCTGCTAAGAAATATTGCGCTTATTAACAAGAAATGTTTGCCTGAAGTGTATTGAATTTCAATTTGACTTACGAACCGCAAACCTTCCGTGCAATCAATTGTTGACAGACACAGACTCGTAGCACCTAATGTGAAAAAGTATCATAAAATATCATATTATTATCAAGAATAATAGAATAGAGCATAATGAATTATTTATAACTTTTCAAGTTTTTTTATACAAACGGCTTATGCTCTAGCCCTTAGATAGCCCTTAGATAAGTAGGATATTACAAAAAAATGAGTTGTGTTTCTGGACACACACAAATTCACGCTGTTTTTTTAAATTGCATCACATTATATTTTGGTCTTAAAACCTTTTATTAGTTTATAATTATTTTTTTTTGTAACAAAAAACAAAAAAGTGATGATTTAATTAATTTATTGAAACCTTTACAACCCTAAATAATTCACATGAATTCTTACACGGTACACTTAAGCAAAATCGCTATAACTTACCACATGAAATGGACTTAAATCCAACTTCTGAACTTTCTATCAAACTAGTTGCGTTAAAAGGATCATACATCAAACACCTATTCACATACAAATTAGAAAGCCAGCCAAGATACTATTCACGGCGAATTAGCGTCAGTCCCAACTCTGAATGGATCCGTCGGCACAAATTACCCAAATCTGTTCTATTTAAACCTACGGATTCCACCATTCATACCACACAGGACGAAGTTAAACGACGCTCAACTCAGAACCGTATTCAGGATGAGCGTAAGAGGTACGTAAGGGCCCAGTAAAATGGAAAAGTTAATTTTAATGCCCGCTCGCGACTATCTCGTTATCCGGCCCTGGTACTCAATGCGCATTTTCTAAAGGGATTGGCCAAGCTCTTGGCTCTGCTCGGGAGTATGGAACGAACTTTGTCGAAGTGAAAGCACAAGTTTTACGGTGTTGTAGAAGTTATATTTGTAGACGGACTAACTGTCAGAAGTTATTGCTAACAGCCGTACTAACAAGACTATTTGAACGAAGCGATTGTAATGTTTTTGCTCCAAAGACTAGGACAGTTTTTTAAAGTAATGATATTTTTATTTTTGATATTTATGTGATAGGACAACCTATACAAAGGAAAGAGTAAACATTTAACTCCAAACTCTAATAACAACTTGTACTGAGGGTGCCTAGTATCGGGTAAACATTACTCCTTTACTTTTATGTAAGTAAGTACTTATATAATAAGTTACTGGTGTGGATCAGTACAAACAGACTTGTTCAATGTTCATGCACAAAATGTTTGTACCATCCAGGAATTGAAACGGACACCTCTGGTGTAATAGCGGTACACGGTATACCAAATTGATCGTTTCTTGGTGTCAAACTAATTATGGTTCCTACTACCTATTATCGCACATTACTTAAACAGAGGCAGAACTATAGCAAAATTGTCTCCATTAAGTTGCCCATGATTGTTAATCTATGTTTAAATACAGCGCCTCTGTCGATCCCAATTTCCATAACACAACGCCTTAGCAAAATACTTCGAGATTTGATATTAATTTATTCTTTCTTAGAGCAAAAACTCCTCCGCACTGACCAGCCCCTCTGAAGAACGCAATGCTAATCCCTCCTCCGGTATTATTTTCTCATTGTGCACCGTTTTTGCTTATTTCTCTCTCGTATATCGCCGGATAATTAAAATGCCTGCGATCCCAGACGGCTGGATGCAAAGCGGGAGCATTGTTTGTCCTGTCCAACATTTTATTCGAATCGCTTTTAATTTAGGTTGTTCCTTGTTTCGGAATGCAGAACTATGCTTCCGGTAGAATGGGTTGGATTGATTGATTGCGCTTAGACAGGTAGGGTTGAGTAATGCAGACAAACAAAAGATTTTACTCACCCTTCTTTGTAATATTTTTTATAGACTGGTCTAAATAGTTACAATGATTCTTTTTATTACATCAGACGGATGATGGGCACGCAACCTACATGGTTGAAAGCGGCTATTGCGGCTTATTTAATTAATGACACTTAACCAGGAAGCATCGCTCAATGTGCTTCCACACTTTTGGCTCGTTTGTTCTTCGAACCTTAAATTTTGAAAAGAACATCTATATTCATATTGCTGGAATAGCCAGAGCTTTTATGATGACAGATTTCAATTGTGAGGGTAGAAGCTAACCACTCGGACATTGAAAAAGTGGTATCACACAGCAGGAATATAGCGGATTTATTTCCTGAACCACTAACTTACCTTAGCAGCGTGGGTGTTGCGTTAGTTTAGACTTTATAACTGGGACACACACCCGAAACAATAAATTCTTTTTGCGACGATTTGGTTGCATCTCAACTTAATATTTCAACGATGTAAACTAAAGTGAGCTAAGTTTTTTTTAATACTTTGTCAGTGCAAATAAATGAATTGAATTGAATTGAATTGGCAGACAGACACGCAGCCCACCTGATGGTAAGCGGCCACTGCGGCCTATTCCATTGAGGGACACTTCATCAGGAAGCGTCGCTCAATGTGCTGCCAGACTGTAGACTCATCTGATCTTCGAGCCTTTGATTTCAAGTGTACTGGCTCCCACATTAATACTGCCGGAACACAGCCAGAGCTAATAAGGCGGCAGATTCCACCTGTGGGGGTGGTAGCTAGCCAGTCGGACTCTGACAAAGCCCTACCTGTTATCTGAAAAAGTACGAAAATTTTAACACAATTAAAGTTGCGGAATAAAGACAAGCAGAACTAAAAGAAAAGTAATTGTGAAGTTACACCAGCCAGGCGAGTGGTTTCAATCAAACTTGCCACAACACAAACGGAAAGAGTTGAGTCAGCGTCAAACAGTTGCGCCGACCTCAGGTGATTCCACAGACTTCTAGAAGCTTTTGTAATGGATTTAGGTGGAAACTGACAATAATGAAATAAAATACGTACCACCAAGTGGGCTGCGTCCTTGTCTACCAACTGAAGTGCAAACGAATTTGTGATAATAAACTGAGCTGTTTTCGAAATATCCAACACAAATTATGCCCGAACCAGTAATTTATTTATGACTAGCTTTCTGCCCGCGGTTTCACCCGCGCTTAATTTCTTTAGTCAATTATCCCCCCCCCCACTTCCCCCCACATTTCCGGGATCAAAAGCACCCTATGTCACCCGGCGATAGTGTAGCTTTGCAACAGTGTAAGAATTTTCTAAATCGGTTTAGTAGTTTCGGAGACTTTAATAAAAACAAACAAACAATCAATCAAATCTTTCCTCTTTATAATATTAGTATACCTAGAAGAAGAGGCTCAAACAACTATCTAATTGAAAATTCAAGGCCTTTAGTTACATTTTATTTTTCAATCTTAGCCAAAGATAAAAATATTTACGAAAGCGTTTACGCTCCGTAGCTGAAAACTAGCAACGCTTGGGACTCTGAGGTCCGACACGAAAGACTTCGTCCGTTCCCACTACCCACTAACGTTTTCCCCTCGTCCCGAAGAGGTAAGAGTCCTATGGCTATTGACCAGCTCAAGTACATAAACCTTGACCAACGACCCATAATATCGTAACGGATGGGCTGTTTTCTCACTACGCGAAACCAACACAACATCAACACAACATAATGTTGTGACAACTCCAACCGCCCTAATAATGTATGGCGCCGCTTTCTCACACACGAGGACATAACATCAACTTA
Source organism: Mecyna flavalis (assembly GCA_949319885.1). Lineage (NCBI taxonomy): Eukaryota > Metazoa > Arthropoda > Insecta > Lepidoptera > Crambidae > Mecyna > Mecyna flavalis. Next base: position 12,834,691 of record OX439431.1, on the reverse strand, counting down.
GTGTGGCGGTTGGAGTTGTCACAACATTATGTTGTGTTGATGTTGTGTTGGTTTCGCGTAAGAAAACGACCTTACGGTTACGGCCAATATTTACCACCAAATCAGACCGTTTACACAGGCTATCACCACTGACCTATTGCAACACACATTACTCAGTGTCTGTTACTATCTACAAGCAGCTCGCTTAGTATGCAAAGCACGCCTCCGTATCGATTACAAGCCGACACATAATTAATCACTTATTTAGCTTAGATATTGATTACTTTAATTAATCGGCCGTTCGTCAGTGTAGACGCAGCGCGTACTGTCAAATCGAATTAATTATGACAATTTAGTCAATTGATCAAGCACGCTCTACTGATAAAGAGTTAGTTATATTAGCTTTCTAAGCATGTGCCCGAAGTCTAAGGCGCTGTGCAAACGTACACTTTTATATTGCCGACGCAGCACACCATTAAGTGAAAACACAATGTGTCTTCTATCAGATTTAAATTCTACGTCTGCGCAGTGCCTTAGGGCAGGTTTCATTACATAACTATTTTGTCAATTTTTAAAAAAGACGAATTGCATCATTGGTATGCACGCCGCGCGTATTATAATGGACCTCAGTGGTATGCACTGATAAATTAACATAAACGTTTTTGACAGAGGTGAAACTAACAAACCCGAGCTGTAGTTGAAAAATCATAAAAATTTTGCTCGACCCGGGAAAGAACTCAGGAGTTCAAGACCACGGCCCGGAACCATCTAGGCACAGGACTAAGGTGCGTTAGTCTAGCTCCAGGAGCTAGTCAAGTCAATAAAGAAAAAAAAACCAACATCCAAATGGTGAACATTCTTTTTGTTTGAAGTCGGATAATAAGAAACCATTATTACGACAATTTTATTAAATATCTATCACATCCAAGCACGCATCCAAGTAACTCTAAAACTGTGTAAGACGAAATAAAAAAGTAAAACTACCGTGACCAATTCCCAACAGCGGAGGGGAGATAATTGAATTTGATTAAGGAAATTTCATTTGTGATGTTAATTTCAGTGGGTCAGGAAACTGAGGCTTAGTGGTAAACCTCCGTGTCATTTGGGGTTCGATACGTCGAAAAATACCCTAATGAAATTACGTTTTTTCTAAAACCTTTTATCATAAAGCGAGCTAAGGGTGTATTTGAAAGCCCAGTACTTTTCGATACAAGTCGATACCTAAGTAAGAGCGAAATTTTGTTAACGTTTTTTCCATCGTCGTATCCAACGAAGATGGCACTCAGGCTTACTTGTTGGTAAGCGGTAACCAGGCGCGGTCCGAAGGGGGGTTCACAGGGGACATGACCCCCCCCAAAATCTAAGGACAAATTGAAAAATCTCAAAAATTTGCCAAATAATGGTGGTGAATGGTGGTAATTCCATAAGTATAATTATTAATTATATATTATTTTGTAACACTTCCAAGTTTCCTTTTTCTGAGGTACCTAGTGAGTGACCCGGGCTGCTCAATAGCCACAAGCCTGGCTGGGGGAGTTAAGTGCGTAGTAGACGCTTAGTCTCGAGCTCCTTGGAGTATTATTATTCTATGGTCTCGAGTCCCACACACGGCCGCAGGTTTAGCTAGCCTGAGGTTATGGAACAAAAACGCATTCTCCTCCAAAAAAAAAAAGGTGACCCCCTCCAAAATTTCAGGCTGCGACCGCGCCTGGCGGTAACCGACGCCTAGGTATGACCTTTATAATAATAAAAAAACAGCACAATAGTTATGAAGTGCTACTTCACTGCCATCATTCATGTAATTTGGAGGTACCTCTACAAATGAACGGCTCATTTGAGTGGAAAGTCCACAGCAGTGCTCTACCTACCTATCTATCCATATCTGTCCTAACTGTTAGGATTATTAGGAAAGAGGTAAGCACTTGAATTTACTGCAACATGGCTCTACCACACGCTTCATCTAAGCACTTTTATCTTTTAATTAGACAAAAAAAATATCGTCTATCTTGAAAACAAGATTAATAAAAAAACTACAAAAATCATCGAAAATAATTAGCCTTTTTAGGGTTCCGTAGCCAAATGGCAAAAAACGGAACCCTAATGGATTCGTCATGTCTGTCTGTCTGTCTGTCTGTCTGTCCGTCCGTATGTCACAGCCACTTTTTACCGAAACTATAAGAGCTATACTGTTGAAAATTATTAAGTAGATGTATTCTGCGAACCGCATTAAGATTTTCATACAAAAATAGAAAAATAATAATAAATTTTGGGGGCTCTCCATACTTAGAACTGAAACTCAAAATATTTTTTTTCATCCAATCCTTACGTGTGGGGTATCTATGGATAGGTCTTTTAAAATGATAATAAGGTTTCTTATATCATTTTTTAATAAACTGAATAGTTTGCGCGAGAGACACTTCCAAAGTGGTAAAATGGTGGTCCCCCCCCTGTAACTTCTAAAATAAGAGAACGATAAATCTAAAAAAAAATATATGATGTACATTATTATGCAAACTTCCATTGAAAATTGGTTTGAACGAGATCAAGTAATTAGTTTATAAATTTTTGGGGCTTCCCATACTTAGAACTGAAACTCAAAATTTTTTTTTCTTCAAACCCTTACGTGTGGGGTATCTATAGATAGGTCTTTAAAAATGATATTAAGGTTTCTTATATCATTTTTTTCTAAACGGAATAGTTTGCGCGAGAGACACTTCCAAAGTGGTAAAAAGTTGGTCACCCCCCCTCTAACTTCTAAAATAAGAGAACGATAAAACTAAAAAATATAAATATGATGTACATTACCATGCAAACTTCCATTGAAAATTGGTTTGACCGAGATCAAGTAATTAATTTTTTTTTAAAACACCATAAATCGTAAACCGCAATTTTCCTCTCATTCAATCAACTCAAATATAAAAACGTCGATCAAACTTACAAAGAACTACAAGAACTTTTATATTATGATGATACTTGCTGCTACGGAAGCCTTCATGGGCGAGTCCGACTCGCACTTGGCCGGTTTTTTTATTAGTGGTTATGAAACATCAAAAAGTTGCGAAAAATAAAACTAACCCATCAAGTATAGGTAACATACAGTACAATAATCCCCGTATAGCGTAACTCGAGTATGAACATGAACACACGTAGTACCTACCCTGCGACGGCTGACAGGTCACGGCGGCCCTTCATCCCGCGGCGCCGGCCAGCGACGTACGGACGTGTTTATTTTTCATTTCCGCCCGGAGCGGACCCCCGGGCCCGGGGCCTATACGACCCAGGGTGTGGTCCGAGTGTTAAGATACCAGCGATATTAATTCAGTAACACTTGAATACAAGATTTTTAAATGTTTTCTATTGCGTAATACATTTTGTTTGGTTAATTTAAATAGTGCGATTTTGGTGGTTTTTTTTTACCATAGGAAGAAACGATTTTTAACACAATTTTGTATCTCGACTTCCTGATAGTAGCAGTCAAAGTTATATATGTTGAAATCAAATTAAAATACATAATATTAAAACGACCACGGTATCGGACGGACTATAAGCGTAATAATAACATTTTCCGCTGCGTAAGAAAACAACTCAAGCTTCTTGGTAAATGACATTTTTATTCTTACTTACCATTTTTTATAATAATGCAATTTCACTTTAAATCAAATGATTCAATTACGAGCCTTATTAGAAAGTCAAAGCCAAACATGTTTTCAAATCATCCAAGAACACATTGAAATATGTAGGTAATACATACCTACAACATTCTCACTAACTCGATTTGACCGTATAGGAGTTAGTTAGGGAGTTAGGTGACAAACCCACGAACACAACAAATATCCCCAACATCTATAAAAATAAAAATGAATTGCTGTTCTTTAGTCTCGATAAAACTCAAGAACGGCTGAACCGATTTGACTTATTTTAGTCTTGAAATATTCGTGGAAGTCCAGGGAAGGTTTAAACAATGAGAAAATATGGAAAAATTGCGAGAAAAATACTAAAGTACCTACCTAAATGATACGAAGTTCACCGGGTCAGCTAGTAGGTAGGTATTATATGTATATTCAGAAGATTATTGGCAATAAAAATCTTGCTTATATCGCTCACCTCTTATTCTTGGCACTGACCCCCAACATCAGTGCAGCGAGGCTGACTGAAGAGCTATGTCCGTGTGGAATGGACTGAAATAATATTTTTAATTAGCCGCAATACGCCTGGAACACACCTACAAAGCAAACGTGTAATTAAATATATTTTTTTCTTTTTTTCACTCATTAGTCACGGCTTTCCATAACTTATTTTTCCACTTTTTATGTTTACTCGGTATCCCTGTGCTTATATTAATATTAAAATGTCTTCAAATGAAAACGTTATACATTTTCTTTTAAGCGGAATTTCATGAATGAAATATTACTCCAAAAAACATGGCCTAAGCATGGTAAACAAGTACGGCCGCTTACCATTTACCATTAAGGGACACTTCACTGGGAACCGTCACTCAATGTGCTGCCAGACTGTGGGCTCATCTGATCTTTGATCTTTTGATTATACGAGTACTGGCTCCCACATTAATTTTGCCGGAACACAGCTATGAGCTGTTATGGCGGCAGACTTCACCGGTAGGGGTGGTAGCTAGCCAGTCGAATTCAAACGAAGGACTGATTGATAAGATCAGTGGATACAGATCGATTAATCGCTCATACGTTAAACCTTTGTTTTGTTACTAAACCACACGATTCGGCTTCAATTATGAGAAACCATAAATCATACATTGATTCATTACGAAAATTACAACTCTTAACACGACACGATATCTTCAACTTGGTCCATTATTTATGATTATTCCGTTCAGATCCATGTGTCTGGCGGGCGCGTCCCTTTTTATTGCAAGTCACTGAAAAACTAGATGATTCGCAAACACCCACGTATAGCCCCTAAGGCTGTGGCTTTTAATCAGCGGAGAAATAAAATTAAGCGACGCTGTAATTTAATTAAAACTATTATTTACTTAATATAGTTTATCATAACATAAGGCGCCTAACGTTTTTAACTTTTTATAATTTTCTTTTTTTTATGGTTATTTATAATTTAGTATCTACTCTATCTAAGTCTTCTATTCTTTGAGTTCGTTGAGTTCTACATTCACAAGTACCTACCTATAGATTTTCCACAGTCAACAAACGTAGACGGCATATTTTAATAGTTTGGATGACTGCTGATTAGATTTATGTCTTGGCATTTCAACAAAACTGGTGAAAAGAAACATCTGGAAAACCTAGTCTGATAACTTAAATGACAAAAACAATTAAATTCATGTTTTGAGTATTAAATTACCAAATGTAAACGCAATACAAAAACAAAATGCGTTAAGATGCATTTCATCATCATCATCATCAGCCTATATACGAGTACGTTTCCACTGCTGGGACACAGGCCTTATCTCAATAGTGAGATAGTGTGGGTCATACTCCACACGTTATGATGCATTTATTTTAACACTTTGGGCCACTGATGAATAAGTTTGTGATAGGTAATTAATTTATCTGTAAGATAACGACGATGCGGTGATTGTCAGTGATGAAATTGTCATTAAACGTTAGAAATAGTTACTGCGGATATTTGCGCACTAAGTTGACGTCCACGCTGTAGTCAAACCACGGGTTCTTTTAACACGAGGGTCGCCATTTCAGGGGGAAGACACGGTGTATCCGTAATGCAACAGTATGGTGTAAATTGCGAGCGCTCCTGTTTTCATCATGCGGCCCTCCACGTGTTTATTTATTTGTGCTTGTCGGTTCTTTTATTTTTTTAACGTTGCCCTTTTGCGGTGTGATATTTTTCAATTTTGTACGTTGACTCACTACTACAGACAAAGAATGTGAACGTACAGACTTGTGAGGTTGCGTTACTGTGTTTGTTTTGAATAATTTTTTTATAATACTAGACTAGAAGGACGCTTAGACCTACGCTGCCTATAGAACGTCCTCTCCAGCTCTGGTGGGTAAGGTCACCTATTCATTCATTCACGTCGAAGTGCTGGTAGGAAAAATATTTTATGACGTGCAAAAGAATTTGTTGGTAAATCAAATTGCAAAATAAATACTTTGACTTTGACTTTGACCGACAGAAACATAGCCCGATTACATAGCTTTCAAGAAGTGTGTAGGCCTACTTAATTCGGGATTCTTCTTCTTATCGATTGTACAAAAGACGGTCTGGTTCCCGTAGGTTTTTTGTTTTGTTTTGTAATAAATGAAAATAAGGAATTAGGTTAGGTATTTATAGTCGTGACATGCCGGTTCGTTTATCTCAATACCGCGGACAAGCACGTACGTCCTGCGAGACGCAATAAAACGTCCTTATCCGCGGACAGACGTCAGCTCTGCTCGCGTGTCGCAGAGATTGCCAATTCATTAGGACGTCTGACAAAACGTTCTAAAGCTTACAGGTCGTGTCCTAATCGGGAATTACGGATTCTTTCAACGGCCAGTTACGTGTAGCATTTTTTGCTTCTGGTGAGCTATTTTCAGAATATGCTCGATGGGGTCAATGTGCAATTTAGTTTTAAATACGAGGCTCTTGTATTGGATTTGCTAGATGCTTGACCTTTTTTGCTATACAACAAGGCTAGAAGTAAAATCGGGTCCGGCCGTTATGCCCTCATTCCGGTTTGCCCCCACAATTTTAAGTAAATTTGTTCCAGTTTGCCGTTAAACCGTGGGGGCACACCGGCCGGGGGCAAACCGGAATGGGGGCATAACGGCCGGACCCGTAAAATCTAGTAGTAGTAAAGATTTTTTTATCAGCTTATTTTATAAAATGATCCACTACAGGAAAAAGACATTCGTCATTAACCACTCAAAGCCGAACCGGCACTCGCGTGCCGCTTAACAATAGATTTTCTATTGTGTCTGGTTTTCCGGGGCTAGAAGGATTAAAATCAAGTCATTGTCAAAATGATGGGTTCTGGTTAAAATACCAAGCTTTCTTTTAGCTTGTGGCAAGTTTGTAAGCTTACCATAATTAGGTTGTCTTATTTTTTTGAAAATCGACTAGAATCAGCACTTAAGTTACCTAATAGATTATTTATCATGACATGTGTTAAAGCTAAAAAAAAAGTCAATTAAGATAAGTTTGTGACTAAACAGATAGAAAATTAATTTTAGAAATAAAAGATAAATTGAAATTATATCTTTATTAAATTTGAAACAACCTTATGAGCTAGATAACTTATAACAAAGTTTGCCAGTACCTAATTCACAAACGATAATAACTAGTGACTCGAAATTCACAGCAGGATACCATGCTAGATAAAAAAAATGTAGACTTCTCATTGAATATCGAGCGTTTCTTTCATATCCAGTAGGGCTAACATAGAGAAAATAAAAAAGTAAAAGTAAACAAGACAATCGTGTGGAAATTTTAGTTGCGACGAGCAATAGAATTTATTGCTAGAATTATTATACAAATAACTACATTGGAATTTTATTTTTCACTTCGTTATCCGTGCTAGCCCTACTGTCTGTACTGTCTGTCTGTACTGTCTATTAAATTATTAATTTCTTTATTTTTATTATCGAATGTTTGTGAACTAGCAAAGTTTGCAACAGTTATTTTAAATAGTAACAGGTTAGTATCGAGTGACAGAGAGCGAATACTTTTACATCTCACAATTCGCAAACAATATGAAATTTCCAAAAAATATAATTTATATAACAATTTACCTACATTTCCCCTATTATCACAGTCCAAAGCTTAAGTTGTGATAACCAAACCATAACCGTACATAAATATTGTTGCCACAGTATCGATAGTCCTACAGTCGATAAATATCTAAGTGAAACATATTTTTTCGATAGAAGTATTGGCAATGAAAATGCAACTCTTCAATAAATAATAAGTTTTATCTATACATACTATTACGTTATATTAATAAGTAGCTATGTGCATGATAATGAATAAACCTAATTCATTTTATCATCTACTACTTAAAATAATGTAAATAATATTGGTCTACGTACAGTAAGTGTTTTAAATAAAATATCCACTAGATGGAGCTGTCAGGTCTAACTGTTAAAAAATATTCCATTTTATCCAAAGACGTTCAATATAAAACCGACTTCAAAAAAAAAAGAAAAAAAAACTACCTAAAAAACTGAAAAGCAAAAAATAATTTTAATAAGACATTCATCAAATGCGCTTATTGTCTAAGCCTATTAATTAAATTGTATTTTACGTGCTAGGTAGGTACCTACTAATCTGTTTGAAGTCGGTGCCAAGCCAAATAGTAGGTACCCAGATTACGTACCTACGTCCGCGGATTAATAAGTAACCCTTTATAATACATAATATTGTTATATATCATTTTTTATTACCTTTGGCTTGGCACCGACTTCAAACAGATTAGTAGGTACCTACCTAGCACGTAAAATACAATTTAATTAATAGGCTTAGACAATAAGCGCATTTGATGAATGTCTTATTAAAATTATTTTTTGCTTTTCAGTTTTTTAGGTAGTTTTTTTTTTCTTTTTTTTTTGAAGTCGGTTTAATTTTTTTTAAAAAAAGTTTGTTTATTTTTCTATTTTTAGTGTGAATAACACGTAGGTAGTGAGTAAAACTCTTTCATAATAATGATAGCGAAAATACGAGTAGAATTGTATTATTTGATAATAAATAATAATATTAGGTATTCATTAAGTGTTCAGCACCATGGGTAGGAGGAGAATGCGTTTATGCACCATAACCGCAGGCTAGCTAGACCCGCGGCCGTGTGTGGGACTCGAGACCGAAGCGTCCGCTACCCACTACACTCCCCCGGTTTCTCCTTCACACCCGATTAGGACGAGCCGGTGCTAACCTTATTGGCTAGTGACCAGCCCATCCCCGGGTAATAATCAGCTTAGCTGCAAAAGTACATGAAATACAACTAACGTTCCACATATTCCTACAACACTGAAAGAATTATCCCCTAACTCCTAACCGTTAAGGAGTTGTACTTTCCATCATCACCTTAGCTGCAAAAGTACATGAAATACAACTAACGGTCCACATATTCCTACAATACTGAAAGAATTATCCCCTAACTCCTAACCGTTAAGGAGTTGTACCTTCCATCATCAGCTCATCAACATAAAATGATGTCTATCGGACGCAAAAACTTGAATGGCTTCAGAAAAAACAAGTAACGCGTAGGCGCAGCCTATAAAATTTGAGGTTTTCCCTTGATTTTTCCGGGATTCCATCATCAGATCCTGACATGGTGACAATGGGACCACCTCGGAACTATGCACTTTCAAGTAAAAAAAGAATTATTTAAATCAGTCCACAATTGACGGAGAAATCGACGGACATACATAAAAAAAAAAAAAAAAAAAAAAAAAAAAAATACATACAATCGAACATATAACCTCCTCCTTTTTTGAAGTCGGTTAAAAACTAGACACCCAATCTCTAAGAAAAATTCCTCAAAAAACGTCCGAGTGGCTTTGACACTGATGACATTAACACATTTGTTCAAATTAACACCTTATCTCGTGGCAGTTAGTGTTTAATGTCAATTGTATACAACTAAACGAAAACTCTGCCCAATAGTCGGGTGGGCAGACTTTTGCTTCGGACAATATTTGAGCGTGATTGTGAGTCTAGTTTTTTTATTGAACGTCATTGATTTTAACACATCTTTAAGTTTGCACTGTTATTTTGACAGATTATAAGAGGTCGACCAATCATGCTTAAGTTAAAGCAAGGTCTTAGATGCCATCTAGGGGATATCTTATTCCATATAACTATCCGAAACCAATCCTATTTTTTTTATACCACGTCAGTTTGCAGACAGGCAGAAAACCTGATTACAGCGGTCACATGGCAGCTACAAAAAGGAAATGCCGTAGTATCTCTAGTCCACAGTCTGACATTCAAAACTGTCATAATTATTTCTACATATTTTAAGTAATCTTGATTCATTCCTTAGACATCCAGGAGATAATGCATAACCCCTAAATGCAACATTTATTACAAAAATTTGACATTTTTTTTTTTTGTTGTGCCAGTGACTGTAAAACAATATTGTTTTTTATTCACAATACATAGTAATATTTTTTTTAATTAATTTTAAACAAAGAAATTTGGTTGGATTCACCAACAAATAAGGTGTTCAGATGTTCATACTTATGTGTTGCTTAACATTTTTTATGGGTAATATTATTTATTGATATGTTATTGGATCTTCCTATTATACATTTATAAGTGTAAAAGCGTATCCAAAAGCATAAATGCAATTAGCATAAAATTTTAATTTTACATATAAGTTTCCGTAAATTAATGTATCTTCAAAGAATTTACTTGACAAGTTAGCTTCTTAACGAAAACGATTTTTGTAGTTTATTCGATTTAGTGAAAGAGATTCTAAACTTTTAAGTTTTTTGACTTTTTAGTAATACATACATATTAGATATATCGATACCAGAAATATGAATTAACGTAAGGGACAAAACACTGTTTTTCAGGAGAGCCAAAAAACGTTAAAAAAAATGTAAATCTCTCTATAACTTTTTACTGTCTGCTTCGATTTTAATTGTGTCTAGAGCAAAGTTTATTAGAATTTTCTCTTCTTTCATGCTATGAACGAATAATTTAGAAATACCCAGTGGTTTAAGAAATAGCATGTCCCTTACATTAAAAAAATACGTTTTGTTGTACCTTACGTTGCTAATATTTTATTTGTAAACCGTCAAGCATAACGTAAGCAGCAAGAGAAATAGAAAATTATACGAAATTCTATTGTAAAGGACTTTTACAGTGTTACAATTTGATGTAACTATAGATATAATATACTAAATTTAGAGTATTTCAATACCATGCAAATAGGTTATTTGCATGATTAAATGTCAGTTTCAGCCTAGCTATCGCAGATTTAAATGAAATTTAGGGAGACAAAAATAAAACGATTTATTATTAATATTTTTTTATGTTCGACTTTTATGTCTGCGTAATTATTATAAATTCAACACACTAATCAGTCTATTAAACTTTTTGTTGAGTTTAAGTAAATGTTATAAAAGTAACAATGTTTAAATAAATGTCCTAAATTATTAGCAGTCTTAGACACCTTTTACTTATGAATTAAAAATAATAATTTGACTTTATGATCTCTTTTAATTAAGAGTCCTATAACAAACTCTGTAGTTTTAATAATTACGTATCATTGGCTTTAAAATCAGAAATTAAATTGAAAGAAGAATCTCAGACTTAATCAAACAGTCTTTTTATTAAGTAACTGAATGAATGTACTGAAAACGAAAGACAGATGAAAAAATATTATTTATCTAAAAGATGAATGAATAAAAAAATATAAGTGATATTCATATTAATATTAGAAATATATATTACTAGGGTCGCCCTCGCGGTTTCAGCCGCGCGTATTTTTTTTTCAATTATCCCCCCCTTTCCCCCATCAAAGGATCCTATGTCCGTATCCTGGTTCGAAGCTACCTCTTCACCAATTTTCAGCCAAATCGGTTCATCCGTTCTTGAGTTATAAATAGTGTAACCACTTTCTTTTATATACATAGATTACAAGATTAAATAATTAGGAATGGGCAGACAGATAATTAAATTCTTAAAAAACTCTAATCACGAATTAAAGTAAGGGACAAGGTAAGGGTGTAAATTATTTAACACTATTGACTTACTTTATTTTTCAGAGAAAGAAAAATGTAAACGTCTGTTACATCATTTTTTTTGGCATAAAACGTTTTACGCAGGCCAAAAAATCTTACTGTAAGGGACATTTTTTTAACGATAGAACTTTTTTAATAACACCAATCGATAGAGCAGAAAATTCTAAATCCAATGATATATATAACTCATTTTCGCCAAAATGTCCCTTGGGTCGTTCTTCTTTTTTACCTACATAAATTTTGTCTCCTACTTAAATATTTTAAAAACAGTGTAATAAAATAACATATTAAATTTTTCAATATTTTTCATTTTCGTTAAAGTATTTGCTATTTAAGCAATTATTAACCGACTTCAAAAAAGGAGGAGGTTCTATGTTCGACTGTATGTATTTTTTTTTTTTTTTTTTTTTTTTTTTTTTATGTATGTCCGTCGATTTCTCCGTCAATTGTGGACCGATTTAAATAATTATTTTTTTATTTGAAAGTGCATAGTTCCGAGGTGGTCCCATTGTCACCATGTCAGGATCTGATGATGGGATCCCGGGAAAATCAAGGGCAAACCTCAAATTTTATAGGCGCACACTACGCGTTACTTGTTTTTTCTGAAGCCATTTAAGTTTTTGCGTCCTATAGACATCACTTTATGTTGATGAGCTGATGATGGAAGGTACAACTCCTTAACGGTTAGGAGTTAGGGGATAATTCTTTCAGTATTGTAAGAATATGTGGACCGTTATTTGTATTTCATGTACTTTTGCAGCTAAGCTGATGATGGAAGGTACAACTCCTTAACGGTTAGGAGTTAGGGGATAATTATTTCAGTGTTGTAGGAATATGTGGACCGTTAGTTGTATTTCATGTACTTTTGCAGCTAAGCTGATGATGGTAGGTACAACTATGATGATGGAAGCTAAAGGGTACGACTTCTTAATTCTTATGTCCCTCTCGCGGGCTGCATCTTTAGTTGGTCTACTGAATGGTGCTGAACACTTAATGAATACCTAATATTGTCAAATAATACAATTCTACTATTTTACTCGTATTTTCGTTATCAATATTATGAGAGAGTTTTACTCACTCCTACGTATTATTCACACTAAAAATAGAAAAATAAACAAACTTTTTTAAAAAAAAATTTAAACCGACTTCAAAAAAAAAAAACAAAAAAAAAACTACCTAAAAACACTGAAAAGCAAAAAATAATTTTAATAAGACATTCATCAAATGCGCTTATTGTCTAAGCCTATTAATAACATTAAATTGTATCGTGCTAGGTAGGTACCTACTAATCTGTTTGAAGTCGGTGCCAAGCCAAAGGTAATGAAAAATGATACATACCTAATAATTTATGTATTATACAGGGTTACAAATAATCCGCGGACGTAGGTACGTAGTCTGGGTACCTACTATTTGGCTTGGCACCGACTTCAAACAGATTAGTAGGTACCTACCTAGCACGATACAATTTAATGTTATTAATAGGCTTAGACAATAAGCGCATTTGATGAATGTCTTATTAAAATTATTTTTTGCTTTTCAGTGTTTTTAGGTAGTTTTTTTTTTGTTTTTTTTTTTTGAAGTCGGTTTAAATTTTTTTTTAAAAAAGTTTGTTTATTAAGTGGAAAAATTAAATCGTCATAATAGACAGAAAAAGGAGGAGGACAACGCATTCGACTAAAGAGTACAACTGAGCTTTTTGGAACCGACAAACTTAATCCATTATCATCTAGCCAAGATTTCAAAGTTTGTAAGGCAGAAGTTAAAGATGAGCTAAGGTTTTCTATACACTTTCCGGACACATACAAAAGCAAATCATCAGCATATTGCAGGACGTTAATACTATTTGTAAGAGTGGATTCTAAATCATGAGAGTAAATATTAAAAAGTATAGGACTCAGTACTGAGCCCTGGGGAAGTCCACCCCATATTATTCTGGATTTATGAGAAGTTCCATTTATTATATTTATAGTACGTCCACACAACAAATTTACAATAAAGTTAATAAGTAAAGTGGGAACATGAAGGCGATATAGTTTATCTTTAAGAATAGATAAAACTACATTATCATATGCTCCAGTAATATCTACAAAGGCAGCCATAAGAGACTCATTATGTGAAAAGGCCAATCGTATATCTGTAGTAAAAATGCCAATGCTATCAGAAACGCTTCTACCTTTCCTGAAACCAACTTTGTTAGGGCTTAGCAAATTATTACTCTCAACAAACCATTCTAATCTATTTTTAACCAGGTGTTCTGCTACTTTAACAAGAACTGGAGATAGAGCTATTGGGCGATATGAAGAAATATCAGATGATGATTTATTAGGCTTAAGAATTGGTATTACCTCTTGCGATTTCCATGAAGGGGGGATATTTCCAGTGAGAAATATTGAATTTATAATAGCTAAATAATATGTTAGAGCTAGTGATGGGCAGTGGATAAATACTCAAAAAGTAAATACTCGGATATTTATCCAAAATGGATAAATACTCATTTTTATCCATTTTTACCCGATATTTACTCAAATTCAAGGATAAATATCTTTTTAGCTGTATTCACACACGACTTTTGTTTCACTTGACCACATTTGACAAAAGCTTAGTATTTTGTGTCCGAATACGATGGCATCAAAATAATTACTTTATTTTAGCACGGTTGTGTGCTATATCAAGTCTCAGGGTAGTTGTACCTATTATACTGTAAGTCCGCGCGAGAGCGAGAAAAGTATGTAAGTACTTATATTCGGTTGTTTGGTTACAATAATTGTACATAAGAGGCACTCCGTGCGGTTGACACATAGAAGAACTACCGTGTCTATGAGTGGACGGCAGAGCAGAAAGCCCTAGGGGGGCGCCCAGCGCCGATAGAGCGGGCCGCTGTGAGGATGCGCGCGACATTATGGTCCTCGGCTGGCAAGAGGACATGGCTTGCGCGCAACATGGTCACAGGGCGCTCGATGCCATTGGTACCGTGATACAGGATTGGCTCGGGCATCCGCCGGGTTTCTTTCATTCCGTTTGGCACAGATGTTATCCGGGTATGGCTCCTTTGCGTCATTCCTGCACCAAATCGGGAGAAAGGAATCCCCGGTGTGCCATAAATGTGGTGCGGCGGAGAACACCGCGCAACATACTCTCGCCTTCTGCCCAGGCTGGGAGGAGCAGCGTCGTGTTCTGTGCGCGGAAGTAGGTCCGGACCTTTCGCTACCAAGCGTGGTCAATTCCATGGTTTGAAGCGAAGGAGCCTGGAGGGCAATGGCCGCCTTCTGCGAGGAAGTCATCTCGTAGAAGGAGGCTGCGGAGCGGGAGAGGGAAAATGACCCTCTCGCGCCTCCGTGTCGAAGACGTAGGCAGGGAATAAGAAGACGGGTGTACAATCGCTCTCTTCTCGTCGCCAGTGGAGGCCTGCATTGCACCGGTCACCACCTCCGTCGGATGGGATTAGTCAGGTATTCCCGGCTAATCCCATAAGCCCCCCAGCCGGGGGCATGTGGGGCTCGCCATGTAACGCGGGCATGCGCCGGGGGTATAATGGACGGCCGACGTCAGTCGCAATGTCTGCATGGAATTTCTATGAATTTGTTACACCTGGACCCCCGGTGGAGTTTCCAGGAGCATTTTAAGCTCCTCGCTCCATGGCTGTGTGCCGCCGCCGCAGCCCTCGGGCGGGTCCTCCCCAACGTGGGGGGTCCAGGACCTGGGTGCCGTCGGCTTTATCATGGGGTGATAGGGTCGATGGCACTTTACGGAGCCCCGGTTTGGGCGGAGAGCCTCTCCCTCTCGCTGAAAGTCCTCTTGCCGAGACCGCAGAGGGCCATCGCGACTCGGGCTGTGCGGGCTTACCGCACAGTTTCCCACGGGGCTGCCTGTGTCTTAGCAGGCACAACGCCGTGGGAACTCGATGCACTGGTTCTGGCCCAGGTGCGGTCGCGGCGGGGGGAACAACCCAGCTTGGAGGAGGTGGCGCTTGGTCGTGTCCAGGCCAGGGAAGAGGCCCTGGCCAAATGGACGGTTGCCTCACCTACCGGCCTTCGCAGGTTTTGTCCGCTTACGGAAGTTTCGGACACTACCTGTACCGTGTCCCCCGTCGGGAGGAGACGCCGCAGTGTCATCACTGCTACGCTCCCGACGACACAGCCGAGCACACACTCATCGAGTGCCCGGCTTGGCGACACGATCGCCGAGAACTGATCGCGGCGCTAGGCGGTGAACGCCTCTCGTTGGCGACCATGGTTCGTGCCATGGTCGCCAACGGAGTGCGTGGGAGGCGGCCGCCTCCTTCTGCGAGCAAGTAATGTCGCAGAAGGAGCCAGAGGAGCGGAAGCGCGAGGAGGACCCCCTCGCTGCTCCCCTCCGGCGTAGACGGCCAGGCCGGAGAAGGCGTGCTCACTTAGCACGCCTCCTCCGGCCTGAGGGTTGACCTGCGGGCGGGGGTAGCCATCCAACGTCCGCATTGCACAGGTCGCCCGAGCCAAGTCTAAAGGGTCACCTTGTTTCTCGGGTGGCCCTCCCTAGGTGCCACCCCGACTTGAGGCCTGCTCAAGTCGGGGTACCCGGGGATGGGCTGGTCAATAGCTAACGCTGGCAACGGCTCGTCCCAATCGGGTGTGAAGGGGAACCGGGGGAGTTTAGTGGGTAGTGGACGCTTTAGTCTTGAGTCCCACACATGGCCGGGTTAGCTAGCCTGCGGTTATGGTGCATAAACGCATTCTCCTCCGAAAAAAAAAAGAATTTGTTACAAATGATTCATTGAAAATAATCGCCACACGTGAACACGGCGTTACATCCAAAGTTACTATAGCCAAAAAATGTTGTACTAAAGTATGCTTTAAATTCAAGGCACTTAGTTTTAACGTCGCTGTAGCCAATTGGTCGCTACAACCAAGGTCGTAATAAGTGAATTCTAATCTACCTACACTTTAATTTAAAAAATAAAAGAAAAATGTTTTAAAAGTATTTATCCGCCTTTTTGGATAAATACTCAAGTAAAAATGGATATTTATGAGTATTTATCCATTTTGAGTATTTATCCGGATAAAAACCCAACACTAGTTAGAGCTGAATCACTTAAGTGAGAGAGAAATGAATATGGAACTCCATCCATGCCTGGAGCTGAATCCTTAACCGTATGCAAGACTCCTTTAAGTTCATACAAACTGAAAGGAGCATTTAAAGTATTATGGCTAATGTGAGAGTCAGACTCTGGAGTATTAAAAGTGTTTAATTCAAGGGAAACATAAGGAGGAGCTAGTTTATCTAAAAATTGGTCTACTAAATTATCATCAAGAGTAATTGGTTTGGATTCTTTGAATGCGGATCTAAATTTCCTTATATTCATCCATACAACAGATGGTGGAACATCAGGAGATAAAGCATGACAAAATCTTTGCCACCCCTCCCATTTCTTTTTCTTAAATAATTTCCTGGTTTCAGTACAAACCATTGATAAATAATTAAAATTTTCTGTAGTTGAATGACCATTGTAAGCCCTTTCAGCCGCTTTTCTTTTTTTGATAGCATCAGAACATTCTTTATCCCACCAGGGGGGAGAAGGGATTTGAGGAAAATTATTATTTTTAGAAGGGAATACAGCATCTGCAGAGTCTAATAATAATTTTGCCAAAGCTTCAGCACATTCTGAGTGACCATTTTCGTGCATTACAGGCAAAGCTGAAATTCCCTGTTCAACTCTTTCTCTATATAACTCCCAATTAGCATTTTCTAATTTATATTTAAGGCGAGGTAAACGTTTAGCTGTTGGTTTAGTTTTTATATTAGAGAAGCTCATAGCTATAGGGAAATGGTCACTAGAAAAGGTAGACTCTAATACAGACCATGTTATTGCAGAGGCCAAGTTTGGTGAGCAAATAGTGAGATCTGGAGCACTATTTCCCTCATGTGGTTGTGTCCTACGAGTGGGGCTATTATTATTTAAAATACATAAATTATTATTATCTAAAAAATCTAGAATTCTGTTTCCATAAACACTAGATGTAGAACTACCCCAGGACCGATGTTGAGCATTAAAGTCTCCCATAATGACCAATGGTCTAGAAAGACTACTTAAAATGTTTTCAATTTCATCATATATAGAAGTTGAAGGATGAGGTATATACAGTGAAACAAATGTAATGTTATTTACACAAACTGCAACTACAGAATAATCCTTATTATGTTGAGGAAGAGGAATATATGAAAAAGGAAAAGAGTGTTTGATAAGTAATGCAACACCTGCATAACTATCATGTCTGTCTTCTCTAACACAAGAGAAGCCAGGAATTCTGAAGCAGGAATCTGGCCTGAGCCAGGTTTCCTGCAGTGCTATTATAAATGGGTCAAATTTTTTAATAATATGCAATAAATCAGATTTTTTGCTAGCTATACTACGGCAATTCCACTGGACTGCCATGGCCATTGCCGTAGGAAGCTGAGCCATATTGGGAGTTTTTATGTCCGTCGATTTCTCCGTCAATTGTGGACCGATTTAAATAATTATTTTTTTATTTGAAAGTGCATAGTTCCGAGGTGGTCCCATTGTCACCATGTCAGGATCTGATGATGGGATCCCGGGAAAATCAAGGGCAAACCTCAAATTTTATAGGCGCACACTACGCGTTACTTGTTTTTTCTGAAGCCATTTAAGTTTTTGCGTCCTATAGACATCACTTTATGTTGATGAGCTGATGATGGAAGGTACAACTCCTTAACGGTTAGGAGTTAGGGGATAATTCTTTCAGTATTGTAAGAATATGTGGACCGTTATTTGTATTTCATGTACTTTTGCAGCTAAGCTGATGATGGAAGGTACAACTCCTTAACGGTTAGGAGTTAGGGGATAATTATTTCAGTGTTGTAGGAATATGTGGACCGTTAGTTGTATTTCATGTACTTTTGCAGCTAAGCTGATGATGGTAGGTACAACTATGATGATGGAAGCTAAAGGGTACGACTTCTTAATTCTTATGTCCCTCTCGCGGGCTGCATCTTTAGTTGGTCTACTGAATGGTGCTGAACACTTAATGAATACCTAATATTGTCAAATAATACAATTCTACTATTTTACTCGTATTTTCGTTATCAATATTATGAGAGAGTTTTACTCACTCCTACGTATTATTCACACTAAAAATAGAAAAATAAACAAACTTTTTTAAAAAAAAATTTAAACCGACTTCAAAAAAAAAAAACAAAAAAAAAACTACCTAAAAACACTGAAAAGCAAAAAATAATTTTAATAAGACATTCATCAAATGCGCTTATTGTCTAAGCCTATTAATTAAATTGTATTTTACGTGCTAGGTAGGTACCTACTAATCTGTTTGAAGTCGGTGCCAAGCCAAATAGTAGGTACCCAGATTACGTACCTACGTCCGCGGATTAATAAGTAACCCTTTATAATACATAATATTGTTATATATCATTTTTTATTACCTTTGGCTTGGCACCGACTTCAAACAGATTAGTAGGTACCTACCTAGCACGTAAAATACAATTTAATTAATAGGCTTAGACAATAAGCGCATTTGATGAATGTCTTATTAAAATTATTTTTTGCTTTTCAGTTTTTTAGGTAGTTTTTTTTTTCTTTCTTTTTTGAAGTCGGTTTAATTTTTTTTAAAAAAAGTTTGTTTATTTTTCTATTTTTAGTGTGAATAACACGTAGGTAGTGAGTAAAACTCTTTCATAATAATGATAGCGAAAATACGAGTAGAATTGTATTATTTGATAATAAATAATAATATTAGGTATTCATTAAGTGTTCAGCACCATGGGTAGGAGGAGAATGCGTTTATGCACCATAACCGCAGGCTAGCTAGACCCGCGGCCGTGTGTGGGACTCGAGACCGAAGCGTCCGCTACCCACTACACTCCCCCGGTTTCTCCTTCACACCCGATTAGGACGAGCCGGTGCTAACCTTATTGGCTAGTGACCAGCCCATCCCCGGGTAATAATCAGCTTAGCTGCAAAAGTACATGAAATACAACTAACGTTCCACATATTCCTACAACACTGAAAGAATTATCCCCTAACTCCTAACCGTTAAGGAGTTGTACTTTCCATCATCACCTTAGCTGCAAAAGTACATGAAATACAACTAACGGTCCACATATTCCTACAATACTGAAAGAATTATCCCCTAACTCCTAACCGTTAAGGAGTTGTACCTTCCATCATCAGCTCATCAACATAAAATGATGTCTATCGGACGCAAAAACTTGAATGGCTTCAGAAAAAACAAGTAACGCGTAGGCGCAGCCTATAAAATTTGAGGTTTTCCCTTGATTTTTCCGGGATTCCATCATCAGATCCTGACATGGTGACAATGGGACCACCTCGGAACTATGCACTTTCAAGTAAAAAAAGAATTATTTAAATCAGTCCACAATTGACGGAGAAATCGACGGACATACATAAAAAAAAAAAAAAAAAAAAAAAAAAAAAAAATACATACAATCGAACATATAACCTCCTCCTTTTTTGAAGTCGGTTAAAAACTAGACACCCAATCTCTAAGAAAAATTCCTCAAAAAACGTCCGAGTGGCTTTGACACTGATGACATTAACACATTTGTTCAAATTAACACCTTATCTCGTGGCAGTTAGTGTTTAATGTCAATTGTATACAACTAAACGAAAACTCTGCCCAATAGTCGGGTGGGCAGACTTTTGCTTCGGACAATATTTGAGCGTGATTGTGAGTCTAGTTTTTTTATTGAACGTCATTGATTTTAACACATCTTTAAGTTTGCACTGTTATTTTGACAGATTATAAGAGGTCGACCAATCATGCTTAAGTTAAAGCAAGGTCTTAGATGCCATCTAGGGGATATCTTATTCCATATAACTATCCGAAACCAATCCTATTTTTTTTATACCACGTCAGTTTGCAGACAGGCAGAAAACCTGATTACAGCGGTCACATGGCAGCTACAAAAAGGAAATGCCGTAGTATCTCTAGTCCACAGTCTGACATTCAAAACTGTCATAATTATTTCTACATATTTTAAGTAATCTTGATTCATTCCTTAGACATCCAGGAGATAATGCATAACCCCTAAATGCAACATTTATTACAAAAATTTGACATTTTTTTTTTTTGTTGTGCCAGTGACTGTAAAACAATATTGTTTTTTATTCACAATACATAGTAATATTTTTTTTAATTAATTTTAAACAAAGAAATTTGGTTGGATTCACCAACAAATAAGGTGTTCAGATGTTCATACTTATGTGTTGCTTAACATTTTTTATGGGTAATATTATTTATTGATATGTTATTGGATCTTCCTATTATACATTTATAAGTGTAAAAGCGTATCCAAAAGCATAAATGCAATTAGCATAAAATTTTAATTTTACATATAAGTTTCCGTAAATTAATGTATCTTCAAAGAATTTACTTGACAAGTTAGCTTCTTAACGAAAACGATTTTTGTAGTTTATTCGATTTAGTGAAAGAGATTCTAAACTTTTAAGTTTTTTGACTTTTTAGTAATACATACATATTAGATATATCGATACCAGAAATATGAATTAACGTAAGGGACAAAACACTGTTTTTCAGGAGAGCCAAAAAACGTTAAAAAAAATGTAAATCTCTCTATAACTTTTTACTGTCTGCTTCGATTTTAATTGTGTCTAGAGCAAAGTTTATTAGAATTTTCTCTTCTTTCATGCTATGAACGAATAATTTAGAAATACCCAGTGGTTTAAGAAATAGCATGTCCCTTACATTAAAAAAATACGTTTTGTTGTACCTTACGTTGCTAATATTTTATTTGTAAACCGTCAAGCATAACGTAAGCAGCAAGAGAAATAGAAAATTATACGAAATTCTATTGTAAAGGACTTTTACAGTGTTACAATTTGATGTAACTATAGATATAATATACTAAATTTAGAGTATTTCAATACCATGCAAATAGGTTATTTGCATGATTAAATGTCAGTTTCAGCCTAGCTATCGCAGATTTAAATGAAATTTAGGGAGACAAAAATAAAACGATTTATTATTAATATTTTTTTATGTTCGACTTTTATGTCTGCGTAATTATTATAAATTCAACACACTAATCAGTCTATTAAACTTTTTGTTGAGTTTAAGTAAATGTTATAAAAGTAACAATGTTTAAATAAATGTCCTAAATTATTAGCAGTCTTAGACACCTTTTACTTATGAATTAAAAATAATAATTTGACTTTATGATCTCTTTTAATTAAGAGTCCTATAACAAACTCTGTAGTTTTAATAATTACGTATCATTGGCTTTAAAATCAGAAATTAAATTGAAAGAAGAATCTCAGACTTAATCAAACAGTCTTTTTATTAAGTAACTGAATGAATGTACTGAAAACGAAAGACAGATGAAAAAATATTATTTATCTAAAAGATGAATGAATAAAAAAATATAAGTGATATTCATATTAATATTAGAAATATATATTACTAGGGTCGCCCTCGCGGTTTCAGCCGCGCGTATTTTTTTTTCAATTATCCCCCCCTTTCCCCCATCAAAGGATCCTATGTCCGTATCCTGGTTCGAAGCTACCTCTTCACCAATTTTCAGCCAAATCGGTTCATCCGTTCTTGAGTTATAAATAGTGTAACCACTTTCTTTTATATACATAGATTACAAGATTAAATAATTAGGAATGGGCAGACAGATAATTAAATTCTTAAAAAACTCTAATCACGAATTAAAGTAAGGGACAAGGTAAGGGTGTAAATTATTTAACACTATTGACTTACTTTATTTTTCAGAGAAAGAAAAATGTAAACGTCTGTTACATCATTTTTTTTGGCATAAAACGTTTTACGCAGGCCAAAAAATCTTACTGTAAGGGACATTTTTTTAACGATAGAACTTTTTTAATAACACCAATCGATAGAGCAGAAAATTCTAAATCCAATGATATATATAACTCATTTTCGCCAAAATGTCCCTTGGGTCGTTCTTCTTTTTTACCTACATAAATTTTGTCTCCTACTTAAATATTTTAAAAACAGTGTAATAAAATAACATATTAAATTTTTCAATATTTTTCATTTTCGTTAAAGTATTTGCTATTTAAGCAATTATAAGAACTTCTAAATGCATGATTATATCTTACTCATTATCACAAAATTAGCGTGACAGAGGAGACAAATACACCTCCGTCACAAGATTTTTGTATGAGACTTTTGTAGGTAAAAAAGAAGAATGACCCCCTTACGTTAATTCATATTTCTGGTATCGATATTCTCTTTTACAAAATTATTTATAATGCCGATTAAGTTTTGTTAACTTTTAAATAGAACTTATAAAGCAATGTCGGTATGGTATGGATCATATTACTCGTAGATCATATTGCACAACAATTATACAACAATACATTTGTACAAATTCTTGCTTTTAGGGCCAGCGAATCAAACATTTCCAATTAAATGATGAAATAATATAATAATGCACAAAATAATTTAGTTTAGTGGTTGTAAAACAATGGCACTTTATTATTTTGTAATTTATTTCTCAAATCTTTAAATGCCACTAGCAATGTAGTTACTTTGATTGCTTACATAAATAATATGAGTCCTATAAAATGATATTTGATAAGTCTACCTACTTAACTGCCGTATAAAAATAAAAAAAATACCTGTTTTTTTCTTCATTCCAACCCAGAAATAGCCAAAACCTCACACATTTACGAAAATAATAAGATAAAATACAAATTTTTATATCAAATTATCATACAGTAAATGCTTTTTAGAAAATTTTCTTTTACCAAAATTGCAAAAATAAAATAATATAATGTTTAATTTCTACAACAGATGCGTCATCGCATCGCCTTTAAAATCAGTAAATATATCAGCGATTTCGGTGAACCCTTTACACCTTTGATTAAAATAATAAATTGTGGGTGATTCCAAAGATATCGTTAATCTTAAGTCGACTTAAAAACTCATTAGATGGTATTAAAACGTCAAAGCATTTCGAAAAATTTAACAAAGATCGTACATATTTGAAACACCATTTACATATTTGAGCAAAACATTTAATGCAAAATAAAGGAAAACCTCTTCATAAAATATAAATGATTCTGCTGTATCATTAATTTGTGGAAAACTCTTCTAGTCCAAAACTTGTTGGAATTGAAGTTAAGTGGTATTTTTGTATAAAAGTATAATGATACAATAAATTGCATGAGCAGTGAAACCACTCACTTCGATATTTGTGAGATTAACAAGAAGTTAATTCTAAATTGTATCGTACTTTTATCTGATAATAATAATAACATAAGAAAATTTGTCAAACCTGTCGAAAATGCAACTTACTTGGCTTGAAGCCCGGGTAGGTACTCGGATTACAAAACCGAAATGTCACATTTCGAGAAAAAAAATTGTACCAACAAAATAATATAAGTCCTTGGACAATATATATTTCGTAAAATTTTACAAACACCCAAGCTTATTCAAACAGACAATGTTCATGCACAATAATGTACGCCCCTTGCGGGGATCAAACCCGTGACTTCTGGTGTCATAGCAAACTTTACCGTCTATAAATCAAAGTGTTCCTCCATGTTATAAATAAAATAGCTAGCTTTTGAACATTCAATACTGATATCATAAGATGTTTTAAGTAGTAAATCAGGTAGACAGTTTGACATAAGAATTGGTAACAACAACTAATCGCTTAACTACAAAATGCTGTAAGTACAATCCCACCAAAAACATAAATGTAAAAAAGGAAAGCCAAGTTCAATACAAAAATTATGTTTGGCTGTGGGCTTCGCCGCAAAAAGAATGGAGATCTTTATGAGTGCCAAGTTCTATGATCTTAAAGTAGGTAAGATTTGACTTGGCCAGTTTTCATTATATCAGTCATTTTATAAAGTTAATCAAAATAATTATAATATATTAATTCTAATAAAAACTGGCCAAGTCAAATCTTACCTACTTTAAGATCATAGAACTTGGCACTCATAAAGATCTCCATTCTTTTTGCGGCGAAGCCCACAGCCAAACATAATTTTTGTATTGAACTTGGCTTTCCTTTTTTACATTTATGTTTTTGGTGGGATATCATTACTTTTTGTAAAGAAAACTAGGCAAGTATTGAGATTTAATGTGGTACCACGCGCCGCCGACGACACGCACCATCGCGTTGGCCGGTTGTTTAGCGCGTATTACAAGTTTTTTGTATGGGGACACCACTTATTTTTAGACTCAACTTTATTTTTTTATTTCTGTTAATAGAAAATATAATAATACATAACATATTGGAATAGTTTTAATTCCAACGCTACAATAAAAAAAATGTATGGGCCCCCAGTATTGACCGACTGACTTATAGCAGCAAAACCTAACCTACTTCCAGATGACCTAGAAAGATGAAATTTGGAATCCAGCTCGGTAATTGTGTGTAACCGTAGGGAAAAATCTAAAAATAGAAAAAAATTAAAAAATAGGGGGAGGAGGGGGGGGTTTCCCCCCCTAATTTTTTACTTTTTTCTATTTTCAGAATTTTTCCTACGGTTACACACAATTACCGAGCTGGATTCCAAATTTCATCCTTCTAGGTCATCTGGAAGTAGGTTAGGTTTTAGTACTGATTGACTGATTTATAGTAGCAAAACCTAACCTACTTCCAGATGACCTAGAAGGATGAAATTTGGAATCCAGCTCGGTAATTGTGTGAAACCGTAGGGAAAAATCTAAAAATAGAAAAAAGTTACAAAATAGGGGGAGGAGGGGGGGTCTCCCCCCCTAATTTTAAACTTTTTTCTTTTTTCAGATTTTTCCCTACGGTTACATACAATTACCGAGCTGGATTCCAAATTTCATTTTTCTAGGTCATCTGGAAGTAGGTTAGGTTTTGCTACTATAAGTCAGATAAAACCTAACCTACTTCCAGATGACCTAGAAGGATGGAATTTGGAATCCAGCTTGGTTATTGTGCGTAACCTTGGGAAAAAATCTAAAAACAGAAAAAAAGTTAAAATACAGGGGGGGAACGTCCCCCCCTCCCCCCTATTTTCTAACTTTTTTCTATTTTTGGACTTTTTCCTACGGTTACACACAATTACCAAGCTGGATTCCAAATTTCATCTTTCTAGGTCATCTGGAAGTAGGTTAGGTTTTGCTACTATAAGTCAGTCAGTCAGTACTAATTTTTACGACTTTTTGACCTTCATATCTTTATAACCGTTTGAGCTAGCTTCATGAAATTTGGGTTTCTAGGTGTCCTTATGGATCTGATTAAACTCACGTAGTTTCATGTGTTTCGGTTAAATAGGCTTTAAGTTATAGAAGGGTCAAAAGTGACACCAAATGGTTCGTGTAAATATACCTTGGCGCTGGCTAGCCCGTTCCTTTGCTTGAACTTGGCTTGACACGCTGCCGCGTGTCTAGATAAATACAATTTATAGATCAACCGAATTAAAGAAAACAATCACACAAAAATGGTTTTTTAATGCAGCCTTGGTAAGCCGTCACTGCGCCATTTTTCATTCACAGTACAGAACAGCTTACCAAACCGCATTCATTTTTTTTAATTAAAAAATAGGTATACTGATAGATTAACTGTCATTATTTGAAAAATAACGACTCTTGAAAAGTATTACAACCAATCATAATCTAATATTCGATTATACAGCAGTCCTTTGACAAGCATAATCCAAAAAGCGAAAAGTCGAAAATGATCATTTTGTAAGATCAAAATTTTGAGCAAGCTAAGTTGATTACATTTATGATTAAAATCTTAATTTAAAACAAACTAAACAACAGACTACTTTTCACATTGGTACAACTCTTATACTACAATACATTCTAATTTATAAATATACATAATATTTGGAAGCGCTGAAAATGTGAGTTTTATTTTATCTCTATTAATTTAAGGTTATATTTAGTTGCTTCTAAGAAAATAACTATTGTTTTCAATCTATCTGGTAATGAAATAGTTAAGACATTTCCCTTTGAACTTTTTGTTTGAGTAAATTCTATGTACAAAAGTCAGATTTTCTTTATTAGCCCCAAATTTAAAAAATAAATAAAAAGATAATAAGTAATCTTTTACTCAATACCTTAATTATGTGAAGATACTTAACCATAAAAATAAATGCATCTTTCTTCTAATCTTATTCCTTCTAATGTTGCCTCTTACCTATTTTGTTGGCTAGGTCAGTGAAATATGCCTTTTTCACAACAGTTAATATGTAAAGGATATTAAATTGAAAGAATGAAGATGAGATATGATAATATGAATTGATAAAAATACATTCCAGGATAACCTGGAACTCGAAAAACTCTTAAACGTTTGTTACTCTTGTTTAAGAGCAATATCGTATAACATGCCTACAATAATAGTAAATTATAAAGCAATGTTAGATTTAAGGAGAAAGGATATTTAGGAACCAGATCTAGTGTTTTTTTTCTGCGTTTGTAAAGCTGAACTTCATTACTAGTGATATATAATTATAAATGCTTAACGCCTAGAAACAAGGCTCAGGCAAATAAACCAAACTTTTTGAATTGTACATTTTCACTAAGGACCAGTTTCAGACACATAAGTTCGTGATAATTCATCAGATAACTTTGACAATGCCGACTCTTTTAACAATTAAAAAAAAAGACAGTATTATTTTTATCTAACAGCTTAGTTCCACGAATTTATCTGTCAGTGGTGTAAGTTGCCCTAGACATAAAAAAACAGTATTTTTTAATTAAAAATAATCGAAATTTGCACCAACATTATCCTTCAAGAAAATCTGACATTACTATTTAAAATCAGAAGCTTTAGTACACAAGAAATTGCATTTTGTACATTAAGCTACTAAAAAAGATTCCATAAACATGAATGATAAATGAATGAGCAATACTCTGCTACACACTCAAGTAACAAACATTACGTCATTAATTATCTTTATGAACGATTCGAATCGTTCTCCCAGTTACTATGTGGTATGTTTCATCATCAATTAAAACTAGATTTAAATCGAGAGAACTGGCCACATGAATATAGTACACTCGTACTTATTAGGCGACGTTTATAATGCCATTACAATTTAGATGACAAAATATAAATGGTTCGAAATATAACACGTTCCCATTGTTATTTAAAAATAAAACTATATTATGTTAACATGAATCATTGTTCATGTTAGCTATTCTGGCTATAAGACTTTCCTGTTGAAAAAAGTTTTTTAAGGAATGTTGTAAGCTATAAAATCAACTAAGTACAGTCGGCTTCAATAATATCTAAGAGCCCTTAGTAGTCAAAATATCTTGGCATTAAAGTAAAATTCACTCTATTACACTCAAAAAAATCTTTGACAATGCCAGTCAAATTTGTGTTAAAACTCGGTAGTTACTTATAAACTACATTTCCCTTTGATGTCAAGATATTTTTGACTACTTTGCGCGATTAGATATTATTGAAGCTGACTGTACATATAAGCAGACAACAGTTTGTTCATAAACTAAATGGAATATGATATGTATATTCAAAAGCTGTATGTTATACTAAAATAAACACACAATCAAAAGTGTATTGATTACTTTTATCTACATCCATACCATAATATGTCTATTTTATATTCAGGAGCGATGAGCAAACGCCCTACATTTAGATATAAGTATCTGTGGCTGCATTGAAATGTTTACATTTTAGTGTCGGTAACTGATACGAAATTACGTTCAAATTTCGAACGTCTTCTTTAAAAGTAAAAATTAATAGGTTTTTTCGATTATCGAATTAGTCGATTAGTAATTTTATGTTCCATTCCTATACATTTAATTCGATGCTGAAATTATAACAATCGATTTGAGAATCGAAATCAACTCGAGTCTAGATTGTTTATGGATTTTAAAAACTACAAACGTCAGTCATTAATTATGACAGTACTAAACTAACTTTTACATACAGATTACGTTGGTAACTAGGGCGTTTGCTCATCAATCCTGACTATAAAATAGACATATTATCGTATGAATGAAGATAAAGTTATGTATGTGACTGTACATAATTAGTCATTAAAATACTCATGTGATTCTTTTATGTAACTCACTTCGTTCGTTTCATAAAACCACATTCGTATTTTAATGACCCTCATTATGCAGCAGTCACATAAATAACTATAAAATACCTGTCATTTTATAACATAGTATTATAGTTTTAGTCATAGTGATCTCACTTGTACTAAAGTAATCAAACCAATTTATAAATTTGTAAGTTCATAGCGTTTCACGTTGTTTGATTTTATATGAGTAAAAATTATGAAATTAAAATCCATTTCATATTTTGTTAAGTATCCAAAACAAGTTTTTGTTTTCCGATTTTTGGTACCAACAAATTACAAACTTGATTATACAGAAATTTACAAAAGATCTATAAATATAATTCGAGATAAATTGGGATAATTGCCTCTTGAAGACCAGTCTCAACAACGTACAGGCAACAGTATGACATTATCAACTTGTAACTGTTAAATTTCTTTAGTCAATTTCGAATCTTAATGCTATAGCCAAAGGTTCATATTGTATTGTATAAAGATTATCACCGATTATAAGTTGTTTTCAATGACGTACAAAAATGCATCAAAATTCCTCAACACATTTTGATCTAATGTCTACAAGATCAAGAATCAAAATTGATTGAAAATATTCAAACAATTTTTAGTGAAATGTCACACAATGTTGTTTGTACAGTCAAAAGCACATCAGACTATACACTTTAAACTTGGTACCACGCTTATGTCGGGGGCATAAGTGCTATTATCGAACTGCAAGTATTTACTGTGATGTGCCGTTGACCGTACGATTAAATAAATCCCTAAAATAAGCCTCTTACTATTATCACAAGTTTCAGTGATTATCCAATGGTAGTATCGACAGAATGTGAAACTGTTAATATTACTTCTGATAATCTTATCTATTAGTATTCGACGACACTCAGTAGTTTAGTCACCTGGAAAGTTTTAGATCCAATGACAAAAAATTTGTTTGGCATTTTCTATTTTAGATTTTTTGGAATGCTACAAGCAAATCTCTCTTCGCATTAACTTAAACTAAGAGGATAATTCAGTTCGAATGTGTTTCTTGCGTTAAATACATCAAAGACTTTACGCAATCATATTTCAAATCAAGTGGATATACTTGATACAATTTGCGCACAAAATGCACGAAGGAAATGTGACTGGTCTTAATTTAATCTTATGCACAATTTTAATAATCTAGTAAATACTTGCTAAATGTGTTAAATGTAGACAGCAAACAGTTTTAGAAAAGCATAAAAAAATATAATTACATTCTAATTACGACAATACGAATGACAATATATTTCATGACTGACGAAGCACAGCTTTTCCAACTGTCCAAGAGCAGAGATTCCTAAATAAATTATAATATAGACTTACGTGTGTTATTAGACCAATTGATCAATGTATCCGAATTCGCATCTTCAATATCTAATAACAAATTGTCTCTATCATTATCTTCAGTATCTTGTCTAGACCCATTCACAATTTCTTCATCATTCACTTGTAAGTTAACGTAGGACATTGACTTTTTCTTCTGTTCTAAGTCAAATATCTCCAAATCATCATCTTCATCCTCATCGGATTCCATGGTTAAAGGAATCCGGGACAATTCCAGATTGTCTCTTCTGTCCTCTGACTGGAGTACACCATATCGGAACTGATTTGCATCAATAGTATTGTGCGAAGAGCCAGCATCGTTTTTACTGCTCTTTCTCCTGAAAAATTGTGCAGTAAACTCCATTAGAATCTTTAACATAATAGAAGTATTAATAAATACTAAATAGTATTCCTGAAAGTAATCTAAATAGTAGTAAGTAGTAAACCTAGATATGGTATATCTTAAAGGAGATCATTCAGGCTCCATACATTTTTGGGCCTTTTCTCAAAGTGCCGGCCAACAAAAAAAATTGGTACGTATCGATAGAACTAGCCATTTAAAGCAATAGTTAATATGGCACGGAAGTTGTGGTATCGCTCTAAGCCAAGTTATCCAAGGTCAAAGATTCGCTATTTTCATACATTTTAATAATTTTTGAAAGTGCCGGCCAACAAAAAATAATTATTACACATTGTTAGAACTAGCCATTTGAAGCAATAGTTAATATGGCACGGAAGTTGTAGGATTGCTCTGAACCAAGTTATACTAGTTCGATGATTTGAGGGTTATTTTTTCATATATTTATTGATTTCTGAAAGTGCTGGGAACGTCGAATTATGTTTAATATGGCTAAAACTAATCTTATCAGATGTCACCACATTGAAAAAGTAGCCAACTTCAATTCAACTTCATACTGGGGGCCCAGTCTCACTGCATAAAACTGTCCACTTGTCATAGATCTGTGCGTTAAACTCAAGCCGAACCCACTGTGCACCGGAGCTGACAGTGAACCAGTTTAGAGCCACTGGGATAGGATTCAAGCCGCCATGACCGAAGCGACAAAGGCGGTGCTTGGCACGTGTCAAGGTGGACGTAAGTAAGCTTGACAAGGAGACTTGGTGGTGGAACGACTTAGTACACGTGGAGATTCGGGGTAAGAAAGAACTCTTCAAGAAGTGGGCGAGGTATTCCCACAGGACTATAGTATGGGGTCCTTCAAAAAGGGCGTGAAACGGTTTTTATTTGGTTGGCAATGCGCACGTGATACCCCTGGTGTTGCAGGCGTTCATAGGCTACGGTAACCGCTTACCATCAGGTGGGCCGTATGCTTGATTGCCAACTTTATGGCATAAAAAAAAAAAGTGGCAAGTGTCCAAATCTTTTTTAGATTGCGATGCGTACATGCGTAGATGCGTGCGAGCTGCTAAGCATGCCGCGAAGAAAGCTGTAGCCGGAGCTAGGCGATACCAATAGTAACCGCCACGCGGCATAATATGATAAGCTGGAATCGTCTGAGGGCGGAAGCTTATTTACCCTAGAACGTGTCAAGTTCTAGGGTCAAAGTATACAGGACACTACTAAATTCGCTACCAAATCTGTTATGCGAGGACCTCGTGATGAAGGAGAGATGTCGCTCATATTACCATGAGCTGCTGAAAAAGCAGCACAAAGGGGTACAGCCACCTGACCTTTCCCTGAATCCCTT
Organism: Mecyna flavalis; assembly: GCA_949319885.1. Classification (NCBI taxonomy): domain Eukaryota; kingdom Metazoa; phylum Arthropoda; class Insecta; order Lepidoptera; family Crambidae; genus Mecyna; species Mecyna flavalis. The sequence goes on along the minus strand of OX439431.1, from coordinate 12,802,931 downwards.
TATAACCGTATGCTCACCGAGGGGATCCTCGTCAATGGAGGCAGAGTGTCATTACCCCGGTCTTTAATGGCAGGAGTGCGGCAGCTACCGCGGCATTAAGGTCATATCCCACACCATGAACTCTTTAAGCGTATAGTCGCGTACGGCAGGTGTGAACATTCTCAGAGAGCAACATGGCTTCAACCTCGGCTGAGGAACCATGGATCCCGTTTTTGCAATAAGGATCGCCATGGAGAGATACAGAACAAGGGATTCGCCTCTACATCTCCTGTTTCTAGACATGGAGAAGGCCTTTGACTGTGTTGTTCATGCGATAATCTGGTGTGCATTGCGATCCAAGGGGGTTCCTGAGACTTATGTTGACAATGTTGACATCATCCATTATATGTACCGCGATTCCTTTTCTGCAGTTCAAACCGCTGTTGGGGACAAAAAACCTTTTCCCACCACTTTCGGAGTCCACTAGGGATCCACCCTTAGCCCATTTCTATTTAGTATAACTTGGTTTAGAGCGATCCTACAACTTCCGTGCCAAGTGACTATTGCATCAAATGGCTAGTTCTAACAATATGTATTATTTTTTGTTGGCCGGCACTTTCAGAAATCAATAAATGTATGAAAAACTAACCCTCAAATCATCGAACTAGTATAACTTGGTTCAGAGCGATCCTACAACTTCCGTGCCAAGTAATTATTGCATCAAATGGCTAGTTCTAACAATGTGTACAATTACTTTTTGTTGGCCTGCACTTTCAGAAGTCAGTATATGTATGAAAATGATGAATCATCGAACTAGTATAAATAACTTGGTTCAGAGCGATCATACAACTTCCGTGCCATATTAAAAATTGCCTCAAATGGCTAGTTCTAACAATATGTATTATTTTTTGTTGGCCGGCACTTTCAGAAATCAAGAAATGTATGAAAAACTAACCCTCAAATCATCGAACTAGTATAACTTGGTTCAGAGCGATCCTACAACTTCCGTGCCATATTAACTATTGCTTTAAATGGCTAGTTCTAACAACGTGTTTAATTATTTTTTGTTGGCCGGCACTTTCAGAAATCAATAAAATGTATGAAAATAGTGAATCTTAGAACTTGTATAACTTGGTTCAGAGCAATCCTACAACTTTCATGCCATATTAATTATTGCTTCAAATGGCTAGTTCTATCGATACGTACCAATTTTTTTTGTTGGCCGGCACTTTCAGAAAAGGCCCAAAAAAAATGATCTCCTTTTAATACATCAAATTAGCTGAGTTTTTTTTATAGATTGCTATACCTACTATGGCATGGCAATCAATCTAAAAAAATCTCAGCTATGTTATATTATTTTTCCTAATTGGAAACTAATAATAGGCATACTCTACTGTTATCCAATTAGAAAAAATAATATAACATCTATAAGTCATACAGGAAAAATCTCGAAAAAAAAAACTTATAATAAAATCTACCTCATTTTATGGAGTAAAAATAATAAACATTACACAAATAGGTAAATAAATCAAGACTCTTTTATAGTAGATAAATTCATTTCCTATTACCTGCTATAATACATAGACCATGCAGATAATTATGAAAATTAATAAAAGAATAGGTAATTCAAATGACAACTAAAATTCATAAGTTGTTTATTAAACTGATTTTTTTCCATATGCAGTATTATGTGCTTAATTATTGCATCGCATTACATGTAACATCAAAATGCTTGTAAAATTCAACATATCAATAGAAAGATAACCATGATAGGCTATTAAAATTACGTAATAGCTCACAAATTTGCATACCATTTGTAAATTTAAAGATACAAAAATATTATTATAATACAATCAAAAACATTGACTTTAGATTATTCATTTCAACAAACATTTTTGAATGATGCTTGATGATAAGCAGGAATGATTGACTGTCTTACCTGTAGAAGATAAAATAGGCAACAGCTAAAAGAGCAAAGCCTCCGAACACTATTACTCCTCGTTTCACGACTCCAGGTCCGCTTAAATCTAGCTTTTCATCAGTTACTGTTGCATTTTTAGCTTCTTTTTCATAGCTCTCGTGTGCTAGTGGAACTGTTACATGTTCTGTGCTGTTTTGACTGACATTCTCTGGAACTAAGATCAATGTCATATTAAACATAATAAACGCAATATACAAGCTTACTGCTTTAACTGAAATTCATTTGAAGCAGAACGTTGACATTTAAGATAAACTTTGATTTGCAGATAGGCAAGTAGCTCACCAATAGTAAAGAAAAATCATAAGAAAATGTACCAATCTGATCTTAAGACAATGTAATTTATTAATTAGTTTTAGTGTTTGCCATAATGTTTTATTCTTGATTTATTTAACACAACAAAAATAGTGGCAAAGTAAACAAAACATCGGCTGATAGACAATATCTATATTGCCACACCATGACTTCATTTATGTTTGTTTGATTGCAAAAAGTTTTTGTTTTTGTCCATGTTGTCATAAAAGAAACATTAATTGGTATGTTATAAAAATGTTGTACAGTCAGCATCAAAATAATCTAAATGTTCAAAAACACCAAAAATGTCTAAAATTTGACAAAAATCAACCTTACCCTAAGTCGTAAAGTTACATTTTCATTTGTTGTTTGAGAAGAAATGACAACAAACAATATTTACACCTAAAAGTATTGTGCTAAGAGTGATTTTTGTTAAATGTTCAGATATTTTTGGTAGGTATGAACGCTCAGATAATTTTGGCGCTGACTGTATGTTCAAAATACTTATTTCCATTCATAACAGAATCTAACCTTTATGATTTGTTCAAAGGTTATTTAAATCAGTTGTTACATCAGATTTCATTTGTTATGATAAATTATGCAATAGTGTTTTAAGCAAAACAATTTGAACATGCTTTTCAGTCAAATAAGATTCTTATGGGAAGGTAATCAAGAGTCAATTTACCTTTGGGTTCCTCTTTTGGTTTCTCATTTTTAACCTTGTCATCTTGGACTGTGGCGTTATTTGGTTGTGCCGGCGCTGGGTTCAAGAGTGTCGTGGAAGATGGAGGTTTTACCGTCATCGTAGGGGTAGCAGGAGGCTGACTGTTCCCATTATTACCACCCTCGTTCGCTCCCCCTTCGCTCGTGCCGCTTTTGCTCTGGTCGAGAATCTCCCTACGCATCTTCCACATACTCGCCCCATTGTGAAGAGACGGCCAATGAGAGAAAGATAAGCTCCTGTCGAATCCTTTGTCCAGAATCAACCCATTTGTCTCAATATTCCCAGTCGTCTTTGCCAGACTCAATAACAACAACAAACCACACTGAATTAACATTTTTCTAATGTAAAAAATGTCTACACACTAATCTGACACATGTATTCTAATTAAGTTTTTTTACGAGATAGGTATTTCTAATAAATAATTCTGTATCATCAAAATTCCAACAGGAAAACCTACATTTGCAATTTATCTCTACTGACAAGTAGATGACAGTCAGTGACAAATCAAAAGTCAAAGTCAAAACAGTGTACAGAGTGTGACCATCTTATAAATGGAAAATCTGCCACAGGCCAAACAAAAAATCTGCCAAAATCACAAAAACACTAATAAATAACAGAAAAAGTCATTAACCCTTAATCAAATGCAATTTTTTTTTTATAAAAATGAAAACTTGTTACTATTTTTAGGTAAGATGGTTCTGTAGATTAAAAAAAAAGACTAATTTTTTTATAAAAAAGGGGGAAATGGGGGTTTTACACTTGGTGTCAAATATGCCAAAAATATGGCTATAACAGAAAAAGTCGTTAATTGACAGTGGCAAGGTTTGCAGAATGCAACGTCCTGATACTCCTGATCATCCTTAGCCCTCGACAACCAGGATGAAAGCAAGGGATCTTGCTCCCACTTAGGTCGATAAGTACGCTCGTTTTTTCTCTTCATAGTATTAATGTTTCGTCCATCACACAGAAGCGCACACGACATAGACCAAAAGAGAAGAAAGCAATAATAAATGAAATTAAAAGTTGATTGGAAACCAAATCAATAAAGATGATAAAAATTTCAGTTAGGTTATTACAGCTGTTCATAATCGTTCGTAATTACATTATGATATGAGGCACTTCCTTAAAAACGGAATAGCAGAAATCCCCGATAATCTGGCTATAAAACTGAAGTTGCCACAGGTCAATGAAATCATTTGTTCAATCAATATCAAAATCTTCTTTAATCATGTAAGCTTGCCTAGTATTTATTATGAATCGTCAATTACACAGAGTGTCTCTACCACCGGATTCGAAATGTCGTTATCTATTTATCCCGACAGTTACTTTTTTCAATTGCTAAAAATTGTTACTTTAATTATACGATAAAACTTATAGTAATTTCTTTAAAATATATAAATTTTTCAAAAATTCAAATGAGGAAAATTTAAATCTTAAAATCTTTTAAATGTGCCGAAATCTGCCACTTTTGAAAATCGTCAGCATGATCTGCCACAGACAAAATTTAGTTATAAAATCTGCCAGAATAGCAAAAATATGCCACAATTGGTCACACTCAAAAGGACAAATTGCTGACTTTTATATTTTTAATTCTTTCCTTTTTTTTTCCTTTTTTACTCGCACTGGAAATTAATTAATTAGTAGCATTAAGTTTAAAAAAGGAATTACTTACTTACTTACTGCGCTGGCTCAGCGCCCGAAGTGGGTCTTGGCCTCCGACATCAAAGAACGCCACTCAGGTCTGTCGAGTGCCAAATTTGTCCAGTCAGGCACTTGGAGCTCCTTTAGGTCTTTTTCCACTTCGTCCATCCATTAAAAAAGGAATTATGTCAGATAAGTCATAAAGGTCATTTAAACTCTTCAGCGTTTAATAAAATACAGCAGCCCCTAGCATGTTTACTATATGGTGCATCATGGACTTTGAGACAATGGTGTGCTTAAGAAATCAAGGCTATATAAATTTACATCCATTGCTGCGTTATTTAAAAAAAACTATCATTCAAACGCGCGAAATGTAAAAGGCGCGAATATTTAAAAAACGAACATAAGATTTTGTCTGGTTCTATTTCAAGCAATGATATAGGTGAGTGAGTATCTACTACTCGTGCAATTAAAGAATGGGATTGAAAATGGCGGCGCATCTATTCGCTTCTCGCTCGCACACTATTTGCGTCTATTACTCACACTCGTCGGTACCGTGTGACAAAAAAATAATCCACCAGCCGGTATGTACTCCGGTTTCGCAAATCTGTGAGCTAGACGCGTTCTGCTAAGGATTTTCCTGGTTTTGAAGTTGTTATTTCTTATTAAAGGGTCATGGTCAAAATGGGCGTAAGACCAACAGCTTTAAAACATATTTTATGTGAAAGCTAATGACCATTTCTTAATTTTATTCTATGGGGGCAATCACCTAAACAACCGGAGAACAGAGATATTCATGTTCAAACATATACGTTTCTCGTTATTAACATAACATATTTATTTGTTATAGTATTCAAAACAATCGCTAATACAACGGAGATAACACGACAGGATGTTGTGCAGAGCTATAAAGCCAAAGAAACCAATCCATCGGTCGGTAACCTAAAGCGCAAAACACACAGAGGACGCGCGGACGGCGCGGGTCGGGTCGGGAGTACAGCACACAACACCGCGCCCGACCCCGCGCCTTTCGTTGCACCCGCAGAACATTTTATTAGATGTTAAACTTGATGAATACCATTGATATTTGAATAAAAAGTATCAATAAATAGTAATTTTAACTAATATGTGTATTTTATTTAACCAATCTTTGGTTTTTTTTTGCAGTTAAACCCGGTCTATATTGAGGTAAAAAAGTATTTAGGGGTTATTTAGAAGTACAATGAAGTAAATTACAACACATTTTATTTCTGTTGGTTTTACGCCCAGCTCCCATACAAAAATGCCCATCATCCTTTGATTGTTGTTATAGTTAGTTATTAAATTTGTTATTATAGTTATTAATTTTGTTAGTTATTTGTTGAGCGTTGTAAGTAGTTAGCGTTTTGTATGTTTTTCCATTGTTTACAATGGAGCATAAACGCGGAAAAGTACTGCACAGTGACAAGTTATAAAGCGAATATATTCTAGTTTATGTCTACCTATAGCATATACATACCTACCTATAACCTACTAACATAAATTCTATTTTAATTAATGAAATAACGAAACAACTTCAACGGTAACTATATTTTATAACATTATTTACCGTTATTCAGTTATTAGTAAAATAAATCGATATTTCGTTGCGTAGTATGCTGACGGTACCGACTCAATGAGCCGCCATTTTCAATCCCATTCTTTATTTGCACGAGTAGTATACTAATCTATACTTGTTGTGGAAAAATTATAAAATTAAACACGCAGCTTTTTCTCGAAACTCTATTTTTCCAACTGTCAAATGTCACAATCAATCAAGAACAGAAAATATAAAAAAGTATTTAAAAACTCCTTTTCTAAGTGGCCAGCGTCGGCAACATGGCCCCCCAAAATATGTTGTGGAAAAATATAAAATTAAACACGCAGCTTTTTCTCGAAACTATATTTTTCCAACTGTCAAATGTCACAATCAAATAATAAAGAAAATAAGTATACATAGAGACTCCTTTCTTAGCGGCCAGTGTCGGCAACATGGCCCCTGTCAAATGTCACAATCAAATAATAAAGAAAATAAGTATACATAGAGACTCCTTTCTTAGCGGCCAGTGTCGGCAACATGGCCCCCCCCGTGCAACGCACATGTTAGGAAGCCGACGCGTGGCGCTGATAGAGCCACCACAGCCAAACTTCGAACCGGCCTGCGTAGACTTAATATTAAGTTGCCCGTTTTAAATCGGCAAGTAGGCGCAGGCACAGGCCAGCAGTGGTGGCGGCGGCGCGGCGCAGCGCCCGCCGCTTGCGGAACTCCAGGAACTCCTCCTCCATGGCGCACACACGGGCCTCCACGTCCTCGGGCGACGGGCGCGCACGCGGTCGCTCCGGCGTCGACGGCGTGTGCGTGCGCGTGGCGCGGTCCCACTCGTAGTGTACGTCCACCGAGCCCGCGTCCACCGTCTCGCTTGAGCCCGGCCGCGGCGAAGGCGCCGGCGGCGGCGGCCGGTACGGCGGCGGACGCCACTCCGCCAGGCTGTCGGTGCGGCTGCTGCGGTTGTGCTGGGACGACGACGCGTTCTTGCTGCAGAACCAGCTGGAGGAGAGCTGCGGCTCTCCGGCGAGGACACGTGCGGCGGCAGCGGGACGAGGGCGGTGCGGAGCCGAGCGTGGCGCGACAGGGAACGCACCCGAGGTAGCGGCACGCCGACACTCGGGGCCGGCTCGAGGCGCAGCGCGCGCAGCCGGAACGGCGCCGGAGGCGTCGGGAACGAGCCTGGCGGCGACGGCGTGTCGTGGGCGGTGCGGAGCCGGGCGTGGCGCGACAGGGAACGCGCGCGAGGCAGCGGCGCGCCGACACGCGGGGCCGGCTCGAGGCGCAGCGCGCGCAGCCGGAACGGCGCCGGAGACAGGAAAGGCGCGCGAGGCCGCGGCGCGCCGACACGAGGGGTCGGCTCGAGGCGCAGCGCGCGCAGCCGGAACGGCGCCGGAGACAGGAAAGGCGCGCGAGGCCGCGGCGCGCCGACACGAGGGGTCGGCTCGAGGCGCAGCGCGCGCAGCCGGAACGGCGCCGGAGACAGGAAAGGCGCGCGAGGCCGCGGCGCGCCGACACGAGGGGTCGGCTCGAGGCGCAGCGCGCGCAGCCGGACCGGCGCCGGAGACAGGAAAGGCGCGCGAGGCCGCGGCGCGCCGACACGAGCGGTCGGCTCGAGGCGCAGCGCGCGCAGCCGGAACGGCGCCGGAGGCGTCGGGAACGAGCCTGGCGGCGACGGCGTGTCGTGGGCGGTGCGGAGCCGGGCGTGGCGCGACAGGGAACGCGCGCGAGGCAGCGGCGCGCCGACACGCGGGGCCGGCTCGAGGCGCAGCGCGCGCAGCCGGAACGGCGCCGGAGACAGGAAAGGCGCGCGAGGCCGCGGCGCGCCGACACGACGGGTCGGCTCGGGACGCAGCGCGCGCAGCCGGACGTCCGCGGAGTTCGGGAACGGCTCCGAACTTAGGTCGGACACGTGCAGTGACAGTGCCGGTGAGGACGCTCGGAATAGCGGCGACGCGGCGGCAGGCCGCAGCGGCGCATTTCTTACAGGTAGCTGATCTCCTCCGGGCCTATCTGTCCCCGGTTGAGCGTCTTCCACTGCGCGTAGGTGCGGTACTTGATCGTGTAGTAATGAACGAGGTGCGCGCTCTCCAGCGGCGTCTGCCACGTGATCAGGAACCCGTTGTGCACCTCCATCACCGTCAGGTCGCGAGGAGGCCCTGACTTCGGACCAGTTTTGAACGTATTTGGTTTTGGAGCGGGAGGACCCACTGTCGATTGCGGCAAGCTCCACTTGGAGTTCTAAATCTAAAAGCCGTTTCTCCCGCTCGGTGGCAGCCCTCTCGCGCTCGGTGGTAGCCTTCTCGCGCTCGGCGGCAGCCCTCTCGCGCTCGGCTTCAATTTCAGCTACGCGGGCCGCATGGCGCAGTTGAGCGGCGAGACGCTGCGCGTTGCGAGATATATTATGTGTGGTGCGCTTGGATGCCCCTGCTATGGTGGACGGGTCCGGGGTCTCGGGGCGAGGGGCGCTGGACGGTGCGGGTGCTGGGGCACCGGCGGTCGCACCGTTTTTGAGGCCAGCGTCCTCGCGAGAACGAACCTCTGTCACTTGATAACGCAGTTGAGCGGCGAGACGTTGCGCCTGGACGGTGTTGGTTGAACGTGCTCTTGACTCCGTCCGAGATATAATTTGCGTGCTGCGCTTGGATGCCCCTGCTATGGTGGACGGGTCCGGGGTCTCGGGGCGAGGGGCGCTGGACGGCGCGGGTGCTCGAGCACCGGCGGTCGCACCGTTTTCGAGGCCAGCGTCCTCGCGAGAACGAACCTTTGTCACTTTTTGGGCCATAGCGCGGGTTGTGGGCATGTTTTCAAAATTATTTAAATACTTCTGACACCAAAATATGTTGTGGAAAAATTATAAAATTAAACACGCAGCTTTTTCTCGAAACTATATTTTTCCAACTGTCAAATGTCACAATCAAATAATAAAGAAAATAAGTATACATAGAGACTCCTTTCTTAGCGGCCAGTGTCGGCAACAATACTAATATTATAAAGAGGAAAGATTTGATTGTTTGTTTGTTTGTTTGAATTGAATAGGCTCCGAAACTACCGAACTGATTTGGATAATTCTTTCACTGTTGGATAGCTACACTATCCCCGGTGAACATAGGGTACTTTTGATCCCGGAAATGTGGGGGGAAGAGGGGGATATTTGAAAAAAGAAATTACGCGCGGGTGAAACCGGAAGCGGCGGAAGGCTATGCACCATAACCGCAGGCTAACTAAACCTACTGCGGCCGTGTGTGGGCCTCGAGACTAAAGCGTCCACTACCCACTAAACTCCTCCGGTTTCTCCTTCACAACCGATTGGGACGAGCCGGTGCTAGCCCGGTGGCTATTGACCAGCCCTTGATTGATAGTAGTGGCCTTGCTTTTTGCGCCGGGGATCGTGATGTCATATTTGTGATACCTTTTTTTGCGTCAGGAAATGCTATACGCACCGGCGTCCCTGAAAAAACGGACGCCGGACCCCCCCTGCTAAAGCCGGGGGTCACTCAGAGACGGAGGTTCGTCCCGAGCGGTGTGTCGGACTCGCACTTCGGCCCTAGCAACTAAAACCTGACGATAAACCTCTCAGCGCAGTCAGGGGGAATTCTTTCACTGTTGGATAGCTACATTATCCCCGGTGAACATAGAGAACTTTTGATCCCGGAAATGTGGGGGGAAGCGGGGGATATTTGAAAAAGGAAAAAACGCGCGGATGAAATTGGAAGCGGCGGAAGGCTATGCACCATACCCGCAGGCTAACTAATGTACAACAACCCAACTAAACCTACTGCGGCCGTGTGTGGGCCTCGAGACTAAAGCGCTCACTACCCACTAAACTCCCCCGGTTTCTCCTTCACAACCGATTGGGACGAGCCGGTGCCAGCCTGGTGGCTATTGACCAGCCCATGATTGATAGTAGTGGCCTTGCTTTTTGCGCCGGGGATCGTGATGTCATGTTTGTGATACCTTTTTTTGCGTCAGGAAATGCTGTTACGCACCGGCCCGGCGTCCCTGACAAAACGGACCTGACCCCCCCCCCCCTGCTAAAGCCGGGGGTCACTCAGGGACGGAGGTTCGTCCCGAGCGGTGTGTCGGACTCGCACTTCGGCCCTACCGACTAAAACCTGACGATAAACCTCTCAGCGCTGTGAGGGGGAATTCTTTCACTGTTGAATAGCTACACTATCCCCGGTGAACATAGGGTACCAACTTTTGATCCCGGGAATGTGGAGGGAAGGGGGGGAGGATATTTGAAAAAAGAAATAACTCGCGGGTGAAACCGCGGCCCGCGGGCGGAAGGCTATATACGAGAAACGCGAAAGTTTGTAAGTATGGATGGATGGGCGTTTGTTACTCTTTCACGTAAAAATTACTGAATTGATTTCAATGAAACATTACAGTAATATAGCTTATACATCAGAACAACACATAGGCTACAATTTATAAAGATATTCCCGCGGGATTACATCCTATAGTTCACGCGGGCGAAGCCGCGGGCGGAAGGCTAGTAGGTAGAGTATAAAGACTATAACATTTCCTCGAGCGTTTTGGTGTAATGTAACGTTCGTGCGAATGGTACAATACAGGTAAAAGCTCGGTTAGTCTCAACATTTCCATGTAATGTAACGTTCGTGCGAATGATCGGCGTTTTGTTACTGGTAAATGCTTACAGCGAGTGAGCATTTACCCATAACATTTTGTTGTACCTGCGTTTATTCTTCTTTGAAATGTCGGATCAACAATGTTACACCAATTTATGCTCGTTGGTTTTTAAAAAGGCTGTAACAAAACATCGAGCTTTGTGTTCGAAGAAAGATTCGAGTAAATTTAAAAACGGCGAATGCTCGATGTTCTGATACAAGTAAATGTTGTAGTCTATACTCACCTTTATAGATATTAATTCCATGATTTTTCAAGCTTGTGGTTGTGGCATAGACTTGCTTGTGGTAGGTGAGTTTAGCACAATTTGTTCCTTTGATCAAAAATATAAATAATTTATGAAACTGTGATATTTTAAACCTAACTGTAATGTGGCAACCACGCAAAATGAAGAAATTATCATAAAGAACTTTTTTTGCTGTGCTGTGTCTAACTATTCCAGATTTGTTATGTTTAGTTTTAAATCTATTATCACCCAGACAAAATAGTCACTAAACGTGATAACAATAATTAACTAATAAAAGAGGGGGTTCGAACTATGAAACTCAGTTGTTTCAAAAGAGGTAAGTACCTATCTATCTTGAAATTTAAGGATTTTTTTCGGTTCGGTGTCAATTTCAAATTAAAAGGAGTTTTTGGAAATTCAACCCTTCATGGGGTTAAAAAGGAGTTTAAAGTTAAAATAAATGTTTGTACAGGGTTTCTTTATTATGTGTAAGTTCCCAGTCCCACTAAAAAGTGGTAATTGCATGGTCACCTCCCAGGATGGTCATAGTGTTTTTAATATTAAAGTTTACGCGAACTACAGGTACCGGCAAACTTGTTGAACACCGGTCTACGGAGAGGGGGAAAGTTCGCGCATGTGATATGAACTTGGGGATACAATAGCGCGCTCGCGCGCGCTATTGATTCGTGCTCACTACTGATTGGAGTTATTAGTGATTTTTGTCAGGACAAAAGAGAAAACGGACTTGAAATAAAAAAAAAGATCTTAATCACGCGTTTCTGCGAGGTACAATGTTATTTTTTATACCACATTAGTTGGCAGACAGACACGTAGCTCAGTCCGTGGTACAGTCTCTGCGGCCTATTCCATTATGGGACGTTACACATCATCAGGAAGCGTCGCTCAATGTGCTGCCAGACTGTAGGCTCATCTGATCTTAAAATTTCAAGTGTACTGGTGTACTAATTAGTCGATATAATAAAATTATTGCTTCGGCTGGCATCGATTGTAAGTAGATCTGTTGCATTTTGAGGCTCAGTCAGTCTCATGCATCATCATCATCAATCTGTATCTGCTCGACAGATACGTTCTAGATAGAACTAAGTTATGAAACTTATATTAAAAAATAAAACCGGCAATCACATAGATGTATTATCTGATTTATTCAAATAGACATTTACATATATTAATCATATACTTTAAAGTAGAATTTCCAAATTTTTATTTTTGGTATCTCTATTACAATAACACTGATTGAGTATCCACAATATGATGATAATGTTAAACCTAATGTTACATATCGGTACATTTTGTTCCAAACATTTAAGGTACACAGTAAATATCACCTACAAAATTGAACAAGTTAGAAATAGTATAGGTTTATCAAAGAACTTACTAGTTACAATAATTTACTGTTGTTAAAAATATCGGCAGTGATTAAACAAGCCAAACATGCTGGTTGGTTCTAGTAACATTTACATACAGATTAGTATTTTCTTTTCGCTGAAATCAACTCCTTAGACAGTTTACACACTTCGATTTTTGCGGCTATCCAAAAACGATAAGCTTAAAATAGAGGAATGGCGTGATAAATATTTATTGGCAGATGAATCAATTGATGTCACATCCAATTTTAGTTTTAATATCTCCTATGTCACTTTTTAGCAAATTCAGTTGTTGGCTTAGGTAAACAGCGTATTAAAATATACTTATATACTTGCTGTGTTTACACCGAATTGACTAGATCAAAGCATGATTATGCTACTTAGTTGGTGTACATGATCAAGTAGCAGAATTGTAGATGTAGGTAGGATGGTGTTGGATTCTAATATTATAAAACTTGCCATGCGACTAATCGCAATCGGACCGCAACTAAATCGAAGTGTGTAAAAGGCCATAATGCTCACGAATCGATCTCATTTGTTCGGCATTATTAATAAATTACTATTTTATTTCAACGTTAAAATATAAACCAGTCGAAAACTAACTACCATTCACTCAAAATCTCACAGTGTAAGCATACTTTATTCTCAAACCCTAGAGCAATAAGTTACGAATTTACCTTATAAGTTAATTTACAAAATTAATAAATATGCTATAAATAATCGAGTACGAGCTATTTTATACAAAAAATCTTTAACATTGAAATGATATCACGCCTTGTGTCTATTATGATGTTGTCAACACTTTTAAGATGTGTAAAATAAGTTTTCTTATAAAAATAGATTGCACCAAAAGATGTTTAAGAAAATACATTCAGAGACTTCTTCAAACGCAACTGAATATTGAAACGCTTGGTTTTAGCACTCGAGCAACCAAACTTCGGAAAAGAGCTACAGTAGAAGATAACGTCGTTAATTTGTTAATGTCATGCAAAATTTGCGGATACAATCTAGATATGATCTATTTTATATTCTCGAATCGCTATAAAATGTGCAACGGTAGATAAAAAATTTCGATAATTATGGCCCCTTGCAATGAAATGTCTTAACTCAAATGCCTAATGTTCTTCCGTATAACAAGCTCTTTTTGCATCGCCGCCAAGCATAGCTAATTCTGTTTGTTTCCTTCTAACGTTAAGTACAATAATTAAATGTATTTTCGACATGTTAACTACGTCTTACGATTACCATTATATTAAATTTCCAATATAATTCTACTGCTTATCTCAAAATGTTGGCTAATAAATCTTCTGAAACTTTAAATATTTTAGCATTAACTTTATTTAAATCTAAAAATATGTTACGATTTTCAAAAAGGTAGTATGCAAAATGTATTACCTCCCGAACGAGATAATTGATAAACTTCTATCAAAGCAACAACTAAAATCTTTTCTATATGTATAAAAACTCTGGCCATTTCAATCCACGCATCAAACTTTGTCTTCGCGTCACAAAATTTTCAACAAAGAGCAAAATTTATTTTTTTATTTTTTTGGACCTAAAATATCCCCTCTTGAATAGATTTTAAAGTTAGAAGAAATGATGTAAAATATTGTCGAATTAAGCCTTAACCCTAAGACCATGGCACACAAATTATTTCTAACAAAGGAGGGAACTCTTCACAACTGGGGATTACTTCTATTATCATTTTTCGTTAAGCGAATTGCCATAAAATTCTCTCATTCAAAATATTCACAAAGTATAGAAATCCGAAATATGAGCAATACCTATTTACGTATCTAATAAAGAAAAATAATTGAAAAAATATGTTTGTTTGGTCACGTTAGTCTCCACAGTCAGTCTTCCAAGAAACTTAGATTACACGAAACTGTAAAAAGTATTATGGAATGTGAAAGGAAAAAAAGTGCAATAACCATAGAAAATTATAACCAACATAATGATGATCAGCGGGGTATATCCGGGCATTTCTTGTTATTCCTATGTATGTTCTGTCCGGGATAGCAATTACTCATCCTAATTAGACAGTTATTGCTCTAAATTCGTCACACGATCCTAATACTAACACGTTATGAAACAGCAAGATGATTTTGGAACTAGCAACAATTTTTACCTCTCTAACTACACTATTGCTGTCCCGGATTAGGACGAAATCGGTAGTATTCTCCAAGGTCTACCTAGGCCGTAGCCGTAGGTGACGGTTGAATGAATTCAGTGTTCCCTGTAGGCGCTCACTCCAGGCGCGCTTTGTAGCTGGTCTTCCATATCTCGGCTAGAGTCACGGCCGAGTGGAAGCGATGGAAGATGCAAAGTGGCAGAGTGAAACGCTGAACCAGTGACCAAGCAACGAATCCGTAGAAGTCCAATTGCACCTGAAAATTGTATGAAAAACAAAATTTTTATTGTAACATAACGTAGAAAAACCACTTCAGAGTTTCTAACTTTATTTCTACTGCTATTGTTTCAGATGAAATGACTACCCTGCTTCGTTTTGGTGGATGTAAGGATAAAAACGCTCCCAAAGAGAGATAACTAGACTTATTTATTGGTTACGTCAAAAAAAATATGTACAAACAAATATAGCCGATATTTGGAATTATGTAGTCCCACAGTTGGTATCAAATAACTTTTTTTAAAGTTTCACAAAGATAAATATGTAGTAGTACTATTTAGCCTTTAATAACAGGCAGGTGAAGTGATCTTGGAATCAACGACACACGACATAGTTTAAAGTTACCATAAAATGACTAACAAAATGGACACTTACAGGGTTAGCGAGAACCTTCTGCGCCTCGAAGGTGTAGATGAGCCACATGGTGACGTTGCAGATGAGCAGGAAGGTGACGGCTTGGCGGGCGGGCTTGCTGCGCTCCTGCTCCGGCAGGTGGACTCGGCGCCGGGAGACGTCGGCGATGAAGAGTAGCTGCAGGACCACCTGGAATAGAATGGTGAGCAGATGAGAGATAGTACTTTTAGTTATCCAAGAAAAATAAGTGATAAATTCAACGTCGATGCCATATTTGCTAGTGATCATGCTGATGAAAAATGTAGGTTGGAAACTATTAACTCTCTATTTGATTCGATATGAGCGATTTTTTGGATCATTAGCTATCTAATTAACTTAAAAACTGTTATGAAAAATTATCTTTATTACGCTCTAGCTATTCAAAAAAGTATTCTTGTAAAGCGAATCTTTCAATTTCAACCATAAGAAGAACAAACTGGAAGCTAGTGCATTAAGTACACGATTAACTAGGTTCTTTCATATTATGAAACTGCATCAAACATTGTTAATTGCTTAGACCAATTGCTTTTAAATAATACAAAAATATTTGAAAATTTTTCTTATTTACCTGTAGAACGCTCAAGCAGCCAGTAATCATAACGAGCAGGTTAGGTTCGTGGGTGAAAGCTCCCATGCCACCAGCGATGACGCTGAATACGGCATACAGGAAGAGGCCGAACGCGGAGACACGGAGCAGGATGTCATTCAAGTCCGACTGCTCCTCGGAGCGGAACTTCAGCGATTGCACCCTGCGAAGAGGCTCGGTACAGGAGGGAGGGCTATTGCTCCATTTCATTACACGACCACTGGTCGTCAGAATCAACCAAAAACGGTAAAAGGAAATGCACAAATTGAAAAGAATGGTGACGTGAAAAAAATATGTGGATATGGTAAGGTAGAGGGTGCGGCACAAGTTCAGTATTGTGCGTATATAATATTTAGTGGAGCCATTTGGATTATAGGTGAGTAGGGAAAGGGACAAAAAACAAAACAAATAAATATAACTAAAATCTACAAACAATAAGTAACTAAACAAAAGCAACGAGAAAACTAAAAAAAACTTTAAAACCATGTTATACAAAATACGGTTAATTTTATTAGATACGTGTTCTAAACGATTTAAATTAATAGTTAGCTATGTCATTGGTGAAGCGTGAGAATTTAGACTTACCGTATAAATCCAATCAAAATTGCCAGTATCGAGAGCACCATCAGAGCACAGTGCGATACATCAGCCAGATAAATCGAGAGGCGTTTCAGCTCCTGGTGTCTGATAAGGACGAAGAAGAGGATCAAGCAGATCAACGAAGCGACCAGAAGGAGAAGTCCACAGAAGAGTCCTTTGGACGCTCCAGCACAGTCTACCCGGTTGCCGCGCTGAGCCGCCGCTAGCGCTGCCGCCCTGCGGGAGAGAACAGCCTCCAGACGTCTTTCCAGATCTTCATCGTTGGCCACACTGCAACCAAACGCATACCCGTCAGTGAGGACACTCTTCAGTACTAATTCGTGCACTAGTTTGGTTAAATCCAGCTAATGTGCTACTTTAAAGAATTCTAATGTGAATACTCGAGATTAGCGGATGGTTGCATGTAAGGTGAGTTACGAATTGGGGTGTTCTATTCTACTATGTTACAGATTTCGCAAGGCAAGTTCATATTTACCTGGGATAGCGGCCAATATGTTTCCACATCACGTAAATGACGGCGGCCCCAATTAGAGAGTACTCGATGATGAAGGGATACAGATAAGGTGCCGAGTCAGTGACGATAGTGCCCATAATTGGGTTTCTTCCACACACGGTAGTATTATCGATATTGGCAATCAGGGCGGCCGGATTCAGGGCATCAAACGACTCGAAAATCTCGGTCGAATTACTCACTGCAAAATATGTTTGTAAATTCATCATCTTTTATAGGTTTTTAATATTAAATCAATAATGATCTAAATTATTATAAAGTATACAAATACGAGGTGAATCATGCTAGGAGAGTTGATGAATAAAATTAATAAGGGTTAATATGAAAGGTTTGTGCACTGAATTTCCTAAAACACATAAGACATAAAACCAAAAGACATCAGACAATTTGCAAAATAAAAGTGCAATGCGTAGAATGGAACATGAGGATTCAAATCGACACTCCGACAAACCTGGCGAGTGTGGTGGTTCATCTACGCGATAGGTTTCGACACTATTGGCCCAATCGTCTTTATCAGTAACGTAAGATCCGGTGGAGGGTGTCGACATGGAGCTTACGATTGGTTTGAAAGTGGAAGAGAGCCACTGGAATACCTCCAACATGGCTGTCTGAGTTTGTGTCACTTTCTCACCCTCCGTAGTTAAAGGTGTCGCGACAGTAGAGGCAGTAGTGAAAGGATTATCGTTTGGCCACGAGTCTTTGGATTCCCGTACGAATCCCATTCCGGTGTCGTACCCAATGGTACTCTTTATAGTGTCGATCAGTTTAGATTTAGGAGCGAAACCACCACCCATGTTATAATATGGTGAAGGAGTAGTCGCTGAAAAATTAGTTCAAAACTCATTTTAATCAACACATGCATGCACACGTTAAAACTTGCAGGGATAACGTGTTAATATTAGTAATGTAAGTCCCAGCACATTGTTAATGAATACTAACTTGTGGTAGGAGTTGTGGTGGCCTCAGTAGTGGTTGAGGTGACAATGTTCATAAGTTGTTCACCAGTGGATTTCGCGGTGGTCATTACAGTAGAAGCGACAGTCGAAGCGGCTGTAGTTGCCCCAAAAACTTTACCAGAATGCCTCAGAGTGTGTTTGCGGACGACTTCTGAAGATGCAAATTGCTCATGTTATTGTCTGTGTTGTGCTTCATGCTATTAATGGTTATTAATGTAGGTATTAATTTACTCGTGCCCATTATATGTTTCAGTTATGATAAATATACTCACTTCCGAGTACGCCTTCTCCAGGAACACCAAGAGGGTTTTTCACGTGGTAATCTGTGATTTCCTTGAGAGACTCAAGGACCAACGTTCGAATCCAAACACATATGTTAGTTGCAACAACATGCATTAAACCAAACCGAGCGATCACTTTGAAACGGTGGATATTTAACTGAAACGAAAATTGTAAAATAAATTTGGATTTTCTCTTTGTAAAGACATAATGCCATGTAACATGCGTATGAAACAAAACGTACCCGCGAATTCATAAAAATGAAATACATTTGCATGAAAGTGAAAACCATCTGCAAGACAGGGTTTATTCCTTTCAATATAAGATAGCATGGAGACTCCAAAGGTAGCTCGAAGAACGTGCCAAACTCTAATCCGTTGTAAATCATGGTTCCCAGGCCAAAAGCTGTGAAATAATAACATTTTATGTATTTTCATTCGTAGACATTATGTTTTACCTATTTTTATAAGAGTAATAAAATAGTAGTTACCAATGGCACCAATTCTCAGGAAGAAGCTGCCATGACTGTGTTCATTTTGAGATGTCTTGCGTCTTCGCACAGGCCTTGCCACAGGGCCAGCTTCCAACTCCACGACGTCTTGTTGCTGTTCAAATTATATGCCAAAGTAAATATCATATCGATTGACAGTTATCACTCTTCAGACGATCTCCTCTCTTAAATACGACACATAAATCCTGCAGTGGTTTATTTTGAGTTGAAAAATATTGATTCAGTTGAAGATATTACATTTAGCATAAGTTTCTAAAATTAGTCAGTCTATCTACTTCATGAATTCGCAAAAATGTATATTTTGTTAATAATTTGAAACGACTGATGAGACTCAAACGCTACAGACTATTCAAAGCCTTTCTTGTTTTTTTGTATTACTTACACACACACAAGCCCAGTCTGAAGAAGCGAGGTGGAACGATAGCAGACAACAACACAAGCACTATTGCAAAAAATATCTACAACAGCACATCCAAAGCTTTCCGAAATAATGATACACAAAATGAACAAGCGAGATGCGTCAATGTATACCTCACCTGTTCGGTCGTATACAATTGCGCCATTTGCATTTGCAATTGTTGTTGACGAACTTTATCACGCATCTTACGGGGATACACCTCCTGCCCAAATGATATGGAAAAAACAAAAAAGTAGGCAGCGTAAACAAAAAGGGGGTCATGCGGCTTGTTACGTCCTGGTGAAGCATTTTTATAATTTCGTGTAACAAAAATAACGAGTGAGCAAAAAAAACAGATTCCTGAATAAAAACGATGGAGACAAAAATTAATACATAGAAACGTGTGGTTATCTAACACAGGACGACACGTGAAAGCGGCAAAAAGAATGTGGAATAGTAAATGTTAAATACATGTGTTGGATGTGCTGTGTATGTTGGTTGTGATCCTTCACTCACCTGGAACTGACTTTGCTTCTTGGATTCTTTGGCGGGTTTTTCCTTTGCAGCATCCTTATCCTTGCCCTTCTTCTTTTCATCTTTCTTTCCGTCTTTCTTGGCATCTTTGCCGTCTTTGCCTTCTTTGCCGTCCTTGCCTTCTTTCGCTTCTTTGTCTTTGGTTTTCTTTTCCTTTTCTTTCTTCGGTTTCTTCTCTTTTGGCGGTGGCTTCGGCTTTGGCGGACTTCCACTGCAGCATGCACTCTCTGCAAAAGTTTTTCGTTCGATCAAATACTTTTTATTTGCATTGTATGACTGAGAATTCATTGCCATCTACCTAATTCAAAAACTATTTGTGAGATTATCATTAATATTTAGTCTGTCTACTAATGAGGAAATCTAAAAGGAGTTTATGAAACCAAAAGCGTTTTTAAAATTATGATTACAGGGTAGTTTTAGTAAGTGCTGTTTAATACTGACCTTGAAGCAGGAAACAGAAGACGTATAACAAAAACAATATGCTCATGCCATACAGGTAGGTGAAGAAGCCTTCGTAGTAGTACAGGGGCAGGTTGTGGGTGATGACATCGCTGATGACGTAAGCAATGCATACCACTACTAAAAGCTTCGCGTAGATGAAACTTGATATGATGAACAGCGACGTTCTGTAACAAGTTATTTATTTTGCGGTTATTGTGGCTGTGAGTTGTCAATGAACTATTTCTTTTAATGCATTGTGCAAATTACATGATTGAAGTATTTTTTCGAATGGCTGTTCTTTTGTTGAATAAATTAGAAAAGTTGGATCATACAATTTACCTATTAGCTACTATAACGGTGTAGAGATAGACTCCTTTGTCTTTTGAAGTTAGTAAGTCAACAATTTGGACTGTTTTTTTTTTAATATGCATACATTTTGTAGCGTTTTATGAGTAATTAGATAACTTGTATTTGCATAAACTACTTCCTACTTAATGAATTTAACATTTAATTATTGCATGTACAGTTATACGTTAGTAATTGCTATTGTTCTATGTAGCGTACACTTTTTTAATTGGGTCACACTTCGTCACGCAAACGATTAGTGGGTTTTCGTCGAAAATTTTAAATAATGCAATTTACTATAATTTATAACGCTCGTACCGACACTACTTTTGAATAAAGATACACTTTAATCGCGTCAGTAAAATAATTAATTAAGTAAAATAATATTTGTAGTATTATCTGTGAGCTGTTCCTTAGAAATGTTTTATTGTGCACATTCACTTCTATGCAATTCCCACACTGCTTTGCTTCATTTTAAAATAAAAATCGTTATTTTAAGCTTACACACACGTCCCGCCCTATATATACACTGTTTAGAATCGGAACTGCGCATAACGCTACCGTAAACAGTGAACCAATTCATAATACCGAGCACCCGCCCTTTCTTTTCTACATTACCCAACTATGAAAATTTTACTACCACTATCTAAAATTTATTGAAAATATTGTTTATGTTTAATTCAGCTATTTACATGTACATATTTAGAAAAGAAAGATAAATTGAGACCAAAACCAGGGCCCTAAATGTTCCCGGCGTCTATGCACACTGCACATACTTCTTCGATGGTTTCGGCTGCACGCATTTCAGTTCCATTTCTTTGTTCGCGGTGTTGTGCTTCTCCGCGATCGCGATATCGCTGCCCTGCTGGCGGTGCTGCCCCACCGGCAGCGTCGCCATGTTGTCCACCGCCTCCAAGTCGACCGTCGCCACCTTCACCTCAGCCTCTGTCGGCTGGTGCTTATCTTTCCCCATCACTGCACTAACACTCTCGTTTTCACACTGCCATACCGGTTCAGGGTTAAGGGGCAAGGTAAGGAGCTTTTTCAAGGGAAAAGGCTCCGGAAGTGCGATGCGAGGCTGTGCCTCCGGCTCGAGTGAGCCGAGTTGCGCAGTGAGGGATGCTGCGCGTCTCTCAGGGGCGGCACACACCCTCCGAGCGCACCCTATTTTGCTCAAATTGCACTCGTAATAAAGGGTCGTAATTTCGCTGTTACAAAGGGAGGGAACGATGAGAAATGCATTTGCAACCGGTTTTAGGGTGTGTGAGTGGATGATTAAGTTGGCGTGTTTCTGTTTGATTAAAAGATGCAACTGGATTTTAAGAGCCTTATTATGTTTATTCGAAAATTATGGCTTAATTACTCTATTGTGCGAAATGTAATATTATATACTCGTACATTTCTTCACGTTCTATAACAGATCTTAACTGTGTACCAATTATGTTTTATCTTTACGAACAGTATATTATGATCTGATCAACGAATACAGTCAGATACCCGGTAGCCTGGCGGATTGTACATTGTACATTATTAGTTGTCTATGTTATGGTACCTAAATAGCATAATTTTTCATATAAATTATAGGTAAGTGTTACATGGGAATACGAAGTTAATTTATATCCGGGATATCACTTCGGACAACCCTGATAGAATTGGCGACAAGCGGTCGATAGAGGCGCGTCTCTCCCGGAGAGCAGAGCGAGGCTGCGCGAGCGACCCACTGACCCGGCCCTGCAACCTCACCCATTGCACCTACCTCACCATCAACATCTCTATCACATTCATCACCATCCAATTACATATCACCTTCATACCTCCCGATTGATGCAACATCAAAATAAATTCCATAGTCAGCTTTTTAGGTTTTGCACGGACACCGCGCATGCTCGATTCACCGATCTGCGTAGTTGATACAAGGTCTTTGAACTTTAAATTCAATGGCTCTAGTTCAGATTCTCTTTGTACGTTACGTAAGGTTGTAACAATATAATACTAAGTGTACAGGTACTGATCTAGTTCGAATCGAATTAAAAATGGAAACGAATCAGAATTGTGGTGATTTAGGATTTTAAATAATATTATAAATACGAACGTAACTTTGTTTATCTATAACGCTTTCGCTCTTGAACCACTGAATCGATTTTGATTAAGTTTGGGAAAGGACAGACTACTTTTTATCTCAGTACTTATGATACGTATACTCAGTTATCATAAGAAAGCAGATATATTACAGTGTTTTGTTTTTACGCGCCTACGCGGGCGAAAGTCTAGTGTAATATTAGGTATGTATCTAATTTTTGCATCCACTTATATACCAAGTGCATGTGTTGAGACATCCATTAGTAGGACACTGCTAGACGCCTTGTTAAAATGGTCACGCATGTTCTAATTAGTTTAGTTGCTTCACAATGAGACGCATAAGAAAGAACCCATGGTGATGTAAAGGTGGCTAAAAGTGAAAACAAGCGCTTTTCCTTTAGTATCCCGCCATAACATGATATTTTTTTGGGATAAAACGTAGCCTATGACGTTGGGACTTGACTTTGAATATGTAGTTGATTGATATAATTAATCCAGCTCCTCAACTATCTTCATACAAAATCAGGTCACATTACGTGAAAAAATGACAAACAAAAATACTTATAGGTATTTTTGTTATCCCGAGGGAACTGAGCAAAAGTGGCATGAAAAGTTTATGCGTGAGAGCGTAACAGACTGTTACTTACTAACTTATAGTTACTTTCGCATTGAATATTAGTTTGGATAAGCTTATCAGTAATATCAACAATAACGAAAAAGGCGGCAGTCATTAAGAAACGTCGACGTTTTCAGTACATAAGGATTAAGGACATTATTAATTATTCGTACATAACCAAAACATATATTTATATAAAAATGTTATATACAATTTTCTTTATCCTTATACATTTACATATAGACGGCGTAAGCTTGAACAGGGTTTCAACTTAACCCTAAAAAGCCTGTCAGAATTTTTCACGTCAAACGGAATAAAAATAAAATGCAACTCGTAAACACGATTTTGATATTTATTTCATCAGACTAAAGAGAATGGCAATATTATCATAAGCGTATGTAAATAAATAAAGAGTAAAGATATGTTTATCTTGTCAACCAACATGTGTTATGAATAAAATATTTTAGCTATTATAATACCGCTTGAAATGTCACGTGTTCTTTAGAATATTTCATTCACAAGTGATTATGCTGATTCAGTTAGCAAATAAACACGCAACCCATCTGATATGGTAAGGGACACTTATCGCTCGTCTTCAAATGTGTTGCCAAACAGTAGGCTATTCGGATCTTTTAGCCTTTTATTTCAAGTTTGCTGGGTCCCTACCTCAAAAATTCTCTCTAACTCAAAATAACTATTAATGCACTGCAACTGCACATTTAATAACATCCAAAAATACAAAAGGTCTATTTTTGTTTGTCAAAATGTTTGTTTTATGGGTCAAATTAGTAAAGGCATTGCTTGCTGCTGCTTTATAAGATATTCCAGTCACGTGGACAAGGATTCATTGAGAACAATTCATCAGTAACTCTGACAACCCCTCCGGAGACCTTTAACAACTAGTCCGATCTAGTTTAAATTAACACAACACATATACCAGCTTTCGAATAAAGAAATTTACATCAAAATCAGTTTACCCAATAAATAAAAGGTTTCGAGGTTACTTTTAAAACGAACTAACAGTTAAATTACTCAATTTTTTCACCTCCTACAATCTCCATCTTTTTTGGAAGTCGATTTAATTATGAATAATCTCCAAAAGCTTATTAGTCTGCTTAATGTTTAACATTAATCAAACTGACACATTTTCACAGCAACGCAGCATAATTTTCCTCAATGTTGGCGCCCATAGAACTTCAAGGAAATTTCGCTTCGTATTTTATACGTTAGCAAATTTTGTTTATTTTCACAAATCAGCGAGTCCATAATTATAATCTGTATTCGTTATTCTAAACTTTTCCTTTTGATTCCTACTCTAAATTCAAAACAATGTAACGTTGTTTACTTATCTTAATATAGTGTATACTAAAGATGGGATTTATGGATTCAGGAAATCAAATATGTACCTTATGTTTTTTGGTTTTAAATATTTCAGTGGCCACAGATAGATGGCCCCGGATCTAAAAACATTAAGTTGTTTTGGTAAGTACACGTAATGTCTTTTACGCTCAGTTTTACCGGGTACCTACCTAAATATACAAGAAAAAGAAATCGACCCAGCTGCACTCAAATAAAGCGCATGTTATAAACAGTCAAGACTTACTTTTATTTATATTCGTAAAGTAAACAAGAAACATCTTATTTGTTTTTCTTCCACGCACGTATTCATGACAGCATGCCTACATGCGTATTTATGATACAACTCTACAATACTATCAATATACTAATAAAAACTACTAATGTTAATAAAGCTAGTTTGCAGCAATTACTTAAGGATCAAACGTTTTGAATTACTAATTGGTGTGCTCAATAAACACTTATCGTAGTCTTGGCCATATTAATTGTTTGTTAACACTCGAACTGCGACGGGCCAATTTTGTCCCGGCGTGAAGTACGTGTAACTTTGTGAACGGTTAAAGATAAGTTTGACTTGCTTGAATAAACTGGATCGATCGATATCAATTATTACAGCATATTTTAATTACGTTTCAAGCAAATCCTCTGAAGTTTGTTTCACGATAAACAAACTAAACTCATGTCGATCCTTTGCCTAAAGAAAGAAGGACAACCGATAAACAAAAACACTATTTTGCCCCATAGAAACTAAGTGCTATCACGAGATGAAAAGTAGCCGAAGATCTAGTCTATATAATTATTATGTACTAATTTTTCATCAAAATCGGTTCTATCTTTAGGCGTGACATCATAACAAGAAAAATAGACAAACAGACATACAGCTTAAGTTACATAGTATTTGTATGGTACGGACAGTATGAGTAAATTACCAAGTTACTCTAAAGTTCTAAAGTTCACTTTTATTCTCTTACAAAGCACTTATAAGATATTACTTGGTTATAATTAGATACGCAATCTTTCATAATTTAAAACGTGAGGTTATTTCTGTCGGCGCAGACGTTCTAGCGTTAAAGCCTAGACATCAATGACATAAGCCTGTAAGAACTGGCCTTGACTACAGCCACTGCAGACAATGCATACTTACATAATTTTATGGACGTCTGACTCGCAACCTGTATACATACAGGGTGTCCCGTGATTTCCGTAACACTACAAACTTAAACTGGAGATAGGTGGCTAATTTTCCTACCATAACTATATTATCAAAAATTAAATTAGTATATTACTGATATACACGACACACGTATGCTTTTTGTGTGGCAGTACCTACACTAGGCGATTCTTACTGGTTAAGTGTCTCTTAATGCAATAAGACGCAGTGGCTACTTGCCTTACCAGCAGGTGGGCTGCGTGCCTTTACCAACTAAATTCATTGCTTATAAAAGTTATTAGGTTATTGATTTTTGGAGATCTCTTTTCGAGATTTGTATGATTTTTGAAAAATTGTTTACATGTCTTAAAAAAACTGTTTCTACTTATTTTATTTGGTAGCAGGCCCATTTATTTATCTCGTGTAAATAACGGGACATATACATCCTGTATATACTATACATGATGAACTATGTATGTAGGTAATCGCAAAACCGACTGCAGAATTGGTTATAGTTGATGTAATCTATATGCTATAACCAACAAACTTTATTACCTTGCCTAAAGAACTTAATATATCAGAAACATAATATCGCTGTCAAGAATCATATTATGGACTATTGTAAGAAGATCATTTTATTAACTCTAAATATAATAGCGAGACTAAACGCGATATTTATTATGTAGTGCATAAATAAACTACTTATTGCTTGATGTTTCGATTGTGTTAAAATTATTATGGTCTCGAGCCGACTCCTGAGTAAAATGATTCTATAATGATTTTACTGTCGAAGGAGATGACTAAGCAGGAAAACAAAGATTCTTACATATTGTCAAAGCATCAAATAGGTAACTCTATAAAAACATCAGCTTATTAATGTCGCGATCGTTGTAATCAAGTAATTGTTTCAACTATGGGTAAATGACTTAATAGTCAAGCTTAATTTATTTGTGGTAAATATCGACTAGTTACTACTGTACATTGTGAGTGACTTACCCATCGCACCAAGAGAATGATTTGTAACTGACTTAAAATATGTTAACTCCGTACATACTTTTTATTTATACCAATTTATGAACTTAATAATAAACTAAATACCTATCAATAAAAATATTCTTATCTTTAGCAAAACGTTTTGCCTTTTGAAAGCCTATTGAAAACGCGACAGCCGCTTCCACTTTTCTTTTCAAAATATTTTGAGGTACTCGTATTTCCTTTATAGTGCATATTTTCTCTATGAGCACGCTGAATGCCATGAATCCAGAATACGTGCGAATATCCAATCCCAGTGAACGATTGCGTGTATGTATATCTGTTCTACTGAGCCTGTATTTCAGATTGGTGTCTGTATAGTGATTTCCCTAGTGAATCCAATATTGTTCACGTGTATCCTGAGTTAACGGTCCAGCTTGGAGACCGGACAATGGACGGACGCCTCCTGAACGCTCAAATATGTCAACACACACTTCATTCAACTTTCAACCGAGAGTGATAAGTTTTACGATCCATTTCTGTGTGATAATCGCACATTCCCTTATTTAGTTTCGGCCATACAAGGGCACAGTTAAATCGATTGCCCATCCGCGGGTTGGAAGTCGTTTGATAGCAGTTTCCGTCATTTTATTTTTAAATTGTTCGGCTTAACTTTTTCCATTGCTTTATTTGTATTGTAATGTTTAGGGAGAGAGTAGGATGGAATATTTAACTCTAATCCTTGCAAATGAAGTGAAAAGATCCTTTAAAAATCTCACTCAAATTTTACTTGGACATTGTTCAATGGAACATGTTAATAACTGTTTGTTATTAAAGAGAGTAAGTATACACAGTTATGTGATAATGTTTTTAATAAGTTCCTCAAGGCCAGCAGGATCAAGTGTTAATGCCTGCACCAAATGGCCTTCACCGAGGCGGATCGATAGACGTAATCCCGGACTAATCCAGGCACCTTGTCCCGTTCTATTGTCCCTTTTTGTGACCCGGTGCCTTAATAAGGCAAAAACTAATATATTTTGTTCATATAACCGTAAACGCTTTCTTCTAACGTAAAACTTATGTTGAAATCTCTACAAATTCTTTATTCGTTAATGATATGACCGCAAGGGAAAAACTCTATAAGAAACAAACACATTGAGAAAAAGAAAAGCTTTTTTTATCTAATTCATGTGATATTTTTCCGGAATAATAAGTCACTGTCACTCTCCAGTTCCCAAATTATTCCAAAAAAAACATGCAAACACACTTTGGCATTTATAATTTAGTAAGGAGGTATAAAATTCAGGCGAAATTCTTCCTTTTCAAGTTAAAAGGATGAAACTTAACCCCGTTGTTTGTATAGTTGCTGTTTGCTCCTTGTCTTTGATTTATTACGGATTCGGAAATAAATAATTCATTGACTGATCCGGTTCTCTTGCATTTATTCATGCACATAATGTATAAATGCGTTCGTAATATGTTTTAAAAATCTGATCACATTTTTATACGATTCATGAATTTAATATTCAATGAGACGTCAATCACTGTGTAATGTTAAAATTATTCACTTGACCCAACAACATCATAAAAAAGTATTGAATAACTGTACCTTCAAAATAAACGCCGTGTGAATTCAAATTAGATAAGGTTATTAAATTAGGCTGAGAATTTAAATTAGGTTTCCCAAACTCGGGCTATCATCACAGAATATAAATAATAGTGATATCATGTAAATATCAATGATCTTGTATTCGGTGTATACCTATCATTGCAGTCATGCTAAATTGTATTAAGTGTATTTCTAGTTTAAGTTTATTTTGAAGGGCAAACACGCGCTGGCGCGATGGCGTGCTGACTGTGGTTTTTTTTCGGAAAAGATTGCTATCGTAACCGCAGGCTAGCGCGGGCTGCGGGGGCTAAAGACGTTTGTCTTACTATTGTAATTTATTTATAACTCCCCCGGTTTCCCCATTCCAACCGAATAGGGGACGAGACGGTGCCCGCCTTGCATCGATTGCATGACCAGCCCATCTCCCGACTTGATACCCCGACCGATCACTGATTGATCACCGAGCACTTGCGAACCTAGGTAAATCCCAGACATGGCTTGGGCGACCTGTGCAATGCGTTCGGGAGTTCCCCCGTACGAAGATCACACTGTACAGTCGGCCGCACGTATAACGAGTTTTGCCTTCTTTACTTCTTACCCACCCACACCAGGGCCAGGGGTTCCGTAGAAACACTGCATAAGCTTCAGAACGTCTCCTGGTGGGTAGGTTCGATAACGTCAAATGTGTAGCGATGTTTTTGCTGTCGACTAGCTACTAGGGATATGTAGGTACATAAGTTCGAAACTCACTTGGCATTCTTAGGAGTGGTATCAGGCTGGCAGCACTGCCGGTACCGCAGCACGACGTCTGTGGGACTCAGCGCGTCCGTCTCGTCCGCCGGCGCATCGCACTCGTCCGTGACGAGCGGCGCGCGCGCCGGCGACGTGTGCGACCCGTACCCGTCGGGATTCAGCTGGAAAATTATCATTATAGTAATTTGAGCTCTAAATGTTGGGCATTTGATTGATTGTTGAATGAAGCGTATAAAGTTCCTGCTGGTAGCAGTGGTTGAAGGTGACGTGTTATGTAATGGACCCGTCCCTGTGTACCTGTGTACAGGCGGCAGCACATCAATGTAGGCATTAGGTCCGCCTTATGTACTCTTGATTGTGCATTAAAGTTTGAATAAATGAATAAATAAATAAAATGTACCCGAATATGTTGTAGCGGCTATCGGAATGATCTACATACGACCGACTGACAACACCACCCCAAGATGTCAAGTCAGCGAAAAGTGCACGTGTAAATATCGGCTTAGAGACTCCACTCGCACGTCACCGAGACAGCCAATCAAATATTTAATCCTGATTCGCGCTAGCAAAGTAGTTAATTGGTTCCGCTAGCATATACAACACGCAAAGATAGAGGGTACTTAGAGCCGCGGTCCTCGGGAACAGACACCTAGCTAGGAAGAAGATCTTCCCTTTTCGCTTACGCCACGATTAGTGACCATTAAGCGTGACAATGTTATGTTCATTAAACCAATTTTCAGCTTAATGTCCATTTTGTAGAGTTTATGAATTCAAGAGGCCGACTCTTTCAGTGATAAAAAGTGGCGAAGAAAACACGAGTGATGTCTTACGGCATATTTTTTTATGTGAATGGGAGGCAACGAGCATGCGGGTCACCTGATGGTAAGCAATCACCGCCGCCCATAAATACCCGCAACACCAAAGGAGTCACAAGTACGTTGCCGGCCTTTATCAAAGAGATAATTATGCTCGTTTCTTGAAGATTGCCAAGTCATATCGGTCCGGAAATACCGCTGCAGGGAGCTGGTTCCACAGTTTGGTTGCACGTGGTATGAAGTTTCGAGTGAATGAATCGTATGGTAGTAGATTGCCACTCGTCAAGGTGATGAGAGTTAAACTTCAGTAAAAATGACAAAATACGGCGTCACACTGTTACCAGCAGGTCCTACAGCAGTTATGCTCAGTTCAACTGATAATTCAGTCACCTTAATGTTTTAAAATTGCAGAATAAAGTTGAAAGTTGAACGTTTGCACATTAAAAACCAAGTAAAACTCCTAGGACACAACTAGATACAACCAACTATTGTGTGAG
The DNA here is from genome assembly GCA_949319885.1 of Mecyna flavalis. NCBI lineage: Eukaryota > Metazoa > Arthropoda > Insecta > Lepidoptera > Crambidae > Mecyna > Mecyna flavalis. Next base: position 12,772,683 of record OX439431.1, on the reverse strand, counting down.
CGATAGTCTTTAAAAGCACCCAGTTTCACGCGTAAATGTATATAGATAGTTAGAAAAGAAATAGAATTAATAAAAACATGCTGCATAATTATAATTATATACGTAAAACATGTTCCTGTTAATTCTTATAATTACCAAAGTAGTTTAGAAACAAATAAGATACTATGCCTATTGGCAAGAGGAACTATGAATAATAATTGTAGAAAATATATTCTTTTAACTTCTATATGAAAAAGTTGAACTATCTATCTAAAGAAAAGAAGATACTATGGAGTCACTAATTAAACTCTTCTAAATAATACTACCGGTTCGTGTCTAGGAATCAACTGGTTTAAAGAAAAATAGGTATATCTTAGGGTTGCCACTTCCATTACTTAAAACGTAAAAAAAATTTAAATTAAGGATTGATTGAAATTGACAAGTTACTATTAATTCAAAGTAAATAGGTATCCGACCGAGAAACATTTATAATGAATAATAAGTAGCATTTACCATACATAGGAACATGTGAACATTATCATAATAGATCTTTCACAATATAATTTTGATGCCACTTGAAAGCCTCCTCGAATAAAACAAATAAATAAAAATCTTTGCGATTAAACATAGAGCGTTTCTTCCTAATGAAGTGCCACTCAATGGAATAAGCCTAAACTGCAGCTTAAGTGGTAAGAGGTTAATAGAAACAATTTATATTTACGTGTAAAAATATGAGGCTATTTTATTGATGTCCTGTACATAATAAATAACAGGACCAATCCTAATAAAACGGAATGGCTGGCAACCCTAGTATAATTACGACTAACATCAAGACATCTACAAATAAGCGCTATAATGTTTTATGAGGTGCATCGAACTGTCAAAAGCAGGTTTTAATGAAAAAGGAGTATTTCTAGGACTAGAATCACTGTAATTCTAGACATCCGCTCACCTAGGGTCTCAATCAGGTGCTAGAGTTGAGGTACTTCAAAACTAATAAAACAGGTAGATAATTATTAAGTAGACACGAATAAAATTCTGACAGTTTGCAAATAATTAGGACCTGGTTAACTTCTTAAGTTGAGGTTGTTCGTAAACTTGTTTTGGCGTCAATGATATTTTAAACAATAGATACCTACGTTACGTCAATAATTTTGTGTTAAAGTCCTTGGCAACCTTTAATAGAGATGCGCCGAGTAGCACTTTTGCCGAGTAACGAGTACCGAGTTTTAGGTTATTTTTTAGTACTCGGCCGAGTTACTAAGTTCAATTAAATTCCTGTTTCAGGCGATTATCATTATAATAATAACGTGTACGAAGCAAAAAAGAATAGGTTAATTGTTACCAGAGAGTGCCCCTTGTGTTTCAGCATCATTTCTGTTTTTCCCGAATTTTGTTCCATTATTACTCATTCATTCATTGTCACAATTGAGATTTTCAAAGATTTCCCAAATTAATAATAAACAAATTTTGATTAACACAATTCACACGTTGTACAATTATATCTACCAAAATTATATATTGCTTTATTCACAGTATACTCGGAATTAAAAACGAGGTGGAGTTACACGTCGCTGCGTAACTGGCGTTAATGGTTTCGGCTTGTAAAGATAAAATGGTAAATTCATAGTTATTTATATTAATTAAATTCGAGTTTTAATTAGACTTGTCACTTAGTCACATCCGTTTTCGTATCGTGACAATATAATGTGCTGCATAAATAAAATTACTATTCAAATGTAATCGATAATTAATATAGTAGAACAAAAGTCTTTCAGGTTTATGAATGGCAAAGGGGGTGCACAAATGCCACTCTACATACATTGAAACAGTACGGAATACAGTGGAGTTGTAGAGGGTAGTTCGACCCGGAGAAAACTCTCACATTACTTTATCGCTCCCCCAAGGTGATGGAGTGTGCTTAATGCATTGAGCATTAACAAAAAAAAAAAAAAAAAAAAGAATTCGTTCGTGGTCATACCGGATATACGCTTTGGTTAGGGTGATTTTTTATCTCGCTCTGATTACAGATATTGTTTTAAGAAAATGAGTAAGCTTTATAGGTTTAACTAATAATTTAAACGCGTAGTGATAAAATATAAGTTTTTTTTTATGAGTTAGGTACATAATATCATAAAGCACATAAAGAAACTCTAAATATCATTCGTAATCACTTACCATCAAGTGACTTCTTGCACATCTATTTAATATACATAAATGTATATAATTCTTTTTGATTTTAAACTTTAGTTTGATTTCTATGTACCTAGTGTGTGTTTTATGTTTGTAAGTTTTCTATGTTATTTTCTTAATAATTTGTTTCTTATTTTCCTCGGACGGTATTTTACTCAGGTCATAATCCGGCACCCAATCATGATTAAAATCAAGTGCCTTTTTGAAGAAGTGAACCAGATCCAGAAGAAAGTGCAGGTGAAAAGATGAGGATGAGGCTCACTTTGACGATGGTGCCGACCTGCGAGTCCACGTGGTCGCGCGGCTTGTCGTGCGCGTCGCGAATGTCGCGCTGCTCTCGAATGTCGCGCGGATCTCGAATGTCGCGCTGGCTGTGAATGTCGCGGACGACAATGTCGCGCGGGTCCGTTCCGTTGCCGTCGATTGGCGCGCCCAGCAGTCGCTCCTTCATCTCGTGGATGTAGGGGCAACGCTGCATCGCGATGTAGAACTCGCGAACGCGCACCTGTGAAAGAAAATTAGATGTTAAAATCAAGTGTGTTAGCTATTGTCTTCAATATTTACTATACGTGAGTCCTAAAAACGGTCATAGTTATGAATTCTGATAAAAAAGGAGAGATTGCTAGTTAAATCTCATAAGGTGCTGACAAACATTTATGTGATTGTATCCGCGACTACGCTCTCGGAGGTTGTTTAACTAATGTTATATTTTTTAGAATAAAAAACATAGTATACATCACTTCGATTCTTAAACAATCTCAATAGTAGCTCTGTTGTCACGCGGAAAAAGAAACGCTTATCCTATATCCTATAGTATCCTGTAGTTATTATACTATAGTAACTAATTATCTCGGAAAATTAAAATAAAAATGATATGTCCTTTTTCAAGGCCTAGTTAAAGTATGTAGGCGGGAATGGTATGGATTTTATTGATATCATTATGGTTACATTCTTCCAATGTCTCCATCTTCGAGAAAATCGAGAAAATAAAAATATAATCAAGTGACTGTAAATTACTTAGCAATCCCTGACGCAATACCCGTTGAAAAAGGACCTACGTTGGACGTGCTCGGAATGATCGGCAAAGTTGAATGCTCGCCCAAGGATTTCCTTCTGAATAGAGCTTTGTAATAAAAATATTATGGCGATGCCAAAACATATTAGTAGACCATGGCGTAACATCAATGAAATTTTATACATCGATTTAAACGTGTTTTGGTCATCATAGAAGTTTAGTCGATGATGTTTTTGGTTTCTAATAATGCGACAGGAATATTTTGCGGTTAACAAGTACATAGCAATATTGTTAGATATTTCATAGAAATTAATATCATTTTTATTAATTTACCAAAAGGTACACAGCAAGCCAAGCTTAACTACATCGTTTTTACTTTCTACTTGACCTCTCTACAAAGATCTTAATGCTATTATAATTTCTTTGCTATTCAGTAACAAAGGTTACTGAAAATGTATACTAATTTTTTCAGTAACCTTTGGTAATATTAATTAATTAAATACCTATAATATATTAACCATAAGTTACAAAACAAAACATAAATAAAAGAATTATGTAACTAAAATTCTAAATAATCATAATTATGTCGGCTGTCCTCTTTGTCTCAGTAAGTAAAAACTAAAAAGCATAGCACTGAACATCATCACTATTTCGGCGCAGGTTTGCTCTTGAAAGCTGTTTGAATGAATGCGCGCGCGCATCAATGTCAATAGCGCTGCAGTTGCCAAACGGGTTCCGCTACCGATGAATAGTTTACGAGTCGAGTGTTGTTGATTTACGAGTAATTACAATGTTTTCTAAGACGAATTTTGGATACAGTTAATCTAATAAACTCAAAAGTCCACATTTCTTTATTTACGTTGGCTACAAAAAAGACCTTTTAAATTGACTAGCCGTAATAATGTGAATCGTTATTGTATCCATCAACAAAGGAAATAGATAGTTATTAGAATAACTATTTCTTCGTTGACGTGATGCATTAAATTTATCAACGTTAATTATTTTGAGTACGGTCAATATGGGTAACTTTGAATTTCAGGGTAACTTTGACAGACAAATCACAAAGAATTTTATTATATTTACGATGTTGCTGTTGATGCATAACATTAAAATTATTTTCCTGTAGTTAACAAACTTCTTAAATGAACTCTTAGAAAAAATAAGAAGCTGTCAAACAAAGTAAATGTCAAAAACTTGTCTAAAAATACCGCGCCAAACTGTCGTTTTTAGGGTTCCGTAGCCAAATGGCAAAAAACGGAACCCTTATGGATTCGTCATGTCTGTCTGTCTGTCTGTCTGTCTGTCTGTCCGTCCGTATGTCACAGCCACTTTTTACTGAAACTATAAGAGCTATACTGTTGAAAATTAGTAAGTAGATGTATTCTGTGAACCGCATTAAGATTTTCATACAAAAATAGAAAAATAATAATAAATTTTGGGGGCTCTCCATACTTAGAACTGAAACTCATAAAAATTTTTTTCATCCGACCCTTACGTATGGGGTATCTATGGATAGGTCTTTAAAAATGATAATAAGGTTTCTTATATCATTTTTTTCTAAACTGAACAAAGTGGTAAAATGTTGGTCCCCCCCCCTGTAACTTCTAAAATAAGAGAACGATAAATCTAAAAAAAATATATGATGTACATTATTATGCAAACTTTCATTGAAAATTGGTTTGAACGAGATCAAGTAATTAGTTTATAAATTTTTGGGGCTTCCCGTACTTAGAACTGAAACTCAAAAAAATTTTTTCTTCAAACCCTTACGTGTGGGGTATCTATAGATAGGTCTTTAAAAATGATAATAAGGTTTCTTATATCATTTTTTTCTAAACGGAATAGTTTGCGCGAAAAACACTTCCAAAGTGGTAAAATGTTGGTCACCCCCCCTCTAACTTCTAAAATAAGAGAACGATAAAACTAAAAAACATATATGATGTACATTACCATGCAAACTTCCATTGAAAATTGGTTTGAACGAGATCAAGTAATTACTTTTTTTTTAAAACGTCATAAATCGTAAACCGCAATTTTCCTCTCATTCAATCAACTCAAATATAAAAACGTCGATCAAACTTACAAAGAACTACAAGAACTTTTATATTATGATGATACTTGCTGCTACGGAACCCTTCATGGGCGAGTCCGACTCGCACTTGGCCGGTTTTTGTTAAAAATTAAGTCAATGTTACCCAAATGTATAAATGTTAAGATTCCTATGAAAAATTTAATCTGGTTCAAAGTTCTATAGGGGGTATAACTTTGACACACAACAAATTGCCAGTTTTTGATGAATTTTACGATTATTTTAAGCGTTAGATAACTTGACAGCATGAAAATCAACCTGAGAACACATTATGTAAACTCTTCTGTCTCATACTTAACATAGTAAAAGTTAGCTAAAAAATATAGTGATGATCTGTCAAAGTTACCCAGATTGACTGTATAAATTATCCAATCTTTATAATTTATATTTCTATATTATAGCGATACAATAACATATCGAATCGATACTAATGTGACATGGCATCACTAATGAATGGAACTCTGGTTGTTTGTAGACATCGTGTAGCAACTTGTTTTATTGCTATCTCCTGATTAAATAGGTACAGCGAAAGTACGAAAACAATCTGTAAGCAGATAATTTCATCTTGTTTCCTTTTTTTAGCTTGTCATTTGCAAGAATGTTGTACTAACTAACGCCATACTTTAAGATAATCTCATACGAGGATGGAGCATTTTACGTTGGAGGGCCTTTTATTAATATCTCACTGAATGATAAAGGCAAATATTTGAAATCACAAGTCATCGTAACAAGGATTGGAACTTGCTTAACAAAAAGGTGGTGAAAAATCTTAGTGATATTCGAAAAGTCCTCAAAGCCCGCCCCGGGAATTGATCTCAGGACCCTGAGATCATAGCCCAGCCTATGGACGGTAGGGATTACTTACTATCAGCACAGTATTACAAAAATATGGTTTGTTAAACTGTGATATTAGGTATATTTTAGCTCGATTGTCTAGTCAAACTCTAAAAAAAATTTAAAAACTAAAAAATAAAGCTATACCGACTATTTTCTTCGATCAGTAGCTTTCGCTTTTAATATACTTGTATATTAGTAACAAGGCGTTTTTATTACTCTACTAGCGGCCGCCCGCGGTTTCACCCGCGTGGTTCCCGTTCCCGTGGGAATTGATCAAAATCCTTTCTTTTTTAAGATGTATTCTGCTATTCGGGACGGAAACAAATCCAACAAATCAAAAACCATGGCAATCGGTCCAGCCGTTCTCGAGTTATAAGTGTTGTAACAAACACGACTTTCTTTTATATATATAGATGATTAGTAAGAAGTGACATATAAGTTGCCTTTGTGTTTCCTTGCTTTTGTTGTAAAGATTTCTATGTGTTTGTGTTTTACCTATAATTCAACTTTGTTCCATTTGTGTATGACATCTTGTTGAATCAACTGCATTCGAACTTTGAACTTTATTTCTAAATAAACACAGAATAAAATCTATTTCACCTATATTTGATCAAATTGCAAAGAAGCGCTCCTCGCAAATATTGGCTTTTTACTCGATTGGATACGCAGGACAGCCCGCCAATGCTCTCAGATAAATAAAATTATAAACAACAACTAGGATAATCAGTCAAAAGGTTTTTACCAATCATTGAAATGGGAATATGTGATAATTATATTTATTACTTGGATAGGAATTCAAGGTTTTTCCTTTTCATAATAGTATCATTATTAGGTATATCATACATCGCGAGTTTGATCTCCGCACAAACATTGATGTGTATAAAAATAAATGTGTAGCTACCTATCTCATTTACCTATACAAAGCAGTCGAAATCACAGTCATCACAGTAAGTACTGTCTAAATATGACAAACAATACTAATATCCTTTTTTTGTAAATACAAACATATTATACATAGAAAAACCCAGACCGATTCAAACAGACATTCATGCAACACAAATATTTATAAGTGCGGGGATCAAACCCGCGACCTCTTGGTAGACCAGCCGACTCTCAACCATTACACCAAATCGGCTGTCGGTTGTTTACATACTCTAAAATTACCTTTATAGTGCCCGAAGTTTTTTCAAACCTTGCTGAAAAGTATAATTAAGGATATTTCAACTGTAGGGCCTTTGCCCTGCAATTGAATAATAAACGAGTCTTTATTTTGGCGCAGAGGTTTTGCGCAGTAGTTAAGAATTCAATTACCACGCCAGAGATTGCGGGTCGAATCCGGACGAATCCCCGCACAATACAAAATATTTGTGTACAAAATCTCGGTATTATTTGTGATACGTGTTGAAGCAAAAAAGGCTATACCTTGCTGTTGAGCAAATGCAATTTAACTTGCAAATTAAAATACATATTATGGATACCAGGACTATTGACATGAAGTATCCCTATGCAATTTCATATTTTGATACTATCATTTGAGCACAACGATCCTAAGAAAAGGATGGACAGGAATCGAACCCGTGACCTCTGGTGTAATACTCTTCTCCATTACAACAAACCGACATACATAGAATGTAAAAAGTCAATTTATTCGTCACTAGCGGTCGCCTCCGCGGTTTCACCCGCGCGTAGTTTCTTTTGTCAATTATCCCCCCTTTCCCCAACATTTCCGAAATCAAAAGTGCCCTATGTCACTAAGGGATAGTGTAGCTTTCCAACAGTAAAAGCATTTTCCAAATCGGTTCAATACTTTCGGAGCCTTATCAATTCAAACAAACAAAAAAAAATTTTTCCTCTTCATGATATTAGTAGGTATAGATACTCGTATCAAAAGTATCCTACATAAAGCACGTTTCAATGTGGAACAAATGTATATAAAAGCAACCGCAGGTGGGCCCAAAGTTTTCAAAGAAGGCATGAGCGCCATACAATGCTTGGTGGCCGTGACCCACTTAGTTCGCGAGCTGTATGGAAAACAAATGCTAATGCCACAATGGGACGCAGGGAAATGAAAGCTCATGTTATTATGTTTGGTGTATACGTACATGAAGAGAAGAGAAGTTAATGAAAGGGAAATAAATCCTTCTTTCTGACAAGTAGTGATTAATATATAGATAAATATTATATGAACAAACGATAGGTACCGTACTGGATGTTTATAACAACCAGAATTACGTTTTAGCTTCAAAGATATAATAACGGCAATGGGTGTGATAAACAGAACAAATTCAAAATTAGTTCATCTTATATGTCTTAGGTGGGATTTGAACGAGCGACCCCTGGCGCATGGCAGAGTGACTACCAAATGCGGTCTATTACTAGAAAAGTGCGGGAATAAGTTTCAGTGACGTACGCGCAGGAACGGGTTCACTATTCCATTTCGAAAATCATCTCGTCGAATTACAATTCGTCGATGACGCCTCGTCGAAAGTATGATAAGTCGAACGTTAAATTAATCGACTGCTCATTATTTCGAAGAACATTTGATCGATGCAACACTTCATATAAATATTTTGTACCGATGGTACATTTCATCGAAAAATACTTTATCGAATGACAATCGCCAATATACGGACGCAATCTCAATTTGTTTGATTAGTCATCCTACACCCATCACAATAAGTATATTTCCCCATCACCCAAAATAGCTTTGGTAAAGATGATCCATTATAGGAAATCAATTAACAAAAATTATTCCTAATGGCAACACCGCAATTATAGCCAGCAACAACGCACCACCCTATTCGGAACTCAAATAAAACCCAGCGTTTAATTGAGGTTACCTCAAGCTTTTCCAGCTATTATGCGAATTTAATTCAGAGTTCGCGGGATCTCGGAAAGCCGCTCAACTTGAATGCAGAACGTTTTTTACAAAGTGAAACGTATCTATTACGAGAGGAGAAAATACTAGCCCGCCTCGATGTGGGTAGCCTGACCATAACTGGTTGATTCACTGTCGCAGATGTGTTGAGTAAAAAGGAAACGGTTGTGGGTAAATATATTTTTATTTGTGGACCATACGCTATTCTGTGACCTAGATTATTCACTAGTTAGCGGCTATGGTTAGTAGCCAATGTAACATTTTCCATTGAGGGACGCTTTTCCAGGAAGACACCGTATGATCCTATCTTCGAACCTTTTGTTCTCGCAGAGAGACAGACGATTAAAGTTCTAAGCTAAAAGCTATCACAATTTTATTGTCTTTCACAACACATTAGTAACTTTACCTAAAACAGAAAAAGTGGCATCAATTACATAATCCATTCAGAATTGTGGAACAATCTTACTGCAGCAGTATTTCTTGACTCTCTCTCTATTCTCTCTTCAAAGGCCGGACCGGCAACGCATTAGCGATCCCTCTGGCGTTGCAGATGTCCATGGGCGGCGGTGATTGCTTACCAATCAGGCGACCCGCTGGATCGTTTGCAGCCTCTGGCATAAGAAAATAATTAAATAACAATCTAAACAATTTCATTTACTCAAAAAAACCCTTCTCTCACAGTCAGGGAAAAAAGCTTTTAACGAGCAAGAAAGCCACTCTAATATTATGACGAAACAAAGAAATAAACCGACAATCGATCACAGCACTGCCCGCTCCACCCACAGAGAAAACTATTAAAAATTAATTGCGACAGCAATTATGGAAAAAAACAAAGTGCATTGTGAAAGTCGGCCATTTGCTAATAGACCGCCACCGTTAACAGCAAATACCTCGTAAGGACAACGTATAGAATCGATTCAACAGAATGAGGGCATCAGGTCGCCGACTCGAGTGCGTGAAACATGACACTAAGGCATTTGCGCTGACTGTTTATGCAAGTCGGGCTAAACATCCGTCAAGGGAGAAGCTTGCTAATTTGTAAGGTGGTTGTAAGGCTCGTCCTTTTCGTGTGGGAAGGTAAATTCAGTGGATAGTAGAATGAACGGCTTTAGTCTCAAGACCCACATACATATTATGCTGCAGGTGTCGCTTGCCTGCAATTAATGCAAGTAAATACATTTTTCTCCCAAAAAAAAATATGGGTGGCTGAACGCGAAATTTCAAAAGCCTTTAATCACGTTTTGACGATAGAAATTATAAATTATAGTTGACCAAATTTTTGCAATAAATAATTATGATTATGAGTTGGCATTAATCTATAACTGTAAACATTCAACAATTCAAATCTTGACGTCACAGACTCCGACATCCTTGCCTCCGCGTAACTTGAGAAGAATATTAGCGTCGATCCAACCAGCGCAAGGCTGACATTCGATTCCGATTCATACGAAATGAGCAAATGTTGGAGACAAACGCTCAAACATACCGATCAAGAGCACTCTACGACAGAAGGTATCCGAACAGATCTTAGTACTGAATCAGATACAGGACATTGTTGCCTAAACTGACACATTAGTAATGTGTAGATATTACAACTTGCGTAGGCAAGTCGATTATGTTTAGATTCAGTTATGAAGTGCTATTTCACTGTAGTGTCTAATAAGGTGGAGGTACTTCCCGAGATAAGCGGCTCATTTGAGTGAAAAATACACTAAGCTGTACTTCTCTAAGTATTTTTTCTGTGGTTGATAACGTTCATTAAGCAAATCAACCCTAAAAAACAACAATCATTTGCCGCTTTTGTAGGACTTACACTCGTCGCGGAACTAAGCTCTTGAGCGAGGAGCACTTTGCGACTCGCTACTTGCCACTACTGACGGAGATTTGCCAACGCTCTCTCAAGACTAGACTGCTTCCGCGACAGTGAGAACTGTCTTAAGCTTTTTTTTTTTTGGGAAACTAACGAGTAAGTATGACACCTGTAATTGTTTAGGCTTCCATTAATCGTCACCTGCTACTACTCGTATTCTCAGAAATGTTGCCTAGTGTTGGCGGCCTTTGAGAAAAGTATATTGAGGGAAGGAGAAAGGCTAGAGCATAACTTTGTAAATTCCTTTGAAAAATTCCTTTGAATCTTTAATTATGAAAACAATTCTATAAATAAGAAATAATAGAGTAAGTGGGTCAAACATAGAGAAACAATGCTGAATGTATTTCAGTAAAACCATTACAGTTTACCGTAACGTAAACAAACGTGTTTAGGCAACGTTTATGTAGATATTAAGAGCTATTCTGCATCATAGCTATCAACAAATTATAAATAGGGATTTTAAGTTTGCGTGATCAGTGTTTCTTATAAGTAACAGACGCGATCACAAAAGGAAAACAAATTAAAAACATATAATGTGCTATAAGTATATTAGAGACAGAGCCGTCTTATATGTTTTGTAACTTGTTTAAAATCATTAATTAATGTATAGATATGCTTTATTAAATAACTTCGTTTTTTGTGGAGGAGATTGTAAATAGGCTGCATCCATAACAAGTCGGGGTACCCGGGGATGGGCTGGTCAATAGCCACAAGGCTGGCACCGGGTCATCCCAATTCGGGACTTCGGGTGTCATGGGGAAACCGCACACGTCCACAGCCGTCGCTAGCCTGCGGTAATGGCGCGTAACGCGTTATCCTCCGCCAAAAATTAAGTTAGTGAGACCTGTTAACCGTGTGTTGAACTTGAGAACAAAATTATCATCCTATAATCCACTAAAGAGTTTCTCGAAACTTTAAAAAAAATATATCTTAAACATTTTTTTATTACCTTTTTTTACCTCTTTACCTGGAATTTGAAGCTTGTATTTTGCCATTTCATAAAGAGTCCGTACCATCTGTACGTAGTACGTACCTACTCTAGATATTGCCCAGTAAAAAATAATCTCTCGCATACGAAATTACAAACAAACTATAAAGATTGCGCTGCCTCGTAAACCAAACTATATTTGTGGCTTTTCAAAACAGCTCTAACTTCCCAATCGACAGTTTACGCCGCAAATAGCACAAAGCAACAGCGGAAACAGAACTAGGTTCGCTTCTGACGCAAGAGACAAAGGAACATCCGAAGTTTCCGCTCACACGAGGGAAATTAATACCAACTTGGTATGTTTGCTTTTAGGTCTTAGATTTGGCTCTCAGAGTATACAAGTCAAGTCAATTTTGCAACTTGACTACTACAAAATTTCTTCAATTAAATAATATTGGAAAACATCAGAAACAATTTTAAACGTTATAAAATAGTAAATGGTAAAAAAGATAACTTCCAATTTCAATTATAATCGCAAACAAATATTATTGTACTTTCTAAGAAAATGGCGGTCATCTACCTGAACATGAAGTAAGTCAATGTCTTAGAACATTAAGGTTTAGCTTGCTCTATGTTTGATGCCGATTATTTACCTCTTGAAATACTGTAAAACTTAAAACTAAATTCTTTTGCGCGAAAATACTTTCACATCCTATGTATGTACTTCGAAGAGAATGGCACTCTTCATTAGACCCGGAGCCAGAAGAAATTCAATCGATGTCTTTTTAATTAATGTTATCTATGAAACTATGGTAAATTTTTCTCATCAAATATATAAATGAAAGGGAATTTTCAAAAACCAGAAGTTAAGAGCAAGTTTTCCGAGATTTACTCATAAAATTATCACGAATTTATCTGTCAGTGCTGAAACTTGCCCTTAACGTAATATAAGCTACGTTGTTCGATGGATCGATCATACCATTGCATAATAACAAAATGGAAACAAGTATAATTCGTTCGATTACTGATCCAATAATGTTTTACGGTTGATGGGTAAGTATCCGCTGTGGAAGCAAATCCTGTTAGGGTATTACGAATAGTACGTATTCTATGTGTTTGTATGACCGCATTCATAGATTCTACATTCTACATTTGTATCAGGTACATGGATGTAATCGATTCAAACCACATTTTTGGTTCTAAGAATCGGGATGTTGCCTATATTTTTCTTTCACAATAATAAAAAAGTATAAAAACTTTCTAAAAGCATATTATTGAACTTTCTCAAAAACCCTCCATATGTACAAACGGTTCCCGGCTTGTGAAATCCGTTCGGTAAATTATATGCGCTCTAGAAAACTTTGGTTCGATTGCTATATTCAAAGTCATCATCATCATCTCAGCGTATTCCCGATTGCATCCAGTATGGGGCTCAGGGTCCGCTTCAATTGTGAAGGCTGGTTATTATGTACAACCCTTGCACCAATTGAGGAGTGACCTTCAGAGGACGTAAATGAAACCAACACACGTCTGGTCTGAAGCGAATATATTTCTGAATATATTCAAAGTAACGTTTATAAATGAACACGGTTTCACAACAAAAGATGACATAAATTGCGTAGGTATCGGACGACACGAATCGTTGTCTAATTCAATGACTAACGCACTTAAAACGGAGTAGCCCACCCAAATTTAAATGCTTGTTTTTGTATATTCATTAGCCATATAAACCATTTTAAAACCTCGTATGTTACTACGTTACGTAAGTTTTGTAAGCAAAAAGTTTGCGAAATTCTCGTAAAACTTACTAGTTTTACTTTACAAATGTAAAAAAAAAAACAAATACAATTCTGCAAATGCCTAGTATTATAAACCTGACTAGGTATTTGTATTACTTCTACCTTACAATATCATAAATACGAAAGTTATAGAGACACCATTTTCACATTAAACTATCGTATTGATTTACAACATTTAAAACATTTTATTCTGGGAAAATATCAAATATAATTATAATCCCATGTAAACGAATTCATATTTAATAGCGTACAAGCTAATATTTTACATTTGATTGTCTCGATAGCGCATTTAATAGTCGCGTCTGTCCAATACGCTCGGGGCTATCCATCTTTTTACGACCTTTCCTGATTTTCAAGCCAATATAACAGACTCAATGCCTGTTACCAAACAACACGGAGGAATTTATTTTATTTTAATATGGCTTTTTAATGCAGCATCAGTTGGCAGACAGACATGCAGCCCAGCGCGACTTCGCTCAATGTGTTATGCTTCCTGCGGCGTTCCTGGTAGCCCTGCGGCGTTCCTGGTAGTCATATCAAGTTCTCCGTGCAACAGTCTTTCTTAAGACTGGGGCATGGAGCTGCACTGAGTCCCACACACGGCTCGCCTTCCCCAAACGGGTTATGGTGCGTAAATGCATTCCCCTCCACAAAAAAAAAAGTGTTATGCTTATATGCTGCCAGTGTAGGCTTTCGCTTCTTCGAGCTTTTGATTTCAAGAACATTGGCTCTCACTCTATTATGACGGCAGATTTCACTTGAGAGGATGGTAGTAAACCAGCCTTACTCTGAAAAAGTCTTTCTACCTATCAAAATACTAGACTGTTTCCATACAAAATCATTATATAATAATCGGTTTTGTCGGGTGAATGCTCCTCTTGAAGGTATGTACATAACATAAAATTCACCTTCCATAGTCCACCCAGAAGTGACGCAACAATGTGTCCCCATTTTAGGGTTGGCTTCCCTCGGGAAGACATTCGTATAACATTGTATTGCCAATGATGTCACTTAGGGTGGCTTGCTAAGGTAGATATGACGTCGTCGCATCTCCACAAGTTTCATAATCTAGGTTGATAAGGTGCTATACTTGATATCGTGGTATCTAATTGTCTATCCATGCACTATACAAACATGTTTGCATGAATTTGACTTTCAAGTTTCAGGTCAATAGAAATAAGACATACTCGTAGTACTGAAAGTTATACTTTTAATAACATCTATTTTTATATTTTGATCATTTTTTTTTTATAAATTGTTAATAAATACTTTTACATTTTAAATAGAGAGTAAAAATTAATTTCCATATTGTATTTATCTTTATTTTCATCAACAGAAATAACAACTGAAACTATAAACCATAGCACACACAACATTAATTATGCTGCGAGCAAGCAAGTCTTTAATCATATAATTAAAATTTCATGTCATTATCCAAGCTCGAAGGAAATTTAAAAATACCTCCGGGCCGGGGTTTTATCGCGGCGATAAAAATAAACGTTTAAAAGGTGTACCCTTTGCTGGGTATGTAACGCATCACATCAAAGGGGTTAGTCGACTATATGTGGAAAACTCGGGTGTGAAGCAAGCATGTTTACTTTGTTATGCAGATCGATGCTAATTTGAGTAACTTGTTATTTATAAAGTCGATGTATGCAGGACGAAGGCCTTCATCATTAAAAGTAAGCCTCACAGTGATGACAGGCTCAATCACCACGCTTGCCAACTTCGGAGTGATCCGAAACACGTGCCGTACCTATTCGGAAAAAATTAAAACAATTTTTTTTTCAATCCGATAATAGAACTCAAGAACCTAAAATCAACCCCAAGTTATTTCTAATAAAGTGAAGTACGTAACTTTTATAAAAACAAAAGTAATTTTCCCACCTAGCAGGACCTTTCAGAATCCGTCTGTCTAACTACCACATCCACAGGTGCCATCTGCCGCCGTAATAGCTCCGGCAATATTAATGAGCGTGGAGCCTTGAATTGAAAGGCTCGAACATCAACATAACCCGTACAGTACGATAACACATTGAGCGAAGATTCCTGGTAAAATGGCCCTAAATGGAATAGGCCGCAGTGGTTACAATGGAGAGGGCTATCTTTCAACTAAAGTTAATAACGAAACTAAACGGTATTAGCTTATTTTAAATACCGTAGACCTGAATTTTGTAGATAAATTAAGCAGCCAAAAATTCCGATTTCAAATTCAGAGCTAACTTGTCCGGGTAGAATATGCATAACTTCATTTCTCCTTTATTGAACCTAACAACATAAAGTTAAAAATAAAATAAAATTTCTAAAAAGAATGTTACTTGTGCGTTCACTCTTTAAAATGTATAACTTTGTAAAAACATGGAGGGATATCATTTGGTAGCGTCCAGGTGTTTAATATAACAGGGATTTTCATAAGCTGTCCATGAAACAACATACGGGCCTGTTGCTCACCCTTTGTGCTCCTAAACACAAAGAACTTTGGTCCCTATACCTACAGGATTGAGTCGAAATTTGTTCCACTGCCTGAACAAAAGCTTTGTAATGAAACGTAAATAAGTAGGTTGCCTGGATAGTAATTTTTAATTCGTTTGTTAGGTGGAGAAATATTCTAGTTATATAACTTTGGTCATCTGGGCATTAGGTGGCACACTTAGATAATGCAGTGGCTAAAGCACAAGTTTGATTACAAATGGAACTAATTTTCAAATCCATTGTTATTAAACGTAGAAGAATAAGTTGCCATTTCCTTGCACACCCTTAGTAAAACAAAAAAAGTCAACGCTAGCCTGATTTTCGATCCTTTTATTAAAAGTGTACTATTATGTAGACAAACGAGCATGTGTCACACACACCTAATGGCAAGTGCTTATGAGGCTAGGGTCTCAGATGCATGGCATGGCAGGGGTACCCCCTCACTTAAGAAATAAAGCGCAACAGTAAAGCTTCTACTCATATGTCGGTGTTCTGTGAGGGAGTGGCACTTCCCCGATCGAGCCATATTGACAGACAGTCTGCAACATGACTCTACCACACGCATACACGTACCGTGCGTGCAGTAATTTTCATAATAATATTACTGGAAAACAGCCAGAGCATTTATTACAGTGACAAAAATATATAATGTTTATTTACAGTATGATATAATGGAGCTTTGCGCAAAGTTTTAAGCTCTTATATCAAGTTATTTTAGTTTAATTTTAAAGTGGTTCTATTAAAACGGTTAAGCCGTGAAAGGCCGTCAGACGTGAATGGATGTATATAGATAGGGCAGACAGACGTGGATGCATCCGCGTGAATATCATTGAAGCACAATGCAGTTGGCTCCACGCGCTCGCGTCGCCGCCAACACCGGCCATTAGGGCGGGACACAGGGCTGGCAAACCTAGAGATTCAGGATTTGTCCGAAATTATCGGTTTGAAACAACCCCGACAGTGGTCCCATTAAAGTTTGACGAGCCATTTGGTGTAATGGTCGAGAAGTCGGCTATTACACCAGAGGTCGCGGGTTCGATCCCCGCACGGTACAAACATTTGTGCGCATGAACATGTCTGTTTGTATCGGTCTGGGTGTTTCTATGTATAATATGTATGTATTTACAAAAAAAAAGTATATAAGTAATGTTTATCCGTTGTCTAGCACCCATAGCACAAGCTAATGCTTAGTTTGTATGAATAATGTCCAGAGATATTTATTTATTTATTTATTTAAAGTTTAAAAGTAAAAGCTCTTAAAAACTAATAACATCCATTCAAACAAAATAATATGAATTAACTTAGGCATTTTTGATATAAGTACGAAGGCCTGATAACAATAGCATTCTGAAAATACCATGTAGCAATATTTAAAATCAGAATTATATCAGCGGAGAATAGTTTCTCTATATAACAATCAATGTTTTAAAATGCCTTACAACAATATAATTATGGATATTTAAGCATTATCTCAAAACAATATATTCGCTTCAACAAACAGTGCCTTCTACAAACAAATTAAAGAAAAAAACGTTTAAAATCAAATGTTCATGCAATTCTGCCTTGTACAGACGGCAGCAGATCAACCTACCCTAATCTGTCAAAAAATCTTAATTGAAAAAGAACTCTTTGTGTAGTAAATAAAGCTGAAAATTGGTTGTTGAAATTCGACAGATTAGGGTAGTCTGATGTGCTGTCGACTGTACGTAATATTGTGTACACTCATTCTACAAAAAAGTAAATTAAATCGTATTCCCAAAGCCAACCTGGCTCGGAGGAAGATCAACGCTGGTATTTAAGTTAAATCGACTAAATATCCGGAACAAAGGCACAGCCCTACCTACATAATAGCGCTTATAACCGGCGGCAAATTTTCCGCCTGCTAATCACTGGTTTAATTCTGCCCGACTCGCCCTGAACGCAACCATCACCATCTAGCATTTAGTATTTTCAAGGAAATTTAATCGTTAGTAAGTTTGTAGGCAAACCTAACGGAGCCAAATCAACGTTTGGTCCTTTTAATTTAAAATGATGGTTTTTAATGATTGGTCAAAATTATATATTCAGTTTAGCATGACTATATTATAAGTATTTTCGAGTTTGAAAATAGGCGCGTATTATGACGTTTTTGTAATATAATATCATGTTTTCCATACTTTGATTCATTATTATCATCAAAGCACTTTGATGCAGCAGACGATATTGTTCCTGATTTTGATTTCAAGATCCTAGTACTAGAAGGTAGCTTTCCACACAAATCGGGTAGGTGAGTCAGATCTGCAAACGATAGTTACAAACTTACAACAAAAACATACTTTTTATCATAATTAGTACAGATTTTATTCCACTTACAAAATAAAATTAATTTAAAACAGCAGCGCATTAAAAACTTCTGTTTTCAAGGCAAACAAAATAGTATAAATAACTAGTGAAATGCTAAAATGTCGTCATAATCTATCTTAGTACATCGTAAAAGCTCTACAAAGTGGCCGCATTGGACCCCGTGACACGACGTTAGCTATAGTCCATTTTTCACTTATACTAAGGTAGTTTAATGATTAGTGATGTGATGTAGCATGCATGCTACGAGTATATACTAATAGAGATGCGTGTGATATCATATTTAGCACGTGATATCACATTACTAACCAGGCCGGCAAGTTATAATAATTTGCTTATTTTCAATATGTGCATTTATTTATCTGCATCTTATGTGTGAGCTTTTATGTTTTACAAAAGTTGAGTAACAATCAGTACCCCAATTGATGGACAGAAATGACACGTAAGTTTTTCTCCATCCACGGGAAAATTATTTACCAATAAAACTATTATTTTAAATAAAAAAGGTTGTTGAAAATGGTTTATTATTTAAAAATGTTATTCTCAGAGTCAAAGAAATACGTAACATAAATATATTGCCCATTAATCGAACATTTATTAGCTACACTGAAAGCCTATTGGTAAAGACCAACTCAATAATTCAATAATTAAATTACAAGCAATAAAATATTTATCACTTCGCGTCAGCCATTTTCCCTCCTCTATGCAGTAGCCAGTACTCTGGGAACCTGCCACAGGATGTGCTTTGATTAAAACGAATCGGTCAACAGCGTTTACATCAATTAGAGTAAGAGCAATCATTTCGGAATGGGAAAATCACCGGGGCTCTCGTCCAACTAGCAACAATTATGCGCGAGTCGAAAGTTAACGCGTAATGGTTTAGTAATGGTTTAATCTTGGGGTAAGATTTGTTCTAGTTTCTAAGCACGTATAAAAATAACATTATAATAATTATTATCGTCATGAGGTTTGAGTTTCTGGTTTTGATCTCGGGAATTTGATGTTTTCCGGGTCAGTTTGCCACATTGAGGAGTTTAAATCTTACTCACATTGGTATTGTACTTGATAATTATAATTAAAGAATAGGGCAATAATATACACCCCTATTTCTATTAATTTTTATTACGCATCGTATTAACTGAGGTTAAAAATCAAATTGTTATAGTCGTTTGAAGTATGTATTATAATTAATTTACTTAAATTGGCTCAATAATTGAATAGATGAGATGAAAAAGCCTAAAGTATACGGATTGTTATAATTGAATTCAGGCCGAGTTCCATCATAAAGTTCTTTGGAGTAAAACTAGCAGCAAATTAGTCATAAAAAACAACACAACCCCTGTGCGAGACTGCTGTTAAAAATTGAAAACTGTTATTGCAAAATTAAGTTTCTTTGACTTCAAAACTATCTAATTAGATTCTTAACTTCCATTTAGATTTTTATACAAAACCACCTCGATCTTTAAAACCAGGACACAAATCACAAAAACGAACAATTCAATATGTAACACGTGGAAATATGTAATTAAAAAACCAATCACTTATTATGCTGTAATGAGTGATGGCACAGAAAATACAATAAAGCAGCCGCTCCATTGTTTCTAACAAGAAAGTGTGCGTGTATTCCATTCCACGTAATTCAGCGTAACGGTGTAAAATGACAAGAGGTATTAACTGCCATTATTAACTGCCTCGTAAAGATATAAGAGTTATGATACAGACGTACGTGAAGCTATTACACATGTGAAGGAACTGTCTAATGAAAAAAATAGGGAAATATTTTATTAAACATCTTTTTTTTATATATATTATATTATCAGATGTTGTGGTTGCGTTTTGCTCTTTACATCAGAACTGGACCATCTACTCGCCACAAGGCGGTTATGTATGGTGCCTAAACGCATTCACCTCTGCCAAAATAAAAAGATTTCGCTCATCACAAAATCTCAGTCTTATTAATATCACACTCCACCGCTAAAAAAATTGTGTTTTCTCCATTATTGAATTCAAATCACTATTATAAATAAATTTTATGATTTAGTGACCACAATATCAAGCCCGGTTTGTCATTGTTGCAAACCCGATCTATATGCTTACATATTAAATTAAATAAATATGTTCGTATTTACAAAAATATAAAAGTTTCAATAAATATTTATCTATTGTTGGCTTCTATACTTCAAAGCTTATTTGGGTCGATTTAAACCATAATAGGTCATATGTTCACTGACCTGTAAAAGGTATATTACAACGCAAACTGTCTGAGGGGCGCTAGATACTCCCAAGCATTTCCATTTACGTTATCGTAAAAGTTAATTTGAAACCTCGAAAGTCGTTCAGTCATTTTACGATCTTCCACGCTTCTATTTACAAATCAACAAACAAAATAGGTCAAGACTTGTCATTTGCATTCGATGATCTCACCAATCGCAATACGTGTGTGATTATTCTGAGCCATGACATATCCCTTCGTGTAATTCTGTTCTACGACGTTTATAAAGCAATACCACAATCTAATTTCAGTTTAAGACACGTTAAGTAGGTCACATTTTCTCTTAGACGACCGCCAGATCGCCAACCGCAGTTTTCGAGCGATAAACTTCGAACAGTTTTCCATTCTTTGTTCTAGGAAATTAGGTTGCGGGATTTTTCTTTCTCACGATATCTGCTCACTGTTCTCGAGGGAAGCTTTTAAGAGCTTCGCGTTAAAAGCCTGCTTAAACTGTGACGAGTCACGATCTTCGAGTTATTTTTCTATGGTAATGTATTTGGAAACAGTGTTGATAGGTCATTTTTAAAAAAGAAATTTCTGGAAAATTGTCACTTGTATTTTTAAAAAATTGCATGGATTATTAACACCCCATTACATCACCTTTTTTAATGTGGTTTATTTCGTTTAATGTGACACTGGCCTCTACGATCTAGAAAACTTGATCAGGAAGTAGGTATCGCTAAATATTTATGGAAGTAAACGATGTAGGTAATATCGTAATCCATGCGCTTTGGAAAACACGTAAACTTAGTTCTTGCTCTCTCTTTGGTTGCTTTTTTCTACTCTCATGCTCGGAAGTGCACCTGTCTTTGCGCATTATTCACATGTGCTCTTCAAAATACCTTACCTAGTAGGTTAAATAAAAAAGTATACTAAAATTATGATAATTCTGTCACAATACACAAGCGTGGGCGGGGATGAAAAACATTATTTATTTACACCCGTGCTTTATTTTACATATTTTGGAAAAAATATTACTAAAAAGTGTTTTAATGTTTATAGTGCCGGATCTCCAGTGCAGGCTGAATAAAAATCATTGGTCTAGCTCTGACAAAGTATAGAATCTTTTTTCAAATTGACTTCGAGTAGGTATTTTCTAATCATAAATGAATTTGACATGTAATCACGAAGAAGCACAACGGCAGACATCCCATTTTAACATTTTCCAGTCATGACTAACGTTTTCGTGATATATGAAAGTGCTTAATAACCACAACGGAGGATGTACAGGATCTTCTTTTGCGTGGGCGGAAAGAAAACCTGGCCTTGTTTTTAATCTAGCCTAGCATACATAATATATATATTATATATTTTTAATTTTGTAAACATTTTCAGTTACGATTGACCTTTACGTGATACAAGGAAGTGTTTTGGAACCGCAACGGCGGATGTCACAGGATCTCTTGCGTAGGCGGAATGAAAACCCAGCCTTATTCCTCGACTCTAGCCTATCTTACAATGTGTAGTAATCGTAACCTAATGTTGCTCCTTCATTGGGGAACATTTTCCATTCATGGCTTTGACAGGACCGTGACACAAGAAAGTGCTTTAACACCGCAACGGCGGAAGTCCCAGGATATTTCGCACAGGCGGGGTGAAAAACCTTAATCCTTATTTTTCCCAGGATTCACCAACCTTCTGACACTGAACCTCAGTCACGGTGGTATCGTCGTCGACGGTCGGCGAGAACGTGACGCCGCGTCGAGCGCGGCGCGCGTCGTGCGCCAGGGCGCTGTGGCGGGGAACGCGCGGCCGGTCGCGCGGGCCGCCCGACACTGAGCGGTTCGCGCGTTTTCCCGGCAGTGTTGCCAACAAGACAGACGAGGAAATGCGGAAAGTGTAACTAATGTGGGGCGGTTTGCTCCGATGAATTGAGAGTCTGAGGGCAGGTTTTTTTAACACCTACAGATATTTTATTTGTCGGATAGCAAATGATGCTGTATACTATTTTGATATTTGACAAAAGAGATAGTGTGTATACTACAGACATACAAATAAATTATCACGATTTTTTGTCAGTGGTAAAAGTGAAACTAAGTATGTAGGTACTTACCTAAATTGTAAAATATGTAGGTATTTCAGAATTAGAGAAAACTTGATAACTACTCTGTAATCTATAAAAAATATAAGTACCTACTCGTTACGTGGTTAGTTAGTGACTGCTAAATGATGTGGGTGTACGTAATTGAAATTTTAACTTTCACTATTTTAGAGATACGCAAGTACCTATTATAATTAACCACTCAATCCCGAAGCGGCACTCGGGTGCCGCTTAACAATAGATTTTCTATTGTGTCTGGTGTTCCGGGGCTAGAAGGATTAAAAGGGAGTTTTTCACAAATTCAAAAGTCAGTGTTTCGTTATCGTAATACATAATGACTTATGGATAAATTAGTTCAGTTTATATCCCTTTTTTGTTGTTTTTTATTTCAAAAAAACTCTTCTTTTAAGTTATCAATACAACAATAGTACGTATAAGTTTACTACGATTTAAATTTTCAGATTTCTTGATTATAAATTCTAAACTATGTTACATTCGGTTTTTTGTTTTATCGAGACGGAAAAGAAACCTTAGTGGGCAATCGCTAAAATAGGTATAAACAAATTACAAACATAAATTGGCCTTTAGAAAACGATTTTTTTAATCAGATCAAAACCATCATCAAAACTGGGACACGCTATGTTCTTTTCCAATAATTGTATAATTATCTTAGTAAACGAGAACGTTTTCATTGAAATTCATTTACAATTTGTTTCTAAGAAAACCACATAGGTATATTTTTGGTACTAAAACGAAGCTTACAAAGTTCACGCAATTAAAACAAATAGCAATTTCCTGTCGCACGTACATAGCAACACCTTGCTTTCCCGGCGGCGTGCGCACAGTTGCGCGATTATGCTCACAAAATATGATGTCGTTTTGATGTCAGTTCTACATTTTACACGATTTCGCATTATGCTCTCCGGATTATGTGATATAGAACTTGACATCAACTTAGATACGTATTATGCTCTACTTTTTGACGTAAAGCTGTATCACGTTAACGTCATACTGTGATATAGAAGTAATACAGACTTATCAAGTTGTAAAGGTGGTTTTTCTGTATCAATTTCGCTTTTTCCTTTCATTATAAGTGTTAATTGACGCGTTTTGGTTTATTTATGGACTTTAAGGGCGTTCTCATGCCGCGGACACGCGTAGATTGCGTAAAAAACGCAAATTGTTGAGAGAATAGTGTGATGCATTTGACCTTCCCGACAAGGCGTTTGAGGATCGATATCGCCTCACTAAACCTCTTGTGCACGGTTTAAACCGGCACACAGAAGAGATACAATTAGTGCCCGCCCATACTAAGGTATTTATACAATTAAATTTATTTAAACATGTCTGAACTATTTACAGCCAAATACCTATACCTAGTTGCTTCAATAGATATGGACAAGGACATGGCTGGCATAAATATTTTACGCTGTAATTCGAATCCTCATATTGTTATCAATTAATAGTAGATCTACATACAACAATTGTTTTCAGGTTCTAACTGCATTAGCATTTTATGCAAGCCATTCTTATAAAAGAATAGTCGGTGAAGGAGTCCATTCATCTGTGTCCCAAGGCCAACCTACATTGTACACGAAGTCACAAATGCCCTCAACAACCCGGAAATCCTCCACAAATATAATAAAATTCCCCCTTTCACAAGAGGAAAGGGAAAAAGTGAAGTTATAGTAAGTACAAGTAGTTATTGCTTTTTTTCACATCATATGATTTCAAATTATTAGACTTTCTATACCTATCTTCCATATAAATTTTCAAATTCATATCAAATTGTTTTTAAACAGCAATAAGTACCTGACAAAACTAGTAAATGTTCTAGAAAATGAAATTTCTTATTTTGATTAAATTAATTTATTATTATTACAAAAGACATTAACATTGGACTAAAATAACCTGTACTGCTATTTCAGGAGTCTTCAAGATCCACACATTGGCGTGTTAATAGAGCCTTATTAGCTGGACGAGCTGAACGTTCCTCCATATTATGTTAGTTAGGAAATGTTGCTAAACTCATTGTTGGTGAGCCACATTTATTCACCTTTTAATTTTAATTCAATAATTCATGACATGAATTATAATTGTGTTAAGAGAGTTTGATAATTTCTAATTAAATTACATTTTTTTTAGGTTCTGGAGCTGGATCCCAACATTCCATCAATCTAGTCCCGCCTAAGACCAATTTACATCTGTAACAAAATATAATATTATAAATTAATGTTATAAATTCACATATCAATTTAAAGAACAACATAAACAAGGATTCTTAGTGTATTTCATTTTTATTATGAAGTTTTGTTGTTACAGTTTTTAATTTTGATTTTAAATATTAATAGATAATTTTATTTTATTGCATTAATGTATCAAGTATGCTGTGGAACCTTGATTCTGAAATAAATGATTATTATTACAATTATACCTATTAGTTTTTGAATAGAATTACTTACTTCTCTGCCGTCGGATAGGTCCTGGTCTTGCTGAAAGCATACAGAGGCTGTGGGTGGAGGACGGGTCACTGGGGCTGTACCAGGACCAGGTTCTGGCTCAAGATGTTGATCATGTGAAAGATTCACATTCTCTATTATACACCCAATGTCACTAAAAAGAGAAATTAAACTTATCACAAACTGTAAACCGATTACTTTTGAAAAATTGAGCTTACACATAATTGTAATGTAGATGCCATCTAGTAAGTACTTGTTACATACACAACATAGCAAAACCTTAAAACCTGAACGACTCGACTTTATCAAACAAAAAGAAGAATTGAAATGTAAAAATTAGAACGGGAACAATCCCGCTTCGTCGGTCGTATTTTCAAGTGGCTAACATTCCAAACTAAAATTAGAAACATGTCAAACATTTCTTACAAGTTAATGACTGACTTCATGATATGAATAAAGAAAAAAGGTACTTACTTTTTTGCATCTCGAATCCAAAGCACTTCCCAGACCCATATTACGGTTTAACCTCGGATTAATGAATACCAAACTAATCGATGACTTGTATAAGTATCACGTTTGAGTTTACTACCCAAAACAGTATTAATAATTAGCGTTTAACACAAAAACAAACGTAGGTAATTAACTCATAGAAAAATTATTAACTTGTTGTTATTTGCTTTCTTTGATTGTCACTATGACATATGACATTACAACTTTTTTTTTCGAATTACCATGTCACCAACCATAGATATAACACCTAATATAACGTTGCGAACGTTATAATTTCGTTAAAGTAAACAAAAACAGTCGTATTATCGCAACTTGTTTTTCAAGCATAGCAATACTAAAATGCGACACAGAACACGACTGTGATATGATTTTGATGTGACATAGGAAGTTAGCATAATACCAATTTAAAACTATGTCAACTTAGGATCAACATCACATTACAATCACTTTGAGATAACATTACCAGAGCATAATTGGCCTGCAGGCTTTGTGCTGCAAATAGTCCGGGGCTGGGCCGCTGTTCAAGCGAGATGCTTTAGCGCTGTTTGCGATAGCGGGGAAACAACACACGTTACAACCGCCCATAGTAAGAGTACTATAGCGTAAGGAATTAGGTTATGCTTTTTACTCTAGCGATCCTGCAAGCATTTTGTACGGCATTAAAGCCGCGTCCCGGGTTGCGTATTAATCGTAAAAAACCTATTTTGTCTCTTGAAATTTCTCATCAACTATGTTTTTGCTTTCAACACACGGTGGAAAACAAAAAAAAAATAGTTAAACAGAAAGCCATTGTGTGGTTCGACGGGAAGGCTTAATGTTAACATGATTTCGTAGGACAAAACACTGTAGTCAAGGCTGAAAATAAACTAACGGTTTATGGTTGCCGAACATATTTAAAAATTACAATATGTCATTTTCTAGATACATAAATTCGTATAATAATGTTATAAATGCGAAAGTAACCCTGTCTGCTTGTCTGTTACGCTTTCACGCCTAAACTACAGACAGACCAAAAAATGAAATTTGGTAGAGACATCATCATCATCAGCCTATATACGTTCCCACTGCTGGGACACAGGCCTTATCTCAATTGTGAGATAGTGTGGGCCATACTCCACCACGCTGGCCTAGTGCGGGTTGGTGGAGGGGTGCGTAAGGCAAGTGACCAACCTTAATGTCAGATGTTATCAAGCCGCCAAATGGCCTCTGACTAGGCTTGACGACTAATATTTACATTATAGTAAATATCAGACATAGATTAGACCTAAGTGAACCTAAGGTAAGGACATACAAAAACCTAAATCAAATTTCCTTTTTGCATTATTTCACCCTACACCCATGCGGCGTATGTCTTGATATTAATAAATATTTATCAAAGAAATATGGATAAATAACTTTGTTACGACAAAATTGATTCAGTCATGTATGCTTCCGTAAAATAAATTGGCATGCTTGAGTAATAATATAATTAATCAGTACAATAAACTTGGTAGATCATTTTACGCAACGTCATCTAGTCCCGACCGAGTTGAGTAAGCTTTTAGTGTGGGAGAGAGTCCGTGGATCCTTTTAATATAACAACAGCATAGCTAATAGCTATGGTGTACCAAATGTTTGAGAAGAAGGCTCTACAAGAAGGTTTGATTCCCCTCATTCCCATAATTGAGTGTGTAAAGGAATGAAACTCCTTTTACGAGTACTAAAAGAAGGAAAAAATTGCTTTACTCAGCGCGATAATAAGAAGAGAGGTACGTACTTGCATATCAACCTAGCGAACTTAATGAAAAGAGGGTAATTTTCTGCTTAAGGTCTGGTAACGCATATGCCTCTTGTGCTGCAAATACACGTATCCATGGGTGATAGAGACAATCGACCCGTTCGCTTGTTCATTTCTTTTATAAACTAAATATCGTACTGACAATAAACTGAAATACTAGCTCATAAGTATGCCTCTTCACGCTTCGTTTAAATCAATCCATGTTGTTATAAGCAAAAAGAATAAAAAGAACAATGGCAAAACAAGCCAGTTGCACAATCGCAGCGGCGAACCCCCGAATGCAAATAACGGTTGCAGTGAAATTGCATCGGCGAGTGTTTGCATGCACCGCTCTGATGCTTTTACGACGCTTTTTGGTTGAATTAAACTAGTTACATTTTATGTATAAAAAACAGACTCTTCGGTCGTGTCAGACTGCTGTCCCACCGTGTTATGAGAGTGATGGAATAGGGAGTGCACCTGTGCTTGCGCACTCACTTGTGCACTATAAATATCCTGCGTAATTGGTTGATCGTAGAGATTGGCCACCGTAGCAGAAAAACTCAGCTAGGAGGACATTATGAAAACCGAATCTAAAAAATATCATCTGCTCTACTTCATTACCTACATAGGGAAAAGTTCGAGGACGTATTTTAAGAGCCCCGAAGGGCGTTGGACTGGTAATGTAATTTCTTTTAGGAAATTCTTAGTTACAATTCGGTCTCTGGATATTGGCGGCTTTAATACGCTTTTATCCTGAAGATGGAAGGTGAGATTATTTTTTATTCTTTTATAATTCCAGTTAGCAGGCACATGATAGTATGTGGCCTATTCTATTATGGGCTTAACAAGAAGGATCAATATACCGGGGCCCGGGATATTGTAGGCAGAATCGAGCCTTTCATTTCATTATTGAAACGATAGATCATAGTAGTAACAAAAAATATGAACTACAATAAAATAAATGTAAGCCAATTGCAGTTACAGAGTAAGAGATTCACGACAGTTGTATGAGCTAAGTCAGTTGTAACTTGTAAGCAGTTCCATGGAGCCACCAGATATAACTTTAACAATGTGTTCCCGGTAATTGCACGTACTTACTGCAGCCACAGTACAATTCACGGTAGCAATGAACGAGCTATGTTTTCATAGTTAATAATATGTGAAAAAAATACATCCATCTATCTATCCAATAAAAGGAGTATAATTAGCTTCAAATGCAAAAAAAAAACTAACTAACTGAAAATGCAAGAGCATTCTTGAAAGTTGTAAGCGAGGGCTGTTTAAACAGTACAATGGAGCGGACATCGATCGGCGACAATGTGTTCCCGGTAATGACGCGCCGCGTAATGCGGTTAGCGCGACCACACCACAGTACACAGACCTCACCGTGACTTAGACCAAACAAGCGATGTTTATGTACCTATTGGCGAGAAAGAGCAACCAATAAACATTTGTTTTTTTGTGTGTTATCGTATCTTAATACCAGAATACGATACCATAGTGAAATTACTGGGTATATGATACCTAATAACTGTCGTCTCGGTGTAGCAGGAGCAGGGTGGTGCCATGCAGTAACCACTTAGTTACTGTTTTGCACTGAACTGTCTAAGGGCAGATGTGGCGCTTACCATCAGGTGTACGATCTGCTCGTCTTGTTACACATTGCAATAAAAAAAATAATTGTATGCAATTTCTGTGTGGAGTCGATTTTTACGAACGTGATTGGATGTGATTAGTAATTTCTGGATGAAAGTGTAACAAGCATCTTTCGGTCTTTCCTCCAAACTTCACATTTATAATGTTAGTAACAAGACTTTAGAAAGAAGTCTTTTAGATGTTGACAACATAATTCCGAATAGACTAAAAATAAACATTTCAATTGCACTAAAAGCTCATTACTAATGGACGTTAAAATGTTATTGGCAAAGTGTTAAAATATAGGTTAACTAGCAATTTCCGCAAACTATGCACGGTCAAATGAGCACTAGGCGGACTTGGCTTCCTACCAAATCACGGTTAACGAGACTAACTAAGCCGGTAAGGACCAATTATAGCTAACTCTGCATTATGTTTATACAGAGTGTCCCAAAAATGACACGTCACAGTGACACTGGAGGTAGGCCAGCACAAAAGGCATCGAACAAGCCTAACATGACCTCAGTAAAAGTTGCTTGGTTTTCAAGATATGGCCAAATTAAACTTTTCTAAAATTTCACGTTTTTTAACGTGTTCAGTGTGTGTAGAGAACTAGAGAAGAAAACAAGATAACAAAAAAGTACCTAAGTAATATTAACATCTTATTCTATTCTCACTCATTAAAACTACGTTCGATCTAAAGATATAAAAACCACGATAAAAAACATTTATTAAGCTAATTGTGCACTGTTGCGTTTTTACATGCGAGAAGATTTTAAATTAGCCAAACAAATTATAATTGACGCAACCTTCAAATATTTTGCTTAAATTAATGGCGCATAGGCGTAACTTTTTATTAGCTTAATCAAAAGTTGGAAAAACACAAAAAGTTAAAATTTATTGGCATAAATCTTGAATGTGCTACAGCAATTATTATAACGTCCTATAATTCGAGTTTCGGCTGCGGAGGCCAAGGTCAGTTTTCAATAGTAAGACTAACAAACCCGAGCTGTGTCCGAAAACATCGACCCAAATTTTCCTCAACCCGGGAAATGAATCTAGGACCCCGAGATTATTACCAAGTACTTAAACCACTAGACCAACAAGACTTAATTTGTAACTTTGTTTTTTATTTTTTTATATTTACTTTGCATAGTAGTACGAGTACAACCCTATTAATAGTATCAGATCTAGTACAATGCGGGTCATAAAGCTACAAATACTAGTAATCACTGGTTTACCGGTCCAGTGGGCGACAACAAACGAAATGCATAGACGCCGACTCCGTCACGGCTCGATCGCTTCATTTGTGACATACACTGCCATTTTCTCATAGTATTGTGACTTTGCCTAGGACCTTGGGTTGATCTCTCAATTACAGTAAAACGTACTATTTAATGGCGCATTTTGTAGAGACACTGTCAAACAAAAATTACGAGCGCTACTTGATCCCATTACATTAAATTCTGTAACATCAGATACTGCCATTGTGTACATTATTGTAGTACGTACTTCAGAAAACTTGAAATTCTTACATCAGGACTGCATTACAATTGTTAAAGTATGTAAAAAAATATGTAGTTTCAAAACATAATGATATACCTTAGTACTATTAGTTTATTCGTAGAAACTAAAATTATTGACTCTTTAATATGTAGTTGGTATTTCCTGTAAGTAAGTTCCTTACGATCATCATGTTATCATCATATTTTTACATGCATAGACATAATAATTATGGCATTGATTGATTTAATTTTTTGCTTTAGTATTAGAATCAAACTAGCGAATCATTCTTTCTCTATTTTGTAATTTATTGTATGTAAAATTTACAAATTAGTTATTTGAAATCATAAGCAAAACTTTCAAATTACTAGTACCTAATCAAAATTTTAGCTTTTTCATTAAATTCATAACTAACTTACATAATTCTGTTGCTGCAACTTTTTGTATAAGACTAAAACTTTATAAAATAACAAATTGATAAGCCGGTCACTTAAAAAATTGGGCAAGTATAATTGTACACTCCACGAAAAACTTAAAATTCATGAGTGGGTATTTTTATTGCAATATACAAGTTTAAGTAAGACTAGTGTAAAAAGAAAGCAATATTACGACCTAAATACACTCACAAAGCACAATTGCACTAAAGATCTACCGATAGATTAAAACTATAACTTACATTTTGCTTTACAAATTCCGACACGAACTAATAGTTATTCCTGACACACAACACTTCTATAAATCACTAATTGTTTACTATATTCCACTCAAAAACAAGGCTACAATGTATGTAGTAGATTAATGTAATACAAAAACAAGCTTAAAGCTTTCAAAACACGTCCGAGCTTACGGCACAGCGTGCAGCGGTAGTACACACCATGGTGGAATGGAAGTCTCAAAAGCTCAGTATTTTGAGATGCATGGTGTTTTGTCCGGTGAGAGAGCGAGACGGAGCATGCCATAGTTATCGGCACTATTCGTGCTTCGTCGTTTATCGCCTGTTGAGTTCAGAGGTTAGGAAAGTGTGGAATTGACTATTTGACGATAAGTTCGATAAGTCATTTTTTGTTCTACGAAAAATATAAGAATGTATTTTTAGTCCGGCGCTAGTTTTACAATAACAAATTCCGACAAGAACCGGCTAATAGCTTTTTAACCACTCAACGCCGAACCGGCACTCGGGTGCCGCATAACAATAGATTTTCTATTGTGTCTAGTAATCCGGGGCTAGAAGGATTAAATTGTCTGGAAGACTATTTAATCCGAGTGACAAAGTCACTTCGCATTGTTTGTTTCATTGCTATTTGTTTTATTGCGATTGCGTAATATCCTAATGATCATATTGCGTGCACAATAGAGTGAAGATATTTAAACCGATATTTGTATTTGTTTATAATACATAGTATGTATGACCATCAGGTAATTTCAAAGACTTTAAGAACAAAGAAAACAAAATGTCACGCACTAAGTAAAATAATCTTAGGCTTTTAAAAGTACTAATTAAGTGTTATTATTTTATTAGCCACTTCCAGTAAGTAGCTTTTGGATAGAGAAACTGTTATGATACTTTTTATTTGAAGGCAAAATTACCTTGGTATAATAAGTAATACTTTAGTTAGAGTAAGTTAAAACGTTTTGTTAAATTTTTCTTCAACAGTTCTGTTTCAAATGTTGTTAGTATGTAGTAAAAATATTTTGTTACATAAGCAAAACAGGTAAAGCACCAAGACAAAGAAAGTGAATGTAAGAAAAATTTATAACTCTATCAGAACCAACCAACACAGTATCTAATATTAAGCCTAGTCACGTCCGTTCTAAACACCTCCGCTAATACGCCATTGTACTCCCTAAATGTAAGCCATTACGCTCGTTTTGGAGGGGCTCATTGGACATTTAAAAACCACCCTTATTGTCATTCAATTAGATTGATTACTGCTCACAGTGTAAATTAAGATAATTTGTTCAAATCCACCATTAAGATAATTTGTTTCGGAATCCATATAAATGCCTTGTTATTTTTTGATATGGCAACATTTTACTGTTTTGACTGGTGGGATTTTTGAACTGGCTTTCAAAATGCAAACATACCTACACTTTTAAATATGAAAGTAACTGTCTGCTTATTATTATCTTTTCACAATTAAACATGTCAAAAGTTTAAGAGGTTTTGACAAGTAGATTGTTTAAGACCTTGAAAGAACACAACACAGCTTTAAGAGGAGACATTTTTTTTTTCGGGGGAGAATGCGCACCATAACCTCAGGCTTAGCTAGACCTGCGGCCTTGTGTGGCACTCGAGACTAAAGCGTCCAGTACCCACTCAACGCCCCGGTTCCCCTTCATACCCGATTGGGAAGAGCCAGTGCCAGCCTTGTGGCTATTAACCAGCCCAACTTTAAGAGGAGACATAGCTTTTTGCAAAATAAGAATAATTTATACCAATTTTCGCGTGAATATTATGTAGAAACCACTTTAATTTATACCATTTATTGACTATGATTTCGAAACGAGCAGTCTATACAATTTTTAAAAAGCTGACAGATTCAATAAAAGTGCATTGTCTGGTCCACATTACTCCCGCGTGATCTATGGCAAGACGTGGAATGGGCGGCACAGATGGGGGCGGTATGGCGGCTCGAATTGTCCCATACTTTCCTATTATTCCCCGTGCACACGTCACAACTCGCAACCGAGGGCGACTCACACGCTACGTCATTCGGGCCGGAAATTGTTCCTTATAAATATCAATGGTTTTTATTTTTGACGTCCGATGATTCCATATGGGCATTAGAATGTGCTGGTCGCAGTCACAATCTGTGTCCCACTACTGCTTTGAAATCATTCGTTGCATAGATTTTTTGCTTTTTATAAATAATTTAGTATGGTTGAACAAAAAGGGACCAAAGTTTTTTCTTAGTTGTCTTATAAAACCTTTGTTTATAAGTTTGAAATGAGATAGTGTCATAGTACTATGTATATGAAAGTTTACATGTAGGTACCAGTTCCTACAGTGAAATTGGGTGGGACCAAACCCACGTCTTCTGATGAAATAGCCAACTTTAACCATTATACCGAATCCGTTGTTTAAACTGTGACATGGTGGTCAAGAATTTGTTCAAATTGCCATCACAAAAAGCCATTGTCCACATTGTGACATATAGTTTTATTACCATCGAGTCAACTTATATTAAACCAGTAGGCTTGTTCTAAGAACTTAACGCTTACACCATAAAGCCATTGAGCCCAGGCGGTAGATCTAAACAAACACTATCGCGGCGCGTGCGCACGTTTGCCGCAGTATTTACGTGACCGACGGCTGTCATAACAGTAGCCTATCTCCTAACCCGTCGTTCAATGTGTGAATGTTCGTGTTGCTACTAGAAGAAGATTCCTTGCAACCATCAAGTAACAGGATGTTTGTTATACCCGCAGTAAGAGTTGAAGCCTTCTCCACCTTCTCCACAGTATAAAAATACCCAAAAAACTTGTAATAAAATTATACCAAGGATTATGTTTTTTCGGTTAAACTTAAAAAAATAATTACTTTGACTTTTATTGCTTCCGCTTACAGAAGTTTCTGTATGCAACTCGAAAACGACCACCGTCTCACAGAGGACTGTCATAATTATGTGTTTGTAGCTTTACCTACTTTTATTTACACTTGGTTTTTGTGAGTGAGAGAGTGCCGAAAGCCAAAACCTCCTTTTCACTCCTTCCAAGAAATAGTTCCTTCAATTATTTATATTGAGCATACATTTATTTTATAATCATATTTAAAATCATATTAATTCAAAAGCTTGTGAGAATGAATGTTTTTTTCTTTTATCTCTATTATGTAACAACTTATCAGATAAAAATGAATATTTACTGAAGATAGATTATATAAAAAACGGCATACAATCCACTGTATTAGTGTCATTAGAACAAATACAAAGGCTTTTTTTTGCGAGCATAACAAGCGCTGCTTGTTGACACTGCACCAGACGACTGCTCTTTAAGAGTTTGTTATACTATCATACTTGAACAAAAACGTGGTTATACGTAGACCTTTGCCCTGCATTAATGGTGCATTTATCTGTCTGCCAGCAGCGGAAGACGGTTCGCCGGCCGCTTAATGTAATCACAATGCGCTCCTGCCGGAAGATATTGTGAGGTGATAGTGCATTAGGGTGCATTACGTAATGTGTGGATCGATGCGAACGATTTATGATCGCGATGACAAACCTGCCTAAACTTATGTCTTGGTAGTCACCAGGACAGACTTAATATTCACCGTAATTACAGCCGGAAGACGTCCACTACTGGACTTTAGGCCACATACTAAATATAACAACCCCTATTATTATACTTTATTGCATGCGAATCAAGTCATCGTTAAAATGATGTCTACCAATGATTATCGTGACAACCGCATTTGGCAAGCGTCGTGATTATGCCAGTAGGCACGTAACTCTTGTAACGTAACGTAATCCCGACCGACACATCAACTACTAGATCATCAAAGAAGTTTAAAGCTTTAGAAGGCAGTGGAAATTGTTCTTTATGCATTTGAACCTTATGTACTTGTGGTACCGATGAAAACCAATAACAATTTTTAACTACAAGTAGCTCTATGAAGGCTTAAGTCATGAGTATGACTCAAGTAACCGATTCACCGCAGACTTTGTCTAACGTTATAAACACCTAAACACATATATGTATCTGCAAAGATATATATCTAAGCGTCTCGTCTGCTGGAGCCAGACTGACTCGTTGGCTCGTCAAAGGGCACGTTCATTATGCAACGGGTTCGAGCCCCGCCCGCGCGGATATTGCGTCGGAACGCAAATAAGCTACGTTCCACTAATAGCGAATGCTATTTAATAACATGCTTAAATTACTTAGGACTTTGTTTTCTGACCCAGGAATTCCTCCAGTGTTTAAAACTATAAAAGGGAAAATTAAATAACACTTTATCGTATTTATAATCGGTTGGTGAATATTTCCATGTTTATATTATGTATTATTAATTAATGCAAAAATAAGTAGGAAAGAACTTATACTTTATTTCTGTTTATCATTTCAGTTTCTATGGGATAAGAGAGTGTAGTGTTTTGGACGTTTTTTCACGTTACAACGGTTTGACGTGATTTTTGGTATGGCGATGAACGTAGGTTTTTTTTATCTTCGGCTTATATAACTTTGGCAGGATGGCGAATGGCGAGTAGACTATAAATAGAATACAGAAACTTTTTTTGTTTACATACCAAAGGGTATGTTTGTCAGTTCGCGTCAATAAAAAATCTTCAAATAAAAAATACTATCAACGTGTGTGTGTAAGCACGCCACAGGTGCGGAGTCTTTGTTTTGGTGCGGTCGTTGACCCTGGCGGCAGGTTGTCTCCGCACCCTCGCCTTGTCCAGGCATGCGCAGGGGATCGGACCAGAGTCAGGTTAGGGTCGGTGGGTAAACATAAGGGTTACGGTATTTGTGTCTCGGTATCGGCAATCGGATTTTGTCATAACTTTTAAAGTCACTTATACGATGTCCGAAGTAGTTTTAAAGTTTACATTCATTTCCAAGCCCTAAAAGGCTAAAAAATTTATTCAGTACAAAACACTCTTCTGTTAAAATATCATTAAACTACTTTTCTTACTTGATTCTTGGTTTTTAAATTAAAAGTATCTATTTTTGCCATTTCGTTAAAAACTTTAGGTCGAAAAATGTTAATCAATTTCTTCATTTAAGTTATAACGTTTTTAATTGTTATATTTACTTAGATATCAAAAGAATTTTTTAAATGCGGCTTTATAAAAATTCAACGCTCTATCTTTGAAAAAACTTAAAAAACTTGACAAAGTTTAGTAAATAACAACAACAAGACAAGAACTATTACGAAATCGGCGCACGTACTGAAGACAAATCACCGTTGTGCATCGCAAATGCGTTTAAATACACCGGTGCGTTTGTATGCAACCACGAAATAAGATGGCAGTTCCGATTAGACCATTCGAAATGCATTCCGTTCGTTATGCAGTTAGAAAGTAGTAGCACAGTGTAATTTACTGTCTCAATAGCGCAATTGTAGAGTCACTCCCCTGTGCGCCAAGAATTGTAGGTTCGAGTCCCAACCAGAACGACTTTTATGTGATGACCATTTGTATTTGTTTTGTACAAGGTGTATATTTGTATTTAAGTGACGAGCCGTTTGGTGTAATGGTCGAGAAGTCGGCAATTACACCTAAGGGCAACCTCTGGTGTAATTGTAATTGGGTTTGATCCCCGCACGGTACAAACATTCTGTGCATAAACATGTCTGTTTGTATCGGTCTGGGTGTTTCTATGTATAATATGTATGTATTTACAAAAATAAGTAATGTTTATCCGTTGTCTGGCACCCATAGCACAAGCTAATGCTTAGTTTGGGGCTAGATGGCGCTGTGTGAATAATGTTAAGAGATATTTATTTATTTATTTATTATTTGTATTTAAGTGTTTATGTGTAAGTCATGAAACAAGCTACTTTCCTACTTTGTGGTCAGATCAATGTATGTGGTGTCCAATATTTATTTATTGAACCGACTTCTTTACTAGGGGCAATCGATTTATATGAATTTTCATTTATGTACCAACGTGGTAGCAAAAACGGTGTGGTAACAAACAACAAAGGGTGCCGTAGGGGGAAAGCAGAAAAAGTGGGACGTCTTTAGTCCCAAGATGACGATCCTATAATAATAATTGAACGATAAGACAATCCAGGCGAATCTATTATATAAATTTATTATATATTATATGAAAAAATTGCGCTGTTTGTCCATGGTCAAACATTTAAAAAGATACACAGATAACAATGGATGCTTAAAAATTACCCTCGGCCGCATAAACCCGAAGTTTTACAGTGCACCAGTGCCATGTGCAATGCAACAATATGCAATTTTACGCGGCATTGTTCGGTTTATGGAATGAGAAACGTTTTTTCCTGAGAAGCAAGTGGAGGCGCATCTTCACGGAATTCGTGAGACAATAACATCGTCAATTTCGTTTATTGCGCAACCGTACAAAGCAAATGACAAAACTGAATCGGTTGAACGAAATTCCTGTCAAAATTTTAAATTATTGAAAGGCTTTTTTTCTTTTACTTAAGCAATAAATTGAACAAAGCGATTTTACATTATTAAAAGTCTGGCGTCTGCAGAATGTGTACCTCAAATAAGCTACTACAGTTAAGTAATTTAATACTTGTGGTTGCCAACAACGATAAATTTATAATTAGTCTCATTCAAACCTGTGTCCTCCTATGTCCTGCTGTAGGACTTTAAAAGGCTGCTACTTTAATAAATTGCATAGTATATCAGCCAACTTAACTATAAAATGTACTAAATTCGAATAACCAATTAAGGATTCCTTAAAGGATGCACGATTACAAAAGGCAAAAGAGAAAACGAAGCACAAATTGACATTAATGGTTGAAGAAAATAAATCTGCTTCCCAGAGCGCAGTAACAGTTTTAAATAATTATCTCGGCACTGCAAGCATTTGTAAAATAAAAGCAAAGATTTAATCCTCCTCTGAACACATCACTGTCTGATTAATTAGATCCCTTACTGTGATAGTCACGGTTCCCCTCTCTAAAGCAATGGGGAGAAATCCCATTCATTTAAAACATCACTAGTATCACCTCTATTTTGTCGGCGTAAAGTCGAAATAGGTATGCCGTTCACGCAAATGATTTTGAGCTCCCTTTGTTTTGAATTGACCGTAACTTAGTTCGGAGATTACCTGTATCACTAAAACCGTATATAAATGCAAATTTTTTTAGGGAAAATATCCGCCTTGTTTTCTTACAAACTCATGGGATAGCCGCATAAAATCATCTTTATGTTTATACTTTAGGTAAAATAGCTTGGAACAGGCAAATAACATAACAGGTTTCTTAAAAACATGTTGTTTTAGGTTATTCAACAGTTCATCGGTGCAAACTTTAGTAAGAATGTAGATAGTTTTGCATTCTAGAATCGTTATAGTTCCACAGCACAGGATAAAGATTTTGTTCACTAAGAAATCCAATTCTATAATACGGCTAGTATTGAATAAACCTTATCATAAGTAAAACAAGTTAAATAGAACTATATTAATCACAAGTCGGTGAATGATGATGATATCGCTCTGCACATCATCATTAGATCCTTTATTCTTTGTAAACTATTTTGATTGTGACTAAAGGCCAACTCTTGTTAAAAAAAAGGCTAACTTTTGATTTTTTTTTTAAGTAAGCTAACACGTTTACGTATTATCATAATAATAATATTTTGTGAAATAAGACTTAAGACTTCTACCTCTCTAAACACTTGACATTTGCGGAATCAACGCAAAGCTTTAATACAAGACGCTTAGTACAAAAAAAAAAGATCGAATATTAACTTACCTAATGAAAAAAAAACACTAAATTTCAAACACTACACTAATTACTTCCACAATATGTAAACCAGCCTTAATCTCAAAGTATCAAGATTATTTAATATTAACTGAGACAATTAAGCCATCAATGAGAAGCCGCCTCAGCCCGATAAAGCCGAGATTACACTGACATAATGTCAGCAATGTCTGCGATTATGTCACGGAGGCTGCCTTGAACCTCGCGATTATGTAAATTGCACTCTTGCGCCGATTATATTACGAATTCGCGCATTTTAGACGTATTTATCGAAGCATCATAACTATTTATAGCGTAGACAATTGCAATTTATAATGACGTCTTTATGTGAGACTATTTATACATACCTGATTGTCATAGTTAATCAATATTTAAATCGTGTTTAACATTACCTAATGTTATATGTTTACAGAACAATTTTTATAGAGTTTTTCTGTCAAAGTCAGTACTTTTATAATTAAAATGATTTTTTATTATTTATGAACAGGAATGTTGTAATAAGTTTCTAACATTGTTTCAGAGAGGTTCTTTAAATACTTTGGACATCAACCTCATCATTTGACTTTAATCATGAGTAGTTCATTAGGCAATCAAGTGCTTCCGTCGTCTTAATCCTTCTTTAATAGACAACATCACGCTA
This sequence comes from Mecyna flavalis, assembly GCA_949319885.1. Lineage (NCBI taxonomy): Eukaryota > Metazoa > Arthropoda > Insecta > Lepidoptera > Crambidae > Mecyna > Mecyna flavalis. The sequence continues at coordinate 12,733,054 of OX439431.1, read as the reverse complement.
TTGGGAAACAAAACAAACAATTATAATGAGTCATCCTTCCCCTTCCCTTCATTCTACGCCTAAACCACTGAGACGATTTTGATGCTATTTAAATATCTTCGGTGATAGTCTGGGGCCGCGTGAGTAAAAAGTGTTTTTTTTGTCCTGAGAAAGTATCAGACCCGAGGAATAATGTCGTATACATAGTGCAAGCAGGCGAAACTGCGGGAGGCTAAAACCAGCTAAAACCGAATAAGTTGTGAACTTAAAGATCTAAGTTATCTGTGGTTGGGAAGAATCCAAAAGTAATCGATCTTAATATCATGTAATTCTTCAGGAGGTAGGAGTAATTAGAGAGACAAATTGTGGGAAGTAGACTTTTTCTGTCGATATAACAGCGACATGAGCTCAACGATGAGCTCATGCAGCTGTCATATCTTTTTCTCCTTATTTCTGGTATTGGTATTTTACAATAGGTATAGGTACTAGTAAATGTTACTTAAGGCCGGTTTTTTGATACGTAGTTTGCTTAACTAATGGTTAAAATAACCAGTGGTTAAATATTGTTAAACATTGCAGACATTATCCAGAGTAAAACTCTAGATGTGCGCACAAAATTTCAACATGACTACACGAAACTATATTTTATGTTATTATTGTGTTAGAAATTTTTTATATTTTTATGAGAATTTTCCATAACCTACTTGATTAATAAATATCGCATAGTGAGGTGATCAAAACTTCCCTTGTTATTAGTAATAACGTCTGCTCTCTTGTCATTACTAATAATAATAAAACTAGATCCTCGATCGTGGCAATGAACCATTGGTCGCGCGGCGTCTTTCACTGCGCCCGCGCACTCGACGTGACCCAGAAACTGATAGCGTTGTCAATACAACGCTTAAAGCAAATGTTTATAAATAGCTTTCGATTTGTTGTCAATAATATACTTATAGCAGCAGTTACTACGACTAGAGTAGTGACAGCTATTTTTCACGTAAGCACGTAGACAACCTGATGTTAAGAAGTCACAATATTCCATTACATTGAAGGATTCTACATCAGGATGCATTGCTTAATGTAGTACAGCTGTAGACTCATCTTTGAGCTTTTAAGGTCTTATAGACGACAAGCATAACTGAGCATAACATTGAGCGACGCTTCCTGGTGAAGTATCCCTCAATGGAATATAGCAGTGGCCGCTTACCATCAGGTGGGCTGCGTGTCTGTCTGCCAACTGACTTAGTTTATTAAAAAGTAAAAAAAAGTTAAGAGAATCGTAGGTTTGTTGTCGCAAACGACCCAATTTAATCTTTTAAAGTTATTATTTTGTTTTATGTCATATCAAAAATAATTTATAGATCTTCTGCTAATAAAACTTCTTGTACGGATGTATCCACTACCGTTCAAGTACTCGAGCAATAAAATACGAGGAGGATTATACTTGTAAAACTATTCATAGTTTAAAAGCATTTCTATCGTTTATTGACTCTCATCGGTTTAAATATTATATTACAGCAAACCAATTTAAATGTCTGCTGTACCTACATAATATTGGAAGTTGACGATCGACGTTAAGGCCAATCTATTTAATAGGGGCAAACATTAAGACACATACTTTCTTAAGGCCTAGAATTCCATTGATGTATACTTAGGATTCCTAATTTAGATTTCCTAAGTTAGGAAAGAAATATCGCTTAATGTGTTGCCATACTGCCATACTAGTAAGCTCCTCAGACATTATTATTTCCCCTATTTTTTTTTAGGGTTTCAGTTGGACACTTAAACAGTCTTACTACTAACCAGACCCAAAGCGGGAAGCGAACCCACGAACGTCCGGGTTTTATGATCCGAGCGGCCTAACCACGTTCCATGAAGGCGATTAACATTTAAACCGTTTTAAAACTTTTATTAGTAGTTTCTTTTCGTTAGAAACAAAATAAATTCCCAATCCTATGTCACGCTAAATCCAAGAAACAAATGGAGTCTGAAACTGAACAAAAAACTACAAATCGCCCCATTGATTCTGTTTGAAACGAAGCCAGTAAATACGCGAATGGCTGTAATGGAATTTGAACTTAACACACATGCTTTTAGGGTAGTAATAAAGCTGTCAGCGTTGGTCAGTTAAATTTATGAGCTGTGGTAAACGGAGTAAGGTTTTCTCAACACCACACAATCCTTGAACCTTTCTGGGCGTGAATAAATGAACGGATGTAGAGCATGGATTAACAGCTGCTTTAACGTAGCCTCTGTATTGTTAATGTATTTATCTATTGCAATAAATCATGTTTGGAATTTCCCTTTTCAATAAATAACATCTACCTATATCTATCTTATCTAAATATGTAGTTGGTTTGAGTATTAGCGCATTAGTGGCCCACTAGCAAAGGCTTTAAACATATTGCATAAAATTCTAGTTAACGTTAAAGTAACAGATATGGGGATAAGGCTGTGTGTTTACACCAAGCTTACCACATAAGGGTTGGTAATCACAATATTTACTTTTAAAACGTAATGCGCTGAAGCATATCTTAGTTTTCCCATGACTTCCGAAAAGACACCAAACTTTTGCCTTGCCTTGTGGCAATCGATCACCTCATCCCCAGATGGTGATCGCAAACAAACACAAAAAATATTGTCAAGCAGTACGTTACATGCTTGTATAATTTTTTATAATCAATGTTTTAATAAAGTAACGCGAAAGTTTAAAATCTTGTTATCATAAGGTTACTCATTCATATTGCATAAACGATATTTCCTCAAGACTAATATTTCACAATAACCAAACATCCTTTTTCACTGGGAGTAATGAAATTTTCGTTTCATTTATCTCAACTAATTCTGATGAAACCATTTTTCTTGATAAATCTTAATCGAGGTATAAAATGCGTAAAGGAGATAAAATAGCGAGACCTTCAAACTAGAATGACCCCCACAAGACACAAACAATAAGTAATAACTGAGTGCTGCCCATAAATATTAAGTAAAGAGCCGCTTGTGCAATTGTCAACATTGAAATTGTTGGACAATTAAGGTCAGGCTAAGAGATCGTAGCGTAATACAATACTTGGCAGTGACGCCGGAGTCATTTCAATCCTGTTTATTTACATTCTGTCCAATCAATCCTAATGTTATTGTATATCAGACATAAAATAGGTATAGAATAATTGATTTATTATTACGTCGGGAATTTTCAATAGAGTGATGATTTTTATTACAGTGGAAAATGCATTTTAAGCATATTCCTAGTAACTGCAAGCAAGACCGAAGACAACTTTATTGAACTATTGGGACTAATTACGTTCGTTATACTACCCACTGAACTCCCCCGGTTTGACTGGCCCAAATAGAGGCATAATATCTCAAACATAATGTATTTTAAAAAATGTGAAACTGTCCATTATATTGTAATTTTAAACATTATAATAAACTTTTTCTTAATATTTGAATTTGTAACACCAGTTTCTTTATAAAACTACTCGAATTCCTATTCTATTTCCAACATGCAAAACAGGCATGCCATATGTATTATTTGCTCTATCTTACCTCTGCTAAGTTGGCTATTTCAAGGGTGCCGCAAATAAGGTCCCCAATTGATGCCTCAGGGCTAAAGGGGCGTTTTGTTAACCTTATTCTTACGACTTTAGGCTATTGAGAATAGCCTTACCAGGCCATTTATATTCATTGTACCAAGTAAGGGTGAAAGAAAAGGGCTAAGGGCTAGTAGCTAGTAGTAATCAAATCAAAATCAAAATCAAAATATTCTTTATTCATGTAAACTTGTATCAAGTATTTATGAATCGTCGATTACAGTGTGACTCTACCACCGGCTTCGGAACGCAGTCATCTGTCGAGAAGAACCGGCAAGAAACTCGACAGTTACTCTTTTTAATCGCCAAAGATACAACATTCATAATAAATCTATCTATACTAAGCCATACAGTTTTTCGTGTAAATTTAGAAATAATAATAATAATAAAGAAAAAAATTATAACTGTAGGACGTAGTGTAGATATAACAACAATGACAACAGATTAAAATACAGTTTGCGCGGACAGGGAGCGAAGCATTCCTACTACCAGTATCTACAGATCTCCATCATTAAGAAAATCTTCAATTTTATAGTAACCTTTTTTCATCAGACGGGTCTTGATACACGACTTAAATTGATTTATGGGTAAGCTAACAACATCCATTGGCAATTTATTATACATTGTAATACTTATAATACTTAACTAATTTCAGAACTGTCAGAAAAGTTCTTGACTAATGATCTTTTATACAGCGTGGAATTTTAGTCGTTATTTTCCCGCAGTAAAATGATTCTATCTTAGTAGTAAAATAGATTAATAAAGTTATTTTTTTAGTCAAATCAAAAGTTTTACGATTATGATAGTCGAAACTCGAACCATTAGTACTAGCTGCGTCACGGACGGTCACCGGCGGGGGTCAATGCCCTTCGCGTTTATCAAAAAAAATATTATTTACTATTTACTCACATTTGGTTTCCATTCTCCCATCAAAGTTTTAAAAAAATCAAAAAGTAAAAAAGAAATAAAAAAAAAATCGAAAAAAAACTTGCATAAATCGATAGTACTGCTGAAGCGTTCTACTGCGGGAAAACAACGACTAAAAAAACACGCAGTATATTTTGACCACAGAACAAGAAAAAAAAATTATTTTCTATGATTTTGACAGATAGTATAGTGGGACAAGTCGAGCCCGAGTCCCACACGTGACCGCAGATCTGCTAGCTATTGGTTATGGAGCCTTAACCATAATATGGTTAAGGCTCCATAACCGAGAATATTATTCTCTTCGCAAAAAAAAAATTGATAGAGGCTGCGAAATAAAATCCTTAGCCTACAATCATATTATTTAGGAGAGCCTCTAAGGATAAGGTGAGCATGACGCCACTTTAGCGATAACTAAAACATGAACTTTTATTTATTTATTAGGTTTTTTTTTCATCTAATTAATTTTACTTTTTATTTATTGAGTTTGGTATTAACACACACTACGATGTTCTATTCACAAATAAATGGATACTGTGCTAGAAAGAAACAATCAAAGTAACTCTTAAATTAATTCAATTCAATTATAGAAACAAAAGAAGTAATTACTAGCAAAACTTATGAAACTGATAAATTGCATTGTTTTTGTGTTGATGTTTTCATCAGAATGTATTGTGAAACAAAGATTTATGCAACGATTTCTTTTTCTTGAGTGTGTGAACTTTGAACGGATTAAATACATTTTGTATGAGGATGAAAGTAACGTGAAAGTCTATAGGACAATGTCTAATTAGTCTCTGAAAGGCTTATTGTAAACTTTTGTTCATGTGATGGATATTTGTGTTTATTATTTATTTATTTTATTTATGCAATTAAATTGATGTACTTGATTTGTGCAATGAAGCTTTTAAGCTTAAAAACGCGGACTTAATATGTAGTCGTCACAACATTGTTATACCTAAGGTATAAGATATTTATATTGTTAAGACTTTGAGCAGTTATTCCAAATTACTAAAAGTTACATTCGAGTAGATATACCCGACTAAAATCGATTAAAAAAAAGCTATTTTGACGTTAAAAATGCTCCACTATGCTTGTCTTTTTATGCTATTGGTACAATGTTATGGTATACGTTTTTATATGCGAGATGAATAATTAGAGGCTGAATTACACCTGATATTAAAGTTACAATGCACATTGTGTATAGTAAAGCCACTAGGAATGTGTCAAGTATAATAAGTTCGTCGTTGAATCACATTAACCACAAGAGCAAAGTCGAAAGCATCAACTAGTCCACTAAAAATGAGCTCATAACTGATGATCCAACTGAAATTACATAGTAAATGCTCCAAGCTGTCATCTTCTCTCCATTGTTTCTACAGTAAACAAAAAATGCATTCACACGAATGCACCGCTTGCATGCAATTACAATACCAACTCGTACAGGCTATTCTTAAACGATACCGCTTGATTCACATATTTATTTGAATAGAAATATGTATCTTCAAGACGTGTGTAACATCACTGAAAAAAGGCTTGACCAACGAATATGTCTGGTTATTGTTGGTCGTATTTATGATTTTAAGGACAGTGCTTCCATGTTGAGTTTCCTTTAAAAAGCCACGAATCCCCGGAAAGGTATAAATAGGGACTTTAAGTAGTTCTTTTTTCGTAAAATGTCTGATTAATTCGTTATTTTCAACGCATCGAAAAATGAAACTTTTGTCCTGCAAAAAAAACTTTAATGTTCCTGCTCATACTGAAAAGGGACCGGAAATGTTTTATTGCTTTCCTTAACTTAACATTTTCTCTACGACAACTACGTCTGGAAGAGACAAGAGAATAATACCGCATTGATAAAATATATAACCGATTTCGATTAAGTACTGTTAGAAATCAGCAGGATTTTATACTTGGGAACCAAACACATATTTAAAAAATTACGAATGTACTTATATCTTACATTCTATCTATCTTTTGTCGTGTAGGTAGTCGGTTGATTATGGCACAAGCATCAGAAGTATGTAATTATATCAGCATGCGGTTACACTCAGGTCTATGGTCTACAAATTCCTAATATTGACACTAGTTGATAAACTACACGAGAAGGTTTCTCGAGAGCCATTTCTTTATGATCTCAAAACAGACGGACTAAACAAAACAAGACAAAGTACACAATGCTTACGCTTTCATTTTCCCGTGACGAAAATTACAGGCGGAGTAGTTCCATTGTGCACTCTCAGCAGTCCTATTGTAAAGACCACTCACTGCCTCGTCACTAAATGTCCAAACTCCTTTGTAGCAAACTGTTTACACTTTTAAAAAGTTAGCGACTTTACGCGGGAAGCGTGCGTGACGTTTTATTTTTTAACACTTTTTCTTTTTTATTTTAAAAAGGTGCAAAAATTCGCGGTCCGAATCGAGTCGTGCGAACGCGCGATCAGTCTCGAAGCTCGGCGCCAACTCGCGGATGGTACGTCTGTGGTCGGGTGAATCGGTACACAGTCATAGCTACGAACCACGGGGTCCATTGTACCGCCGTTGCCAGACACGCTAACCCTCCTATAGAAAAATCCATGGCTTTATTTCTCCCTCTTTCGTTTGAAGTCTTCATTCCGAGCGCTGGCCATTTTAATTGCCAAAAATTTCGAAGAACGAACATTTTTGGCGAGGAATTTGAATGCAATTCCGCGTTTCATTAAAACGTACTTAAAATGTTGCATGGTGTTATTTTGCCATCAAAGGCAGTTCATGAAATTTCTTTTCACAGTTCGTGTCCAGAGGATTCCAGGGCTCGTTAGTCCATTCATTAGTAATCCTAATAACAACATGGCACCGTGTCAACAATGTTTTTAAAATCTTTTCACTCCCTTCACTGCGTTATTTTTATTAATATCTCATTTGACAAATTTACAATTGAAATCGTTTGCATATAACTTTGCCTATAGACAAACAATACTATCAGGACATACTCGTATTCAATAAAAACAAAAAACTAGGTTGCCCCAAAAAAAGTGAGTTTCTCAATGAAGTTTGACGTGTGATCAATTATTCTTTTGCAATACATCAGCAATTTACGTAGGATTTGTAAAACTATTGTGTAGGCGTCATCTTGCATAAGTTCCGATATTCCGTGCGGTTAGTTATCGCCAGAATAGACAGTATTGTTTGTTTGTCAACACAAAGAACAACCGTTATACGTCCTCAATTAGCTTATGAATGCTGTCCCACTTATGAAGCTAGTCTACTATACCAACTGATTAGTTTGTGGCCCAGAATCACCAGTGAAAGTGCCAAAGTCATCGACTTCTTATTAATATGGGATTATCTACGTGCCATGTAGTACTACCTACAGGCCATTAAGTTGTAGGCGTGATGCGGCATAATCTAAAATGGGACATTTTAGTAGACTATTCAAGGCAGACATCTTCAAAAGGCGTGTGTAAAAAATTTATAACGAATTCTTTTCGAAAGGTTCATAAACCATGCACCTAAGTTCGTATATAGAATATACATTTGGTTTAAAAACCTATGGCCTAAATGTTTAAAAATGATTTTGTACTCGAGGTTTCAGAAGTAAACTTGTCTTTTTTATATAAAAACAAAAATACAAAAAGTCTGTTTACTTTAAATATGTAACAAGTTGATTTAATATAAATAGTACCTAAAGACTTGATAGGGCTAATATCATTAAAAGATTTTTGTTTGATCAAATTAATCATGCAGCTTACGATTAAACGGGCTACTTCCTGTCAAAAAAAAAACAACACTGCTCAGTTGCATTAAACTGGGCCGTAATTGTACTCGTACGTACAATAAATTGTTGGTGAACTTAATAAAGCAAATAAGTTTAGTAACTTTGAAGCTATAAACAGGAGCAAAATTTTAATTAACATATCAACAATATACAGTGGAATTCTGCTGACTGCTGAGCACAAATCGTAACCATGGCTATTAACTGCAGGGCGCGTGGCGCGAGGGGAGCCGGATCAAAACACGGGGGTGACTTCACGGATGCACTTACAAGGAGTTAAGAAATATTTCTACAAATCAGACATACATTTATTAAATGACATCTATCATGAGCATATTTACAAACGCCCTAAAACAAGGTTGGTATATTTTCTGTGAGTAGAGCCATTTTTTTTTTATACTAGTTCAGTTGGCAGACATGCACGCAGCCCACCTGATGGTAAGCGGCCACTGCGGCCTATTCCATTGAGGAACGCTTCACCTAGAAGCGTCCGTCAATGTGCTGCCAGACTGTAGGCTCATCTGATCTTCGAGTCTCTGATTTCAAGAGTACTGACTCCCACAGAGCTGTTATGGCGGCAGATTTCACCTGTGGGTGTGGGTGGTAGTTAGCCAGTCAGACGCTGAAAAAGCCCTACCACCAACCAGACCCAAGGCGGGAATCTTCGTGTTTTTTATACCCGAGCTTAGTCACTGTTCCACGGAGCCGGTCAAAAAAAAACATTTTAAACAGTAGGTAACAACATATTGCAGACAGTTCCTGTCTGTCAGTTGAATTATGGTGGTTGACGACTGGCTCGACCGGGAAAATATCACCTTTTTATACTAGTAGTTCGTTTGTTATTTTACTTCTTATAATAAATGGAAGAACCGGAGGCTATAGAAATCCTTTCTAAGGCTAAAGCAAGAAATATAAAGGAAGGAAGGGTCCCCACACACCCATCCCTCTTTACCTCTCCCTTCATATTTTTTTTCTAACAGACGAACAACGCTTCTGAAACCCAAGTCACAGGTATTCTTGGGTGGTAAAGTCACTTGTTTGCCATCAAGTGCCGTATATTTTCGTTCGTATCGTTAGACACAATAACGGTTTTATGTGCAAAACGGTGATTCCGCGAATCTCAAGAGACACATCGTAAATGATAATTGAGCCATATTGAGCGGTAAATTAAGACTAGACGTTCTATACTATAGAAAGAATTAGAAATAAATATCCTGGACACTATAGAAATTCTTCCGACTTATCGTCAATCACGCACGTTTTTCTCCCTTCTACAGAAAAACAAATACCGTTAATGGGGGATAGGTACTTGAGACTACAGTATTACTTAGGACATCGATAAATATTAACGTTATACGTACCCTGTTCAAACTTTATCTCTTCCGTGATGTTGACAGCAACTTCTCTGCTCCAATACTATGTGAATGTTGCCATAATGATTAGTCAAAAATAATCATACAAAAATGTCCTTAGTAATACTGTAGTCTCAAGTATCAACCATTGACTGTACATAAAATATCTTATAAACCCTAGCATATAAGCAACACGTCCATTTGAATCCGTTTCCCGGCTCGCGGCCGCCCCGCCGCCATTGCATTTCCTTGCACCGAGCACCGCTCTACGTGTATCGACCGGGGCACGCTCACCCTTTGTTGTTGTTCAATGCTTTCCATCAAATAATATAGCTCTCAACTCGTGGCTTCGCATGCGTGGATTATACGACTCTATCCCACAGAAATGGAATACTTTTCTGGGCTAAAAAGCTTTGCTGAATTTTGTATATTACAAAATCACATCGGTCCGTTGCTCCGTGAAACACCGATAAACAAAACACTTTTATGTTATCCCTCCCCGGAAAATCAAACAACTAAATGTGCAAGCAATGCTTTTGGTACCTAGTATCCGTTTCTTCAAGTGTTGTTGGATGATTAATTATTTCAGCAAGTTCATCTCATAAAAGAATAAGTGTCTTCAAAACAATGTATTGTGTCAATTTTTTATTCATAATTACAGTTATTAATTTTATACTAGTAGGTACTAGCTTCTACATTAAGCACAACCAAAACTACTCTAGCAGCACATTGCCTAATTTTCTCCTGAAAACTAGACAATCGGACACTAAAAAAGTACTGCCACCGGGTGGTGGCAGTACTTTTTTAGTGTTTAGTAGTACCTTGGTCGTTGGTTCGAGACCCAAGGTGGCAATCGAACCAATGACCAAGGAGGCGGTCGAAACTTGTTACGCTTTCACGTCTTTTTAGGGTTCCGTAGCCAAAAGGCAAAAACGGAACCCTTATGGATTCGTCATGTCTGTCTGTCTGTCCGTCCGTATGTCACAGCCACTTTTTACCGAAATTATAAGAGCTATGCTGTTGAAAATTAGTAAGTAGATGTATTCTGTGAACCGCATTAAGATTTTCATACAAAAATAAAAAAATTATAATAAATTTTGGGGGCTCCCCATACTTACAACTAAAACTCAAAAAAATTTTTTTCGTCAAACCCTTACGTGTGGGGTATTTATAGATAGGTCTTTAAAAATGATAATAAGGTTTCTTAAATAATTTTTTCTAAACTGAATAGTTTGCGCGAGAGACACTTCCAAAGTGGTAAAATGTTGCCCCCCCCCCCCCTGTAACTTCTAAAATAAGAGAACGATAAATCTAAAAAAAATAATATATGATGTACAATATTATGCAAAATTCCATTGAAAATTGGTTTGAACGGGATCAAGTATTTAGTTTATAAATTTTTTGGGCTCGCCATACTTAGAAATGAAATTCAAAAAAAAAAATTCTTCAAACCCTTACGTGTGGGGTATCTATGGATAGGTCTTTAAAAATGATAATAAGGTTTCATAAATCATTTTTTTCTAAACGGAATAGTTTGCGCGTGAGACACTTCCAAAGTGGTAAAATGTTGGTCCCCCCCCCTGTAACTTCTAAAATAAGAGAACAATAAAACTACTATTTATTACGTGATGAATATGTTTTGTCATTTTTAATATGGAAATAGTTTGAGAGCTGCAGAGTGACATAGCCTGCTCTCCCTGAAAAATCGTCGTATACTCTATTAATCTCTATTAAGTTCTCTCTCTAATTAATAAGCCAACCTATTCTGCCAAAAGCACTACATTGGTCCGAACTCCGAGACCTGACTATACCAGTAAAACTATGCAGTGAGCAATAACTCACTTTGGTCGTAACTATAAAACCGTCATTAACCAGTGCTAAAATAAAATTACTGGCATTATTGATCAGTAGTACGCGATGTCTGGTTTTAGAAATTAAATTGTATGGTGTTTTTAAGTGCCACCTACTTATCAATAAATCAGTCGAACAAAATGACTACCCAATCGGTGAACGTACAATTGGTATCTTGGAACGGAAATAGTTACTGCCTAAGTACCTACTGCCAAATTTGATTGCCATTCAGTAAATTAATATTCGTAAAAAAACGAAATCGTAATGCTCTTTAATTGTGTAAGCTTCCGGAAGTTGTTGTAATATTTTCTCGACATAAAAAGTAACCTATGACACTGTCCAGTTTTCAAACTATGCATGCCTATACCAAAAATCATCCGTTCATCAAAACCATGTGTCAAGACGTGAAAGCAGGACACTATTTTTTTATCCCGTGGGAACTGGGGTTAATCCCAGAGTGTTGTGTATGCACCTAAATCATAGACCTGCGGTAGGTGTGCAGGACTTGAGCATCCTACCCACTACTTACTAAACTCGCCTGGTATTTCCTTTACGGCTGAAAAAGCCAGGCGGTGCCTGTCTTTTGGCGATTGACTGGCCCATTCCCGAGAAGCATACCAGTCTAGCAATTAGACACTACAGCAAAGATAATCAAAAAGTGCTATGCCTTATATAGAATAACGCCTTTAAATCTAAACCAATCTACGTTCATCTAGATCCCGAGATACATTAATCAAATACAAACTGGTTGGGAGTCGCGTTATAATTTCGTTTTGATTCGACACGCCTGACACTGACATCGTTGTTAGGCGCCAGCGCATTTAATTTGTTCTACTTCGGTGCTATGAATACATACAGTTACAAAAAAATAATCAATATCCTGATATTGGTGTCATTGACTATTAACAACTTACTCGTGCTCTTTTTTGTGTTTAATTTTTTAAATGGCGGCGAAAATATGACTTATTCTTTTTTTTTTTTTTTAATAACACTGGCAGCTTTTAACTTGCTGTTTTTAATCGGTCTATTTTGAGCACATAGGTTGAGTATTTACTATTTCTTCTAAAAAATATGATGGATAAGCGTACACGTACAGTTGCACCCATACGAATCCAGAACTAATTTATTATAATTTAATCGTTTTTTTTAGTGAGAAAATAGTTTTAGTTTGACAAAACTTCTAGTATATAATTACTTAAAGGCCCGTACATCTTTTATTCAAGCCTATGGTACAGTTACAACAGTCACATTGCTTGGACCATCGTTAAACTTTCTTTTAGTAGTACAATTCACTATGCCTTGGTCAAAATATCAATTACCTAGTACTTTTACTGGAGGAATAAATACCATCTTGTTCATTCCGCAACACTGGCATAGGGAAAGTATAATCAAAAAGCCTTTATGTTTGTTTCGACCGCACATCTGGTGACCCATTTTCAACGCGCATTATTACAAAACTACTCAGAACTCGAATAAGCGAATAAATAGAGCTCAGCCAGCCGTTGTGACTGCAAAGGAGTGATTGAATAAATCAAACCTGTTTTATGAAGCGAGAAGAGAACTTATTATAGAAAAGAGGGTACAAAGTGTCACGATTTAAAAAGTTGCATTAGCCAGATTCTGAAACTCAGAATTTTACCTGTGGCTGCAAAATGATGAACTTTATTAAAGAGGGACGGATTCAAACGGTTTAATGTTACAACTGGTGGTAAGTGATTACTATTGCTACCCATGGGCACCTGCGCCTAAGTCTAACATGCATTGCTCGCTTTTGCAAGAAAGTGGAAGGAGGGGGAAGCTAAAAGGCTATGGAAAAAGGGATGCGGAGGAGAGAGTCAAAATATTCTACGACTTTTACAAATATGAATATTAATATAATATAAAATTTAAAAAAAAAAATATTTTTAATAATTTACATATTTGTTTATATTTATGTTTTTCTGTGGTGAAGATGTCTTAGGAGACCTACTAATAAAATACCTCTGTTTAACATTACTTATCAACATCGTATCAGCACAAAAGCAAAAGGGACCACTGACCTACTTCGGCACTTACTGCTAAGGGAGCACGCACATCAATGATCTCTGTTCAACGATGTAAACAGATATTAATTTCAAGATAATGATCTTAACGACGTGAATACACGCAATACTTTGGCAAGAGATACAAACGTTCGAAATTGCGTCGATCACAAAATAAATAGGATAAGAAAGGATGTTTTTTCATACTATATAATACGCTTATCTTATACGCCTATCTTATCTACATTTAATGCCTCTTCATGTTATTAATTTTTTTCAAGATATTGCTTATAAAAATGATGTGAGGCAAGATATTCGAAGATTAAAATAAAACTTTTCCACCAGCGTTCCACATTCAAATATACGATGTCAATTTTTCATTGCGTTAAATTCAGTTAAATTCGAAAGATTATACTTTTTTTTTAATGGCCCAACAGTTAAAATGTTATATTTGCTCCGTAAGGAGAGCGAATGCCCATAGCAAAAAGCACGTCGTTACGCTGACAATTAGCCAGGTGAGAGTAGCGGCTACGGTGCACCGATGTCTCATTACTTCGGAACGTGTCCATCCCATGCTCGGCTAAACCGACACCGTTCCTAAAAATCACTGTATTTTACAAACATTTGTTCGTGGCTTCGCTAACGATGTGTGAAGATAAATGGCATCTTTGTAATAATAAAAATATAAATACAATGTGGCGAGCTTTTCCATTGATTTGTGTCCTGCCTATCGCCTGGACATAGGCAGAGGCCTATGTCTAGCACTGCTGGTAGTAACCAGCTGGTAGTAACTACACTGCGACAGGTTATTTATGATATTGATGGTCATAATGATGACGATGACACAAACAGATAGCTAGCTGTGCTTAAGTGGCAACAATCTTTTAATTTGATTTTTGTTGGACAAGATTTGATGCTACTTTATTCTAAATTATGCTCATTCCTACAAAGTTGTAGGTTGTGTTGGCTAGTTACAAGTTTTCTTTCTTTCCTTCTATTTACAAAAAAAAAAACTTAGAAAATGTCCTAGTATTTCGACACTCATGGCTGGCGTACACTTACCACGGCCGGCACTTTATATGAAATGCATCCGACCAACAAATTAGTAGGTACCAATGGTATCTCGCGCAGTCTGCAGTTTTCACTCCGCTAGAGATGTGACATGCTTGCCTTTTATAGATCGTAGGCTGCAGACTCGCAGTTATATCCGCATGCAATTTAGTTTCATAAAGAATAATTTGTTTTTTTGTTGTGTTATTGCAACCAAAAAAACTTTATGCCCTTAATTTTTTTTTTCGCTTACTTACCTGGTTTTCCTTCACCTTCGAGTACGCGGATACGATGAGCTGACGGAAGAGCTACAGGCTGGTACTAGCCTCAGGGTGATTGATAGGCCCATTCCCGGGTACACTGCTGGTTTTATAGCCTACTATAATTACTTTTTGTTACTTTTTGTTTCATAAATGCAATATCCTAAAAATGGGTTCTTCCCAATGATATTTATTTATTTTAGTTTCTTTCTTATAAAATTTAATTTGGCTTACCGTAAATAAAGCGAAACGTTCGAAATGGTCGTTTCGGTCGTTGTGCAAAATAGATTGCAACGTCCAGAAGCTGATTCGTTATTTTATATGCCATTTTGAAAGCAACAAACGTATATTTGATTATGTTTAATAAGTAAAGTTTAGAATGTTAAACAACATTGACATCAAATATCATTGATTGGATAAATATTAAGTAACATCTGGCTGCGCTTGCGCCTGTGGGCGCCGTCTGTCAAGGCCCACCGGGGCGCGATCAATGGACCGCTGTGGGCGTACATTCATTCGATCACGTACCTGCAACTTTTATGTCGCGACATTTATACAGGGTTATCTTATCACTCAGTTTTGGGTTGACAACGTAGATATTCAGCTCGATGCAACTATACTCAACAAACTACAAATGTGCGAACTGAGTCAACGTGTAAGCCACTAAGACGATTTTGATAAATGTTGGTAAAGGAAAGACTAAATGATGACATTGATGATCATTTATTATTATTATTTCTCCGTTAAAATTTTTTGATAATTCAAAAATCTAAATGTACCTAATACCATGTAAATCTCTTTTTTAAAATCAAATTTTCCTGTGACATGCAATAAATAATTTGATTTGATTGGATTTAATTTAGATACCTACTACCGACCGCGCGACCCTAAATAACTATAGTTTTTATGTCTTACCTTACTATTCTCAGGACGATCGGGTCCAACGTAGAATTATTCATAAGCATGCACCAATTAAAGCGTGGACGTTAATTGAATGGACACTGCCGAGACAGAATGCTGCTTTTGGATTATCAAGGCGCAGGATAGGACTGTCCTTGAAAAACGATTATTGTTATTCTGTAGTTACTAAAAAAAGCTTTACTTGAATCACTTTATTAAGCAACGTCAATAAAATTCATATTGTCGATTGAAGTTTTGACCAAAAATCATTGTAAGTAGCATAACACAAGAGTTACTCCTCTGCTCAGACCAAATAAAAGGGTCACAAAAATTGTACATACTTATACCTAATAAACGTTTTTCTATTTCTATTTGAGTGCGAAAGTAACTAATTTGATATTTATATCGGACACGCTGTGTCGATAATTCAGAACAGTTGTACGATGTTTTATTCCATCGATATTTTACAAAATTACTCTGCAGAATCCGTCTAAGATGTGTTTCGATCTTCCATTAAAGCGACGTTATTAATTTTAACATTTAGCGGTTGTTCATTCAATCAGTCATCTTAAGATTAAACGCTAAGCAAAACCAGTAATAGAATCCTAAGTGGTGTATGCGGTCATTGAACTTGGCCTCGCATTTCTGACCGATGTTCGAAACAAAATGTACCGTATTATTTATAGTGCAAGTCTATTTAAAGCTGCCATATGCTCAAAAACACCGCGAAAGGATGATACCTGTATTTTCATTTCATATCTCTATGCAACGAGTTACAGGTGTTACAACATTAGGTACCTATTGCTATCGGCAAACTTGTTGAACATCGGTCGATGGAGAGGGGGAAAGTTCGCACTTGTGCACTTGCGCGTGACCAATAGCGCGCGATCTCCCGAACACCCGCGCGCTCTATTGGTCAGAGGTATGCTTCTGACCAATAGTGCACAGGCGTGTCAAAATTAGTGTTCTGCGCAATCCCCATCCGATATTTAGGAAGTTTGCCGGGGCCCATAATTATTATTGATGAATGTGATTGTATCTGGCTTTCGAGCTCTAAAGCTGTCTTTGCCCAAATCATTCCCTTTTTTAAATCCTCTCTTAAAGCAATACTTTTATTCAATGTAATAAACATGCTTCGTTCTACCAACTTACCTGCACGTGGACTGAAATGGAATTAAAAATAAATAAGTCATCAAACAAAGATAATTTTAAGAAAGTTTATTTGCTTTAACTTTAAACATCCAAGAAGATAATCTTAGAGCTATCCACAGTCTCGCCTAAACAAATAAATAGTTCACAAATATATAGTCAAAAACTTTACTCTAATATCACTATTAATTTACAAAACTAAGCCCTTTAAAAATATTCAAAAATGCAATAAAATAGACCTAAACATCATGTGTTTAACAAATATTTGGTATAATGGATTTAATAAATAACCATTAATACATTGCAAACAAGAAAAGTTATCTAAAATATTTACAGATATTAGAAATGTAGAAATTAAACACGGACTATAATCCACAATATACTCGTAGTTATGCTATTTACATAATTCAGCGTGTCCGTAAAAAGAATCTATGCTAACATTACTTATCTCTGCTTAAAAAACTATTCTGAAAAAGACCTTATCAGTTAAGGAAATAAATGGTCGTAAAGAACCGTGACTTCGTATGGTAGGTTACCTTAGGCGATTGGTGTCGTCAAAGTAACGCTGTCATTGAATAAAAATCATATCATTTAAATTAATAACAAAGATCAAGGAAACCTATGTTGTGTTTGGAAAAAAAAAAGTATAAGGTTTTTTACATTAACACACACAATAAACTTAAAATGTGTTACTTTTGGTGTAATTTTTAAAAGTACTCCTGAAACAGCCGTTATTGACACATAAATATGGCTACTTTTCTGTGACGAAGCATTGTCATGGTTCTTGTTCAGTCAAATAAACAGCGGTAATTTACATTAGAAATACTTTATTTTCAAATCCTATTGCAAGTTGCGATTAGCACATCAACAGAGATTCTGAATACGGACTTTAAGCTTGACATGAAGCTAGTTCATCTTGTTATATTTTATAAAAAAAGAATCTAGTATGTATAAATAAAAATACAATAAAATAATATGAGTGCCATGTCCTTCCTGCAATATAATCTCCAAACGTTCATAATATAACTTATTTCTCAATCAATTCATTCGCCCGTTCACATGATAAAACATGTTACATTAAATTTGGTGTGGTGGCGTTATGTGTCGGGTGGTTACATTCCCTATAATATGGTTGAGTGAAATTATGGCTGGCACATACGTCATACTTGTGCTGCAGGTGCCACCTTTGGGCACTGGTCTTCCAGGGCTCACGGATTTTTCTCGATTATAGTCTCATTCATATACTTTATACTGTATGGCTTGGTATTCTAAAACTAATCAGAATTGTAACAAATAAATTGTAAACAAACATGGCGATGAAAAAGAGTAACTGTCGAGTTTCTTGCCGGTTCTTCTCGGCAGATGACTGCATTCCGATACCGGTGGTAGAGTCACTCTGTAATTGACGATTCATAAATACTTGATACAAGTTTACATGAATAAAGAATATTTTGATTTGATTTGATTTGATTTGGTATTTCATAATCATAGTTTAAAGCTAATTGTTTGAGTATTGGAACGTTAATTTAATAGTTTATTATGAAATCTTTATACTTACCTATATAAAATGTATAAAGGACTTAAACTATTTATTTATTACTAAAAATATCAAACTTCGTTTTCTGAAACCTCATCCAGAAACTGGGACAAACGAGCAAAGTAACTATATACTGAAAGTTAGCGCCTATAGGATTTATGTGGTGTTTACTATTTATACAAAAAAACGTACATATAAAATCTTACATCTACATAAATGTTCTCAAAAGGTTAATGCGAAGCTAAAGATTTGGTTTCTTATATTTGAGTCAAAGCAATTTGTGTTGAATAATCTTGAGCAATAGATAAACTACGTTTACATCCGTAATAATAATATTAAATACTAGTTATTTATAAAGCATCATCTGTACCAGGCTAAAATTCTTCTTGTTTTAAAAATATTTATTACCTATTTTCGACGAGACCATTACATAATATTATTCTTTATTGTTTTCAAAAATAAAGACTGCTATGGCAACTGCTTTTCCTTTATTATTGCTTTTGTCTATTACAATAAATATTTAAAATGAACAATGTACTGGACGAAATAGCTAAGTCTATAGATCAATCATATCTATTTTGTCATCAGATTTCCCCGAAGGACTTCTAAGGCGTTCTAAAATAATGACCATTATTGGACTCTATTCCGTAATAAGCTCCAAAAATTGTCTACTCATATAAAACTTTGGTGTTACTTCTTGCTTAACTAACTACTGGGTCCTCGGTACGTAATATTGCTACAGTTTAAAAATTTTATCCAAAATACTGACACTACATTTTCATCGCAAAAATATTGCTACAAAATCTCTAAAATCTGATCAGACTAAGTTATTCATAGTAAAACGTATTTTATTATCATTTGTTGGAGTCATCGTAATCAAAGCTTCATGCTCAAAAACCTTCGAAAAAATAACGTTAGATCGATAAAATTGTTCCCACTGTAAATATGGAAAAGACGATATTCAAAAGTACGCATGAAAAATGTTCGGACGAAAATCGCTGTAACAAAAACATAACCTAATGGAAGACATTTGTTTTAATTCAGAGTGCGTGAAATGTGATATATACCAGATGCGAAAATTTAATATAAAACGTGGAATGTTTATACAAAAACTGTTCCATATTACACTAAATCTAATTACTAGTACTAATAAACAGGATGAAAATATGAACACAATAACTTATGATTCTCCATAGTCAAGTATTTTAACAACAACACTACAATTGCAGGAAAACTAAACGTCTAATATGCGCTAAAATAACAAACCAACCCGTTTAATTGAAAAATACTGTTATATAAACCGACGCATCAGTACCATTCAAGTTAAAGCGTTTTATAAAGCTACAAATAAATAACACATTAAAATATTTAAATACAATAACTTAACATTAAAGCAGTCAACTTGGAAACAAATGTGGGATACCTATATTTAGGGTTGCCATCCGTCCGGGTTTCCCCGGATTTGTCCTAGTTTAGAGGGCATTCGGGGAGCGTCCGGGGAAGGTTTCATTTGTAGACCGAGTTTTAAAAACTAAATTAAAAAATAAATGGGCCGCCCGCGAGACACGCACACCACGATGTTTTTTATTACATTGAATATGTTTAAAAGATCTTGTTGACATGTCCGGCTTTCGGACTCTAAAATCCGGGGGTCTTGTCCTGTTTTCCAAATTTTAGAGATGGCAACCCTACCTATATTAATTGTGTCAGACAAATGTGTAATAAGAGTCATTGACCCTTCGAAAATATTATTTTCGTATAATGCAAGAATGGATCCAATTTCACCGCTGACAGACCAGTTCCTCGTACTTTATCTATAGGATATCAAGATGTTGACTCTTTTTTTCAAATAAAAAGAGAGCATCACCGTTATCTTTCCGTATTAATGAATAAATAAAATCGACAAATAAATACCAAGAACTTATTTTACAACGGTGAAACTGGCCTTAGTTATTGACCTACAGTATTCCGATAATTTAAACCGTCGACTAAAAGACATTCTTTGATGAAATGAACCATCGACGTAACAACTTTCGAGTAAATAACGCATCGTTCAAACAAATAATCGACTATGGTAATTTGACGAGATGATATTCAAAATGGAATAGTGAACCCAATTTATAGCACGGTATTCGTAACTTCTAATGCAAACATTGATTAAGATTTGGGGCATCAAACACTTTCGGCAAAAAGCAGATCAACAACTTTTATTTCACATTTATTTAGCACAGTCATTAGTTAACTTATTAAACTCGTATCTACTAGGATATAGATCTCTTATCAAGGGACAAGTTATACAAAAGTTATAGACACGTGTATATTTACTGGCCAAAATACATTACCTTTTCCAATTTGGCTTCCACGCGTTTTACCGACACAGCTAGTAACGTAGCTACCTGTTTACTGGAATCTATGGCACTAACATCTAACTACGCCACTTTACATAGGTTCTGTACCATAGTCCAAACTCGAAGCACATTAGTACCTTCGGGCGAGTCGCTACATGTAAGCTGGTTTCATTTTGTAAGCCCGTTTCCAAATCTCGCACAAACACACTGTGGAATGGAACCTGTAGAAGATGGCTAGGGGCATCGAGACGTGAGTTATTATTGTCCAAGCCCATAGTCCATAGAAATGCAGCTGAACTGGGTGCGATTCCGCTCGAGATTTCTCTAACGTATTTATCGCCCACATCGCCAGATTCGTTACTAGAAGGAACGTGACAATTTCTCTTCCCGGCTTTTTCCTTAGCTGCTCTGCAGTCTTGGCGGACCTTCGACTAGCATCTAATATAAACATCGTCTGGCACGTCGTCTGAATCAAAGACGACAGAGCAGTGATGAGGATCAGTATCGTATTCTTTTCAATTGTAAAATGCCCTCCGATGATTGTAAAAGTTCCATAGATGAACATGCCTGTTTGCGCTCCAACTAGGAGAATATTATCGAGTTCGAGGTTTCGGTTTCCATCGTACTTCAGTTTTCTTACGCAGACCATGCCAGCTAAACTTGCTAGAGTCGTCATGGCGTATAGAGCCAATTCGCAAACGTTTACTTCGACCACTGCTAATGTCGCGTAATCTTTTTTCGATACCAGAACGAAGAATAGAATCAGCGATATGATTGTCAAGACTAGTACAAGAATACCAAAGAATAAGCCTTTGTGTGCTCTTGCGCAGTCAACGCTGTATAAATGAGGAGATTTCTTATATACGAGACCTTCAAGAATACGAGCTTTAGCTATGGCAGCAGCAATATCCTTCGAAGGATATTTGGAGATATTCTTCCACATGACGTAAAGAATTGCCGCGCAGATAAGCGAGTACTCGATGGTGCAAGGGAAAAGGAACGGTGACGCATCTTGGACTAAAGAGCCCATGATGTTGGTTCGTCGACACTCGAATATGTGGTGGGGACCTTTGAGGCCTCTTGGAACTCGAAGATGAGCGGCAGCCGGGTGAGAAGGGGGGACCTCTGTCCCCAGAGATGCGAATGCTTTTTGGAATGCTGAAACATAAAAACAAATATTTAAGCCTCAATGGAATTATACCAACATTCTCTAATATACCTTTATAAATACCTAGTTTTGACTAAAAGTCAAAAATAGAGCTAGTAGGCTGATATACTCGCAATGTTACTGGCCCAAAATGTGCCGGTAAGTACAGAAAAACTTATTTTAGAAACTTGTGACAGATTAATTGTTTGAAGATCTTTTTGTTCCCGAGTATCTAAATATAACATTTTATTAAAAGCGTGGGTGTCCATTGATTTATCCTATTTGAACCACTGCACTGTTCGATGACATTTCATAATTCAATTAACTGCACAAAGGGATGGTAATGTCAGCGGAGACGTCATATGTATGGGATCGTTTGTTCCTGTAATCACGAGTCTGGGACGGAAATGCAATACTCCCCATTCCGATACTGGTGGATTCCGAGGTGATTATTAGGTAGTAATCAAACGTAACATCTTACTCTATTTTGGGATTGCCTTAAATAATTTAAGAGTCTTAACTTTTTTTGCTAACTAGAAACAATCATCATCATCATCTTAGCGTATTCCCGATTGTATCCAGTAGTATAGAGCCCAGGGTCTGCTTCGACTATGATCCTAGATTTGACGAGCCTGGTTATTACAATGGAGCGATTGCCATCTGACCTCCGTAACCCTTACAAGGGAAACTAGACCACCTTTGAACAAAGTCGGGACCAACGGCTTAACGTGCCTTCCGAAGCACGGAATCATCATTATTTTCAGACATTCAGGTGATTCAAGCCTGCAATGTCCTACTTAAACAAACTGGAAACAATCACACAAAGTGATGCTCCCCGCGGGATTCAAACCCACGACCTCCGGGTTTTAGAGCCCGACGCTCCACTTTACGACAGAGGCAGATACTAACTAGAAACAATAACATACTTATTATGACCTACACCTTCGTACCTGAATAGCCTCTTTATTATGCGACCAAATATTATCGATCTTATGATCACTTAATGTAATTAATGATTGTAAAGTCGAATACTACACAAGAGGTTGCAGATTTACTATTTCCCCCACGGTACAAACATTTGTGTGCATGAAAATGTGGGTTTATATCGCCCTGGGTAGCATTTAATAGAGCTTTTATTTATAAAATCAATGTAGTTAATGATTTGTTCGCCATATTAAAACATACTTAATGAAAAAAGAACCCTGTACTTCTTTTGTTACCATGTGCAACACTGTTTTCAGTAGTATGCCCTGACTCTTTTAATTATTCCATATCCATTACGGCTAAATATTGATTATCACACGGAAGCGTGGCACGCATGGGTCGGCCCCATTGCATGACTTTCACAAATTCTCCACTTATAAAGGAATTCACTAGGGAACATTTATTTACGCTGTATCCTTTTAACTACTTACTAAATTGGGAATTTCACTAGCAAGGCAAATCCGAAATTTTTAACAAATGTTAGAAACGATAGCTTGCATAAAACTAAAGTCACTTAACATTGTTAAAACATTACTTTTTAATACGCTCTTAATTTATCAAAAGCACGACTCCCCTGTCCGTCTGTTTATGTATATTATGTATTTCAATCTGTCACTAGGCTGTTTCTCAAAGATAACGTATTTTTGGTTGCCACTATAATAACAAATATGTACTAAAAACCATGATAAATTTTTTCAAAAGGGTCTCCCATACTCGTACAAACGTGATTTTTATTCATTTTTAATTGGCCGTTTCTTTAAATATAAAATTTCTCCAACTGCTTTTAATAATTTTGTAGAAGTTGGTCTCTCAGCTCGGACCAACGTTTTAAGACGCACGGAGTAACACCCTTACAGCTAAGTTATAGTGATTATCGTAATTATTTGAAGCTCACCTAGTCGATGCGACAGGCCAATTGTCTTGTTTTCCGGGTCGTAGAAAGTCAGGATCTCATGTTTTGTCTCCTGAACCAGCACATTCAGCCACACGCTCAGGTTCGTGCCCACCATGTGCATCAGACCAAACCTTGCTACTATCTTGTGCTTGTATACTTTCATCTGAAATTAAGAATAAAAACATTTATTCTAAATATTTAAATAATTATGTTTGAACTATCACTCTTTGTCACTACATTTCTTCTCTTTCTCCAAGCGTTTTGTCCTGAACTATTCAGGGTGCGCTTGCACCATCATCCAGGTTTTGGCAAGTCAAGTTATACCTAACATTAGAGCGTCTGCTATCTGACCTTGGGGATCCAGACTAATTAGATCAATTGGATCATAATCAATCAGATCAATTGGCTACCCAGCCTCGACTGTGAAGATTTCCTCACGATGTTTTCCGTCACCGCAACTAGCGGTAAGGTAGATTTGAACCATCGACCTTACGCATGGGAAGTGACGTTTCACAACATAGGTACTTACTCGTTTATACAACTGTTGATATCGATACAAAACAAAAGATAGTCATAATCCTTAATCAAAAGGCCATCAAAAGGCCGGACATAAGACGCTTATTCCTACTATTTTGCGTGCCTAATATCTATGACGGAAAACAATACCGAGGAATAACAGCATGTTTCGTGAGGAATATAGGTAAATAGAAAATTTATGTCACAAAATTTAGGGCAAGGGCAGTGGAATGACAAGACTTTCCCACAAATAATGATGTTGTTGGGTGGATTCAAACTTTTGTTTGTAAAATTACTAGCACTTTTTCTGCTGCCTTTAGACTCTGATACCTTTCTATAAACTTCACTAATTGTCATTCGCTTTTAAATTGGAAAATGTCCTCAACACGTGCTCAAATCGAATGATTGCGATGTTTTTTGAAAAGCTGTTCTGCGTATTACTTGTAAACTGGACAAATAGTAAATCCTTTTAAAAGAAGTTTTAATTAAGGCTGGGTTCAATACTAACGACCTCATCGAAAATCAATAAAAGAGACTTCTCAGACTAGATAGGAGAAGCTGATGTCTTTGAAGGTGAACCGTGCTATTGTATAGCCCTCATCTCATAAAGTTCACATAAAACGACTTACCTCATTATTAAGAAAGATGAAGTACATCTGTATAAAGATGAAGGCCATCCGTGTGGCGGGCGTAAGCGCGAGCAGCACGTTGTGGCAGTTGGTGTTCCGCTCTAGCTCCCAGTACTGGCCGAACTCCAGGCCCGAGTAGATCATCGAACCGATGCCGAATGCTGGAAACAGATGGAAAGAAAGTTGTAGACAAATAATCCTTGACGAGGTTTTGTCTACGGCTTCGCTGTAATAACCAGGTTTGTCTAATCTAGGATCATAGTCGAAGTGGACCCTGGGTTCCATATTGGATTCAAACGGAAATACGCTGATATGATGATGATGATGAAGGTTACGGCTACGGCGGCCAATTTTTACGATCAACCAGCTACGCAGGATAGTTGATATCACAGGTTGATATAATGGGGGGGTGGTAAATAGTCACAAGGCTAGCAGCTCGTCCAATTCGGGTGGAAAGGGAAAACCGGGGAGTTTAATGGGAAGTGTGACGCTTTAATATCGAGTCCCATACATGGCCGTAGGTCTATCTAGCCTCCGGTTATGGAGACTAAACGTATTCTCCTTTATTCTGAATTAAAAATAAACGATATTTTATATAGTGCACAAGTGATTGTGCTAGCACAGGTTTACTCTATATTTCCACACTTTCATAGCACGGTGGGCCAGCAGTCTGACTCGCCACACAGGACCTATATAAGTTTTTGTCAAACTACTGCACAAATTTCTTGTAAGAAATTGACCCACAATTGAATCTTTTCATAATTATATGTAAATTGCCTACTGCAATTTCACTCACAAGAAATAAAAAAATATCCACGAATTCAATATTTAATTCAATATTCAAAATAAAAAGGGTATATTCAATTGTCCCTTTTTTATCACGCAGTGGCCCGCTCGATCGCTGTTTTCGTGTCAGGATAGGTTGAAAGGATTACCCAAAGCCCGTAGAATGTTGAACCGAACTAAAGGAATTAGCGGGAAACTTCTTCTGGGCTTATCCCGGCGATTACTCTGGCACTTGGCGAAACTCCGGGAAAGTCCCGATAAGTCGACTACAGAAAGCGACTTGCTGAAGAAAGAAATCTCGTAATAGAAACAACGAAACCAATATTTACCGAGAATATAGAGGCATTTACGTAATAGGTCTGGCGTCTTCGGTACAATAACATCAGTCAAGGTTTACGAATTATTCGATCGATCACTATCAGAATAAGGCCCAAAATTCTTTGAGGACAGCGTTTACTTTTATTTTATTTTAGTGGGTTTGATTCTAGTGGACTCTAACCAGGAAGTGTCGCTCCATGTGCTGCCACACTGAAGGCTCATCTGATCTTTGAGCCTTTTATTTCGAGTATACTGCCTTCCACATTTATTTTGCCAGAAAACAGCCAGACTGTTATGGCGGCAGATTTCAGCTAAGGGGGTGGTAAGCTAAACCAATGGGACCCTGAAAAAGTCTTGAAATTGTTTCTAGATAGGTAGATTTTACAAAAAAAAAAAAGGTGGAAGGTTCCTGTACTGGGCTGTCTAGGTAGGTACCACCGCAGTGCCAGATATTTTCCCGTGAAATAGAAGTGTGTCAAGCACTTCTGTATTTGGGGGAAAGGGCACTGTAGCTAGTGAAATTACTGGGTATATGAGACCTAATAACTGTCGTCTTGGTGTAGCGGGCGCAGGGCGGTGCCAGACAGTAACTGCTTAGTTACTGTTTAGCACTGAACTGTCTAAGGGCAGACGTGGCGCTTACCATCAGGTGTACGATCTGCTCGTCTTGTTACACATTGCAATAAAAAAAAAAAGAAACATTTTGAATACTCACCGACCGCCCCCATGCGTAGGTAGAAGCTGCCATAGTGATGCGTGCGCGTGGACAGCGCGAACCCTAGCGACAGCCGCTTCGCCGCGAGATTCGGCTGCGCGCGCGCTGCTGTCGCCGTGCTGCGCTCCGTCCGCGACGAACACGAGTCCGACTCTGATGGGGACGGGCTTGAATCTGACTCTAGAGAGACAAGTGGATATAAGAATTATTGAATGGTAAACTCCTCCTTCTCTGAACGTTTTGTCCCGGTCTAACGTACAGGCACAGATTAATAAATAAGTTACTACGTAACAGATCCATCACTTCCCTGCAAAACGAACAATACCTACGCTTTATTGAACTCAACTTTCTAGCTGTCAAGCGACGCGAGTAAAAATGAACTTAACGGCTTTGACTCAACGGAGCGTTTCAAGTGCACATCGCGCGATGACGTGCGGCCGGTGGTTTGAGAATACGTTAGGGTTGGTAAAGAGAAAATACGCAGTAAGGTAGGTAAACGTGCCGCGCGACTGCACGGCGGGCGTGTGGCACCCCTCTGCTCACTTGTGCGTTCGAGCACACGGCTAGCAATAGGTGCTTATCGCGCGACCTTGAGCGAGTGACGGAGGCCTGGTACAGGCAACAATATGGATTCATCCCTGTATGTTTAATGTGAAAAATGTAATAATAAACATCCCTAAGAAAGCCGCATTTAATGATAAGTCAGAAATAAGATAACTAACGTGTAAGATGGCCTAAAGTCAAGATAACGTGAGAGTAAAGTGCTTGGTATCACTTAATACAGAGAAACAGAAAACAGACCAATCCTTTTCCAATAATAGAAACAAAAATTGACAGTAATTAATTAATATTACTTATAATGCTAGAAGTTTCTCGCCTTTGTGTAAGTTTTATTGTATTACTCGTACCTACAAGTGGGTGCTAGACTTTGACAAAAGTTTAAACACGAAACGTAAATAGCTTTATCGGTCTATCTTTATTATTTGGTTACTGAAGTTATACGACTGAATAATGTCGCTTTTATACACTTTAGTAATTAAATGCCCCATTTTGCTCAACTTCTTTTTGACACTGGTAATACACTACGTACCGCCACTCGCCGTTGGGGGTGAAGGGTAGTTTGTTGGACTCGACATGATCAAAAAAGGGCGGATTTTATCCACTTAACACGTATTCTACTCTATTCTTTTTTTAACCCCAGGGTGCTCCTTGACGAATGACGCCCATTAGCCCACTTAATGAGCTATGATAAATAGACTGACAGGCTTATACAGTGGCATTTACTAGCAGTAATATTCTACTACAGAGAAAAATCCCTATTACCTAACGATGATAGAATAAGAAAATATACATCTGATCCATTTCGGCAGCCTTAAATTTTAAATTGATTAAAGAATGTAAAAAAATTAAGAGGATGAATGCAATTCACATGTGTGGTAGGTGTTTATATTCCAAATAATATTCATACAAAGCCCAGTATTTTCCACCAATGTCATGATATCCCTGATCCGCTGAAAGGGTAATTTAGGTTCAATTTATTACTCTTTGTGCACTGAAGCGAGCCACACATTTAAACTTCCCAATGTATACTTAAGACGAGGACGTAGCACGATTCCAAATTCGTTTTTCACCCGCGCGTCTCGTTGTAGGCGGAGCGCAACCGCCAATCAGAGAGCGCAGCGTGAACACAGTATAAGCAAAACAAGCAGACAATTCACCTCCAAACAAAAACTGGTAGTTTTAATATTTTGAGTAGGTACCTACTCACTAATATCAAAACTTTTACTACTGTTTACGAGATCTGGACATCATACTAAATTTTAAATATCAATATTTGCCCAACCAGCAAAAAGTGGTTTTTAAGCTATCCCAGGAGGATGAATCTTTAGAACTATATGAGACTTATATCCGAATTTAAGTCCGGGAAAAGGCCCACTTTTTAAGTGTACTTTTGATTATAACACATTTAAATTAGACCGCTAAAATGCTTGTTTACTCCTATATAACTCCTGTAATAGAATTACGAAAATGCAGTTACTCCTGCAAATCAATAATATAATCAATATAAGTAAGTTATAGTCGTAAGTAAGACTAATGCGCTCCTTGCAATGCTGATTTAAGCTCATTTTGGTGAACGAATGAACGAACGAACAGTTTAATGTGTTGCGCTGTGTTGTGCTCTGTCATGATTTTTTTTAACAGATTGAATAAGGAAGTGGTATTTATCTTTATCAGAATTTATTATTGTCAGCCATAGTAGAAAAACAACGTCTTATTGTTGTTAGTTAGTCTTATTAATATTCGTAGGGGAATGTGAATTTTCTGTGAAATTAGTCATGGTTTTAAACAAAATTTTAGAGCGCCTCCTCACTTGACTTTATTTACATTTGAGTAATTATTTATTTATCAAAAAAATACTACGAAGGGCTGCCATTTTTTCGGTAAGCATTTCCAAGTGTTACATAGTGCCATCATAAGTTTATTTGGTTCTATATTGGCAAGTGTCAAAACTGCAAAAGATTCGCCATTTTGTATACCAATTTTAAGATAACGTTGACAATAACACTACTGTGGAATGCCAATATAAATATGTCTAGACTTGTAACGGCTTAAGACAAATCTATATAGAGAACATTTTATCCTACTAAATGCTGTTATAATCTTAGTGATTTATTATTTTTGAAACGCTGATATTAAATCCGCTTAAACCTTAATTTCAAGCTTATGTAAAACAAAAACAAGAAATATAAATGCTATTCAGTTGTTTAACTGGAAGTTACATAAATTAGCCATACAATTTTATAAGTAAAATTAACTAGTGTGATTGATCCCCAGTGTATCCTATCCTGGTAGATGCTTCTAGAGGAGGCCTAAGATTTAAATGCCTCTAAGATGTTATCTTATAGGCACATATAAGTCTTCGTTACCGGAGTAATTACACCTGAGAGTAATTACTCTTATTTAATGCCTTTATAGGAGTCCTAGACTATAATAGCCACGATATTTGATCCTATATGCCGATATAAGACCAAATTATAGAATTAAACATACTCAAGTAAAAATAGCACCATTTTATGCAGTTAAAAGCGTAGTAGCAAATACCAAAACCATCATCGGAGCTTTATAAGTCCATATAGCATTAACAATTGACCATTTTGCTAGTTGGGTGTTTTAAGGCAGTTTTTATTTTATTTTTATTTTTTTATGATTTAAGCAGGTTAATTAGGTTACTTTGCAGGCTAACTCATAAATTCTAGAGAAACTTAAATTTCGTTGGCAAAATAGCTAAAAATAATTGAAAAAAGGATAATACATGAAACATGTGATAGTAAAAAACCACGAGCCCTATATGCAGCTTTTAGGCTGGATTCGAACCCTCGCGTCCGTGGATATTATACATTTATTATACATCAACACCAAATACATCAACGTGCAATAAACATAACCTCACACATACATAATATTGCATAAATAACTTGACGGAGTATTAAAAAAAAACCAGCCAAGTGTGAGTTGAACTCGAACGTGAAGGGTTCCGCACCATCACAGCCGTGACACTCTCTGTACGTGAGAGTTCGAGCGCCAGCGACCTTGGGCCAGAGCGTGTTACGCTAGGGTTGATGATACCGAAATGCCTACAATAATCTAAGCCGAAATGGAATTTAGACTTGTGGCAAAGGAGATTACATAGTATGCTAGGAAATATTAAACTTGTGCAAGGACATGGGTTTTATTTATAATAAGTTTTTGTAATCTCTAAATTACTTATATTAGGTAGGTACATCATAAATTGCAACTCATAAACTATATTTACTGTTATTTATAATTAGTTTTTTAATCTTTAACATGTAAATAAAGGAAAGGTTTGATTTAGGTATAATATTTTATTTTATTTATTGTCAATTTTACCTACTTGCGAGTTTACGAGATTAATCGTCTGAAATCCTTGTTTTCAGAGCTTTTAATTATAATTAAAATTTCGTTTATTTTAAATTTTGAAATATGTAGTTGATAAATTTATATTTTATTTTAAATTCAAACAGCTATAAACACAACAATAACGCCCGCCCGGCATGATTTTGCGTCGCGTAGTCAATCCGTGCAATCAATCCGACGAGCGGCGAGCGAAAGTAGATATGTTATATGTACGAACCCTTGGCCGTGGCATTCCAGGACGGCCGGCTGCACACACCGCGCGCCGCGAGCACCCCCGCCCGCGTCTAGGACACGCACACATAGCCCCGAGCGATTTTACGAGCACACCATGCTTGAGTGTCGCTTCTTTACTTTAGTATATGTTCTGTGGCATCATCATACAAAATGTAGTTAGTGGGAACTTTTTTAAAGAACAATGGCAAAGTCCCATACTACGTTTTACCTGAATAAAAATTGGGGCGGCTATGATTTAAAAAATGCTTATTTATACACTAGCAATTGTATTACATAAACATTTCCAAAAAGAATTTTAACAAACGGTGATTGCAAAAAAAAGTTATAAGTATTTTTGTACTTTGAGGTTATTTTGGTAATGAAACAAATCCTTGTTTATTTTCATCTTTTAGTAATTATTAAAATATGTTTTAATAATAGTCATCTTAGAAGCAGTCAGGGTAACAATAAACAGTCTACTAAAACATTTATAAGAGATTAAAGTCTTACTTATCTAAGGAAATTTCTCCTGAACAGGCTGGTTTTGTGAAGGGGAGGGTTACTCGTGAGCAGATTCTGAATGTGCGCCAGATCACTGAAAAATTCAACATTCAGAGAGTTCAACAAACCGACCTATATTTGCTTTGTTGACTTCTCAAAGGCGTTCGACTCAGTGAAGTGGCCAGTACTTTGGGAGACTCTCCTGGCTATGGGAACACCTAAACATCTGGTGGTCTTCTTAGGAAGCTTTATGAAGAAGGAACAGTCTAATACCGCATACGCGAGGCACGGTCCTCAGGATCCATCTATCCGCCACAAACCCCTCGGACGTCGTGCGGCTGCTCTCCCAGAAGGAACTTCCCCGAGGCTTCGGCACTACCGCGAGACCCCTTACACCTCATGACTCCGCCGCCGGCGCGTACCACGTGCTCATCGGTGCGTCCTGCTTCTCCGACGCCTCTACTTATCGCCGGGGCGCATAGCTACGAGCCATCCGTGCGCCGCCACCTACGCCGACATCTGCGCCGCTACCTACGCCGGCATCTGCGCCGTCACCTGCGCCGCTTGGGGCGCGTGCCCTTCTCTTGCTGCCTGGACGTCCCTGCGTGTCTGCCTACGCCCTACGCCCTACCTGATCCTACATTATTACTACCTATTGCTTTCGTATTTATTAATCTTAGCCCTACTTAGTCTTATAATCTTAGTCTGCAAGATTTAGGACGTGGCATTTGGTATTAAACTTCTGGCTTTCAATTATATCATCTTTAATTTCGAAATTTGCTCCGTTACCTTCCGTAACGTGACAACTCAATGGTCCACTCCATGAATGCACAAGAAGAGCTACAGTACGAGATGAGTGGCGGCGGATTGTAAAGGTTGCTACCACCCCTGATGTGACGACCACGACCACTCTGCCAAGAGTGTGACGACAAAGAAGAAGAAGAAAACATTTATTGAAAATACTGGACCTTTTAAATATCGTCAGTGGCTAAAGTACAAACCGTACAAAGCCAAAACCTATAAAAAATAGACTGTCAAACAAATTGCTTTGCAGTTTCCTGTTGTCAATCAATTGATGATGATAATATCTCGAGGGTCATCCCGCGTGTATTCCTCGGGTCTACTATTTCTGGGAAAATGCTGTGCATATAAAAGTCAACGGTTTTTTTTTCATTTTTGATTTCCAAAACTTATTTTCTCTTTCTATGTACAGATACTTTACAACTCCCTTCAAAAAAAAGTCTATTTGTATTTTAGAATAGTAAACTCTTAATAGTACCCACCTACCCTATAATCATCTCAAAATTACGTTAGTACTATTAC
Source organism: Mecyna flavalis (assembly GCA_949319885.1). Taxonomy (NCBI): domain Eukaryota; kingdom Metazoa; phylum Arthropoda; class Insecta; order Lepidoptera; family Crambidae; genus Mecyna; species Mecyna flavalis. The sequence continues at coordinate 12,700,373 of OX439431.1, read as the reverse complement.
TATATTCTGTGTCAAAATGCCATCAGATTGACATGATTAACGTTTCACAATTTTTTACTGTCAAAATGTATGCAGAGAAAAAGTGTTCATGATTGCCGGCGCCGCCAACTTAGAGATGTTCATTGTGGTCATCTTTCGCTTACAATTATTATCGATTGTAGCCGAGTTAAATTTCGAAAAAAAATTGTTTTGTTAATAACTTCATACGTAAAATCGTATAATAAAAATAATAATCAAATTGATTAAAAGTATAACGCCTTGGATAAAAAATCTAAATGTGAATCAGATTCGAAAATAAGAATACTTCCTTGTAGTTACTCAATCTTGCAGTATTGGTCGTTAAAAAATCGATACTTACGAATCGATTTTTAACTATTAGTTTAAGATAAATCGACGTCTCTAGATAAATATTATTTCACTGTGACACATGTCGCCGCAGGTATTAATCCTTGATTTTACAAACTATTGAATCATATTTGATTGACATAGGTAAAAAACAATATTTTTAGATCTAAAATCGGTGTTCGTTCGGGAATCGACAGCACCGCATCTCTAGTGATCTTGTCAAAAAAGCAGCTGTCATGCGACACAGAGCGTCCGGAGCCGACCTTTCACCTCGAGCGCTGCTCGACAACTAAACGGGTTACCGCGGTCTATTTTTATTCTACCGCTTTGGGTTTTGAGTTGAAAATCGCATATCACACAAAATGAAAATGGTGGCTTTGAGTTCGAAGATTATATTTTTTGCGGGTTTTCATTTAATTACATATAATATAATTACGAAATAAAAAATCTAATCCGATACTTCTTTAGATGATTAGCTTGGCTATTTATTTTGTAAAAAAAAAATTGGGGTCGTCGCTGAAAATTCAGAGTAATTGAATTTACGCAGTTTTTTTATTCGTCATTTTGTAATATTTTTTTTGAAAGAAACCAGATGGTTTTTTCAAATTATGCTCCGATACTCCACTGCAACAGACTGTTCTCTACCTACCATATTTTTTATAGTTCATAAATATGTTTTATAACCCCACACGTAAGCGTTTAAAAATACCTCTTTTGGTTGAATTTGGACTAATACCCTCCCTTAATGAAAATGTAAATAACAGCGTATCAGCATGCATTACTTTACATTTTTATCTGATGTAAAACCCACTGTTCATGAAATTACAAAAAAAATCGCTAGTTAGCTACCCGCAGAGACTTTTCGCATCATTTGAATAACAAATGTAAGCGCGGTTGAAGTGAAAAACTCACCCCACTATTCCCAGTTTTCCATCGAGAAGGGTGTTTTACAAAAACAAGGGTAAAATATGCGATAAAACAGGAAAAGTAGGTATTACGTCACGTGTCAAGGCATTTGTTTTGTACAGAAGGCTTAGCATAAATCGGTTTCCGCGTATTTCGTCGGATACATTGTTTTTCATTTCGATGTCAATGTTGTAAATTCTGTAAATGTGTTTTTGTGGTAAAATTACCCCAGTAATAACTCAGACCATGTTCCTGTTACACGTTTAATGTGAAGAGAGTACTCTCGTAGTACAAATAAGTCTACGGGGAATGCACATAAAAGTTCATAACGGGCAAAATGTTTTTCAGTGTCTGGTTAAAAGCCGTAAAAGTTGGATATAGATACCATTACTGTTTGCCATCATCGAGACTCCATTTATAGTTGATTTTTTATTTTGAAATCAGTGTTCAAATCTTAGAACTTCAAAACCTTATCATGAACTGAATCTAACCGCGACTCTTAAGCGCTCTCTATAAACCAGGCAGATAAATTGGATTGTGATCCAAAAGGCAATGTAAAAAATATATTCCCAAAGGACAATGCAAAAGACTGGGCCCAAAAAAAAATTTTGTGCAGATTTGGGACATAACCTACGAAGTAGATCCAATAAACGCCTTCAACTTTCATTATGGCGTCGACAAAATTGGTCCTAGTGAAAAACATAATGTTTATTATGTTAAATATTTATGTTCATATAAATTATTATGGACGATAACTTTTTTCCCCTGGGACCGATTATGGTGTCATCATATTAAAAGTTGATGGTGTGTGTGTGGTCTTTCACATAGAATACATCTCATCTCTGCACATTAACTTAAATTTTTTTGGCCCATTGTTCTTAGCAAGTTTTGCATTCCATCCATTCCAGGTAAAACAAAGTAAAATCGTAATTACAAATGCTCAACCAAGTCGTTCTCGCAAACTAAAACACAAATTAAAACTTCCCCGTGGTCAGGTAACAAGAATTGCAAATAAGAGTATTTCGTCGCCCAACCTTGCGGCCAAACTTTACCTCGCTCTTTCTTACAAGTTTCTTCACAAGTCTGAACCATAGTAAAAAAAAGTAAACAGTATGTCATCTTCATACAAACGCATCTCTTCGTCTCTATGAACCCTGCTTCACTAGGACGACATGGCTACGTCGTCGGCTACCATATCTTGTCAGATTATGGAAATGTCAAAATTGTCAACGTTGCCAAAATGCCCAGTGAGTGATTTCCCATACATTTCAATAATTACTGCTAAGAAACGGCGACGTCGCCATGGCATCCTAATTAAGGCAGGGCATTATGGCACGCATATACGCGATAAGATAACTTACTGTATAGAAAGAACTATGACTGAATGAGTGAAACCAAAAACGTCCTTTAAACACCGGAATTGCCGGCGGCGGGTTTCGCCGAGTCCGCTCCTTTGGTCCTTTGCTGTATGAGTGCGAATAATGATGCAATTTAAAAACGACTTTTACTAAACGCAAATGAAACTGTAATTTAGATTTAGGTAATTGCTTTCTTCTGAGAGCACAAGAACTTCGCTGGTTAAGAGCGGGTACAATTTTGTATTCGGAATTGGTTTCTAAGTCTAATTAAATGAGCTAATTACTGTCTTGAAAAATGAAAAGAGCTAGTCTTATTTAGGGTCGTACCAGGAAATAAGTACAAATACGATTTATAGGTTAATTTCCAATTTCGGGGATGGGCTGGTTAATAGCCTGGCAAGGCTGGCACCGGCTCGTCCCAATCGGGGGTGTAGGAGAAACCGGGGGAGTTTAGTGGGTAGTGGATGCTTTAGTCTCGAGTCCCACACACGGCTACAGGTGTAGTTGGCCTGCGGTTATGGTGCATAAACGCATTCTACTCCGAAAAAGAAAGGTTTTAATTTCCAAAGGTGTTGAAGGCTGTTAGAGCGGACTTATTAGATTGTGTAAAATATGACTTACTGGTGACGACTGCATCATCCGCCGAGGATTTGGACCGGTCCCTCGCCAGCGCTGCGTACATGTACAGGAGGAACACCATGCTTCCGATGTATAGGTACAGGTAGAAACCCTGGAAGTAAATACGGGTTTAACTTCTTTTCTACAATCAAATAATCTGTAAATTGGCAGAATATTAATAATGTTTTCCTAGCAGAAATTCAGCTACAGGGGTCGATCTTTACGATTAATCAATTACGTCGGATATCAAGTGTACTTGAAACTAAAGGCTCGAAAATCGGACGAGCCAACAGTGTAGCAGCACATTGAGCGACGCTTCCTGGAGAAGTGCTCCTCAATGGAATAGGCCACAGAGGCCGCTTACTATGACTATTGCGCCAGTCGTTTAGGCTGCGTGCCTTTCTGCCACCTGATCTCGCATAAATATACAGTATGACAGGAAATGCGAGGGACATATTTAAACCTCAAATAGATCATGCTTTCATATAACGAAATAAGTATAAACCAATAAAAACTCTGGTAAATATCTGTCAATAACATTAGTCGGAATTTTCCTGAAAATCCGCGTAACGTGCGGGCACTCTTCCTTTCACAGTTTTTCGTGCACTCTTTCAGGGGTAGACCAATAATGTGCTCGCGTACAATTTGAGTTTGGGGCATAACCGGCCGGCACACGGGATTTTTAGGTAGTTCATGCATATAAGGATAAAAATGCAAAAAATTAAGGATATATTTTTTATAGCGAATTGGACTCCTAATCGAATTCTGAACACTCTCCTTAAATATGTCCCTCGGGTTACCTAACACGCTGTATATGTTTGAGTGCGCAAGCACACTGCACTCCCTATTCCTACATTCTCGAAGTACGGCAAGGCAGAAGTCTGACAAAAATGAAGGGAGATCAAGCATAACCGACAGCGTAACGTGTTTTCCGAACCACGGGTTGTTTCACTTGTTTCACATCACCAACTTCAGATTGTTACGGAGTATTTTACAAACAAATAACCCAACTACAAATGTTTTGATTTGAACCAAGGACGCCTGTGGCGGCTGTCGCTTTTATTTTATTTATTATTCTTATGCCTGTTGTAGGGACATAATCAAATCACTAGCTCTATCATATCCTAAGCAGAAATAGGTGTACATACGAGTACATACACTTACGAGCAAGGTATACAATCAAAGCACAAATAGGAATCTGTGAGTAAATTGAACAAGTGTCTATATGTATTGTTAATAAATATACGAGTTCTCTGTTCCAGTGCGAAATCGTATTACTTATCCAATTGCGTCAGTTTATTGGAATAATTGAAAAATCCCGGCGCTTTTATTTTATAAAGCCTTTCAGTAGTACTCGAGCTTGAGCAGCGGACATAATCAAATCAATCCTTGCCTTTTCTTGTAATTCAATAGTGTATTTGAGATGATTTCTTTATTGCTGATATATAACAAAAGACGGAATTCTCTCTTTCACTTAGGAAAAGCAATATTCTTTTATTAGAAAGAGACGAAGTACATTATTATAACCATGGTATAAGTAGAAAAAAGGTAGTATCCCTTTCCTAATACAGCTGTTCGCTGATGTGGTGCACATCGCCAGGCTCTAATTTCTTTTTATATGTTTAGCCTGGGGCCGAAACATCGCGAGTGATCATAAATACAGAACAAAAGAGAAGAACAACTTTGACTAAACACCAAATTATCTTGATGTTTCGATGACTTTACAGCCTCCTTACCTCGTAAAAAGACGGTGGAATGTACGTAGAGATGACCTCAGCCATAGGAAAAGCTATGCCCATCACTACAAGCAGTTTTCCGTATAGGGCTGATAGAGTAGTCGCCAGTGCGTCGCCCCTGCAGACAATAAAGAAACACTTATGTCATTTACATCATCAGTCATCGTCATCTCCAACACTACAACTACAAAAAAAAGTAAAGTATTAAACTATTTTATCTGTCACTGCAGAACAAAGCTCTTCATCATTGAAATTCTTTCAACAGATATAGAAGTAATACAAATATATTAGAAAAAAATCAATTTGTCCAGGTAGGTAACGGGTCCGCTAAGGTCTCGGTAGCATAGTTGGTAGTGCACTCTCCCGGACAGCGAGGGACGTGGGTTCGAGTCCCGCCTGATACCTGGAAAAATTGAATTTTTTCTAATATATTTGTATTAATATCGCCATTAAGCAGGCAATATGCTTTAAAAATTATAAAAAATAAGATATAGAAGTATCTTTGTTTATTCTTTTTTCAATGAGCCACGGATTGACGTGATTTTTGATATGGGACAGTTTGGGAGCTGGAGCTAGTCTCAAATAGTAAGTACTTTTTGTCTCATAAAAATATCCTATTTCTACGGGATAGCGTCGTATAACCCAAGCGAGGGAAACTGAGGGCGGAAGGTTAATCACTACATAGTATAAAACAAAGTCGCTTTTTCTGTCCCTATGTCCCTTTGTATGCTTAAATCTTTGAAACTACGCAACGGATTTTGATGCGGTTTTTTTCATTAGATAGACTGATTCAAGAGGAAGGTTTATATGTATAATACATGCATAATATAGTAGAGAAACACTGATAACTTTAGAGGTTTTTAATTTAAGGTCGTAAATAATCGCATTTTTTTGCGCTTACATTGCAAACGCTGGCTGAACCCTACGAGATAGATCAAAAGAATGTACTACACTATTGTACACCTTAAAAAGTTTTACAAAAAAGTCCGCGATGGTATACTACTGTGTCCCAAAAGTACCCGGAAATTGTAAATAAAATTCAAAGGGTAATTTTAATCTTTCAAATTAATTTTTTCCTCTTTCAATTAACTTCTATTAGAGGGAATAAACATACGCCAACGCTTCAATCAGTCCTCGATACACGTTTTATACGCTGAAATCGAGATGGCCTTCAGCACCATCTTCGTTTTTTCTTTCACCACAGTCAATGGTCTGTAATACTTTTCCCGAAACGGTAATTTAAGTTTAGAAAATAGTAAATAATCACTTGGTGCCATACCAGGTAAGTGGCGTACCTGCGAAGCGATATTAGTTGCATGTTTTGCCAAAAAGCTACGAATAATCATGGCTGTGTGAGCTGGCGCGTTATCGAGGTGCGGAAAACACGTGATTTTAATACAAATCTGGCCACAAGTCAGCCAATATGCGGTGTACTGTAGTTTTTGGTACGCTGATGTCTCTGGCTATGTGTCTTACACTCACACGACAATTCTCATCATAATTAGCTTGATATTATTGACATGAGCGTCTTTAGTTGAAGTGGATGGCCTTCCAGCCCGCCCGATAACTGTACCTCCCTCTATGAATGATTTATAATGCTCGTATGTCTGAGTTTTGGACATGCACTAATTAAAAAACACCTATTGCAACATTTTAAGAAACTTGCTGCATGAAAATTTATCAAAAACACAAAAATTTAACACAAGATCGCTGCTCAACAAAATCGGCCATAGTAAAAAAACGAAGCGACCACAAAACTTGTTTCTCATAAATGTTAATTACTCACAAAATACTCGACAGAGGTAAGATTATTTTTCACTAGCAACTAATTACAGTTGTACCAATGTAATGTAAAAAGATTTTTTTAAATATCTCTAACACGGGTCTTTAAAATGATAATTTCCGGGTACTTTTGGGACAGAATGTATGTCTATCTCTTAGGGATAACCCACAATAACCATTTTCCTTTACTTATTACGATAAAATAATGGCTTATTTACGAAAAAGTGATTTTAAGCAATACAGTATTAATCCTTATCCAATAAAGTACCATAAATAAATTGTGCATGTAATATAGATCAATATGGCCCTTTACATCATGTAATTTAAATGAATAGTTTCGAAGATATTACAGATTTAAAATGCAGGGACATAGCGGTTGCGGCGGTACCGGCCGGGGAGCGGATGGATGAACTTTTGTTATTCTTTCACGTAAAAACTACTGAATTGATTTTAATGAAACTTTACAATAATATAGCTTATACATAAGGATAACACATAGGCTACAATTTACAAGATATTCCCATGGGATAACGTCCTATAGTTCAATTCCCGCGGGATAACGTCCTATAGTTCACGCGGGCGAAGCCGCGGGCGGGCCGCTAGTTAAACATATAAATTTCAATAAAGGTAACCTGAATTGTTCTTGGAATGGGATGGAAGTAGACAAAGAATAGCTTCCAAAAAAAATTTCATATTTAAATTGAAGTTATAATTTCCTTTTTTAAAAGTGCACGTTAAAGGAAATATAAGCTTCCATAAATTTTATCCTCTTGAAATACGTATTTAACGAAGAGCAAAAAGACGTCTACAGGTCTTTGCCAAGTTGGATGGTGTCTCCAAAGCTGCGCTGCCAAGCTAAGCTCTAAATGTTTTAAGTATCTCCGAGCTCAACTAACGGAGTCTATTAAAAACAAACAGTATTAAATAACGTGCAAGAATCTTCAAGGATATTCTCTAGTTGTTTATGTTAAAGTATTATGAAAAATTATATCTTCTTTGAGGTTTAGTTGGAAAATTTTACGGAGGGGAATGTGTGTAAAGATGTTCGTCTGCGATTTAGATTGTGAATGTAAAATAAGCATTGAAATTGTTATTTATTAGTAATTACAGAGTATTTTTTATTATTATGAATTTGTAATAAGTTTTGGTTGTCTTAACAATTTAAGAAGCGACAGATATGAGCTCAAATTTTGAAATGGTTTGGTAATATGACATAGTTAATTAAAAGTTGTTGAAAAAATTAAACGCTCTTTTAAAATGACATGATTTAAAGAAAGAATAAAACTAAAATTGTCTACTTCAAACAATATTCTTTGTATTCGAAAACTATCGCAAAGAAAGTCCGCAGATCCTAAACACCAAAGAAATCCCTACAGAGATAAACCAACAACTTCCTCTACTTGAAATATGGCTCAACTATCAAAAAGAAAACATTTTAGTTGCGGCAAAAATGCAGTTTTATCTCATCCCCGGTCTACCACAGGGGAATAAATGAAAATCCCTGTTCCGGAGAATAAATGGTTCCCGTCGATTGAAACAAAGGAAGTGCAACCGCGCATTATTCCTGTAGATTAACGAGAGTGGGATCCCAGTGACACCGTCACCGCGCCATCCATATTTATAACCCGCTGCGCTAAAAGGATTTACCCCGGATTTGTCAAGGGCTCCAGTAATATGAAGAGACGCTTGACCCATTACGACAATTTGTGAGATTAAAGCTTATGAACTGAACGGTTAGGAGAGATTATATTTTATGTACCTAGGTGTGAATTGTGTTGTGGATATCACAAATTAAAAATCTTATAATTATTTATAATAATATTCTAATTGTGGTTCGAAATAAAATGTTAAATAAGATCGTGAAAAGATAGATACAAAGGCTGGAAAGTTCAAAGCTGAGTTCAACGCCTTTTCAGTCCACAGATGCAAAACCTAAAGCTGTTTGACTTACGGCTGAAATCCGATGACAGGAAAGTTTTTTCAAAAAAGCGTCTCTACTCTACGCTCTATACTCTTATAACAACACACAGTGATCAAAATTTTGTGTTGATGTGTCCAAATGCTAAATACCATTAGCTGTCAGTGTTAATGGTATTTAGCATTTGGACACATCAACACAAAATATTGTTCAATAAAGTTAGTGACTTATCTGTCAGATAACTTAGAAGTCGTCTCTTTTGCCAATAAAAAAATAAGACAGCATCACTTTTATCCAACAGATAAAACTATAGCGAAATTATAGATCAGTGGCAGAACTGGCAAGTAGACCAAGATTTATTTAGTGCCTTTTGAAACTTAATCCCTCTAGCCCCGGATTACTAGACACAATAGAAAATCTATTGTTATGCGGCACCCGAGTGCCGGTTCGGCGTTGAGTGGTTAAGAAATGGGTCGTAAACTTAAAGTAGGTTAACTTTTATAAAAATGTTTATAAAAAGTTTTATCATTTACTGTAAGAATGAAATGAGGTGGCGATATTTCCCCAAGGTTTTCCTCCAAGCAGCGGCTCCATAAACTCCTCCAACTCGTTACCTACCTATCCCTGTCTCTAAACCCATTAATTCATCCCTTCTGAGACCATAACCGCACTGTAATTTACGCCAGCACGCTTTTACGACTGTGTACGGAATATTTACGTATTCCCTAAAGCTCTTTAAACCGAAAAAATACTTGCGTTAAAACTGAACAAAAATTCCGTTGTCTATCACCCATAGTAGCTGTGCTTAGTTTGGGACTAGATGGCGCTGTGTGAATAATGTCCAGGGATATTTAGGCTACGTCCCCAGTAGGCAAACTGTTAGCGGCAGACTGAGTTTGCGGTTTATCAATTTAGTACGCCTTTCCATATAATAACAAATGAAGTGTCCATAGTTTGCTAGTCTTGCGCTCACTGTACGCAGTTTGCAGCGTTACGCGCGCCGACTATCTCAGTGAGCGGCCGACTCACAGCAAAACTAGTTGCGACGTTCGAAAATTAAATTTCAGTTCGCCACTTTGCGGCTCACTCAGTCTGCCGCTAACAGTTTGCCTACTGGGGACGCAGCCATATTTGTTTAAATAATTTTTCTATAAAAATATCAACCGGCTTAATTGCCTGTGGTTGACGTTTGAGGTCGTACGCCTAGCCTTCTAATTTGGTAAAATAATAAGCATACATGCACTCCGATTTCTGAGACGCTGTTGTCCAAAAACGTAAACCAATGACAAATAAGATCACTGATCATGATGAAAAGGAAGTTTTTTTTATACCACATCATACCAGACTTTAGGCTCATCTGATCTTCGAGTAATCTTACTGCCAAGTCACATTGCTAAGGTGACTTGGTAACGGTACGGTCTTCATGTGTGTACGAGTATATGTGCAAGAGGAGGCAATCACATTGCTAGTTATTGATTGGCTGTCTCAGTGACGGGCACGTGTCGAGTAATACTCGATAACCAATGTTTATATGCATGAGTACTTTTCACTGACTTACTCCTATAATCTTATATTAGTCGTTTGTTGTATAAGAAGTTAGAAGACGTCTGATAACTGAAACACCGAACACAACGACTGCATTAAGGTATGTGTCGACCTCAAACTTCATGAGCTAACATAAAGTACCCGTTCGCCACAAAAAATTCATGACAGGACGCATTAACATATTATCGCGTACCTATACAAAATTATACTTCGGGTCTCAACCGAAGACGATTATTATATTACTAGCAGCAGAACATGAGATGGTGCTATCCTTGTCACACGTTTAGATTTATAACACTTAAAAAGATCTTCTGTCTCCCTCCCCCAACACTCCCACAACCGGGCAACCCGCGGCGCCTGACCTCATTACGTGTTTTTGTGCCGTCCGAGTCACACGTGCGTTTTCCTTTCTAAAAATTTAAAAAAGGAAAACGCTAACGGTCGGAATCTTCAGATAGTAATAGTGATAGTTTCCTACTCAAAGGCCAAAAATAGTGAAAGTGTTACTTTTTCTACGGAAAATCCAAAAGTATTAACCAGTGAATATGATTTCAATACAGGAATCAACATGACCAATGGAAATTTTCAGGTACCCTACTTTTATTTATTTTTTGCAATTACATTTTGTAACAATTTACACAATCGAGATAAGGCCTGTGTCCCAGCAATGGGAACGTATATAGGCTGATGGTGATGATGATAACATTTTGTAACTTTATTATGTGAGTACATACTTACCAACATAATGTAGTTCATGTATATTCACATTTCAAATCAAATTAAATTAAACTGTTTTGCTAAAATACAGTAAACAAAGGTCTTGTCAAGATTATAATGTGCGTGTATTCAACCTGCATGCAGGTGTGCAAATCTACTTACATAAATTGGAAACAAAAACAATATTATTAAACATATTACATAGGTAATTTATCGTTAATTGTTACATGACATTGCACGAAGCTATGCGAACCATCACAGGGCTAATTAAATCCACTCCTCTGCCATGGCTTCCTGTTCTGGCACACATTGCTCCCCCGGATATACGCAGGCGTCATGCAGCGGCGAACGAGTGGAAGAAGTGCTGGCAAGAAATAAATGGAGAGCCGATGCCAATCCGTGGGACACTTGACGGACTGCCTCCTGAGCGACTGCCTTCTAGATCCCCTATTTGGTTGGATAGTGCGCACCAGGAATATAACCCTCAAAGCGAGTGGCGTAAATCCTGGGAAAGTTTTCAGCACGACCCGTGGAAGGGACTGATACCGGACCCTACTGTCAAACCTGCTGGTTTTGACAGTAGTCGTACTGTATGGACAAGGGTTAATCGGTTCAGAACCGGCCGCGGGAAATGTAACTACCACCTCCATAAATGGGGTCTCCGAGATGGGCCGGATTGTGACTGTGGGGCTCCAATCCAAACAATGACCCATATTGTTGAGGAATGCCCTCTCCGACGTTTTTCTGGTGGTATGCGTGAGCTCCATAACCTTACGCCGGCGGCAGTGGACTGGTTGCGGCAACTCGACATAGACGTTTGAGGATTCATGTGGAAGCCATACGAAATGATGATGACATGACAAAATGTTATTGCTATGAGTTATATATTCAGTAACATTTATAAATGAGGTCTGGGCGAGATCAGCCCGTGATGTAAATAATAATCTATAGCCTACATGGCTAAATTAGTTACCATTCAGCTATAAAAGCGCTACAAGTTACAGCACTAAAAGTGTTTAGGGATTTTGATACCACAAAATTTGTGAGGACCTACTTTATTCTTATAATGGTAGGGTACTCTTGGACTCAAGTATTGAAGTTCCATTTAAAACTACCTACTAAATCCACGCAAAGCGTGATTACAATATTGCACCACTCAAGTCGTGAGAGGTTCTTAGACTCCATGCAAGTCGTGTAGAGGATATTTCTCCACTGTAAAAGTGTCGAGGCTAACCCCACGCTAGTCGTGAAGTGGTTTTTTAGCTCCACGCAAGTCGTGTAGAGGATATTTCTCCACTGTAAAAGTGTCGAGGTTAACCCCACGCTAGTCGTGAAGTGGTTTTTTAACTCCACGCAAGTCGTGTAGAGGATATTTCTCCACTGTAAAAGTGTCGAGGTTAACCCCACGCTAGTCGTGAAGTGTTTTTTTAACTCCACGCAAGTCGTGTAGAGGATATTTCTCCACTGTAAAAGTGTCGAGGCTAACCCCACGCTAGTCGTGAAGTGGTTTTTGAACTCCACGCAAGTCGTGTAGAGGATATTTCTCCACTGTAAAAGTTTCGAGACTAACCCCACGCTAGTCGTGAAGTGGTTTTTTAACTCCACGCAAGTCGTGTAGAGGATATTTCTCCACTGTGAAAGTGTTGAGGCTAACCCCACGCTAGTCGTGAAGTGGTTTTTTAACTCCACGCAAGTCGTGTAGAGGATATTTCTCCACTGTAAAAGTGTCGAGGTTAACCCCACGCTAGTCGTGAAGTGGTTTTTCAACTCCACGCAAGTCGTGTAGAGGATATTTCTCCACTGTAAAAGTGTCGAGGTTAACCCCACGCCAGTCGTGAAGTAGTTTTTTAACTCCACGCAAGTCGTGTAGAGGATATATTTTCTCCACTGTAAAAGTGTTGAGATTAACTCCACGCTAGTCGTGTAGAGGACATTGCTCCACTCTAGAAGTGTCGAGCTAGAATGGAGACCCAGAGTGGACACCACAAGCAGACCACTGCCTGTGGTGGACGACTTACGACTACACGCAGGCTGGGACTGGATGAATCGGGCACTGCCGGGATCGTCGCAAGTGGAAAAGAAGAGAAGAGGCCTGCCTCTATCCAGGTATGGATCATTAAGGAATCATGAGGAGGGCGAGAAGTCTTTTCTACCTTCAAGCATAGCGTGTTGATCCAAAACATTGTTTACTTCACGTAAATCTAGTACATAAATCATATAAATATAATTGAAGGATAAGTAAAGTATATAATTATGATTATATCTGCCACTACTCCTTGACAAAACAGAACCGGTCGCAGGCACGTTTAACCGCACCGGCCTAGCTTGTACGATTTTATCGGATATCCAAGAAAAACTTATTTTATTTGGATCCGGAATTATTACAATTACTCAGAAAGATCCAGGATATAAAAATAATAATAATAACGCACGCTTCAAAGGATCGGGTCCCCATGGGCCTAGATTGCTTTCATTGCTCGGCTAAATGCCCGGAACTGAAATCATTACTAGTGTAAAAACTGAGACATAACATACTCGTATGTCTAGTAATAATAACAGAAGTTTCTGTACAAAGATAATCATTTTCAGATAGACATAATAATCGCAAAATTATGCATAATAATTATGATTGATATTCAATTATAAGAAAATAAAGATATTAACCCTTTCCCCGCCACGCTTTTTTCCGAAAATGGTGCCCCACACGCCACGACCATTAAAAAAAAAAATCCAAAAAATTATTAGGTTATACTCAACTCATTCAGGCAAGTAAAAATACAACGTTTCTTGATCATGTATTTTTGTCTGATATATCAGACATTGGCGTGGTGGGCACGAAAATGGTTTGTCTGATATATCAGACATTGGCGTTGAAAGGGTTAATAAGATATTAATAATAAGTGAATAGTCCGCGTTGTGACTGTGTTTAGTTATTAGACTACCGACTTTTTGTTAATAATTCTAGTGGAACCTATGTCGCTCATACAATTTATGTTAAATTGTATTTTTAAGTTCCTCAATAAGTGAATTGTATTCTTATGAGAAAAATAAAGTATCTTTAACAATTAATATTATTATTAAGATATATGTAGATACGGTTAAAAACAACAAACAGATCATGTGTTCGCACATCTTCAGATCTGTTATTTCCGAGATTCGTCGAAATCTATCGTTTTCGAAATTTATGTCGGAAAGAAAAGTTCTGATTTTATCATCAGAACGATAAGATACGATAGAGCCCCGTTTGGAACGCAAACTCGAGGCGCTTTAAACTTCAGGGGGGTGCCGCAGCGCGGAGCATCAGTGGTTAAGCCACCAAGGGTGCGGCTAGTGACGCCGAGAGGCCACCACTCCACCTGCGCGACATCACAATTAACTGTCATAATTATGTGATCACTGACTTGTCTGACGACTGTGCAGTCTTATGATTAGATGCATACATATAAAGAAGAATCTGTAGAAGTATCTTAAGTTCAAGACAATTACTGTTACGCGGAAACTTATGTCACAATAAAGGACAAATTTAATTATGTACAATAATATTAAATTTATTAAAGTGGCACATTTCACAATTCTTTACAAAATGGAAGCTTATGGCACAGTCCATACGCTGATTATTAATTTTATGGCAAATTTTCATAATTTACTAAAAATTTAATATGTTACTCGCATCTCTAACGCTCTGATACGAATTACTTATTTATAATAAATCGTCCATTCTAAATTACAAAAACCTTCTTTGTAATTTAGTGTATAGTTTGGAACATCTACGCAACTCAGGACTACTGGCAGTTAATTTATTTATTTATAAAAACTTTATTGATCAAAAAATCAGGGTACAAATTCTGACTTGACAGTAGAAGCATTCTCTACTAGTTAACGTTTGGGGAAAACGAAAATCGAAATGCTTTAATGCGGCAAAAATTTGTGTCTTGCAATCATCACTATAATGAATTTAACAAATGATCCTTTTTCTTAGACAGTTAGTTATGTGAACCACATTTATAGTTATGTCTAACTACAATATAATTATTATTATTATTATATTTTTAGAAATATAATAAGGCATTAAACATTTAAATAAATATTTCTATTCTATTCATGGATTTATTTTTCTACTTGTATTATTTACTACTAAAATCGAATAATCGATAACATAAGCTTGTGAAGAAAAATTAAAATAAGAAATGATACTGTCACTATGTGTACTTGAACTAGAACTAAACAGTGTTGTGAAAATAGATAATACCGCAAAAACGTTCCGTTTAAAAATAACTACAGGTTTACAAAATCTGTAATTAACACAAGAAATACGTTAAATATACACTTAGGTATTTTGCTGAATGTATTGGCTTTTTGTCCTCTGCATTTTGCATTTCCAGTCGTTTATTCGTTAATTACATATAACGTTAAAATTCTTAGTCTAACATTTTTCAAAAATGAAAATGATGAAATTGGCAAGTAAACATAAAAAAAAAAAAAAAAAAAAAAAAAAAAATTGGCTATCCCTTGGACAATGACCTCATAGCAGACAGATAGCCCTAAACTGGGCATGGCTTGTGCTATGGTTGCCAAATTTGCCAAATATCGGATGAAAGTTCCTTACATAATTTGTTATTTTTGTATTATTATTTTTAAAATGTATACTTTTATTATACATAATAAAACACTCAGGCCGATAAAGGCTGTACCGTGCGGATTTTGATCCCGCGATCTCTGATGTAGTGGTCGACTCCTCAAACATTACAATGAATCTATGTATATATATATCTATGTACGCATTTAACATCAGATCAAGCTATATACATATTAGATAGATAATCTTTACTGGTGAATGCAAATCATAAAATTTGTCCCAATTTGTATTACAATAATATTGTGATACAATACATACACTAAAATATACAAAAAAATGTAACGTAGGTTGGATCATTCCTTGTCTAATGATTGTATAAATCGCCTAGCTATTAAAGGCATATAAACATATAGACTGGCTTCACCAAATCACCACCCAGTGGTTTATTTTGAAAAATATAATAATATTATATTATATAAAATATAATATATCTATAAAAGATTACTCCGTGTACTTGATAAGTCATTGCCTTTGATCAAACAATACAGACCATTATCATAATGAGACATTTAATAATTACAATAGATTATTTGATTTGATGGAGACCTCGTAACCTGAGGCCTTCCATTCATCATTACTTATAGTGCCGTATATTCGCGGCAATAATATTATATTTATATCAATTGCTGAATATTAAAAACTACGTATACAGAACCTGTGGTTCATTAAAGGACACTTTTATATTGGGTTAGTAAAAAAAAAAAAAAAATATTTTATATACAATATGATATTGCCATCAATTGAAATATACATAATGCGTATTCGTATCTCACAGTCCTCTGTCAGCTTCTGCATCCACCTTACTTCTTCTTATCTTACCGGTATCTTACCGGTGTTGGTTGGAGCGATCCCTCGATTGTCTTCTTCTTCTTTATAATAAAAATGTCCTAGTATGTCATGTACATAAATAATAGTGATTTCGCTAAAGCCATATTCGGTATAATATGATTCATTTAAAAGACATATTATTTGACTATGCCCTAGGTTTACAAAATTAACTTATCTTTTATTTTCAATTGTTTATCTTAATATTACAATGATGCTCTAAACATCTGCTAGTAATATAATAATCGTCTTCGGTTGAGACCCGAAGTATAATTAAGAATCAAACGAACTTACCTAGTGTAGTTTGATTCCAATTATGCGAGGGTCTCAACCGAAGACGATTATGTCGTCCCATCCCGCCCAACCCGACAAACAATTTATAAAAATAAAAGCTAATCCATTTACCGACACACAAAAAATTTACTTTGAAATAATGAGGTCAGGCGCCGCGGGTTGCCCGGTTGTGGGAGTGTTGGGGGAGGGAGACAGAAGATCTTTTTAAGTGTTATAAATCTAAACGTGTGACAAGGATAGCACCATCTCATGTTCTGCTGCTAGTAATATAATAATCGTCTTCGGTTGAGACCCTCGCATAATTGGAATCAAACTACACTAGGTAAGTTCGTTTGATTCTTAATAATCACTGTAATTGATCTAACACGGAAATTTTTTTCCACTTTTAATGCAACCTTAGATCTCCTCGTTGAAGGCAACAGTGACCCCGACGTTATATTATACTGCGTTATAATTAAAGTACCCAAGTCAAAATCCAACAAATACTTTCATTCATGCCGAGTCATTGTAATGTCAGCCCTGGTCCGCACGTAACTGCAGTGATGGAAGACGCGCGTGCTAATTAGACAGACGTGCAGCCACAGGCACTGTCATCCAGATGCCTGATCACGGCGTAATTACAAGATCCATCTCGGCTTTCACCGCCAGACTTCATTATTTTTCATGAATAATAACTCGACCGTGACTTTGTAAAATAAATAAGCATGTTATGCAGAAAAGGTTACTTCTTTTAAAGGTTAAGTTGGCAGATAGAAAGCGACAACTACGGTCTATGTGCCATCAAGACACTTTTTTCTGCAATTCCGAAGAATCAAAACGTTGCTAATTGGAAACTTTCAGTCTCATCCTTTACTTGACTTTTAATTAACATTCTTTATCTCTTTCTTGAAAGAGAAATGATACCTATCTGGTATCTTTCGCTCTACTCAGTGTGTGCATCTTTAGGCTGCGTCCCCAGTAGGCAAACTGTTAGCGGCAGACTGAGTTTGCGGCCTATCGATTTAGTACGCCTATCCATAATTATATTAGAAATGGAGTGTCCACAGTTTGCTAGTTTTACGCTCACTGTACGCAGTTTGCAGCGTTACGCGCAAAATTCGGAGTAGATTTTATCACAAATTACAATTAACGTCACATACCTGTTGTATTAAAAATCATGTTATAACTTATAACAAAATCATAATATATGTTAGTTAGCTGTGTGTAGCCGATATTTATGTTTTCCCCAGCTTGAATTTGGGGTCACGTTAAAAGGTATATAATTTTGTGATTTTAAAGAAGAGTTAAACATTTCGGCTTTACGAACATCAAAACAAAGCTTGATTCCACCGGACTAATCCACCGTTGACAAATCACCACCTTAACGCCAAGGATGCTGCTTTGCAAGGACATGTTATGTACCAAAAAGCACTAAATAATACGCGACAAATTTTCAGAGAACCCTCGAAATGTTACAAACGTCGTGCTACAAGTATCGCCGTTACAACTTGCGGGTCTTGTATTTCTGGTGGCTGGAGCCCTCAGAGGATCTAGGGGAGAGGACCCCTCTGGTACGCACCGTTGCCATGGCAACCGCGTGTTATTGGCTCCCCGCAACGCTCCTAACTGCGCCTGCCTACCGCGCTGCAACGGAACTTTGTTCCTGACAACGATATGGCTCACTCGTCTCTCTGTGGGATGTCTTCCGGGTGACCGGGTTTGGCTCGCAGCCTGAGTCTCGCAGATTGCTACATTCCGCGACTTTGTTTAAATTGCAGTAATTACTATTGTTAAAGTAATCAATATGACGTTTAGGGGAAATTGGGCTACGTTTCCTTAAACGTCCTATTGATTACTTTGTACTTGTTCAAACAAACTTGACGAATACATTAATGTTGCCTTTAATCTTAGAATATCTTCATTTGAATTGGCGCTTCATTGTTTCCAGTGACCTACTTTTAAGGTTTTCTACTGTTATTTGGTAGGGTTTTCTACTTCATATAATAATTTCGGTTAGTCACAAAGTGACATTAAAGCTGTTCACGTGTCAAGCACAGATTATGTAATAAGTACCTGCTATTCAAATGAAACTTTCTAGGCATTATCCTATAATAGCCTCCGTGTATCAATTCTTCTACTCATAAAGGTTAGCCAGCCGGGCCGTTATCTTGCAAATGTTTCTTTGACTAACTGTCGTTACGGACACAGTTTATTCGGACACAGTGTCCGAATTGACACTTTTTAATTTTAATATTTTTTCACTGTCGATTCGGACACAGCGATATAAATAGCTATTTTGTACAGTCAGATAAAAAATCTTTCTACGATTTCTTTTCGTAATAAAAATAAAGTCTCAACGTAGCCTTCTACACGAAGCTATCGGTAATGTTTCTAAAGATGACTGGGTCAAATGTGTGAGGCGTGCAGAGGAGAATTATAGGATTAGGATTTAGCTAAGGCAATTTTAAAAGATCAGAGAATACAACCTCAGGTAATAAATTTACACGAAGATGACAGCGCTCCTGACCCGTGGTACAACTGCGATGTCCAACTGGTTGTGCCACGGGGAAGTAAAGTTACCCATGGTTCAACTGGTTGTTCTATGGGGAAATATCTTTACCAATAGTTCAACTCGAGTGAGTTGATCTTTCCTTGGTCCAAATAGTTATACTACTGGGAATCGCTACCGACCCGTGGTCCAACTGCGATTTTCAACTGTTTTACCATGGGGCAGTAAAGTGACCCATGGTTCAACTGGTTGTTCTATGATTGTTGTGGTTGTCCCCCTTTAATCCTTGATTCAGAATACTCAGCAAAGGGTACCAGGGCAACATGACCTTAGTGGAGTTATTTAAAAAGTTTACATTATCCAGAAAAGTTTTGTTTGATGAAAGAAGATTGCATTTGCCCGCCATTCCTTAATAGATTTTCAGACACACATTCGTTAAAAAAATTCCACTTTGCTGAGAATTCTGAATCAAGGGAGAGTTTTTTTTTTCTTGGTCCAACTCCCTGTAATACAACTATCAGGGAGATGGATCATGGGGACGCACAACAATCATAGAACAACCAGTTGAACCATGGGTAACTTTACTTCCCCGTGGCACAACCAGTTGGACATCGCAGTTGTACCACGGGTCAGGAGCGCTGTCATCTTCGTGTAAATTTATTACCTGAGGCTGTATTCTCTGATCTTTTAAAATTGCCTTGGCTAAATCCTAATCCTATAATTCTCCTCTGCATGCCTCACACATTTGACCTAGTCATCTTTAGAAACGTTACCTATAGCTTCGTGTAGAAGGCTACGTTAAGACTTTATTTTTATTAAGAAAAGAAATCGTAGAAAGATTTTTTATCTGACTGTACAAAATAGCTATTTATATCGCTGTGTCCGAATCGACAGTGAAAAAATATTAAAATTAAAAAGTGTCAATTCGGACACTGTGTCCGAATAAATTGTGTCCGAAACGACAGTTAGTCGTTTCTTTACTTCTAAAAAAGACAAATTTGTGTTCTAACGACGATTTGCCTGGAAATCAAAGAAACCCTAAGAACAATGAAACATGCTGCAGAAATACTAACAGCGATAGACTTCGAACCTGCCTACCATCTGAACTATGAACAAAATATCTACAAAGAACGTGCAACGGTATTGAAAGCCAAAAGCATTCCTACCATTTGAATGTGATGTCATTCGTATCGGGATGCTAAGGGGATGCAGGACGATTCTATGACGCACAATATTTTTATTCAGGAACAGGCACATTGTGCCGTTCTTTGTGCCTGGCCTTTCAACCGTGCACCTGTGCTCTTGTGAACCCTTTACAATTGTACAAGTAGATATTTCGCGAACGTTGTGTCATTTCGTTTATCTTCGTCGCTATTTTTTTTTCACGCGTATGAATATTTCGTTACATTCTCTATGGTAAATAAGGAACGCTTTTTTGAAAAGAAGAATACTTTCCATAAAGTGGAAAGATGTTTCAACAAGTGTTTAGGTGCAAAACTTTACATAAAAGTTTTTTGAAAAATACTAGCGCCCGCTTTGCGGTGGTGCCCAAACTGGTTCACATTATAAATATCGTCATAATGATTGGCTTGATCTGACGCTTTTGTTTTGTCATATTTTGTGTCACAGGGTCATCCAATCCCAATTTTTGTCATTTTTCACTTGCTTTCATAGTCTGAATTTTCTCTCCTCGATTCACGAGATTGTTTTACTTAAAAATTGTAATGCGCTGTCAATCATTGTTACTTCTTTTCCCTGTGTTTTACAGGAAAAACAAAGCATAAATCTCCGAAGCTTATTTTTAGTGTACACCTGCGTAGGTGAAGTGGATTGATTTGATTCGATTTGATCCTATAAAATAGTCGAACTTTTCCGTATAAACATCGATCACTAATAAAGAACTAGATACACAATGCCATGCAAAAGTCGCCTCAAAACGGTCGAAAATCTAGTTCTTTCTCTTTCTCGCAAAATTCTAGATGGAATAATGTTAACTCAACCTTACGTGCAATGCGTGAAGTTGTATTTCGCAAAGCTATTACGAGTGCTCGCGCTCGACGAATCACAGTGCGCCAAATACCATAAAAATTTTACGACCTAGGCTCGCCGCAAGGACAGGGAACGGGGTGGAGTCGAATTGTTCAAAAGTATTTTTTTGTTTTTATTGTAAATATTGGTATGGGATTTTTGGAATGGGTTTATTTTAGTTTTAGTTACACAGTCACAACATTTATTTATTAATGAAATAAATATACACAGATATCATTAATTATGTATTTATATTAAAAATTGAAAAAAATAATAATAACATTAAGTGAGTCACGCTCAGAGGTCACACTTATACTATTTTCACACCTTTATATAAATTATATTATAATAAATTTATTTCAGAACTTTAAGCACCACAACATACATTAATACAATGATGAACATAATGTAACATAATCCTTTGTATTTCCCCTCCTCATTAAAATTTCTATAAGGAGGGCCTCTTATATCGACTCATATGGGATAAACTCCAATAAAATCTCACATGTTAAATTTATTACATCCACTAAAAATTTAATTTATTATAATATGTTTGTATAATATTTACTTTTAAAAAAGTACCAAAGTCTTATTAAACAAAAAAACAATACAGTTGTATTTTAATAATAAAAAAAATTTACAAACAATAGCGTCTCCACGGATTAATGGAACCGAGTAAACGAACATAACCCAAACAATTTAAGTGGGCTTGAGGTCTTTACAATTGAGTTGCGTTATAACTACTGGTATTTATTTCAATTTAATTTTTAAAAATGATATTACGATGATTTTTTAATAAAAGTGATAATAATAATTAATGATAATATTAATACTTCCCGAAAATATGAAAGTCCATCCTTTTTTTTCGTCTTGGATGGGTGATTTTTGCACTTTTAAAAGGAGCATTTAGGCATGTTTATTGTCGGAGCGTTCGAATGCTACTAAGATAAAAGTCCACCTAAATGTTGATTTTAGGAGCTCTTTCGGTGAGGACACTTTTGGCCGCTGATTGTGTATCTAGTTCTTATTAGTGATCGAAGCGTATAAAGCTCAATGAAATCAAGCAATAAAACCGATAGGATTTCCTGATAAAATGTTTAATCAGATTTGTTCAATTGGTTGGTATGATTCCTTATTATCAAACTTCTATATTTCGTATTTCTTCGTTTTTGAGAATAAGAACTTAAGTCGCACGCAACGAGAGACGAGATATTTGGTATAGTAATAGTTTGAGAACTGGATAGTGACTAAGGCTTCTTTTAACCCTCAAAATAATATTTTCCTCCGGTATAACATCGTATAGTAAAAGCCACTAAACCACATATATACTAGTGTGTGTGCCAAGTCAGAACTTCTTCCGTAGGATAATAGAATTAGTATGGGTTCTACCACCTCAACTTGCCCTATTGTAGTCAGTAACGTAGTAAGTCTTTGTTGGTAAGTTTATGGGTGGAATGTTTTTCGCGTAACTGTCCCAGCATGAATAATGCAGCGAGGGCGCTTGTAAGTCCTGTCCGGAAGTCAGGAGCAGGGACATAATTACCGAAGTTCCGCCCGACTCGTGACGTCAGCAGGCGGAGTTATGCCCGCATTGAAGAACTCAGAACACTGGCTTTTTCAAATGCATACTGTCTTTGAAGGAAGTTTTGCTTTGAACTTTTGTTTGTGTTTGAACGAGCCATTGTTCTAATTGTTTTTGGGAACAAATTAAATGACCACCAAAAAAACACAATCGTTACCCAAACAGCCTCATCCAATATAAATATAATATGTACAAATAAACGAAACCTGTACCAAAATATTTCGGGCTATTTAAGTCATGCCTGCACTACAAAAACTTTTCGTAACCCAAAAAGGCCACGCGTGCACCAAATTTTAACTAGCAAAGTTTTGTGTCATTCTTACCCAAATATATCATTACGTTTGCCATAAAATGTATTCATTTAACCAAGTATATTAAATTGATTGATAAGATTTGTGTTAGGTTCGGTTAGAACTGCGACCACTAAATGCACGAGCCGAGCGAGCGTAGCGAGCTTGCCGCGGCAGCGGCCGGCGAGTGGCAGAACTGAATTCTACCCATTTTACTTGGTCGGGACAGAGAGAAAAAGATTTTGTTTATTTACTATCAATCGTCAAATGGTATATAGTATCGGTAAATCTTAAGAACTTCATTTATATTTTTTGGGTATACAATGATTTTTGTACGCATTACTTTAGTTTATTAGGATAAAAATATGTAACATATTTGGATGAAATTTTTAAATACAATGCGAGTACAAATTTGGTGTACGCGTGGCCTTTTTGGGTAGCTCAGCGATTATTCTGACGATACTTACGTTTTTTAGGTTAGCAGACTTAACGTTTATTGGTGATCATTTCATAATAAAATGGGGATTAAATTCTGGTAAGTACTTAGGATTTCTTGGGCGTTATAGTTCATTATATCTGGTGGTTGCTTAAACCTAAGCCATTGTTTTTTTAATAAAAAAGTATGAATTTGCAAAAAAACGTATGAATATCGTGTTTATCCGTTGTTTGACAGCGATAGTACAATATGCTTAGTTTGGAGCTAGATGTCACTGTGTAATTAATTGTTCGTCTATTCCGGATGGAGCTCGAAGTCATTACATACATACATACATACATACAATCAGGCCTTTTTCCCGCAGGGGTAGGCAGAGACCAATTCCTTCCATCTGCTGCGATCCTGGCACACAACTCTCGCTTCTTCGACATTCATTAATCTCGTCATACATGCTCGTCGGTTTAGGGTACTTCGGACCTGACCTTTCTTTAGGACATCGCCTATTTGGTCATGGAATGTCCTTCTAGAATTATCCCTGGCGTAAAGGACAAGGTCACTAACAAATACAAAATATAACCAGTCAAAACGACATCAAAGTACTTCCTGAATGACATGATTCATTTTTGCCCAATTTATTCAATATCCGCTTATCCATGCTCCACAGACAACGTTAAATCGTATCTAATTGAATTTACATCCCTAAATACTGTAAAACCAGATTTTTTAATAAAAACGTCCCTCCATTGGTTTAATTAAGCTCGTTTGCGTCACTCCAATCGGAAATAACGAGGTATTTCTCCAAGCGGCGTTCGTAACAACGCTTTGTTACTGATTTCGCTATAAAATTCACAAAGACTGGAATGTGGCTAAATGGCCTGCTTAATAACAGGCAACTTAACCAGCCTGGCGCTAAATAAACAGGCCATTATCTAGTCTGACTCAGGGTTTCAACGAGCTCTTCTTCTTGTCTTTTAATGTTGTTGGCGAACCACAAAGAAACAACGTAGGGTCGATTTGGTATAAATGGCATTATTATAAAGATCTGAGATATCTAGATAACTATCATGAGAGCGTTATTTCTAATTTTGTATTTATGTATCTTTATTTGTGCGTGTTTGGACAACAGACAACATGGACTATTAAACCAAGACCTAATTGTCGGAATAGAAAAATAATTTAACATTAGAATACCTTATAAAACACGTTTTTTATTACTCCTCCATTACGTACACTTACTGAGTGACATAAACTTTGCAAATAATTCGTTAGAAGTTTATTTTTAATCAACAACTACTTCCGAGAACTACAAATCCCTATTAAGTATACCAATAAGCACTATTTAAACTATTGAGCGCCGCAACGTTGAATTTAACTTAAATACATTCCTATTTACACCTAACAACATCCTTTTCGTCCGCCACTTTCCTGGTTAACCACATTATACCAAAGGAACCGCGTTGCAATGGTTCCGTATTTCTGTTTTCTGTGCTCACTGCGAGCCAGAGATGGATTTGGAGTTTTGGACTGAAATATAATACTTTTGCATAAATGCGAAAGGCTGTGACGATGATTGTATGGATGGATGTCTATCACTCATTCATGAAAACTACTAACGTGTTTCATCTAAATCCGCGTATGCACATACCTGAATAACAGGCTACAATATAACGTAGTGTAGGTACCTATAATTTATAATTAAATATAAAACCAAGTGTTTTCAGATTTAAAAGTCATACTATTTCTGTAGATGCGAAACATTGTGTTTTTTTTCCTGCATCCTTAACTTACTTAATGTTAAGAGGGGGATATTATTACGTATTTTAAGGATTCTTCGGCAGGAAGCATCGTTGGTTGAGTCTAAAATCTTCAGCTATCTCAATTCTAGTGCATTAATTTTGTATATGTGTATCTCTCAAGATACATTTTGTTAGGAGTAAATAAATAAAGCCTGTCTTTTACTGCCCTTTATTTCAATTTTACAAGCACTCACATTATCAATACGGAGCTCACAAAACGAGAAGAATTATAATTATGACACAATCATGATTACCAATCAACAGGCGTGGGGTTCGCCTGCACCTCAGGCCCTGAGTCCTTCCCGCGGCCCTGCAATGTTCACAGACGTTAATTCCGAGCACTAGACTACATTGTGTCACCGCGCTGAGAGCTCTTCATTACAGCCAGTCGCTGGGGAAACGCAATTTCCCCACCGAGTGCGAACTGTGACATCTAGTGATGTTACGTAATGAGAATCGTATTATCGACATCATTTTCCACTATCTAACTATTGACTCTAATGGAACCACAAATGGAACCCTAATTTTGTAAGTGATTTTAGTATGTTTATTGGTTTACGAAACATAAATTCTTTCATAAAACATAAAGCATTAACATAAAATTATAAAAGCTTGGACTTACCCAATCGATAAATTCATATAGACACTTATGTCTTAATGTGCTTCGCACTGTAATCAAGTAGTATAGCTTTCCAACAGTGAAAGATTTATTAAAATCGATTCAGTAGTTTCGGAGCCTATTCAACAAACAATCAAATCTTTCATCTTTATAATATTATATTAGTATTAGTATAGAAGATCATTGAAACGTGTTGATTACATACATACATTTATATTCAAATTAACTACAAAATCTCGGTCGTGGTCTCGGGGTCCTGGATTCAAATCTGATCTGATTCTTATTTTAACTACAAAATCTGAACTATCTATGATATAAAGAACCAATAATATAACCTAAGCCTTAATCGGAACAGCATCACGTGCATAAAACAGCCGGGCAATCTTATAAAAACGTTTTCCATCGGGCGCAGTAGGTAATATCCCCTCGATTATTGCATTACCTCGAAACGTCACAGCGTCTACCTTCCCTGCACTCGCCGAAGCACCCTCTTCCATAACTAAATGAACAGCAGTGAAACGGCTCTACAGACGATCTTTGTTACAGCTAGGGCCTACAAATACTAAGAATTCGCTTTATGAACAAAGTTACTTCAAAACCAAATAAATTGAAGAAAAAAAATCACGTGCAAAGTATTTTTTGTAATACCTACTTTCAGGAATTTTATTACCAAAAAGACTTAAATTGTGTATCGTTTCAGAATATAAGAAAATAAATTTATTTTAGCACAATTTAAACTACTTTGCTACGTACCTAATACGTATAGGAATTATAAGCATTACGATTAGGCTGCTAGTTTGTGCACGAGCACCATAATTACTATCCAACTACATCTGGGGGCACGGCAGTGCCCCCGCCAAGTCGAGCGCGAAGCAAACACTGCCGTACCATCCTTTACTGGAACCATTTCGCCGCATTTTCAGGCCCCTATTTGAGAACCTCTGGATAAGACCAGAACGCAGAAATTTTCGTCATCCAGTAAGCTATAATCACATACTTAAAATCCAAAATTTCAAGTCTGTAAGTCATTTAGTTCCGAAGTTAAGCGAAAGCAAAGTTTCGCATTTATGACAGACACTCACTGACTCATTCACTCACTCACTGATGATCATCATAATAGAACTAGTACTTCCCATAAACTCAGAGAGCTGAAATTTGGTACAGAGTTAGGGTTTAATGGCCACATAAAGGGAAAACTATAAAAACTAGTATATTAGAAGATCTGGAGTACCTGGTGACCCTGATTAGAAAACACAAGAGCCCAACCAAACTATTAGAGATCGACATATACCGCCTTTACAAAAAATACTCAACTTGGTGAGCCGCTTCATTTGGTGGTGGTGGGGGGATGGGAGGGAATAGGGGGATGGTTGGGGGAGTGGGAGGGGGGATGAGGGAAAAGGTGATGGGAGGGATTAGGGGATGGGGGGAAGGGCAGGGGAGAGGGATGGGGGGGGAGGGGATGGGAGGGGAGGGGGATGGGAGGGTGAAGGGAGATGGGAGGGGGGACGGGAGAGGGAAGGGGATGGGAGGGGGAGGGGGGATGGGGATAGCATATGGGAGAGGGAGGAGGGGGGATGGGAAGTAGAAGGGGTATCGGAGGGGGACGGGATGTGGGAGGGGGGATAGGAGGGGGAAAGGAGATGAGAGGGGGGATGGGAGGGGGGTGGGAATGGGTGTGGGGATTGGGATAGTATTGGGAGGAGGAGGTGGGGGGGATGGGGATAGTAGTACCTTATCAATCCTATCCAAATGACTTAGAACAGGACATAGGCTAAAAAAATCTCACGGGAAACGTCTCATTCCCGCGGGAATAACCATTTCGAAACGGCTGAACGGATTCAAATGAAATTTGGCACATGTATAGTTTATAACCTGGAATAGGGCATTGGCTTTTAAATTCTTACGGGAATAGTCTCATTCCAAATAGATACAAAATAAATCAATATGCCCACGTTCCTACAAAAAGAAGTGAAATCCCACCAAAAACATTCTGTAAAAAACTAGCCAAGTCTCGATGGAGCTGCTTGTTTATCTCTAAAAAGTAATCAAATCTAGACATAGTCGTGCCAAGTCTAAGGTTCCTTACTGCGATTTCTTTATTATTATAGTTAATGTTGTGTGACTTGGCCGTTGAAGGGTACACAAGGATACAAAACCAGGTGCTCCATTACTCCATTGCACCAATCTGTCATTGTTTGTAATGTAATGTAATGTTATATCTGTTGTAACTACCTATGTTTGTTAAGCGAGATAATAGCCCATACTGGTATTGGTAATTGGACGCTAGTGTCTCATTTGGCCCTTCGAAGTTGAGTTGCAGGTCCGTTTGGCCGTCTGGCCCTTCAACGGCCAAGTCACACAACATTAACTATAATAATAAAGAAATCGCAGTAAGGAACCTTAGACTTGGCACGACTATGTCTAGATTTGATTACTTTTTAGAGATAAACAAGCAGCTCCATCGAGACTTGGCTAGTTTTTTACAGAATGTTTTTGGTGGGATATAATTTACTCTACATCGCTATACCGTTGGGCATAATAATATTATTTTACGTATAGTATCATAGTTTCAGTACCGTCCGAGAGCTATTTGGGCGGCAGGTTAAACAATTCCTACCACCAACCAGACCAGACTTGCCAAGTTAGGTGAGTATAGACAAGTTTAATATTCTTCACCAGTGGTTTCTTCACTGCTTCGTCCAACACTGTTGTCTCACTGCAGAGAGCACCAAGCTTTTACGTATTCTTGTAATTTATTATGGTGCCGTGCTCCGAGCGGCAGCATTTTTCACTTGGGCAATTCCGCCGCCGCCCAATCATTGCCTAGAGTGTATTTTTTATTTCACTCGCCCATTTCTATAGCTATCGTAAGGACGAGGGGACCTACGTATGCGTACTACTAACTGGACCCGAGGGAAAGATTGTAAGTTGAAAGCGTATGTAGACTGATGAATGGATTGGAAATGGAGTCGCAGAAAAGAAATTGACCAGCGGAAATATATTTTTTCGGTCAGTTTAAAAACTTGTTTAAAGAAAGTGAGGGGAAAACTATCACGTCATTTGACACTTGATAGTACGTGATATCACTACCACCCATACAAAACTGTGACTAGAGTCACAGATGTGTTGCCCAGGCCGCCTTAAGAAAAGAATATGAAGGAGAGGGCTTCCTCTCTCCTCCATATTCCTTTATATGGAGCTGCCCCATATCCCTTTGACTATGGGGGATGGGCAGGAGGAAAAGGTGATTCGGGTTTCTGGCACTCTCACTCACTAAACAAAGAGCCATCAAGTAGCAAAGCCACTCCACATGCGTCAGTATCGTTCTTATCTGTGGTATAATGTTAATATTACATTTAGAACGGTTTTCTACGGATTTCTAAAACCACATTCACGTTGTCTTACAGTACCTCACTCACTGGTAAACACGATATGTAAAAGTTTATAATATTAATTGACTTTTAGCTATGTAGTTCAGTGGTAATAGCTATCATTAATTATAACGATAAAAATCTATATCTAGAAATATCATTTGAAATAACATAAACATTGACACTTGTCCCAGTCGTATATTTCTGAGTTCCATATTCCACATCATTATTTAACTGCATTTATATGGAGAGTGGACGCAATATCTTGCGGAATATCCATAATATACATGTGATAAAATAGTATCCGGAAATAAGCTCATAAATGTAAATTTTGCCAAACATAAAGTTTTATAGCGGCTCCATCGTCGCTTCCGTTGCAACCCTACTTTAGTTGGTTCGTAGAGCAGGGTTTTATTAGATGGATATACATAAATGCACTTAGTTCAGGAAGATAAGAAAATGTACACAAACAGGACGAAGGGAAAATATAGATAGCAATTAAAACTGTAAATAAATTTTCTTAAAGGAAAATCCTTCAGGAAACAACTGTGTGACTTTTAAGACTGTTACACAAATATATCGGTGTCTTTATCGCAAACTTTATGTAGCGTATAAATAAATATTGGACGACATTTACATACAGCAATTTGACCCAAAGTTGCTTGAGCACTTGTGTTATGTGTAACAGAAATAGGTACCACTTTATTCTTAATACAAATAAAGATCCAGACACAAACAAAACTGTCCATCGCTTATGTGTTTGTCCTGAGTGGGTTGCGAACCCTCGACCCTTGGCGCATCGGGCAAAGTCGCTACAAAATGCGCCATCGATCTAGTCAAACGGATACGTGTGCGATAATTATGGGGATAGTCTTTCGACAAACTTATCGAATACTCCTCACATAAATTAGAATTCAGTTTACAAATGCAAAGAAACGCCGTCCACTTTGTAGCAAAATGCTTACAAACATTTACGTAATAGTCTTGGAAATTGCAGAAAATATCCTTTGGTATCAAAAAGAATCATATCAGCAATGCCGCGAATAATAGAATTCCGATATCCTCCAGAGCTCCCTAGCCGGCGCGCTTTGCGGAATTTCCCCTATATTCCCGATAAAATTCTTCTAGAGGACCTGCAATTGACGTATACTTGGCTCGCCCTCTGAAGATAATTAAAATCCATTGGCCTAGTTCAAACTTTTCTGTGGTAGTAAAAGTATTTTTACAATTTATTTTTAAATCAGGTTTCTCATTTGATTGTTGAGTTGATGGAAAGATACTTTTAAGGTATCAATGCACTAAGAAGAAGAATGCACTTAGGAGATCCCTTAGTTTTGATCTTTCAGCCTTTGAACTTTAAGCTGCCAATAACTGACTGAAATCCCACCAAAAACATTTTCATGTAAAATGTTGCCAAGACGAGACCATAATATAACTCGCAATGTCAAAAGTTATCAGATCTCATGTAGAGCCGAGCTTCTAACTCTACTCTACAATGCATAACTTCACAAACTCTTCACCTAGTCAAAATATGTCGCTTGGAGTTAGAAGTTCGGCTCTACATGAGATCTGATAACTTTTTGACATTGCGAGTTATAATTATGGTCTCGTCTTGGCAACATTTTACATGAAAATGTTTTTGGTGGGCTACATTTTTCTACAATAATAAATGTACTCACGGACTGATGACGTGCATGTGCTGTATAGAGGCGGAGGGGCGTGAAGGGCGGCGCGCGGGCGGCAGCGGCGCGTGCGCAGGCGGCCCGTACAGCACCGGCTGCAGCGACAGCGACCCGCCCAGCGACAGCGAGGGGGGGCTGGACAACCTGCGGAAATATGCACAATATGTTAAATCATCATCATCATACCAGCGTATTCTCGATTGCATCCAGTATGGAGCTTCAGGGTCCGCTACGACTATGATACTAGATTTGACAAGCCTGGTTATTACAATGGAGCGATTGCCATCTGACCTTCGTAACCCTTACAAGGAAAACCAGACCTACTTGGAACATAGTCGGGACCAATGGCTTAACGTGCCTTCCGAAGCACGGAAACATCACTCTTTTCAGACATTCAGGTGATTCAAGCTTGCAATGTCCTAACCAAACTGAAAACAATCACACAGACAGAGTGATGTTCCCCGCGGGATTCGAACCCACGACCTCCGGGTTTAAAGAGCCCAACGCTCTTACCACTGTTCCACGGAAGCAGTTACCGTATGCGCAATATGTTAAATAACTCAGAGAAATTGATTATTTCCAACAGTTACCAAATAGAGGAGGAGTTACTGAATTGTTTTGAAGCTTAGTGACTTCGAGTATCAATGATTAGTTTGGGCTCTGTGACGCAGGGTGATTACACACTGTGACATACCGTGGACGTAAGTACTCTGGGAAACCTTAGCTAAGTTTGAAAATAACGAAGCTCCGGTTAGTTTTAAACTAAGCGAAGCTTCACCTTCGCAGCTTCGTAGAAAGTATGTTAACCTTTTAGCTATACATATTTTTCGTGTATACCAAACCCATCGTCTAAATATTCAAAGTGATGTACCTATTATTTACAAAAAAAACATTTTATGTTGTTGACTGTAACTTATACTGAATTTCAGAGCCAGTTTCACTGCTGTCACATAAGTTCCTTGTAATCTATCTGTTAGATAACAATTATGACGCTATCTCTAATGCCAGTTTTGAAAAAAGAGGACAGCGTCATTTATATCTTGACAAATAAATTACAAGGAATTCATATGAAAACGGTAAACCCTACTGGCAAAATATGAAAAACGCAGTAATTTCCATTTCAAAATATACTATTTAAATAGCGTAATTAGTACATATTATTATAAGAACAAAACCCGCAAGATATGAACAACTTTGTCACGTGGAAAGTGCACCCCGGTGCACTATTGTGGGCATAAATCAATTAGCATCTCGAATGCAACTTGCAAACTAAGTTTCTTGCTCAAGCGTACTATTTTGAAAATCTCATTACCTTTGCGAAATGAACCTTATCTCAGATCAGTTTAAACAATGTACTATTGCAAATTATGTGTCGTAATTCTTAATTCATTTGTTAGAAAAAATGTCTTCGTTTTTAAAAATAACAAAAGAGACAACATGTATAAATCACACAGATGATTTACAACCTGTTTACAACGAATTTATCTGACAGCGGTGAAACTAGCGCTAAAAACAAGTAAGATACGGATCGGATGAAATATAGCTGTATTTACTCTTTCAGAGCTTTCGTTGCTTCAAACAATAGGCTTATCTTCGTAAGCTTTTTTCGCAAAAGTTTCTTTTCTCAAGGCATTTCCTTTTTAAGTGTCTATAAAATAATATTACTTTTACAAAAACGACCCCTTTCATTTCTTTTTATAGCCTATTAAAACTCTTTGTGAGGACAATCTATCATCAAGTTGTAGTTATTTTCATAGGTGGCCAAATATGGGTTACTAAACTTGTGTGTGTGAAAAATTTGAGTTATATTATTTTGTTCGATCTGCAAATAAGAACGTTATATTCGAGAATTTAAAAATAAAAATAAATTGGACTGCTAGTGTTATTATTATATTTATGGCGCCTAAACGCATTCTCCTATGAAGAAAAAGTGTTTGTCTTTCTTTAACGTTGCAATAGTAGAGCAACGGATCGACGTGATTTTTAAAGATGTTACAATTTAGGAGCTGCAAGAGTGACAAAGTCTATCTTTTACATCATTACCACGCGGGCGATGCCGCAGGCGGATGGCTATAGTAAGTCATCATCATCCCAGCGTATTCCCAATTGCATCCAGTATGGAGCTCAGGGTCCGCTTCGACTATGTTTCTTGTTTTGACAAGCCTCGTTATTACAATGGAGCGATTGCCATCTGACCTCCGTAACCTTTACAAGGGAAACCAGACCTACTTGGAACATAGTCGGTACAAATGGCTAAACGTGCCTTCCAAAGCACGGAATCATCATTCTTTTCAGACATTCAGGTGATTCAAGCCTGCAATGTCCTAACCAAACTGGAAACAAATACATAAAGTGATGCTCCCCGCGGGATTCGAACCCACGACCTCCGGGTTTTAGAGCCCAATGCTCTAACCACTGTACCACGGAGGCAGTTATTATATTATAGTAAGTAATCAATACAAAGAGCAAACGAAAGCCGACGCAGACGTCAAAAAAAGCATCGCAAGGTTAATACACTTACAATCTGTAACCGATTGAATACCGGCCACTCCAGTAAACCAATCAAATCGATCCGCACGTACTTGCTTAATTATCGTGAGAGTTGCCTAATCCGCAACAAACAAAACGCATAATGCCGGGTCGGATTTATCCGTGCCGCGATTAATTGGACTACGCCAATTGGGAGGATATATCGCATTTGATTGATCAATTAAAACGCGCCTGTTTCGCTCGTCCTGTTGTGACCATTAGAGATGGGACAGTGAAGCGTCTTATAGGTGATACATGATTCATCCAGTGCCACTGAAGCAGAGTCTTATAAATTAATATGTATGTTACCCTCGTACCTTCGAAAAACACGTAAAACCATTTTCCTTCACCTGTTCTATGTCCAACCCCGCCACTGCCGTATTACAACGAATATAAATAAGGGTCCTAAACTACGCATAAAATGGTAGTTCTACGGTATTTGGAATTTTGTACCAACTTACTGAAACCATTTAATGTATATTCAGGTAAAGTTTCTAACGCCTTTTGCGGCTTCGCTTGTTTAGGAGAAGTATCTTAATCTGATCGATAATTTGATGGCCAATTAGGTGAAATCTTTGAGAAGTTTTCTCGTTCTACTACGACACAAGTCAACATAGCTAAATGGTACAAACATTTATGTCGGTCTGGGGTTTGTACATATATTTAACACATTTCCAAAAAATTGTATATAAGTAATGTTTTCTATTGTCTGGCACGTATGCTATGCTTAGTTTAGGGATAGACGGTGCCGTGTGAATTATGTCCACGAGCTATGATTATTACTTTTACACATTAAGCCACTGAATCAGTTATCAAGAATCATGATTACTATGTGACACATCACATTACTAAGCACATCTCTAGCACCAGGCTACCCCCTGAGCGTCACAGACGCTAGCGCGACCGAAACCCCCCTTCATGTTAGCTGTTTGTAAATTTGCTGCCCTCGTCGCCAACAAAGGAATTTAGAAATCGGAATTCCCTTTTTCCGTTTCCCTAGGGCACAGTTCAGAGTTCATTACTGTTGTATTTGTAAACGACGTTGCAGAAGAAATTGCCACGTCGGATTGAAGACGTCGAGCGTACACGCGACGCGGTAAAAGGGCTTTTACTAAATATTCCTATAGACTTTGGTTTAATTCGTCTTTATTACTTTACTAACAGCCGGAATTGGACTTTCACTGGTACTTTTTAGAAATGCAGAAAATAAGAAGTTAAGATATATTCATGCAAAAAATACATCTCTCTTTTACGATTATAGGTACTAATTGGCAGTTGAAGTCAGCCAAATTGGTCTAGCTTTTCAAGTTTTCACAAATGTTGCACTTAGTCCTGCAATAAGGCAACGAGACACTGGATTCAAATCTGAATTTGAATACTACAAAGCTTTACATGAAAATAATATTGAAATAATTTGTTTGAAAACCGTAGAAAATTGCGATTAAGTTAATATTATGCAAGCTCGTATGTGTGTTAATGGGAATAAATTGTGGATGAAGTACATAAATTGTTCATAATTAAATGAATTGCATTCAATTAGATAAATTATACTCAGTTGCGAAAACACGTTAAGCATTTTTATAATCATGTTCGTTTTTTCTTCAGTCCAGATTTACTCAGTAGATGCTGTTGTGAATTTATATGAGGATTAAAGAAACGAGGCTACGAGATTCTTCAGAAGACGTATTTTTATGCATATTATAGGTACATTAGGGATAATCCTTTTCTTTGAAGCGTGCTTATCATTGCAAATCAAGTTGGTATAATAAGTCTTGTCCTTTTGATATCAATGTTAAGTTTTTTTTTGTGAAACATTGTATTTTTTTTACTCTAGCTATTGCAGCAAATAGAGCAGGTTTTTTTTATTAGATTGAGACTGGATACGAATGACAAAAATTAGTTAGCCGTACCTCAAAGGAGACTCCATATGGACTCGATGGGACGAGCACGACGGCGCAGGCTGCTGCGACGGATGCGCCGGCAGCGGCGGGGGGCTGCTGTGCCGGCTCAAGGTCTCTGGGGACACGAGCGCTGCCCCCGCGGACGCAGGGCTCGGCAGCGGGGGGGCGCTGCCGCCCGACACTTCCGAGTCCGCGCCCCCGAACGTCATCCGCGACACGTGGGACCCGCCCGACATGTTGTTGGCTGGGATGGAGTAGCAGCTGTAACAAATAAAGATACGTTAGCAATCTTGTGTGAATAGTTTATAAGGCACGTCACCTTATAAACCTTAATCAGGGCCCTTAGGCCTTTAAGTACTCTAGAGGTAGTACAAATAGTAGGTACCCAGATTACGTACCTACGTCCGCGGATTAATAAGTAACCCTTTATAATACATTATTATTATATATCATTTTTGATTACCTTTGGCTTGGCACCGACTTCAAACAGATTAGTAGGTACCTACCTAGCACGTAAAATACAATTTAATTAATAGGCTTAGACAATAAGCGCATTTGATGAATGTCTTATTAAAATTATTTTTTGCTTTTCAGTTTTTTAGGTAGTTTTTTTGTTTCTTTTTTTTTGAAGTCGGTTTAATTTTTTTTTTTAAAAAGTTTGTTTATTTTTCTATTTTTAGTGTGAATAACACGTAGGTAGTGAGTAAAACTCTTTCATAATAATGATAGCGAAAATACGAGTAGAATTGTATTATTTGATAATAATATTAGGTATTCATTAAGTGTTCAGCACCATGGGTAGGAGGAGAATGCGTTTATGCACCATAACCGCAGGCTAGCTAGACCCGCGGCCGTGTGTGGGACTCGAGACCGAAGCGTCCGCTACCCACTACACTCCCCCGGTTTCTCCTTCACACCCGATTAGGACGAGCCGGTGCTAACCTTATTGGCTAGTGACCAGCCCATCCCCGGGTAATCATCAGCTTAGCTGCAAAAGTACATGAAATACAGCTAACGTTCCACATATTCCTACAACATGAAAGAATTATCCCCTAACTCCTAACCGTTAAGGAGTTGTACTTTCCATCATCACCTTAGCTGCAAAAGTACATAAAATACAACTAACGGTCCACATATTCCTACAATACTGAAAGAATTATCCCCTAACTCCTAACCGTTAAGGAGTTGTACCTTCCATCATCAGCTCATCAACATAAAATGATGTCTATCGGACGCAAAAACTTGAATGGCTTCAGAAAAAACAAGTAACGCGTAGGCGCAGCCTATAAAATTTGAGGTTTTCCCTTGATTTTTCCGGGATCCCATCATCAGATCCTGACATGGTGACAATGGGACCACCTCTGAACTATGCACTTTCAAATAAAAAAAGAATTATTTAAATCGGTCCACAATTGACGGAGAAATCGACGGACATACATAAAAAAAAAAAAAAAAAAACAAAAAAAAAAAAATACATACAGTCGAACATATAACCTCCTCCTTTTTTGAAGTCGGTTAATAAAATGTCTTCAATTAAATTA
Source organism: Mecyna flavalis (assembly GCA_949319885.1). NCBI lineage: Eukaryota > Metazoa > Arthropoda > Insecta > Lepidoptera > Crambidae > Mecyna > Mecyna flavalis. The sequence goes on along the minus strand of OX439431.1, from coordinate 12,663,427 downwards.
AAGTCGAAACAATAAAATATTGTCCCATCTCAGCAGTAACTGTACTGTAACTTTAATTTATTAAATTTTAATGATCTCAGGTGTTCCCCAAGTTTCCTTGCAATGTTATTTTAAAAAAGAAGTGCTAGTTTGTTTCAAGAAATCAAGAAATACGGCTAGGAAGAAGCCTCGCTCGAGCCAAAACATTTAAACGTTGGACAGTTTAACCTGTGCTTTTTCAGAAATAAAGAGGAGACTTTTTAATTGGAAAAACTAATTTACCTACTCGAAGCACGAACGGAGAGTTAAAAACACCTTCCCGTCTTAATTAAAGTTTTTTGTCCGGCTATCCTAAGTTTTTGTTGGACAATGGCCATTATTTTTGAAGTACCTAAGTTGAATTTTTAACTGGGATTCGACGTTTTTTAATTAATGCTAGCTCAATAAAGAATTATTTTTAATAAAATTATAAAAAAAAACTCTTTCTTTAAAAAACTCATCATCTTTGAAACGATAAAAATGTAGGAAAATCAGTAACTAACATCTTATAACTTTAATATGATTCTCAGACGTTAAATAAAAATATTCATATAGGTAATATAAAAGTTGTTTACCTTTTGATCCATTATAAGTTTAGTGCTTCTTTATGTTATTTACTTCCAATTTTAACTAAAAAATGAATTTTTGGTTGTTCCACAAATGTAATATCATTTTATTTACTAATAATAATAACGTCATCATCTTGTTTAAACAAAAATACCTACATCTATACTATATACTATAATATCATAAAGAGGAAAGATTTGATTGTTTGTTTGTATGTTTGTTTGAATTGAATAGGCTCCGAAACTACTGAACCGATTTGAATAATTCTTTTACTGTTGGATAGCTACACTATCCCCGGTGAACATAGGGTACTTTTGATCCCGGAATTGTGGGGGGAAGGGAGGATAATTTGAAAAAGGAAATTACGCGCGGGTGAAACCGCGGGCGGAAGGCTAGTTTACAATAAATGTATTGTTGTTGCGTTTGTTGTTAAACAAATTAATGTCGTCAAGATTTTTTCCTTTCCGCCTTGACCACAGTATCAACTCGGTGAGACACGGAGTTATCGTATAAAATGGCGTCTGGCGCGCCCTGCCGTCTAACCAGCCAGTCTTCCAGTTGTATCCGCGCAATTGTTAGCAAGGAGGTTAATTATTTCTTTTTCTTGTTTGCATTTGGAATTTAAAAAAAAAAGCTACAGGCAGCCAATTGTTTTTTAGATTTTTTGAAAGTTAAATATTTGTTTGCGTGCGTTTTACACCGCAAAGATTTGTGATCATCTAAATGTGATTTACGAGTATATTTATTTTTACAAGCGTAATTTCAGACCTTTTTAAAGCTAATTACAAAACTTTCTGTTTTTAATTATTTTTTATTTTTTAGTTAACATTAATACTAAAACTAATTTAAAAAAAACTGATGGAAGTAATAAAAATTTGTAGAACGTACACAAAAAAAAATTATTCGGGCTGTATCCGGGGATTTAAACCAAAATTACAAAATCTTTTGCCAGTTACAAATGGTATACTAACGAGGTACCTTCATACTCGTAATAATAAGTAAAAATTTAAATAGTGTTTCCAATCACTTTTAAAAGTACTTATACAACACAAAAATGATCATTAGTTTTCCACGACGATAAAGGAAGTTTTCCCGACAGGTATTCTGTGTATTCTAAATTTAAACATTGGCTTTTCCCACCTACATCTGGGGAATACGAAATCGGAATTCATTCTCTACTCAAAGATGAAATAAATAAGGCAAACAATTCAGAGCAGTCCCCGACGAGATTTGCGTTATAACTTGAGAACTTCTAAGCTTGAGAGGAATAGCCAGAAAAATGATTTTAGGTTTCTGATATTTTACACGGTTACTACTCATTAATATAAATCTTCAGAAGTTCAGATGCAATCAAAAGGTCGGGTTTTGTAGAAAATAAAATTTAAATCAGGAACTATATCCGTTCTTAGTATTTTTAATTAGCGCTCAAATGATAATTTGACACACTGATGAATAAAATAGTAGCTAGGTATAAATACTAAAATCATCGTTATCATTTTAGCCGAAAGAAGTCCACTGCTGAACATTGGCCTCCTCCATCCAAGTACCTCGTAATCTTTACGAGATCATCGGTCCACCTTGTGGAGAGTCTACCACAGCTGTCGTCCTTTACAAGCGTAAATTGAAAACGGAGGGAGTTTAGCGGGTAGTGGGACCAACTTATGTAGTCTCAAGTCCCACACATCGCAGCAAGCCTGGCTAGTCTAGTCTGCCATTAAGGCATTTTCCCTTAAAAAAGGCTGACTGCGTCTGCCGGTACTGTCTACCACAGGCACAAAGTGACGTAAATATATTATTATTTCAAAAATAAATATAGGTCGTCACGTGTTGCGAAATGAAACGAAATATTATTTTATCTGAGATTGCTCTTTTCCAATGCCAATTTGAAAACACGTGACAATAAGTCACGTGTTTACAGTCACGTAACTTAATTTTGCTGTTTTTCCAAAAGTATAAATGGTATTTCAATAAACATGTCTAAAACCATATTTAGCAAAAAGCCTTGATACATAAAGTATTTAATAATAGTATGGTGCGTTAGTTACAAAAAGAAAAAGGTATTTTAATTTATAACACTTAAAATGTAATCAGCTCCTCTGGGATAATAGAAATACTCGTAAAGATCCCTCTACGGTTGTTTGTTAGCAAAAGCTAGAAACAAGATAAACATTACTAATACATAAATACATTTTAATAATTAACAAATTCCAAAACAAGCAAAATGGTCTAAATTCATCGCCATTGAACCGTATTTTACTTGCACAACCCCAAGGCAATATCAAAATTTTCATTAGGCATTGAAATCGAATATTATTCCAAGACAAATAACGAAGGAAGGGTTCGGCTTCCGCGATAACACTTATTCTTAAGGGTTATTGAATCGATACGTAGATTGTTTAAAGCAATGGATACAAGCGGGCATCGATTTCAGAATTTGGGTACTTCCGCTCGCGGCTTTGCCTGTTACAACGTTATCCTGCAGGAACTTAATATTTTTTCGGGATAAATTGCGTATGTTACCCTTCAGCTCCCAAACTATCCGGATACTAAAAACATGTAAAAATCAAAATCAAAATATTCTATAATAGCCTTTCGCCCGCGATTTCACCCGCGCGTAATTTCTTTTATCAAATATTCCTTACTTCCCCCCACATTTCCGGGTTAAAAAGTACCCTTTGTTCATCGGGGATAGTGTAGCTTTCCAGAATTATTGAAATCGGTTCAGTTCGTTTCGGAGTTTCGGAGCCTATTTAATGCCAACAAACAAACAATCAAATATAGATTAGTACTGATAGCTGTTCGGGTGGTCTAAGAGTATGTTTGCTCGAAGGATGATTTTTTTAAATGATCTCATAAACAGTGACAATAACAAAAATAATCGTCTAATTCGGTGCAATAGCTCTAAAGTTATGCGCTTACATTTATTTCGGCAATTAATTTTTATCTAAAGAGATTAAGCAAGTACTTAAATTGCAAAAAAAAACATCCAAAATTGACAATTCAATCGAATACGAGAAAAGACAACTCGCAGGGCGGGCGGTTCGGGCGGGAGCTCGCCATTTCCGGCTCCAATATGGCAGCGTTCGATTTCCGGCGCCGCCGGACTAGTAAACGGTTTACGTCGGATTACATGCAACATTTATTTTAATCAGTGCAACGGTCGGCTCTTGCGCACAGATCATGGGATTAAATCGAGCGCCGGCTGCGATTCGGACGTCATGTACCATTTTTGTTAGTTACGGTGAGTGTGATTGTTTTTTACGTCTGCATATGTATCGATCTACATAACATAAGTGTTTTTATTGTTTTGTTTTGATTTGAGTTGTTAATCAACTTTTGGACACAGATACTTTGTCTAGCATTTAGTAATTTGAATGAGATGTAAATGAATAAAATAGAAGATTATTTAAAAAGCTTATGAAGGTAAAATACAAGTACGTCATGGACTGTACAAGTAATGTATGTAACAAGAAATAGCCCAAATCCGGTATTAAAAAACTCTTTATTGAGAACATTTTCTATATCTTAATAATATAGTTACACTAGCCTTCCGCCCGCGGTTTCACCCGCGCGTAATCTCTTTTTTCAAATACCCCCCCTTCCTCACACATTTTCGGGATCAAAAGTACCCTATGTTCACCGGGGATAGTGTAGCATTCCAACAGTGAACGAATTATTCAAGTCGGTTCAATAGTTTCAAAATTGTTATTCCCGCGGGAATGAGACGTTTCCCGTATGAATTTTATAGCCTATGTCCTATTCCGGGTTATAAACTATACGTGTGCCAAATTTCATCTAAATCCGTTCAGCCGTTTAGGCGTGATTGAGTAACAAACATCCAAACATCTAAACATCCAAACATCCAGACTTTCGTATTTATAATATTAGTAGAATAAGTAAAAGTGATAAGTTCAAAATATTATGTATACTGTGAACTTATCGCTTACAACACGTAAACACATTTTAAAGCAATTTTTTTGCAAAAAGATTTCCCCCCGAGGAGCCTACACAGTGCGCCAAAACATATTTTACCAATGCTTTCTGATTGAGCAACCCCCAATGGAATAAGTCGCAGTAGCCGCTTTTCATCAAGTTCATAAAACAATGGTCATCATCATCATTGCGTATGGCTTCTTCATGAATCCTCAGATGTCGATGTCGAGTTGCTGCAGCCAGTCCACTGCAGCCGAAGTGAGGTTAAGGAGCTCACGCATGCCGCCGGGGAAACGACGAAGAGGACATTCCTCGACTATATGTGTCGTTGTTTGGACTGGAGCCCCACAGTCACAATCCGGCCCGTCTCGAAGACCCCATTTGTGGAGGTGGTAGCCACATTTCCCGTGGCCGGTTCTGAACCGGTTGGCCCTCGTCCATACAGCACGGCTACTGTCAAATCCAACAGGCTTACACTATATAACACTTCTCTACAACAACAAATAACCGACCGACTTTCTTCTTTACAAACTTATTCCGTGCCGCCTAACTTTTCAAGCACCTTTAAAAATTACCAACCAATTAAAAACTCGTCCGTCATTTTACTCTTCATTTTCGAAGTTATAAACATTGTGATTAACTTTCCATTTCCAACTCGAGAGCAGAAATAAAAAGTTTAAAATGTAATCGAAAGGAAATGTCCCATCATATTTTTAATCACCACCCCACGTCCCTCTAGCGAATCCGCCCCGCTTTGATTAAATCGACACGCTGCCATCCCCTTGTTGACCTAAAAAGTAAGTGCTCTAGGACAGCACATAACTGCATTAATTAAACCGGCGTAATCCACTTTTAGAACACCATCTGAACGCAATTTGCGTTTATTACAACATTAATAAGCTTAAAATATGACAATGGTTTCATTACGAAGAAATTTAACTCAAAATAAGAGTTTATTTATTTTAAAAGGTATTGTACAAATTATACATTTTTATTTATTTTATTTACTTTTAGATTTATAATTTGACAGCCAATGGCATTTAAAAAACATATTGTATTAGACTATTATTTGGTACCGAAATCTATGCCTAGCTTAAAACTAAATTTAAAAACACAGTGTGTTGACTAAAACATAGAAAAATATATAATTGAAAAAGAGAATCAAAACCGTGAAGTCGAAATGTCGTTATTTAGATTTGCAACACTATGCACTAACACGTTCGTCAAAAATATATTTATGAATCTGTACAAAGAGCATCAAAGTATTAGTATTCTTAGCATCTCTCGCTGCGGAAATCCTGACAGGGTCATTACCCTGATTCATTAATCAAGATTATCTAGTTTTTGCCAGGACCATAAAAGAAGCTCTCGGAGGAGCGAGGATAAAAGATACACCATTAATTTTGACTGAATTAATATCAAGAAGGTCGCAATTACTGTGCTAGCCAGCAGCTCGGTTGTCCGACTACTATTACCACAGTATGAACATAATATTATTTTATGAATTCAAGTAAGAACTGTAGTATCTGGTCCGAGACCTTTAAGCTTGACTTCACGTGAGATCGACGTATCCTACGATATCCATCCACCCTTATACGAATCATCATCATTCCAGCGTATTCCCGATTGTATCCAGTATGGAGCTCAGGGTCCGCTTCGACTATGTTTCTTGAGTTAAGCCTGGTTATTACAATGAAGCGATTGCCATCTGACCTCCGTAACCCTTAGAAGAGAAACCAGACCTACTTGGAGTCGGGACCAACGGCTAACGTGCCCTCCGAAGCACGGAATCATCATTATTCAGGCGATTTAAGCCATTGCATGTCCTAACAAAACTGGTAACAATCACACAAAGTGATGCTCTTCCCCTGGGATTCAAAACCCAAGACCTCCAGGTTTAGAGCCCAATGCTCTAAGCATTCCTACTACCAGGCAGTTCCATCCTTGTATGAATATTACCTATCAATTCCCACTTTATTGGTGCGCGCCGATCACCTACCATCAGGAATCACAATTGCTCGTTTGTTTCACAATTGCTTTCACAAAAAGAAACCTTGCAAAAGGCTAATTGGAAAATGAAAACAGACAAAAACTTGAACATTTAACCAACAATCGAGCTTCAGTCAGTCAGCCCGCCATTATGTCAACAAGCGGGCTTTGCGCTTTATGAGTAGATTGTAGATTGTGCCTATTTGCATTTACAACTCCCAAGTTTGATTAGAACGTCGTGTGTAATCCTTTGAGCGAGGTAATCGCATGGGAAAACGAAAGGTCACATCCGAGTGGAACTTTGATCCGACTCAGTGGTGGCATAATCAGTGATTGAGTTAGAAAACTTGCCAGCGAAATAAAATTAAAGATAATGTACTATGTAATATATTTTTCGGCTTTCGTTTTTTTTATTAATATCAGAAAACCTAATAAAAATTGTTTTGGTCATAGGAAGTGGGGCACAGGTGCTAAGCGTACAATTTTATTGAAGTGGGAATAATGAGCTTTTGGTGTAGAGCTTCATATTTGGCGTAAATATTTTGTATTAGTTCCGGCAATAGTAATCTAGGAGCTAGTCCACTTGAAATCATTGGCTCGATGATAAGAAGAGCCTACAGTGTAGCAGCACATTGAGCGGTGCTTGCTACTCAAATATCCCCAAATCGAATAGGCGGTTGCTTACATAACATTATAATAATTGAATGCATTTTTATTAGATCAAAATAAATTCAAATTGGAAGCCGTTTCTATAACTTTACGATTATATCAGCATCTAACGAATTGAGAGGTACTTGAAACAAGACAGGAATTAAATGAACTGCTCTTATCATTGATATCGCAGAATGACTCGGTCCCGACTCTCGGTCGGGTCGGATTTGCCCCGGATTATATTCATTGGGTTTGATGGAATTCATATATTATATTAAGGAATTCCCTTCCAATTCAAATGTATTGTGTTTTTACAGGTGTATCATTCTTCAATTATCATAAAAATAATGTTTTTTAAGAGGAGGATCACGAGCTTTTTTAACATCTGATATCACTAGAAATCCTATTCGTCGCAGGTGTTTATGGGTGTTGACTAAACGATGGGTTGTCCGCCATCGAGAAAAGATTATGGAGGGAAAGTGAAAGCATAAGTTCTATGGGGCGCCTCTTTTGGGGTTTTGGGGTGAAGAGGTGTTTCGGTCCGACCGCCGAAACATTAAAAAAAGTATTAATATTTTAATAAATGTATCACCTTAAGATTACTTCCAAATGCATCATGGAGCATGTCACATTTTAACATATGATAAAATATACTAGAAACGTTTACTAGATAGACCTTTCCTGGATAAACTCGTTATAAAATACCTGAAACTATCCAATTTGTTTTCCCAACATACTCGCGCCAGAATAGAGTTAAATCTTTTATGTACACATTACAAATCCCCTAAAATGTGTAAAGCTTCCACGACGCGTGCCAAATTAAATTTTACAATGCAAATAGTGGAGGTATACCGGAGTTCATTATTTTGTTTTCGGGCACCCTTACCGGTAGGAAAGGGGAAACAAATGACACGCATTTGAACCGTATTACATTCACTTGAGGATCCGAGTATACCTAGTTAATAATATGATATTTGACACCAATGAATTGTAATTGCTCTACTTTTGAAGCGAAAATTTTGAATTGAACATTGAAATCACTTTTACACCTATTATTGACCACAAGATGTAAATAAATAGTGTTAAAATACTCAAATAATACAATTTAAGCAAGTTTCGACGATAAATAATAACCCGCTCCATATATATATGTATTATGAGCTCAATAATCATCGATCAAATTACGAAGGAAGATAAATCTTAGGCTTTTTTGTGTGAATGACAATGCGTTTTAGCACTATAACCGCAGGCGCGTGTGTGGGACTCCACACCAAATAATACGGATCGTCCCAATCACATATGTACTTCCTTGTGAATTTCCCTTAAAATCCCTTAGGGGGAACCCGTTAGCATCAGAAGGCTGCATGCCTGGTCAACATAAGTAGCAAAAATAATAAACATACATTATACAAAATACATAACTAATGACATATTTATCAGTTTTGGTAACAACTTAAAGGTTAAAATACTACCAATATTTTGATTTAGACCCGACCTGTTTACCTGGGAAAAGGATAACAAAACTTTTACTTGGGTAAACTCACTCGCACCTTGTTATGATAAAAACTTTTGTTGTTGCCGTCGCGACCGCGGCAAAATGTCTATGAAAGTGAGTAGGGATCTGCTCGATAGATAGGTATAACCTCTACGAAAGTTAGACGAAGATTTTCCCCTATCTTTCTTTAGGAAGACACTTTAAGCTATTGTTCCCTGATATCAAAAGCTTTTCTTGACAAATACAAGTTAGGGTATACCGTATCAGAAACCTGAGTGACTTGAATACCTCTGACACCATTTAAAATGTCATCAGTTGGCAGACTGGCACGCAGCCTACCTGATGGTAAGCGGCCACTTCACGAGGCAGCGTCACTTAATATGCTGCCACACTGTAGGCTAATCTGATCTTCGAATCTTTGTTTTTAAGTGTACTGGTTTACGTTTTTTTATGTCAGAGGCGGCAAACGAACCAGCGGTTCTCCTGGATAGTAAGCAATCATCGCTGCCCATGGACATCTGCTAGACCAGAGGGATCGCTGATGCGTTTGCCGGCCTTTTAAGGGGGGCTGTGAGCCTCCGGCACTCTCACAAACCAGATGAAACACAATAGTAGTCACTATTATTTCACGCTGGTGTTATGTGAGAGAGTGGTACTTCCCCGGACGAGCCGGCCCATTCGTACTATAAAACATCATGGCTCCACAAAAATATTATCTCGCCAGAATGTGTAATTTTTTCGACAGGATCTTTTTTACAGATAAATTATTACGAACTTATTTGTCAGTGGTGAAACTGATCTTTAGACATCTGACGTTTTTTGTCTAGCGCTCGGTGGAAGATCTTTTACACCTACTATGATTTTAATATTATTTAACAAAATCACGGATGCCTTAGTGAATACGTCTGAAGTCTCTCTGGAAGGATTACAAATATTTTCCGCTAATGGCCCAGCCCATTACGTGGGCTCCTTGATGGGAGGTGTGAACAGCCGCCATTACTCGCTCCGAATTTACTTTATTTGATAAATAAGGCCCTTCTCATGAAGCGAGTTCTGCTGCGGTTAATGCACTGTCGAACTTGATGTATTAGATATTTGCTTTTAGAAAATGTGTGATTTTTAATGGTAACCAGAATTTTGAATTTTATGATGATTATGATTTAGCATATTTGCGCAATAAGTAACTACCTACTTTATATTAATTGACTAAGATAAACTTAAATTGAATTATAAACCGCGAATTAATTCAATTACCATGAGTGAAGTTTTATAGGAAACACGATAAACAAGTATCAACGAAGATACCTACTGCAAATAATGTACAGACACGGAACAAACACGAATATCCAGCAGGTAAAAGTTTGTATTGTGCGGGATCTGAAACTAAAACCCCTGGATCTAACTACACATGACAGGATCAAAACAAAGGAGCGTTATCGATCCAGTCAAAAGAAAACCGCCCGCGTAGGTATCTAAAATCTAATCTTTGATCGCCCAAATACTATTAGAAGCTAGATGTTTGTACACAGTGTGTACTAACACTTCCGCAATTTCACAACGTCTTAAACACATAATAGTGTCCAAGGTGAAATGAGTTTAAAGCTGTTGGGATTGTGGTGAGTTTCAAGTGGCGGGTCGGCCAGCCGCGTTCGCTTTCGTTGGCGTGGCGCCTGCCGACACCCTGCCCTGATCAATGAACGCGGTACTACCAGACTATTTTTACGCCAAAGCAACTCTTTTTGTTCTTTTACGTCGCCGCACGTAGTAGTATAATATTGGTTCCGCGATCCACTTGTCGGTTAACGCAAGGAAAGTTTTTTTAAGATATTGAACAAATTATGACATTGTCCTATAGCACGATATTATTAATTAAAGTAATATAAAGTAGGCAGGTTATGTGTAAACCTGGAGTATTCAGATTGTTATTAAAAAATTACAATTTTTAAGCCGTAGACAGAGGACGAAATGCGATAGCAAAGTTACAACTCATACTTCGGTCTTGTGCACATCGTGACGTGTGGTACTTCGCCTCTAACTCTATTAAAGAGCGCCTTCTTGACAAACTATCTTCAGCATGGCTTTACCACAAATACAAGAGAGATTAGAGAAGCCTTCAACACACAAGGCAAATATTTCAGGAAACTTTAAAAAGTTTGATTGCAAATTCCAAAAAGTATTTATATTTACTTTAACCGTAAAATGGCATGCTTCTCTTAACATTATCTGAAAAAAATTAAACCGACTTCAAAAAAAAAAGAAACAAAAAAAACTACCTAAAAAACTGAAAAGCAAAAAATAATTTTAATAAGACATTCATCATTGTCTAAGCCTATTAATTTAATTGTATTTTACGTGCTAGGTAGGTACCTACTAATCTGTTTGAAGTCGGTGCCAAGCCAAATAGTAGGTACCCAGATTACGTATCTACGTCCGCGGATTAATAAGTAACCCTTTATAATACATAATAATATTATATATAATTTTTTATTACCTTTGGCTTGGCACCGACTTCAAACAGATTAGTAGGTACCTACCTAGCACGTAAAATACAATTAAATTAATAGGCTTAGACAATGATGAATGTCTTATTAAAATTATTTTTTGCTTTTCAGTTTTTTAGGTAGTTTTTTTTGTTTCTTTTTTTTTTGAAGTCGGTTTAATTTTTTTTTTTAAAAGTTTGTTTATTTTTCTATTTTTAGTGTGAATAACACGTAGGTAGTGAGTAAAACTCTTTCATAATAATGATAGCGAAAATACGAGTAGAATTGTATTATTTGATAATAATATTAGGTATTCATTAAGTGTTCAGCACCATGGGTAGGAGGAGAATGCGTTTATGCACCATAACCGCAGGCTAGCTAGACCCGCGGCCGTGTGTGGGACTCGAGACCGAAGCGTCCGCTACCCACTACACTCCCCCGTTTTCTCCTTCACACCCGATTAGGACGAGCCGGTGCTAACCTTATTGGCTAGTGACCAGCCCATCCCCGGGTAATCATCAGCTTAGCTGCAAAAGTAAATGAAATACAACTAACGTTCCACATATTCCTACAACACTGAAAGAATTATCCCCTAACTCCTAACCGTTAAGGAGTTGTACTTTCCATCATCACCTTAGCTGCAAAAGTACATGAAATACAACTAACGGTCCACATATTCCTACAATACTGAAAGAATTATCCCCTAACTCCTAACCGTTAAGGAGTTGTACCTTCCATCATCAGCTCATCAACATAAAATGATGTCTATCGGACGCAAAAACTTGAATGGCTTCAGAAAAAACAAGTAACGCGTAGGCGCAGCCTATAAAATTTGAGGTTTTCCCTTGATTTTTCCGGGATCCCATCATCAGATCCTGACATGGTGACAATGGGACCACCTCGGAACTATGCACTTTCAAATAAAAAAAGAATTATTTAAATCGGTCCACAATTGACGGAGAAATCGACGGACATACATAAAAAAAAAAAAAAAAAAAAAATACATACAGTCGAACATATAACCTCCTCCTTTTTTGAAGTCGGTTAAAAATTGCAAGTAACATCTCAACTCCCCGGAACCAAATATTTAACTTAGCAAAGTTGCATGTTTGCGCTCGCGAACATATCAGCAAGTACCGGCTTATTGGCGCTGTTACACTTTCACAAACAAAGGAACTGTTAAGCATTCACAAAGTAAAGAGATGCTTCTACTACAGGAATAGTTTTTCTCTTTAAAACATTGTGAAGAAATGCTTTTATTAGAGAAAGAACTTTTCTTAAAAATGGTTAGTTTTATATTTATCCCTTTAACGGTAAATACTTAACATGATAAGGATACTGGGCATATTATTACGGCCTTGAGCTCAGTTCCTGTGTCGCCTAAAATACAATTTCTTGTTTCGAAGTTTTCAAAAAAGACTTGAATTTTAATTCACTAACCCGCATTTGATAATACTTTCTAATGTTTTCTTTTGTTATTTCTGATCATGGTCACAACCAAATTCAACATCGAGAGAGAAGTAGTATATGAGTGAATTATCTTCTTCCAATCTTGATCGACTCTTCTCTCCATCTTGCTATCCCTCACACAAAAGACCGACGCTTGCTTCGTTTCGTTTGGCGAATGAATGAGTGCCGCACACAGAACACAATTACTCCTGGGGGCTTAGGCAAGATGACATCGCTTCATAGCTGGCGAATTTCGCTAAGTCCAATTTGTATGGATTTGACAGGTGCCATAGAAAAGTCACATGTTGAAAGTTTGGGATTTGACATTCGCTATCGCAAATTGAGCTATAACGAACGTCATAAATGCCGCTTGTCTAGGGGGGCTGGTGCCGCAAGCCCATTTTTCCCCACCCTATTCAGGTATAGGGATACCTATCCCCATAACCCTTTCACCTCCTATTACTTTCTCAAATGTGTAGCATCACAGTTGTCTATGGGCTGTAAACTCTACAAACAGTTTTTACGTATCATCTACCATCTTTAGTGTGCCGTATTATTCAACACCGCAGAATTCCATTACAATTCGAAATTAAAAATAAAAATAACTGCTTATGATGATAAAGATGATGATATTACGTGGACGAAGACCAATTAATAACATATTAAAAACGCCACATAAGAATACACGGTGTATCACGTGCATCATGGTTGCAGTGAGAATAGGTTGTTAGCAGTAGACAAGGCGAGCATTGTCCCTCCGGGAAGAACGCGCAATAATACACATAGCCGCCGACACCTCGCGTCTTGGTGCATACGATGCATTATTCTGCACCTTTCTTCACACGACGCATTGTTTTCAAGAAAGAAGTTCCTCATTGCACTATCAGCAATCACGGCTTTACTCATTTTGGTTTAATAAGCAACATTTGCATTTCAAGGCAACGCTACCTAGCAGATAGTGGTTCTGCGCAATGAAATTGAAAGCTCAGGAAAATTTTAAACTAATGAATATTTTTGTTTACTTTAATTTTGCCTGATTATTAATAACTATAGTTGTGGTGATGCCCTTTTATATTCGTGGTAACAATCAAAACAGTTATTTTCATAAGATCATAACTTTCCTCAAAAGTGAGATTTTAAAATATGGTTTATGATATACGGACCACGAAAAAAAACTAAATACGCATTAAATATATCAGATAAACAAACACCATCAGAAACAATGCCTCTCACAATAACTCAACACACCAAAACATTCTACGAACCCATTAATTCCCTTCCGAATGCCACCTTTGGGCACTGGTCTTCCAGGGCTCACGGATTTTTCTCGATTATAGTCTCATTCTTATACTTTATACTGTATGGCTTGGTATTCTAAAACTAATCAGTAATTGTAACAAACAAATTGTAAACAAACATGGCGATGAAAAAGAGTAACTGTCGAGTTTCTTGCCGGTTCTTCTCGGCAGATGACTGCATTCCGATACCGGTGGTAGAGTCACTCTGTAATTGACGATTCATAAATACTTGATACAAGTTTACATGAATAAAGAATATTTTGATTTTGATTTTTTTGATTTTGAATATTCCTTCCAAATCATCAATATCTTTCAATGATCACCAAAGCGTTCACATCCGTCGCATTCGAAGGAAAACAAATTAATTGATTACACTGTAATCCTCTTAGAGAGGTTTTATTGATGTTTTAGATTGAACGGGATTTCCGTTTGACTAGGGAAATGGCTCGCTCGTTTCATGAACATTTGTTTATCCTTCGTCCTACCTGGAAGTTAAGGTGAATTTGCATACATATATGGGATATTACACGCCTTTGATGTGTTAAATGTACTTAACGTATCACTAATTGCTTTCGCTTTAGTTTGAGAGTTTCCAATAAGCTGTATATACCGTGGTTGTATGCTAAAGAGATTAATTGAAACATGTTTGAATTAATAATTATGTCAAGCACTTTACACTGGTAACTAGGATAAGGCAAGATTTTGTTGCTCCATTTGAATTACTGCATACTCTGCGTCTCTGTTATAAAGTACAATGTAAGTAATTTCCCGGGAATTTACTAATACTTATAGTGTTTAGAGGTCTGTAAAGTTGATATACCTACTCGTGCAAATGTGACCAGAACAAATTCCGAACAGTCCCAACGCCACAATCAATCCACTGAATAAATCGATATTGTCTCCAGCGCGGCACACAATACGTCAAAATGTCAATAACATGGCAACTCCGGGAGGCACTGTTATCGTTATTGAGAGAGATTTCGTATCATTAGGGCTAGCACGGACTCGGATAAAATATTAATTCGAATCGGATCATTTGTATGTTTGTTAAGTCATCAGCCTGTCGCAATCCACCGCTGGACTAAGACTCTCCAAACGCTTCTAAGCATGAGAAAAATTTGCTAATTTATAAAACATTATTAATTATGACCTAGAAAACGCAAATTCTCATCACATTTTTTGTCGTGGGTGGGAACCCCGATTGCCAAAGAACCTCTGTAATAGGGAAACCAGACCAATTGGATCATAGAGATTACTTATTAGTAACTAACTAGTAACCATGTGGCAAACATTTGCTTAAAGAAACGTAGGTAGTATTTATCAGCCATAAAATTAGCAATCCAAACACCCTGATTTGCTTTTGAAAACAAAAAGAACCAAAGTTAAGGAAGTTATTGAATACAGTTTACAGTTGATAAAAAATCATTTCATCCCCAATCTAAAACGATTTAAATTCCATCGTAATGAGATATTAAGCCGCAAAGTTTACAATAACTGACGTTTGACTTAAAGGGACCATCGGCCTAATTAAAAATTAATTAAACCGGGAAGTGGGCTGTCCTATTTAAAGGTAATAAGTAGGCAATGACAGCCGCCTGCCCGCTGTCACCTGTGCGGAGATCCGATAATTGGGTATTCCTTTCATATCGGTTTGTTATTAGAGGCAATCGTCAACAAACTTCAGTTATGGCAAACGTTTCGTGATTTTACTTGTGATTTTTCATTTGCGTAATTAGCTTGGTTTGCTTTTGTGTACTGTAATATGAAAACAAGGTCTGTATCACTTTTTCTCGACAAAGACTAGGGCTTGCTAGTATAAAAATAAACAAACGTATTAAAAGCAAGGAGGAAAGCCCATTGCGCGAGGCGCGGGTGACAAGGTACTATGTCGCGTCGCGTGCTGTATCCACATTCCACGGCATTTTAAAATTAATCGCCGCCCTGGCCACCCTTGTCAGCGGGCATTGTGGCGGTCGTCGACCCCCGGCATTTAGGACGGCCAGTGTTCATTACGAGGAAAGCAGGAAGTGGGGCGAGGGGCGGTCCGCGTCACGGCTATCCATCACCTTGAGCGATCGCTACCTACCTGTTAATGCCCAGTTATGTCAGGTTATGTCAGAGGTTACGGCAACAAGTGACGGCCCACTTCGATCGGCCGATAATGGAAATGTACAAGTGTCCCCGGCAATTTGTCAAACGCGAACGGACCCGTCTCAGATGAGATTTATTCGCGTGGAAATTTTATTTGAATGTTTTGACATTCGTGCATACGTTTGTAAATTATTTGACGAGATGTAAATTGAGGGCGACTTTGATATGAATAATGTTTGACAATAAACGTTTACGACCTAGCCCAATTTTATTAAGGATACCTACTTAGAGATTTGTTTACAATAAAATCGAGCATTTGACCACTATCACACCCACAGAGTAAATAGTAAAGTAGTAGGTATGTTTTCTATAGAAAATCATGTGAAGCCAGCGGAAGGCGTAGCAACGCCACATTAAAGTAAGTCCTAGTAACATGTAGAAGTTAACCTAAAAAACTTTTAATGTAACCAACCCAGTAAGCGGCTTTATGCTGGATTACTTTTTAACACTTTAAGTGCGTTGGCACAAAAACCTGAACTTGCCGCGACTGCGTTACGAACAAATACTGGTCGTACGTACCTAAGCCAGAAGTGCGTTACGACCAGTATTTTGACGCACCACGACCTGACTTCCAGGGCCTACACAGACGTGGAAACTCATCGTACCAAAGATTTTCTTTTTCAAACCTTTAGGTCATATCCCTGTTTATACCCAACTGCCGTAGCACAGGGTTCTGAAGGATATTTTGGAAGATATAAGCATTTTTCGAAATCATTGATTTACGACCATTATATTAGGCGTTTAGCATAGAAGCGAAAAAATACTAGTGATGGGATCTAAACAGTTAAACAACAAATGATTTTTATCGACATTTTTTATTCAGACCTAAAAGATGTTACATATTTTTAACTAGAATATAATCAATTAAGGAAAAAAGTATGAAAATCGTTAGTTTACTTTCAATCATTAATAATATAATCTGAGGTAATTATTATATAATTCTTTGTTTTTAGCGTTTATTTAACCAATTGCGATTTTATAATTTGGCACCTGTCAATTTTACTTTTATATTAACCACAGAGATCACACAATATAAGATTTAATGACAAGTTTTTTTCGCGATCATTTAGTTCTCGCGAGCCTCCAAAAATTTATCGATACGCGTGTCGATATTACAGGCAGAACTAGTGCGAACTAAGGCTCAGCGCGGGTGGTTGCGGGGCTGGGGGGGTACGTCAAAATACTGGTCGTACCGCACCAGACGAAAACAATTTCCTTTCTATGCGTTACGACCATTATTTTGCCGTACATTTTTTTTGCAGATTATTGTTCTACTAGAAACAACAAAAATGGGAATACCACTATCTCTTTTATACACGTATGGGAACATAGAAAAATAGCCCCCGCACCAAGCGTAAAACAGGGACAGAGGGCTGCCGCGCTGGCGGAAAGGCGAATACGTCAAAATAGTGGTCGTAACGCACTGAATGTGTTAAGCGCAAATAGTCTCGTAATGAGTAATGTCCTGGTCACGTTATAAGTTGCATGCATGTGAACAGTGCTCTAAGATTGGTCTCAGAGTTAGGCGCCCGCGCCGACGCCGCGACACGATTCTCAATCGTTTCCGTCATGCGCAGGAGTGTGATCACGATACCTGACGCAAACGTGACTTAAACTTGTCACCGAAAAGTTTTTAACTTACATAATATTTTTATATTATTGACAAAGAATTATGGATTTAACATTAGGATATTGATATTTTTGTAATGTATACTGCAAGATCTAATGTCATACACATTTTATTAACTTACACTCAAACTAGAGGCCCAAATATAAGAACAGGAATCAAAGATTATAAATTATGTTAAATATAATAAGATCAAATACAAATAATCTCCACACGCAAGTTATTTTTAGTGTGATCTCAAATGGATCATTCGAATCTCCGACCTATGTATGTTTCTACATAGCAAATGCACCATCAAGCCAGTCAATTATGATCAGAATTATACAAAAAGTAAACAACATTTATTCTCTGTACCTTTCCTCATTACCAGCTCCATTCGGATTCGCCACGGACTCCGAGATCTTCATCTTTATAACTCTTTGAACTGGTTCAACAACAACAATCCACCAATCCCATCACACACTAAACGACTTTTACAAGATCGCTTTTACGTAGATCACTTTTACTATTCAAAACTCTTTTGTGTATAAGAACGCATCCTTCAAGATAGTAATATTGAAGCTTGAAATTCGAATTAGATTTTGGTTATTGGCGTTCTGTTAAATCCACTTTTTTTTTCTAATATCTACAATATTTTGAAAAAGAAACTTCTCTTCTTCACTTTTTTGAGGTTTGAAATTCGTTATTGATTTGGCTCAATGACGTTCTGTGAAGTCAACTTTTTTTTTTACTTTATATTTTGAAAAGGAATCCTCTACGGATTTGTCGCCAAATGCGGCGAGTTTGCGCGCAGTCAGAGCTGCGCGCGCGCTTTAACTGGTTAACTAGGAGCTAACTCGATGATCCCGTTGGATTGCAGCAATTTCGTACCACCATTATTGCAGCAGGGCGGAAGAGGAGACTGGCTCTTCAAATAGAATTGGTAATAGGTTGGTAATAGGCCGTTGATAGCACCAACAACCAAATAATTGGAGCATATTTACGTACGCACTGTACCTACCGTACAGATTTTTTGGCTGCGTTAGAGAAAGTACATGCTTACAGTAAGTTACTTATCGCAAATAGGTAATACATAATAATGTAGTTGGTTGTGATTGTCATTTCAATTGCCTCAATGTCTCAGTGACTTTAACCGATGAAAAAAAATGGTTTAACTTTTTCTTCAACAATTTATAACAGAGTTCAGTCAGAATCAGATACGGCGAAGACAATAAGGACGTAATGCTTTTGATCTATTAGATTCTTGAACGGTTATTTCTTCAATATTTCTAGCCGACTTCATATTATTAAACACTATACCTCAGCCGCTCATAAAATATATTTTGAGTAGAAAATTATTATCTATTTTATTTAGCGCGACATTAACCCAGACAGACGAATGATGTGACAGCTGCACATAAGAATGTAATGGGCGTCTGTCTACCCTACATGATGAGATTTTCATTACCAATATCGTGAGATATATCATAGAACAGCTGTTGCTGCGTCTCTGAACCGTGAGATAACGACTTTCATTCACTGTCGTCTATTCGAGCCACATGGTGAGGTTCTATTAAAAATATTACTTACGAGTATTAGATGACATTATTTTTCAATGGTAGCGGAATTCACTTGCATTATACAAGTTAAGTATCAGCCTATTTGATACCCCACTTCAGGGCATGTCTCCATCATTGAATCAAATCGTCGTCACAGTGATAGATGATGGCTCTTACGCCATACGCCGTTGCCATATGCGAAATAGTGATCACAAACTGCCCAATCCGGGATTGAACTCGCCCCGAGATGATACCCCGATAATAAGCCGTGGAACAGTGGCTGAGCCGCTCGTATATACAAACTGGAGATCGGGTGTTCGATTCCCGCCTGGGGTCTGGTTGGTGTGAGGGCCTTTTCGGAGTCCGACTGACTAGCTGCCAACAGGTGAAATCTGCCGTCAATTTGGTCTTGTTTGGCCGTCAGTATCAATATGGAAGTGTACTGGAGACTTGAATTTAAAGGCTCGAAGATCAGATGACCCTACAGTTTGGCAGCACATTGAGCGATGATTCCTGGTGAAGTGTCTCTTAATGGAATAGGCCGCAGTTACCGCTTAACCAGCAGGGGGGCTGCGGGATTGTCTGAAAACTGACGTAGTAAAAAAAGGGTTCTAGAAATAAATGAGCAAAGCGTATGAGCATTTAACCGCGGGCGAAGGACGTGGGGGGCGCGGAGGATATCGCCGATCACGCGCCGGAGATAGCGCGCAATCTGCGCCCGCGCATATCCGCGCACCCGACCGACACTGCCGCGCTATTACTACATACAATCAACATTCAATTTCACCGGGATTTTAATCGGCCATCTTAAAACACAGTCGGATAGCCGGAATCACTGATGAAATGGATATTGCCGTCAGAAACATCCAGGCGAGTTTGCAGCGCCTTTTTTAATTTTGAGGCTGTATTAGCGCACTATCAATAATACTCGCAATGTCGTGAAAGTTAGCAGGTGATGGCTGACTAAGGGCTAGTTTCACTTCTGACAGATAATAGTTTATCTGAAAGTTAAGAAAAATGTTACTCTTTTTTGAAGCTAGATGAACTTTTTTCGGAGGAGAAAAAATACAAAAATATTTTTTCTCACGGACGGTATCAATCTTTTGTTTCGAGTTTAAAAATAGGATAATATGCACTTCCGAAACTCGTCACTGCCGTCAGCATTTTTTCCAGTCCAGCCACCGAAAGTCCATAAATCGGATTGTTATCGCCTATAATCGTTAGTTCGGACCGAGTGACTCTGGATAGGTCTTTGTCATGTCAATTCATATTTACGACCACGCGGTTGCGTCCTGCTGCTCACGTGGCGGGTGACGAGCTAATGGCTTTATTTGGTCTCTCACGCGAGCAGCATAACGTTCGTTGCTGTTAGACTGATTTTTTAAAGTACATAGTTATTGGTGCAGTAAAAAAGTATTAAACGTTCCCCGTTGACTACGGATTTGACTTTTAGAATTCCACACCATCATTAGAAAAAAGTTAATTGCAGGACATAGGCCGCCCATAAAGATGTCTAATCTGATCGAAAACATTCTTCCGAATGCGCCACCTGCATCCACTCGAATGCCACAATCAAAAAAAAAATGGCAAGGACTCTTTGTATTATAACTATTCTATAAAACTCTTGATGATTCTTTTTCTGAAGTTTTTAAATCCTTCTTCTACTGAACTTAATATAATTTTGTAAATGCATCTATAAACCTTGGTTGATTCTGATTCCGGATAAGAACAGCTATGATACTTGAAAAGTGAAAAATATATCAACCCAACAAAAGAAGCAAATATTGCAGGTTATCGTAGTAAATTTTCTAATAACGTTGTCAGAATGACAAATAGATCGAATCTATCTAATGAGCGTACCCTAAAACAATCCTTAATCAATTGCGATGCGTCTGTAGGACGGTATCTGATTCCTTTGTTTCCTTCTCACGTATTTATGGAAGGCAGGTAAATAGACGCTAATGAATAGGCAATGCTTTTCCTTCGCTGGCCACGGGTCCGTTGAAGATATTCATTTCACTCAATTTATCGCATTCAGTTTCTATCGAAAAGGCGACGAGCAGTCTCTGATCTTCAGCATATATTTACTTCAGACGCAAAGTTCTTAATGTCTATGAAAATAAGGTTGAGATTCCTATTTCCATCGATTTCGTCAGGGATGTCGACCCTTAGTAGTACGCCCGCGCTGCAAGCACCTTCACCATTGGCGTCAAGTTAAACCTTATTGTTGAATTCTTAAAGGCTATTTTACTTTGTTCTATAGGCGATGATGTTCCCAAGTTCATCATAAATCGCGTCGTTTAGTGGATGCTGGAGCAGACGGATATGTTCGTTGGGAACGTAAATGCCTATTTGCATAATATCCTGTTAAACAACTTCCTTGATATACGCCAAGCGTGCGAGATGCTCCTACGTAATTTCATTTTGGCTTGTTTTGCCATCCAGGCCACTTGGCTGGTATTCCTTAAGCGATAATCGTAATATTCAAGATGGGATTTCTTTATACTTTAATGGCCCTTTGCTTATGTGATTTGTTTCTTATAAAATTTGCTATATGATATAAAGCGTCAGATGGAATTCGAATAGGAACATAAATAAGCTTTACCTAAAATATAAGGTCCATGAAGGATCATATTATTATAGTTCTACTTTTTGAAGCTCTTACAGGACTGAGGAAGGATTTTTTTTGCGTGAGTGTAGTATTGCTATTATTTCGGGACCATGATCTCATAATCCGTGAATAGAATAAAAGGTATGAATGAATCCCATGTTGGCTGAGTCATCGAAGGGCCACATGATACTATTGGAAGTGTGAATCATAAGTTTTCTAAAATGCTTTACCCGACACTATCGCCTTGTCTTATTTTAGTAGGTAGTTCTGAATAATCAGGTTATAAGTTACTAATGTCACTTCAGTTGGCAGAAAGGTACGCACCCCACTCGGTCAGAGCTAATATGGCGGCATATTTCACCTAAGGTGGCCTCCCACCAACTGGACCAAATTAATGCAGCAAGGAACCCTGGTACTCTTTGTTTTGTGACCCAAGTGGCTATAATCTACATCTAATCTTAAGCCTTTCATTTCGCATAAGAAGCTCAATACATTAGGCCTAGAGTAGGCGTAGACGAAGACGTTAGCACGTACTAAGAAGAAGCAATATCGTCAATGGACGACACTTGGAACTGACAAAGCACCTGCTGGTTACAATACAATAGGTACCTTCTTTGTACAAAATACGTCTGCAAGGTGCAGAGACTGTATATTACCAATCAAGGCAACGCAACATAAAGCCAGTGAAAAATCGTAGATAAAAGCGCGTACTTGCCTCTCCAAGGCAAGCTACGTGCGTCGAGAGGTCTCGGAGACAACTTCAAGGGCCTTCACCCTTCATACAATATCCAGCGCATACGACAACCCGACACATGCGAATATCACCCCTATTCCTATACAAACAGCTTTCTCATTTCCACTCATTGCCTGCCTGCTATTAACAAGGGCTAATTAGGTGGAAGCCTGATGTAAGTGGCTGCTTCACGCCATAGAGAAACTGAGGTGCAACTTTTATAGAAAATGGCGCGTTTATAAGTAAGAGCTCTGTGTACAAATTAAACTGTCATAAACATGGCGCAGGGAAAAATAATTGTGCACCTTGCATAGTAATAATATCTTATCTGGTTGAATGGAAAACTTTTTACTGTCATGGAATTTCTAACGAATATAGATTTTACTGCTAACTCCTAACTGCGAATTTATATTTTTTACTAGTATGAAAAATACGACATAACCACTTTCAATATGCAAAGCAATTTGCTTTATAACGTTCAGTCAATGACACGTTCGGACTGCCACAAAATTCCTGCTGTGCTCAATATATGTAATTTCAAATTAATTTCATTTCATTTCGCGAAACTCAACTAGTAGATTCTTAGTACAATTAACAACTTTCTCAAAATCTTATTAACTTTATGAGCCTGACCCAGTACGCGATATCACTTAAAAGTGTTTTCATACCGTCGCGGCGGTATGAAAACACTGATGACTATGAAAACAAAAAGATTTTGAGAAAGTCGAGTCTCTTTTTCACAAGGCTTACAGTTCGTAAATAATATTATTGACATGATGACACGCAGTTCTATTTCTAGAAACACCTATTAAACACCCTTTTAGCAAAACTAAACAAACTCCAGGATCAGTTTCAGCCCCGTCTAAATAGTTTCCCATACAACACCCGTCAAGAATAGTATTATTTTTTCAGGCGGCAACGAAAATAAACACTTAAAAATAGCTCGCACTCCATTACTGTCCCTCAGAACTGTACCCTATTTTCTCACGTCGAAGAGGCACATCTGTGTCCAATTAATCAGAATCTGTGAGGGTAGGTACATACAATAAATAAATCGTTCTGTTTAATTAATACCTTATTTGTTTCCTGTATACAGGACGTTGAAAGTTTAATATAGGTACCTGACTTGCAATTTGAGTTACTGGGTTCTTTGGTAGTGACCAAGGGGTCGTGAATTGATGTCCCGCCCAAGACAATCATTAACAAAAAATTCAAATGATGAAAAATGAAAAACGTTACAAATAAACATTTATAACGTTTTTAAATTGTGTAGAATCTTGAACTAAGCAGACAATTGATCTGTTTTAGGAGAACAGCTAATTTAAAAAAAAAACGCATAAATACGGGTCATTATTATCATCAATACGAGTGATGATTTAATAAGAAATGTTTAACAATAAACGCAATCAAGATTAAATCAACGAGTTATGTAGTTCTTGATGTTTTATCAATATATTATTTAATTTCATATAACAATGTTGTATGGTAATGTAAAGTTTTGATCTCATCTGGTTTCATTTTATTTCAGCTCAATTAAATAAAAGCCTCAATGGTGTTAGGTCTTTTGCCCATTATTTAAAGCTTTTATCAGCTGGTACCTCACACTGTCGGGGATGGGCTGGTCAATAGCAAAGCTGGCACCAGCTCGTCCCAATCGGGTGTGAAGGGGAAACCGTGGGAGTTTAGTGGGTAGTGGACGCTTTAGTCTCGAGTCCCACACACGGCCGCGGGTCTAGCTAGCCTGCGGTTATGGTGCATAAACGCATTCTCCTCCAAAAAAAAATGGTACCTCACACTGTTTCAGGCAACTACTTAAACCGTCATTGACAGATTCCATTCTCGGCTCTATCAATTATCTCGGAACAAAGACAAATTGCTAGGGACTCGGGTCGTTTAATTTAATTCCTTAAGCGCCTAATGACGGGAGTCAAGTGGTGCCAAGAATCGCGATTCTCATAATTACATTCCGTTCATCGTCCGGGAAGGCGCTAACATGTAATGGACAAGTTCTAGTGTACTAAATATATCTACTTACCACTTAGTAAAATCTCCTATCTTACCTCTTTTTTCAAATATCCCGCGGGAATGAGACGTTCCCGTAGGAATTTTATAGCCTATGTCCTAATCTGGGTTATAAACTATACGTGTGCCAAATTTCATCTAAATCCCAGCCGTTTAGGCGTGATTGAGTAACAAACAAAACATCCAGACATTCGCATTTAAAATATTTGTAGGACTATAACATAAGCTGAATATTAAACACAACACCGTATTCCAAGCTCAGAAGATCCGTACAAAAACAATAAACTAAAACAATATCCCTCAAATATCTGCAATGAATCACTGAAGCCCGAACATTGGGACCATTTCCGTTCGCGAACTTGCCCTCAGTCAATATCGCCGGTTTCTTATCCGACGATTCTACCTCACTGAGCTAAATTGATTGGGCCAAGCCTGTGCTCTAGATTAACGACAGAGATTGGATACGACGGCGATTTTTTATAAAGATAATTAGTAAGAAACTAATACAAAAGCAAAAAGTAAGAATCATTAAAGAAAGTTCTACATAATGGGCACATTTTTCTTTTCGGGTTTTCTCAATAGTAGTAGTAGTAGTAGCCTTTCTGTCACAATTATTTATTATAGTGAAGAGTCATTGATGTGAGTGCAAGTCTCTGAAGTAGTATAATATTTTTATTATCATTTTATAAACGTTTCCAGTATAACATCTATGTCTATGGCCAGAGCATATCGAAACTCATAATGGCAGCAGATTCTCGGGAAGGTAGGGTTTAACTAACTTCTATTACCAAGTACTACCAAGTACTTCTAAGTCTTATAACTAATTACCAACTCCTATTACCAAGTAAGTCTAAAACTGGAAATTAATATCTCCGCCCTTGTTTTCGGGCTATAATTTAACCTCTGTTCCACAAAGGTAGTCAAAACATGAAAAGCATAGAATCAATAAGTGGCCGAAGGGAAGCGGTCCGGTAACCTATTCAAACAAGGATCCAAATTCAAGGCAGGGTCTGAAACAATGTGGCCGAGCGGGCGCTTGCTTTCCGGTACATAAATATGGGGCGGCGGCTCATAGTGTAACAAACCTCAGTGCTCCTACGTGAATTATGCAGTATGCAACGGCATTGCAGATTGAAAAACATTTCATGTCACAGTAAAGCTAATTGGAAATAAATCCGTCGCGTAAAAATACAACCGATATTTGATACAGCAACATTTCAAGTTATGACAATGTGTCACAAAAGTACTTTATTGTCTGATGGTTCATTAATATAAAACATTTTGCATTTTTGATTATTATTTATTATATTTACATTTATTTATTATATTTACGATAAATATTCTTTTTTGAAGTACCTAAGGGTTGGTGGCTTTGTCCAGCCGTGGGACATTTTATAGGCTTAATAAAAATAAGTACATTATGACTTAAGATTTATTTTCACCTATTTGGCTACCTATAGTACCTATGTAGCCAGATTAGGAAATTAATATATGATCCAAGTCCCTTTCAATTTGTCTTTATTCCGTGATAGTGCATAGAGTCTAGAATCAATGATTCTGTCGACATTGTTTCAGAAGTTAAGCTAAAATAGCATACAACATTGATGAGGCTTTGATTTTGCCACAGAGCTGCGAGACCACAGAAACATTGTGGCTTCGACTCCGATGCATACGGTGTTTTGCTTTCCGGTACATAAACCCGGCTGATGGCATAGTGTAACAAATTCCAGTGTACTTAATATTTTTCTGTATATTGTTTAAGCAGACGTGTGGCCCACCGAATTATAAGTCACCACCATGAAAAGATCCACAAAATTTGGAAACCCTATATAACAAACTTCAGTAGGTACTCCTTTAATAGGGTGTGTAGTTTTTTTTATAGGATAGCAGACATACAGAGACGTCACCCATTGAGGAACCCTTCCTGAAAGCATCGTTCCACTTGCTGCAATACTTTAGGCTCTACTCATCTTCGAATTCCCAATGTCAAATGCACTAGCTCACTATTATTTTAATCGGAGCATAACCTAAGCAGCTATGGCTGACGTTCAGAGGCTCAAAAAATACGAGCGAGTGTGATGGAGAAAATTGAAGTCACGACCCAGTAAACTCAAATCAGAGTGTTTGTTCACTGGAAAATCTTGAGCTGGCTTGGCGACTGTTTAGTTAATAGAGTCACCAGTCGCCACACACCATCGATCGTGGTAGCTAAATGTTACTAAAAACATAATAAGTAGGCAAGCCTGCGCCAACGACCCAGTGAGCTCAAATCAGAGTGTTTGTTCACTGTAAAATCTTGAGCTTGCTTGGCGAATATTCCTTACTGTTGTTTAGTTTGTAGAGTCCGCCACAATCGATCGTGGTACGTAAATATTGCTGAAAACATAATAGGCAGCCCTGCGTGTATCAAATAACTTGATAATTAATTTCTTCAAGCAATTATTCCTTGGCGTAACCACAAAATTGAGTTTAAGCAGCTTTGTTTTGTTCCAAACCCGTCGCACGCACAGACATTTTTTTTTTGGGTTTTGGTTTTTGTACGACTGATAGGACTTCTGATTCCTTTTCTTTTAACCATATTATTATGTGCTCTTCATAAATAGAAACAATCTGACAACTATCAACAGGGCTTGCCGTCGATCTAGTCCTATGTCCTATCAGAGTTCAAGTGGCCAGTCCGATAAAATCATATTATAAATAATATTTTGCCTCTGTCCATAAATATTACATATTTCTATGGTCACAATGTTTATTAACAAAAGTCTTTTTTTGTTTTTTAAAAACTGGGTATACCTGAACATTGACTTCATTTGTATAAACACTCTAAAACAATTTTAACACAGCCTTAAATCTATTAATGAAATATTAGCTTTGGAAAAGGCTAGCGTCTCTCCCTTGTCGAGACGCGGCTGGGTACACTCAGCTACATTTCCTATTATATTCAATAATGACTCGTTCACGATAGAACAAGCAATTATATCCTGAGCGATTTCGATGAGTGTTTTTTTTTATGAATCGGATTTAGGTAGATTTTTTTACATGGTCTT
Organism: Mecyna flavalis; assembly: GCA_949319885.1. Classification (NCBI taxonomy): domain Eukaryota; kingdom Metazoa; phylum Arthropoda; class Insecta; order Lepidoptera; family Crambidae; genus Mecyna; species Mecyna flavalis. The sequence goes on along the minus strand of OX439431.1, from coordinate 12,635,818 downwards.
TTTATTTCAATTTATTAGAAGTTATTGCAATTTCTCAGTTTACATTAAATTCTAAATACTGAACTAGTTATAACCACTAAAAATATATATAATAATAAAGTAAAAAAAAGGAACTAAACATAGGCAGATTCATTTTTCATAAAAAGTTAAGTGAGTTTTTTCACTTAATTTTATAACGGGGCATCGCTCAATTTGCCACTTTGTTCTCCGATTCTTATATTTCAAGTGTGTCGCTAGTTATTTCAGTGACAGTTAAAATAAAAAAATATATATCTTTCCGCACTACTTAAGCCACTTTGAACATATAATTTTATTTTTGGCTTTGACTTGAGGAACTCTGTCAGCCAAAAGGATTTATAGTTTAAAAACAAACATATAGTACAAAACTAACACAACTGTAACAATGCAACAATGTACCTAGGTCGTAATGAAAATGCAAACGCTATTGCGTGCACCGCGGGGTGTAAGCTATCGTTACGAACAATTATAAATAATTGCAAAAGATTAACAGCGTAAAAATGTGCTATGATTTGAATATTTGATTTCGGTACATAAAACTAAATTTAAGTCACAAAAATATCGTTTGTAAGAAAAATACCAACACATCTCATTTTGACGTGACAACGTCTTATAAATTGGTTTGCCGGGTGACACTTCAAGAAACTGCGTTACGCTCCGCTCACGTTATGCGCTCACAATGAGAGCGAGTGAGAGGCACGCGTCCCGCCTAAGAGCGAGAGAGACAGACATAAAAAGTCGTTGTCACGTAAAACTTTCGCCCGTATACCGACTTTACAGGCAACCAATTTTTTTTTTTAAATAGATTCATTTTAATTTACTTTGTTCCTCTTCCTTTGTGTTATTTGTTGCCATCATTATCAGACGGTCCAATTCAATAACTCAGTTTCACACAAACGAAACTTCGAAAATTCCGCTGCCTGCCATCCAAAACACAAACGCAAACCATAATGTGCGACCACCTGTACCTAAGTTGTCCGTGTCTGCACAAAATCCAGTCGCGTTCCATCCCAGATATACATAGATACAGTCAACACAAACACGGTCTGCCTCCAGCCGAAAATTAGTAAGTACACTAACGAAACATTCGGCCGATTTCTCATACATTTTTAATACCGTGGCTTTTTTAAATACACTCGATGTTTCTCAAAGAAAAGAAAAGTAAAGTGTTTCCTGGAGTAAAGAAAAGTAAACTTTACTTAAAAGTCATATTTGCTCAAACCTTGCGTTGTAGGAACACGACAATGAATTTAATATTTGAAAGCTTCGCTAATTTAGTGGTTAATAGATAAGCCCTGTTGTCCTTATTTTAGTTACCGGGTTGAAATCTTTTGAAAATCATATTTTGCCGTCAGCAAACTGCTGCAGCAAGATCGCCCTGGGTGGTATTCGAAACCACATCCCCAGAATCATAAGGTAAGGTTATTTCCAAATACAAGTCAATTAAACTAATTAATCAATTCTTAGGTTCAAAATGAACCCTTAACTAAGTGTGTAATTTAAATCCCATTCTACGGTAAAAGCCCCGGGTGAATAAAGCGCTGTTTTACCTAGAACAAAAATGTAACGTAATCAGGTTATTAATCCTGAGGCGAGCCGCATTAAATCAAGTTGGGCACTCTGTAAAATCCAGACCTTTTCAGGCTTTTCTTCATGAAATCCCGAAATGAATTGGGCAGGACGGAAAATGAACTCCATTTTAGATTCAATTCACATTTTAAAAGAAAGCTCCGCTTAGGATTAAATATTCATCCGACGATAAGACATCCTTCAATAATCCACATCTTTGTTATTAACCCTGCTTTTTATTTCAGGTTTTTTTATAAATAAATAAATAAATAATAAATAAATAATAAATATCTCTGGACATTATCCACACAGCGCCATCTAGCCCCAAACTAAGCATTAGCTTGTGCTATGGGTGCCAGACAACGGATAAACATTACTTATATACTTTTTTTTTTGTAAATACATACATATTATACATAGAAACACCCAGACCGATACAAACAGACATGTTCATGCACACAAATGTTTGTACCGTGCGGGGATCGAACCCGCGACCTCTGGTGTAATAGCCGACTTCTCGACCATTACACCAAATGGCTCGTCGAATTATGAAGAAATGGTTAGCAAGACGGTGTGACATCTGACGAAATTTTTTATGAGAAATATGCCTTTAAGCTCTGTAACCGCAGGCCAAACCTGCGCGGCTGTATGGTGTAGTATTCGCAACGATATTAAATACCCTAGATACACTGACAGCGCTCAAAAAATGTCCCGCAAAACAAGTGCTTAAAAACGGTTTAAGCACTTGTTCGCTCCCAGTCGCGCGCGAACCGGCCTAGCGTCATTATGCCGAAGTGCTCCGTAAAAAAGTGCAAGAACAACACTTTAACCACTCAAAAAAAGGATGGAGTTTCGTATTTCCGGTAAGTAATAAATCGATCTTTGATAATAGAATGCATTAATGGTAAAAATTATCCTAAAACGTGCTAAAATTGTAATTTTCTAAAAAAAATCGGAAGAAATCAGACACGTGGCTGGCTGTATAGTTGTCCCTTTCCCACGCGCTGCGGTATTAATGCTTCTAACACTTTCACACAGAGTAATATTTAGAACATAGTAGTCATGGAGTCGCGTAGTACTAAAATTTACTATGGTATTTTTTTTTATTTTGTCCAATATTACAACCAATATTTGCACAACTTTTTACAAAAATATCTGTATAACAATAAAAGAACTGTAAGAATAAAAAAGAATTCGGTGTTTAATGATTAATTGGCTCGATTTCACGCGGGTTCGAAAAATCGTGTTTTTGAAAGACTGTCGTGTTTTGACTGACTGATGGCCTAAAACGGTTTCTTTTGTGAAATTATACACCCCTAATGATAAATTCCGAAGGGGTTAGTGCTCAAAGTAGGAAAAAAACAACATTGGTGTTACACGAATGAGTTGGGTGATTACACTAATGAAAATTTATTAAACACAAGTGGTGTTTAATAACCCTAATGATGTCTTGATTAAATTATAAAAATGTGTAACTTTTGAATGAGTAATTAAAATAAGAAGACCCGGATCTAAGCAGTTGTATTTATACCTAAATATTTTTTAACACAAAAACACATTCTTTAGTTCTCACTAATGTGAAAATATCCTCAAATTACCGACCAAATAGAGAGTATGATAATAGAGCGTATAATTAATAACCGCTTGCTTGCTTATTTAAAAGGTAACGATCTCCTATGTGACTCTCAATTCGTGTTTGATAAGTAGTTCTACAATGGACCTTCTTGGTTACGCACGCAACGCATTTATAGAGCGAGACCACAGTAAGGCCATTGCTGTCCTTGGACATATCAAAGGCATTTAACAAGGTCTGGCACCAAGCCCTTGTTGGCAAACTTCCTTCCTATGGGATCCCCGCTCCAGTTTATGTTTGAATAAAACATTTTCTGACTGGACGTCGCATCAGAATAGTTGTTGACTTTAATCTAATGGACCAGCCGTGCTGTAAGTGTCCGCGTATCAGCTCCGTATTTCATGACATTAGACGCAGGTGTTATGCATAGTTTTCATGTAATATTAAAGTACCCATGAGAGACAATTTCATTCGTGTAAAAATGAATTTCATTAGTGTTACATAAAAATCGACACGAATGAAGCGACACAAATGACATTTTTAACGAAATCCTAAAGTTTTGTTTAAGGAATTGTTCCAGACACCAACAGAAAGTATATCGAAACATGCGTGTTTATGTGGCTAACCATCAGGCAATGAATTGAATTTTTAGCTAAAATACTTTTAATATAGTAATAATAAACACGAATGAATTTTTTTTATTTTTATATTTTTATTTATAACATCTACCTGCATGCCAAATTTCAGCCCGATCCGTCCAGTGGTTTGGGCTGTGCGTTGATATCTATCTATGTCTGTCAGTCAATCAGTCAGTCAGTCAGTCAGTCAGTCACCTTTGAGTTTTATATATATAGATATAGTAAAGCCAATTACAAGTTTCCACCTTTAGACAGACAATTTATCTAACAGTGGGCAAAAAGCTATAGTAATAATAAATAATAATAAATAAATAATAAATAAATATCTCTGGACATTATCCACACAGCGCCATCTAGCCCCAAACTAAGCATGAGCTTGTGCTATGGGTAGACAACGAATAAACATTACTTATATACTTTATTTTTTTTGGAAATACATACATATTATACATAGAAACACCCAGACCGATACAAACAGACATGTTCATGCACACAAATGTTTGTACCGTGCGGGGATCGAACCCGCGACCTCTGGTGTAATAGCCGACTTCTCGACCATTACACCAAATGGCTCGTCGCTAATAATAAATCATTAAGAGTTTAAATTTAATAAAAAATCGTTCCTTCAGTAGATAAACTTTAGTTAGTCATTTAACAAATAATTTTGTTTTTCATTCTAATTCATTATAAATAAAAAAATAACATCGATGACGACTCCTCTACTAACTCTGTTCTAAATGCAACGATTTAATGATTTTCAAACAGCGCAAACTGAACTAGACCTTATTTCTATTGATTTACAGCCTACATTCGTCTTTACAGCAATAAAGCAATAAAAATTTTACGAGCTTGCTGCCTGCGTACATTTTAAAATGTCGTAACTCGCGGACGCCTGCATTTGAAGTGAGATCGTATACCTGTGCATTTAGGTCAACTTTTGAATATTGAAATTAGAATTGATATTATTTTCCTCCTTAGCGCACCCCCCACCGTTGCTATGTACTTTTGGGACACTTTTTGAAGGCGGTTTTATAGGCAATGTTGCTTCTAGGGTATTTAAATTCGTTGAGTATTCGTGATTAAAAATGTTAGTCCTTCTACGCATTAAACTCCTTCTCAAACAGGAACAACATTTTATGTGAACAAGCTATGGGTTGTAAATGTCGATGTGTGACGGTATTCACTTAGCAACAGGTCGCTGTATTGTCTACTTTAAAAAAAAACAGAAAAAAAATCTAACTGACTTCATAAAATATGAAATATTTAGGTACTTGACTGAACCAACGACGCGATCTACAACACAAAATATTTCCACCATGTGCCTACTTCAGATCAGAAAATTAATAGATAGGGTACGTTATTTATGCTCCAAAGATTCTTCAGGTTTAGCATAAAGACGGCAGAGTCAAGGGGCACCTTCGACGCCATTTGTCAGCTGTCCTGATGAAGCAGTGACTTTACTCATCAATGCGACGGTATTAAATCCTGCCAAATCACCCAGCCCCGAAAATAGGAGTTGTTCCATAATTAGACACGACACGACACGGCATATCAAGTGATAAATGGCTATTTGTAAGGACAAACCTCGACAAGAATGCCAAATAGTATTTAAACTACTCGTAGTTCATAAACAACACCCACTCATCAAGTTTTTTAAAGTACCTACGTTTTCAAAACAAATCTTACGGGAAAAAATGGCAACGATAAAGTTATTGAAGCCGTTTTATCTTTCTAGTTATAGGGACAAAAGATTCTTCCCTGTGATAAACCCTCTCCGAAAGAAACTGAATAGAAAAACTTAGGGAATAAAAGGGCGCTGGTTCGTGGTATTGACTTTATATATTTTTAAACTGACAAATATGAAACAAAAACCCAAATCTTTTACAAAAGAAAAATAACATAATAAAAAGAGTACTTTGTAAAATTAACAAACTAAAGGAGTTTCTAATTTTTAACACTCTCCCTTGCTTGTTCGCTCACTCATATGTACCGTTGCTGTATCGTCGAATGGAAACGCGCCCAGAGAAGCATCGTGAACCCCATTTTATTAAACCCAGACGGGGTACATATTTGATTTATGACCCACGATAGAGTGGTGAGTAAAATATTATGACGCTGCACCGGAGGAGTTTCCCCTCTTCAGGATGTGTATGCACTTTTTATCCGCTTTTAGAAATAGGGAGGGCGAAGTTTAGTAAACGAACACTTTGTAAAGCAATATTATATTTTTTATATCAAGTAAATGTTATAATTGTCTCAACAATAAAGATACTTACTCGTACATCATTTCCATAAAATTAGAATGTATTATAGTATTAGGTACTCACATACACACATACATAACCGTTGAATAAGCACGTAAATTATGTTCGGGTAAGGCAGTCAGTGATGGGCCATTACTCGTTATTACCAAAGGTAATGGTAATGGCGGCCACAGGTGACATACGTGCATCTGTGTTACCACTAACAATGTCTCCTAATACCCAGCGTAACGGAGCTCATACATAAACTACTACATATAAAGGTTATAGTAAGAGGCGTTTTTACATTAATTAGGTACAGTCAACAGCACATCACGATATACACTTGCAGTTCGATAATAGCGCTTATGCCCCCGACATAAGAGCGGTACAAAGTTCAAAGTGTTACGTCTGACGTGCTTTTGACTGTACATAGGAATCTCATAAAAGTTTTTCACGATGATTTATAATTGGTTCTTGATTGGTGATCTTGCAGTCAAAAGACTTACTTGGTTTTTTTTTCGTTAAACAAATAAACAATTTTAGTTTGTTTTCCTAAAACTTCACCCCTATTATACATACAAAACCAAGTAAGGGTTGGTTGCTACTAGCGAGCGGCTCTATGCGAAATTAACGTTAGTCTAGACAGTCGTAGAGTAGCTGCCGTCATGCCATCGTGCAAAATGTAAAGCAGCAAGTGTCGCGGGAATTTACGAGTATGTGAGCTAAATCCATGCTGTAGACAGTGCCTTTTTTTCGGGGGAGAATGCGTTTATGCACCAGAACCGAAGGATAACGAGACCTTACCGGCTCGTCCCAATCGGGTGTGAAGGGGAAACCGGAGGAGTTTAGTGGGTAGTGGACGCTTTAGTCTCGAGTCCCACACACGGCCGCAGGTCTCGCTAGCCTTTTTTTTCGGAGGAGAATGCGTTTATGCACCATAACCGCAGGCTGGCTAGACTCGCGGCCGTGTGTGGGACTCGAGACTAAAGCGTCCACTACCCACTAAACTCCTTCGCACGCATTAGTCAGCCATTGCAGACAGTGCCTGTCCGTCAGTCGGAAAGGACCGACTCGACCAGGGAAGTGCAATCCTCTCGCTAAAGAACCGACGTATGAGTAATTGTTTAGCTATTGGGGAGTGCCGAATGGGTACGAATGAGAACTGAGATTCAAAAAATCCGTCACATTTTGGCCGGCCCAGGAATCGAACCCAATACCTCATGCATAACTAAAAAAGACAAGACCACGAGTCGAGGAGAATGTTGATCAATTATATTATTAATAACCAACGCCCCAATCAAAAAAAAAAGAAACAAGAAGAAAACAACTTTTTATAATTTCAAATATTTATTAATTAATTGTGTACGATCGAGGACTTTTCCGCGTGATAACTTTTGGAAAAGTATACATCTGTTACTTGCTGAAGAATGGACAATCTGTAACATCTTCACAATATCACATAGCTCTATTTAAAGCAGAAAATACAGAGCTGGCTACGAAAGCGGCCTGCCGCAGATGTGTCTTGTAGAGCACTCGGTGTACCGCATCGTTATTTGCTTCCTAGAGTTATAGCGTCGCGGGTAGATGTGTGCCATGTTGTTTTAGAAAATGACTAGAATGTGTTATATTACTTTAAAATGCCTAATCTGGATCAACTTTCCTATAAATTATAATAACATGGAGCTCTTCAAGGCCAGAATTACCTTACGGGTTTTTACCAAGCACGTGCGCTACATCGTAGCCCCCATAGTTGTTTAACATCAGGCCACTTTGTGGTTAGTTGCTGACTTAGGATAAATAAATAAACACGCATCGACTTATTGAAGGAAACACAAAAATAAAAGCACAAGCTATACAAGTGGTATATTTTTTATGAAGTGAGAAAGAAATAAGACTTCTTTCTTACTTCATAAAAAATATACAGCTAAAGCTATAACAAACTAGACTAGATATTTATCAGTGCAGTTCAAGATGTTGGTTGTCCGATTTGTATTGTACCTGCAGCATCAGCAGCTGTTAAGCGTGCATGCATCTTTAGTGCTCATTTTATGCTAATACTAGCGGCGGAATTCCTGTAATTTGCGCTAACAAAGCGCAAAGCTTTGTTTCTAGCTTACTAAGCTAGGTATAGTCACAGATACTTAAGTAATAACTCACTGCATAATAAAGGCCTCTCATTAATGTCATCGTAATAAAAATAGTGGTATAAAAAATAGGTCTGGCTTCAAGGCTTTGAAAGGCAAATGCGAATAGATGATTGTTTCATGGATATTAGCTTAATAATAAAGCAAGTGTCGTTATGTGTTCTACTACCATATACAAAATTGAATTGTAGTCAATGTGGAAGCTTTTTGCTTTTTCCTGTTGGTATTTCTCATGGTGTCCATAGGCTTGTCGACTATATTTCAAAAACTGACATTTTCATTACAATAACGGTTTTATTTTAAGAAAAATATATGACATTGGCATTAAATAAAATAAGTATGTACTTTTTTACATAGATTAAGTATATCTTTTTTACCATAATTAACTTAGTGGACACAGCCTATCTAGCTGTTTTTCTGGCAGGTTTGGACTGCCACTGTCACAAACATAAAATTAAGAGAGAACACAAAATCAGACGGCAGAATTTCAAACCGTCTGAAGAAAATCCTAATCGAAAAATGCCTTCTAAGTCAAATAGACATCAAGAGACCCAACCTAAACCTAATCCAGTACATAATATTTCTATGACCTAATCAAACAAAGTTTACGCTAAGCAATTTGTCACTTCGAATGCAGTTACCAACTTCCCGACACCTACAGCACAAGCTACAAAGCCATCAGCAATTTAAAATATTGAATCTTACTGCCATGACAATAAGGCACTTTAACCAAAATTCGATACACAAACAACGCGAAATTCCATAAAGGGAAATAAAGGACATCACCCATTTTGGGATAAAATTTTTTTTTAGCGGCCATCAATTATAATTACAAAATTGTATAGTACACATAAACCTCATTTTTTTTACTATGGCGTCAAAGTCGAAATCTATTTGGTTTCGGAGATATGATACCAAGTAAGACATAAGGGCGGAAACTGCGTAAAGCGGGCACCCGCGCGGTTTCATACAAAAGTGACCCGTCCCGCAACCGCGCGGGAGACTTTTGTATGTACCGCGCGCAGGTCCCGCTTCACACAGTTTCCGCCCTAAGACCGAAAACAATTTGTTTTCAGGATTTTAGCAATACGCGGTTCACTCAAGTAAATTTCCTAAAAAATCGCATTGTCATGGTTTCAATACTAGAAATAAACATAGGCTAGCCGTTCCTAAAACAAGGCTTCATAAGATTGGTAATTCGTTTGTAGGATTAAGTGTTGCGTTATTTAACAAATTACCTCAAGATGTTGTTGACTTACCAATACACAAGTTTAAGTTTTTTACATCAAATGCCAACTCATCAAGAAGAGTTATTATAAAGTGGAAGACTATTTAAATGATAAAAGTCTGTAGATGTGAGTACTATTTGTTGCCGCTCCTCTGGCTGCGCCTTTGTATTGTTATTTGTATTGACATGATCCTTTGTATTGACATTATTATTTTAATAAGAATACCTCAACGACAAGGAAGCTTGGACTCGCGCCTTTGCATTGTATAGAATCCCGATAGTATCAACAATGTTAACTTTGCTATACAGTAGTTAAATGTTATAATTCAGTAAAATTAAATTTATTTTTGATTCAAAGAATCCTGAAGAGTTTGTAACCTTGGCGGTCATGCTCGCTAAAATGTGCTTGGGGTGGTGGCGTTATGTGTCGGGTGGTTACATTCCCTCTAATATGGTTGAGTGAAATTATGGCTGGCACATACGTCATACTTGTGCTGCAGGTGCCACCTTTGGGCACTGGTCTTCCAGGGCTCACGGATTTTTCTCGATTATAGTCTCATTCTTATACTTTATACTCTATGGCTTGGTATTCTAAAACTAATCAGTAATTGTAACAAACAAAATGGTAAACAAACATGGCGATGAAAAAGAGTAACTGTCGAGTTTCTTGCCGGTTCTACTCGGCAGATGACTGCATTCCGAAGCCGGTGGTAGAGTCACTCTGTAATTGACGATTCATAAATACTTGATACAAGTTTACATGAATAAAGTTTTTTTTTTTTTAAACTTGTCTTAACATAGCAGTCACCTCCGCCCTCCGCCCCCTCCCCCCGCCCCCTTTTTCCCTGTGCTCGTCATATCAATGCCTTCATCATCAGGCCTTATCTCAATTGTGAGATAGTGTGGGCCATACTCCACCACGCTGGCCTAGTGCGGGTTGGTGAAGGGGTGCGTAAGGCAAGTGACCAACCTTAATGTCAGATGTTATCAAGCCGCCAAATGGCCTCTGACTAGGCTTGACGACTAATATTTACATTATATTTCGTTGCTTCATCCTTCGGATATTATATTAACCACGTAGTCCTTTTAACCTACAAGGCATAATCGCACGCTTTTTAGAGAGAATCGATTAATCGATTCCCCTATTATTATTTTTTGTCTGTGGTATACTTTACCGCCATTACCGTCCGGCCTTAGTCACCTCATTCTTTTTTCGTGCGAGGCAGAGAACGCACGCGCTCATAGTAAAATTAATTCAAAGTACCCACAAAAAATATTTTTTTTCTCGTATCATGCTTAAAAGGTCAAATAATGAAAAAATTGAACGTTAATTTATTAGAGTTATTGCTTGATAATGACAAGGACAGACTCTCGGCCGTAAAACATTTGAGCGACAGTTGTCGTATACTATGCGATCTCCACTTCGTAGAGACTGAAGCCCGCAAGAAATATGTTACACCCGGCTTAGATAAATCATTTCTGTCCATTATTCAAGACATAGACCGAGACGACATGCTTTTTGGGAGTAAACTTCCAGAAAAGATAAAGGCGTCAAAAGCCATTGAGAAGCAAAGCCTTCATATAAAGAAGACAGCTTCGACAGTAAAGTCCACAATATCATCAGTATGTCAACCGTCAACCAGCCAGTTTCGCCCGCAGGGAAACTGGAGGGGCCCTCCTCGTTACCCAGCGTCGAACAGGGGGGGGCGAGGAGGGTTGAAGAAGACCACGCCAACAGGACGCAAGCCTGCCCCGTCATCACAAACGAAGGCGCCAACCACAACCCAGTTCAGACACCGACCTGCTCATCAACACCCATAGAGGTACATGCTGGTAGAATTCAATATTTTTATTATTGCTGGCAAAAGATTACAGATAATCCAATGATTTTAAGTTGGATATCAGAGGGTCTTACCATTCCATTTAAAAGTAAAGTGAAGCAAACCTACGTTCCAAATAGTGTGCTATCACCTGAGGAAATATCCGACATGCGTCTTGCCATAGATGATCTTATAAAACTAGGTGCCATATCAGCTTGCAGTCGTTCTGAGAATGATTTCGTATCTAACATTTTCTTAGCTCCAAAAACAAACGGTGGTAAAAGATTCATTCTTAACCTCAAATCACTAAATAAGTTTGTAAACAATCCACATTTTAAAATGGAGGATTACAGAACGGCAGCGAAACTGATACCCATGGGGGGCTATTTAGCAACCATTGATTTGAAAGACGCATATCTTTTAGTACCAGTAGCTAAGAAACACCGAAAATTCTTACGTTTTACCTTTGACAATGACAAAAATGTCTATGAATTTAACGCGATGCCTTATGGCCTTTCCGTTGCACCTTGGGTATTTACCAAAATTATGAGGGAAGTCATCAACTACCTCAGGGGTATAGGACATAAGTCAGTTATTTATTTGGACGACATTCTTTGTATCGGTGACTCGTACGAGGAATGCCGTCAAAACGTGAAAGAGACATTAAGCCTTCTTGAATGTCTAGGCTTCATAGTAAACTATAAAAAAAGCTCATTAGAACCACAAACATGTTGTAGGTTTCTAGGCTTTATATTCAACAGCGTTGACTTGACTTTACGTTTACCACCTGAAAAACGTGACAATATACTAAAGTTAGTAAAACATTTCTCCAAACTTCCTAAGTGCACCATTAGAGAGTTTTCTCGTTTAATTGGCGTATTGATAGCTGCTTGCCCAGCGATCAAGTACGGATGGCTTTATACTAAACGTCTAGAACGTCAAAAATTTATATCTCTTCAGGGGCAACAATCTTATGAGGCAAAAATAAAATTAGGCGATTCTATTTTACCGGATCTACGTTGGTGGGAAGCAACTATTACATCGGGCGAAAACCACATGAGAACTAACCAGAACTTTGCCATGGTAATATTTACAGACGCTTCTAGAAGCGGCTGGGGAGCTTATTGCAATGGTTTAGGAGTAAACGGCAATTGGAAAGACGAAGAGATGTCATTCCACATAAATTTCTTAGAACTGTTAGCGGTTTTCATGGGGCTTAAGTGTTTCGCAAAGAATTCTTCTAATTGTAATATATTGCTCCGTATCGATAACACCACAGCCTTAAGCTATGTTAATAGGATGGGAGGAATCCAGTTTCCACATCTCAATAATCTTACAAGGGAAATTTGGCAATGGTGCGAGCAACGTAATATTTTCCTCTTCGCGTCATATATTAATACTCATGATAATGTGGAAGCTGATGCAGAATCGAGAAAGATCAACGTGGATACCGAGTGGGAACTGTCGGACAAGGCGTTCCAAATTGTAGTTAAAGAACTAGGCCAGCCCGACATTGATCTATTCGCCACTCGAACCAATGCTAAATGCTCCTTGTACATATCGTGGAAACCAGATCCCGACGCATTAACAGTGGATGCCTTCACTGTTAATTGGCAACCTTATCGTTTTTACGCATTTCCGCCTTTTTCATTAATACTTAAGTGCTTACGGAAAATTCTAGATGATAGGGCAACGGGCATACTAGTTTTCCCTTATTGGCCGGGCCAACCATGGTTTCCGCTCCTTAAGAGCATTACAATCACTGAAATAATTTATTTTAAACCTAATCGAGACCTTTTGCGCTCTCGTTTCAGATCACATCACCCGTTGTCCAGCCGGCTTACCCTGGGGGCCGCAATGCTCTCAGGACGGCTTTTGCAAGACGAATCACCCCTTCGGCAGCATTAGATCTTATATTAGCTTCAATTTCTCCAAGTACCATGAAGCAATACGAAGTTTCATATAGGTTATGGTGGCAGTTTTGTTTCCAAAACAACGTAGAAGTGCTTAATCCCTCAATAGCTCACGTTATAAATTTCTTAGTAGAATCTTTCCAGAAAGGTGCATCTTATGGCACAGTAAATTGTCATCGATCTGCCCTATCGTTGCTCTTAGGGAATAATATAGGATCAGACGAGTTAATTAAACGCTTATTAAGAGGGATGTATAGGCAAAACCCGCCAAGACCGAAATATAGCAATACTTGGGACGCTCAAACAGTACTTAACTTAGTTTCTCGTTGGTATCCTAATAGTTCTTTATCTCTAGAGAAAATTACGAAAAAGGTCTCAATTTTGATAGCCTTATGTACGGGTCAACGGGTGCAGACCCTGTCCCTTATAAAGATATCAAATATAGTAAAATCTTCTTTTGGTTTTAAAATTTCAATAACTGATACTATTAAAACATCTGCAGCCGGGCGCGAACAACCCGTACTAAATCTTCCATACTTTAGAGAAAATCTAAAAATATGTCCTGCCACAACCTTACACGATTATTTATCGGCTACGGCAAGTTTAAGACCCTCTGGTACACAGAATCTATTACTAACTTTTAAGAAACCTCATAATAAAGCCACGGCTCAAACCATCAGCAGATGGTTGAGGCAGATTCTGTCTGAAAGTGGTGTTGATGTGAAGGTGTTCGGCGCCCACAGTACGCGGCACGCTTCGACGTCAGCTGCCGCGTCAGCAGGAGTAGACTTGAGGACTATCCACAAGACAGCGGGGTGGACAAGTTCATCTTTAACATTCGCCAGGTTTTACAATCGTCCAATCTGTACGGATGGAATTTTTGCTCAAACTATATGTTCGATCATAAATCGAGATAATTCTTCACTTAATGATTAGAAACATATTAATCAATCATTGGTCATGTTTAATTGATGACTACTACTCACATTATTTTTACTGTTATATGTAAGGAATTCGTTGATTAATCCTTTAAGATTCATCAGTATTTGCAGAATAACTATGTATTTTTTTGTGTTTTTGATTAATAAAGATTGCCTACATTAGATACTGTATTATTTATTTTACATGATACGAACTCTGGTGAGTCTCTAAACATCTACGTGGTTAATATAATATCCGAAGGATGAAGCAACGAAATATAATTGATGATCAAACGAACTTCTTGAAGTGAAGTTCGATCAATATTATATGAGTTGCTTCATCCGAGGATATTAAACACCCACCCCCCACAGACCCAAAGTGTATTAGGCATCTTTATTACAGTGTATCTCTAAAGAAAATGAGGTGACTAAGGCCGGACGGTAATGGCGGTAAAGTATACCACAGACAAAAAATAATAATAGGGGAATCGATTAATCGATTCTCTCTAAAAAGCGTGCGATTATGCCTTGTAGGTTAAAAGGACTACGTGGTTAATATAATATCCTCGGATGAAGCAACTCATATAATATTGATCGAACTTCACTTCAAGAAGTTCGTTTGATCATCAATTATAGTAAATATCAGCCGGGACCAACAGCTTAACGTGCCTTCCGAAGCACGGAGACGCTCGAAATTAATGTCACTAAATATGGTCAGAATGGTCACCCATCCATTAACCGACCGCGGCGTAGGTAGCTTGACTTTCGTTATCGCTAACGAACCACTGTCACAACTGCGCCACGAGCGCCTCCATGCCTTACCTAATCTTAATAGGTACCATCTTTGTTTTATAATAATCCGTACTATACTAAGTCAGTTGACAGACACACACGCAGCCCACCTGATGGTTAGCGGCCACTGCGGCCTATTCCATTGAGGGACACTTCACCACGAAGCGTCGCTCAATGTGCTGCCAGACTGTAGACTCATCTGATCTTCGAGCCTTTGAGTGTACTTTTTTTTTTGAGGAGGAGACCGCATTTGCGCACCATAGCCGCAGGCTAGCGATCGTGTGTGGGACTCGAGACTAAGTCCCACTACCCACTAAACTCCCCCGTTTTCCCCTTCACACCAATTGGGTGTGAAGGAACAAGCCGGTGCCAGCCTTGTGGCTATTGACCAGCCCTTGATTTCAAGTGTACTGGCTCCCACATTAATACTGCCGGAACACAGCCAGAGCTATTATGGCGGCAGATTTCACCTGTGGTAGCTAGCCAGTCGGACTCTGAAAAAGCCCTACCACCAACCAGACCTTAGGTGGGAATCGAACCCACTACCTTCGGGTTTTATACCCGAGCGGCTTAGCCACTTAGCGGCTTTGCGGAGGCGGTCAAAATAGTAGTAGTTCAGGTGAAAATTGTATAGTAACAATCATACCAGATCTTACATAAAATGGTAAGACGATGTTATTTATTTCACTTATAGATCGTTATCTAAGGTATATAGAGTATTGTCGCCATACAAAAAAATTATTCTAAACCTGTCCCCATTCCAACAAAACATAATTTATTTCTGGCCTCTAACTTTTTTTTTTATCCCAAATCTCCTTACAAAATGAGTGATCTCCTTTGGCAATTCTTTTACGATGTCTAGTGTCCGCGTGCGTTGTGATGCAAACAGACGAAATTGCGAATTTTCCATGTCACACTGGCAGGACCCATGACAAGAAAAAGATATTGAAACGCGTTCGCGATTAAAATTTGTCATTTGGGGGCTCCGTACAAATTAAGTATTTATTTGATTTGTTTCTCAATTTACATTAAATTCTAAATACTAAATTAAATTAAATAGTAAAATATCAGCCTACTAAATGTCCCACAGCCAGGCAAAGGCCTTCATCATTGAAAACAAATCATGCATCGCTACAATAGGGTATGATGGGTACTGGTTTAGGCACCACGCATGCAAAATGCGGATGATCACCATCACAATTCTGAACTGTGACACAAACATCATCCAATTCATTCATTCAGTCATCAATCATCATCCAGGACTCCATTGAATTAAACATGCAAATACAACATGGGTACATCGCGGGCTTCTTGTTGATTGTTCTCCATAGATAGATAGCAACATTCCAAAGCCAGTGGTAGAGTCATTCTTTAACATTCATAATTTAATAATTGACGACCATATTATTGCTTACATGAATAAATATTGTTTTGATTTCATCAAAAATTCAAAAGGTCGAGCCCTTTTAGAGGAGTTATGTGACAAACACAAGTACATGTCCAGAAGATTATATTTAAGAAACACACCACCACAAAGAAGTATAACCTAAACACACGTTAATATTACATATTTATCTTCACATCCCTTCATGAAAAAAGGATCTCAACGGACGCACGGACAGCAAATTGATCTACAACATGCCGTTTTTCTCTTTGAGTTATGTAACCCTAGAAAAACACAAAGGGAAAATGTTTTAAGGCTTCGCAACGGCTGGAGTGGCCGACCGCAATAAAACACCTGCAATCCCGGCTTCTTCCCGATCCTTGCGCCCTTGTTAGGAACGAACAAAGAAAAGTACCTACCTCGACGAAGAACCAGCGCCAAAGTTGGAAAAATCTCCGAGAACTTTATTGTACTAAAATAACAATTAACGAGATAAATGTGTCTGCTTCGCGCTCTCATAAAGAACGTCATGTCTCGCCGCTTTGAATATAATTGGCTGGCAACTTCTCTCTTCTCTTGTTTTTAGCTTGTAAATTGTTTATTAAGACACTACAAATACACAGGATAGATGTTTAAAAGTAATATAAGTCTCAGTTGTCATTAAAAAAGTCTAAATAAATAATTATTCCGTAAAGAAGCCCAATTTTCAATCTAATCTTTACGATATCACAATCAAAATAACTCAGTACCTGCTAACTAATACTGCATACAATGTTTATTTTAATAAAAATCTAGTAGAAACACTACCTATGACTTTGTCAGAGCTATGCTATTTTGTCATTTAGTAAAGTTCTTCGAGGATAACCATTACAACACATAAGAGCCAAAAGCTAAGTTTTACCTAATCAAAATCAAAATATTCTTTACTCATTTTATATAGTCTTCAATTTAAAGATGCACTTATGAATCGTCAGACATAAATATTAAAGAGTGACTCTACACAGGATTCGGAATGTTGTTATCTATTGAGAAGAACCGGCAAGAAACTTGATAGTTACACTATCAAAAACTAGACTATACATTTTTAAAGATGGGTGAACCCCATCAAACGACCCAACCATCTAAAAGAGTCCAACATGGATCCTTGAATAGTAAACGTTATGAATTGGCTGCACCCGTATCTAATTACCCGGCGGCTAATTGACGGGAGTGTTAACGAGCGGAAATCGGCACGAATGCGGTAATCACAAGTTTTGGTTATGGAACTAGATGTTCCCTTTAATTAACCCGTACTTTGGCAACACTCGCTGCAATTTGGCCCTGAAGGGCGCTCCGAGTGGCTTGACGCGTGAAATTAGCGGCAAACACGAAATGTACGCCTTCCGTGGTCAATTATGACCAAACAGGTATAATCGTCGGACATTTCTGGTACTAAGCAAAGTCTCGCTATCTCTTAAATAATTAGCAAATTTTAATACCATTATGCAAATACTAAGTAAGTAGAGTTCGTATGCACTTTGATCTACCTTTCTTCAGTGTAGTCCCGACGTCAGTATGAAGTATTTGTATAAAATAGTAAACTGTAATAAATGGCAGAAAGGAAAAATAAATATTTTTGTATATTTCCACTTAAAAAACTACCAACCAGGTAGGTAGGTACTGGAACTCTATTATAATTTGTCATCTTGTAACTACGAGTATCATGATAGGCGTTAGCCGAATTCGTTGGTTAGCCGTCAGATCTTAATCAGCAGTACTATTCCATATCCGTTTAACTAGACCATTTATACGCCTAAGAAGAACCTTACATAATTTGACAAAAAATCACTTGACACAAAGTATTTGCTCTTTAAATCAAATACGTAATTTAAAATATTATCTACATCCTACATATGAACAAAGCTATAAGCTTATTAGCTTAGCAAAACAAACAGGATTATTTACCTTAATAAATAAAACGCTTCCCATTAACTGAGGGTAATATTTAAAGGACTCATATTTGCGTTGGCATTCCAACAAATAAAATCTCCAAGATCCCTTTGAGGCGAGTTTGAATAAACAAATTGCTTGTAAAACCCCGACATAAACAACCCTTGCCGAAAGATGCGATTTGATACCCGAGCATCGTTTGTAAGCCGATACACGCGGTGACTCTCTCCGAAGATTCTTTTCGCTTTTACTACTTAGGAAATACTTAGCGAAACATAAACGTTTAAGAGGATTTCTTATATCATAGAAAAATATATACCTACCTGAGATTTTCCATTATTGCGAGTTAGGATCGTCATAACATTTCACTCCTTGGGCATTGGTTTATTTATTTTCTTATAAGTATCTGTTAAAACTTTATTGACCAGTAGTGTGGATAGTATTTTCCGTACTAGCCATACATAGGAATTACTGGTGTAGCTGATTCCTCAATGGCAATAGCGTTCGGTTTGAAAGGCAGGCTATTTGATAAGCAGCCTATTACCAACCAGGTAGGTGAGCCTATCATAATATAGCTTAAAATAACGTCGTTATCCCACAGTAGTTTGATATGTTTATGGGATATAAAAAATCCTATATCACTCTTGAGTTCCCAAAGTATCCCATACCAAACGGACTACATCAAAATTACGACGATCGATTTCTCAGTTGCGACGTAAAAGGAGGACAAACAAACACACATCTATTTCTGTTAGGTATCCCATGGAAACTGAAGGTAATCTTCAAGGGATAAAAAATTACCTATGTCCTTTCCCCAATTCTGGTCTGTCTAAAGAAAATTCCAAAAAAAAAATTACAAGTTTTGACGTGAAAGAAAAGACAGGGTTACTTTCGCATTTATTACAAGTAGGTATGGATGAATATATCAAACCCGTAATAAAAGAAATGTTACGCTCATTTTTTCCCAAACAAACCCGGCATCCGCCTCACAATGTTTACCTTTGCGATTCGCGCAAAAACACGGGGTGTCTGCCGTAAAACACAGTTTGCGCGAAAAACAAACCATGGTGCGTACACCGAATGACTAATTGGCGGCCTCCCGGCGGCCAGCGCTTCTGGATGGATGGACTAACATGGGACTAACTACCTCTCTGTGGCCGCCGGCAAATAGTGTGTAACTTGATTATGATGATTTTGGTAAATGGCGGTGTTAAAAACTGTCATTTTTGTGATGTACGAGTAAACACTTGTTCACTGACTGAGTTTTAGCCGATGAACCGAAGGATGAAACGGTTCATGAAAATTAAATCTGATTAATTTCAACAAAAAGATGTTTAACAAAACGAAACATAAATAACAATAAAAAGCATTACGGCGTCTATAGGGCACTATGGGGTTTAATGAATATCGCCTCTAGGATCACCAGCACCCTCTCTTTTGAATGAATGTTTGTCCTGGGTGCCACTGGTGCACAAGGCAGGGTCACGACCAATAATGTGTCTATAGAGTCAGTCAAATTAACCTTATCTATCTAAATAGTTCTCCTAAAAATAGTTAAGTAAAACGAATAACAAGCGTTTCCTTCCATCCTATTCCGGGAAGCATTTCCTGCGCAGTGACTGACGACCTATTAGTAAGTGTCGAAGATGCCAGGAGGACCGAGGTTGTAACTTTGTAACTAGAAACGCGTAGCTAAAATAGTATCATAAAGGCTAGATCACAGTTAACTAAGTTATAAGGCTAACCAATTTATTGCAGTGGTGAAATAAGGCTACAACGCTAATGGTAGCAGATTCGATCCCCGTGCAGAAATAACATTTATATGTGTAAAAACAAATTATTGTTTTAGGCTGGCTCTTTTGTACACATTAGTAGGTACCTACCTAAGATAAACCTACCAGTTATATTTTTTTTGTTTGCATAAGTGGAACATACAAGTATATAATTTAACATTACAATTAAAAAGAATAAAAAAAATAGCATAAAAGCCGCAGGAGACTGCTTCTATTATCTTGTAAAGCCAACAAAAAAATCAAAATGAAAATATGAATTGCGTTCTAAAAATAAGATGCCAATATCAACAAGTCCTTATTACTTGTCGGGCACAGCTTCTTTTGCTGTACCATTTATCCCAAGAATAAAAATAAAAAATTAATTATTGTTGGAAGTCTTGCGTGTGATTTAACCCTAAATTCCTAGTAAACAGTCTCTAAATAGTTTTGGTCGAGCCGAGCGGCGGCCACCCAACGCTGCGGCGAACCGAGTTACGACCCGAATTCGTTCCACTTCGGCAATTCCACTAATTTTTTTATTATTTTGAATATTAGAAATGGAACAAACTATCATACAAAACTGCAATAGGTTCTCAGGATTAGTATATTTAACCCAAAACCCAATTCGATTGTAAAAGTTCCCAACTTTTTTCGATGAAAATACATAAAGCGTAGCATAACTCTACCACACATTATTTGTAGGTTTGGTATAATGATATACCAAGTATAGTATTATTCAATCCAAGTACACTTATTAATAATTTTGCACGAATTTAGTGTAAAAGGTTCTTTTCCTACATGAACTTGCGGTCGCCTCCGCGGTTTTACCCGCGCGTAGTTTCTTTTGTCAATTATCCTCCCCTTCGCCCCACATTTCCAGGATCAAAAATACTCCCCAGGGATGGGCTGGTCAATAGCCACAAGGCTGGCACCGGCTCGTCCCAATTGGGAGTGAAGGGGAAACCGGGGGAGTTTAGTGGGTAGTGGACTTTTAAGTCTCGAGTCCCACACACGGCCGCGGGTCTAGCTAGCCTGCGGTTAAGGTGCATAAAAGCATTCTCCTCCGAAAAAAAAAAAAAAGGATCAAAAATACTCAATGTCACCCGGGGATAGTGTAGCTTTCCAACAGTAAAAGAATTTTCAAAATCGGTTCAGCAGTTTCGGAGCCTATTCAATACAAACAAGCAAATATTTCCTCTTTGTAATATTAGTACCTATAGATTAGTGCCATAACTTACATTACAATGTAAAGAATAAATATCTTTTGACATTATTCACATAAAATAAGTTATAACTTATAACGACTATTCGTTTATTCATTGCCACCACCAATTCAGTTGTGTTTAAAATCTAAATTTCATATAACCAAAGCAATGACTTGCAAAGCAAAGAGTAAACAAAGAAAATCAAAATATCCTTTATCTACATCCATACCATAATATGTCTATTTTATATTCAGGAGCGATGAGCAAACGCCCTACATTTAGATATAAGTATCTGTGGCTGCATTGAAATGTTTACATTTTAGTGTCGGTAACTGATACGAAATTACGTTCAAATTTCGAACGTCTTCTTTAAAAGTAAAAATTAATAGGTTTTTTCGATTATCGAATTAGTCGATTAGTAATTTTATGTTCCATTCCTATACATTTAATTCGATGCTGAAATTATAACAATCGATTTGAGAATCGAAATCAACTCGAGTCTAGATTGTTTATGGATTTTAAAAACTACAAACGTCAGTCATTAATTATGACAGTACTAAACTAACTTTTACATACAGATTATGTTGGTAACTAGGGCGTTTGCTCATCAATCCTGACTATAAAGTAGACATATTATCGTATGAATGAAGATAAAGTTATGTATGTGACTGTACATAATTAGTCATTAAAATACTCATGTGATTCTTTTATGAAACTCACTTCGTTCGTTTCATAAAACCACATTCGTATTTTAATGACCCTCATTATGCAGCAGTCACATAAATAACTATTATTCATGTAGGCTTCACTTATTATGATACGTCAAGTATCAATGTTACAGAATGACTCTACCACCGGCTTTGGAATTTTGCTTGCTTATCGAGAAGAAAGGGCAACTCGATATTTACTCTTTAAAACGCAATTTTTTTAAATAATGTCCATTTGAATACTATCACTTGATAGCTAGTATGGCATAAACGTACACAACGTAATAGTAAATCTAACATGTGTAGCCATTCCGTGAATTCACGCCTTTTTGTGTTACAATTCCCAAAATTCAACAACGGCGAGCCGTGCCCGGTCAAAAATTGGGCAATAAAGTTAAACTTGGAGTCACGTGCGTAGGCGCGTTTCTTCAAATGAATATTCTTTGAAGTCAATGGAAGACTAGTTCTAATGGTCGTGTTTGGAATTTGTATGTCTTAAAATGGGTCAGCCTATTTTATTCAAACCTACTCGTATTTAGGTATAAATGAAATTACTTACCTATCTACTAATAACGCACAAAAAGTGAGCATTATTTAACGCAATTTATTCATGTCGCTCTATTCCACTCTAATCCACTGTCCATGTCTTTATTATGCGTTATCTTGATCTGTCTGTCCATCAGTCATCGTATCAATAAAACCGAACCGAACTCTGTATAGGCACAAGACATTTTGCATGCTGTCTTGTGCCTATACAGAGTTCGGTTCGGCCCGCAAACAAATTATGTAAAAACGATTTTTTTTTTCTATGAGTGCTAGAGGTGGCAATTTTTATCAATCACAACATTTGTATATCAACTGACATTAACGCGAATATATATCTTTTATAACTTATTAAATAAAACATGAAATTCATATTCCCGTTTATTAAAAAAATATTGAGACCACGATTGCTGTAATTAGTTCATAATAAAAATCAATGGCCGAGATGTATATTTATAAACGCGTGCATAATTTCATAACTGCACCAAATTAGATTTCTTTTTGTTGTATAGTCATTATCGGAGCCGGGTCTGTACACAATATTTTTATTACCCATGCGAATCCTAGCAGCCAGTAATTAATAAAAAGAGTTCAGTTTGTTAAGTTAGTATTATTTAACAAAATACTACTCTACCTGCGTTAATACCATACCCCATGTTACTTAGTCCTGTATTAGAAGCCCGCAAGTCAGACCGCGTGCGGCGACCTATCCTATCATGGTCGCGACCGCAGTCATGCGGGTAGTGCTGCCTTTGTTCCCGACCGTAGTCGTGCAAAACTTTTTAGATAAGTTAGACAGAACCAAACATAGAGGTTATTTGGAGAGATTTTGCACAAACAAGGCTAAAACGATTCGATGTGATATGTTTGAGGTCCTGAAAGAAAACTCCCTGACCTACTGCGGTCGCGACTGCAGACAAGCTTTATTTATTAACTACACACAATAAATTACAATCATTAAAATAGCTAAATGTAGAGCAGAGAATTTTTGATCTTGATTGCAGTCCAAAAATATAATTATTATCATAATCAACTACGAAATAAGCATATTATTTTGACTAAGGTGTAGAGTTTGTAAAGTTAGGCCTTGTAGAGTTAGAGTGTGTAGAGTTAGGTAAGATCTGATAACTCTTGACATTGCGAGTCATATGGTTCCGTCTTGGCAACATTTTACATGAAAATGTTTTTGGTGGGATAGATAATTTCAAAAATATATTTTAACGCTCCTAATGTAATTTAGAACCTCCTGAAGTGGCATCATGTTGACCCGTAGAAGGAGCGGATAACTAATTACGCGTTAAAAAGGACGAAAATGTATCGGCTCTAAATTGACCTTCACAACACTACGACACCCGAGATGGTGCCGCTAGAGAAAGCCCGGAGTCGAACTTGCAACCCGTCAGACGGGTTCTGCTGGCCCACTTCCGCGGCCGCAATCTGATCCGGTGCCTTATTGCTATTGTTTATGCCATTCAATTACATCGAACCATACAGCCGTGCGTAATTAAATAACCGGTCGGATGATTCAGTGGGAACTGCGATGAGATGAGACTCGGAACAATCTCACGTAGAAGTACGCCTCATATTGCAAACATGTCTGCTTGAATTTACGGACAAAGTTATTTGGTATTTTAATAACATTCAACAACCGCCTTTGACCGGACATGCACTAGTATAAGTGTAGCTGAATTATGGTAATTTAAAGATTTTTCTACCTATTACCTAATAATAATACCTAGTTAACCCAAATTCCACGCCGAATAAATGTAAAAGATACATAAGACTATTGGAACCGCCCGCGCCCCCTGTGGAGTGGCCGGGCGCGGAAATTTATGGGGGAATCTGGGCACGACCCGATCGCCTCCATAATTAATTTGCAATTTAAAGCTACAACACCCTTCAAATTGTATAATTTCTTTCAGTCAAGGTCTTACAACGTAACGAACGAGTATAATCGGAAGTTGAGTATTATCGAGCATTTTATGAGAAAAAAGCAGCCAAAGATACGTATTTTGATCGTAGCTCAGACTCGATGTCTCTCTAGTAAGTATCGAACGAACTGGTTATTTTTTTAGCTAAAAATTACTATGACTCGAGCATTTATACTTAGCATAGCAGTGAATTTTAAATGTTACTTCCTTGTCCCTAATTCTTAAAAACAGAGTTTGTCCTTTAAATTATACAATGTGTAGGTAATCTTTTCGACTCCCAACTGTTAGTGTTTTATTTTGGTTAAACGTCGTGGTTTCTTTTAATCCTTCTAATATCACAAATGGAAACTAAAGTTTAACAGATTTTAATAAGACTTTTTAATAAGTCTACCAAAATCTTAATAGATATACCTACATTCCTATACATACTGCACAAGTGAGTGCGCAAGCACAGGTAAACTCCCTATTCCCTCACTCTCATATTTTAACGCGGTGGGACAGCAGTCTGACTCGACCGAACCTAGGTGATCATTTTCGCGGGTGACCAGAGGATACTCAAACTGTCGCCAATGGTCACCTGGGTGATATCACATAGGTGATCAAAGTGGAATAGACCAGAGATTCAACAAACAAATAGATGAAGTACATACCATTGCACAATATCCTTATTCTCCTCCAAGCCAGACGGCGTAGCGAGCGTGTCGGAGTCCCCCTCGGTCCGTCCGCCGGGGTGCTCCGGGATGACACGTTCGATGGTCGTCACCTCCTCGATGTCCGAGTCGATGCCCTGCGCGAAGTCCATGTAGAACGACTCCCGCGAGTCACTCGACCCACGCCGCAGCTTCAGCGACAGGTCCGGAGAACTGTCGTCCATCTTGACAGATCTGGACTCACTGCATCTCTATTTAGAACCGCTTTTTCACTTCTTTATGAGTCATTTTCGAACTTTTTTAAACTTGTTGCAGATTTTAACCCATAGTGTCGTAGATTCTAAAATCATGAGCGTTATTGTTGTTTCTTTAACGTTTTTGTTTTATGCAGCTTTTGTTGATAATCAGGTACCTACGTTACCCTACTTATGGTAGACTATACCCACGATTCAGAAGGAACTATGTATTCTTTGTCAAAGTTCTGTAGATAGATAGAAATGGTATTATGCGCAAAACAACTGGGAGCCTGGGATTGACTAGTTCCGAAACTACACTGGGGGACACTAGGTACTATGGCATGTAGGTATCTATAGATACAAGCTCATTCTAAATAGGGCCTTACCACACTGGCACAACACAACAATAGATACGTATAGCTACTCGTACAAAATCAATCTTGGGATCACCAAAGGAAAACTAATTCACTGTCATAAAAAATTTATAGCTAAACCGTGGATTAGGTTTATTAACATCAAAATGAGGTGGGTTTTTGATGAATAAACAATGTTTTTCAGCAGGTACTACGTATTTGAAACCCAGTTTATAAGAGAGCCATCCAACACTCGTCCATCCCAACACATGTTTTGAAACTGACGCAACAAAAAAGGGCCTAATCACAAACAATAGCAATTTATCTTGTCACAAGCGCTACAAAAACGCTTCGACGTAAGAACGAACAATGACCTGTGAACCATTCGTTCGTAGTAACCTTCCCTAAAATCGACACCGCTTCCTGTCGCTTTAATAACTGGCCACGCACACGCGCGCACGATCGCTTAACACATCCAGTAGTGTGTACGAGGCCTTACAAATTCGATTTACCGGTAAACGCCTTCGTAAGCTCAACTTCAATAACTCGACGTTCAAAACGATCGCATTATCCGGCAAAGCGCCTTATACAGCCTACAATGTAATAAATATTTATCATGAGTAATCTTGACCCTTGCTTTGGTCAGTCAAAGTATTCCGACCGCTGCGGCCCGAAAGCTAATGCTCAAATTTTATTCAAATTAAATTTTGTTTTGTAAGTATGACTAATGCATAATAAATTATAAACTCATTGATTAACAAAGACGCTTGCCTGTTTTTACAATGGGCCGATACCTACTTAAATTATAAATTTGGTCCTTCGATCCGGATATTTACCAAAATATTCAAGCTTTTTTACATATTAAAATACTATACCTATACCTACTGTAAACAACGCTTATTCAATACTGAGACCATAGAATACAATAATATAATGGTTAATGAAATACTACACAGCATTACAATAAGATTCTAATAAGAAATTCTAAACAAGGAAGTAAAAGCTTACAAGCACGCATAAAACGCGAGACCGTGGGTACTTCATTGATAACGATAAGTCACGGAAGCCATATTAATATTAAATACAACATCCAGGAGCGATATGATCGACTCTCCCCCGGGAACAACAATAATGCCCATGAACAAACATATTCATTTGCACACGACAGACAATCGGGCGATTCTGATGCTAGGCACGCATCGCACCGGCGAACGCGTATTGACACGGAATAATTCAACGGAGTCACTCACACACACACACACTAGTTCACTTAGTAGTAGGTCGACGCACGTGGTGTCGAGGAAGCGAGCGTGCGACGGGCGACGCGATGGTGGCGCCCTCCCGCGGCTGTGGTTGGCGCGCGATTGCCGCGGCACGACGGCGCGCGGGGGATGCACCCTCCGGGATCAATCTGTCCGACCCGGTAGCGCCCGATATTTGGGATAGTGCCATTGACATTGCAACATCACATTGTCGTATGCTATCAGATACCTACCGGAGGCTGATATATTGCACAGAATAGCAATGTTCTTTCTGATTATACGAGTAATATAAACTAACTATTCATGTAGAAATGAATTATTAGTTAGTTGTAGTAGTTAAAATAGATTAAGTTTGTACTTACTGTTTCTTTTGTAAGTTTATACTTAACCAGTACGCGTTTAAATAAATATAGCTGTGTACCGAATAAATAAATAACGTCCTCGATTAAATTGGTTTAGTTAGACGCTCGCTAGTAATGAAACAACGGTTTAGTAATGGTTTATACAAGTTTATAACGTACTTTAGAGAAACGTAGACTATACTTATACATAATGTTCAATATCACAATACCTACTTACTAGTCTTTATAAAGTACAATTTTATTAAAGATTACAAATATTTTGTTCGATACTAGATGAAAAAGATTAACCATATTTTAATAGTGGAATCGGAGTAGAGTACCTTATTTTTCGATAAAGCTCCAATTTTAATAATCTTTCTTATTTGTTAACGGATGATACAACAGAAGTATAATATTAATATAGAAACAACCTATAATACGTTGGACTTGATGAACAGGATATTTTATTGTTGTTTATGTAAATCTCAAGGAATGGACAGATGACAAGATCGTCGTGATATTATGCCAAAAATTACGAAGCCATAATGTATTGGCAATATTGGCATCGTGATACAAAATTATAATATTTCGTATTCGAAAAAAATCTCTTTTCATTAAAAAATATTTAAAAAAAACGTTGTTGCTAAAATCACAGCCGCACTCTCTAATGCATGATTGAACGTAATATTACTATTTTACGGACTTCTTTTAGGTTTGAATTACGAAGAGTAAATAATTTTCATTCAACATTGCACTATTTGCATAGAAAAGCACACCACGGTCTCGAGTAGAACTAAATGGAATAAAAAATACCTTCATACTAAGGAGAACTACCGACGTGTCTCAATAATTATATTAATCTATCAATAACATAAAAATTGCGGCATCTTGAATAAGTTCGCATCTAACGTAGGTAGGTTCCTTAATTTTTTTGAAGAATAAGCCATTAAAGTTATAATATTTTAATCACCACCATATGACTGATGTCTTTTATATTTTCATAACAAAGTGGTTTCTCTTCTCTCATCAAAGATGAATGAAAGCAAAAGCACAAGTTAACATTGCCTGCCGCAGAGTTCTAAAAGTTCTACGACCTGAAAATAGATGACGCTCAAACAAAATCCTCATTTTGTGTCCTGCAAGCATTGTAATTGTAACCGCCGCGCCCCTATAAAATACAAGGAACCAAGATTAGACCAAATATAGGCATGAAAAAAAGTTTGTTTCAAAACATTCCCAAATTTTTTTTTATAGTTTGCAGTACGAGTAGTACGACGCAACTTATGTGACATGGATATTTATAATAATTAATCATAACTCATACTTTTGGTTCTAAAATTGTGTTATTTTGAAATTATCTCGCAATTCAGAAGTGGTCAATCTTAGAATTGTGCAGTCATTGTTTCAATAAATTGTTATACTTGTTTTAAATCTGAATATTCGCTTTTAATTCTTCAATATTACATAGGTTAACTAAAAGGATTTCAACGATACGTTCGCAACTAACTGTAGGAACGTTTATAAATTTCTCGTTTATAATAAATCCAAGTATTGCGATCATTATTAACTAGGACAGTGATTGAATTAACCCCTTGGCTATTTATATTAATATTTATTTAACACAGGAATGGACCTTAAATAATACATTTTTTATAATTATGCGCGGAATAAATTCTATGTACACTAGTTTAATTTGTAATTTGGTTGTAATTTATGATAATTGCGTACAAATACAATACCTATTATAAAACTTTTCAAACAAAAAACTGCTACGCGCTTTCAGCTTAGATGTAAATAATATAATAGACGTCCTTTTTAAACATTGTTTACGGTTCAGAAATGTATCAACTTAGGAATATACTTTATTGCACATATCTTACTGAAAATTTAATCTTGAACGACACAACTTAAAAGTCACATTAATGTATTCAACCATTATTATGTCAAAAAAGGTAATTTCCATGCCAAGGTAATTTGTAGGTCGACTTAGTTATTTAGTAAAACTGAGTTTGATTAATCATCCATTATTAATTCACCGATGCCCCTTTTAAATTGTGTCGTGGACTGTATATGATTGATTGTTTGACACCACACCGCCTAAAAAAGTCCGAAATTAAAATATAAGGTGATATTTCGAGATATAACATCTTCCAGCTGTTGAGAGATATAAAATATATGGAATTATACATAAACAATTTAAAAATAAATATATTTTATATAATTATTTTACTGGTAAATCAATATACATAATTTGATAATTAGCTAAAGCAATAAATCACAGGCCAATACAAACGGCAGTTTCAATATAATCAACATTTTCCATTATCCATACTTATTATATTACGGGAAAATTAATAATAACTGAATAAATTCAAAATTATTGTCATGAAAATTAAATAATCCAAACTTTCATAGTATGCAATTGTGTCAAAAATATTTAAAACGTAATTACTGTTTTGTGAATATCAGTGTAAACATGTGTGTGGCTATTAACACACTAAAGATAATACTACAATATTTGCTAACTGTATTGCCAATTAAATAATAGGTATACGATTTCCTACGTACTAATTATGTTTTTTTACGATGTACCTTTTCACATTCCTATATTATTTTCTGATTTTTAACTCAATAGCATTCGTAATAAAATTGAAACAAAAAACATCGATGTACAGTAAGGCCGTTTTCTCACTACGCTAAACCAACACAAAATAAACACAACATAATGTTGTGAGAACTCCAACCGCCATGCTAATGAATGCGCCGTTTTCTCACACACGAGGACAAAACAACACTAACACAACTTTGAACCAACAATTCGGCTATGTTGTCTTGTCCGCTAGATCGGATTACCTTTTTTGTTGTGACAACACTGTGACAACATAGCCGCCTTGCAGACTCTATAGGGACTTTTTCACTGCAGGCAACACGACACCAACACAACATTCCTTGCGAGTGCGCGCCCGCCTACAAAATGTGACAGTCGTGTTGTGTTGGAGTCGTGCTAGTAAAAAAGGGATGTAATTGGACAACACGACACTATGACACGACATCAACACAACTTTAAATGTTGTGTTGATATCGTGTTGGTTTCGCGTAGTGAGAAAACGGCCTAAGCCTTTATAGTGCACCGATGTCAAAATTTCGTAAATCGTTTTAACCTTTTGTCTTTAAATAAGGTTCAAGATTCAAAATTTGACAAAAAGTTATGAATTACCTTTCAGGCTGTTTGTTATTGTTGCTTAATAAACTTTGTAAACAAACGACTTTTAACGAAAACATTGCCGTTTGAACGGAATTATTGAGTAATTAAATATAAAAGATGATTTATCAAAAAAGCACATGAACCTTTCCTAATTTGTCAAAAACAGACAGGTCTGCCTGCGACACGAGGGGAGCGGACAGTAGTCATTACTGTCTGCTCAGCGCGCCCTCGGGCGCGTGGTGGGGAGGTGGGGGCCGCGGTGCGCAACCGGTTGGAGGGGGCCGGTGTTACGTTGCCGTTCCCCCCTGCGCATCGGCGGCCCAAGCGGGGCCACACCGCAGGTTGTGGCATGGCGGTAGTACAGGGGGCCAGTAGGCCCCCCGTGTCGGGCGGTAGCAGCCAAGTGCTGCTCCCCACCCTCCAAAGCGGAGGGTGCGAGGGATCCGCTGGTAGTGTCACAGATGCAAGGCTATGCCGATTCCTGTGACACTACCATTAAAGCGTCTGTTGGGCACTGTGGGGTTTAGTGGGTATACCTACCCCTCGGGTAGGTGAGTCCCACATAACCCTCTGACGGGTGGTGTTGTCGCTTCTCGCCAGCACCACCCGGCCGAGGGTATGCGTAACGCATTCCCCACATTAAAAAAAAAAAAAAAAAAAAAAGTGTGCTGCTTACTGTACAAAGATTTTTGTAACGGACAACAGAAACTCTATCCATTGGCATTAGGGTCAGTTAGGCTAAGATGAACACCGGTGGAAGAGGAACACTACCATCATAACTCATAAACTACAGAGTTTAGCTGTATGTTCTACCAGTCCATAAAATATTATTAATAGTAGATAATTATCAACTGGTAGAACATATGTACAGCTTAACTCTGTAGTTTATGAGTTATGTTATGATAGTAGTGTTCCTCTTCCACCGGTGTTCCTCTTACCATAACTGACCCTATAACAAATGCGTAAGTTACATCTCCGATGACTTGAAGTCCAAGATATTGACGATGTACATCGATGTTTCTTTGTTTACCAATAAATATTCAACAGGGTTTACTATTGTGAATTAATATTATTGCTATTCACTGAGTATCCTTCCGTTCTTTTTACCCCCGTATCTTTTTAATACTTTTTAAGTAACCTCAATAAGGTTGAAGTCATTGTGTACTTACACATAATTATTGCATTATTCTTTGAACTGAATATCTTTTATGGAACAATCTATATGTCCAATCCCACTCACCACATAATATACAGCAATTATGGAAATTTTCATTGTTTTGATCAATACAAAGTTTTGAACAATGGTTTTTACTTTACAGTCTTAATGCCTACCTATTAGAATATAGTAGTTTTACATGGGGGAGGGGTATGGTATAGTTCAGGGTTGGACCACATCTGGCAGAGCACTTTCCTATGTTTCTATCCTTTTCTAACACTCAGTACAGTCATTTACTAGAGCGAGATGACAGATGTGGTTCAATCCTACTTTGTAAGATAGTACAGTTGACTTTAAGTCTACAGTCTATGCCAAAATGTGAATTGGTGCAAAATAAATAAAAATTAAATCTACACTAATAAGTAATTGGCTGTAAGTTACGATATGAATACATTCGTTTTGACATTTTACGGGTTACATCTGATGTTGTGTAATTATTACATTAGAGACTAACCATAGGTGTTTCCACGAACGTTTGGGAAAGTTGGATATTTGGTTAGAGTAGTAGTGGTTTAGCCCACGCAGCTCTTCCACGCGAGGCCACCGCAGGCCATCGCGCCGATCAGCCAGACAGCCAGGCCAGCGATCCCGACTAGGATTACGTACATCTTAATGTTCTTCCAGAAGAGGGAACGCTGGAGCGTTCTTGACGTCGCTCTATATGTGACGGACTGGAAAAAAAGTTATTACTCTACAAATGATCAAACTTACTCAATTATCTTCTTAAACCATTATATAAATTATATTATGTACATCCAACGATATACGAGACAAAGTTCGCGTCAAAGTTGACGACCAAGTTATTCATGGGCTATAGTCAATAGTCAAGGTGGGGCAGGATGGGGCGCTTGCCCCACCCTTTGAGCTGTAAGGTACTTACCTAACCAAACCTAAAAACTAAATTGTTGCTCTTCTCCGTATAATATTTTAGACTGCTATTTTAGACTGTCACCCTAGGCCTATGGCTGCCCCACCCATGGCCCATGGCTGCCCCACCCTGTGCGCATAGCCGGTTACGAACCATGTGAGTATTAAACACTATGTACTGTTACCAGGTAAAATGTAAAACAAGTTTATATTTATGATCCCCTCTGATACATATGATTATCATCTATTTGTCGCCAGTCGAATACATTTAATAGCAATTGATGCCCTAAATACTAGAACACCCGTGTGTATCTTAGGTCTTAGGCCGGCTTAGTAAAACCGTTTTTACTAAGCCGGCCTAAGGCTAGCAACACACTAAGCGGCCAGCCGGTATGCGGCGCGTGCCGTTGCGGCAGGCCGCCAACGATATTCGTTGCAGGCCGCATATAAATTTTTATATGAAACCGCATATTTACGACTCACTCGTTATTATGCGGTTTCATACAAGCACCGGCACGCCAGCTGCTAGTGTGTTGGCGGGCTAAGACCTAACCTAACCAAGCTGGTTCAGTTTTTTTTTTAACTCTGGTTATTAGTTTCCAGAAAATTTTAAGTTTTACACTTTTCATTCCTTAAGGTCAGTTTCACCACTGACAGATAAATTTTTATAATTCATATGTGATCTGTCAGATATCTTAGATGCTAGTACTATGTAACTTGCAACTGGCTATCATAACTATTTTTAATAGGGCTGCATTATTTTCTTTTTTAATAATACTCACTGTAGTTGCTAAGTTTTCAGCCTTATTCACCAGCAATTCTAACTTTTCGCCTCGCATCGCCATGCTATCTGTAATAATAAATTAGTGCATTTAGAGATAAAGAAAAAATAAACTTTAAATTGGGGCTTCATTTGGCAATTAAAATTAACAATTCTGATATGTATGTATAGCAACAAAACTGTGTTTACAAGTACATATTATGTAATGATGGGAGCATTTACCCTTTCATCATCATCAGCTTTAAATACGTTCCCACTGCTGGGACACAGGCCTTATTTTAATTGTGAGATATTGTGGTCCATACATACTCCACCACGCTGGCCCAGTGAGGGTTGGTGGAGATTTACCCTTTATTGGGACATAAATATGGATTATTTTGTTTACATTTATAAACAAATCCATAGTGTTTATCTGTTGTCTGACACCTATAGCACAAGCAAAATGCTCAGTTTGGCGCCAGCGAATAATATTCAAAGATATTTATTTTATATTTCTCTATTTGACATTATTTAGAAGTTCATATTGAAAAAATCGTGATATGACACTTGGTATGTTGCTTGTCTCGGTCCTCAGATTACATAGTATTACATACGAGATTAAGATCTTTGTCGAGGTGCCATGCCGGCCAGTAAGATTACGACCGATAAAGCGGGTCTCACAATTTCTATAGGTAATTTTTACAACAAATTTTTAGCTTTATTCACTTCACATAGACTTCTCTTTCAATTGAGAATTTTTGACAGATAAGGGTAGGTGATCTGCTGTCTTCTGTACCTACATTAACGCTTTGTAGAAGAATTGTTTTACGTTAAAGTTTATTAATATCTTTTTGCGAAGTAAACTATACTATTCCTTATCTGCATGAATAAAAAAGTAGTCAAAAGCATGTCAGACGTTACACTTTGGACTTTGAACCACTCTTATGTCGGGGGCTTATGTGCTATTATCGAACTGCAAGTGTTAACCGTGATGTGCTGTTGACCGTACATAAATATTGTTATTATTAGATCTAGAAACGTGATACAAAAATACACGAAAGGTACTATGTACTCATATACATATTATAGTAAATAGTAGAATCTTTCTGAATGGCTGGCTGGGGCGTATATGCGTTTTCTTAGCATAATTACTGGCAGATCTTCTTTATATTCAAGTCAATTCCATTCTAATATTACTCTTTTACACTTTAACCACTGAATCCAATTTGGTGTGGTACATATAGACTGATCTGTACCACATCTGAGGAGAAGGGCGTAGGTTTCCTCGAATTATCTAAGTTTCTACAGTGAAGCCGAGTGCGGAAGGCTAGTATTGTACCGACCGTATACACCTTTGTTATTTATTATTTGTAATTTGTTTTTCGATACTACTTTTTCCCTTTAAAATTGTAATATGTATGAGAATAACCATATTATGTAAAATTAAGAAGTCACCACAAAAAATATAGTATTATTATTATAATATCATTACAGATTGCTGCATTATTAACAAGCATTCATTAGTTGTAGCCTTGTAAATAGACTAATGAGCATCGCTGCACAGATAATGTGCTGTAGAAAACATTTCAAGGTTCAATTCTGTGATTCAACTATCTGGGAAATTGTACTTTATAAAGGTCAGGCACATGATTCTATAAATTACAATCAGTAGAGTCATGATGATTTTATTGTCAATAAGCTGCTTTACATAGAAGGTCACAAAATAGACATTTACCAGTTGTGGTAGGATATTTTTGGGTACAACTGGCTAACTTCTGGAACTGGAAACTGCCATCATAACTTTGGCTGCATTTTGACGAAATGAATGGAGCCAGTGCACTTGACATCATTTCGAAGACTATAGAAGTCTATAGTATTGAGTGATGATTCCTGGTGAAATGTCCCTTAATGGAATAGGTCAAAAATAATACATATTTAATAAAATTTTACTTTTTACTCTCTGTTTATTCATAAAAACCTAACACTTGGTGCATACCATGTTAATTGGTCTTATATGAAATAATTAACAGTTGAATGTAATGAATTCGGTATTTACTTTCATTAAAATTTGTGAAACTTACTCTTAGATACTTTTTTTTTGCACAATTAGTCAATTCAAATGTGAATGCTATCATTTTAATTAATTATTTTTAAATGTGAATTTATAAGCTTTCAACTTTTACATGTATGTGACATTACAGTAATGGTTAACTACCACTTATTTCTAATCTCGGTCCTAAAAAAATTTTAGATAAGAGTTTAAACACGATCATGAGCCAACAGGATAAATTAATATTTTTCTGTTTATTTGTCTCGTTTGTAAATTCTAAATATTATATTGAACAAATGTGTTTTGTAATCCACCAGAATAGAGATCTAGCTACCATAATGTCTGCTCCTGCTGCCTGCTCCATGGTAAGAGCCTTATTATGCTTTCTTAATTGTAAACCTGTGTTTAGAAAGCATGGTAAGACTCTTTCTACAGAAAAAGTCTTTCTAAATCAAACATGCAACTAATAAACTGTTCTAGATAAACAAATTGATATCTCATGTTGCTAGTTAGAGGTGTGACTAATTATCAATATTCAGTGTGTTGGTCAATAACTCATGCAGAGGTAATGGAACTCAGTACAATGCAGACAGATAAGAGCCAGATAAATAGTGTTTGTATAAACATTAATCCATTAGCAGAACCAGAAATATAATGGAGGAACTTAACACATACAAATTGATTGTTTTAAAAATCACCTTTGGACTAATTAAATGTTGAAACATTCTCTTGTGATTAGGATGTTATTTTTATATCTGAGTCACCTTTTTGTTATCTTTTAAATATTACACTTTTATTGTGAATATGCAAAAACAAGAAATTATTAATAGGAGGAACTAAAAAAATTAATCAAAACTGTAGGTATACTCACCAATATTTTTTACCATGATGTTTTTAAGCTCATCCAGCTCTCCGTGTACTCTGGATATGGTGTCCAGGTCCCGTGACTCACTGTAGTGCTTCATTTCTGTGGCAAGGACACGGGCAAATTCGCTGTTCATAGCATAGGGAATAGCAGTCTGTGCTGTGTCACCGAAAGCTGTGATAAATCTTCTTTTGATCTCATTGAGAAACAAGAAAGCTCTGGACCTCTGGAATTTCTGCAATGTTTTTTTACTATTAGTAACTCCTAATCAAAATCATGTTTGTTTACATTATAAACACGCAAACCGGTACTTACATCATCAGTTATACAAAAATATATTAATTTGTTTTCCGCAATGTAGTGAAACAGATAATTTCCATGAGAATATGTCAGCTTATCATCTTGTGGTGGAATCTTCGATAATATCTGTTCAGTGACTTCTGTGAAATTACCAGCACAGGTGGCATACTTTGCAAGGACAACAGTGCCTCGAGCAACCACACTAAATAAGATAGGCATCTTGGAATTCTTCGCAAAACAAAGAATCACAATCACAAAACAAAACTGATGATAATGCTATGGACGTTCCACGTCAACAACCAAACTACGTGACGCACTTCTAATATTATTTAAACAAACAACAATATCAATTTAAATACTAAAACACTTGGCTAATTGGAATTAATGATTAATAGCAACAAAAGAAACTACACAGTACACCACAAAAAAGGTCGACTTGTCTGTCTGTCTCATGCGCTGTAAACAATGCACTATTTTAACGTTTTTTTGGAACATGACGTCCAACGTCCACAGACTACTTAGAGAATAAATTAAATTAAGACCGACAAACTTAACTGTTCCGGTGGCGGCGTCGCTACTGTCTATTTAGAACTGTCATTAAATATTGTTTTTGCATTGCATTTTACGTAGTTCCAATTTTGGCCACCGGAACAGATAAATTTGTCAGTTATGTACAGTCAACAGCACATCACGGTATACACTTGCAGTTCGATAATTATAGCGCTTATTCCCCCGACATAAGAGCGGTACAAAGTCCAAAGTGTTACGTCTGACGTGCTGTTGACTAAAATTGTATGGGCTCCGCTCCGTTCTACATGGACGAACATGACGTGCTGAAAATATATATTTAAGCAAAATAACTTATTTATGGGACTATGTAGATAATTTAGAGTTATTTGGTTATATACCATAAAATAAATAAGTATTGTTAGGCATTTCTAACTTGCCTCAGAAAATCAAAAGGACAAGTCGCGCTTAAAATGAAGGTACTTTTTAAGAGGTCGTGACTCGTGCCTGCGTAAAACGAGCCTATCATAAATATTTTCTTTTTTATTAATGCGCTTACGAACGCCTTTTTCCTTACTTTAAGAGATCAGTGACTGTAACAACAAAAACATATTATTTGATTACCACACTAGCTAGCGCTTGATCTCTTATAAATTAAGAACAGGGCAGTCCATCCACCTCATTAGGATTAAGTGGTTCTATTGCTCACATAGTCACATCACGGCTTTGATGTTTATCTAACATAATTTAGCAATCTATGAGAACTAAGAAAAGTGAGGGATTTAAATAATAGTATTCTAAATGAATGAAATATGTTTATTGCAATACTTACTGTAAAATAAATAAATAAATAAAATATTTACAACTTTTAAACCATGTAGATATTACTACATTTTTTATTCTTACATATTATTATAATATATACCATAACAATTATAATATCAAAAACTTATTCCATCAATCAAAATAATCATCAATATCTATGTCTGGATTTAAAATATCATCCCCATATGGTGTTAAATCAATTTGATCTAGGATTAAATTTTCACACATTTCTTCAAGATCAGTTTCCCCAATTAATATAGCTCCTTGTAGTCTTCCATTTTGTAGTACAAATTTTATGTATTCAAGACGAGGTGTTGTCCTTATTAAAATTTCATAATCATTACCTAAGCCTTGTCCATTATACTTTCCCAATAAAACTACTCTATATCCATATAGTGTAGTGCAATGAGTAAATAATTCAAAGCAGAAGTCCTGTAGCACTTCCTCTTTAGTTATTCTAGCATGCATGGACTTTGCAGCCATTCCAGCCATTTGTCTTGCTTGTGTCCAAAGTCTTAACTGAAACCAATGTGGGGCATGCACCCAAGAGGCATGAGCGACATCACCAGCAGCATAGACATCTTTTATTGTTGTTTCTTGGTATTCATTTACTGATAGACCTCCATCAGAACCTTTGACTGGTTCTTGATCCCACAAAAAATTTACAGCTGGTTCAACCCCTGTTGCTGATATCACAAAATCACAGCA
This sequence comes from Mecyna flavalis, assembly GCA_949319885.1. Taxonomy (NCBI): domain Eukaryota; kingdom Metazoa; phylum Arthropoda; class Insecta; order Lepidoptera; family Crambidae; genus Mecyna; species Mecyna flavalis. The sequence goes on along the minus strand of OX439431.1, from coordinate 12,597,344 downwards.
TATACTTCTTCCATTAGATAGCTGAATTTTTAAGGGATATTCACCATCCACTTCTGAAACAGACACTACTTCAACTTTATATATTATTTCTAATTCTTGCTCTCCATGTTCATTTCTTATACTCTCTAATTTTTTATACCAGTCAGGACCTAATGCAGCAGATTTTAGATTTTTGTTTAGAGAAACAACTGTATCTTCTTCAGTAAATACATGGCGACGTAAAATTGTATTTTTATTTGGTTCATCTTTTTGAGGTTGACTTTTGAATGTATCTTTAAAGAACTCTGCAGCTCCAGGATCTATAAATGTAGCTGATATATAATCATCTCGTATGATCCATATTTTTTGAATACCTCTAGTTGCATGAACAATTTCTGATGCAATGCCTCCATTCCCAACAACGGCCATTCGCCTCCCATCTTTTAATCTTCTTTGAAATTCTTGCACAGAATCAGTATCTCTAATACCAAGAATCCGTTTGGTTTTACTTGAGTCTGATATCAGTCTGGGTATTCCACCTGTACAAATGCATATCACACTGTATTCAACGACTTGATCACTATCCGTTGTTGCCAGTTTATTTGTTGTATCAATATACTTGAGTGAATCATACACTATTTTTAAGTTTGGGTGTATTCTTTGTAAAGAACTAGCTTCCGTTTCATTAACATCGAACTTAACAATGGTTTTTGCATAAAAACTAACATTGCTCACATTTTTGACTAATGATGATGCTGTTATCAGAACCAGAGATTCTTCAGGATGTAATATTGCTAAAGTTTCAACACATGTGACTCCAGCGATTCCACCCCCAACTACTAAATAAACTGTTTTTACCTTTGTCATGATTCAGGTCCCCATATATACGTTTTAAGTATCGAAATCTTAAATCGTATCGTACGTCTTGAAAACAGTATAAAAATTTGAGGTTATAATTAACTTAAACGTAGTGTTAAGATCACTTGCAGAAATTGATTAAAACTCCCCGTTGCAATAATATAACCTTATCTTATATTCTTCGTTATCTCGATAGCAAATTAACAATATCTATGCGATATAATAATACAACAAATTGAAAACAATAAGAAATATTTTATTTTAACGTCCAATTCAAACCAGTCAGCTGTCTGAAGTCTACTGTCAATGTCAATAGGGAACATGCACTATTTTTATTTTTGTCTTCATTTTAAAGAATTCCATGTAGAATAAACCACAGTTAAATTAAAAAATTAATACATTGTAATTTATCGGAAAAAATGCGGTTTTAAATTGACCGTTTTAATTTTCGCGCGAAAACGGACCTATGGTTCCGATGACATGAATGACGTCACTCAAGTCTTGTCACTGCCTCACTATAATAATATAGTCGAGTGGTCGTACTTCACTGAAGTTCACTGTACTTGTTCGTCCCTGGCTTTCATACTTTTGCATATTTTTTCGAGTTTTGAAATATTTTTTTGTAAAAAATTTAAAATGGACTATCTATCAACATCAGGTGATCATAACAATACCACTAATATTCCGAAAAAAACCGTGTTTTATGCCAATGTGGACATTGGCATAAAACACGAGTCAACACGGTCAACACACATCTATTTCAACAAAGTTTCCAAATTAATTGTTTTTGACAGGACCTTCTGACCCAAAACTGAGAAAAAAGTGGTTTCAAGCTGCGAAAATACAAAGTTTAACAACTATGATTTATACATACCGTAGTAATTTAGTCCCTTTCATTTCTACCCTTGAAAACTCTGCACTTTCGACAAATAAAGTTAGAACCATGTCAACACTAACTCTTGGTAAATTCCTGGAGTCTGCTTTGATGAACCCAACTTCCATATTTATTACAAAAACGCAATTAATATTCCAATAAAATAATATTAATTACTTTTTCAACCATATAGACCGACAAACTTATGTGTTCCGGTGGCCAAAATTGGAACTACGTGAAATGCAATGCAAAAGCGATATTTATTGACAGTTCTATACTGACAATAGCGACGCCGCCATCAGAACAAATAAGTTTGTCGGTCTAACGTCAAATAAGTTGATTGCTGAGGATTGCTGTTTTAAAATACGTTTCGTTTCAGTTATTTTTAATTCGTAATTACAGTTAAAAAACAACATTATGTAAAATAAAAATGTTGCAGTGACCTTTCTTTTATATTATTTTAACATTTTAGTCATAAAATTTTCATAATTATTATTTAAGCATCTTCCCTATTGTCAAACATAAAAAATTAGCTCCTCCTTTAATCTCCCCTTAAACGCACGTTGTATCAAAAACGATACAATGTTTTATGTATTCCATTCCACGAGTATTAAAGATTTTATAGTGTTGGCTTTACAATTGATGATTCCTTTGCCTATTCAAGTTTTGATTTAAAACTGTAGAAACGTCACAGGTTGACAATTTTTTCTGACATTTGGGTAAAAATTGATGACACCCGCGATTTTTCAAAGACAACTTTTTGGACGAATTCATCTTGTTGAATTTTTGTATTATTGAGGTATTTCTTCACGTAAAAATACACAGGACTAAGGTAAGTCTTTAGTTTCCCATAAAACATAAGATTTTTTTTATTTTGTTTGATAATTTAGTATTTATGACTAATTTTTGTTTGTATCAAAAATGATACAACATGCTTTTGTGGCATGATTTTGGAATGGTTTTTAAATTTTTTTCATATATGTTTGAATGGGTGCTTATTTGGTTTTTGCTTTGGATATGGGTTTTATTTTGCTTATTTTGTCTATAGAATGACTTCTAAGGAAAATAATATTGAACACTGCTTACATAAGGTGGAAAATGAAGACATCTGTCCAGACGGTGAAGACGAAGATGAAGATGATCTTGATTATTCTGCTACTAGGGATGAATTGCCAGCAGAGCTTGAAAATAAGGTAGATGAAGATGAAAAGCCGCAGGTTAAAACTGCTTGTGAAGATAATGATGAAGATCTGCCACTTATCTGATGATCTACCTAATATACAGCGTGCTTTTCGTACGTCAAATTCGCAGGTGGGATATACACGGAGAATACAATCCATAACTTTCGATGGGAGAAATATTGCATTCAGAGACAGTACGAAGTATCTTTACGAGCTAATGGAACTAGACGCAAACCAGTTATAGACAATAAAGGTGTTGCAAAAGAAGTGTGGCGACGTCTAACTTGATCAACAGACAACTCGCCACCAACAGTTCTACCAACTGATAACAGAAGGCGCTAACTTAGGAACACGATTTAGTATGGGATCCTGCATCGCGCTAGTAGAGTTATTTCAGCCCGCTAGCATATATACAACAAACCAAAGATGGTACATTGGACCATGGTCCCCGAGCACAGTCGATCTAGCTCGGAGGAAGATCTTCCACTTTTAAGGAAGCATTAGATCTCCTAAAGAAGCAATATTGAATTTGGCAGACTTTAGAACGGAACTAGCGGATAGTCTTTGTACTTATACATCGCCTAGTCAAAAGGGGTGACCAAGTGCAAGCTGCAGCCAGGAAGAACCCTCAGCCAATGATGTTCAAACCTCATTGCCCTCAGCCAAACGAATGAAGTACCTGCAACTAGTACCTTCGTCATTCATAAGGCTAGACAATATAGGACATGAGCAAAAACGCACTGATAAACGTATGCGATGTAAGCTGGGAAATCGCAAACAATTTAGTTTGATCATGGGTACAAAGTGAAATGTCTACTTGTCTACTCGTTTAGCAATGTCTACTTATGTAGCAATGAAAAAAGTTGATTGTTTTAACAATTTCCATATATAAGTATTATAGTTTCACATATATAAACTATTCAAATAAAAACCAAAATGTATTTCATTTTTATACCCTAAACGCATATTGTATCAAAAACGATACAATTTTTTTTACACAAAATTTTTACATAAAAAACAACATGGGATTTTTTTAAATATTTTTCCATCTATCTGCGACTTATGACCCATAAAATATATTTTTTTCAAGCAAAATCAACGTCTTGTGCGTTTAAGGGTTAATCCTCGGCAAATTGTGCGAGTTGCCAACAGAAAAATGTTCACAAATCAATCACGAAATGTCATTCATATTGCGAATGTAAATATGAAAAATATTGAAAAACATTCAACGAAATGAAGAAATAAAAATAAATAATAAATTACTACAACTCTTTAGACGTGATAATTAAGTAGATGCCAAGAACATATGCATTGTGTTATTCATTCTTTAGGAAACAAATATTATGAAGACTCAGGAAAAACTTCGGATTATTTTGTAATTCGTGATGAAGTGGCTTGTTTTTAGTGTTCTCCCTGTGTGGTTAGCTTTAACATGGTATTTCCCTTCAACATGGGGGCTCATTTACTTACTAGTACTCAGTGTATTCCTTGTGTTATCGGTTTTTGTGCTAACCTTATGGGGCCATGTCGCTCTTTCTTCTCCTCATCAAACCTCGTTATTCCTGATAGATAGAGTGGATAAGGAAATGCGTCAGCTTGACGAATATCTTAAGGTATGTCTTGTTTAAATTGGACATCGCATTATTTATTGTTTTCATAATTAAATATTTTTTTTATTTAATTTATAGGAAGACCAAAGTAATTGGCCTCATACAACGAAAAAGACTCATCTCCCTGTTATATTCGGCCGTACGGTTGACAGCCAACTGCAGCAATTAATTGATTATGTTTTAAGAGACTTTGTTTCTCGCTGGCTGAAGGAACTATCTCACAAACCTGAACCAGTGATTGACAAATTCAAAGAGCACACCTGGGGCGCCATACAGAGCCTTTATGAAAGGCTGTTGCGCGTAGACGCCGAGAAGTTATTAGCAAATGACATGGTCACAAAAATAACCCAGCATTTTGAAAGAATAAGGATTGCTCAAAGTTGTGCGTAAGTATTTTAAAGAAGTTTATCTTATCTTGTCAGTGTTACATATTCAGAGCATAAATTTAATGAAGTGTTATCTCAAAATTTTAATAATTTATATTTATACCAAACTAGAACTTGATGTATTTGGTTAAGGTATATTTTAGAACTGAATTAATAATTATACTTTGTAAGGTATTTACTGTACCTAAATCTTAAACATTGTTTCTGTATTTAATTTTAAGAGATTTGGGTGTTTGCATTCTATTTTTGTTTTGGATAGTTAAATTAAGAACTAAACTTTTTTCTATTCACAAACTATAAAAATAATAGCATAAAATTTTCCTATCAGGATAAATTTTGAAATAAATTGGTTCAGTATTAAATATGTGTGACAAGGATTACTAAAAACATAACTGTTATTAGCTAATTATTTGAAATAGTAAGTCAAGATTTCACTGTTTTTACATAATGTAATTGAAAGCTTAAAGATAGTTGTAGTATCAAATGATTGATTTATCCAATAGAAAAGTAGATGTAATAATGTATGTACATTGTTTTTCATACAGGTTGGAGTTAAACCAACCCCCAGTGTTTGCCTTGGCACCCCATCTGATGTCATGTGAAACAGAGCTGCATTACTTAAGGCAGATAAGTGAGCTCATCGTCATGTTCCTGATGCCCCGGTGTTACTCACTCTCTCCAGCCTCACATCTCATGAGGGAAATATTAGCTTGTAAAGGTAAATCATGCCTCATTCAATGTAATAGATATGTATGTAAATCTCAATAGCATTTGTGTTTTGTGTGTTTAAGCAGCTTCAAACTTCAATCTATATAAAATATGTAGTCACGCACTGGATAATGATGTGTGTTCTGCTATGAATGCAGAAAAGATTTCCCTTCTCTTATATAACTTGGAAAACAAAAATGAAGACAGATTTGCTCTAAAAAATTCGTCCATCATGTATTTTCATACACTGCAGACTCTTTACTTACATTTGGTGGTATAGTCTGCCCATAAGTTCTAGTCACCTGGGGTAAGTTTGCGGTGGGAAGGGGAAGGTTAACAATGGACGGTAGTCAAACTAACGGCGGCTTATAAATATTTATTTGGGTATTTTATTTAATTAAATTAATGTTTTAATTCAATTTATTTATAATGTTGATGAGTATAGTAAAATAAATTGCTCCTCCGTGTGCGTGTGCCGCCAGCGAACCCGCGCTTCTGACTCTACGGGCGTGTTTAGATTATACGTATGTTTTTTTCTGTGCGTATACGGTAGTTTTGGCAGACGCACTTACGTACGCGCTTCAAAAAACCCGTTTTTCGGTGTGTGCTGTGCACTCGAACAGTTGGAGGTGTCTCGCGGCCATCCTTATACGTAAGGGTTGCGCTTGTGGCAAAAGCCGGCATAAACGCGCCTTCATGCGCTTCCAAAAACAATTTTTTACCTGTGTATAAAATGCTAATCTGAAACAGCCATAATACCTACTTATTTACGACTATTGTCCTACACTAGCATCTGACAACTTTGACTCTATAATGAGCCTCCCACAGCAAGGCAAAGGCATCCATCATCGTAATCAAATCATCACGTGATAGAGTCTAGCTTAATCACCATGTTAGTTCCGAATTAGCCATCACCCACGCTGTGTTCGAAGGAATCCACACAAGTTAGCTCGACCCGGAAATCGAACTCATGACCCTGTACTGGATAGGTACTAAAACCACTAGACTGTTAAATGTATGTCCAATCACGCATACCTTTTTACAAATGTAAGCAGAATTAACTTGAATGTTTAACTAATCAGTCAGACAGATGGATAAATCTGTTGGTTTTGCATTGAAGCTGTAATTCAATCAACCGTGGTCGTCCCCGTTAGTGTGGTAAATTGTTGGATCTTATTGAAACCGGTTGGACTGGCGTTTAGCGGCATAGTTCATGTAGCTAACAAGGCTCCGCATTTTTGTGCCAAGTACGCAGGGTTAGATAGACGGTTACGCGATCTAAATTCATTCTTTTGTAATTAATGAAGTACCCATTCACTGTTAGTGGTGGGTGATGAATTGATTTCAATGATTAGAGGGAGAAAATAATGGACAGTTAAATTAGTTTATATGTTATTCCAGGTAAAGAAAGACAATCAAAAAGACACAATTGATGTCTTCAAAATAGGCAGCTAACAATAATAGGCTAATAGGCGGATAACAGCTCAGGCTGTGTTCCGGTCAATTAATGTGGGAGCCAGTACACTTGAAATCAGAGGCTCGAAGATCAGATGAGCCTACAGTCTGGCAGCACATTGAGCGACGCTTTCAGGCGAAGTGTCCCTCAGTGGAATAGGCCGCAGTGGCCGCTTACCATCAGGTGGGCTGCGTGTGTGTCTGCCAACTAACCCAGTATAAAAAAAGGCGAAGCGTAAAAATGTGATCCGTCTTTCCTGTAATATAATTTCATTGGTTTTAGTATTACAACCGGCGATAGACTTAATAACGGAACCGGACTACATTAACCAGAAGATAATCCAGTACTTAGAGGCTCAGAAGGAGGTGGATGCGATGCACGTCAGAACGCACGAGTACGCGAAGACGTTCGAGGACTACATACGGCTCATAAACAGCTGCAACAATGTCGATACGCTGAAGCGGTTGCGGTGAGTAGGCAGCTAACTAGGCCACTTTCACCGCTGTCCTGTCTGAAGTATGCAGCTGCTGCCTTTGGGCCAAGTTTAACTAGAAAGTTGTGGTTTACTGTCTCGTTTAAGTGACAAAATTATAAAAGCCAGTTGGAGTTTTAATTTTTTATAGTTGGTTACGCCAATACCGATACAAAATGTTTATTTACGTAAATGTTCATAACGTTTGTGAATCAAACGAGCCATCTCTGATATAATATCAGATTTCCCAACCACTACAACAAATAGATTTCTTTGTTCAAGTATAGGTATATATTATGACAATCAATTAATATTGGGTAATATACAACGTAAGTTATTATTTACTTCTTAATTCGCAAATATTTAGCTTCAAAACACAATGAATTTTCCAAACAATACATAGGACGGAAGTCTGTGAACTTGAGCGACAATCGATTGAAGAGATTTAGAGGCTCGTGTCGCGTGCAGATATGATTTTAGTGATGGTTTAATTCGACTACAGTATTGTTGTTTTGTAAATAAAAAGTCCGTGTATGATCTTATCACTAGCTTTATTTTATCGGTAATTTCTACTATTTGTTCTACCCTCTACAGATACGATATCGTCACACAAATAATGCAAGCGACAACCTTACAAAACGTAAAAAGAGCCAAAGGCGTCGACGTGGACGTTGAAAAGACCGGTGGCCAGCAAAACGTGAGCCGGCAACAGATTGCCGACGCGAAGAAACTGAAGCGGTACATAGGCCAGCTTACGGTGGCCAAGGCTGAATGCGAGACAGCACTGAGGAAACTAGGATGGGACGGTGCCTTCCCTGCTGTTAACGACGCTGATAACAAGGTAATAAGGTTTTTTATCGCATGAGTTTATATTGAGAAGACCATGACGATGTGAGCCGGCAGCAGATTGCCGATGCGAAGAAGCTAAAGCGGTACAGGCCAGCTGACTGTTGTTAAAGCTAAGTCTGAGACCGCGCTTCAAAGTCTGGGCTGGAAAGGGGCCTTACCCGACGATTAATATTAACGAGTTTTTAAAAATCGAAATATATTGTACTAAAAAACCCAATTTTTCTAAAAATCTTATCTTATGTCTTATTTTGCGGCCTCGGCGTGCAAGCGCTGGCCCTAAATGGGATAACCGCCTAATAGATAATCAGAGTTACTTTCGCATTTGTAATATTGGTATGAATTAGTATCAATAAATCATTTTAGAGAAATCAAATATTATTATTCCTTATATTTTAGACACTGCCGCTACACAAAATCATGGACAGCGTCACAGGCCGGCGATACCTCTCGATGTTTCTAGAAAAAATGTGTTCACAAGGACTAGTTGGGTTCTGGATGGCGGTAGAAGAGCTCCGCCATAGCCCGCGAAGCAGTTGGCACCAGTTAGGAGCGGAGATATTTTATACCTACATCAGATCGCCCAGTGCCGAAATGAAAGTCGATAAGGTACAGGACGTTTTTATCGTAGGGAACATTAATTTGCTACATTTAATTTTCAGCTTAATGTCCATCGCATAGAGTTCTATTTCAATTGATACTTTTTGATATAGGTTAGGTACTTTTATCTTCTTCCAACTGATTAAAATAAAATAAAACAACTTTAAACGGATGAAAACTCGCGTATATTCTACATTTTGAAATTTAACCCGACGTTTCGACTACTTTTCAGTAGCCGTGATCACGGTATGACTCAGGTGTTATGCGTCAAACAGTTATTTAAATTGTTAATTCTACCTTCACTTTTATAATTATTTTCGAATAATCAGCAACCGTCGTCTTCACTATCATTCAATACGTTCCTATCCACGCAGTAGGAGCTGATGGTGTCTTGAAGCTGCACAGTATTGTGATGTCCATTGGAACCCATTAGATGTAATACTGGGTCCCAAGTAGGTGGTACATTCCAACCATCTTCCCTATTGAAATTAGGATGTTTTTTAATTTCAATGGCCTCGCGTAGCATCCTGGGTATATAGCGATTTTCTCTGGCAAGGACCTGGGGTTTATCAAAGCGAATGTAATGGTTGGGCTTATCCAGTACATGTTCACACACTGCTGACTTCGTTGACCTCCGGTGTTTCATATCCGCGATATGTTCTTTTATTCGCGTACTGATACTCCTTTTGGTTTGTCCAATGTAAGAGAGCCCACAGTCACAATCAAGCTTGTATACTCCTGCTGTTTGTAGGGGAACATTACACTTAACTGGTCTTAAAAATTGGCTGATCTTCCTAGGCGGCTTGAAATAGGTTTTAATTGAAGCACGCTTCAAGATGTTACCAATCTTGTCAGTGACTCCCTTTACATATGGTAGAACAGCAGGTTGACGCTCAACTGTAGCTGGTTTAACACGACGTCTGCGATGACGTGGTACCTTAAGCCTGTTTTCTTTAAGTACCCTCTTGACATGCTGAACTTCTGCATCAAGGTGGTCATCATCACAGATCCGCTGCGCTCTCTGTAACAAAGTTTTACCAACAGTAGCTAACTGCGATGGATGGTGGTGAGATTCACCGTTCAAATATTTATCGGTATGAGTTGCCTTCCGATACACAGTGTGACTTAAGCTATGATCTGAATTCCTGCTAACTAAAACATCTAAGAATGGCAGCTTCCCCTCACTTTCTAACTCCATAGTGAATTTTATTTTTGGATGCATGGAGTTAAGGTGGTCTAAAAATAAAGTTACTTTATCAGATGGTAATATTGTGAAAGTATCATCTACATACCGCTTATAAAATCGTGGAGTAACTGGTGCTGAACTTAAGGCTTTGTCCTCAAATTCCTCCATAAATATGTCTGCCATTACAGGAGATACAGGAGACCCCATTGCTACCCCATCCAGCTGTATGTAGAATTTATCATCCCACATTAAGTAACCGCCTCGCAGGCAATGTTGTAATAGCTCTGCATATTCTAAGGGAATTTCACTACTAGCTAACCTTTTCCTAGCAATTTCAATGCAGTCCTCAATAGGTAGACATGTAAACAGGGACTGGACATCAAAACTAACCATAGTTTCATCATCAGCCAGTTTTAGTTGTTGTAACTCACTGATGAAATGGTAGGAATCCTTCACATAAGATGTTGTTTGTCCTCTTAAGGGCGATAAAACACTAGCCACATGCTTAGCCAGACGGTAGGTAGGTGAATCGATCTGGCTTACTATAGGCCGTAGTGGAATACCTGATTTGTGTATCTTTGGCAACCCATACAACTTTGGGGGTTTTGGGCACGAAGGTATTAAAGATGGAACGTCTAAGCTCAATTTCTCAGAGTGTTTTTTAATAAGCTCGGTGGTCTGCTTTAGTATTTTGTTAGTTTGGTCAGACTTAACCTGTTTGTATGTACTTTCATCTGACAGTAACTGAGAAACTTTACTTACATAATCGGACGTATCCTATACGTTCTTTGAATGAACGGCCTGTCAATTCTCGTGCGGTTGTCAACTTATCAAAACAAACATTAGACCAGGCCACCGTTTCAGTATTAGAAAAAGGGCTAAATTTCGCTGTGGCACCGCGTAAAATACCTTTTGAAGAAATTGTATGTAGCGTAGAGGACTGCTTATACAAGAATAATATGAGGAAGGATGATTTGGAGGCTATACGTCAGGATGTATCATCGGTCTTGCGTCGTAGTAAAGTACCCAAATTAAACCTTCCCCTTGACCAATATCGTGCTCTTAAGAACTTGCGCAATAAGCCTGAATTAACTATCCTCCGTGCTGACAAAGGTAACGCCACGGTTGTGATGGATACGTCCGATTATGTAAGTAAAGTTTCTCAGTTACTGTCAGATGAAAGTACATACAAACAGGTTAAGTCTGACCAAACTAACAAAATACTAAAGCAGACCACCGAGCTTATTAAAAAACACTCTGAGAAATTGAGCTTAGACGTTCCATCTTTAATACCTTCGTGCCCAAAACCCCCAAAGTTGTATGGGTTGCCAAAGATACACAAATCAGGTATTCCACTACGGCCTATAGTAAGCCAGATCGATTCACCTACCTACCGTCTGGCTAAGCATGTGGCTAGTGTTTTATCGCCCTTAAGAGGACAAACAACATCTTATGTGAAGGATTCCTACCATTTCATCAGTGAGTTACAACAACTAAAACTGGCTGATGATGAAACTATGGTTAGTTTTGATGTCCAGTCCCTGTTTACATGTCTACCTATTGAGGACTGCATTGAAATTGCTAGGAAAAGGTTAGCTAGTAGTGAAATTCCCTTAGAATATGCAGAGCTATTACAACATTGCCTGCGAGGCGGTTACTTAATGTGGGATGATAAATTCTACATACAGCTGGATGGGGTAGCAATGGGGTCTCCTGTATCTCCTGTAATGGCAGACATATTTATGGAGGAATTTGAGGACAAAGCCTTAAGTTCAGCACCAGTTACTCCACGATTTTATAAGCGGTATGTAGATGATACTTTCACAATATTACCATCTGATAAAGTAACTTTATTTTTAGACCACCTTAACTCCATGCATCCAAAAATAAAATTCACTATGGAGTTAGAAAGTGAGGGGAAGCTGCCATTCTTAGATGTTTTAGTTAGCAGGAATTCAGATCATAGCTTAAGTCACACTGTGTATCGGAAGGCAACTCATACCGATAAATATTTGAACGGTGAATCTCACCACCATCCATCGCAGTTAGCTACTGTTGGTAAAACTTTGTTACAGAGAGCGCAGCGGATCTGTGATGATGACCACCTTGATGCAGAAGTTCAGCATGTCAAGAGGGTACTTAAAGAAAACAGGCTTAAGGTACCACGTCAACGCAGACGTCGTGTTAAACCAGCTACAGTTGAGCGTCAACCTGCTGTTCTACCATATGTAAAGGGAGTCACTGACAAGATTGGTAACATCTTGAAGCGTGCTTCAATTAAAACCTATTTCAAGCCGCCTAGGAAGATCAGCCAATTTTTAAGACCAGTTAAGTGTAATGTTCCCCTACAAACAGCAGGAGTATACAAGCTTGATTGTGACTGTGGGCTCTCTTACATTGGACAAACCAAAAGGAGTATCAGTACGCGAATAAAAGAACATATCGCGGATATGAAACACCGGAGGTCAACGAAGTCAGCAGTGTGTGAACATGTACTGGATAAGCCCAACCATTACATTCGCTTTGATAAACCCCAGGTCCTTGCCAGAGAAAATCGCTATATACCCAGGATGCTACGCGAGGCCATTGAAATTAAAAAACATCCTAATTTCAATAGGGAAGATGGTTGGAATGTACCACCTACTTGGGACCCAGTATTACATCTAATGGGTTCCAATGGACATCACAATACTGTGCAGCTTCAAGACACCATCAGCTCCTACTGCGTGGATAGGAACGTATTGAATGATAGTGAAGACGACGGTTGCTGATTATTCGAAAATAATTATAAAAGTGAAGGTAGAATTAACAATTTAAATAACTGTTTGACGCATAACACCTGAGTCATACCGTGATCACGGCTACTGAAAAGTAGTCGAAACGTCGGGTTAAATTTCAAAATGTATACGCGAGTTTTCATCCGTTTAAAGTTGTTTTATTTTATTTTAATGAGTAGTAACCGTGTAAATATTAGAAATCATTATGTTCTTCCAACTGTTTATGCAACTCATGTTAGAGACTTAAATACCTATTCGTAAACCAAAATGAGCATTATAGCTGGCCCGATACCGTATTTGGTAGTGGCTCTGTCCTATTCACCAGGAGCCGTGGGTTCGAATCCCACGCAGGACAAACATTTATGAAATAAACATCTATTTATTTTACATTTGTGTTTTCTGTGTCTACACCAAATGCGCCAGTGTTGTAGTATCTGTATGCTTACTTAATATTTATTTATGATATGACACTGGTTTGATGGACATTTTTAGGATACTAGAAAACGAATGGAAGCTTTCTTACTAGGAGATAAAGGACCAGAAGTTTTTTATGAAGTGCAAGAGACAGTAGTCGACACGATCCAAGAGAAATATTATACCTCATTCCTTCTAAGTGACCAATACAAAGCGTTGATTGCTGAACTAGCTACAGAGGAGGCTAACAAAGGTATTTATTAGTAATATTCAATGTTAGTTTAGTTGCAAATCTAATCGGAAGCAAATATTTACTTTTGTACCGCGAATTTGCTTTAGTTATATATTTTGTTACATCAATGTCACCTTACGTGCACGATTATACTTCTTATTTAAAAAATATATAATCAAAGGAGACGAAGGAAAAAAAAAATGTCACACCACAACCCTTCAACCAGTTGGGCACCGCGGTACTCGTCTCAAACGAGCGCTATAGAACTTGCAACAATAGTAGTACTCATTGCCTTCACTATACCAGAATAAAAAAATCCGCTAGATGGCGCTTTGTAGCCATATGGTCCAACTAAAACGTGATTGGTTTATTTTGACTGAAGACATCATGAATGTCAAAATAAACCAATCACGTTTCAGTTGTTGATCCCTTTAGTTGGACCTTATTTTTTTTATTTTTTTTTATTTAGGAAACAAACAGTCGTTTACAATAATTGCAAAGATTCATATTATATCTATAACAGACTTACAGTTTCACTTATTATAACCTTATGATTATGTAGCGCCATCTAGCGAATTTTTTTATGCTTAAACACAATTGAAATCTTCCCCAGAGATGATATCGGAGCGGTCACCTATCGAGGACCGGCAGTTATCAAACGAGTCGGCGTCCTCGGCGGACAGTGCGACGCACCTCGCCGACCACTCCACGTACGCGCGCCGCAAGCTCGACCAGCTGCAGGAGCGGCACAACAACAAGACACAGGTCTGTGTGTATCGCTACCACGAGACACTGTATCGAGGTACAGGTCTGTGTGTGTCGTGACCACGTGACACCGTGTCAGATATACAGGTCTGTGTGTGTCGTGACCACGTGACACCGTGTCAGAGATACAGGTCTGTGTGTGTCGTGAACTCGTGACCACGGTTTATCCGTTCTCTGGCACCTGTAGCACAAACTAATGCTTAGATTGGGGCTAGATGGCGCTGTGTACATAATGTCCAGAAATATTTATATTTATGAGAAATATTTAATATGAAGAGTTACTTATTCTACATTTTGTTTTATCCCTAGGCGCTAGCAGCTCTCCGAGCGTCACTCAAGCCGGAATCACCCGCACTGGCCATGCTGGCCAACGAGGTGGAGCGGCTGGCGGGCGAGCAGATGCGGCTGGAGGCGCACCTGGCGCGCACGGACACGTGGGCCGACCACCTCGGCCTGTGGCGCGCCACTGTGCACAGCGCGGAGGTGACCCGTGTGATATACTTGCATATAACCCGACCATTAAAATAAAAAACCTCGCCATATTGCGGAAAAATATTGGAACTAATTTCTTCAAGTGGCAACAATCAAAATAATAAACAATAAGATGTCATTCCTTATTGCTGTTTGTCAAAGTGTGATGTCAATTGTCAACCGTGCTTTGTTACTATTGGATATTGTAAGTTATTTGTGAGTACATAAAACCATAGCAACCCAGTGTTGCTATGGTATTATGTAACCATAGCTAATGTGGCGCCTCCAGAGCAGGTTTATTATTTTCCTGATCAGGCTATACTAACAACGAGGTGGAGTTGGTTGGCGCGCGAGCAGATGCGATATCTATATACAGTGGTGGTCATATAATTAAAGACACTTTGGAGATATTACGTTTTCAAAGTTTACCTACCCTATATACTTTTATTATAATACATTATTTATCTTGCAATATTAACTAAATTATTCTTAGGGTTATTGTTAAATGTTTGAAGTAAAATAAAGAGATCCAAGATGTTTGTATTTTTTTTGTTGGTTAAGTTTATTGCGTATTATATACGAACTGATGCAAAGACTTGGCCAACTAATTAAAGACAGACTGACTAAGTAACCTTAAAAAAAATTTACTTGGTAAATTTTGAAACGAACTTTACTTTAGCACATTTTGGACGTATTTTAAAAACATAAAAACACGACATTAATATTTTGTCGCATGTCCTTTAGCAGAAATAAAAGTCCAACCCCGCCTAGGAATTGATGCCTTTAAATTATTGCAGGTTTCAATCGAAATCTGCACCCATACCGTTTTATACGTAGAGTAAAGTTGATGAACATTACTTGTATGTTTTTTGCCACTATTTTCTTCACAATAGATCACATGTTTTCGATCGGGTTAGTGTCGGGACAGTACGGTGGCCAATCTTAAACTGTTACTTATTGGCTCCTAAGCAATTCTTTGACTCCTGCTGAAGTGTCATGGGATCGTTATCGTGTTAAAAAGTCTATATCACCGGCAAATGTTCATTGGCGTAGGAGAACATGACTTTTTCTAAAATATTCCTTTATTAAATTTATTCCTGTTACCTTGTATTTTTTTTTATTAG
Source organism: Mecyna flavalis (assembly GCA_949319885.1). Classification (NCBI taxonomy): domain Eukaryota; kingdom Metazoa; phylum Arthropoda; class Insecta; order Lepidoptera; family Crambidae; genus Mecyna; species Mecyna flavalis. The sequence goes on along the minus strand of OX439431.1, from coordinate 12,581,405 downwards.
GTCCCACACCGTTACCTGAAAAACATCCTCAAATTTTTGTATTACCTCCTAAACGTTTGACTGATTTCTTTGTGTACTTTGGATGCGTTTTTTTCTTTGGAGGACGCCTACCGTAAATTTTTCCCTTAGAGTTAACCATATTAATTAAAGTTCTTCGGAAATAAACACATTTATTCCTCAGTCTTCCTGTCCAGATGTGAATAGTTTTGGGCAAATCTTAATTTTGCTCCGAATTTTTTCTTCCTTCAAAAGAAGGACTTTAGGAAAAATCTTTCAAAAAAGTCTGACTTCCAAATTTTCCTTCTAATCGTTCTGTTAGATACTTCTTTAGACCCCTCTACACCAAATACTTCAAAACACGTGACTTTTGAGCCTTTTGATGGGTCTTTTTTAACCAAATGATGCTATTTTTGAGGGGGTTGTTTATCTTGGTCTAGATTTCGTAGACATGTGAACCGTATAAAACTTCTTAAAATGCCGGATATCGTCTATAACCATATTTAAGAGCATCGTAAGTGATCTTTTAATGTACTGTCCGACCAACCTTTAATATAAAAAAAAATCAATTTTCTCCCTTTACAAGGGAGAATCGCAACTTTTCCCTTTTCCCATACTAATTCATTTTTATCACAATAATACTTAAAGCAAGTTGTAAAATAAGCTAGTTTTTGCTTGTCAAGAATAACATCTGCATAATAGAAAAAGTTAAAGTGCTCCTTTTATGGTTATGATTAATTTAGAACATGAAATAAGCACTGTCTTTAATTAGCTGACCAGCGAAAAATGTATCGACAAAGTTTGTGTTACAATTGAAAAAGGAAAAAAGAATAAAATATTGCTTTAATAACTTTTTTGCTGTCCGCATTTTAAAAATACGACAACAGTGTACGTATGAAAACCAATAAATATAAAATTAATACTATCTTGGGTCTTTAAATACCATTTATTTTGTTGTACGTAGTCAACATAAAAAGTGTCTTTAATTATATGTCCACCACTGTATATATAAAACTCAAAGGTGACTGACTGACATAGATAGATATCAACGCACAGCCCAAACCACCCATGCAGGTAGATGTTATGACGTAGGCATCCGCTAAGAAAGGATATCTCGATATTCCCACGGGAACGGGAACCACGCGGGTGAAACCGCGGGCGCCCGCTAGTGCTAATATAAATAAACATCCTGAGATGGAACAAACTAGATTGTTCATCATTAGTTCACTCGTGATTTTTTTTGTTTTTTTTTTTATGATAGAGGGAGGCAAAAGCGCTTGAGTGACACAGTCATGATAGTAAGTCATCAGTACAGCCCATAAATGCCTGCTACTGCGACATCTAAGGATGAGGGGGAAGATGCGTGGTGGGTTTTGGGGGATTGGGATGACAGGAAAAAATAAAAGAGGAGGCCAAGAGAGGTCCGCGCCTTCGGCACTATCACACACCAAACGGATCGCAGTAGCGCTAAGCTATTCATCATACCACCTTTTGTAGGTTACCACCCACTCCCCCGGTTGAGCCGGCCTATTTCAAATGACAGACAGAAATGTCTGCACCAAGGTACACTAACACACTTTAACTTATTTGTAACTTGCGATGTTATTTCAGATAATAGACGAGTCAAAACCCCCTCAATTCGTGATAGTGGTACATATGGCCGAACAAGAAGTGTTGTCCGGCGAAGAAAGACCTGAACAAATATCCACCGGCTGGGTGCTGTTACGGACCCTTAACGAATTTCAAGTAAGCGACAATTACATTTTAAACCTTACTACTTTGACATAAGCCACATTACTTACATGTTTGTTTCTTTGCAGGAACTACATCGAAAACTAAGGCCTCTATGTTCGGAATTGAAAAACTTGGAGTTACCATCGAATTCGTTTAAATTTTTGTTCGGAAAGAACGATAGGAATTCGTTAGAAAAGGCAAAGATTTTAATTCAGAAGTATTTAGAAGTAAGTTACAGACATTATATTCAGGACTTTCTACGTCTAGTTGGTTTTCTCAGGCACAAAAGTTTATTGGATCTTAAGGAGATTGTTGTCAGAGCTTTCAGTGTGGTTATAAAATATTTGAAATTAAAAATAGTTTTTTTTTTTCAAATTAAAATATATGTTCTTGATACTAATGCTGATTAAATACTCTGTTGTTATTTCGAAAAGTTATCGCCATATTGTGCCTCCCCAAGCGCCAAAACTAATTAAATTTAATTTGTTTGTTGTAGTTTGTATTAGAAGACGATAGATTAAACCAAAGTGAAGCTTTATACACATTCCTCAATCCCAGTTCAGAGTACCTCAAACAAGGAGATTTGCCAAAGAAAAATAAGTTCTCTTTCTCTACGTTATTTAAAAGGTATGTAACACTTTTTAAACTATCACATTTGTTAATATTGATAGAGTGTTAGTCTAAACAATATGCAAAATAATTTGTGTCGAAATATGTTCTAACCGAAGAGAGATCAAGTGCAGGACAACGGCTTTACGTGCTTTTGAACCTTCTGTATCTTTCTTATTTTAATACCCATAAGATTTGTGTTATGTTTAAGCAAAGGTACTTACTTATCTTTTTATAAAATCTTAAAAGATAATAAAGGATATATCGTTGCTAGATGTGCTAGTGTAGGTCTTCAGTGTTGTCACTGTTGCCGGCAACGATTGAGATATTAAGGCAAATATTGGTTACGGATCAGAAAAGCCCACAAATACGGTAGCCCCTTTGTTTGTTATGTTTTCCAATATTACATTATGTTACACTTGTTAAGCAGCACTAGCAGCGAAGCGACAAGCCGGTCTTCACAAGAGAAAGAACCATTCACACACCTGTCCGCGGACGAGGACGAGATCTCGCTCTACCTCGACGGCAACGGCGGCGATTCCGCGAAGGCCGTCACCACGTCCATACGCGGCGGTGAGTCTATTTTCTCTCTTCTTAGCGGGTCAACAATGGGTATGATTTATATCCGGCCAATGTTCCGCCATCTGAACAGCATCTTTGTTAGCGGGCAACAAGTCTTTACAACTAATTGGTTTGAAACGAAATACTTTATTTATATGCTTGATTAGTTGGCAGGCAAGCAGTTCACATGATGGTGGCCACTGCGGCCTATTCCATTGACATTTAGCCAGGAAGCGTCGCCCAATGTGTTGTTTTGCTGTAAGACCTTCTGAGCTCTTCTTTGCTTTTGTAAGGGTATTGATTGGGTCCCAAATTTTTTGTTACAGCCATACTTTGCCTCGGGCAACACATATCTCTTCAATCACTTAAATGTCTTCTTTGACGACACGTTTTGAAGCGACACTATGTAAAATATGACATTGTGGCCATCGATCGACATGCTTATGAATTTAATTAAAATATTTCCTAAGATCCATGGCAATGTTCCAATGGAATATTATGTTTTGATTGACAGATATACTAACTTTTTTAATTACTCTAGTCGTAAAAAAATGTTCTGGAATAAAAATTAATTGAAATATTTCTCCAGGAACCTATCTATAGGTATTTACTGTTATAGTAGTAGTGTATCATTAACGCATGTCGCGAACTTACCTCTATTTAAATATTTTTATTTATAAACGTGCAATATTGGTAGTCAGTCTTGCATAAATAACACATTAGTTCCACCAAGTCACATCTTGAAGAAGACAAGATGAACTGACTACTGACAGGATGATAAATTACGAAAACTGACGTTGGCCTCTAAAACAAAACTGATAATTCTTAGGATAGAAAATTGTGACGACTAAATGGGTCGGATTATACCGGGGAAGTACCACCCTATTACAAAATATTGACGTATGAGTAATAGCTTTGCTCTTCTTTTGGTGAGTGAGAGACCTGAAGGCCTGAATCTTACACCTAGTCGCAGGTGTCTATGGGCTGTAATCAATGACGTTCAATTAAAAAACTAGACTCACAATCACGCTCAAATATTGTCCGAAGCAAAAGTCTGCCCACCCGACTATTGGGCAGAGTTTTCGTTTAGTTGTATACAATTGACATCAAACACTAAATGCCACGAGATAAGGTGTTAATTTGAAAGAATGTGTTAATGTCATCAGTGTCAAAGCCACTCGGACGTTTTTTGAGGAATTTTTCTTAGAGATTGGGTGTCTAGTTGTATATTGAACGTCATTGGCTGTAATAATCCCTAACCATCAAATGTTTCACATGCTCGTTTGTCATCCTATTTCATTAAAAGAACTGCCTGTGTTCACTGTGAAACTGCCCTAAGTGAAATTGACAGGTTCAATTTACGCCTCGATGATTTAGTGATTTACGTACCCGGTCTCAGGGTCCAAATTTCAATTCCCGGGTTGGCTAAAATTTGTGTTATTTTCGCTTGGGTTTCTGATTGCCAATCCGCAATTGGCAAGCGTGGTTATTAAGCAAGATACCTATCACTGTAACGATGACTGAATTTCAATAATGGAGTGGATGACTTTGCCCTGCAGTGGGACATGAAATAGGTTGATACTACATAGTTGTGTTTATTTTAACAGGAGCGGGCCTTGTTGGCGAGGAGCGGGACAGCATAGCGGAACCGCTGTACGCGCTTTTGAGCGAAGTGTTCGACATGCGCGGCGTGTTCCGCTGGCTGCGCAAGACGCTGGTCACCTTCGTGCAGATCACCTACGGCCGGACCATCAACAGGTGACAGCTTGATGTGACACAAGAGCGGGACAGCATAGCGGAGCCGGCTTCAAAACCTGACACGCGCACGTTACCGAAACAGCCAATTAGAAAATATGCGATCATGATTTAAGCGCGCTCGTACAACGACCTCAGTATCCTTCAAGCACAGAATATGGCGCCCCGTTTGGCAAATGAGGGCGCGGAGCCGGAGGGCCGAACAACCTCCCCCCCTCTCTTCCCTCTTCCACATACCTATTTCTAATAATCCTTTATCTTCCCTCTTCTACTTCTATATTCCTTTAGGTATATGTCGCGAGTGTATGGGCGGCGGTGGTCGCTTGCAATCGGGTGCCTTTTTACTTGAATCACATCGCTTGCCTCCCCTTAAAAAAACTAAGCCAAATCGTGTTGTTACAGGCAAATCAAGGAAACGATATCGTGGCTGTTCTCGGAGCAGATGCTGCACTACTACATCAGCGTGGTGCTCAAGTCGTGGTGGCCGGGCGGCGTGCTTAGTGAGACCACGTCTAACCGGAACTTTCAGGACAAAGGTAACATTCTAAAAAAATATTGTTATTATTGTAGTATACCCCGGACTTACGCGACAGAACCAAGAGATAGCAGTGTAAGTCGAATTAGCTTTAGTCAGGGTTTAACGCTGTGGTACACGTCCGTAATTGTCGTAAACCGTATGTAAAACATGTAAAACAACTCCACACGGAAGACGTTCGAACTTGTCATAAACCGAACACGTCGCCGGACACGGTGATCAAAAAGAAAACCGCGTATCATCGAATTCGCCTTAAACGGAGGTACTACTGTATATTAATTTTATTGTGTAATAATTAAAAGCGTTGGTTGTTTAATGACCTCGAACTCCTGGGTGCAATTCCCGGGTCAGGCAACATTTGTTGGATTTTTTAGAACCGTATCGTCGGATGTCCTCAGGCCAGGTGGAGTGTTGATTTGCGCAAGAAGGTTAGCAGGAGTTATATGCGATAGCCAAGGATTTTTCTTTTATACTACATCATTTGACAGACAGAAACGCAGCCTACCTGATGGTAAGCGGCCATTGCGGCCTATTCCTTTGAAACTTCACCAAGAAGCGTCGCTCAAATTGCTGCCAGACTGTAGGCTTATCTGATCTTCGAGCCTTTGATTTCAAATGTACTGGCTCCCACATTAATACTGCCGGAATACAGCCAAAGATGTTATGGCGGCAGGTTTCACCTGTGAGGGAAAGAGCTCCGGGTTTTATACCCGAGCGATTTAGTGTTCCTCAGACGCGATCAAAGTGGCGATTAGCAATGGTAATGATGATGTGTGTGTGTAGAGCACACGCGTACGCTAGCGTCGCAGCAACTCTCGGAGAGTGTGGTGGAGGCGCTGTCGTCCCTGGTGGGCGCCACGGCCGCCGCGCGCGGCGCGGGCAAGCTGTTCCGCACGCTGCAAGACCCCACGCACAACAAGCAGCTCTTCTACGTGAGTACTACTTACTGACATCAAACAGTACTAAGCACATCTATATAGGACTACCTACCACCCTCTACTGACATCAAACAGTACTAAGCAGGGCGGAGTAGACAGGTACTCCTCTTTGCCTGATAGTGGTGTCATGAAAAACAGATGACCACATCCATAAGATCATCCGCAAAATGGAAATGGCTATGAACACCGCACCGCAGGATTAATTAATAATGCCCTCCTAGCCGAGTTTTCGGCTACAGCGGCCAATCTTTAAGATCATCCAACTACGCAGGATATACTCGTATTATAGTGCACAAGTGAGTGCGCAAGCACAGGTGCACTCCCTATTCCCTCACTCCCATAACACGGTGGGACAGCAGTCTGTCACGACCGAAGAGAGATCAATAGAGATTCATTATAATAACAGCAAAAGAATAACTAATTTATAAATAAATTGAATTGATCATTTAATCAAATATCACACTTGAAATTCGACTAATTTGTTTCTTACTGTAAACATACTAGATCACATTTTAGCTTGTAGTAAAATCCACAATACTTTCTATAGTTAAAGTTAGACTATCTCTTACTTGAGAATAATATTAAAAAGAGCGTATATCAAGGTACCCGTAAGTATCACAGAAGATATTGGACCAAATATATGAATAGCTATTCCTAAAATTAAGACTACTCCCATCGCAACTATAGCGTATAATCTTGAATTGTCGACCGACACTGTTATTTTCTCAGGAGTTTTCCCCACGTATGATATTGCCTGAAATAAATAATAAATAATTGTTAAGATATCACTAAACTAGAAGCGTGACAGGCTAGAGAAGGAAATATATTTTTGTAGCAACTTACACTGAATGTCAAGTTTTCTGGATTATTGACGAATAATAGTTTTTCTCCTAATAAACTTTCTGAAAAAAAAAAAGAATAAGAGACAGTTAGTAGCAAATATATTCAATATTTTATAACTCATTTAACTAGAAAACAACTTTAGTTATGTCACTTGAAAACTTATATTTAATTAATTAGTTACTTGGTTCCTCTTGTGATTGTTAAGAAAAGTCTAGTAAGTGTTATTTTTGTACGATATCTATACACTTACCACTGCATCCAACTCCGATGGAGTTCAACTCATCTAGTTCTCCTTTCCGTATAGTGATCGTGCTGTAATCCTCGCTATACCGGTACATCTCTGCCGCCAGTACGCTTGTGAAGTCGCTCTTGTCTTTGTCGGTGAACCGCCTCTGGATCTCGTTTAGAAACAAGAACGCCCTTGATCTTTGACATAACTGGTAAAGAAGAAAATAGGGAGTCATCACGTTATAGCTCTCGAACTTGAGATGAAAAAAATGTGTTTTGTTTGTCAATACAAAACATTCTATTGGGGTATTCCCTCTGATCTGGTTGAGTGAAATTATGATGACTGAATGACTTGTGATCAAGTGCCGCCTTTTTTATATTCTTTTTTTATTTTTTTCTTTAGTATATAATTTATATCTACTCTTAAGAGGAAATACTAAGGGTGAGAAAATTGAAAATTGGATTTTTGTAAAATCTATTGCTGTCGCGCAGTGCCCGAACAACCGAGCTATCAATGTGTAAGTGAGACTGTCAATGTTTGCGTGCCACGCCGCCTCCACGCCCCGCGCCCGCCTGCACACAGCTAAGAAGGAATAGAACAAAAGAAATTAGACTTCTGCATAATATTTAAAACCGGTAAATGTTCACGGACAATGCAAAGGAAAAAACAGGTCACTAATTTCGACAGACAGTATTAAGTCTTGCTGGTACAGTGGCTACGTACTGCTCATCGACACCGATAGGTTCGTGGATCGGATCCGACGAGTACCCCTATTGCTTTTTGTGAATTTATTCGCATTTGTTAATAGAAACTTTTTTTTTGTTTTTTTTTTTTTTTCCACGAGTAAAGTTATATGGCTTTCTCTTGTGGCAAATGTAACACTCAAGCAAAGTTAAAATAAAACAACTTTAAACGGATGAAAACTCGCGTATACTCTACATTTTGAAATTTAAACCCGACGTTTCGACTACTTTTCAGTGGCCGTGATCACGGTATGACTCAGGTGTTATGCGTCAAAAATTGTTATTTCTACCTTCACTTTTATAATTATTTTAGAATAATCAGCAACTGTCGTCTTCACTATCATTCAATACGTTCCTATCCACGCAGTAGGAGCTGATGGTGTCTTGAAGCTGCACAGTATTGTGATGTCCATTGGAAACCATTAGATGTAATACTGGATCCCAAGTAGGTGGTACATTCCAACCATCTTACATAATGAAATTAGGATGTTTTTTAATTTCAATGGCCTCGCGTAGCATTCTGGGTATATAGCGATTCTCTCTGGCAAGGACCTGGGATTTATCAAAGCGAATGTAATGGTTGGGCTTATCCAGTAAATGTTCACACACTGCTGACTTCGTTGACCTCCGGTGTTTCATATCCGCGATATGTTCTTTTATTCGCGTACTGATACTCCTTTTGGTTTGTCAAATGTAAGAGAGCCCACAGTCACAATCAAGCTTGTACACTCCTGCTGTTTGTAGGGGAACATTATACTAACCGTGTAAATATTAGAAATCATTAGGTACTCAAGCAAAGGTAAAGGACATGGTTCAATGCTCGGTCTGTGACAAAAGATATCAGACATCTTCGTGGGGCTAGTGGTTTTGCCAGTTTTTTTGCGAAATAAGTAAGTAAAACCTGAAATTTTCTATTTTCGAGAAATATTGGTCACCTTCGAAGTGCCATAGCTTGGCTTCTATGAAGTCAAATAGAGCTGCCTCCAGTTGTAGGTAGGTACTTTAATACAGTTTATTAGTGTAGTGTGTCGTTCACAAAAAAATCATAGTTTTGGCCCTGGAGAGCAAATAGTAAAAAAAGTCCCAAAATTTCGAAGATTTTCTCGATTTTCTCAGTTTCCACAGGTTTTTCGAAGTTGCAAATTTGAAATAACATTACTCTCACAGACCTATACAATATACTTAAAATGCAGAACTACATCACGCTTTGCGAATTTAGCTTCTTTTTTTGTCTAAATCCGACGGCCTAGTCGAGGCGTTTTAGTATATAATTCATAAAAAACTGTCAAGAAAAAGTTTATCAGTTACATAAAACATCACAACAATCTGCTAAATGCACTTCACGCAAAATATTTTAACTGGAAATATCGATATCGATGAACAACACTAGGATATCGATATAACTATCGACTACGTCACGTCATAGAGAGTATACGTATTAGTCCGCGTCTCCCCAACCTCAAGCCTCCCCCGCAGAGCGCGATAGAGACAACTGCAGCTTGGACCGAAAATACCTATTAAAAGTACGTAAAATCAACGTTTCGTAGTCCCCTGATTTCTCTTCCAAAACTTGACCGATTTAACTATTTTTTTCATCAAAAATTAAAGAAAGGCTTTGACCGTGTTCCTATGTTTTCCTTTTTTAAATTAAATCTAGTTAAATTTGTTTTCTGGATGTTTAAACACAGCGGAAAATCTTGCCATTTTTTTAGGTTTTTGAAGGTTCATATCTCTCTTAATTATTAATTTATGAAAAAAAGGAAAACATAGGGACATGCAAATAGTGGTCATAGATTTTTGAAAAAAAAAAAATATTTCACTAATGGCATTATCCAGGGAGAAAACAGGGGACAGCGTTTGTATGGAAAAATGGCTCCGTGCTTTCCTCTTAAACCAACAAAGAAAGAAAAATGTAGATGAATCAATAGTTGATTTTTTTAACTTTGTTGTTATCTTGGGGTGAACTATGAAGGTGGACCATGGGCAATGACTGGTTTTATGTTCAATGAAGAGTCGGTAATCTCTGATGAACTGGTTTTCCGAAGTGTACTGCTGTGTGCTTGATGATATCTAATTTTATTTAATCGAGTAAGCTTCATACACAGTTTAAGACCAGGTGAACATGACTTTATCAAAAAAAATTAGCAAACAATAACAAAAACTGACCTTATCAGTGATGCAAAAGTAAAAATATTTATCCGCCATAATATAATGAAACAAATAATGTCCATGTGCATAAGTCATCTTTTCGTTTTGAGGCGGTATCTTTGCCAGCACTTGTTCCGTGATTTCCGCAAAGTTTCCATCGCAGGATGCAAAGTCCGATATCACGATTTTGTCGAACGCCACTGCACTGAATAAGATAGGCATATTTGCGCTACACCACTTAACACTACAGTTTAAATCCGCATGATATTTGTAAAGTAGTAAATAACGCCTACGGATATAAAACACGAGTGCTTTCGTTTATAGAGAGCGAACCGCGACTAATAAAATTCGGGAAATGTCAGCAGCCCACGCGCCACGCTGCGCCCGCGCATTCTGCCGGTATCAGGGTTATCGCGAGATCATTCTAAAATTATTACCTTGTCGGCTCTCTGCTAAAACGTGGGGAAGCGCTAAAAATGTCGCGGTTGATTGTCGATCAAGCGACGCCGCGGAACAAGTGTGCAGAAGACGTACGCTCGTTACTGTGATTCATTACACTTTGGACTATATAATTAATATATTTTTAGGACTTTTTGATGTTTTACCTTATAATAGTTAAATGTTTGAGAAAAGGTAGAGTAATGTAAAAAGTTTATTTTGATTGTGTTTAGTAACATGAAAGATTTATTTGATAAATTCTTCAGTTCCCCGCGAATTTCTGCCGGATTTTATAATTGAGCTTGTAATTTAGTAAGACAGTCAAACTGACATATTTTCACAAATCTCTGACTTCTCTACATTTTACAAAAAAATATACCTCTTTTACAAAAACCGATCGATCGACCTGTTGTCATCATTGTATGTGGTTGCAATTCATTCCGCGGGTTGTTTCGTTCGTATTCATCCTATGACGTCTCACCTCAAACATGATTTTTTCCTTACTCAACCTATTTTTGTTCCTTATTCAACCCACCGCAATAATTTGACTTTAAATTCCTTATTTATCCCTTTCAATATTCCTAGCTCAACCTACTGTAAAACCACCTAAAATTGTTCTGATATTTAAACTGGCAACTGTACGTACACCAGTAGTACAGGGAAAATCACAAATGATTAGCATGTAAAAAATTTGAAGCCAAAACTTTGTGCAAAAGACTTGGAAATAGGCCAAGGGAAATATCAAAAGAGAAATGAGACAATAGGGTATTTCGTCGCTTATACAACAATACCGCCTAAGTCGAAAAATGGCCATGTGACGTTTTATACGTCATTGGATAGATCTTTTCATCCCGCATCTAATAGCGTTGTATGAAATTACGAAATTAGCCTATCACCGCACTTATTTCAATAGAAACGGCACCGCGCAAGTCGTCGAAGGAGTAAAAAACCGCACAAGTCGTCAGTTCGCCATATTAACTCGTGTTGTAGTGAGACCACGCTGCTAAGAAACGTTTTTTCTTTAATTTTGACTGCTTTATCAACAAATCTTCTTCTTCTAATTTAAAAAAAAGGATGCTAACTCAATTTATCGTATCGTATATTCGTGTTGATGACTCCTTTTCCTCTTGGAATGATATTGTTGCCGAGGTGCCTCAGGGTGGCGTCTTGCCTCCTCTGCTTTTTTCAACTTTTATTAATAGTATCACCCATGATCTCTCTTCTTTCTTCCATCTATATGCAGACGACCTACAACTTTACTCTTGTGGCGATCTTGAAGAGCTCCCAGGTGTTATTGAGGGCATTAATACCGACTTGACACGAAGACTTGACTTGACTGGAGCAACTCGTTTGGGCTCAAGGTGAACCCCCAAAAAACACAAGTCATAATATTAGGTGGGTCACGTCAAATCACAAGGTTTGACTGGGGTTCTTTACCACCAATTGTGCTTGACGGTGTCCAGATAGCCTTTAGCCGAGTAGTTAAAAACCTTGGGGTATATATGGACAGTACTTTGACGTGGGATATGCAAGTCAAGGAGGTTAGCAGGAGAGTGTTTGCTTCGGCAAGTTCCGTTAATAGACTCCGCAACTTTTTACCTACATATACCCACCAAAATTGTTCTAGTGCAGGCCCTTCTACTGCCTTTGCTCGATTACGCTGACTGTTGATGTATTGACCTTTGTGAAGCGTCTCTTAACAAGCTAGAGTGTATGCAAAACTTTTGTATACGTATTATCATCGGCCTACGTAAATATGATCACGTTTCGGAATACCGAGCTCAGCTTGGCTGACTTTCAATACGACGTCGCCGCGATTTGCATGCTCTTAGCTTACTGTTCTCCATTCTTTTTAACCCTTTATCTCCTCCCTATCTTAAAGAGCGGTTTCATTTCTTGCAATCCACCAAGGGTCTTGATCTGCGTTCATCCCGGAAGTTACATCTAATCTTTCCTCCTCACTCCACTCAGTTCTACTCTCAATCCTTCACTGTTTATTCTATTCGCCTGTGGAATTCTCTCCCCCTTTCTAACGTGAATCTCAGACACTTTCAATTTTCAAATCTCGTGTTAAATCCTACTTTCTTTCTCTCCGCTGACTACTGCTTGAGTGTTGTCATTTTTATGGTCTATCTTGGTTGAATGTTTCTATTGTGTGATATCCGTGAATCTGATACTATTCTATTGTATTTATTTCACTATATATATTTGTAATATGTTTATGTATGTTTATTTATATGTTATGTATAATATGTATGTATGTATATGTGTATTTATTAGAGGAGTCTGGAGTAAAATTTATTCATATAAATATTTCTCTTTATCTGTGTCTTGCACTGCCCTTTATTCTATTCAAACTAGTTTCTCTTTCCTAAGGTTGACTGGAAAAGATCGCTATTAGCGATAAGGCCGCCTATATTGTACAGCTATTATATGTTACATTAAAGTGTTTTGTGCAATAAAGAGTATCTATCTATCTTATAATTATGGGGAAACTTTCAAATTTGACTATCTGACTGAACTTGTTTGGCAGATTTGTTAGTTATGCCAATTATGTTTAAATGTGAAACATATAAAAGGTTTATAAATAACGTCTATAGACTTTATTTCACTGTTGTCACATTATATTTTTGTTACTTAAAAATATAAAGATTACTTAATAAAAAATTTAAATACCGCAGAAGTCTTTGTTTTGTCGAACTAAAACCGCACAAGTCGAACATGTAGTTATACAGCCCTAAATATACATCACTTGACCTATAAAAGTAAAAATAAGGCCAATTTAAACCAATTTTTGAATTTACTAAACGTGAACTTAGTATTGAATAGAATAAAAACAGTTATTTGTCTCTCCTGAAAACTTGTCAAAATTGACTTGCGCGGTATTGTTGTATAAGCGACGATTTGACAAAAAAAATATATATTTGCTGTTTATACAGTTTATTTAATAAACAGCACTAAGCTTTTTAAATTTTGACATATCTTTTGTATTTTCGGATTTAGAGAGTTGTAAACTTCACGATTAGACAAGGCGAGCGCTACATGCATGTGACGTCACATAATAGTAACACCATACACGCGCCATATAGGTAAAATGTTGTTTTAGAAAGAGACAGATATACTGGAAATAAATTGCTTTGTAACTCACTTGATTTTTAACCGATTTTAAATATTTTTTCAATGATATTACACTTCTGTGTTGTATTATCGAATACAGTCACAGAATATTAAAATTGCAACTACAGTCAAATACCCTATTCTATTACACATGATTTGACGGTCGATTTGATTTAGTGGTTGAGAAGTCGGCTATCACACGATTCGATCCCCGCACGATACAAACATTTGTGTGCATGACCGTTTCTATATCTGACTGGGTGTATGTTTATGTCTGTAAGTTGGGGCTGGGCGGCGCTGTGGGAATTGGCTCTAGGTATATTTATTTATTATATATTTATTTATTACAGGAACTGTTTGAACTCGTGTTGCTAGAGGTGTTCCCGGAACTCAAGCGGTATCACTAACGTCAACTCATAGGTAAGACGAGCCATGACAATAGAGTAATAATATCAAACTTCAGACGATCTTACAGGGATTTTATCCAACAAATAATTATCTCATTATATTTTGATACTCTAAAAGAGACATTCCGTTTTGATTTTTTTTCCAAGTTTTGACTGAGTATTTTATTCCACGTTTTTTCCTAACTAGCCCAATAAAATTAATTTATTTTTTGTTGCGCAAAGTTGTACAATGTAGACAAGAAATCCTTTTTTATTGGTTAAATAGAATAATATTATGTTGTGGTGGGTGAGTTTAGGACAGGATTTCTTTTCTAAACTCTGAACTTTGCATAAAGAAGTCAACACTAACCCGATTTACGTCTGGTACTTTTAGTAGGTACAGTGTTTATTTTTATTTGTCGTTTGACTCGTAAAACGTAACAGTTGACTGTTATACTCGTAAAAAGATTTTTGGTAATAAAAATAGGGTATACGTATAACTTTTTGTATTCATGAGTCAAATAAAAATTGTTCAATTTAGGTACTTAGAGAGCACATATCAATGTCAATCAATAAAAATATGATTCAAGTGGTGGTCGCAAATGTTGTTTTTTACCGTAGTGTCGTCTCAACACGACATTCATTTATTCATATAATACTGAATCCGTATTTTCACGAGAAGGAGTAAAATATTTATTATTATTCATAGTCTAATTATAATATAGTAAAACTACGACGTTCCAATCAAAACACGAATATCTCAGTATTTTATTGTTACTTAAAATATTTATAATTATTTCACCAAATATGTATGTATACCTACGCATGATCATACGGTATACATGCAGTGTATGCATATATACCCTACTGTTAACTGATTAATTTTATTGGGCTAATTGTTTTTGTATGTTAAATTACAATATAGTGTTACTCACTTGTTTATTTAATACAGCATTTGATCTCATTTGTGTTCATCGTGTCGTCGATAGAATTTATGGGTATGCTTCTCTTTATCAGTTATTATGTTCGTGCCAAAGAGTGAACATAGATTTAATATTTTTAAGATGATTATTTTATTTTAATATAACGACTGTTATTTCTCTACTTAAATTGTCAAGATAAATGTTACCACATTTAGGTTGTTATTGATTGGCCAGTAATTACTTAAGAATGTCAAGTTCGTGGTGTCAACTTTACAAGACGCAAACTTTATGTGATGCCAACTTCTCGTAATGACAGCTTCCCAAAATGACACTTAATAATATAGGCGGTAGTATTGTAGTAATGACAGGTTGAAATTACGTCAGGGGTAAGTTTTTCATAAGTTCATCAGCTGTTGAATATTAAACTTCATTACGTAAAGCCTCAAAAAAGTGGTGGTGGACCCCATTGGTCACCACTTTTCACGAGAGCAGTTAATGGGTTCAGTATGTCGTGGTCGCCTGAATGCCATAATACGAGTACAACCTTTGCTTGTTTGGGGCTAGATGGAGCTGATTGAAAAATGTCCAAAGATTTTATATAAAATATTACTCTACATGCCAAATAGTGTAAATCCCTCCAAATTTTTTATTCAGATTTTGAAAACGTTTGATTCTAAAGCCTTATTTTTGTATGTTAATCTCGTTCAGGTGACAATGTTGACCCCTGACCATGATACAAGGGAAGATTCTCACGTAAGTGTAAATTAAGTATCATGCAAGAGTTTTGTAAAGTTGACATTGAACACGAGCAAGCTTACTGAAAGAATGCGTTTCTGACAGTTCATAATAGAGTCGTTTATGATAACATAATACGAGTATGTATTAAATATGTATGTCATAAAAATTCACGCCGTCTTCTATTACTTATACAGCGTGGAATTTTAGTCGTTGTTTTCCCGCAGTAAAATGATTCTATCTTAGTAGTAAAATAAATTAATAAAGTTCTTTTTTTGGTCAAATCAAAAGTTTTACGATTATGATAGACGAAACTCGAACCAATAGTACTAGCTGCGTCACGGACGGTCACCGGCCGGGGTCATTGCCCTTCGCGTTTATCAAAAAAATGATTATTTACTATTTACTCACATTTGGTTTCCATTTTCCCATTAAAATTTAAGAAAAAAAGTTTTCCAAAAATTTCATAAAAAAATTAAAGAATAAAAATACTTGCATAAATCGATAGTACTACTGAAGGTAAAGCGTTCTGCTGCGGGAAAACAACGACTAAAGAAACACGCAGTATAAGCATGATAAAATGTTAGGAATGCATTGTTTTGGGGGCTGAAGTTGTTCCTTTGATCGATGTTAAGGCAAAATGATCCAAAAAGCGTTAATTAAAAATATACTTAACAATTTATTAAGCTGTTTATTGAATCCGCTAGATGCCGTGCCGTAACCATAGAGTTCAGGTAAATAAATAAACTAATGACGGTTCGCTATGTAACCGAAATGGCGGTTTGACGTCTTCAATCCCAACTCTGTTGGATTCATTGTCATGTCATCTAGCAGAATTGTCTGAAACGGGATTCCATTGGATCATTTATTCTTACAAATGCTACATCGGTTTATGATCTGCCAGTTCTAACGATAGGTAGGTGATTTCTTGAATGTAACATTTCTTTATCCGTTAATTTAAACGCTTAGGTGAATGTTGTATTTATTTGGCGCGCCACTTTACGCGCCCGGCTGTGTCGCCCGGTGCACTCGGCAATTGTTGACTTACTGCACCGATTTTATACTTTGTTTTATAATATTAATAAATAAAATATATCGGACCTAAATGAAATTGTATATTTTAAAATGAACTATGAACTCTCATTAGAGGTTAGGTTAATTATATATGCGTGTTTCGGTATTTAAAATACCTTCAAGGATAAGAAATGTGTGAGATTATCTACAGATGAGTAGTTGAAAAGAAAGAATACATTAGTATTACTTTTAGTTTCCCACCCAAGAATACTCTTAGCTTATAAGCACAAATCAGTACTCGATGTTCTCATCATATTAACATCATTAAAAATGAAATTAATTATTTTCTAATCTTTACTAATTTGATAAATTATGTGTCAGTTATAAATGAAATGTAGGTCTACTGTGTATTGTTATAAGATTTTATTTTATATTCGGCGTCTTTGGAACTATCTACACAGTGTTACGATATACGCGATTGTTGACTAAGATTAAGTGTCATGTATGGTAGGTATCTGAAATAAAATGAAGTGGACAGCATATTATTTTATGTTTTATTCATACAACTTGTTTTCAATGCTTGTATCTTACGTGAAATCATCATAATCATCATCCAATTTTGACTTTACTTTTATATTATATAAATAAAGTGACGCTTCGGTGGCTTGTGGTTCGATCGCCAGACCGTGATCTTAGGGTCATGGGTTCAATGAAAAAAAAGCGAATTAAGCTCGAGTTTGTCATCATCACCAATCTGCATTTAGCTTAAAAGCTTATAGAAATTGTGACAATGATTTGATTTCAATGATGGGAGCCTTTGCCATTCGGGGGGACATTAAGGCTGATAATTTTCTTTTCCTTTTACACAAAGTGAACCTCACCTCCATAAATCTGTCTGTTCCATAATCATTTTCCATCTTCTGAAGAGCACTTCCTATTTCAAATATAAACCGATCATCGTAAAACACGTGTAAAAACGTAGGAGTAAGTTTGACGTCAATGTAAATGAAAAACAAGTTTATTTGAATAATTTCTATTTAAATTCAGTACATTAATAAATCGGACAACAGCTTCAACGCCAAGTTGGAGGCAACAAGGTGTAAAAGCTGCATAATTTATCTAATCCATTCTATAATTTAATATCCAAGGTAATAAAATGAATACTGAACTTCACAATTTGGCACATGTTGCACAATATATATCATACATATATATTAAATTTAGAATTTTTCGTACAAACAAGATATGAATAAACATACATATTATATTGATCACTAAAAGTGAATGAATACGCATTGTGCGTGATAAATGTGCTCCTTGTGCATCCGAGTGAACTGATTGCACTCGCTACCTGTCGTCGGTGATCAATTCTAACTCTCATATCATCTGGTATCACAGCACTCACATACTTTAACTTTTCTTTCCTTATAAGCTATTTAACAAAACAATTTACATAAAATATGTCTTAAAACTAATATAAAAAGTCATATGAAATACCTCTCTACAAAGTTTTATTTCCAAACCTCTTTCATAAATATCTAATAATAATTATAAATCTTTACCAAAGTATACGGTAATTTAGATTAGAAAATATTTGAACGAAAGAGGATTTGAAACTGATAACTTAATTTAATTGGAATCTCACATTAAGATAATAATATTATTGTAGCACAAAAAAGGGCGGATCTTTTATAAATTTGGAAAATTATTAAACGACACGTAGACCTACCTCAATCCGTCAAATTGCTTCGATACATTATGAACTTTATGACTATGACATATCATTCCAGAGTGATTGAAGCAATTTGACAGAAGTGGATAGTCTATTGTATCCGGCTGTTGTTTTTAAAACAGGTTACGGTCAGGATAAGATATTCGAAATAACTAGTAATGATATTAGTTATTAAGTATCATGTTAACCGTAACATACATCCATCGTAGGATGTAAAGGGCGTAATATAATATCCATCTTTGGCAACATTTCAAATTGCAATGATAAATAAAATTGAAGTTTCTTTCATAAAAAAATTGTTACTTCATTGATTATTAAAAGGAACTTTCGTTTTAATATAACGCAGTATCTTTGTTATACAGGAAATAAGCATCATAGAAACACTATGTTAATGAAACGATAAATAGCTTTCTACAATCAAAGATTTTCAAAATGAATCAATGTCCGTTGTGACCGGTTACACCGTTGACACCGTTCTAACTCTACCTTAGATTAAACACCCTGTGAAACTTTATGTACGTCCGATTCGTGTATGAGACGCAGTTAATCCACAATCAAACGAAATGTAAACAGTAAAAACATATCAACAAATAGGTGTTCGTTTCATAAGTCTAATAGATTCGTAACGGCAGCCGTCAGAAACAATATTAGGCGTTCAAGTAGATAAATTGAAGCATTTTATATTAAAATCTAGTTAATTTACTAAAGAATATCTCTGATATGAGGTGCGTTATAGTGGCGTCCCTACGCAAGGCGGTAGGTGCAACAGTTGAAACTAAACGAAACGTTATAAGGTACCTGGTATAAATAAACTATTATTTACAATGCAATATTTGTTTGACAAAAAACGTCGTAATTAACTACTATTTACAGTGATATTTTATTGTCACCATATTAATTTTGGTGAATTACTTCTAAAAGTGAATTCGTTATTATTGTACTGAAAACAACTCTTGGAAATTCAAAACAAATGGTAATAGAAACGACAAAATTTCTTTTCGATATCCTGACACTTTCAAAGTACGAGAATTGTCGAAACGTTCGTCGAGTCGAGTGTTTGAAGTTTGGGATTACGCCATTATTTATTAATATTTTTTTGAACACGTATGATCCCAAACTTCTGTGTATATACGTCTATATAAATATGAATAATACACAAGCCGACGGCGAGCTCCGTGAGCCGCGGGGCCACGCCCAGCCCGTTTGTACAAAAATAATAAATATCATTTTATATATCAATTTTATACCGTCCCTTTCTCTCCAACACATTCATTGACCCAAATGTTTTTGATTATTTTATTTTATTTTTTATGTACTGCGGTATCATGCTAAAATGCATTGTCTAACAATGCGAATCCTCAAATTTTATAAGGACATTTCATGACCTTTATATATAAATATTTGATTGTAAAATATAACGAACAAATTGTGTGACCACCATTTAGCATGCTACCGTAGTTGAGTAATTTGAATCTTCTTAAAGTATTTTTTTTTCGATATTTAAATGGAATGGAATACAACAAATGTGGGGTACATTATTTGCTTGTAGTAAGTAAATACATCTATTTATTTACACACAAGATGTTCATTAATACCTAGAATGTCTAAACGTAGGTATTAACCTATAACTATAAACTATAACAATAACCATTTCGGTATATATTGTTGTATGTGTCTTAATAAAGCACACACATTTATTTGTATTTATGTGATTACTATTACCTCTGAAAATAAGTTTTGATTTGAAATATTAAGTTATGTTAATTTCTTAACACGATCTATGACTTAACCAGTTATACTACAAAGTACGTAGGTAGGTACATTAATATCAAATAAAATTAATATAAATATTTTATTACGAAATGATTCATTGGTAATCAATGTATTAGTTGCTAACAATGTGATCTTATAATACCTAAGTATCCGTCTGGACATTTCCGATTCAGCAATTGACGATTATTAAATAGGTACCGATAGGGAACGAACGTTTGTCGACGCGGTCCAATGTTGGCCGATGATGACCAATGTTGACCAATGTTGGCCGATGCCCTAAGCGGGGTACTTGGGTCGTGTCGTGTAGTAAGAGCGAGGCGAGACCAGCTCTACGGCGTCGCAATCCTGTGCAAAACTCTCATGTGGAAAGTTATTAGAAATATAATATTCATAATGTTTATAATAATATGAACTTTACATTAATGGTGTTCAGATAATTTAAGTAATTTTAAAATTCATATACTGCGCCATACCAAAGGACAATTCGAATTGTACGCCGATTTTATCAGTTTATCGCGCCTTGTGGGTCAAAAGAGTTTAGCTTTTGACTCAAATTCTTTGAACAATATACAAAAATGTTAACGAATAGTTGACGACACTCTTCTGTACAAAGTTGGTCAAAAATTAAGTTCAAAGTTGATCACAAGGAGTGACGCCGCGCGATTTCTGTACGATGAAAACGTCGCACGACGCTGTAACGCAATTAGAACGCCCATTGTCGCTCAATCAAGAAGTTTTCTTTATAATATATCATAGCTTTATACGTTTGAGTACCAATAATTATAGTCGGTATTTGCTTAACCAATTCTCGCCTTCATTCATTGAATCTAGTCGTATCTACATTAAGAGATGTATTCTTTGCTATTCATTAGTAACGTATGGAATGTCCTCTATTGTTGGTAGAACACCCCATTGCTTTTGGAGGATCGCAGAATCGTCATAGAAATTGTAACTTTCCACGCAGAATATTTATTTGTGCGTGCCTTTCGTAGTTTTCCTCTTGCGTAGGTAATCTTCAGTCGTTTCCTACTAAGGATCGTGGCCATTCCACATTTTTATCCTAATAGTCTCCATTGTAGCTGCATCCACATTGATCCTTGACTTTGTGCATAATTGAAGCAAGTTTATATTAACCCAGCCATATAAACTTATGTGAATTGACAGATGTGAATCTGAACCGCGATCTTATTAGCAGTTTATTTAAACGGACATTCATGATATAAAACCATTTCAAGATGTGAAAAGTTTCATTAATTTCAACGATTTCTGAAAATACTTATATAATTGTGTTAGTTCGCATTTCGCCAAGTCACGCCATATTCAATTTTAGAATAAAGAAAAACAATAGACAAAATATAAAACATTCTTAGTCTTTCCATTTCTAATCTTGCCTCCTTAAATAGGGACAAAAGAATATATTTTGTAGCCTGTGTCGAACATTTGACCCTGTCGCATCTCATACAATGTGCCTAATTGTACTCCTAAGGATTTAAAGCTCCGCAATTATATGCGTTAAACCCTCATACATAATGGAAGCACTGCACTAGGAGAAATGCAAGGGTGTCGAGCACACAATATCTAAGCTCCTTCCCGACTCATCACATTAGCAATACAACAGAACTGTCGGGTACTTAAGTGATGAGGCAACTCGTCACTATTCTTGGCGAAATGTTAACTCCTAATCAGTCACTTATTTTTTCACATTTTACATTGAGATCAAAACTGTCAGTCAAGCTTAGATACTTGGCGAGTCCACTCCCACGTCACTATTTGACAAAATGTAAACTTAACAGTCAACCAGCTATGCCGGAGTGTTACTTTTGTCACATTTTAAGTTACCTCTGATCCTCACATATAACGTCCATGTTACATGACTTAAAATGTGACTTAAAGTTTTTCGATAAACTAAACCAAAAAGATTTTCGTCGTGAAAACGGCACACTAGAAAGTAGTAGTTGACGAGCCTTTTTCTCTTCAGTTGTTGGAAAGGTAAAAGTTACTTTTGCCATGAAAATGTTACATTTAGGTCTCTCGTGACGTTTTACTCTCAGTCACTGGCATCACTCATGTGTCCAGTGTAGTTGTTAAGACAGGCGATCCAGATTGGCCAGGCGTGTGCGTAGTGGGGTGCGAGGGTGAGCTTGGGGGTGAGTGGTGGGGGTTCACGCGAAGGGGTGCAGCGTGACGGGCTCGAAGTCGTCGTGCGTGGAGGGGCGCGCCAGGGGCGGCCGGTGCGGCGGCGGTGGCGGCGGCGGTAGTAGGCTCGTGCCCTCAGGAATGTAGACGTTGGTTACGCGCTCCTGTCGTCAAAGCATTCGTTGGATTCAATTAATTATGCGACAAACTTGAAACACTGTTAAGTTTTAGACAATGCGAAAAGAATTGAAAGAGCGTGGAGTGACGCCCTTTTCTTGAATTAAGGGTTATAGAACCATAAAAAATAAGTAAGTCAACCTTCAATAATTTGACATCTTTTGCAAATCTAAACCTTACTAGTTGCTGAAACCTGATTTGAGAGTACCGAGATCAGATTGCGAGAAAATGACATAACAATTAAATAAATAAATCTTCCGAATTCCTCCATTCTTCAAAGTTTTCTTCGCGCTCCTTCCGTATTCTTTCAAGGGCAAACAGCGCATCTTAGACCTGGTTCGCAGATGTCCAACTATCCATGAGCGGTAGTGATCACTTACCATCAGATGAGCAACATGCTCGTTTGCTTTAAAAAAGTTGTAGTTTTAAAATCAAAATCGAAATATGCTTAATTCATATAGGCTTCAAAGATAGAATTTTGAATGTTCAATACCCGCATAGGCACATTCAAGCATTTCGTTTTCCCCCAAAAGTTGACTGGCACAAAATGCTTTAAGCGTTAAATCTGCCTTTTGTACCCTTTTTTCGGAGGAGAATGCGTTTATGCACCATAACCACAGGCTAGCTAGATCCGCGGCCGTGTGTGGGACTCGAGACTGAAGCATCCACTACCCACTAAACGAAGGGGAAACGGGGGGACCGTTTCCCCTTCACACTCGATTGGGACGAGCCGGTTATAAATTAGGATCATGAGTGTGGTACCTGGTTCTTGTCGTACTTGAAGATGCCCTGGAAGCGGTTGGGCCTGCGCTCGAGCGGCTCGGGCGGCGCTCCGCTGTAGTTGGGGTTGTGGAAGGAGATGTGCCCGCTCGCCTCGCGGTAGTTCTCCTTCAGCTCCTCGCCGCGCTCGCGGTTGATCCTCACTTTAATAAAACCACTTTAATTACCATTTTATCGACTGGCTTTACAATAACACTACAGTGCACAGTGCTGCTCCCCGCGTCTATAGATGATCTATGGTAGAGTGGATCGTAGATGTCGATAGTATGTGACGGGCTTTAGAGTCACGCTGATGAACTAGCTGTGACTTGTGAGCGTATGTATCACTGTTTTTGTAAAATAGCGACTATTTGAATTGCAAACTATGACAATTAGAAAAGTAGCTTTTTAACATGACTCTGAAACTGAACCAAACTAAATCACTTGTGGTGGTTTTACAAAACACAAAATAATCAATCGACAATCAATTTCTTTGATCGCCAATTATCTTTCTTTTTTTTATAATTGATTGAATTGAATAAACTCGTTATCGAGCAACATCTTGAAAGATGTCTTTTGATTTATTTTATTGAGAATTATACACAATAAAAAAAAACTTGACGAATTGGGACGACTATATGACGCTAATAGAACAACTATTATAGCTAACTACTTACCACAAACGAAAGCGATGACGACGATCCCTATGAGGATGATCGTCATGATAGCGACAACGATGAGGATGGCGCCGACACTCGTCTCGGGAGGCGCGGGCGGCGCGGGCGGGAACCGGCCCAGGTCGAGGTCGCCGTAGTCGTAGTACTTCGGGTAGTGATCCGGCATCTTGTCTTCCACGCGGGTCTTGGGTACTAAGGAAGTAACGGTGTGAGATTAGGACGGTTACCTATGGGGAGAGGTTCTTTGCAACGATTCCAAGATTGAAGAGAATATGTTGTGTCAAAAGAATTGAAGAATTGGATCTGTTCTTTGGAAGTTGTGTGAAACCTTTGATTTTGAAAGCTATGTGATACGTCACGGAAGAGTACCTAGTAGTAATAGCTGTCTTGGAAAGATCTGATACGTATCCAACAAAGGCGCGCCTCAAACTAGTCTGAATAAGAACTTGATAGAAGCAGCGGTGCGAGCAGCCGCTTTTGTTCTACTTGCAAGATCAAGATCTCCATCGTCGATTGTACGTCACTTACCTATGGAGCAAGGTCGTGCTTCGATCTCGTCCGGACAAGAACAAATATAGTCATGAGCTCGGAAGAAGCAAAGGTGGGAACAGCCACCATTGTCTTCTTTGCAGGGGTTCCAGCCGTGCTGCTTGTCGGCCGACGCCGCCTTGATCTCCATTGTCATCTCCAGGTCCGTGCGCATCGTCGTCACGTTCTTGCCCGTGCGCTTGTCCGCGCGCATCACCGACTTCTTGTACCAGTCCGTCCAGTATATGTACTCGTTGAACTGAAATAATCACATGTTCATTATTTTAATTCCCGGTGATCTGGGAAATATGGTATCCGTATAGGCCAGAACATCACCAGAATCTTTTGAGTAGAGAAGATGAACATAAAAGGTGTAGAATATTAGATTGATAGTCTAATCAATATTCCAAAATAATATTATTCAAAATGCAAACACTGGGTAAAATGATCAAGCAAGTCAGGTAGTGGGTGAGTAGCCACCTAAGCCAAAATTACATTAAGCAAGAAAATAAAACAACAATATTTATTCTTACTTGGGTCATCCCAAATGGATTTTTAGCATCGGGGACCAATTGAACACGATGATTTCCATTCAGATCGGCGGTGTCGATTCTGTCCTTCAAAGCGTCAGTCCAGTACATCCTTCTCTCTTTGTAGTCGATGGTGATTCCGTTGGGGAAGCCCAAGTCCTGGTCCACGATGACCTTCCGCTGGCTGCCGTCGAGGTAGGACCGCTCGATGCGAGGGTTCTCACCCCAGTCGCTCCAATAAAGAAAGCTGTTGACATTGATGGGTATTAAAGATACAGAATTAAATATAACCTTATTGTTTTTAAGTTGGTTTAAATAATCACAATTCCCGAAGTCATTTTGTAGGGTCTTACTGATATTCTAAGGAAATATTTTTAAGTGTACATCAAAAAAGTACTGAAATGTACATCAAATAACTGATTGCACACCAAAGGTTAGGTTAGGTAAGCAATTCAGTATTTTTTGATGCACAATCAGTATTTTTTTATGTGCAGTTAAATACAACCCTATTCTAAGTAATGCAAGTAAGAAAACGATAGGTATGGTACAGGTATGGTACATAGTCTAAGTATATTATTGTACCATGGTATGGTACATTATTTTTCAAATCCTATAACACGGAGTTCAGAACCAAAACCGGGACCAAGCTTTAAAAAAAGTTGTAGATTTAAGGATCAAGGTCCAAGTTCGGATTATATTAAACACGTAACTTACCCTTTAGCTGGGAACAAAGCCAGAGCTCGTGGTTCAGTGAGGCCTGTGATCAAAGTCTTGCGCGAAGTTCCGTCCAACCTCGCGACTTCAACCACCTAAATTACGTTAGATTTATTAAAATAATTGCTTTTTATGAACCTGATTTCAGATTTTAAATAATATTTGACGATAACATGGTTCAACATTTTAATTTGTACGCCAATTACGATTTGTTTTACTAAATTCGTTAATATAACCAATCTGAATTTGCACTCAATGTAAAAAAAAATGATTTTTGAACGTTATTTAAAATAATATAAATAACGAAATAAGGAATAGGTACTAAGGATTAATAAGATGTTCTTTATATTTACCTTATATTCATTGTCAGTCCAATAAATGTTGTTGGCAATCCAATCGATGCCCAGGCCGTTAGGAGTGTCGAGTTTGTCCTTCACGATGACCTTGCTTTCGCTCATGTTCAGCATGTTGATGGCGCTGCAATATTAAATTAAAGACAATTATTTAAATGACGCTTATGTTGTTATTAATCGTGGTATTTCTAAAATAGCCGGATTTAAAAATTGTGGGTGCAGATGACACCGCTCATCTCTAAATTTCGCGAGACCATATTGTTGTAAACATGGAAGTTGTAAAACAATCGAAACTTAAAGAACACCGTGTACCCCTATACCCCATGAAATATCAAGATAAAACACGGACTTCAGGTCCGTGGATAAGGAAGGAGCAAAACAAACCTGATAGTGTTCGTATTGACATCCGTGTAGTAGATGAGCTTGCGTTCCCAATGGAAATCGACGGCGATGGAATTCTCGACAGTCTTAAGCGGCAGGTTGACGTCCCACTGCTCGGGCGTGTCGAGCGAGATCATGGCGATGCTGCCCCGGGTCGCGAAGACGAGGAAGTTCTCCGGGTAGCTGCGGCACTTGGTCGGGTTGGCTTCGGTCTGGTTCTCGAAGAGTAGGCCGGTGGGGCAGGCGCACGTGAAGCCGCGCGGCGAGCGCAGGCAGAGGTGCGAGCAGCCGCCGTTGTTGGGCGCGCACACGTCTTGCAGCACGCGGTCTTTCTATACCATACATGTTTATAAGTATGGAATTGTACAGAAGCAAATAGAGATCTTTTTTCCAAAAGTAAAAGGAAAAACATCATGGGCGTATGCATAGGCAGAAAAATTAAAAAGAGTAAAATTTTTTTAAATATTGAACTGTCTAGCAGGTTTTCGTTCAAAAGAAAAAGAAATAGCGTCATGGGCGAATATAGGTAATAAACAAAAGAAAAAATGTATAATATTAATAGTTCCCTTGCTATTTACTTATATCACTCCTACGCTTTGCAAGTTAGAAGACCTTTATTTAAAATATCAAAACTGTCTTTGAAGGAGCAAGAAGGCTACAAACCTTTTTTAAAAAAAGAAATGCTTCATTATTACTAGAATTGGCATACATTGTACCTATGATACACCAAAGTATCAATCTTACCTGAATAGCACGAATATCCATAAGCCCTTCCAAATTCTCCCTAATAATAATTCCTTCCTTCGCGTTATTCTTATCAGCGCGATGCAGCGCCTTCGTCTTCCAGTCCGTCCAGTAGATGTGCGGGCCGACGATGACGATGCCGTAGGGGTAGGGCACCTTGCTGCGCACCACGCGCCGGTCGTTGCCGTCCAGGTCCGAGCTCTCGATGGTGAGGATCTTGGCGTCGTTCCAGTAGAGCCGGCCCTCCGCGCTGTCGATGGCGAGGCCGTTCGGCCATTTGATGTTGTTGTCAACGATTATGCGTCTGGAAAGGAAGAGATTTTTAATGAAAATCTGGATGTTATTGCAACTTCATCAAGTGAACTATGCATCCGTTACATATTATGTAGTCCTCAAAATCTTTGCTCGAGTTCGTTCAAAAGACTATTTTGTTTGTAGTTTGAGCTAGCTAGGTTTTCTTAGATTCTTTACATTGTTTATGTAGCCTAAAACCAGCTAAAGTCAGTAATGGATGGAAGATTTTGAGTTGTGAATTTTGAACGACTCAGTTTTACAAGAGTTTTCGGGATACGGAATACAAACTTTGGGGCTTAGGCGACGGTGTTTTTAGCTGAGTTTGGTATGAAAGATTGGTAGTAGTGGTGATACGTCATATCATCTCATCTTTACCTGCTCTTGCCATCCATTTCAGCTCGTTCGATCTTCGCCGACTGGCCCCAGTCCGACCAGAACATGTAGCCTTGTTCATAGTGCAAAGCTATTGCTCGCGGTGAATCTGTAAATAATCATACCTTTGTAAGATAGCTAGAAAGGTAAATCATGGTGAAAGCTACATCTTTATTCACATGGGCATTTTATTAGTGTTAAAAGTATACTAGATAATTACCTAAACCGGTCCACACGAGAACTTTCCTGTTGCTGCCGTCCAGTTCCGACACTTCGATGCTGTTCCGTCCTCCATCAGTCCAATAGATCTATTCAAATGAATTAAATTAATTTATAGCTGGACGAACCCTTACGTCGAAGGAATTTAGTCTTTTTTTCGTTATCTTAAGTAGGCAAAACGTAACTTACCTTTCTTCCGCAGGAGTCGATCACAATCCCGTCTACAGTGTGCAGACCCTTTCCTACGACGGTTTCGTTGTCAAGGCCCTCTTTGCTTGCCCGCTGGATCTTCCGGTCACCGGTGTCCGTCCAGTAAACCATGCCTAAAGAAATCATGTTTTTATATTAAACTCGTAAATAGTTACCCTAATACCTACATGGTTAATGTATCAAGTTTTCCATGGACGACCATTTTTTTCTTGACAGAGGAGCACCTAATAATCACAGGTTAGTGATACTCGTAAATTCCCCCGGTTTCCCTTCATTCCCGAAAGGACGAGCCGATGGCCTTGTCGCGATTGGCTGGCTCATCCGAAAGATGTCGACGACCGTATGTTAAATTTGGAATTTGTTGCCGACGTCATGTCGGTGTCTACGTCTGTGCAATGAGGGCTGACTTCTTCACTGGTTGCGAGTGTCAGACACAAGACACAAAAGTGTCTTCATCTGCGTCTGCTTTCTTACCGGTCCTCTGGTCGACGTCGACGCCCAGTGCGTTCTTGAGCGGCGGCAGCGGCAGCACCACGTCCACGAGGTAGGGCACGTCCAGCGACACCATCCGGATGTCAACGCGGTGCGCGAAGATCAGGTAGTTCAGCGGACCGTCCACGCACGTCTTGCCGTCCTTCTGTGAATTAGCACTTGTTAAGACACTGAAGCTCTAGTGGGTCATATGCCTTAGCTACAAAACCTACCTGAAACTAAAAGCTTGTAGCGTTTGGCGATTACCGACGTGATGGGGTTACGGCGGATCAAAATTTCCGGCCTACTAAGTAAACGTAATTTTACGAGCGTTTTATTCAATCAGGAAAAGCTTCAACAACCTACCATGAAGCGTTTCAACGTCAGACCTTAGCCAGGCAATCAGATCCTATCCTAGTTATTCCAAGCAGATTGGAAAGGTTTCTTCAACCTTATTTTTTGCAGCAACAACAATGCTTGAGTCTTCGCCTCCAAAGCTCTTTTTCTCCTCTTTTTATATAAAAGCAGATCTTACCAACAGCTTGATTCCGATGGGGCAGGCACACGTGAATCCCCCGGGCTTGAGCAGGCACAGATGCGAGCAGCCGCCGTTGTCGGCACCGCACCTGGAATGCATTGGCGGTTCGGTATATAAGAAGGTTGGCTACTCGCTTAGAAACATCCAACATCTGACACAACAGTTGAGGAGTCTGCTACTATGCACTGTAATAACATCTACTATGTGTTCATGTTTGCTTTGTTATGATATAATATATAAATACATATGTGTTAACAAAAAACCAGTGTAACTGTCGATTCGTTCAGGGACGCTAAGGCTGGGTCTAGATGGCGCTGGACGAACAATATCAAAGGATATGACGTAATACATAGATATGGTCTTATACATCAATGTTACCATAGAGTGCTTACTTATCCCCGGGCGGCGGCGTGGCACTGCGCGCGGCGCGCGGGCGCAGGAGCGTCACGGAGGGGCCGCCCGGACCGGCGCTAAAAACACCCACATCAATAGTACGCCGGACAAGACGACTATGACGTCACACACCCACACTCTACCCTTTTTTTCTCAGAGAAGAATGCGTCTATGCACCATCAGACTAGCGAGACCTGCGATCGTATGTGGGACTCCCGCTCCCTACTTAACTGCCCCGGCTAATCCTTCACACCCGAAATGACGAGCCGGTACCTGCATTTTAGGATTTAACCGGCCCACCTCAGGATACTCCGGTCTTGGTCTGGCTGCAGACCAGGGTTTGCGTCTCCCTAAGACGCCCGAGAAATTAGGTGATCCCCAGACATGGCTTGGGTGACCTTGTGCAAGGTGTACGTTGAGGGGCACCTTTGTACGTCACGTCATGTGTCACGTCGGCCAAGTGGGATGGTGATGTAGACGGTGTACCTGTTGACGCCGCCGATCCTGTCCTTGTGGAAGACGCGCACGTCCATGAGCCCCGCCACGCCGGCGCCCAGCGTGCGCCTGCTCTTGCCGGTGTACTTGTTCGCGGCCTGGATGGACTGCGTGTCCCAGTCCGTCCAGAACACTTCGTCGCCGTGGAGGTCCAGCCCGAACGGGTGGGGGAGGTTTTGTCCTGAGAAACGTAACGTAAAGTGAGCTCAGGGATTCAAAAATCGGTGGATTATTCTGAAAGATGCCGTTAGTAAGAAAAAGAGCCTAGTGTTCTGAACATTCATTATTGTCTAGCAATTAATGGAATGTCAGGGATTCTGAACAAGAATAGAAAGAATAGAAGTTCCTGGCAAACAGATACTTGATGATTGTTAAAGTTAGATGTCACCACACACTTATGTACTATGACCCTCGCAGTTTATAGCTGCTGTGACTGTAATTCCTTAATGAAAGAAACGAAACGATTAATAAACATTTATTTACCCATCAAGACTTCGGGGTCCTGAGTTCACGAAATCTCAGGGTCCTGCGTTCAATTCCCGGGTCAAGCTAACTTTGTGTCAGTTTTTTCTATTTGTGATCACCAATCCGCATTTGGCAAGCGTGCTGATTACGTCAGTATCTATCATTGTAACGATAACTTGATTGCAAGGTTGGAGGTCTTTGCCCTGCAGTAGGACATACTAAGCTGATACTTACCCATCAAGACAGTCCTCCCCGTGCCGTCGAGGTTGGCGTACTCGATGTTGCGGTTGCCGCCGTCGGACCAGTAGATGCGGCCGCCCGGCAGATCTAGCGCCAGGCCGTTCGGCCAGGTCATATCTCCAGAGATCAGCCGCTGTCGCCCGCCACCGTCCATGTCGGCGCGCTCGATGCAGGGATTAGATCCCCAGTCCGACCAGTACATTATGCCGGCTGCAACAATTAAGGTCAGGTTCACCTTCTTTCGTTTCCGTCCCTTTTCGGATGTGTAGAGAAACTGGAGGAGTTTACTTTAGTAGATGACGCAGGTTTCGCTGTTTACGAGTTTACCTCATTTTAGTTGTAAAAGCGATGCACGTCAAGGTTTTAAGCGTCCACCTCATCATAATAAAAACACAGTAGCTGTGTGTCCAATGTGTATAAAGGTATGGTGTAACTGTAATTTTGTCTTGTGTAACTGTATCTATTTATGTCTATGTCTAACTTTGTCGATATATTATGTACCTTACAATATTTTTTTCTGTGTGTAACTGTAATTTTTTCTACGTGTACTTATCTGTAAATAGTCTATGCGACTATGCGTAACTGTAATTTAGTCTATATGCAATTGTAAGTTTGTCTATCACCTGCGGGGTCGACCACGATGTCCCGCGGCTTGTCGATGTCGGCCCATGCCAGCAGCGTGCGCATGCTGCCGTCGGCGTTGGCCACCTCGATCCGGTTGGTGCCCGCGTCCGTCCAGTACAGCTTGTCGGTTATCCAGTCGTACGCTAGACCAGCTGGTGAGACTGGAAGATAGAACGAATTGTTAATAAGAGCTCACTTTTTCAACTGCCTTTGGGAACTAGTGGTTTTGGTTCTCTTTGATTTTTTGAATTCAGAATCAGACTGGTGTTTAACACCGTTTGCTGATTGCCACAGCATTTCAAAAGAAAGCCTTGAAGGTAAAAGGAGTGTACAGTGTGACAACTTATTGAGCTTGATTAGGCTTCTTAGGAAGATGGTTTTACTAACCAAACCTACACTATGTTCATTTGAAATGCCAACTGGTGGAAGGAATTATGCACATAGAAACGTCCAGCCAGTGTTTCGAAAGAAAATCATCAGACAAAACTTATAATTTTCGATTCAATTACATCACTGATGGTGCCATCTGCAACTTGGCGTTCGGAGCATTTCTGTGGTACCTAACAATGTGCTTTCAATTGTGTTTATCAGTCAGTAGGGATAGCTACATTTATAGAATACTAGCCTTCCGCCCGCGGTTTCACCCGCGCGTAATTTGTTTTTTGAAGTGAAAACTTCTTTAGCGGCGTTGTGCACTTTTTTTGTATGGGGAAAAAATGTTAAACTCGCGACAGGATTTATGTGTCACGTGACCTGATCGAAAATCCATATAAAATTTGAAGTCCGGACACGTGTTTTCTACAAACTTATCTGTTCCGGTGGCCAAAATTGGAACTACGTGAAATGCAATGCAAAAACGATATATAATGACAGTTTTAAATAGACAGTAGCGACGCCGCCACCGGAACAGATAATTTGTCGGTCTATAGACAATAATGGTTTTTTGTTCAATTTGACAGCTCATTTATTAAATGCAAAGAAAAGTGCTTCTTATGTACATCAGGAGTAGAGTAAATAATTGTATTAATAAGAACTGATGTTGTTTTCTTGAGTTTTATTCCTTTAGCGTAAGGTATATTTTTCTTTGCATGAATGAACTGTCAAGTGTGACCTCTTCTACTATTATAGCCGCAGTGCGGTCGCTTCCTATATGCTTCCTATGCTACAAAGTGACCACAAAGACCTTAATTTGATATCCTGCAAAGTTCAAAATTTCATTGCCGTAATAAAACATTTAAAAAGTTTGGAATATCTTTATTCGCCGGAATTATATAACAGTATTTTATGGAAATTAACACCACTTCTCCGCAGTCTTTGGATCCGCTATGCTGCGGAGCATGCATCAGGTCGTATGAAGTTGGAAATGCTGTCCGATTTCCTGCGACAAGAGGCTCGTTCTCACACACATTTTGGCTTGTTACCCCAAATTCCCAGTGAAAATCCTCGAAAGCGACATGTTGATTACTGTAACACCACTCGTGTTATTAACGATTCGGGAGTCTGCGGATTCTGTAAAGGGAATCATTTTTTGGCCGATTGCTCCAAATTCAAAAGTTTATCCGCAGATTCCAGTATGGAATTAGTTGTAAATTCCAAACTTTGTTTTCGTTGTTTAGAAAATAAATAGTTGTCAATCAAAAAAGTATGACATTGACGGTTGTCAATCATTTTATCATCATTTATTACATGGCGTTTCAGTGTCACAGCAAGGAGTTTCTGATAAGTCTGAAAAAGTTTCTGATTTCATTAATTCTGAGAGATAAACTTTTTAATGTAATATAAATTGTCATGTTTGTGTACGATAGCGCAATAAATAAATATTGTATTTTACCATATAAATGATAGTACTTTTATACCTCTACCAATCAATTAAATCCCTAACCATTCCCAAAAATGCACAACGTTAATATTCAGGTTTTCACTTCTGCCGGCACTCCCGGAGTGCAACCCGTCGTTTTTTTTTTTTTTTTTTTCAAATATTCCCCCTTCCCCCACATTTTTGGGATCACAAGTACCCTATGTTCACCGGGGATAGTGTAGCTTTCCAACAGTGAAAGAATTTTTCAAATCTGTTCAGTAGTTTCGGAGCCTATTCAATACAAACAAACACACAACACAATCGTATCTTTCCTCTTTATAATATTAGTAGGTATAGATTTGGAAGGAGCACTATTAGATATTAGATTAGATTATTTATTAGAGAAAAAAGAAAATAAACTTACTAAGATTGGATCCAACGATGACAGTTTGATGCGAACCGTTGAGGTAGGCGCGGTTGATGGTGTCCTTCTCGACGTCGGTCCAGAAGATGGAGTTGCTGTTGTGGTCCCAATCCAGCGCCACGGCCGACTTGATGTTGTCCACCGGGATCACCTGATCAGCCAACATTGGGATGCTTCAATTAGTACGGTATAATGCGTTTATACTGGTCTAGTTTGGGACTTCGTCAACGTACGTTTTTATCATGTCATGAACAGCATATTGTATGAATGTGTGTATTTGTGTGTAATATTAATGTTCTGTCATTGTTTAAGAAAGTTTATATCAACTACCAAAATGGGATTTTCTGCTGGATGAATAAGATGCTAAAGTTAAATAAAGCGTTGTACGGAATTTTATAACTAGATTAAAATCGATTGTGAATTTTCTTAACAGCTGTGTATTTTCGCAGACTATTCTTAACTTCCTTGATAAGTAACGGCTTGGTTGTCCCCACTAGTATAATGTGTCTGCTAGAATTTTACATGTGCATATGAGTGCGTCTAAGTGCAAATGAATAAGTCG
Source organism: Mecyna flavalis (assembly GCA_949319885.1). NCBI lineage: Eukaryota > Metazoa > Arthropoda > Insecta > Lepidoptera > Crambidae > Mecyna > Mecyna flavalis. The sequence continues at coordinate 12,547,091 of OX439431.1, read as the reverse complement.
CTAGAAATGCGTATTCAGTGAACTCACCATGTCCAAGGAGTCAGTTTGCTTCCTCGGGTTGAGCTGCTTCAGCCGTATGTCCTTGCGGCGGGCGTACAGCAGCAGCTTCTCTGGAGTTTCTTCACACGTTCGGCTGAACACACATACAACTTATTTGTGTATACATACACACTCCAACTCCAAGAAGTTTTTTTTTCAGCTTACTAACTTTATGAGAGAAAATCCTACTTATTGTTGCATATTGCCAGGTTGTTGTGTCTTGGCAATTGTCACAAAGTAATCACCGGTTTCTGCATGCGGCAGTGCGGCCGTTGCTGTTGTACAGGTGGAAAATAATGTGACGAAGATCTTTAGCCACGAGTCTCAAACACGGCAAGTCTCGATATCCTGCTGTCTCTTTCTTCTCCGAAAGATGAATTGTTGTGTCTCACCCATCAGAGTTGAGGTTGAACCCGACGGGGCAGCGGCACGTGCGGCCGTTGCTGTTGGGCAGGCAGAGGTGCGAGCAGCCGCCGTTGTTGCCGCCGCAGCGGTTCTTGTACGTCTTCAGTTGACGCAGCGGGTGGTAGCTGCAATATGGATGGACTTGGTACTAAAAATTACTTCTACTTGTGTTTACAATATGCTGTTCGTAGATATATTAGAGCATCGATTGAGAAAGTGTTTGACGTATTTAGTCAAATTCCTCATCCAAAGTAGTATTTTCTAACAGAACATTTACGAAGTTTTCTCCAGGCAGTATAGAAATGATCCAATTAGGTTATCAGAGGTCAGATGGCAGTCGCTCCAATATAATAATAATAACTTGCTAAACTCTGGATTATTCATTATGGTGCAAGTGTGCAAGCAACAAAACGCTCGGAAAAAGGCTTTTATGAAATTTTCTCATGTTATTTTCTGTGCAGCGAAGGCAAGTACAAAGATTCTATAGGTTAGTAATATACTGAGTGGCAATTTTTTTTAAATAAGTTAACCCACTCCTATTTGTGAAACAGGTTATGTTACCTGTGTATATCCATGGGAACGTTCAGCCCGGCGTGAACAGTCTGGATGCCCATTCCGGTCTTCTTGTTTACGGTCGATATGCTTTTGGTGTGCCAGTCCGTCCAGTAAATGGCGTCTTCGAACAGCGTGAGAGCGAACGGATGTGGTAGTCCTTTATTCGTTATCTACAGAAAAAGATAAATATGAATAATTTATTTTATAATCGATTGTTGATTTTATGATCGCGAGCTTCAGAGTTAAACCAAAGAAAAATAAACCCAGGATAGTGTTCAATAATATGTTGGAACCTTATAAACTAGTTACATTATAATTTAAAGAGTCATCTTACCCGTTTCCGATCTCGCCCATCGAATGTAGCTCGTTCAATAACGTGATGCTTAGCATCGGCCCAGTAGATCTGCGACTCCGTGTAGTCGATCGTGAGCCCGTTCGGCCAGAATATCCTGTTGACGATCACACTCTTGCGCCGGCTGCCGTCCATGTCTGATCGCTCTATCTTCGGGTTCGGGCCTGGAAAGAAGGAACTTGTGTAGATAGTGAAGGGAGGGGGGGATTGATAATGTGTTCTTGTAGAATCAGGTAATGCTGATAATCATCGCTACGTTGTGGTAATTTTTTGTGGCGTCATTTTTGTTGTCGGCTCGTATAATTTCATCATATTCACTAAAATGCAGATCTATAAAGAGGTTGTTGACTGAAAGAATTTAAGGAGGAGAGATGGTTGGTTTTAATGTACAGATCATCCAAGATTTTGCATTTAAGTATTTGCCGTCAAACAATAAACTAATAAATCTGGTATCTCAAATCCTCATTAAGCCTCTTTCATCTTTCAATTAGTTCATAAGACCAGCACGCTTCCAAGTCCGACTGTCACGAAGAGCTTCAGTCTTATGCCACGCCCCCTGATGTCTCTAGGTTTACCAGGGTTGTTCATGTTAGGCCAAACGTTTCAGAAGACCAGGGCATCCCTAAATAGAAGTGACCCTCCAAAGCAAGAAGTCGTGATCATCCAGTCTACTACCACGCTCCTTGGTATCTTTAGCTTTATTAAAGGTTTTGCGTTTCCAGTTGGTCCAGAAGACCAGTGCGTCGCCGGGGTGGACCGTCCAGTATCGTCTTCTCTTTATTAGTCATAGATCCATGCTATAGCCCCACTAAGCCATGTCACGTCTAGTGAAATTACTGGGTATATGAGACCTAATTACTGTCCTCTCGGTGTAACGGGCGCGGGGAAGTGCCAGACAGTAACTGCTTAGTTACCGTTTGGCACTGAACTGTCTAAGGGCAAACGTGGCGCTTACCATCAGGTGTACGATCTGCTCGTATTGTTACACATTGGAATAAAAAAAGCGTGTCTCAGCTCACCCCAGTCGGTCCAGAAGACGAGCGCGTCGCCGGGATGCACGGCGATGGCGCGCGGCTTGTCCAGGTCGTTGGCGGCCAGCACTGCGCGCTGCGCGCCGTCCAGCGTGGCCACCTCCACGCGCCGCGTGCCCGAGTCCGTCCAGAACAGCAGGTCGTGGATCCAGTCCACCGCCACGCCACCTGGCGTCTCGAGGCCCCATTTTATTACGTCTGAAAAGTTTATGCCTCGTTAGCTTTGTACAATATTCCTGTTTTATCTAGAATGCGCAATTTGCCGCAGCTTATGGCTTATTATTTATTTATACTAGACTTACACTCTCGCCTCGTACCTCGTCTCGTGCCTCGTCTCGTATTCACAGCTCGCCTCGCGTGATCGATGGTAAGTGTTCACATTCTCGTGGTAACGCTTCGCGTTTGTTCGAGGTCCTTTGACTCTTGCCCAAAAACCGCTCCGGACGCGAGCGCTGCGAGGCGCAGGCGAGACGCGAGGCGAGCCGCGAGCGTCTGTTTACACTCTCGCCTCGTACCTCGTCTCGTGCCTCGTCTCGCGACTCGTACGCGAGTGTAAATCAAGCTTTATAATTGCGTGTTTGAATAGAATCTTTATCAATTCAGATATTCCCTATCATTTGAAGCAACAAAAAGTACCTATCGCTTAAGCGATGTCCTAAGTAATTCATCGAACACGAAATGAGTTATGTAGATATTAATACCAACCACTAAGTTTAACTGAATTTAGTTTTCATTTTAATTCAAAGAGGGCGCCACTGGCAGCTATATGGGCCAACGTCCAGATCAAAAATATTTTAAAGACTTTATAATAGTAAACAGTGACTGGGCTAAAAATGTATTTGGAGCTACACGTCATGTTAATTAAGTTCTCATCCCATTTAGCGCTAACCAGTCATGTTGGTGCTCTCCATGGTGGCGACGCGAATGACGCGCAGGTTGTTCTCGGACCAGAAGATGAGCTGCTTGTCGTAGTGGTAGTCTAGGGCGACGGCGTTGTGAAGGCCCTTCACCACCGACATGTAGTTGTCTCCAGTTAGCCACACCTACGAAAATAGCAAGGATTTTAAATGATTTGCATATGACCATAAGTTTCGGTTTAAAAATATAAAAATATTTATAATCACAATCATACTTATTTGATTCGAGTCAGTAAATCCTACGACCCACTGTGTCCATGAGACTGGATTTGATCAGTCCTGAAGAGAAACTTAATATGTAACCCATAAACTGCATGCCTAATTAATCTTTTTTTGTTTTCGCTCTCCAGCTACAAGGAATGGATAGTCAAATCCTGCTCACGCAGACCTTAGTTAAGCAAAACACGATAGATTGCTGCGGAGGTTATATTGTATTACTTCTTTTCGAGTCATGTGACAAGGTGTTTAGTGTTACCTGTCTTATGCCGATGCGGTTGGAGAAGAGCAGCGAGGGCGACTGGCCGGTGGGCTTGCACGAGCGCGCGTCGGGCCGCAGCACGTAGCCCGTCATGCAGCCGCACTGGAAGCTGCCCACCGTGTTGGAGCACGTCTGCGAGCACACCGGGTCCTGCTCGTACATGCACTCGTCGATGTCGCGGCAGCTGCAACAAGGACACGTTTAAAGATGCAAGTTTATGTAGAGCTTTGTTGTTGGTGACTGGCGAGCAAGTACTCAAGAAGAGAAAGAGTGCCGGAATCTTGAAACCGTCTGCGCTGGTGTTGAGATTTTTGCTTTTCTTTCGAATTTGCTTCCTCCGTTGTAATAAGACCCGTTTTGTGACTAAATGTTTCATATTTTGGTTCAAAATTTTTCAATTAAAATACTCTTACCATAAATTTCTAAACATATAGGTAATATAAACTTACCTATATCCATCTTCAGCTAGCAAAAACCCAATCGGACAGGTGCAAGCAGGCTTTCCATCGAATGTCGTAATACAATCCCTCTCGCACTTATCCTCCGCAGTGCACTTTCTCTTGGTGGGGCATTTCTCCTCATCGTCCCCTCGGGGGCAGTCCTTCATGCCGTCACACACGTGTTTCCTGTTTACGCAGTTCCGGAAGGCGTTGCTGAGGAGGTGCTCCTGCGTCTTGCACATGTACTGGTCTTCCTCGCAGAACACTTGGCAGTTCATCTCGTCTTCGCCGTTCGTGCAGTCACGGACGCCGTCGCAAAGCCATGTTTTCTGTGAAAGAGTTTTGGTGTTTGAGATTGACAACAGTTGGAGTAAACGTTTTTTGGAGTAGAAACCGCATCTCGGTAAACGTAGTGCAAGACGTCCTCGGGTTAGGTGGAGTGACGATTTGCGCAAGATGGCTGGCAGGAGCTGGAAGCGAGAGGATCGAGCAAAGTGGCGAACATTTGGAGAGGCCTTCATCCAGCAGTGGACTGTGAGAGGCTGATGGTGATGGTGATTCTTTAGTGCATCTTGAATCCGTCTGAAGCTTACATGAATAAAGTAATTTAGACTGTGACTTTGATTTGGCAGTCTTCGAGATGTGATACCCACAAGGATGCAGCGGCGGTCGGTGCAGGTGTACTCGTCGGGCGTGCAGTTGCGCATGACATGCGGCTCGCAGTTTAGCTCGTCGCCGCCGTCCGCGCAGTCCCTCTCTGAATCGCATCGCCAGCGCTCCGGGATGCATTTTCCGTCGCTACACCTGTAAGGCAATAGGTAATTAGTAAAATATGTTTTATGGATTGATGATAGCTCGATAGAATTGGTAGTGCCAGGATTCATCGAACCTTCGATTTGAAGTGTACTGCTGGCTCCCAAATTAATATTTTCGGAACAAAGCCAGAGCTGTTATGGTAGCAGATTTCACCAGTTCTACGGAGGTGTCTACATCTGCGCATCGCCTGAAGGGCACTTACTTGAACTCCCCGGCGTTGCAGCTTCCCGGCATCATGGGGCAGGAGTCCTCGTCGGTCCAGTCGCCGCAGTCGTTGTCGCCGTCGCACTGGAACTCCTTGCGCACGCACTTCTGGTTGTCGCATTGGAACTCGCTTTCGCCGCAGCGGAGGAGATCCAGTTCTGATGATAGAAAGGAGCTGGTTATTAGTGATCACTTTTTTTTTACTAGGTCAGTTGGCAGACAGGCACGCAGACCACCTGATGGTAAGCGGCCACTGCGGCCTATTCCATTAAGGGACGCTTCACCTGGAAGCGTCGCTCAGTGTGCTGCCAGGCTGTAGGCTCATCTGATCTACGAACCTCTAATTTCAAGCTTTCTATTACATTTTACTTGATTCCCATGCCCAGAAATAGGGTTTCCAATCCTAGAGGTATAAACTCGAAATTTACCACTTCCAAAAGATGAATAGTTACTCATTTCTAGGAAAAGAACCGGAGTCCATTTCGAAACTGATAAAGTAAACAAATGAAACTCTAAAAAAACTCTTTAGATAATTCCAGTAGGCACCAAATTCAGAATACAAAACACATGTTACATACCAAACGCAATTTAAAGCCATTTTGAGCATTGTCTTCAATAAGGATGTCTACCAATCCGCCCTGCAGCGAACCCAAGAAACGTCTCCACTGCACAGTAGTCATTGAAGAATGTTTCCGCCCCAACAGCCTGCGATTCTGTGCTATGTTCTTTTAAAACATAGTAGTACGAGTAGTAGGAGTATAGACTGAGGAATCAAGGTAACGAACCCTTCCGACAGCCGGATTCGTCGGAGTTGTCGGGGCAGTCAGCCTCCTTGTCGCAGCGCCAGTGCGCCGAGATGCACTCCCCGATGGCGCACATGAACTGGTTGTTACGGCATCTGGGGAAGAAACCATGCATCCGTAAAGCGAGCGAATACGTTAACATCTAGAACATCGAACACAAATGGTTGTCTGTCACGACACCGTTCTTAAAAAAAGTTATCCTATGATGACCTCGTTAGCACTTATAGAGAGAAAGTTCGGATGTGACTTGCCGCCCAGTACTATAAAAAATTAACTTTTCTAAATTTGTTCAGGTATGGAATTTATTCGACAATCTACCATCTTTAAGTAGAGCGGTAGACTTAGGGCTAATATACTGAGATTAGGTTTACTTCAAGAGAAAAGGGATAAGTCACAACAGAGTATGACGTAGTGTACCTACTTTCAGAAACACGTACGTGTTATCGTACATCAATAGAAGTTGTCCAGAAAATATTTTGATTCCAAAATCATTAAGTTCATTTTAGATTGGAAATATTTTTGTTCGTAGCACGTAGTTCGTATAACAACATTGAAAAAAATAATTCCATATTTACAATACTTGTCTTGTAAAGGCATATTAAATCATTCAGCTAGGTACTTATGTAATCGTAATCATGACATAATTCTCAATCCACATACGAAACTGGGAATATTAATAACCTTTCAATATGGTTATAATCCTCATCCCACCGTTCCCAATTACTGGAGTAGGTACTAACATGGAACATTCATCTCGATGTTAATCATATCGATGATTTTGTTCTATAATGAGCCCGCCCACGGAACTTTGATACATTAGGCGCCCTCCGAGACGCAGGGCGCGCGTAGGCGCGTCGCCATGGTTACCAGGCTTCCCCCCACCCGCCTCAGGCCTGCGCAGCCCCGGTGCCGCCCTGCAACGCATTATTGATCTACCGCCTATTACAAGCCGCCCGATGTACCAATTACAGAAAAATAATGCCTGTCAAAGAAAAGCTTCGGATGTTTGCGAATCACGCGTTTTGCGAACACGATAGGAAGTGTAGGGGAAAGCGTATTGAATTTAGAAACAATTTTTAGAGCAAGGAAATAAACTGACTCGAAATAATTAGAATTCGAATCAACAATTTTTTTTAATTCTGGGATTGTAACTCAAAGAATTTTTGATTCTCTTTGTAATTACACCAATCTTTAGTCGCAGCCTAGTTTGGGAATTGCGCTTGCCAATATAGGCCTTCAATTATCCGCGAAGTTTCTAACTAATCGTATATTGTAACCGCGGAAGAATCTCCAATGTTTATGTCTCAAAATGATAAGTATTTATTAGTCTGTGACAGACTTAACTCTCTGAATAAACAAAATTAAGCGACTCCTTAATCGACGACATCAATATATTTTCCCTTATAATATGCATGCATGCGTGCATTATTAATCGAATGCTGTAAGTAAATGTAAACCAATACGCCTTGGGAATGGCCTATTATGATTTTATTCCGGAAAACGTGATTATAAAAGTAACCCCTGCAATATTCACACAGCACCAGCCAGCTTAACTATCATAGCTTGTATAAAGCACCTACAGATGCCACATAACGGATTACATAATTATATTACTTAATGTATGTATTTTTTTCTAAATACATACACATTTGGCAAACATGCACACAAGTTCCCTTTTGTGATAATATTTTTCAGGTATGAATAACATGTAAACCTACTACCTACTATAAGTAACCAACTTCTCGTCTCGAGATCTAACAGGATGTCTATCCTTCTAAGATCTTTTAGAAGATATGGAAGCGGAGACCATAAATTTTACGTAGAATTAAAAATACAGTAAAAAAGTAAAGAATCAGCCGTTAAATGATTTTAAGGAAAATTGCAGTCAGACGTAGTAAAAAAAATACACCTTGGGGAAACACTATAACCATTTTGGTAACTATTTCTATTAATATTCATACAGTTTTTTTTTGGTACAATTATTAAAGATTTTATTTTTACGAATATTATGTAGGTACCTATAATTGCGATTAAATTGTATTGCAATCTAAAGAAAAACCGAGTGCCAACTATTTACTCGTAGGTAACATTAGAGCGTATTATGCTTCGAGGTAGGTATACATAATTATATTACGTCGGCTGGCTGCGCGGTGCAACAACCCTCGTGTTTACTCCGAAGGTAATGACGTCATCACTAAGGTTCTCTGTGACGTCATCCACTCACGCAGGAACGGATTGGATGTTTATAAATGTACTCTTCGCATTATATACGCATGAGTACATTTTATATGAATAAATTTGAATCATCAAACTAAATTGACTAAATCTGGGACCACATACATTTTAATCGTACTTCATAATAAACCTACCTAGGTTACGAGCGCGCGGAAAATTATGATGCAAAAATTATTTGGATTTAGTCTCTTCTTCTAAAAGAGTGGATCTATGTCAATATCGGTGTATCAATAACGTCGTTTAAAGTACGAGTGACTGGTAAAATGGAGCCAATCCATTATATATTGCCGATCTCGCCGGGAAAACAGGTCGAGGACGCACATCAAACGAATGGATCAAAGGATATAGCTATATATTTTTTTATATACTTCTTAGCGTGATGATATTAAGTGGCCACCACGGCTGCTTAATTCAAGGATACTGCATCGAAAGTTCAGTGGGTGCATATGATATAGGTAATACCTTTTAGCATTAAGTAAATACGAGTACGTTAAGAAACGGTTTAACACTATACAGACATCACAAGTTCATAATCCGCGCTAAACATTAATATTATTTTAACATTACGAACATTGATCTGACCCCAAAGTAAGTAGCTTAAGCTTGTCTTATTGGTTTCAGGAACAATTAAGCTTCCACAAATTAAATAAATACTTCAATACAAATAAACATCCAGGCAAGGACAAACATTAAACTACATCACATAAATGTCCCAACTAGTGTGTGTACAACATAGATGTTTAACATTGACATTTATAACCGTACATAAACACAACAGTAAGTACCTAAGCCTTCTGTCTACTCAGGCTTCCGCAGAAAAGCACTAGTCTCGGAAACCGATCCTATGCGGAGCCGAGATATTGGGAGACCAATTTGGTGTCTATAATTTTTTTACTTTTAATATTTTAAGTCATCCACTGGGAGTACCTAGTTCTTTTGAGTTTTAAGCTTGAATTCCTTGTTTTTTTTTTTATATTATTATTTACCTACCTTTTGTATTAAAAAGGTGCCAAATAATCAATTTTCTTTCTTACTTTCTTTGCTGATTTTCAAGTGTGCTAGTAGGTAAGAGTAGCGTACAAAAAATAAAGTTTGTATTCTTCAGAGGGATCAAAATAAAATCTTATGAAGATGACACCAAGTTATTAACCTTTTCCACGCCAATGTCTGATATATCAGACAAAAAAACATGATCAAGAAACGTTGTATTTTTACTTGCCTGAATGAGTTGAGTATAACCTAATAATTTTTTGGATTTTTTTTTTATGGTCGTGGCGCGATGGCGTGTGGGGCACCATTTTCGGAAAAAAGCGTGGCGGGGAAAGGGTTAATGCAAAAAGAAATTATTTAGCTGATATTCAGTACCCACCAATAACCTTTGTCCTATTAGGGTTCAGCTACTCGTGTATGTGTCACCTAGATTGTACACGCGATAGTTTGCTTGAAAGGTTAGCTTGGCTGACATTATAAACATCATTTTTTATACTACATCAGTTGGCAGACAGACACGCAGCCCACCTGATGGTAAGCTACCACTGCGACGTATTCCATTGAGGGAAACCTTACCAGGAAGCGTCGCTCAATGTGCTGCCATACTGTAGGCTCATCTGATCTTCGAGCCTTTGATTTCAAGTGTTCTTTACACGGAATATAGTTATGTATCCCATGACAACATACATAATAATTATTCATAAAATGAGAGCAATATTTTAACTTGGGTTGACACGCAGCGCGCGTCTAGATAATTTATAAATACTATTAGAAATAATTACTATAATGTAATATGTATGTAATGATTTCCAATAACTATAAATAACTTTTTTGTTCTTTCGTTGATGTCATAATCGGTAGGCAATATGCGCTGTATTTGTATTAGGGAATGAAGAACCGGTGCCATATTTAAGTCCCGGGAATTTCGGGACGACCTGATAAAAGAACCGGGATTCCCGGGACTTTCGGGACTTTCGGGATTTTTACCAGAATGTGATATTTATTCGTTTTCTAGGCAATAAAACGCTGGATTTCTACACGCTTTCGCTACACGAGTATTTATTACAATTTAATACACACATCAACACTGTCTAGAAATATTTTGTAAAAACTCAATTAACCCCTCAATTGATGGCCTGCCTTCTAAAGGCAGCGCCATGATGGTCGACGTTTGATGGGCTGCCTTTAGAAGGCAATTCCTTATCGCCCGTATTTAAAGTCTGTTTTCGTTTGTTTGACGATTCGTTGTGTTTTATTAGTTTGTTAGGTTGGTAGAACAAACCAGCGACTAGCAAATGACAGCGCCCGGCGCGCGAACATTTGAAACCGATGGGAGTTTTGTCAATCTTTTTAAAATGTTCGCGCGCCGGGCGCTGTGACTGTATGCAGAAATTGTTGATTTACTTGCAATGACGTTCAATATACAACTAGACACCCAATCTCTAAGAAAAATTCCTCAAAAAACGTCCGAGCGGCTTTGACACAGATGACATTAACACATTCGTTCAAATTAACACCTTATCTCGTGGCAGTTAGTGTTTAATGTCAATTGTATACAACTAAACGAAAACTCTGCCCAATAGTCGGGTGGGCAGACTTTTGCTTCGGACAATATTTGAGCGTGATTGGGAGTCTAGTTTTTTAATTGAACGTCATTGTTTACTTGATATTTTATTATGTAAAGGTGTGAATGTTATTTAATGTGTTTATTGCTTAATAGTAACAGGTTAATTTAAAGTGGACAACTAAAGCAACAAGTTGTTTATTTTTTTTTATTTGATTTTTTAGTTTTAATTACCCAATTTCATTCCACTTGTATTTTCCCTCGCATACAGTTCGAACACAGTAGAATATAATTTAAATTATATAATTTTAACTTGTAGACCATTTAATAATGACTTTATTGATACCAAATGACTGGTATTTGCATACAGGAAGGATTTAAAATATTTTTTTTAAAAAATTAAAAATCAAAAAATAATCAAAATGGCGGCCATTTTGTTTTTCCTAATCAAAATTAAGGAAAATGGTCGCCATGATGTCATCAATTGAGGGGTCTAAAAATTTATTAAAAATAACACACAACAATATTTTTATAAAGCCCATTAGAGTACACTTCAGAATAAAATAAAACTGTTTTATTTGGCATAAAATAAATTCTTCAAATAAAGAAAAAATTTGAAATAATGGTAAACTAATAATGAATGTGGTTTTCAAAGAAAAGTGAAAAATAAGAAAAAATTATTCTGTTTTTAACAGTAGTGTGAAAAATCAGTAGTAAGTAAAACCACCCATGACGTTAATAACGGTCCTGCAAGTGTTTTTTATTTTTTTTCCGGTCTGGCTAAGATGCATAAAAAGTTGCTCTTCCGCCGCAATGTTTGCAGGGAAATTTCTCAAAGCCCTTCTGTGGAGCATGTCCCACGAGTGTTCTATGGGGTTTAGATCAAGCGATTGAGCGGGCCTACCTAAGACCAATTCGTCGTGCTCCTGCACCCAGCTCGTCACCACTCTCACTGTGTACAGACGGGCGTTATCGTCCATGAGCGTGTACTCTTGGCCTCGTTACGGCATTTTTCACCCGTCATGGTGTTTCTGATCCGAACGTAGTCTGTTCTTCCATCAACATGAATTCCTGCCCAAACCATAATTGTCCCGTCGTAATGTGGATGAACTTCCTGAGGGTGGTGGGAGCGGCTCTCACGTCCAGGAATTCGCCAACACGTACTCTATGTGTATCGGGATGGAGACCGAACTAGGACTTATCGGTAAACAGCACCACAGACCACTAGTTATCTTCCCAGAGCAAACGTTCACGAGCCCACTTTAGCCGTCCACGATTTCTTCTGCGTAGTGCTGGAGTACGAAACGGTCTGCGGGCATGAAGGCTAGCTTCATGCAACCTCTTCCTCACAGTTTGGTCACTCACAAGCAACTGGTGCTCTGGCTGGAGCCTCTGAACCAATTGCATGGCCGTAACATTTGGTTGTCTTCTCGCGGCAACTAGCAAAAATCGATCTTTTCGTTGAGTGGTTATGCGCTTCCCGCCTGGGTGTCTTTCAGCCATTTCACCAGTAACACGATAACGTAACCATAACTTTTGTCTTGTGTCAATCTTCTCAACAATACTCTGTTGGGCAGCCCCAGCTTGGAGCATTACTTCTGCCCTTAAAATTCCTCTCTCGATAAATGGAGCCGCAACATGATGCAAATATAACATTAATTCGAAATTAACCGATAACTTCCTGCACATAGTACACATTTTACAAAATTGAGAAATAATCGCGAGATAATCTAAAAAATAGTATCTAACGTTTATTATTTTCAGTATGTATGTATTTTAATTGCAATTTAATTTGAACGGTGAGCCACGGATCAACCTTTGCAAATCTGCCAAAAATCTCACTTGAAATAGAGCTCTTTACTTAGTCCCGAAAGTCCCGAAAGTCCCGGGACGAGGTCATGAGTCCCGGGTATTTTAGTCGTCGCCAAATCCCGGGATTTCCCGGGATTTTCGGGACCGGGATTTCCCGGGACCATTCCCTAATTTGTATTACGTCAAATAAAGCATTAACTGAAGATAGAAATACTTACTCGACTGGAGGGTCAGCCCTGTTTAAAAAAACCTCGTACTTACTTATCTTGTCCGGAAAACATAGATAATTAGGTAGGTAGGGGAGATGTGCCTAAAGCGGGCACCGTGCCTAAAAAGGGCACTCTCAATAATATTACCATTTTTAAAAAGCGCGCGGTCTAAACGCGTGGCAGTAATCCCCGCCGCCCGCACACCTCACGTCATTCGTTAAGTTCACCTGCGAGCACGCCGTTACGAGATCCGATAAAAAAATGTTTTAAGTGGGTTTTTAAACAATATTGCAAGGTATGTATCAGGTGTTCTCTTTTTTTAAGTGTTTACAATGCTATAATCAATACTTTTTAGTTATTAAGTGGTTATTTGGCTGTAAGCAGGTTGAATTGAATGCCACGTGCTTAAATATTTTGAGGTTAAATTTTGTTTTAATATTTCAAGTGTGGAAAAAGGCAAAGCGGGCAGGGCAAAGCGGGCTCGTGACCGCTTTGCCCGCCCATTATTTAAATATAAAGATTGTTATACCTAGTTGTTCTTATTTTTCTTTTTAGATGGTAAATAATTTTATGAGAAAAACTTCACAAGCTTCATGGACCTCTTCAACCATGCGGCATGTGCTGCAAGAAGTTCGAGAATTAGGAACACCTGTTAAAAACGTTGCAACAAAATTTGGGATACAACGCTGCAAAGACATCTTAAGTCTGGGTCCTGTGAAGTAAATCTCGGTCGATTTTTTTGTGATAATATAATATAATATGTTATAGAAGACTAAACATATTTTTATTTATATTTTTTGTTAAGTAGGTGGTTTGGAAAACACCAAAAATACTCATTTTGTAACTGGAAGGTCTGATTAGGTTAAAAAAAGTTATTGATTAAGTAGTTAAAATGAACAATTAATATTGTCGTTACTATAATTTACTATAATTAATTCTGTACTAATTTGTCAAAAAAATTAAAGATTTTTTGGAGATAAAAATTTGAGTTTATTTGAAAACTAGATATTTTGTTCTTTTTAAGTAAAAAGTGAAATATAAAACTTGATCAAGGTTGGTTGTTTCCTTTATTCCATTTAAACTGAAGGAAGCAGGTTTTCCCTTTGCTAATATTTTTTTAATATACAAAAAATACTTATGCCCGTTTTGCCCTAAACGAGTGCCCGCTTTAGGCTCCCCCCTCGGGCAAAGCGGGCATTCGGAGAGGTTCCGAAATTTGCTTATAAGTTATCTAACTTTAGGTTTTTGTTAAATCAAACCATACTCTATTGAAAAGCGTTAAATAATGTACCTTTTGGGAGAAAAAAGAGAATGTAGCTAAGTTTTAAATCAGTTTTTCTTCAACTTTCCCTTAAGGTGCCCGCTTTGGGCACATCTCCCCTATATATACTTCTAAAACATGGGATAGGTATGACATTCTTTCGTTTTATGAAGAAAAGACGAAATTACATTTCTTTTAAATTGAGTTACTTGCTTATTTTTTATTATTATATTGTACACAATAGGTACACCTATGTAATCAATGTAAAATAGTGAACATTTTATATTTGTCACAGGTAATTGGTTTAATAGAAAAACGCTTTATTTGCTTATGACGACCTTACTATGGGAAAGGAGTAAAATATATAAACAATGGTAATAAATGTATTACCTATATAAACTAAATATAAAACCTGTAGAACTTTTTTCATGTAAGACCCTATTAATTTTACCAATCAATGTTAAATTAACAGTGTTGCCAGAATATGACTGTCACATTTTCCTCACATATTAGGTACTTTCATGTTACACGACTTAAAATGTGACTTCTACACTACCTTTTTGATAAAGTCAAAACTTAAAGCCATTTTTTTTTTCATAGTCTGTAATTTTGGCGCACTTGATTAAAGGCTATTGCAATAAAAATAAATTGTAGTACTTGACGACTTTTTTCTCATTCAGTTGCTGGTAAAATATTTTTATCTACCATAAAAGTATGACTTTTTGAGCGCCCTTATTGTATCTTTTTGCTATCGGTCACTGACAACACTGTCAATAAATAATTCAATTCCATTCTATTCTTAACCCTTTCACTACCACGGACGGATTAATCCGACAAATATATTCGTGTCCATTACCTGGTCTCTGGTAGTTGGCCAAATGGACACAAAAATATTTGTGGTAACGTTTGTTTGTTTAGTGAATGTAGAGGTTAAGTGCGGTACTCACTTGCCCTTGGTGCAGTTGGTCTCGTCGGAGTTGTCGCGGCAGTCGTTGTCGCCGTCGCACACCCAGTCCTTGTGGATGCACAGGCCGTTGCCGCATTGGAACTGGTCTGCTGTGCAGTTTAGTGCTCCGCCTGGGGCAATAGATCACCATCAGTCTTCACGGTAAAGTAAAAAAGTAAAAGATTGGCCGCCGTAGCTGAAAACTCGGCTAGGAGGCCATTATTCATTATATTATTATTACTAGTTGACCCAGTGAACTTCGTATCACTTCGTTTGACAGGTTTTTATAAGAAAATAAAATGGTCGTTTTTAGTATTTTCATCGCAAGTTTTCCATATTTTCTCATCGTTTAAACCTTCCCTGGACTTCCACGAACATTTCAAGAGTAATATAATAGTCAAATCGATTCAGCCGTTTTTGAGTTTTAGCGAGACTAACGAACAGGAATTCATTTTTATTTATATAGATTATTTACCAACAGCACCAATTCATTTTATACAAAATGGTGTAATTTATTACTTATTAGATTATTAACGTGAGTTTTGTGTGATGTGTAAACACATGTGTGAGCATTCACGCAGCATCTTGCTGTGACAGCTGGTGCAGGTGTACGTACCGCAGTGCGTCTCGTCGGAGAAGTCGCCGCAGTCGTTGTCGCCGTCGCAGATCCACTCGAGCGCGATGCACACGTTGGTGCTGTGGCAGATGGTGCGGTTCTCGTGCTCGTCGCAGGACCGCGCGCAGCCCGCCTCGTCCTCGGCCTCCGCGCACTCCGCGACGCCGTCGCATCGCTTCTCCATTGGAATGCACGTGCAAGATATCTGACAACAATATATCGTAAATTAGTAAACATGTACCTATCTATATGTTCTGGTATGATAATGCTGCGGAGGAACTGCCTGCAGCATAGCTCTACCACACTTAAACCTAGCACACCTAGCGAACTATTCACAATATACCTACCGAATGTTTGATGACTTAATTTACAGATTTCAACTAAAGCTCTTACAGAAAACTAAGGGAGAAATGAGTAGCGGGAATTTCCGTTTTCTTGAGGCCCAGGCGGTACGCCTGTTAGAAGAAAAAAGTCGACGCCTACCCGACGGCAGGTTCGAAACAGGCTTACTCTGGCGAACAGAAAACGAAGAAATCCCGAACAACCGCAGCGACGCGCTCAAAAGGCTACACACGCCTCGAGAGGAAGCTCGACCGTGACCCGAACCTGAAAGCTTAGTATGAAGAAAGGATCGACATAAATAGCCCGACCATATATTAAAATAAAAAACCTCGCCATATTGCGGAAAAAATATTGGAACTAATTTCTTCAAGTGGCAACAATAAAATAAAAAAAAATAAGATGTCATTCAAAGTTTGCGGTCAATTGTCATCCGTGCCTTGTTATTATTGGATATTGTGAGTTATTTGTGAGTGCAACCATAGCAACCAAGAGTTGCTATAATAATAGCTAATGTGGAGCCTCCAGAGCAGGTCTTCAGGGTGAGGGTGACTGGTCCAATTGGTATGATCTATTGAGCCAGTTAACCTTACATTTGGACCTCACTTCCGCTTACCATCAGGTGGAGTGAGGTCATCCTGACTGCCTCTATATAAAATAAAAAGGTTTTTATTTTCTTGGTCAGGCCTTAATTGTTTCATTTCTTTCTTCAGCTCTATTTAAGATTCTTGCAAGAATTGACAAGAATGTTTGTTTGACTAACCTGACACGAGAAGTGTTGTTTGAGGCAGGGCTGGTTGCAGCCGCCGTCATCGTCGCTGTTCTCGGGATCTTCGTCGATCACAAATGGATGTTTCTCGAATAGCGGGTGCGCTGGGACAAAATTAAGTTATATGTATATAGTTAAAGACAAACTAAGATACACGTTACATAATTACACATAACATTCAGTTGTAAAAAATATCAACGATAAAATGGTTTATTCCGGAAATCCCCACCGAAAAATCCCTACCAGTGGGGATTGTTAGTTTTTTTTCCTAAAATCCCCACCAATAAAATGGTGGGGATTTTTGGAAAAAAAAATAACAATCCCCACCGGGTTTTTTGAATCAAAATTAAGGTTTATTCCCGGTCGTCCCCACCACTGGGTACGAGTGGGAAAACAAACGCTTCGTTCGTCCCACTCGTTCCGCTATAGACCGAGGGTCAAAAAATAGGTTCGTTGACACCAGTACCATGGGTCTATTCCCAGTCATCACCACTGGCTTTGTCACCACTGGGGACAAATGGGAAAAATATTCCCGATTGTTGCCAGTGGTGTCGTATAACACTTACTTTCCCAGTTGTAGCCACTGGTTTATCACCACTGGTGACAAATGAGAAACGTCCCAATTATCGCCAGTGGGGACGAACAGCACAAATATTGTCGCAAATGTCACCATGCATAGAAACACAAAATAATAATAATTAATTATTTTATAATTAATAATAATTAATATTTTAAATCACAGTTACATACCAATAAGGTATTCGGGATCCCAGTAGTCATGCAGTCTTACCAGTAGAGCTACTGGGATTTTTCGTCCCAATAAACTTACCGATGGTAGGTCTAGGTCTATTCCACTTTGATCACCTGGGTGATATCACCCAGGTGACCATTGGAGACAGTTTGAGTATCCTCTGGTCACCCGCGAAAATGATCACCTAGGTGATCATAGGCGACTCCAATTGAAATTATTATTTCGGTATCCTTAAATCACCGAAACATTTTATGTTTTTTTAATCACCTAGGTGATCATAGGCGACTCTAATTAAAACTATTATTTCGGTATCCGTAAATCACCTAAACATTTTAGTCGTTTTTAAACAAATGCATTTCGGGAAAACAAATAAATTTCGGGAAAATAAATGAATGTCGGGAAAACAAATGAATGTCGGGAAAACAAATGAATGTCGGGAAAACATTGTTTATTGTTCTGAGATAAAAAAAACAGGTGCAAGCGATTTTCGACCTTATCGACATTTACCAAAATAACTGATTTTAATGAACTAGCAAAGATAGTCGACAAGCGGTTGCGAAAAAGCAACAAAATTTTAAATGTCAATAAGGTCAAAAATCGCTTGCACCTGTTTTTTTTACTTCAAATCAATAGACAAACAAAAAAAACAGGTGCAAGCGATTTTCGACCTTATCGACATTTACCAAAATAACTGATTTTAATAAACTAGCAAAGATAGTCCACAAGCGGTTGCGAAAAAGCAACAAAATTTTAAATGTCAATAAGGTCGAAAATCGCTTGCACCTGATTTTTTGTTTGTCTATTGATTTGAAGTAAAAAAAACAGGCGCAAGCGATTTTCGACCTTATTGACATTTAAAATTTTGTTGCTTTTTCGCAACCGCTTGTCGACTATCTTTGCTAGTTCATTAAAATCAGTTATTTTGGTAAATGTCGATAAGGTCGAAAATCGCTTGCACCTGTTTTTTTAACTTCAGATCAATAAAAAATGTTTTAACGACATTCATTTGTTTTCCCGACATTCATTTGTTTTCCCGATATTCTCTTGTTTCTCCGACATTCAATTGTTTTTCCGACATTTATAATAAAAGTTGGTTATGGTATTGACAAATGATTACTTATAGCTCTAATTTTGATAAAAAAAAACCGGTGGGGATTGTTATTTATTTTTCCGAAAATCCCCACTAAGCTGAGCTAGTTTTATTGGTGGGGATTTTCGGAAAAAAAAGTAACAATCCCCACTGGTAGGGATTTTTCGGTGGGGATTTCCGGAATAAACCGATAGATAAAATGGATCAATCTTGAAAGAAGAAAAAATGTTTTACTTTCATTTACAAGTTTGCATTCCAAAAACTTTTTTTTAACAAAATTTTCCAATCTAATTTTGTTTATGTAAAATATTTACATTTATTAAAAACAAAAAAATTGTACCTACTTGACATTTCACACTACGAAAGTAAAAAAAACAAATGAGAATATTTCAAATATTTTTTCTTCGTTTTTCCTTTATGACGTTTCCACTAAAGAGGTTTTACGTGCCTACTTAATTTTAAATTAGAATTCCACTTTTTTCTTTTTTCCCTAATGTCTTCCTCAATAACCAGACGTGGTTCGAATTTTTTAACATGTGGACAGTCAATATGTAAGTTAAACAAATATTTTTTTTTGCATTAAATTGTTTTAATTATAATTGTATAATGAATCTAATGCGATTAAAAGTATAAGATTATACCTACATAAATTATGTTTGTATGTAACAGTCAAAACTCATAGCCGGTTAAAACCACTTTAAACTACAAAAATCAAGCAAAAGTGGTTTAGACCGATGCCCTTAGTCAAAAATAGTTTTGACTGATTTTCGCAGTCAAAAGTGGTTTTAACTAAGGGCGTTTGTCAAAACCACTTTTAACTTCAAAAATGGTTTCGAATCCTACGGGGAGCATCCGTTTGTGTGATGTTAGTTTAGGTTAGAACTGAGACCACAAAAGGTAGAACCGAATTCACTACATCTTTTGACTGCAAAAATCAGGCAAAAGTGGTTTTAACTAAGGGCAAACCACTTTTGCCTGATTTTTGCAGCTTTTTAATAGAAAAGATCGACTTACGATTCCAAGCCTCAACGCGCGTGTATGGGCTGTGGGGCCGGAAGACGGGCGGGACCTGCATGGAGATGGGCCCCGCGCCGATGGCGGGCGGCTGGTACGGCGGCACGCGCCCTATCACGGACCGCGGGTCCGCGGGGCCCACCGTGCCGTTGGTGGGGCGCGGCACCGCCACTGCTGGGGGTTCGTCCGCGCTCGCTGACACAAACATTACAATTACCTTCATAAACTAACCACTCAAAGCCGAACCGGCACTCGCGTGCCGCTTAACAATAGATTTTCTATTGTGTCTGGTTATCCGGGGCTAGAAGGATTAAATTTAATAAATTGTACTTATATTAGGGAGGTGTATTAAAGTGCTGTCGGCAGCACTCTGTCAAAAAGTCTCAATTGTAGATAATATCGTTGGGCATCAAGCATACTCGTAATGTGACAGTTTAGTGCAGGTTGATTTGCTGCCGCAATTAAAAAAAAGTACTACATCATAAAGAAGTTTGCACGTAAAAGCGAGGAAGATCGTCAATGCTTGCTATTTGCGAGTTTAGAGCTTAAATCTTTAGTCAAGGAAACTTAAGAAAGTAACTTCCCTTAAATTGACTACATTTGGAAGTTCTGGAACATACATAATTTAGTCATCTTTAGCGTAATAGTTTGCCCGAATTGAAAACTGACTGCTATTTAACTAAAGTGGAAAGACAGAGTCCTACATATTTCCTTCTAAAAATAGAAAGCTCGAAAATTAGAGTACGCATTCCTTGCTTATTAGTGTCTCCCGTAAAACAGATCGTAATATTAGCCAATAAACAAATTTGAATCATCGTCCAGGTTTAACCACTTCCACAGACAGTGAAAGAAGATGGCGCTCATTAAAAATGCCTTAACCTTATTCAGTAGTATGCTACTTACCACATAGCCAAAGGAAGGTAACAGAGATGACGTATACAGCCACTGGTGCTGGCATGGCGGCGGGGCGGCCGCGGGGGCAGCGGGGCGCGTCTAGGTCACCTGCGGGGGCGCTCCGCCGGTCCCTCGCCCCTGGCTCATGTTCGCACGCTCTTCACACGAACTGTGGGAATACAGGAACTGTTTTATTATCAGCCTGCTGGAGTCCAATGTTGGACATAGGCCTCTACTAATGCTCGCTGTACGGCATTTTAGCACCAGGAAATGTTTACAACCCAGAAAATCACGAGACCCTGAACTATCTTACTTAAAAATTAAAAATATAAAGAATCATAAAAATCTACTATTTGTTTTTAGAAAATGAGCAAGTGTGGCACTTAATGGTAGGTAAGTGATCTCTTCCGCCCTGCGACTAAGTCTCATTCAGATGGGTTACCATTGAAACGGGAGGTGGCAGTGAGAGGCAGGGGAGGAAGGCGATTTTGACTCACAGACAGAAACTGTCTGCTACTCGAAAACATATTTCAATTATAAGGGCTCTATTTGCAAGCAACTGATTACGTACGATAAACAGTTCGACGATCGAACTACTAATCGGACTAGGCGGAATAAACGTAATAATTTGTTTAAATAAGCAGCTATAACTTTTAAACCTACTCTCGATATGGTTTTAGTCAAAATTACGTACCTAAGTTAAATTTTCAACAAAATCAGCTGCTATGGGACTATAATGAGTGGAATAGCCCGCATTTTTTACGTAAATTTTAATGAAAATGCACAAGTATTGTACCTTCCCAAAAAACAAGCTATTTTTTAAGCATGTTGTAAACAAAACTCTCACATACATTTTTTTTTCACCACTGTATGTTAAAGATAAGTGATAAGAAAATTATAATGCGAAAATTTTAACAAAACAATTTTTTTCTTGAAAATGTTCTTATTTTTGATAGATAAAAGACATATCAATGAGTAGAGTACCTAACTACTCAAAAATAATTTGATGTAAAAAAATTACTAGAAAAGATGATATTACTAAAGATATGCTGAAAAATCTGTTTAAAGGTAGAGATTTTTCGATATTTTGTATAACTTTAAAAGCGTAAAATTTCGCTAAACATAATAATAAGTTATTTTGATCATCCCCCGCAGTATGTCGTACTATTTCCTGGACATCCTGTATAGAGTTTTTTAAATGTAGCAGAAGATAATTTATTTTGTAGGGTAGTTTTGTTATTGTTAGCTAATTAAACACTAAGATACTTTGTAAGTTAGATCGTCATGGTTTTGCTAACCATGTGATGTGGTAACAGTACCTATGTACGTACATACAAATAAAAACATGTATAAAGCGTTAACATTTCGAACAGCCAAGGATTGGAATGAGGATGTTAAAATTATTTTATAAGCAAACGCAGTGGGTAGGGAAGCTAAACTATTTTATTGAACATTTTGTGATCATATAAATCTCTATGACTTATTTCTCCTTACGGGACAGGAAGTAACAGCAACTACGATCACCCTTACAAGATACATTGCGAAAAAAGTATTCAAACAATAATTCTGGATATTACGCATTACAACAAATCTCTATCAATTAATTTGATCTTCATTACAAAACTTACTCAACCACGCTGCGAAAAGCTCAACACGACACGGATAAAGTCGCGTGTATACCTAGTATTAAAAGTATGCTGAAATAGAACACATCCTTACTTGAGCACGCCTGGATTCACTGTTCTTTAGCGAAAGCACACACTGATCACGACTCCACTAATTCCATCTCACTCTATGTTATGCAGTTAAAGCATTTCAATAAAAACACCTCCGGATCGCAAATGAAGGACGAGTTTTAACCAGCAGTGTTGGAAATGGCGGAGGCGGTGCGGGCGCGCCTGCGCGGACCCATCGAGCCTTACTAGCTACTTGTTGATCCGGTTTTCATTCACCACGCAGCGATCCGCGCATTCTACGCAGTTACATCGGACCAAATGTATTTTTACATCCAGGTTTCAGAACCATTTCAGGACGATTCAAATACTTTGGCTCGATTCAAATGTCTAGCTATTAGTATGTATTTAGACGTGGCTTATCTCGAATGAGAGAGAAATATGAAAGGCGGGAGATAGCGATGTCTGGTGTATGTCCAGTAAACCCATGGCACTGTAACCGTGGGTGGATGAATGCTTAACAGCACCGTTGGCCGTTATTACCGATAGTTGGCAGCCGGTGGCGAACACCGGTGGCCGTAAAGTTGGCAGCCGGTGGCGCTAGTAGAGTTAGAAGCCGTAGCTCAAGCACAGGATTCTTTCCAATGGCTTGTTGAATCAATAACAGCAACACCTACATAACTGTTTGTAACTGGCAACGATACTAGCAATCTAGGTATTGAATAATTGTGTAGGTGTGCGCTATTTTATTACAAATTATTACCACGCTCAATGCAATTTTATGTAATAAAACAGAAATTTTAGAATATCAGGAAAGTGATGTTATTTTAATATAAAGCATGTTATCAACGTAAGTCGTAGGATCGATTCCTAAGACTTTTTCAGAGACTGCCTAGCTATAAATGAAATGCTTGAAGAACAGACAAGTCTTTGGCTTCGTTTTCACTGCATATATTGTTAAAGGACAAAAAATGTTAAAACAGGACAGATGGAGATTTTTGAACATACAAAATAAGGTGATGTATGTTTTGTATGAAGGCGAGCAAGGAACTGCTAGTAGATACGAGTAGTTTTATCACATGTATTTATATACTCCCACCAGTCATCTGCGCCCCGTTTCACATTTTCACACTGCTCATGACACAGAGCATCTCTGGTAGAAACATTCACGTTTCATAGCTTTACAATACATTTTCCTACGCTCTACCCACACTGGTTTACAGTTTAGGTTCACATCCTGGCTCCACAAATCTTTTTAGCACATCTCTGGCAATATAGATAATGGATAAGCTGGATATTGTCTGGTTCCAAGCTGTTGTAGTTAGAAATAAGACAAAGTAATTGACTAGGTGTAAGCTGTTTGCAAACTAATGTATTATGAAAAGCACTTTAAATGAAAATTATATTCAGGTTAATATCATTGTTTGTTACATGCTTGGAGTGTGGGGGTGGTAACAACCTTCTGGCGACACATGTACCAGTATCAACAAGTATGTAAGCTTGCGGGGGTGGTAAATGCCTGTCGTTGATACAAAGAATTCTTTCAATAACAACATTCTACACCCACACTAATGTGAAGAGGTGGAATATTGTATGTAGGTAGGTATATATAACCCATGATAAAACTTGGAAATAATAGGAACTGAAGGAGCTTATGACATCACTTTGACTTTGACCACGCCATGACTAATGGGTCGGCAAGGAGAAATTTTTAAGGTTTATTTCCGTTCGTCCCACCAAGCTTCGTCCCACCAGTGGGACGAACGGGAATTGAATAAAATATTTAATTTTTATTAACATTAAATGCGGCGTTTGTGGTTCACCTAAGGGCAATTTCTTACTACCCATACCAAAGTTGTTTTCCGTTTTATTAAGTGGAACGAACGGGAATTCTTATTTTTACTTTTAAAGGTTTGGTTTGGAAAGAATATATTCATTAAGGACTACTTCCACTGATTTCCTGTACGCATAAGTGTATCCTCTAATAACACTATCCTCTTCGGTAAACATAGGGTACTTTTTATCCAGGAAATGTGTCCCGGAAAAGAAATTACTTGATAACTGCGTAAATAGATAGTCAAGATGAATGAAGAAACGTAATAGCAACGATCTTTTCAAAGAATACCTAGCCGGCAGTGTCACAGAAAACCTTGCAGAAAACGCTAGGAAACATAGACAATATTATTGCCATGGAAAAAACCTTCAGAAAATTTCGAAACGCTACATATGTAAAAGAAAAACAAAACTTTTAATTTACTTTTTATTACTGTCAAACTTTTGTGGCACTATTGCCAGTGCTACTTTAAAATAACAAAATTACCACGAAGGTTACATCAAATTAATAACCAAGCAGTTTTTTAAAAATTTAATGCTGGCACAAATTTTTCAGAAAAAAACTATTAATACGCCATTAAAGAAAAAAAAAATTTTATTTACTTTTTAATGCTGTCAAATTTCAGAAGCATTGTTGCCAGTGCCTCTTTAAAATAAAGAAGGTCAATCTTTTCAAAATTGTTTGATATTCCTTTTTAAAAAAAAGATTTGCTTTTTATTGCTGTCAAATTAATCGTAACTCATAAGCCAGTTAGGTACATTGAAAAAACCAAGCAGGTTATTATGCATATTTTTCATTTGATGCTGGCTAGATTCTTCAGAAAAAAAACCTTAACGCCTTTAAAGGAAAAAGAAACAATTATTTTCTTTTTATTACTGTCAAAATGGAAATTATGCTGCTAGCGTTTTTAATGATCCAAAAAAGGTTGCATGTTAAATATTTGGTCATCGAAACTACTGAACCGATTTGAAAAATTCTTTCATTGTTGGAAAGCTAAACTATTCTCGGGCGACATAGGGTACTTTTTATCCCGGAAATGTGGGGGCAAGGGAAGGGACATTTGAAAAAAGAAATTACGCGCGGGTGTACCGCGGAGTCGGCCGCTATAAATACAATAAAATAACTCACATCCTTGCAGCTTAAGTTTACCTACATTAAAAAAATATCAGGCAGTAGATAAATTATTGACCTTTGGAATATAGGTCATCTCAATCTAACTAATAGACTAGGCAGTTCTTTATAGTCGGGCAGGAAAACTAATTTTACCAGCAGCAAGCCACCGGGATAGCAAAGCTCAATGCAACAAGTTCTACTCGCATTAATCAATTGTTAGAAGCCTGTGCAGTGTTAGTGGGTGGTTAGAGGCGCGTTGCACTTCGTGTCTGTAGTTACAGTGGGCGGCGAGAGGTAGCACATTAAGGACTCTTTCCAATAAGTTGCTGAATCAATACAAGCACTAGGTAGTAATGTTTTTAGGACGAGCGGAGGCGGAACTGAATTAGTTATTGTACTTCACATAATTCACATTAATGGACTAATCGTATATATTAATGGTTATAACTACCCTGTTCCTTATTCCTCTACATAGAGGAAGCAAGAATCCACAGGCATTCTATTCATATTGTTGTGCTTGTTGCTTTGCTATGGTAGGCTTTTAGAGTCAATGTAGAACAACGATATATTTATAGATAACCACCAAAGCTTTAACAGTGTCATCCTAACACTACTTTTAACTACTTAATCATAGTAATTATAGTAGCGGTAATAATAGTGACTTGTTTTAAAAAGTTATAAGTTTACGTACTATTTACTTTACGATGATCCATTCCTAGTCTTAACATTGCAAGTCATACTGATTACAGATTGGAATTCAATCAAAGTCAATTGGACATTTCTATACTACCTGACAAGATACGGTGGCTGGCGACTTCGCCATGTCGTTTTAATGTGGCAGGGCTCAAAGTCGGAACTTCAAACGTAGATAATAATAGCTCTTTATTAGAGCTTCGTAACAGCTACCTGAAGCTCGCGCATGCGCGGTAGCGGCTGCCGCCTACACAGCCAGCGAATAATCATTTATCAAAACGTCACTTCCGGCACTAACACTTGTACGTAATGGTGGACCCAGGCTGTGATCTTTTGGTACTAAGTTCGCTTGCCAGGTCGCGCCAAGTATATAACATAGTTTCGGTTTGGTTAAAGTGGAAGGCAAACGACTAAAACCTGATGATGAGTAATAATTAGCGGCTAGGGTTTCTGATGCGTTGACCGTCTTTGAGAAAACCATATAGAGAGAGGGGGAAGTAGAAGGGCTATCAGGGATAAGAAGAAGGGAAATGAGGTTTCGGGATTCCAGTTCTCTCACTCACAAAACGGAGTGCAAGAGCAAAGGTAAACACGTAGGACGATCGTCTTACGAATGTCGAAGTACAACCTGCCCTACCCTCCCCCAGAAGATCTTCTGTGGGAGGGTTGTACTACCCTGGTCGAGCCGGCCCGCGTTTCTACTAACAGTCAGGAACTGCCTGCAGTATGGTTCAATCAGCCTCAAGTTTTGCTCGTCTTTTTTTCTTTTTTTATTTATTAAACAGTTTTGCTATACAGTGGCTTAGAAAAAGAGTTATTATTACTTTTTACTAACAGATTCAAATGTCGTCGATATTTCTAACATCAAATATCCGCTTAGTAACGTATCCTGTACCAAAGACCTTCATCATTGAAATCAAGTCATCGTCATAATGTGTTATCACCACTAATGAATAACAAACCCGAGCTGCGTTCAAAAATTCTGACACAAATTACTGTTCGGTAATAGCATCTGGGTTTTAGAACCGGGCCGGTGATCTCATTTATTCTCTCGCAGCGAATCCTGTTAAGTTATTTATACTTATTGGTCAGCTGGAAATCGCGTCTCTCCTAATTAAACTCATATTACAATTCAGAATCTGCAGAAAGTGACATCTTTGCGACCATGAATTCTTCGATAGGTACTCTTGATAAAATTCAAAACATCGTATAATCTTCGAAATCGACTGGAAAACGCCGGATTTATTATATTCAACACCCAACAAGTCTTTCAACCATATCGGGTCTTACATGACATAAAACCATATCTGGGCAGCCATTTGTTATTGTAGCAATATTTAGCAAATAGGTATGAAAATCAAACGATCAATACGGGGATCGGACTGCGCGGCGGCGCCCACGCCCCCGCACCTCGCACTACCCTCTCCACTTTACCCCTCCTCTCCCCCGCTCCCCGGCCTAAAACTGAACACCTTCTGCTGCCAACGGAGCTGATGATGAACCGGTTTGAAACATTTATACCATAAACTAATATTATTAATGGAAAATCATGACTTAAGTAGCAGGAGTTACTGTTACATTTTGTTACGTGTTTGGACACAAACAATTAAAGAATCAAAGTGGTGTACGTCAAAGTTAATAGTTAAAACCGAGCTTAGGTACCTTAGTTCTGATGGAAGCGTACCATATCTTCAAAAAACACAGCACAACACACAACAATCCACTGTAGTCCAGAAAGTCCGTGACGGCCCGGGAGCCGCCGTGCGCACTCCGCAAGCCCAGCTTTGGTACTAGGCTAGGCTGAAACCCCGCTCATCCCCTGCCATCCCCTGCCGTCCCCTGCCGCCGCTCTTCCCCCGCCGCCCCCGCGCAGTCTGCGCCTCATCGATGAATGGAACTGCCGCCCCAGCCTTGCTCCTACATAAATCCCTTTCAAGACTTTTCTATATTTATTGTATCGGCTCTGAATAACGCTCGATGAAAATAGATGTAGGGATTTGATTATAAATATAGGAATTGTATCGAGATGATTTTTCTGGAAATGGGACATATGTTCACCGATGCGTTTGTTCGAGAACAATTAAAATTTTAATATGGAGCAAAAGACGTACCTAATAAAAGATTTTAAAAAATGAGTGTGTTCAGTTACAGTTTAAAAATAATTAAGACTATTAGATGTTTTAATCGATTGAGTCTTAAATATGATACTACCTTTATATATTTCAATAGTCATAATAACAAGAATATTCAGAAAGAGCATGGAATATTCCAACAAAATCAATAAACGTATAAATTAGAATACTTTTTCGCTCAAAGACCAACTGTTGTTTTGTTTAATATTACTGGTAATTTGGTGATATTGTTTTGACCTATTCCACTGAGGGACACTTAATCGGAAAGCAACGCCGAATGTGCTAGTACATTGGAGGCTCCTCTGATCTTTAAGCTTTATTTTAAAGTTTACTGGCTCTTACATCAATACTTATTTTAGGACCAAAACCACGGTTTACAGTGTGGGTGGGTGGCAGTAAATCAGCCGGACTCTTGAAAAGTCCTTTCACCAACCGGATCCCAGACTCATTCCAATAACTGATTATTTATCTAAGTTAATAATCCAAAATACTTAAATCTTTTTTTAATGCCAAAATAATCTTCCTCTATCAGAAGGTCGTCGTAATGTACGGTTATGGTGTATGTATGGTCGAATACTGCAACAGTGCAATTGCAACGTCTACTTGCTCATACCGTCAGGCATCCCCGAAAGTAACGGCTATTCCACTTATCCCACCTAGCCATCCCACCTGGGTAGGAAAAGTGGATTTTTTTCCAGTCTTCCCACCTAGGTCAAAGGCTCGAAGATCAGATGAGACTACATGTCTGGCAGCACATTGAGCGATGCTTCCTGATGAAGTTTCCCTCAATGGAATAGGCTGCAGTGGCCGCTTACTATCAGGTGGGCTGCGTGTCTGTCTGCCAACTAAGTATAAAAAAGGTGGGATAAATGGAATATAAGTTCATGCGGCTTTTCGACTTATCCCACACGGGTGGGAGAAGTGTATAATTTGTTTCCACTTTTCCCACCTAGGTGGGATGGCTAGGTGGGATAAGTGGAATAGCCGGGAAGTAATGCGTAGTTGGTGTACTTAGTACTTTTTCATGGTAATGTTTACAGGAATAAAGCTACATCTAGTGATGCCCAGAATAAAGTTTTTCTTTCACGACTGTTGTTTCTATAAAGTTTATTGTACTTCTTGAGCATACTTGGCATGCCTGAGCTTTGTAAAACACGAGACCCTTTAGGAGCACGCTAGTTCCCGTAAATGGCCGGGATACAATCCAGATTTTAGTTTACTGCCGCTTACGTAGATGTCGCTACCGTTAAAAATACAAATACTCCGTTAAAGACGGCCAAGTTTTAGTTATAATAATAATTTAATGTGTCCTTAAAATAACGTATTAAGTTGTTTAAGCTAATTCTAATTTGTTTATAGGTCAAGCTTGTCAATGTACACATAAAATTATGTTCTCGTGCCGTACTTAATAAAATCACTTTATTGTAGAGATATCCCATTTGTCCCGCACCTCATAGGTAACCAAAAATAAGTAACAAAAGCCTTGATCATTAAAGTGGAAAAAGTTTGGTGATCACATACTCGTATATACCGATGTAGTCCGTTTAGTTATACCGCTCAGTCCTACTAGTAGGAATAAACGGAGAAAATAATCCTTTTAATCCTACTATCTGCTGTGTAAAATTTAATCGAACAAAACGTACAAAAAAGTTCTTTTAGTACTACTAAATTTAAAGCAAACTTCAATAGGACTAAACGGAAAGTACTAGTACTACACAAACAATAATAATAGGACTAAATGGATACTAAAGATCACAAAACCTAAGGTCAGTTTGAAAAATTCAACAATTTTTTTTGTGTGAACTGGGAATCGGACCCTGGTCCCCGAGACCAAGTACTTAAACTGTTTAAATAGTTCTTCGGTATCAACTCATAATGATCTTAGCAGGAGGATATACTTATTAAGAATGTTTTGCCCTGAAATGATAATATTATTAATAAAGGAAACAATTTCTATAATAAACTTTTATTTTTACAACTTCCTTAGGTTAAAACTAATTGTTTGCAATCGTCTCTAATATAAACATCAATTCACTACTTTTTATCATCACTTATGACGTTCATACTATATAGATTTATTATTTACAACGATTGAACAACTATATGTATTTGAATAACCTACACTTTTCAAAATAGTTAACAACGTAAACATCATTCAATAAATGAACACATTATACAACAAAATCAGATCTTTGTAGTAATATTGGAAGAATTGTGTACTCGTTAATGTGTTAAATTAATTTGAAAATATCTAATTAATATTTCGCATTATTTATACATTCGCTGTATGAATAGTGAATTCAAATGATTTTATTTAAAATACACAACTTACTTTAAAACCGTACACATGAGTACACAACTTATTAAAGTTGTGTACTTATAAAAGTGTAACTTTTCAACTTTTGAAACAGAGTATTGAATTCCGTCCTGTGTTCTACCATACCTGCGAACTTGATTTTGATGATACGACATAACGAAGAACATGATACGTAAGACATGACGATGAACATGACATTGAACATAATACGATATGACAACGAACATTATACGACATAACGATGAACATGATACGACATTATGTCATCGAGAATGAGGGCTACCGCGTTTTATAATAAATACGAGTACCTGACAAAAACAACAGGCTAAGAGATGCACTTACAAATCGTTATTTATCTATGTTGGGCTAGTTTAAAAATGGTAGCCCTCTCTATGAATGAACAAAAATTATGGTAGTATGCAATCAGTTTTATCCAATGATTTTTATGTTTAAATTATCAATTTAAGGCCGTTCCCAGACCAAACGTTAAAAAAGTCTTGTTTTTAACGGCTATCTACTCCTTACTACTAAAACTATTTAAAAAAAACGTTAATAATCTTTGTAGCTTTATCTTTAAATTTCTCGTTTAAAGTTTGTGTTTAACGTTATTTATAACTACGATAACTGACTTTGAAAATACGTCTAAAATAATAGATTTCATGCATCTCCTTCTAAAGTATTTCTTCTTTTTTAATTTGGCTTTCGACAATCGATAGACAATGAAAACAACTACATATAAATTGGCCACATAAAAATTGTCAATTAACCTATTATTGATTTTTTTAGGATTATTATTCATAATTTCGATCAAAGTTTGGACCGCCATTGCCCTTGCTGTTTGTATGGTCAAGGTCATTTGCTCGGGAAACAGCCTTAATAGTGTAATTTATTTGTAAATGTAATGTTAATCAAAAGAACTCTAGAAACAATTTACTCCATATTTATATCTATTTATTCCACATTTACATATATTAGACATTATATTATGCGAAGATCAATCGATAACTAATAGGACAGAGTATAGTATAATAGAGTAAGCATTCATTCGATTCCACTTGTTGCGCTTATTCTCTTGACATCAACGTATTATAATTGGCAGTTTTATAACATGCGATATGCTATATCTACTGACATTTAAAACTACTAAAATGTGCTGTGGATAATAGATAACCTGCTGAAAGCTTCCATAAATACGGACAGCTAATTATGCAATTTTTATTCATCTGCATCTGTGTCATAAGATTCCCGTTGTCCCCGTTGTTAGAGTTGATAAATAATTATCTTACACAGTGAATGGGAATAACGAAATGGTAGAATTTGACATTTCGTTGTCCACATTATATTCATTTCTTGTAATTTTAGAAGTCACCAGCTGCATTTTGGGATTACGTTTTTAGTTTGAAAATGGGGTAAGAATTTCGACCAATGTTGAGCTTAAGTAAGTTTAAATCCATATTTATAGACGCTTTTTCCCTTCAGGCTATTATACCCTAACATTCTGCACGTAACACATTTTGGCGTTAAATCTGGCTTACACACAAATCTTTCAATCCCTTCTTACCTTCTTCGTGTCTCTAGTTTTTCGTTGCGTTTTATTCACTTATAATCAGTGGACTTAGGACTTTATCTGTCTAATATAAGGAAAATCATTGATGAAAATACCCCGTCCTGGCGACAACTTTCAGTATGCATTAATACGAAAGTTGGAAAACAACATCTGGTGAAATACGAAGGAAGTAAGGACTTTTCAGTTTGTACGTAACACATTATCGCCAAAATGGCTCCCCACTTGGCACATGTTCACCGATCACATGAAAATCACGCAACTCTTAATCTTACAAAAATATTTGTTTACATCAATATTTGGCTCCAATAATACTCTCCCATTTCACTCTCGAATACTTACAGTAATAATTAAATAATTATAGTGTATACTTATGCATACGATTTGGCTGACGTTCATCTTATTCATGAATAATGATGATAATTTAATATTGCTAATGGTTTTCGATGGCTGATATTTATTTATTGCTCTTTTATGTAGCTTTAAGTACTTTGGTATCAAAAGGTCAGTTTATGACTTCATGACCAATATTATCAAGAGATCTAGAACAGTTATTTGCCACGCCATTTTATCGCTGAATTGAGCACTATTTAGTTAACAAAAACTCACATATAAGCTGGAGACTTGTTTTTACCACAACAAGAGAAGCATAACCTCAATATAATATTTAGGAGTGAAAAGATAGTGAGCCGGTCAATCGGGTGTCATGGAGAAACTGGGGGAATCTGTCGGGTGGGTAGTGGGATGATTATAGTTACTCTTGAGTCCGCAGGCCGCAGATCTCGCTAGCCTGTGGTTACGGCGCTTAAGCACATTCTCCCCGGTCAAAAAAAAAAACACTTATGATGATAGTAATTCAGTCGATGACGTAAAAGACCCAGTAGATGGCGTCGAAGACGAGGAAGCAGACGGGGAAGATGACGCGTGAGTAGGTGTCGATAACGTTGACGTCGCGGATCTTGACAACAAAGACTACCCTAATCATCTAAATGGTGAACAATTCAGCGACATAACAAGTCCTTGAAATAGTAGTAAAGGTGGTTATTCAGTCGATGATGTAGAAGACCCAGTAGATGGCGTTGAAGACGAGGAAGCAGACGGGGAAGATGACGCGCGAGTAGGTGTCGATGACGTTGACGTCGCGGATCTTGGGCAGCGACGCCTTTATCACCGTCGCGCCGCGCCGCAGCGCGTGGATCATCTTCGGCTTGCCGGTTGATCCATCTGGGAACAGATTCTTTTGTAGGTTTTAGGGTAACAATACAGAGGCTTCACTTTGTCAGATGATAAGCAAAAATAAAGTGAATGAGGCAATGCACGGAAAGTTTTCTTTCCGTCGTTTACGCTACGAGACACTTTGTAGTGCACAGTTAACCTCCAATCTGTGTTTTAGTGCTACGCTACGAATATAACTCGTAGCAGTCGTAGCATTACTCGTAGTTTGACATTGCAAAGAAGAACAGACAAGATTATTATCTCAACACTTATAATTAAAATACTTTTTTATTCTTTTCTAACGACATTTAATTGTATCTATTGTCAAATGACTTCTTAATAAACCCCCTAGAATCCCCCTAGAATAAACCCCTAGAATCTTTTAAATCGTTTTGCCGTAAGATGGCCTAACTGTAAAATTAGAGACCGATATATTTGTTTTTATTTTTGAGTAACGTTTAAAAACCAGACGGTTATTAAATCTTGTATCAAAATATCGAATCAATTCCAAACACAATAATCCAGACACAAAAACAAATTAATGTTCGAATGAACGGTGTAAAAAAGTGGTGGTTTGAAGTTAAAATGAACACGTCGAACTACTAACTTCTAGAAGTCCTAGAGTGCGGCCTCGTGCGGTACCGCAGATGCGTGTGGTCTCTCTGGAGCCGCAGCGAGGGCGGCGCGCCGGCCGCCGGCGGCAGCGGCCGCGACCGCAGCCCCAGCAGCGGCGACACGCGCCCCGAGCCCGTGAACTCGCGGAGCGCTATGATCTCCTCGGGGGAACGGGACCCTGGAACGATAGGTCGTCAAATAGAAAGAAGTAATTGCCTGACTGAACGATAACAAACGCCTCAAACTAAGAGACTTGAACTGTAGCCTGGACGTAATATACAATTACATCGATTTACTTGAATGAATTTTGGCGCGCAGCTATGGACTTTTTAAGGAGAGAATTGCGTACGTATTTTCTACTTGGCGGTGAAGGAAAAATTCGTGAGAAACTAGCCGAGTAATTGTGGTGGCATATTTTCGGAACGGTCACAAAAAGTCAGATGTCAGGTCGCTCCATGCAATTACTGGACTTGCTAAACCCTTTATCATGGTGCAAAAACATCCTTACTAGGTTGGGAAAAAACGCTAGGATAAAGAAAGAATTACGGTCAGCACTTATAGGTTTTTATAGGTAAGTGTATATAATGTAGGTATTTTAAATTTTTCACTAGCTTGGCGGTTTTCAAAAATATAGTGAGAACCTGGCCTAGCAGCTACGATTCGATTCGCTTAATTACCCCAGCCAACCTTCAGACGTCAGCCGCTCTAATGCAATAGGACTTGCTATCCTGGATCATGATCCAATAGTGCAATAATACCCTAACTAGGTCGGGACAAACATTCGTAGATCTAACCTTGTCACTTACCAGTGGAACACTTAAGGTCCTTCTCTACACTAGTGCTAGTGGACATCTGGTCGCGGTTCTTTAACTTGGCCCGCTTGCGCGCGCGCGCGCCCCAGTACGTGTAGTTCACGGCGGCGTACTCCAGTAGCGCCGCGAACACGAACACGAAGCACATCACTAGGTAGATGTCGATGGCCTTCACGTACGAGATGCGGGGGAGGCTGCTGCGCACGCCCGTGCTTATCGTAGTCATCGTGAGTACTGTCGTTATACCTGGTGGTGGGAACGATGCGCAACTTTAAATGGTGCCGTTTAGACGGGAGTAGAAAGTAGTACAAACAAATGTAGAGCCGTGGCCAGGAGATTGAGATTGTTACGCCAAACATAGAACTTACTTGCAAACAATCATGTGAACGCTTATCATCAATGAATCATCTGAATATGATCTGCTTGCATACGGATGTGCAATTTTGTGTTTTTGACTATGGAGTCAAAAACACAAAATTCCACAAAACAAGTTGCGCTAAAAAATATTTTATTGTTGATGGATTGCAACAACAAAAAAATGTTTTGTCGTGTGTAGTTATACCTAACGCGACCCTAGCCGAGGTGGCTTCGTGGTTGATCCAGAAGGAGACCCAGGAGAGCATGACGATGAGGATGCTGGGCAGGTAGGTCTGGAACACGAAGTAGCCGATGTTGCGCCGCAGCTTGAAGCTCAGCGACAGTCGCTGGTACACGCCCGTCGCTAGCTTCTCCTGGAATGTTCCCATTGGATTGGATTTTTTTCCTTACCAATTTTCGCAAATTCTTCAATATTAGCTCTATATCTCAGCTCCATATACTTATTTCACCACTGACAAATAAGTTTGTGATAATTTAGCTGTCAGACGACAGCGATCCTGAGTTTTTTTTTTTTGAAATTGACATAAGAAGCAGCTTTAAATTTATATGACAGATATCACGAACGTATATGTCGTTAGTGAAACTGCTCAATGGCTTTTAATTTTTTATTTGATGCAACCGTTTAAATTAGCTATGGTTTTAAAATATCTACGTATTAGGTACTTTTAATTACTTTAAAAATAATTTTAATGATGATAATAAATAATATTATGGCTGAATTTAAAGAATTGACGTTATTCTTCGTAAAAT
Source organism: Mecyna flavalis (assembly GCA_949319885.1). Classification (NCBI taxonomy): domain Eukaryota; kingdom Metazoa; phylum Arthropoda; class Insecta; order Lepidoptera; family Crambidae; genus Mecyna; species Mecyna flavalis. The sequence continues at coordinate 12,511,465 of OX439431.1, read as the reverse complement.
GGGAAGTAGTCTGACTTCTCTTTTGGTTAAGACATTAAGAGACATAAATACATAAACTGCTGACCGCTGACCTAACATTATGGCCTATTCTTACAGCTGATCTACAAGGATCACCAGCTGAATCCAATAATTCCTATTGAATGCAGATTTCCACACCTTTCCTATTATTGTAATAATTATTTGTTTTAATATTTACTTATCAATTGTGGAAATGTCGTGTACCTAAATATAGTGACGTGTTTCATTTACAAGTAACTTAATGGGGCTGTCAATGTACTTAGATTAGTTTCATATCTTCACAAGTCATCAGCACCACGTACCTTTCTATCGTTAGTCTCATGTCCGAGTATGGTGAACTGCGGGAGCTCGGCGTCCTCGACTCCTCGCACGGGCGTCTCCTTCCAGTACATCACCACGTCGGACACGGTGTACCCATCTGTAGAGGGAGAACGTTAGCATGCTGGGCCAGAGCGCTATGTCTTCTGTCTGCGCAACTGTACAGAGTACCTAGGTGTTCTAGAGTTTTATTGGTTTACTCGAGACTAGTAAGGGAAGTAGTTTTAGGCTTATCTACATCGACAAGTCGCGATCTAAGAATAAGGACCATAAGATTCATTAAGCTAAAGCAGTAGTTTATCTGTTTTTATCTTACACTGTGTGTTTAAAGTGTCTTAATAGTGTCGTTTTAATTAATTGATAATGTAGTATCTATAAAATTTTGCTTATTTCTGCTTTTCTTTTTGTTATCTTTTATCAAAACTTTAATACCTATTTGCTTTATTTAATATCTCTGGACATTTATGTAGCAATATTAACCGATTAGCTTATTGTAAGATCACTTACAATCTTATGATATCTTTTATAAATTGTTTGGTATAAATATCACATTGATTTGGTACGTAGCGAGAGAATAGTAAACACAAAAGCGGATTTAAGCGTTCGGTAGGTATTTAAATATTGCAATTAGGAACAATGATGGAATCACACAGCATGTTGTGTTTGTACTGGTTTGTTTGGGTTTGTTATGCACGGTTGGTAAAATTCGATAATCGGACGTTAAGCGAAGCGTCGCAAAGCGCGGGTTCGATGTCACGCGTGGAGGGAATGTCGATGCGTGATTTTGATTGCAATGTGTTCTGAAAGTAACGGATCAACTCGCGGTTTTTAGAATTTATGTTTATAATCCGGTATTTTGATAACTTTTCTGTGTTTATAATATCAGAATGCTATGAAACCATTAAAGCATCAGCCTATTCAATGTCCCAATCCATGGCAAAAGTCACCATCATTGAAATCAAGTCATCGTCACAAGTACGGGTAATTGCTCAATCAGCAGGTTTGCCAAATGCGGATTGACCAAATCCAAATTGTGTTAAAAAAGGCACAACTTTTTGGGAAATTAACCCAGAACCCGAAATCACGGCCCAGTTACGTGACTATAATTTCGAATTACTAATTGACTAAATTCTTAAATTGTATAATTTGTTATTATTGTTCCATGACCAGATTCCGTTGAACCCTATTTTCATGAAGACAGTACCAAGATCTTCAATTACTAATTATGATTGGTGGTGGCAACAGAGACTTGTTCATACCATTTGACGATCATGATTTCGAGCTTTATGCTCAGATTTTCGCAGTCTCAATTTCTGTAAACTAATTTGAACTTCGTAATGAAAGGCACACATTAAAATGTCCACGAGTTAATCCGTATCCATATCATATCATCGAATGCGATGAGCTGAACTGGAACATGGCCAAGCAAAGCGGAGCGGCCGTTACAAGTATAAGAGTCACACAGCTTTCAATCTCGACGGTGCAGTTCTGGCTGTCGAGCGGGTAGTAGTGCAAGTCCATCATGCAGGCGAGCGTGGCCGTGAAGCGCATGCCGTAGGTGATGCTGCCGTCGCCGCCGAGCCGGACCAGCTTGTTGCGCTCCGTCACGTCGTGGAGGAAACTAGAACAATTAATGTTGTCTAATACACTGCGCACGCGATTTTCTAAAATTAATTTGTACATTTTAGACATTATATATCCACCAACCCGCACTAGGCTAGCATGGTGGAGTATAGCCCACACTATCTCACAATGGGGGCTATCGTTTTAGTGCTCACCAGTTGGCGCCACCGTCGCATGAGGTCCAGAAAATAACTTAAATATATCGACTAGTAACCAATATATATTATTTACTTTAAATTACATTAGGATACTGTAAAAGATTATCAACACTGTTCAAGTCACAAATAAATCAGCGTAATGGGCTAATACAGAGTCAAATGACATTACAGACCTCACGCTACACTAGCACATCTAGTGGATAATTCACACGCGGTAGCCCCCATTGAGATAAGGCCTGTGTCCCAGCAGTGAAATTAGGCTGATGATGATGAGACATAATATATACGCCCATTGAAGCAAAAACCGGGGATCTTTGAGTGAGCCGTTCAATCGTCTGAAGGCGAGCACCGAATCATCTCTTTCAGCAGTAGGTCTCGCTTGCCTGCGCTGATGATGCTCGAAAGCATTCAACGCCAAAAAAAAAAAACAATCGGTGAAATCTAAATGTTTGATTGACAGCCCTTAACCATTTGAACTTTTTACAATAATTGCTAATATTATTTTGTTAAAGTTTACAGTAGTATTAACCTGTGGTATTAACATATCTATGATCAAATCATTGTGTCACAAACACAAATCCCAAGATGTAAAGGTGAACTTTAAGTTAACCGGCCACCGTTACTCATTGTTTTACCTTTAAATATATTTTGAACAAGTAGGATTTTATAATCCTACTATAAATAATACCACAGAATATATAATAGTATATAACGGTATAGAAGATTAACATATCAATTAAACATTGAAAAAAAAACGAAAAATAAAATGAAGACAAATGATTTAAACTTTAAATCAATCATTTAAGCAGAAAAATGCAGACTCTAATGCTACCTCAATTTTTGTATAGATTATGTGTAATATATTATTTTAGTGCATAAAAACCAAATAACCGCACTTACCTATTTTTATCATTAGCAAAAAACGTATCAGGCACCCAAATCTTATCGGCGAAGTCTCCCGAGAGCGTGAGCACTTCATCAGGCAGCCCGAAGGCCAGTCGCTCGTCCTTCCAGTACTGGTTCAGATAAAGCGTTATTGTGTAGTCCTGCAACAGACGGCCCACAATTATCATTCCGACCTCTATACAAAGAGGGTGGCTATCACATGGTTTGGAAGTGAAAGATTTAATCTTGTAATTGGGTAAATGTTGATGGATTGCGTTTTATTTCAATAGCCTTTGAAGAATAGAAAGGTGTGCATTACTACACTGACTTGCACTTTATAGGCCGACGCATTGGATTTTAACGGCGTACGATATATTTGGAATAAAACTAGCCAGTTAGGGATAAGTCAACAATTTTTAAATTAAAAAATACATCTTATACATTGGCGCTAAAAAGATGTTCACAGAAAAACAATTAGACGCACGAAATTTAAAAAAGGAATGCTCCACATTTTCCGCTGATTTGTATATTTTTTTGTGCGGAGGTTTTAATCTTTGACAAATAGGGTTATACGCTTTCAAATAATAATATAATAAAAAAATTGTTAATAGAGATAAAATAAAAATTATGTAACTTGTTGGTCAATTCGTAAGAGCTAGTTTTAGCGCTATCTGTTTTATTTTAAAATGATGCCGTCTTCTTTAATATGAAAATAAATAAAATTGAGACAGTATCAAGGTTTACTAACAGATTGGGAACTCATTCGACAGCGGCGAAACTGGCCGTAACTCTAACATACAGCGTCCTCAAACATTTTTAGAAACAAGAAAACCCACGCAGCTCCGACCTCGCGCATGTAACACGGACTTTTACATAGGTATATTAAGGTTGCACATGGCTATGTATCGAGTACATACTCGTAGTTTAGACTGAGTGGGCGGACCTCACGGCGGAGGCGGCGAAGGCGAGCAAAGGCGCCCATCGATTGGCCGCGTCAGCACTCCGCCCCCCGATGTGTGTCAAGTGCCGGCCTTGCTCTCTTTCCGATGCTATTAAAAGCTTAATGAATTACGATGGACGACCTGCTCGAGAGGTCCTTGATATGACCCGAAAACATCGTAAGCGAGGCTCGAGGGAGCCAAGGTCAGTGATTCGGACGACCGAGCGTTATCCGTCAACCTTTGATCTCGATGCGGATATGGTGGGTTTGTTGTTAGGTGTACTACTGTGTCCCAAAAGTACCCGGAAATTGTAAATAAAATTCAAATGGTAATTTTAATCTTTCAAATTACTTTTTTCCTCTTTCAATTAACTTCTATTAGAGGGAATAAACATACGCCAACGCTTCAATCAGTCCTCGATATACGTTTAATACGCTGAAATCGAGATGGCCTTCAGCACCATCGTCGTTTTTTCTTTCACCACAGTCAATGGTCTGTAATACTTTTCCCGAAACGGTAATTTAAGTTAATAAAATAGAAAATAATCACATGGTGCCATACCAGGTAAGTGGCGTACCTGCGAAGCGATATTAGTTGCATGTTTTGCCAAAAAGCTACGAATAATCATGGCTGTGTGAGCTGGCGCGTTATCGTGGTGCGGAAAACACGTGAATTTAATACAAATCTGGCCACAAGTCAGCCAATATGCGGTGTACTGTAGTTTTTGGAACGCTGATGTCTCTGGCTATGTGTCTTACCTCACACGACAATTCTCATTATAATTAGCTTGATATTATTGACATGATCGTCTTTAGTTGAAGTGGATGGCCTTCCAGCCCGCCCAATCACTGTACCTCCCTCTATGAATGATTTATACTGCTCGTATGTCTGAGTTTTGGACATGCACTAATTAAAAAACACCTATTGCAACATTTTAAGGAACTTGCCGCATGAAAATTTATCAAAAACACAAAAATTTAACACAAGATCGCTGCTCAACAAAATCGGCCATAGTAAAAAAACGAAGCGACCACCATAGAAATATTATGTACGTAGTAATAATAGCTCAATGGCGACCACAAAACTTGTTTCTCATAAATGTTAATTACTCACAAAATACTCGACAGAGGTAAGATTATTTTTCACTAGCAACTAATTACAGGTGTACCAATTAAATGCAAAAAGATTTTTTTAAATATCTCTAACACGGGTCTTTAAAATGATAATTTCCGGGTACTTTTGGGACAGAATGTATATGTTCCATTTTCATCAGACGCAGTGGAACAATATTGAAATATTGTTCCACTGCGTCTGATGAAAATGGAAAAGTCACGGTGACAGTATTAAAAAAGAAAATTATCTTTTCTTTTAATTTTCAATTGGAAAAAAACGACCGAAAAGATTGCATCACTACATTTTTCTACAAGTAATAAGACTCTAGAGATGTATGAATTAGATTATATTCAATGGTGTTAATAATCTAAAGCGTATATAAATAGGTATTGCATACAAAACAAAAACACTAAAAAACAAAAAGAATTTACATAACCTTCCTTTTAACACAGTTTTATGTTATTCACTATTGAAAAACACTTATAATAATTATGTAACAGCGTATTTTTTATGCATGATTTGGAAACGAATGTAAATGGTTGGTTTAGATCTTACCTGAATATGGTTTTAATTTAAGAATTTAATCACGCGAATGTAGAACACTCATGAATGTCAATCAGTACTAAGATATTTCCATTATATTATTTAAGCTGCCTATGGCCGATATTTCTAAACAAAAAAAAACCATCATGCTACTATATTTCTCAAATAACATTCATTTTGTTTAAATATCTATTTATTTGCAGTAATAATAAGAATGATCCTTAGTGTTACTGTACGAGTAATACCATACCACGTAACTAACTTTATATTACAATTTATATTTATTAAAGATAGATTAATATTTATTAAGTAAGTATTAGCGGTCGCCCTCGCGGTTTCACCCGCGCGTAATTTCCTTTTTCAACTATCCCCCCCTTCCCGCATATTTCCGGGATAAAAAGTATCCTTTGTCCGTCTCCTGGTTCTAAGCTACCTCTTCACCAATTTTTCAGCCAAATCGGTTCATCCGTTCTTGAGTTATAAATAGTGTGACTAACACCAAAATAAATCTATTAGGTAAACCTTCGGCGACAAAACTTATAAGTCTCAAGTAAGTACTCATATTTTAATCACTGACAGTTACTCCATATTGCAACACCAACGACATTATGTACTACGGCCTTACTTAATTATTTACTTACCATATTAACTTCCGAAATCGCATCAAAACTGGCGATGGTCAAGTCCATGCCCACGTACAGAGGGTCGCCTGCAAGTAATAACTTACATTCAAATAGATATTGTATTAATTGTATTAAAATATTGTATTAAAATGAGATTGAGAGAGAGAGAGAGAGAGAAGAAAACTAGATATTTTTCAACATTCCGAAGCCGATGATAGAGTCATTCTGCATCATTGATAATAAAATGACGATTCATAAGTTCTTGAATATTTACACTTGTTGTACTTTCTAGAAAACTTAAATAATACTTACAGCAAAAACAAAGTCTTGAACATGTTAGATGGTATTGAAACTCTTACGGAAAAAAACGTGAATAAAAAAATAATATTCTGATTTTAAATAACATAATTCAACTAAATGCAGTCCAACTGAAGAGACAATATGCGCAAATCCGATATATAATCCAATTGGATCTTTGTGGTTCGCGAGTCGCAATATCGTGCATCCGTACCAAGCCGCATATAAGCCGGTGCATCCAAATATGGAATTATTGCTGCAACTGTGTACTTAAAGTAGTTATTAAGGTGCGGCATATATTGCTAGTCTGAACGATAGTCTCATTTTGAGGATATTGCTAAGACTGTTTAGCTGAAATCCAGTTCTAGCTTAGATAGTGCATTATATTTACTGTCTAAGGTAGAGGCGAATCTCATAACATAGGATCTTATTTGTAAGATAAGTAAGTAATATTTTTCACAACTTAAACTTATGATGAACATAAAATATACACATTATTACAAAAGGTTAAAAATAAATCAATAAGTTAAGTAGCCTCTTTCTAAATATTATGCATGAACATACCTACTCTAAAATCTCAAAGACCACTATGCTGGCAATTCTTTGTTCACATTCATTCCTATTCGTAGTTTCATTTCATTCTTTATCTCCATAACATTTACTAGATTAAATATTTTTGCTTTCCTATAATACTATCTCAAGTTCTTTCTTTCCACTTTAGATCCTTTCGCAAATGGCAAATGAATAAACCGCAAAATGTATTGATCTTCACTTTCTCCGTCTACATCTCTCATAATCATAAATTCTCACTCTGTCTTTCAGGTCTTTAATTAAACTTAATTTTATTTAATGTTCAGGACTCACCGCCGAAGTTGGGTCTTAGACGAATGTCGTACCCGTCCAGTATCCTAGTGACTGTGTGTGTCACGTTCTCCAGCCGATCAGCTGCAGACAATCTCTCGCCGCTGCAACAAACAATACCCATCACTCTCATGCCTTGCTTGCTTATTAAAAAAGCCTTATCCCGAAAGATAATTTACCGAACATACTATGCACTATGCACACAAAACACCAGATGCACTGCAAAAAGAATAGTATGTTCATTTATTAGATTATTTTTTATCCCATGGTAAAAAAATGGAATAAAATTGTATTATACTATTTAAAAACTTGTAACCAATATTAAATATATTTTGAACTAGCCGTCCGCCCGCGGTTTCACCCGCGCGTAATTTATTTTTTTAAATATCCCCTTTCCCCCCACATTTCCGGGATGAAAAGTACCCTATGTTCACCGGGGATAGTGTAGCTATCCAACAGTGAAAGAATTATTCAAATCGGGTTAGTAGTTTCGGAGCCTATTCAATTCAAACAAACAATCAAATCTTTCCTCTTTATAATATTATTTTGAATTGTGTAACGACCACTTATTAAGATCAAGTCCATTTTTGTCCGTCTCCTTTGATACAGCCATAAACATAGCCGAAATAATGATCAGTTCCCATGGGATACATAGACACAGATGTATTCTGTCCTTCTTTCATGTCGCAACGGAGCAACGGATCGACGTAATAGGTATCCCCATACCAAACGATATGTTTTGGGGCTGATATACAGCTAATATAGACCTAGACTTTTTATCCCGTACAAAATTTATATAAAAACACTTTTTCGTAGTATTGGGTACAAGTCCCAAGTAAGGGTAATACAATAGAGAAGCCGCAGGAGGAAGGCTAGTATGATAAAGTCAAAGTCAAAATATGATTCTGCCGCCGGCGGCGTCGGAATGCTGTTTCTGTCGCGAAGAATTAAAAGAAGATATACGTGTTATATGTTGGTCATTGGAATTGGTGCGTATCCGTCGACGTTTGCCGCGGACCGCTGCGGTATTCGCATGCGGTCAGCGTGAAACCACTGCGTGAGCCTTTGTCGGTTGTGGGAAGCACCGCTGTTTCACATTCTTTGCCAATCGAACACGAAAGCTTACTTTGATAACACAAAGTTAACATCAAATATTGCTCTTAGTTATACACCGTTACGCTGGCTGTTTCATTTCACCTCTCCCGAGCTAGGAACCAAAGGAGAATGTGATAAGTATTTGCGTAAATTTCTACGAGTTTTAAATCACAGATTTAAATATTTGAAGAAATTGCAAAACCTCACAACTATGCAGTTGATGCCTAGATGTTCTAAAATTAGATAGCTGCTATCTTTGACAATGCTTCAAACGCTGCGTTTTTGTAAGATAAATATATAAAAAAAAGTTGAAGTCTACTATGACAAAGCTAAATCTTGCCGCGAATAACATCCAACAGCCTTTGAAGTTCTCACTAAACAGAAAAGAAATCCAATAATATTGAAATCGGATCATGGCTGTCTGTATAACCTAATTTTGAAAAACTACGTATTTCTAAACATGTACGACTAAGATTAGAAAAAAACTATTTCTACTCAGGAATTCCCACCACATTCCCACATTCTACTTTATATATGAAACGTCTATATCAAAAATCTAATTGACATACAAATAAAAATTAAAAAAACCGACCGAACGCCTCCGTGGAACAGTGGCTAAGCCGCCCGGGTATAAAACCCGGAGGTCGCGGGTTCGATTCCCGCCTAGGGTCTGGTTGGTGGTAGGACTTTTTCAGAGTAAGTACTCGTATGACTGGCTAGCTACCACCCCCACAGGTGAAATCTGCCGCCAGCTTTGGCTGTGTCTCGATAATATTAATGTGGGACCTAGTAGACTTGAAATCTCAGGCCCAAAGATCAAAAAAAGCTTACAGTGTGGCAGCACATTGAGCGACGTTTCCTGGTGAAGTGTCCCTTAATGGAATAGACCGCAGTGACCGCTTACCATCAGGTGGGCTGTGAGCCTGTCTGCTAACTGAACTAGTATAAAAAAATTTTTTCTTCACACCTATGAAAGGAACGGATTGTATTCCACTACAAACTTAATAACTTTAAATTAAAAAAAAAAAGTTCTTACGTAATAATCACTGGGACGGAACTAATCACTTTTGGTTTTCATAACAGAAAAGTTTTAATGAACTATGAACACGATGATACTGTTTCATAGAGAAGTTTCTTCTAAGAACACACTCGGAAGAAACTAAGTTCGGAGCTGTTCAGTTAAAAGATATCAGTGTAGCTACTGAAAAACCACTTTACTTAGTTTCTTGGTAGTTTTCTAGGAACTTCCTAAAATAACTTTAAATTCTTACACTTTCTGACCGATTTTGTTAACATTGCAATTTAGTTCTTTATGCGCACTTCCTTGACCGGCCTTTTTGTAGAGGTTTTTAAGTCAATTCTTTACTTGCAAACTTTGAAAAGCCCTTTAGAAAATTTCTTAAGCCTTTTGATTGTATCTAATAATTATTAACAAGTTGTTCACAGTAGTGCTCTGTTTATTTTATCGTAATTAAATAAGTGTATTTGACATCGTTTCATGTTGACTTAAATATTTAACTGCTACAGCTTTGAGTTACAATAGCAGTAGTATGTAGATTTTCAACATAAGGTAAAAGCGTCCACTATTGATATCAAGTCACCGTAACAATGATGGGTAGTCATGGAGAAAATCTTTTTTATTCATAAATTCTTAATGTGTTCTTCTAAACTGCGTACATTTTAATTTGCTTTACCTACTAATTTTTGTCTCAATAGCTGTTGGTCTCCCAATGAATAAATACAATGCCACAATATGAAGCTGATATTACATAATTAATATATAAATAATGCAAGAAAAAATCCTCCTAAATAACAAAAGGATATACCTAAACTTATTTAAAAATTAAAAATGTTCGCATATACTATTATTTTAAGTATTGATCACCAATACGATTTTTGCAAGCAGGGTGATAAAACCAATATCTATTATAAAAGTGATGACGTGTTTTGAATGATGGAGGCTTCTGCTCTGCTGTGTGACGTAAATAGGCTGAAAGTTTACTTCACTTTTTTATTATTAATACCGGGAATAAACCTTTGTATCTATCCTACGGGATATCATGGGATATTTGCCAGTCCTTTCGAAAGGCGTACGTGATACTTTATTAGGTTTAGTAGAAGTTTCGAAAACTTTCCAAGTTTAGAAAAGTTAGCAAAAGTTAAAAGCACTTACTGGGCTCGGGCCAGAGCGATCACCAGGGTCGGCAGTAGGAGGACCCTCAGGAGCGCGGCGAGGCGGCGGCGAGGCGCGAGCAGCGGAGCGGCGCGCGCGCGGGCCGTGCGGCTCGCGCTCATCGCGCGGGCGGGACGCGCGGCGAGCGGCGCATGGCCGCCACACGCGCGGTCTATCACGCGCGGTGAGTTCACACGGGCTATCACGCGGGTTATCACGCGGGTGCGCAGGGCGCGTGCACCGCCTGGCCACGAGGTCGGGGCGGGCGGCCGCGGCGGCGGCGGTGCACGGAGTGCCGCGCGCCTGCGCCGCAACTGCCGCGGCCCTCGCACGCTCGACGATCTCTGCTTCTCGGATCTTTTCGGTTTCTTACACTTAGACTTTTAGTTAGTTGCGGGACTCGTTTGTTTGAGTAATTTTATCCCAATTTAGTTACCTATTATTAAACTAAGCTGACATAATAATTATGTAATTATGTACCACCTCTTTTGTTTCTTAAGACTTTTAGTCAATCCCGGGACTTGTGTTCTTCAATCAATCAATTTCTTAGATACCTATTATTGAACTTAGTTGATCATTAAATAGAGGATTCAGGCGACTGGGACCACTATATAACTGGGACCGCGGTCCCAGTTGCCTGATTAGTTTTTATTTGTTTATTTCGTCAGGCGAGTGGGACCACCCGTAATTTTAACCACAAATCCGTTGTTGAAATACAAGATTTAGTACAGTTAGCAGAAAAGGTGTCACAAATAAAACAAAGTTAATTTTTGCAAAGGTAAGTTAGTTTTTGTATTACCTACTTAAACAGTATAACAGTCTTACGTTGGCTCATATGCCTACTTAACTAGTAATTCTAAGTAAACATTCAACAGAAATCTCCTCAAAACATTAAATAAAAATCAGTCTTAATGTCTCTTAACTTTATACATACACCATAAAGTAAGTACTCATTACTCCTATTATATATTTATAATAAAGTCAGAAGAAGCACATATCGTGGTGTAATATTTATTTGCAATGACAATCATCTCCTCATAACAATGTTACTTAGCAACCGAATGTCACTTTTATGACAAATCCATACTGACACAACGCCGCACCGCCTGTCTACTCTCCATCCGTCTTACGAATTTTCGATCTACTCTTTGGTGTTTATGGGCGCCTGGTACTTCAAATAGAAGTTTTGCATCACTTCGCTTTTATTTTACATGAATTTTATTCACCACGCTGCCATTTTAGGATGAAATATTCCGTGTGATTACTCTTCGGTACTTATGGGCGCCTGGTACTTCAAATAGAAGTTTTGCATCACTCGCTTTTATTTCCATGAAATTCTACTCCGCCATTAGATATTCCGTGTGACTTCTCTTTGATGTTTCTGGGCGCCTATAACTTCGACGAGCATGGCGAATCAATCTTACTAATCTGTCGGATTTTAACATTTTTTCCCCATAAAAAAAGTGTAGTCAGAAGTTTTCACTTCAAAAATACTTGACCGTAATACTAAATAAAATAAAATCCTGAGTTATAAATAACTTGATTTTTCTGTTAACTGTACATTAAAGGAAATTAGGTATATGGTCCCAGTCGACCGATTCAAAAATGTTATCAGGTAACTGGGACCGCGGTCCCAGTTTTATTTGGTCCCAGTCGCCTGAATCCTCATTAAATAATTGAAAATTGTTAAAGCAACTTCTTTAATTAACGTTTGATTACAAAATATCTTCAATAAAATAGAATAGTCTAAGTTCTACCATCAATATTAATATGTAGAATACATAGTCTAAGTTCATTTTATCTTATGAAAGTCATGATAAAGAATGTTAATTTTATATCGAATACTAGCAATTTATATTTTCAAAAACCAACGTATATCTTCTCAATTCTATTTTTTATTGCCAAGATTCGTTATGGTATGTGAAATAAAACACACAATGGTGGGATAGAGTGGTTAGTCATTATCTTCGCCACATCACAAACTTTAATTAGAACGCAAGTATCCTAATGATGACACGATTCAAATGATTAAAGCCTTTGCTCTTCATTGGGACATGAATTCGCTGATACTACTTTAATTAAATATTTGCGGTAGGTGGATACGACTCCTTGCGTAATTTTTTTTGTAACACGTAACAAAATGTCGTTTTATAAAGAGCAAGAACGGCTGACGATCACACCGCGCGTTTTATACCTCATAGTAATATCATTTGCCGCAAAATGGCCCCTACTTTTATGACTTCTCGGAGTAAAGTACATGTTTACATTGTCAATGGTTACTGATAGGATTTAGTTCGAATTCCATCAACGATCGTTACGGTAAAGCATATAAAATTTATGTTGATTTACTATACCTTATGGTTTAACACACAGCTTATCACAAAAAATCAACTTTTTGTTGTAATGTGACTTTAAATAATAATCATTCAATTGTTCTTAAAATTGACTTATGGCGATTGAAATGCCGGTTCTTCTCAACAGATGACTGCATTTCGAATCCGGTGATAGAGTCGCTATATTTTTTGTTTCTGACGATTCGTAAGTGCATCTTTGAAGCCTATTTGAATAAAGCATATTTTGATTTTGCACAGGGAAATGAATCCATTAACTCTACAACGAATTTGAGGACGGATCATTATAACTTTGAAGTTTGAAATAAACACAAATCCTGTGCAATTCAATAATGGAAACATTGACGGATATTGGAAAGCTTATACTTGTCCAATCACGACCAGTCCTGATCCCATTGTGCCTCATCCCTTCCACGTCACCAAGCACGTGTATTACGAGATAAGGAAATAGTTCCACGTTTTGTGAATATCATTTCACATTTATTCATTCGATTATCATTTTATTTGCCTACAAGCCGGCACGCGCTTTTACTTCTTGGAATTGTAAACGCGGATCTGTTATTTATTAGGTATTAAATCAGTTGGTGAAAAACAATTCCTACATATCTGTTAAGCGGCCACTGCGGCTTTTGCAATTGAGTAACACTTCATCTAAAATCGTTGCTTAATTAATAATAATAATAATAAAATAAATTTATTTTTCACACAATTTACATTCTCTGAGGTACATAGTATATAAATGAATTAGATAGTGTGTGAACTGGAGCCTAATGTAGGGCAGCCCTGTATTTCAGGACTCCAGGTCTCACTCACGCATCAACGAGTATAAGGTAAAGACATTTTTTAAAAGAAAGAAACGTAACAAGTTATTTATGATTTTAGTTATCATTTAGGTTTTTTAAAAAATAAAATAAAAAATAAAATAAAAAATAAAATAAAAAATAAAATAAAAAATAAAATAAAATAAATAAAATAAATTTGCTGCCACTACAGGTTTCACAATTTTTTTAGCCTTTTATTTTAAGTGCAAAGCATCCACTCTAATGTTGCCGAAACACATTTAGAGCTACAATGACGTCAAGTTAGGTTAGGTAATTTGACTTTTGATTCTTATTAGGCGTAAAGTCATATTCTACTTTTCTGTTAAATTCAATAGAACAAACAAACATTATTTTGTATCCATGCATTTACACATGATTTCTTGTGCATTGTGTTATATCCGTTTCTTTTCTTTTATAGAAACATAGTTAAAATAGTCCATAGATTGCCGCCATGTTTATCAAATTGTAATGTTTAAATCAATACAATTCAAAAATTCTAATACACACGTAAAACGTACTTAAACCAGTTGAAGTCCAAACTTTAACAAGATAACATGTAAAAAACGACCATAAAAAAGTCTTAAAATTCCAGCTTCTATTCCACAGCAGCCTGCTTATGTCTCTTTGTCAAAAAAGGGTCATTTTCAATGTGCACCCGAGGCGTGCTCGTTACGAAATTACACTTGTTGCAAGTGTGAAGGAAAGAAGCTTTTTTGTGTCACCTACTACTTACCACACCGCGGCAAGCGCCGTGACCCGAAGCCTGCGACCGCAATCACACAGAGTGCAACTTTGGCTCTGGCCATCGCGCGTAGCACTTCCGTAGCAATTAGCAGCGCTCGTAGCATTCACGGTAGTATGTAGCGGCGATCGTAGCGGGAGTATTTTCGTAGCGTCTACGACTAGCAAATTGTTCGTGTTCGTGTCGTCACAAATTAAAAAGAAAAAGTGGTTATTATTATATAATTACTTAAAAAGAAACATAAAATTGATACGTACCTACACTTTTAGAATTCTTCGTGTAGTTGCAAATGATTGAATGACAGAGGAGTGATTTCGTAGTTCTGCATTCTGTTTTTTATTCTGTAACCACATCGTGAATCTGATAGGTACATAAAATAAAATTATCTGCTAGAGTAGTAATACGAGTATGAGCAAAATACCTCTACAACAAAAACTAACAAATGTTTAATTTGTCTGTTAACATAATATAATATTGTTAAATTAATGTTGAAAAAGAGCAAGAGCTATGAGTTTAT
Source organism: Mecyna flavalis (assembly GCA_949319885.1). Taxonomy (NCBI): domain Eukaryota; kingdom Metazoa; phylum Arthropoda; class Insecta; order Lepidoptera; family Crambidae; genus Mecyna; species Mecyna flavalis. The sequence goes on along the minus strand of OX439431.1, from coordinate 12,496,386 downwards.
GGCGGCAGATTTCACCCGTACTAATCTGGCGGATGCGACGCGGTGCAGGCAAATAACTTCCTGAGCTGCCGCCCGAGGACGAGCCATAATATTGCACCTAGGATGAAATTATGCAATGTTTTGATGAAAATGTTTAACAATTTAACATTTCTTTGCGATATAGGAACTCATAAACAAGGTTTTGTTTAACGTTTTATTTTTTGGTTACCTAGTAACAAAAAATACTACATGCTTATTAGATTTTGTAAAATTCCTTGTCTATATACATATATGTATAAAACACAGGTATAAAAGAGGAAATGGACTAACTGACTGACAATCATCAACAAAATGTAGCGATAGAATTAACAACTTGAATAACTTTGTGACGCATAACACCTGAGTCACTCCGTGATCACGACTGCTGTAAACGTCATTTAAAATGTAGAATATATTGCGAGTTTTATCCGTTTAAAGTTGTTTTATTATGTTAGCAGGGGTAATCTGCGGCGGACGCAGGCGGCGTGCCGGCAAATAGTTTCCTGCGCTGCGTCCTCCCGAGGGCGCTTGCGTTGCATGTTACTCGAATATGCCACCCAGGACGGAAATATGCTATTTGTTGAAACAGGTTAAACTTCTAAGGACCTGATACACAATATATAATTAAAGCGTCAGTACATAATATTTCTATGACTTAAAGTAGATTTAAAGATTTATGCCAATATTAAGATGTTTATGGATATGATTTATAATTATGATTAACATGACCACAGATTATTAAATAGTTACTGGTAAAATTACACCATACATCTTATCCTTACACGGTTAACGCGTTTTCTTAAAATATTACTTATTCCATTTTTCCACTGCTGAACATGAACTTCCTGCTTGCATTACACACTGATCTCGTCTGATGAGAAATTTATAAAGTAGTAGCGGCCACGTAATTTTTTCTGTCAATTATACCCCCTTCCCCCCCACATTTCCAGGATAAAAAGTACCCTATGTCAACCGGTGATAGTGTAGCTTTCCAATCGTGAAAGAATTTTCCAAATCGGTTAAGTATGTAGTTTCGGAGCCTACTCAATACAAACAAACGATAGATAAAAATATTTTTTTTTTTACGATAATATGGTTTATTACAAAAAATTTTTTGAATGGCCGTGACCCAAGTTTGAAGCTGGGCCGATACCGCTGCGTGCCTAAGAGCCTTGTTTTCGGGAGTCGCGGCGGATGCAGCAACTGCAAATCTCGTAATCATCGTGATTCACACAACGAGATACCTAATCACCTTCATAAACTTTTTTTAATGAACGTTGAAAGGCGAATTTACTAGTTTTTTCTACAAAAGGCACAAAGCATGTCTTGGTCTGGGTGTGCCAAAAATTATAATTAATATCGATTAAAATATATCGATAAAAGCATCGGCTTTAATGAAATAAAAACCAAAAATATAGTTATAATAAAGAAACCGAATAGGGTGCAAGAAAAGAGCCTCCCCGAGTGGCGTATTGAGTTCCCTATACGTCCGGCGCACCCTGGCTCTGAATCTACGGAAGATAGTACAATCGGTAACGCAGATTTACTAATCTTTTCACTACGATGGCTATTAATCGGTCCTTTTCAGGACCAAACCAACGGCCCTTATCAGGGCATAATCAACTACCTTTACCAGGACCTCAACAACAGTCTTCACCGAGGTCAACCCCCCAAGACGCTTTATGCATCCTTTCTGTTAACATCGAGGGATTGCCCATCTGCTTTCTTGTCCCGCGTGCCCTGACACATGTGTTCAGGAAGACTTGCTGCGCGCTAACAGTAATGCTGTTCGGGTGGCGGAGTACTGGTCTGGTAAAATTTAGCCATCGACTCGCTAAGAAGAAGAAGAATAAAGAAACCGATACTCATGAGAAAAGAATGTGTACGTACATTTTTATCAAAAGAATATTTGTTCTGACGAACCCTAAGGCACAGGGATATACAAAGCCCGACCCACGTCTGAAGTTAAACAGATATATTGATGCCTAAGAGCGTGTGTATTCTGTAAGAAGTCACCGCCGACCGCTATCGGGCTGATAATATCGGTGATTTAAACGAGACGTGTCAACTTGCCACTGCGATAGAAGATGTCATTTTTTTATGCAATAAGCATTTTCAGAGAAGAAAATAGTGCCCTAACATCATGTAGTATAATTTTTTGGATAGTACAGAGAATCACAATTACTTTCTAGACTAATTATCAAATTAATATTAAATTTTTAACACAACTTTTACTCATTACGAATTCTGTTCTTTTTCAAGATGAGTCTAAAACGTCTTTTTTGTGAAAGAATCAATATTTTCTTCCTTTTCTTAAAAAGTAAGCTGGCAAAGTTTCGATCGCTTCTTCCCGTCTCAACCCCTATAAACTTTTTTTTGCGATCCATGGATTTAAATAATTTGCAAAAATTTTATCTCATTACGTGTTACAAAGTTGTAATTGATCGTGGCAGACGCCGTCGGCGCTACAATAGACTCCGAGTTGAACCAGTTTGGCATCCGAAAAAGTTGTTAAGACTTAACAAAGCAGAAGGAAAAATAAAATTTTCGGAACGTCAGTATTTGAAAATGGGTGAATTTCAAACCATTTTTATTTTTAAATCAACGCAAATTGTACCTTTATGTAAGAGTCAATGTAAAGAATTATTTTTATAAATTTTATAAATATTTTAAACGACTTGCCACCCTATTTGTGAGCCACCTGCGCGCAGGTAGAACGACCCTTCTACCTGCTGTGACGGAACTTGGGTAGGGAGAGGGGCTTTATAAAGCGCTGTTCGCGGTGGCAACGGGGCATTTCGATTGAGAACGCTCAACAAGTCGGATCGGTGTTGATTTTGCTTTTTCTTTGGCCACCTGATTTCTTATATCAGAAGCGGGATGAACAAGTAACTGCAAAGTAATGCCGAAGGTCGGCATCAATCTGCGGATAGAACCTCGGAGTCGGAACAAGCAAGCCATAGGAGGCGTCGCCGCCACCGTTACGGTGATCACAGGAAACGCCACACTAAGCGAGTCTCGAGACACAGGCAGTATAGCCGAAGCAGGCAACATCGCGAGTCATCAAGGGGAACGCCGTTATCACGCGGAGATAGGCTGTTAGATCAGGAAAGAAGATTTGGATGAGCTTGTGATCCAGTCACCGACATCAATTCCGCCAGCCGAGATGATGATGCGAGGGGTTTGTGTCACGGCCGGCTCGTATGGCAAGGTGTCATATGCTGCAGTGGTGCCCTGGCGTGGAGAGTGGCGCCTGGCGTGGAGAGTGGCGCCTGGCGTGGAGAGTGGCGCCTGGCGTGGAGAATGGTGCCCTGGCGCAAGGGCTACTGGTGTCGATAGATCCACCTTATATGGCAACTGGTGTCGATAGATCCACCTTATATGGCAACTGGTGTCGATAGATCCACCTCATATTAGGGCCATTGGTGTCGATAGATCCACCTAATAGGGCAACTGGTGTCGATAGATCCACCTTATATTAGGGCCTTTGGTGTCGATAGATCCACCTTATATGGCAACTGGTGTCGATAGATCCACCTAATAGGGCAACTGGTGTCGATAGATCCACCTTATAGGGCAAATGGTGTCGATAGATCCACCATAAGTAGTAGCAATGTAAAATCAATCTTTTCCAAATGGATTTATTGATATAACGAAAGATCTCAATATAATTTGTTTATTTCTTTTGTTATTTACTTGTTTTCTGTATGGTTTGAGGACAAACCTAATGTCAGGAAAGGCCGAATGTAAGAGTCAATGTAAAGAATTATTTTTATAAATTTTATAAATATTTTAAACGACTTGCCACCCTATTTGTGAGCCACCTGCGCGCAGGTAGAACGACCCTTCTACCTGCTGTGACGGAACTTGGGTAGGGAGAGGGGCTTTATAAAGCGCTGTTCGCGGTGGCAACGGGGCATTTCGATTGAGAACGCTCAACAAGTCGGATCGGTGTTGATTTTGCTTTTTCTTTGGCCACCTGATTTCTTATCTTGTCTTGCGTTGGTGTCCGATGACTGATGAAAGCACATAATTCTAACCTCTGTGTTATTATGTACAGTCAAAAGCACGTCAGACGTAACACTTTGGACTTTGTACCACTCTAATGTCGGGGGCATAAGTGCTATTATTGAACTGCAAGTGTTTACCGTGATGTGCTGTTGACCGTACTTAATACTTTCCAGAGCGCTAAAAAAACTTCGTGTTATTAAATATTATCTTACTCGTCACGTACGTGTTACCGAGAATCCGTATTAAGTATGTATGATACTCGTATTTATAAAAAATATGCCATTCAAATTATTTTCGCTGTTCAAAGCTAGACGAAGTAAATACTGGTTGACCTACACAAATAAAGAATTCAATTTTCGACTCCGACAAGTATTCACGTCCGACCATTATTGTCTTACGATGCGCATTACTCTCGGATGTGGAGTATATTTCACGCGGTACTTCGCACGGGTCACGTGACACTCGCACTATCCGCTCGAATACTTCGCTCGAACATGTTCCGTCTCTGCAAATGCTTTTAATTCTCGAGAACGTTCCGTCCTTCAAATTCATGGTATTGGTAAAGCATGTCTACGAATTGTTTGAATCGTTTATTTTGGAATCAAAATCGGATATTTGAATTTCCCCAGTTGCGTTCCGTCTATGAATTATTTTGTTATTGTAAGCTGTGTATACGCTTAAGTTAGAAGAAACCACATTTTTCACATCTGAATAAAGATCACCAGCACTAAAAAAGTTTAATAATATCTGGTATATTGGTAGGTACTCACTGGTAGGTAGGTACTTTAAAACAGAAGTCATGGTTATTACAATGTATATTCTAACATCCACAGTGACAGTGAAACTTTATTGAACCACAACTATGATAACAATAATATGTATGAGTATACACACTTATGTTAAACTCTCTGTCAAACCATTTTAACCAAAAAAGTAACAAAATGAAGCCGTTTTAATTTTAATGCGTTTCGCGTTTTAAGCATGACTGTATTAGCCCAGTTGCGAACTAATCCTATAAAAGCTCGGAACGGAAAATCTAAATCCTGATATTAGAAAAGTTAATATTATACAATGTATACGTATTCCACGTATAATTATTTTACAGAGATGTATTGTGATTTTTGAATGTATATAAAGTATCAGCCCATTAATGTCCCACTGCAGGGCAAAGGCCCCCATCCTTGAAATCAAGTTATCGTTACAATGATGGGTACTGGCTTAATCACCACGCTTGCCAAATTCGGATTGGTGATCATAAACCCGAGCTGTGTCCGGAAAAACCGACACAAATGTGAATGAATGTATATAATTATTTGTAAAATTGTTAGATCCTGATATTTTAACCACTCAACGCCGAACCGGCACTCGGGTGCCGCATAACAATAGATTTTCTATTGTGTCTAGTAATCCGGGGCTAGAAGGATTAACAGTCCTAATCTGATAAAAAAAGATATTAAGCATCCCTTCATAAATATATTCATAGCATCTGTGGCAGCAGGCAGTGGAACAATTTGCAAGGGCCACCGGAGCCCGGCATTTACATACAAAAGCGCCTTACGCTAGCGCTCTCTACGGAGGCGTATAGACGTCCGATCACATGTGCAGAGCTGCCCTGCTCCTTTGGTCTTATGTCCCCGTGTGTCTGAGTATAGAATTTTATCCACCTCAGAGACCACAATAACCTGGTGATAGTTGTTGCTCTCCTCATCTCCTACATTACTTTTGATTTTTTTCGGGTCGACGCATGACTGAACCACTTGCGTAGTTTAAATTTAGTTCTTACCACCACTTGCGTGTTTGTCCTTCAGTTTGACTTCATGTATGGTAGAATAAAGGGCGGTGTCTATTCTATGGACACTTTAGGGTAATCAGTTATTATTTTCCCACTTTGTTTCTGAATAGGTATTTTGGGGTCGACGCATCACTACTACTATGGGTCAGGTCGGTGCATTCCGCAAATATTTTCGACCAACTACACCGACAAATTTTAAGCATCATAGAAGCTGTCTACCTACATACATAACTTGTCTAGTAAAACTGTTGTAAAAAATACTAAACATACTCTTCCACTCAAACATACTCTACAAACTGTGAAATATTATTGAAACAGTTAAATGTTTACAACTTTACACATTTCACGGCATCGTAAAGTTGAGAAAGCAACTTTCTAACGAATACAGCTCATAACCGCTTCTGTAAGATGCACTTAATGACAGCGGCTCTGTCGAGACGACTCGAATAAAATACGCGGAACACGGCGCGATGCCGCGGCCATTTGCGGCTCGACGTGTCCTCTAAAGATGCCATTTACTAAACAGCCTTTTAGACATCGAGAAAAACTGACGAAAATACCTGTTCGACTAGGGAAAGTTTTGCTAGCAAAAGTCATGATAAGTTATTTTATACGGATTCTGAATCATCTTTCGTCGGCTCCTGTATGTAAAGTCGAAGCATTTTTTTTAAAAAACATACTTAAAATAAGTTAAATATTTAAAATAACCTGAATATGTTTTTGTCACTAAAATTCAACGAAAATTTACATCTCAATCAATGTTTCTCTACATAAAATTTTATACGGCGACGAAATAATCCAAGGGTGGGTTTTGTAAAAAAATGTAAATTCGTATTAATTGCCATACCCTTACTTCTTTGACCCTCCGGCTTTGATTTCATTCATTTAGACCTCTCAAATATCTCTTCGTTTACTGAGAGGTAAAATGCTGTGGGCTAAAATGTTTGCCTTTACTTTACCTATGTATTTAAATATTCGTTATGAGTAATTTCGGGTCACGCATGCAAATCACGTGTCGTGATTTATACATATTTAATACTAGCCTTCCGCCGGCGGTTTCACCCGAGCGTAATTTCTTTTTTCAAATATACCCCCTTCCCCCCATATTTCCGGGATCAAAAGTACTCTATGTTCACTGGGAATAGGATAGCTACTAGCTATCCAACAGTGAAAGAATTATTAAAATCGTTTTATTCGTTTCAGAGCCTATTCAATACAAACAAACAAACAAATACATAATCAAATCTTTTCTCTTTATAATATTGTATAGAAGTTCAGATTATTCAAATATTCTGTTTCTAAAAATGAAAGCTAAAAACCTACTATCATTACCTAAATTATTTTTCAGAATGTGATAAAATATAATATATATTGTAAACCTAACCCTAACATTACCTTATCAGATATTGATATGAATGGTTGTGATCAGAAAACAGATTCGCTGCTGTTGGCTGAGTCTAAGTATAGAGGCCGCCTAGAATGCTTTCAAACACTGTAACCACTGGCTAGCGAGACCTGAGTTCGTGTGTAGGACTCAGAACTAATTCGTTCGTCACACTTACCGCTAATAACTCTTTCTGTTTGTCTTTACGCCCGATTGGGACCAGCTGGTAACCACCTTGTGTTGACTGATCGACCGGTCACACTTTATCCCTGCGTCAAAACATATCAAGAGGAGTAGGTACCTAGTTTTCGAGGTATCACCAGCCCAATGACCCACTCAGATTGTTTGGTTTATGTAAACATTATAGTGATTACAAGCTCCTTTCGAACAAGTACCACAATCGTGATTGTGTCTAAACACGATCAAATGGAAGGGATTTTCTTAATAGCGTCGGATCGGGATCCCATTACAGGCGTCCGCGGGGAGCAATCAGTCGCCGGCCGGGGATCAGTGCGCAAGATACAGTTGAAGCTGCACATCTTAAGGTATTAAGACCTTATTATCATAACTGTAATGCTTGTTCAAGTTGGAAATGTAGTATGAAGAGACCTGACGTGGCGGTTATCGTTTGTAGTAAACAACTTCTCAATCGTCATAACAAATTCGTTGTTTATCGTTATCATTTAAACTTTATTGCTAAGAGAGCTTATATTTGCTTAGTGAGCTATCATTTGCTAAGGGAGCTAGTATTTGGTAAGAGAGATCGGTCCAAAGTAAATTTTTATTTATTATAAAGGTGTACGCTTAAGATCTTAGAATTATGATGATTCGATGCTTTGAAGCATTCGTAGGGCCAAGGAAAACAAGCAGGAACTTTTTGGTAAAGTTTATTTTTTTTTATTTCTGTCGATTTTCGAAATTATAATGACTTGTGGAAAGACGACTGAGCGTCAAAAAGCCAAAAAATAACACGATAAAGTTGTAAAAGGGTACAAATCGCGAAAATAGCAGAGCTAATCAAAGACAAATTTAAAGGACTAACCGATATCAAAGGCTATGGCAGTCAAAGGGAAAATTCGGGTAAACACGAGTTCACCGACGGTTTCGCGTAATCTGCGAAAAGTTTGTTCTAAAAACTCCGGCTTTGACTGCTCTGAGTAAACTTTATCGTACTACAATTTTATTAAGGTGCCTAATGTAGTTTTTCTTTCCCGTGCGTTGTATATACATACATATCTACAAGTAAACCGTGGAGAAAGACCATTCTGTACATCGATTATTAACTAAAAAAATAATACATAAATGTCCAGGGTCTGCTTTATGTGACAGTAGCCAAAAGTATGCTTTTTGAATTTTTCATCTGTTCGCGTTTTACAAAAAAACTACTGGATGAATTTTGATGAAACCTTTTTTTTATTTGTTTGATAGATATTAGTCCTCGGCTCGGCAACAAATTAGGCTATGGTGGTCTTGCTTGTAAAAAATTAAAGATTTAAAATAGTCCGGTGACCCATCAGACTGAAATGGTTCTCCACCGTTGAGGTCATTGTAAAATTACTGTCATCGATTTCAAGCAGCTATAAAACATTTTACATTTACAAGAGCATTAGGAGTGTAAAATCATTTTCAATACCACAAGCGAGGTTAAAGAAAAATAAAATATTTTTTAGTTTAAAAGCAGCACCTGGGGAATAACCGGAGCGATGCCGGCAGTGAACCGTGCCGCACGCGATCCGCTCGCTTTCAATTAAACGGCTGCAATGAAATCGATGATGCCTTTTTAATTTTGCTAGGTACCTACTAGCCCGTATGTGCACATATTCTTGTACTTTTTTTCGTCTGACTGTGGCTGTTTTAAATTTTGGTAAGTATATTCAAAACTTGTGTCTTTTTTATACCTTACGATGGAGGATACGGTTAAGTGGGATAGGCTTTAATTACTTCTAGAACTAAATGGTTCAGCGAAAGCGAAAGGCATACCTTTATACCTACATACAATTTCAGCAATACAAAACTATACCTATATCTCCATTTTTGAAAATCTTTAATTATAAGACACGCTTAGTACCTAAATCAAGCACCTTTAAGCAAAGGTCTCTGAGAACCACCGAACTTTAATTTTAAAGAAATAAAATTTAATACAACCTTTCGTGTTTTGAGCACTAAGGCGCTTTACGCCCTAAGTTTTAGAAAACCTATACTTTAATGTTAAACTTTTCCCTCTCTAATTTATAAAATTTATAAGTCCTCTCAGACTGTAGTCACATCATTAGTTTTCAATCCAATATTTCGTATTCTACCGCCTACCAAACAGCCTAACTTCTAGAAAAAAACAAAATAAGCCAGCAATAATGCTGGCCACATAACCGCAGTTACGTCGGTAAATGCCGTTTTAAGAACACATTTACCTTCATTGGCCAGCAATATAGGGTCTGTGGTCTGAACACCGCGCGCCACGCGCATGCGCGAACAGTTGTGAGCGAGCCTTCGCGCCAAGAGGCGAGCGGCCCGCGCGGGACCGCGGGAAGTGCCGAACTTCCCGCCAACGCGACTGGCGCCACAGATGCAACGCGATCCGATTAAAACTTAACAAGTTAAAAAAAACGCGGTTTTGAACAGCTGATTTTCATGATGGCGTTGTTCGAGATGTTCGCCTTTGTAACATTTTGGTAAGTTTTCATAAGTTTAATTGGTTGTTGTGTTTGTAAATAATATTATTAAAGTATTGAATTGGCTTTCACCAAGTTTTCACAATATTGTGGAAATTGTTTTCTTTTTTCAACTTTTAGTGAATTTACATTGTTTTTGATATTGGCCAAAATTTTGTGATGAGCCTTCATATTCATAATTGAGGAGCCATGTTGTATGGGTCACGAAGAGTGGTAGAAGTAGATGGAGTAGTTGTATAAAGTTAGTAAGTAGGTATTTCACTTTGCAGTAAAAACACTGAGTTTAAAAGTTTAAGTTTATTAGTTAAGTTGTTTACAGTTTGGAGTTATGTTTGTAACTAACTAATTTATAACATAAATATTAATTCGTCGGGCGGGTCAATGTAGGTCGCGCAGTCAGCAATACAATATTGTACGTAAACCGTACATGCTCCCGAGGGAAAACGTAAAAGAATGATTACAATAAATCACAAAATAAATAAGGTAAGTATGACAAAGTTAAATATAAAACATGTATACAAAAATAATATTTCAAAACTTAATCAAATGTAAAAACGTGTAAAGAAAAATAAAACTTAATTAATATTAAATGCTTTCTTCGGTCTTTGGAGTTCCTGTGACGAAGAAGCGGCGTTCATCTCCTGCAGTTCTATATCCGGTTGTTGGTTGACAGTGACCTCTTGATGCGCGGGGGCGGAAGCGTTTGCCTTTCTTACACGTTTAGTTCTGCTTCTCTTAATGACATAAAATATGATGCCGACAGCGGCTCCTCCCACGACGACACAGGAGAAAGAGTAATGAAAGACGTCGTGAAGTGACAAATCAACCGATTCTGATGGCAGCGGCTCTTGTTCTTTCATTTTTTGATCAGTTATGCTCTGTTGTATTTCTGCATAATTTTGAGAGTTATTTAATCTATTGAAATCGATGTTGAGATGCGTATTATGCCAAGTTATATTCATCAATTTATTGATCGATGAGTCAACAATAGGAACTTCGTCACTCGGTTTTAGATTGAAATCGCTCCCGAAGTGATTAAAGGAATAAATAGTGGCGTCTTCTTTCTGTATTGCGCACCTCTCTTGTAATGTGATAAGTCCAGTGCCCGTTATCGCAGCTGATGTAACTTGATCGTTGCATATTATTCGTAACAGGTGTTTGTGGCAGCACGTGAACAACCATACGTTGCTCTTATGTAATTTAATCCATTTATCACTGCAAGTTATTTCATTCATGGTGCAGGACAATGACCTTTGCTGATTAAACACTTTTATTTCACATGGTGCATCTTGATTGTGTAGTTTATAAATAGGTTCTTGTAAACTGCATATATAATTTTCTTTGTTATATTTTGTGCATAATTGTATGTCATGTTCTTGCAGATTCAAATAGGAATTCTTCTCGAAGTTTATGGCGATGTAGGATGTAGTAATATTTATCTGATACCAGTGTTCTTCTTTTTCGAATGGTACGGGAATTACTCGATACATGGTGTATTTTTCATCGCTGACTAGTGGTATATGCAGTTCAAACAAAAAGAAATTCTTCGTTATTCGGACTTTCACTTGTAAAAGTTTGTAAAGTTCAGTTATATCTTGCTGAATTTCTGAGATAGGTAACGACAATCCGTTCGGAAGTTTTCCAGAGATAATGTGAATTTGCTGAATCAGTTGCTGTGCCGAAAATAAATGCATATCTAGATGTCCATTATATACGTCGACTAGTGCGTTTAATAGCATTTCTTGAGTTCTGTGTAAGTTTTTTAGAATAAGGCTCGCCGTGAGTGACATCGCGTTGACGTCATTCATGACGAATAGCATGCCGACTCTTGTTTCAATTTGCTGTAGTTCGTATAATAATGTGTGATCACAATAATGTGTGATGAGCCTTATTGCATAATTTGCATCGTTTATCAGAGTTACACGCATTGTTTTTATGACTGTACAGGCAATTCTTGCAGAGTTGCAGTTCAACGACCGCGCTGTGCCGAGCGTTATTTGTCATATTTAAAAACTTATCACACTGCATTAAAACGTGACCATTGTTTTTGCGGCTTATTCCACAAATCCCCTTAGAAGATCCCCTTCGCAGGGGATTTGTAGACTTTTTGTCCAGAAATCCCCTTCGTATTGGTCTAAGGGGATTTCGAGACTAAAAGTCTACAAATCCCCTTAAACAATATTGAAACTTAGTTTTTTTTTAAATTAAATACAGTTTGTTTATATTGCCTCCCAAAGTCCAGACGACAACAAAAGTAAACAGTTCAGGCTGTTAACCTTGTTAACGCACCACAGACATATAGCTGTGTGCGTATGCGACACGACCGGTTCGATACCTGCCTACGGTGCCAGCGGCGCGGGCGCCCCTCCGTGCCACATTCGGTCGGCGGACTCGAGAGGAGTCACACGCAAAAGACTAGTGATACTATTCAATTTCAAATTCAAGTTGTAAACCAGTAAACGTTTCGCAAAAGCATCATCATCGTTTTCTTCTGCATCCCCGACCTCGAACCTTACCAAGTTTTCGAGCCGGATGCGCATTTGGAGCGCCAAACAGCGAGGCAAACCAAGGACGCAGCGGTGAGGTCGCAACGCGGGGACCACGCGGTCATAACGGGCACGCGGCAGGAACGTGACCAGAAGATAGCGGACCAGACCACTACTAAAACCCTGAAAAGGGGGCCAGCAGGACGTATTCGTGAGTTCGTTCCAATCAAAGCGCAGTTTCTTATTTTCCATTCCAGTAATTCCATTTTCAAATTAATTTTATTCTCACTAAAGTTAGTTGTACCTATTTAATTTTCAAACCCTATCGTTAAAATCTCTTTTTTCCCAAACCTATTCTTTCGCAATTAATTTTTTTTTCCAATATGTTAATAACTTCAGAGGTTCTAGATTTAATTTGCATCTTTTGACCAACTGTCCTTTAAAAGCATTTTTTATTAGCGAGAATAATCCAGTGCAGTTTATTTCACATTCCAGTAAGTACCTACTCCGTGCGCTGCGAAAGCGTGGCACGGGCCGGGCGCGCATGACTTTTCGTGCGCGCGCAAGGTCAAACAGGCTGTGCATGCGCACGTGGCGCGAGCGTGCACGCTTCGCATAGCTTCTTTCTGCTTCATTGCACTTCATTACTCATTTTAAGTATCGTTCCGTAAACCTTTCTTCTAATTTCACGATCTCCAATCAATATTTCTTTCTTTTTTTCACTATTAGCTGGTAAATTTGAACTTAAACCTTTTCCAATTTGCTTTCATACATTTACATTCATCTTTCATAATGGCTGAAGAACTTAAATCCCTGATAAGGGTCAGAGGATCTCACAAATCAAAGTTAACTATTTTTAAAGCATACCTTGAGCCACTTTTATCTTGCAAAGAATTATCTAGCTTACAAATTCACGAATTAAATTCACGCCTTGCCAAAATACAAGCTTTATACGATGATTTCGATGTAAACCAAACTCAAATAGAAAATACTAATGCAATTCCAGATGAGGACTTTGCCGAACGCCAGAACTTCGAAAGTAGCTACTTCAGCACCATCGCGTCGGCGCAGGACCTGCTGAGCAGACAGGCAGCGCGCGGCGGCCGTGCTTCTGGGAGCAATGACTTCGAGTCTGTGGCAGGCTCGAATGTGGCAAGTCCTACACCAAACATCAAATTACCCACAATCAATTTACCACTTTTCACTGGCCGTTATCAGGACTGGTTAGAATATCGCGACACATACGTATCACTAATTCACGAAAATACATCCATACCAAACATACACAAATTTCATTACTTACGTGCATCCTTGCGAGACAGTGCAGCCCTAATCATACAATCATTAGATTTTTCTTCAGATAATTATGATATTGCTTGGGATCTTTTATGCAACCGTTATAATAACAACAGAATTTTAATCAACAATCATGTGCAAACTTTATTTAATATTGATCCTATTGCCAAGGAATCCGCAATGGCCTTGCGTAATATTATAGATATAGTTAGTAAAAATTTGCGATCACTAAAATCACTTAACGTACCTACAGAATATTGGGACATTCTCATAGTACACATTGTGTCCAACAAGTTAGACCCTGCTACAATCCGTGATTGGGAGACACAGAGAAATAACATCAAAGAATTGCCCACTCTCAATGATTTCAATAACTTCTTAAAAAATCGAGCCGACTTGTTGGAAACAATGGACGAAAAACACAGGCAACCATTACGCAGGCACAGTGATATCACACACGTTAGACCAAGATCATTTATAGCCAATCCAACTCCAACAAAACAAACACAATTTCCATGCCCTATCTGCAAAATGTCGCATTCAATTTATTATTGTATGAGATTCAAACAATTACCAATTGAGAAGCGCATAGAAAAGGTCAAACAATTAAATTTATGCCTAAATTGCTTACGTAGTGGTCACGATGAAAAACGATGCACATATGGGGCATGCAAATTATGTTCTCGCAGACACAATACAATGTTACATTTAGAAAACAAACAAATTACTCAACCTAAAACACAGTCACAAACAGAGTGCGTAGTACTACCTGCCTTACAAGAACAAAGACCGACCGGATCAAACTTACAACACACAAATCAATTAAACAATCAGAACATTACACTTTCCACTATGCATACAGGGCAGGTATTACTTTCCACTGTTCAAATACACATTCAAGATAAAAATGGACAATTACACAAAATAAGAGCATTGTTAGACAATGGTAGCACAAGCAGTTTCATTGTAGAAGATTTACAAAAACAATTAAAAATTCCATACACACACACTTCAATAGCCGTTCAAGGGTTAAACAATCAAAGTTTAAATATTTCTAAGAGATGTGACGTGAATATCTCGTCACTCTCAGACAGCGGCTACACCGCAAAAGTTAACTGTTTTGTTGTCCCACGGATAACACAGTTGATACCTACAACTACGATCAACACAGATCATTTCAAAATACCGCCACACATCCACCTCGCGGATCCACAATTCAATTCTCCGTCCGAGGTGCAGATGTTGCTCGGCGCTGACCTGTTTTGGCAGGTTTTATCTAATAAACGAATACCATTAGGTAAAAACAAACCAATCCTGGCTGAAACAATGCTTGGTTGGATAGTTTCTGGCTATATCGGAAACTCAACACATACACAAAATACAGTCCATTGCAATTTCATACATGACACTGAGCTCGAAGCAAAGCTAGATCAGTTTTTCAAATTGGAGTCGATAGGCACCACTCAACAAGCCTCATCAATAGGTGAGAGTGAGTGCGAAGCATTTTTTACAAAAACAACTGTCCGTCAGCCAGACGGCAGATTTGTGGTAACCCTGCCACTAAAGGAATCCCCTAGTTGTCTAGGAGATTCTTATAATCAAGCTCTAATAAGATTTCAAGCATTAGAACGCAAATTCAAACGCAATCCTACATTCAAACATAATTACATTTCATTCATGAACGAATACAAGTTGCTAGGTCACATGACTGAAAACACAACTCCACAAAGCACAGAAGTTTCATATTTTTTACCACATCATGGGGTGTTACGAGAAGACAGCCTAACTACTCGTTTAAGAACAGTCTTCGATGCCTCTCTAGTCACAAGTACTGGCAAGTCACTAAATGACATACAACACACAGGTCCTACTATACAAGATGACTTAGTTAGCATATTAATCAGATTTCGCCAGCATAAGTTTGTTGTAACTGCGGACATCGAAAAGATGTATCGTCAAATTTTAATTACCGAAGATCAACGCAGCTTGCAACAAATTTTATGGCGACCTGATCCTACACAAGAAATCAAACAATACAAATTGAACACAATTACATATGGAATGTCAGCATCACCATTTTTAGCATTTCGATGCTTAATTCAACTTGGCCGCGACTGTATAGATAAAAGTGTAGGTGAAACAATTCTACACGATTTTTATGCGGACGATTTGGTCACAGGTCATTCTGTAGAATCAGATTTAATTCAAATATGCAAAGGAGTAATCCAAGAATTAAAAGGAGCTCATTTTCATTTACGCAAATGGCATACAAACATGCCGCACATACTTAATGATATTGTAGGTGAAAGTGATAACAACTTAGTAAATTTGAGTAAAGATGAACACACAAAAACTTTAGGTTTAAAATGGGCTTGCAAGGAGGATGCATTATTATTCTCATCATCACAATCACACGAACAAACATCACAAATTAGCAAACGCTCTATTTTAGCTTCAATTGCACAAGTTTTCGATCCTTTAGGTCTTATTAATCCTTGTTTGCTACAAGCAAAGCTGATATTACAATCACTTTGGGCAAAAAATATAGCATGGGACGCAACATTACCTGCAGATATTCAATCTCAGTGGAAATATTTCATTCAATACCTACCTGAGTTGAACAGTATTAAAATACCTCGTTATGTTATGAGTGACAAAGCAGTCAAGGTTGAGTTACATACATTTTGCGATGCTTCAATTAAGGCATATTCAGCATGCGTATACATACGCTCCGTTTCAAACAATGGTAATGTCGTAGTTCATTTAATATTTGCAAAAAGCAGGGTGGCTCCATTAAAACAAAAACTTACAACACCCAGACTCGAATTATTAGGAGCCCTGTTAGCTACTCAGTTATGTAAGAAGGTCGAGAACTCATTGCGATTGAAGATAGATTCAAAACATTATTGGTGTGATTCAACCATTGTACTTGGTTGGATTAAAACCTGTAGTAAAATTAAACTCAAACAATTTGTATACAATAGAATAACAGAAATTACACAAAACTCTGAACCTTCTTCATGGAACTATGTTCCCACAGGATCCAACCCTGCCGATATAGGATCGCGAGGCTTAAATGCTTGCCAACTTAAAAATTCCACTTTGTGGTGGGGAGGTCCTCATTTCCTTCACCAAGAGGAAATTTCAATACCTACACAACCTCAAAACACACACATCGATGATTTACCAGAAACAAAGTTCCAATGTCACTTATCAGCGATCGAACCTCATGAAAATGATTTCACAAATAAATATTCTAATTACAGGAAATTACAACGAATTACAGCTTATTTAAACAGATTCAAATATAATTGTAAACATTCAAGCAATAAAATCACGGGTCCATTAACGACATCGGAACTTGAACTCGCTACACAAACACTTTGTAAGATCGTGCAGCAGGATATGTTTTGTAAACAATATTCGATTATGAGCAAAGGTCAATCCTTGCCTTCTAAAGATCAATTATTGAGTTTGAACCCCTTCATAGATGACACCAATTTAATGAGAGTTGGGGGGCGATTATCTAATTCCAATTATGATTCAAATACAAAACATCCAATATTATTGCACGCCTCTCACAATGTTACAAAATTACTCGTACAACACTATCACATAAAATTATTACATGCAGGTCTACAGCTGTTACTAGCGAATCTGAGACATAAATTTTGGATAATTAACGGACGTAATCTTACACGAAAAATAACACGAAATTGCTTACAATGTTGTAGATTCGCAGGTAAGACTTATCATCCAATAATGGGCAATCTACCTGCAGAGAGGCTGCATTCCGATTATCCATTCAGCAATACAGCTGTGGACTACGCGGGACCAGTTCTGATAGCCGACAGGAAGGGCCGCGGATGTAAACTTTTAAAATCATATCTATGTATATTTGTTTGTTTGGCAGTTCGTGCAGTACACATCGAGCTTGTCACTGACTTAACAACACAAGGTTTTCTGTCAGCGCTGAACAGATTCATTGCTCGCAGAGGCAAGCCCGCTAAAATATTCTCAGATAATGGCACGAACTTCGTTGGCGCATTTAACGAGATTTCTAATTTCATAAAGAACAATTGCAATAACATAATTTCATATACCGCGGAAAAGGGAATAACTTTCAAATTTAGCCCAGCATATAGTCCCCATTTCAATGGCTTAGCCGAGGGGTCAGTAAAATCAATTAAGCATCATTTACGAAGAGTCTTATTAATGACTCATCTCACTTATGAGGAATTAAATTCAGTTCTAGTCGAAATTGAAGCAATATTAAACTCTAGACCTCTCACTCCACTTTCAAATGATCCCTCCGATCTAATCCCACTATCCCCTGCGCATTTTTTGATTGGTCGTACATTAACGATGTCGCCTGCTCCCCAGGTACATGATGGTCACATCAACAGTCTGACGAGATATGCCAGAACTCAACTACTGAAAACTCACTTCTGGAACCGTTATTATATGGAGTACGTTTCAGAATTGCAGAAGCGATGCAAATGGCGCAAGGATGGGGGACAACCACGAATAGGCGAGATGGTTCTCATCAAAGAAGATCGCCTACCACCGAACAGATGGCTGCTGGGTCGAGTGACAGCTGTCTTCCCCGGCGGCGATGGTGTCAATCGGGTGGCGGACGTCCAGACTTCATCAGGAACCATGAGAAGAGCCTTCAATCGGCTCTGCCCACTTCCAATATTGGAACCGAATGTTCCAAGGGCGGGAACTTGTTAACGCACCACAGACATATAGCTGTGTGCGTATGCGACACGACCGGTTCGATACCTGCCTACGGTGCCAGCGGCGCGGGCGCCCCTCCGTGCCACATTCGGTCGGCGGACTCGAGAGGAGTCACACGCAAAAGACTAGTGATACTATTCAATTTCAAATTCAAGTTGTAAACCAGTAAACGTTTCGCAAAAGCATCATCATCGTTTTCTTCTGCATCCCCGACCTCGAACCTTACCACAGGCGTTATATGTTAGTGCAATGGCTAAAAACCGATTTTATTAATGTATGGTGCGCATTCCTTCAAGAACACCGTACTAATAATTTGGCTGAAGCCTGGCATGGAAAAATCAAGAAAAGAATAGGGAAGAAGAATCCCAGCCTAATACGACTTCTTACTGCGTTATCGGAAGATGCATCATTTTACAATATACGTGCGATGCAATTTCACGATTTTCAGGATGGCATATCAGAGCGATCACAACAGAGCATTGACCGTGATAATTTTATACAGGAAGTGCAAATGGAATTCATTAACGGAGAAATTACGATTGGGCATTGTTTGGAAAAACTTCGTTGAACTTCGTTGGAGGCCGCGGTCTAAAACTCTGACACCAGGATTGGTCACTAACCTATAAGAAGAAATAGTACCTATAGTAAGCAAATAGTTTGCAACTCAAGTTTAGTTAAAAATATTTATCATTATTGTAACAATAAATCTGTGAAGAATTAAAGTAAAAATAATTTAAATTATTCTTAGACTTAGTTCATTATTGTAATATACATTTTGTGATGCCATTAATAGCCTATCTATAGTATTTTCAAAGTAATTAATATAGCTAGGTTTATATTTTCATTGTGCAAAAAGTGATTCATACGAAAATGTGATTATCTGTGATGTTTTAATTATTGTAAGTATTAAGAAAGTATAATATTATTGTACAAACAATCTGTGATTCATGCGGAAATGTGATTATCTGTGATGTTTTAATTATTGTAAGTATTATGAAGGTATATTATTATTGTACAAACAATCTGTGATTAATGTGAAAATATGATTATCTGTGATGTTTTAATTATTGCAAGTATTGAGGAGCTAGGTATATCATTATTGTACAAACATTCTGTGATTAATGTGAAAATATGATTATCTGTGTCATGCTTTAATTATTGCAAGTAGGAATATTATTATAAGAAATTTAAGTTATATGAAACTTCTTAATAATGATGAAAATTATTGAAGGTGTTTATTCTGTTTTGATTTATTACTCGTACATTATGTTCCAAAATAATAAAGAATGTGATTATGAAACAAACTGTATTTAATTTAAAAAAAAAACAAATTTTCAATATTGTTTAAGGGGATTTGTAGACTTTTAGTCTCGAAATCCCCTTAGACCAATACGAAGGGGATTTCTGGACAAAAAGTCTACAAATCCCCTGCGAAGGGGATCTTCTAAGGGGATTTGTGGAATAAGCCGTTTTTGCATAGCGGGCATTTCTGCAGTGAAAAGGTGAAATTATATGATTTGTGAGCCTTTTCAGATTTATTAAAAATATTCGGCTTCTTATGATTTTCATATTTACGAAATTGTGGTACATGGCTGGATGCTGCTGGCTGTCTAGGAGTTTGTCCCGTTTGCAGTGTCTCGAGTGCAATAAACTTGGATTCTAAAAAGTTTAATAGCTCTTCTAAGTTAGGTAACTCTCTTGGCGCTTGTAGACCTTTCACAAACTCGGCGTAGATCTCAGTATCAAGTTTCTTAGATATTAGGTGCGCAAAAATCGCATGTGAAGCCTTTATGTCTAATTCCAGGCTATTGAGACCGTTCAAACACTCTACTGTCGTGTCATGTAGCTTCTTAATGGAGTAGCCATTGTTATGCTGTATCGTTGGCTGGTTGAGTAGTGTGTTCATATAGGACGTGAATAAGAGTCGATCGTTGTCATATCGATGAGTTAAGATGTCCCAGCACGCGTCATAGTTCTCTGCGCTGACGGCCAGATGCTGCACCAGTTTCTCAGCTTCTCCTTTCAGTTTGGATTTCAGATGCTGCATCTTTTGAGTCTTCGCTATCAACGGATTGGAATGAATACTTTCGACGAACAGATCTTTAAAAGATGACCACTGAGTGTAGTTTCCATAGAAGTCCGGAATTTCAATTCTTGGCGTTGATTTTTCATAATGAATGTTATTCCAAATTTTTTGATTTAGTTGTTTTTTGACTTTGTCGTATGAGTTTTCTAGTTCAGTGTACTCGTTTTCATAAAAGTAATCATCTTCAGATGACAAATAATCGAGCTCAAAGTGTGTTTTTTCAATAGTTTGCCATTTTGATTTTATATCGGACAAGGCATCTTCTAGCTCCCATTTTTCAGTAATTTGGGCAGTCTCGTATTTACCTAACGCACGCCGAAGCATCTTGAAGTTACACTGCTGATGACGCAATAGTTCATTACGTTTGTTTTTCACAGCTGGATCAGAAGTCTCCTTAAGTTCAGGAACGCCACGGGAAGTACTTGGAGTATGTTTAGATGACGTAATAATTTCATTTTGTAAATTCAATATCTCATTTTCAGTTTCTTCGCAAAGAGCTTTGGTACGTTCGTAAATATTATCAGTAAAATATTCTATCTTCTTGTCTTCTAGTTTTAAAAGAATGTCATGATTTATTTGGAATTCTTGCCACTGTGATTTCAACTCACCGAGACGTTTTTCCAAGTATTCTAAAGTTTTTCTTGAAGCACTATCTTTTTTGAAGTTGGTGCAGATTTGCTTTATTTTCAGGAAGCTGTTTTCCTGACGATGGATGAGTTCTTGAGTTTCAGTAAACATAGTTGGATTTTTCAAGTTCAGAAAGCTTTTCCAATAGGTGATGAAGGTTCTTTACGGCCACAAATCGTGTGGGCGTAAATAGATAGGTACTTATAATCGATCCTTTCGCACGATATATATGCGCCTTCTCAATTTATCTGGTGAGACCCGCTTCTGGGAGGCCAGACAAACCGATTCGCTACCGCACAAAATTCACAAAATATAAGCACCTGATTAATCTCGAAGGACCACGAAGAGATGTATGGGTCACGAAGAGTGGTAGAAGTAGATGGAGTAGTTGTATAAAGTTAGTAAGTATTTCACTTTGCAGTAAAAACACTGAGTTTAAAAGTTTAAGTTTATTAGTTAAGTTGTTTACAGTTTGGAGTTATGTTTGTAACTAACTAATTTATAACATAAATATTAATTCGTCGGGCGGGTCAATGTAGGTCGCGCAGTCAGCAATACAATATTGTACGTAAACCGTACACATGTTGCTAAAGAAAACATGATTTATTGGTTTTGTTGTATCTAATGAAGTATCATAAACTGAAATATTTTCAGTAAATAGTTGAAAATGTAAAGTACAAGATTATAACATCAAGTAGTGAGCCAACTTTATTGTACTATTTATACACTACACTACATATAGCTATAAAAGACTGAAATATTTCTTAAGAGACACAAGCGTCATCGATGTAACGTCGATACGAAAACCGGCTTTTCTTAGATTAATAATTACTTCTTAAAAAATGTGTGTTTACCCTTAGCTAGGTTTATTATTATCCATTTTTGGTTTGGTAGCGCAGCGGTTGCGCAACAATCGGAAAATGCTAAGCATCTTCCTGGGCCCCGTCGGTAAACGGATAGGGCCCCAAACATTTTATGCATTATTTTTGCAAAATCATCATCCAAGTACTCCGAGTCAGGCCCAAATTATTGTTTTTCTTATTCTTAGCGATCAGATCTTTGTTTTATGTCAATTATAGATTTATTAATTAACTGAAGCAGTATTAAAAACAACGACCAAGAATAGAGCAACACGTCACACTTTTGACATATTTTTTTTACAAGACGAGCTTTTCATCATTCGTCGGGTGTGAAGGGAAAGCGGAGAGATTATTGGTAGCGGTATGAATAAGTCCCAAACCCAACGCATGTCTGGAATTATCGCTAGACTGTTGCGCTTCTTGTAGTTCTAAAAAGTAGCAAGATCTAATTTATGCTTGTACCAAAATGTTATAGGCGTGAGGAGTGTGATAGACAGAGTGATTTTTGCATTTGATAATATTAGTAGCATGGACAGTGTACTAATTATATATATTATGGTTACGCGGTCAGAAAACAACGATGAACCCTATAATTTAATGTAAATTAGAAGCAGCGACGTCCTCGAATAGACATTTAAAAACAGATCAGGAACAAAGAATCTCTCCCGCGGGACTAGACGCCA
Source organism: Mecyna flavalis (assembly GCA_949319885.1). Classification (NCBI taxonomy): domain Eukaryota; kingdom Metazoa; phylum Arthropoda; class Insecta; order Lepidoptera; family Crambidae; genus Mecyna; species Mecyna flavalis. The sequence continues at coordinate 12,473,734 of OX439431.1, read as the reverse complement.
CGGCCCGGACGGTACGGTATCATTAAACAAATACGCCAAAGAGTTGGTAATGAGAAAGATTTGCTAATAAAAAAATACTTCGGGTTGTTAATATAACTCAAAAGTTTGTGTACAGTCAAAAGCACGTCAGACGTAACACTTTGGACTTTGTACCGCTCTATGTCGGGGGTATAAGTGCTATTATCGAACTGCAAGTGTTTACCGTGATGTGCCGTTGATCGTACATCCCAAACAGCCAGTGACAGAATTTAGAATGGACATTTGTACCTACTGTTCATTCTATGTTGCCAACGGTCCAGTTTTATGGAGGTTTAAGTCAAATTAATTATAAAATAATACCTACTATAATATTATTATAAATATGTCGCAATACTCGCGACGACAGCGCCACCAAGCGGCGATTATAGGCAACGCGTATAGCAGCGGGACGCTAGCGCCCCACCCAGTGGCGTTGACAGAGTCTACGACGTGGCGGGGCGCGGCGCAACGCTCACTTCGCTCCGGACCGCCAAGCAGTGAACACGTCTAGAAACTGTCGCGTACCGTTACTATGCTTTTGCTTATTTGAAGTTGTTATTTGCTTACTGTGAAGAGTGTGTAGTGTGTGAGTGAAGTTATTCTCAGTTTAAAATAAAAATCAGTGATCAACGTTAGTGTTTATGAATTGAACCAACATTTCCCACTAGAACGCCCACATTGCTTCCTAAATATGGCCGATAATAACGGCGAAGAAATACCCACCCGCCGACAAATATATTATAAAACGAGCATAGACAAAATCGAAAACTGAAAAGTAATTAGAATCAAGAAAATAGTGTAGGCATCTTCAATCTAGGAAGCCCATACAAAATATATTTCTCTCTCTCTCTCTCTCTCTGTGTGTAGTTTGGTCCTCAGGCCTCTTTTCCTAAAAGGCTAATAGGCCTTACTTAGCCATTATAAACTATTTACACAATACACAATAATATTCCGCCAGTATTCTCCTCTATCTGATTAATTTGTCTATGTGTATTTTGTGTAAGCCAATAATATTTTTTTTGTTTTTTTTATTAAAATTCCCACTCTCTGTCTCGATAAGATAATTTTTCTTCAAAATAAATATCTACGCGTTCTTGAGTATGGTGTTGTTTAATCCTCTGATTCGAATATCTTTGAACACTCATGGATGTAAACCAAGTGAGTTTATCGACATGATAACAAGTGGGAAAATCGCGTATTTAATCCCCGCACAGTGTGAAACATTTATTGCAGTGTGCATATCTTATTTTTATTCATTGGATTGTTCCAATCTATACTATATAATATTATAAAGAGGAAAGATTTGACTGTTTGTTTGTTTGTATTGAACAGGCTCCGAAACTACTGAATCGATTTAACTAATTCTTTCACTATTGGAAAGCTACACTATTCCCGGGTGACATATGGTACTTTTGATCCCGGTAATGTGGGGGAAGGGGGGGGGGCATATTTGAAAAAATTAATAACGCACGGGTGAAACCGCGTGCGAAAGGGTAGTAAAGTATAATGGACGTTTACTTAGGATAGATAGGGCGCTGTTATTATGTTATATTATTTGTGTTTAAAACATTTAAATACAGTTAGACTAACACTTATTAAAAATATACTATTTAAATCTTTGACTTATTTGTTAGATGCTCGACAAATTGCCTCTTCCAGATTTTAATTGTTCGATTGGAAGAAAATAAATTACTCGTTTTAATAAATGCAAACGACTTTGCCTGCCTTCTTAGAACCCTCGTCAGACGTCTTCTCGCCGCTACTCCAACCTACTCTCCTTGCCGGACATATTAAAAGCTAAAGACAATGCTCTTGCGCAAATCAAGGACAGAAAAAAAATATAAACGTTTTAGAATTTGAAAGTAATTTTCCGAGAAAATGGTTTTCAAATTCTATAAACATCCTTGGACATTCACACATTACCGTGTACGAGTAACACCAAACTTATTTTAGATTTTAATCTGCTAGCCAGAAAACGGATAGACGTAACTTTTTATGTAAATACACACATATTACACTCAGATACATATACACCCAGATCGATACAAACATTGTCATGTTTTTCTCTTCTTTCTACGAGCTATTTGTCCCGATCTATTAAGGGTAAGTTTGCACTATGATCCAGGATTTGCAAAGTCCAATCATTAGATTGTCATAAAAGTTGCAAAATAAGCGCTCCGTGTCTACTTACCTGTTATCGCATTACGACTATAGAACACAAAATGGATTTGGTATTTCCTAGGAAAATTCAATAAAATGAAACAGTTGGCTATCCCTAGATCCAGTTATCCGCCCGGATGCCCGTGCCTGGAGCGAAGTTCCTACATCAACGATATTTCAACATAGATAATATCGGGAACGGCGGGCGCATCTTATTTTGAAAATATAGCTATTAGCGGGCATACATAGTTATTTTGACGTAGTTATTTTCGCCAGTACATTTATGTACTCGTATGTCGTATACATTTTACCAAAAGAGTGGAAGTTTCAGCGATTATAAAAAAGGTTGTGAGGCTATCTTATAAGCGCCTGCTTTATATTAAGAGGTAATTCTTATTGTGTAAATAATTTACATTTAATATATTTTACATTCACAACTACTTATGTGCTCACTGTAAAAACACTTAACTTTATCAAAGGCGGAATCAAAAAGGCGTACAATTTCTGCCTTATAAACGTCGCATTGACTTAAAATTGTGGCATAAAATAATTTAATTCTTTGTCTCAAAATAAATGATATTGTTCCTGGTCTTAAAAGTGTTCAAAAGAAGTAAAATATAAATGTCACAGTTAAGTACCAACGATGAGAAAATTATTGTACTTTCATGAATGAAGGAATTAAAAGGTTGAGGAAATAAAAAGAATATGACTATTTCACATTCTGATTACGAAGTTTATTTCTGTGAAAAGCGGAAAGCAGTATTTTATGACAACCGACTTTAGTAGGTTCCTGTGGGGTATAAAAGCGGTGCGATGTCATATTATGACGTAAAACATCTGGTATATTTGATTTTTAATTAAACGCTATGACCACCTTGCTTCTCTTAGAAATATTAACGTTGAAAACATCACACTTGAAATTGTCGTCATAATTTGAGCAATGTACCTATATTGGTGCAGTGTCCATAAGATTCAGAAATTATGAAAAAAAGCTTAGTCGTTCATCGCAGTTCAAACACAAATTATCAAATTCTGAAAACGCCTACACGGAAGGGTAGGTTGATGACTATGACTATCGCGGTAAACGCTGTTCCACGAAAGCGGACTCCAAAGCTTCATTAGAACTCATAACATAGAACATAGAATGTAATATCTCAATCTTACTTCAGAATCAGGTCAATCTGATCGAATCTAACTTAGCCGTTTCCTGCAAACCGGATCTCCTGACAGTAGTGTGTGGAAATGTCGCCACGTACGGCATTAAACTAAGCCGTACTCCGTTGATAGTTTCGAAAATAGCAATTAAAAGTTGGTCGCGTTTCAGTTAACATGCACGGTTAGTGGGCCGGAGGCACCTGGTGGAAATAACTCCGCAAATACTCCGGATTCCCCTTAACCACTTTGTATCAAGTTGATGTAAGTGTTTTGCATTCTTTGACGAGGTTTCGTTAGGTGGTTTGGAACGTGTTTCAATACGATTAGGCAGCAGATTGGGAAACGTTTACGTCACTGTACAGATTCAACTTGTATCGGTGTAATTGATAAACTTTTTTGACCGCCTTGTCTCGTCGGTTGATGACTTTCCTATTGGTAGGAATATTTTTTATTATGTTGTCTGGGACATAATCCCTTTTTTACTACGAATTAATGTCTTCAGTTATCCCTACGGCTTCTATCAAGTAAATAAATACTTTAAAAAATACAAAGATATGTTAAACCCTTAACGCACTCTCACAAAATGATCTGTTTCTGTGGTCTCAGATCCGTGCGATCGCTTCTTTATAGATTCTGAAGTCTCCACAAGGATTTGTGTAGTGCAAAATAGGATCAAATATCTCGAGAGACGAGCGGTAAGTCCGCGTCAAGATGAAACGCTGCGTGTGTGAATATAAAAGAAGGGGTGCATCTTTATTGAAAACAGGAAACTATAAAGGATTCCCCAAATAGCTGTTTACTTAATGTTAGATATTGTAGCCAGTGTAGTGGTTTATGTTCTAGTTCCAATTTTTAATTTTATGAGCGAGAGAACTACACATGAATATCGCATCAGACTTACATAAATGGTAAAAAAAAATCTATATAATTTAAAACTTTTGTCCATCATACTTTATGGTTCAAAATTAACTGAAGGAAGTATAGGTTTCCTTTTCGGAAATCAGGTGGTTTAGAATTAGGCGGTGTAAAACACCCCCGACTAACTTGGGAAGAAGGCTTCTTAAGGTCGTCTTCGGTCATGTTAGACTGCCTTTTTACAGTGCTATGAGTGGTATTAGGGATTACACCTATGCTAGCTCGCGCACTTGTGCATAACAAATCATGCGTAGTTGATCTTACAATTGGCCGCCGTAGCCGAAACTAGGCTAGGAGGAAACTATTATATTATAAATATTAAATAAGACCACCAAAAAGGCCGCAGCCTTTCTTGGCCAAGCCAATGCTACTTGAAGCGTCCAATGATATTTAAAATGCAAAAAACAAATTATGATATTATTCGTGTTCTTTTGATCTGTCTGTTAAAGTTTATCTCAAATCTGCAGAAACAACTGAATACCACATTCTGTGCATTTAAGTGATAGTAGATTTCAGAGGGCGGCCTTATCATAATTTGATTCACTCTGAAAACGACTTGTATGCCCCAGAAACGGTATTCTTTTGTTGAATTGATAAAACGAACTTGTGCAAATCAATTTTACTTCGTATAGCGAATCAAGCTCGGATGAATTTTCTTCTTCTCGTTAATAAGTTTTTCGATGCGGAAAGCTCTGGATACGGAAACGAATAAAATTTAACTTTTTTACTGGAGGGTTTTTAACTTTATTTCAATAAATTCCAACAAGCGGATCATTCATTTTTGGCAATGTATCGAGCTTTTCATTTTTTTTATTGAAACAAGAAGATTAAGATTTAACCATAATAGTAAAATCGTAAAAGAATTAGTTTCATAAAAGCACATGACCCAACACTACCAAAAAACACTCCATAAAAAGGATTGTCGGGTATTTTCTATGGTTCTTTTTTATGGTTGTCACTATATATTTATGCAGTCAATCCTAGACAAAAAAAAATATATATATTTAAATTAATACAAATTCCTCGAGGACCTGTGACTCCCGCGGTCTGGCGCATGTCAATAAGCCAAAGTGATCGATTATAATCGGATGAAGCGCCCTCGAGGAAGCGCCTTTGAATAAAAAAAGCTATTTTTGAATAAAAAGGTCTCAAATGACAAAAACAACTCTCCGTTAACTGATAAACCTCCAGAGTATTCGTTATTTATGCCATTTCAATGAGACGTGCCTCGTTGTTTGCTTTTTTATTTTTACTTTAATTTTTGTGCAGCTTTTTTTTCAACCAATAAAAATATTCCGCGGAATGTGTATAAAATTTGGGGTACATAAATAGTTTCCCACTGGCCTCAAACGCCAGCCGTCGTTTGAACCTTAAAATATCAATACCCATGAATACTTGACGTGCCTTTCCTATAGTCCTTTAACTCCAGCTATTTCCTTTTATCCCATTTCTTAGAATTCCAATTATTCATTATGAGTTAGGTCCCTGAGATCCTCTTTCACAGAGCTATTAACTCTATGAACTAAATATCACTAGCCAAGCAAATAAATTGAATTAAGTACATGGATTTTAGAGGAATAAAATATCCTCGTTGTTTTTATGATGACGCAGATACATTCTATTTTTAAATATAGTTTGTTGATTGTTTTTTTGTGATATTTTTCACTCTGTATCGTGGTCCGTGCAGTCAATATGTAGTTTAATATTTATTGTTATGGGAAAGATATATTATATTTTATTATCAATCTTTTAAGACAATGGTGAAACTGGTTCTATAATACTATAGGACCAGTTTCATTTAACAATTGAGACCTCTATTAGAATGCAATTGATTGATGCATTTTTAACTATTATCATTATCAGCCTTTTGCAGTCCTCTACTGGACATAGGTTGCGCACATAATCGCCACGCTTGGCAAGTGGGTTTGCGATCGCAAGACGGAGCTGTAGCCCGTCACCCCATTTGAATTTAAACTTTTCAATTGTGTTAAAAATTATGTCCTGACAGGTATGTGCTTTAACGTTACATTAATAATAATAATAATAATAAATCTTTATTAAAAACTTAGCTCACAATATTTGATCTTAAAATCTATATTATACTATTAGCTCAGGGAAATATAATGTGCCTGAACTAGGATTTTCCTGTGTTTCAGGCAGAAGAGGGTCTAACATATTATTATGTACCTAGTTAAAATTATTATATCTATCAACGTCAATGACGTTCAATATAAAACTAGACACCCAATCTCTAAGAAAAAATCCTCAAAAAGCGTCCGAGTGGCTTTGACACTGATGACATTAACACATTCGTTCAAATTAACACCTTATCTCGTGGCATTTAGTGTTTAATGTCAATTGTATACAACTAAACGAAAACTCTGCCCAATAGTCGGGTGGGCAGACTTTTGCTTCGGACAATATTTGAGCGTGATTGTGAGTCTAGTTTTTTAATTGAACGTCATTGATCAACGTACAAAAACGTGAAACTTATTCTTATCTATCAATTAATTACAAAATTAAAACTATACATAGGTAAATAAAATAAACATCTAAGATCATTAAATTTATTTGGCAACAATTAATAATGCCTCTGTATCTTCGTAAGACATGTTTTGAAGAGCTTCTTGGACAACTTTTTTAGTATTCTTTTGGCTAAGCGGGTAGATTTCTAAGATTGCATTTAGTCTATTATAAAGAAGAGGTCCAAGAAACATGAAAAATCTAGAAGAGAATGCATGTTTTGTTCGTGTATTTTGTGAGCAAACTATATCTTTACGCCGTTTGTTAGTTACATCTGTGCTGTAGGGTAGAGCGGCGTGCTGTTTAAGGACAGTACTCAGTATAAACAATTGTCTAACAGTCAGAACCTTACAGGATTTGTAGAGAAGGTCAGTAGGATACAGGAAAGGTCGGGAAGTAGCAACCTTCAGTACCGCACGTTGGGCTCTCTCAATAGTTAGTATTGATGTTTTCGCAGTGCCACCCCATGACGTTATACAGTAAGTTAATATTGATTGACATAAGGTTAAATAAACTTGTCTGATTATTTTTGAATCTGCAACATTTCGAAGTTTTTTAAAAATAAATATCAACTTTCGGATTCGTCCACTTAATGCATCTAGATGGTGTTTGAACGAAAGAGTGTTATCAATTATGATACCCAAATATTTAATTTTGTTAGTAATAGCTATTTCTGGACATAGACACTGGTTATTTGCCGAGGGGTAACAACTGTGGGCGTAGAGTTTAGTGTTAGTTATTTTTGATTTGCGCATAGAGAAACAAATATACATGGTTTTGTCCGCGTTCAGAGTTAGTAAATGTTTTTGGAGCCATCTATTCACTACATCGAATCCTTTTTGTGCATATTCGTAAACCTCCCTCTCGGAGTCAGCAGAGAACAGCAGAGCAGTGTCATCAGCGTAAGATATGATCCTACCACCGTCCAGTTTAAGGTTACAGAGGTCATTAATGTACACCAAAAACAGGGTAGGCCCTAAAATACTTCCTTGGGGTAGTCCAAAGGAGGTATTTTTCAGTTCGCAGCTAACGACACTACCTATTTTTACGCATTGGGTACGGTCTTGTAGATAGTTTGTTAGTAATTTAAGCTGTATGCCTCTAATACCTACGGATTCCAGCTTTTGCAATAGAATAGGTATATAAACCGTGTCAAAAGCTTTGGCAAGATCCAGGAATATTCCCAAAGTCCGTTTGCCTTTATCCAGTTCCTGTACTAAGTAGTCCGTAAGTTGATGTACAGCGTCAGCTGTAGATAACTTAGTTCTAAAACCAAACTGAGCGGAAGAGAATATAGATTGTTTTTCTAAAAATGTTACTAGTCTTTCATTTATAATTTTTTCTAATATTTTAGAAATAGCTGGCAGTAGCGAAATCGGTCTATAGTTCGTAATGTGATCTTTGGAACCAGATTTATGTACAGGGATGACGACGGCTTTTTTGAGACATTTAGGGAAAATTCCTTCAGCTAAGCATTTTCGAAAAATAAAGGTTAGCGGTGGGGTCAAGATATGTTTGAATTGTTTTAGAATTTTGTTAGATATGTGGTCCCAACCAACCGCAGAGCTGTCCTTTAGGCCCATAATGATTCTTGTAACCTCGGGTTCATCAGTATCTATCAGGGCAAATGATTTATAAGAATCGCGAGATTCAATCTTTGGGAGTGACGTTAACAATGATTGATTCTGGACTTTATTTGCCAGATTTTTCCCTACGTTTACGAAAAAATCATTTGCACTGTTAGCAGATGTGAGCTGGGAAGACTGTCCTTGAAGTAACATTATAACATTATAGGTAGTATAGAGGATAACTTAATATTTTTTCCAAACTGCCAGCCTGAACTTTCTGTTTTAAATATTTTATCAGCCAAGTTAATTGTTAGCACTTTAGCTTCAACATCTATTTCAGCAATCAGCTTTTCGCGTAAGTAGTTACCTCATTTGTGTTTTCGTCGTGGTTTTGCACAACTTCCAGTTGGCAATATTGTTTGCGCTTGATCGCTTGAACTCTTTGAACGGGTTTCTCAAATCTTTGTTCTGTTGACTTTCTTAAACTTCAACAAGAAGCCAGAACGCTTATTGCAAAGATGTTTGCTTCTTGAATATGTGGCACGATTCAAACGGTGGCCATATTATTTATATTTTCTCCTCGCCGTTTATTTTTTTTTTATTTCATTTGTTTGCTCACAATACTTGCAATAATCTTATAGTAAGTAAGCAGAAAACATCGCTTTTTAATATTCATAATAGCAGCTAGATTCTTGTTCATTGAATAAAAAAAACTTCGACGTCTTTAAAATTGTATACCCAAAATACAAAAACAAGATTAAAACCAAAGAAATGTAACAAAAAAGGTTATAAAAAGATTTTCGTAACATAATTACGCATCTCACAAGCGTCCCTCGAGCCGCGCGGTGAACCCGCTGCCCGGCTCTGGATCGGTTAATTAAATGAATTACGCGTACATGACTCGAAAACGAGATTTAATGTCATAAAATCTTTTGTACTACAACATTTTCCGAATGCTTTATCCCAATCTAGGGTAGGCCCAATCTGGTCCATAGCCACAAGGCTCTCACCGGCACGTCCCAATCGGGTGTGAAAGGCAAACCGGGGGAGTTTAGTGGGTAGTGGTCGCTTCAGTCTCGAGTCCCACACACGGCCGCGGGTCTAGCCTGCGGTTATGGTGCATAAACGCATTCTCCTGCGAGAAAAAAAAGGGCAGGCTTGCAAATCCAGTTATTACAATAGTAACGTCCATATGACCTTAACAGGAAAACCAGGCTAACTAACTGGACCATGTTTACCAGGAAACCAAGGTGTTCTTTCTCCAAGAATTTGTTTTGAGTTATTCTGGGTGCGCTTGCGCCATGATCTAGCCAGGCAGGCCAGATCATTGCCAAATATATTATTATTGGTATATAAACAGAGAGAAAGGCGTGGAATCCACAAAAGTCCACATAATCTAAGCCGGGCTGGACGCTAATCAGTATATTATAGAAGATAATGGTCATATTCACAAACATAAATTAGTAACTGTGACAGTCATTGACCCGAACAAATGTTCCTGAATACTGGCCTAAGAACTATAGAATAGGCAGGGTAAACTTCCCGTGACAACAGGACACGGCTAAGGGTTTCGGCGCCAATAAACTTGCTTATCACATCCATCGCTCATCGCCTGGCGCGGGCAGGCAGCTTCCTGCCTCCGCGCCACAATACACATGATAGATTGGAAAATAACATTATCTGTGCCCTCTACATACTCCTGCCTACCTATTCGTGTACCCACCGAAACAACAATATTTTTCGATCGGACATTTTTTGGTTTCGTTATTCATAAAATAGGGGATCTGGCGAGGCGAACGTATAAACGGAATGGGATCCATATAAATCCGTGGATCACTTTATTGATGACCCAATTACCTTAAACCTTAGGAACTTCTCAGCGCGGCTTCCATTTCCTCTTACTTGGATGTGCGCATGAGGCTTACCGAGTAGGTACAGATCTGTTATCAACCGAGTCTGGTCTAAATCGAACTTTATATTAACACATGCTCTTTTTGGAAGAATCCGTAAATGTGAGCAATAATAATGTATTGTTTACAACTCATTCTAGAGATTTTACCCTCGGTGTAAAGAACTGAAATCTAAGTTTATTATTTAGATTTTAGATAGTCTGACAGAGCTACTAATTATCTCATATACATAAAATATTAAATCGAACCTAAAAAAAATAGTATCAAGAAATTATGTTTTGAGCCACATTATAAATAAATATTGGATAACATCACATACATTGATCTGACCCCAAAGTAAGTAGCATAGTATGACGTATCTATAGTTACAAACTAATTACACTTTGACAGAGCTACTAATTAAGATATTTCTTGTTATACATATTTCTCGGGGTATGGTTTTAGTACAAAATCTTCTAAGTCTAATGTTACGCATGTAAGATGGAATTCATCTACCCAGAAGATTTCTATTCAAATAAGATGGAAATATTAGCTTAGTAAAGAGATTTGGAAATTACTCTAATTTCTGACGCCGGCAAGACTTCCAAAGTTAGTCTGTGTTGATTAAAAATGATGAAGCAAATCAAAAGTTTCCGGCATTTATTAAAAACATAATATTTCTAGGTCCCGAATATTTTTAGTTCGGACTCACTTGTCAGCTCTGAGAAAATTAACTAAACCCAGCCAGCGAAGCAATTTTCATAAAAATACAAACTTTTAAACTTCATAACGAGTATTTATTTAAACTTCTTGTTTGTTCGGAATAAATTTGAACTACCAGAACAAAATTAATTACAATCATTCAGGCTGTTATAAACATGAGTTTTATCGTTCCCGATGAGCCGTTACATCGTAGTCGAGCCATTCATCAATCTGAAGGGCGAACTTGGGAGGTGTTTTAGAGGGATTATTGTGACATTTTATTGGGTTTCCATTCACAGTGAGCACGTAACTCATATGGGTTGTGGAATTTGTAAGGCGGCGATTTGTATATAGAAGCGTTTTGGTGCATTGCATACGAATGCGATAAAGTGCCCTTCGGCGCTATCTTCAGGCTTTAACAGAAAATATCGGTCCCTACGTGCTTATTAGTGTTGCCCAAATTCAGTCTTGGTCTTGCAGTCTTGGTCTTGTTCTTGCGTTTTTGCAAGACCAAGACCAAGAACAAGACCGCGTATTTTTAGCAAGACCAAGACCAAGACTGACCGTGCAAGACTTAAGCAAGAACAAGACATAGCCTGCAAGACTCTTGCGTCTTGCAGCTAGGACTTAGCGCTATTTCACTGAGTAGTTAGGTGTAACAGTTCGGTGTATAGGTAGGTACGCTTAGGAATTCTATGAGACGCAAAAAACTGTATCAAAGAATATGAAAAACTGGACCTATGCGCATTACGACTAATACCATAAACATAGCGAATAAAAAAATATCTATTAAAATCAAACTGAGTGCATGCATAGTTATGTTTTAACCATCGGCACTTTGATAATGCGGCATCAAAGGTTTTGTACTTACTTCTCAAAGAAATTTGCCGCTTTTCGGAAGTACATGGTTATGATACACGCGCACGTGTTTATTAAGAAACAGTTACTTCCATGGAAAACGACATATAGGTCAGTTGATTTTTCGAATTTCTTATCAAATCTTCAGTTATTTATTAATCTGCTTGATCTTTACTATGGCTATGTTAATTCAAGCTCACAATGTTCCAGTTCTAATACGTTTTTCTAAGATTTAAAGTAAACTTTAATAAATAGTAATAGACTAATAGGTAATTGCAAGACTTGCAAGACTCTTGCTGCAAGACCAAGACCAAGACCAAGACTGGGAGCGCAAGACCAAGACCAAGACCAAGACCAGGTGTATTGGCGCAAGACCAAGACCAAGACTGGCTAAGTCTCGTCTTGTTCTTGCATTTGGGCAACACTAGTGCTTATCGCACCCAACGACGTCTATAGAAAAGCCCTTTCGAGAGTGTCGACCCTACATTTTAAAAGTATTGAAAATTTATGGAGTGTCCTTTGCGCGAGTGTTTGTCCGACATGGACGCGGCGGGTGGGCGAATCTCACCGATACGTAAATTGATTAGTATGTCTCATGTGTCGTATTGTTTTAGGCTAATGGACGGCGGCTAAGCTGTTTTAAGACATTTAATGTTTATGTCTAAACTTTACTCTCTTTTATTACAACACATTGTCCTACATTGTCTTTTACGAATAGAGTGATAACGATTGGTGAGAGTTCTCGGCACTCAGTTCTTAAATTGTATGATGTTTCACAAGTTTATTAGTTTAAAAAAGTTATCAAAAATATAAAATTTTATAAATTATGTTTTATACATGAAATAATTGGAATAGTTATCATCAAAAAAGGATTGACTGTGGAGTTTTTCGGGCTCTCCTACTCAACAACTCACTTCTATTCAAACACTAAAGTTATTATGTAGGTACGTCCTGGCCACAAAACTATCCGTATTCCTATCCCTTTCCCACAAAGGTCAAACAAAATAGATATTTAAATTCATACGTGTTCCTAATCGGAAGAGGCGCAAAGGCGCAATATGGGCCCACGGTCGACCGTTAGCGGAATCATCAAGTCCCACGTGTTCATGACACGATTCCGTGAGGGGCGCGGGACCACAGGGCGTCAAGCCATAGAGGAATGAGTGGAAAGTACGTTATCTTCATACAAACGGCTTGTAACTGTGTGGGCGCCATAGTGTCTTTGCCGCAAACACACTGAAACAAAATCTTAACCCGTTTGACAGTTTACGCGACACGGCTTTACGTGTGAGTAAAGTGACAATCCTGTCGCAGGCAAGTATGGTCAGCAATTATGTCGCAAAATAGCCTACTGTCTTAGCCTACTGTATACTCTTTCTACTACGACAGGGGCACCGGGGCGCAGTGGGGCAGGGCCGCAGGGCGCAAGGGCAGTCTTGACACGCTGCCAACTATCGAGCCGCAGCAATGTCAATCACCACTTCACGGCAGTCAATACTGATGCAAGCATACATAATAAGTTAACTGAATTATGGAAATTATAGCTACTGATTGCGGTTTCGGCTGAGCATCAAACAATCCCCACTGGTAGGGATTTGTCGGTGGGGATTTCCGGAATAAACCAACATTATTCACACAGTGGCTTGAGGTACTTTAGATGCAAGTCTGCATATAAGCATTTCCTAAATACTTTTTTTTTAAATGCTATGTTAACCACCATAATACCTATTATACTTCTAAGTTTACTAATCTTTGCTTTATTTATACCTAAATATACACTTTCAATTTTGTGTTTGGGTTTGTACTACACTTTTATGTTTATGACTTCTAAATAATAAAATATAAGTACCTAATACCCCAATATGACATGTCCCATAAGTCAAAATATACGATTGACTGACAACAAACCCTTATTTTCACGCCACGCACAACACGAGGGACTTGAGTGTCTAAAACATTTCAGAAAAGAGACATTTTAGACGCTTCAATATCTTACTGTCGCTGACGATACTTTCAATACCTATCAATCGTACTCAAAGCCGTAACTCGCGGCAATGGCAGTTAACAAAAGCGATGACGTAACGATGCACTTCGCGCCGAAGTATCACTCGAGTTGTTGCATCGCGCCACCTGAGCGCATGGACGCTTAGTTATAGACGGAAAATGACTCTAGCTTGCAGTGACCGCTTACCCCGAGGATCACAATGTCATCTTTAACGACTTAGAAGGTTAATTTTACCATGTAGGTACTTACATCTCAAATGTAAATAAAATCTAAATTTAGACGTATCGATCTATCTGTATATTTCCACCGACAGAACTCAAGTCATTATCACTCGTGTCAAATGACAGCAGACTTTACAGATTCTACATTGTTTTATGTCATTACAGTTGGCAGATTAGCACATAGCTCACCTGATGGTAAGCGGTCAATGCGACCATTAACGGATTAAGCTGTATGGGTCTTAAAGCATTTCTTATTTGCAAGTTTTCTGGCTTGTTATACGGCTAAAAACGATATTTTCAAGTTTTTAATCACTTCTGCCTATGGTTGTACCTTATGTATGGGATCCATTCCAGGGATCCATCCCCTATTTCGTTTGAATCAGTTGTAAGTTGACAGTCTAAATACGGGCCCTAGACGTGTCAGATGAATCCTGCCTTTGTCGCTTTACAAACATTAAGAAAAAGTATCTTTCCCGACACCGGTGGAACATTGAGTGACGGGTAACAATACAAAAATGTAGGCTGGGTATCCGATTGCCGCCGCCAAGACGTACCTATTTATAAGTAAAAGTACCTAAACGCTGCCCATCAAGTTGACATAAGGGAAGACAGGTTTTTTAAGGATAAAGTTCATATTTGCGAATGATATTTTCTGTACAAGTTCTAAATTCTATTTTATTTATTTATTTTTTAATGGACTCTATCCCGCGCCTGTTTGCGGCGCGGTGATTCTGCCAATGTCAAGTGATTATGGGAATTTCTGCTTGCGTTTTAACGCTTCATGAAAACACTGGAGGATACTCTCAAGGTCACGGGGGAATGGACTTGCGGTAAAAGCGTCTCATCTACCGATGAGACAGACTACACGCAATACCCGTCCATTCAGTCAATTTGTTTCAATTTTCTTATTTATGATTATGACACTTCGTTACACTTTACTGAATGAAAATCACACAACTTTTCAACACCAAACTGCACTAGATCACAAATAAAAAGATTTAAAACTAAAAGACGCGTGGACCCATCGCCTACCCTCCAGTGAATCCTCTCTAAATTCTAAAAAACTTTGCAATCGTGTTTCTTTTGTCAAAGTGAGTCATTCAAACCATTCATTGGCTTCATTAAAACCGAGGATTAAAATATGGGTGCTACTGACTTTGAATAGAAAAACTTTTTTAAGAAACCCTTCGATTTCAATCCAAATAATTTTATATATTTTTTTTTGTATACAGTAACATCAATACTGTTCACTGTATTAAATTACCATTTAAATAGTATCTAATATTTACACGATTAGATTTTCTTCCATAAAGTTATTTTTATTATTATAATAATCAATATCTGCCCGGCGATTACTGGTACACTACATGTTTCGTACAAACAATTGTCTCCTGGTCGTATCTGATGGACGCGTCTCCATAACTCAATCACGGTGACAGCCGCTTATGAACGATGGCGTCGCGACGGTATAGATTACCACAGATAACCGTCAATCTTACCATGCTATTTACATGTACGACACGGCCTATTTAGCACACAGTCGTTGGTAAGTTACGCCGTAGACAGGTTCGATTCTCGACAAAACACGATCAATCATTTTCTGCTACAGATTTCTCTTCGATGCGTCTATTTTAAAGACTGACAAAATCACCATGTGTAATACTAATCCATACTACTTAATACCTACTATGAATGTCTCTCAGCTCTGTTACGCATTACCTTTTGGGAAAGGATATACGATATATATAGGCTACTTCATAACTCGGGTTACAAGAGTAGAGCCGATACCCTTGCCCCCCCCCCCCCCCCCCATGTTAAGGCGATGAGGGAGTACCGCGGGGTTTAGTGGGTAAACCCCTGGGCCACTTTCATCTTCGGCCCAGGAACAATGCCCTTTTTAGGGCATCGGGAGTCCCACACACGACCCTGTCCTTCCCCCAGGACGGGGTTAAGGTGCGTAACGCATTCCCCGCGAAAAGAAGGGGTAGAGCTAATTTCGTATTTATAATATTAACGTGGTTTTTTATTTAATGTCAATATCTTGTTTATTTTGAATAAAACCCCTAAAAACATATTATTATTCTTTTTTAAATGTTTTTGAACAATATTTCCTCCAAGCACACTGTATTTAGCATAATGGAAGTTGTTAAACTTTAGTAGGCTAGATCTCGCACATTAAAAATTTTCCTGCTAACTTAAGGTTTAGCTCAAAATAAATTAATTTATTATTTATCACGTTAATACTAGACTGGATACACATTATCCATAAATTGATTACCAATCGGTAATGATGTTTGCCAGACGAAATTAACCGATACGTTTAAGGAATTAATAATGTTTCGAAATACTTTTCATGATTACATTACGTACGTACCTATAGGCTGTAACTTTTATATTGTAATATTGAGGCAGGAAAAACTTTCCATCTGAATACATAAGTTTTCCATATTGTTGACTATAAAAATCACCTTTACTCATAGTACAGAAAGACTTGCTCATATTCAAATGTAAACTCTGTACAAAGCTAGTGACATAGCTATAACCACTGCACCAAATGAGTCGTCAAATTGTCGATTTGTCTTATAGCCAACCCTAAAATGGACTATAAATATTACGTTAGACAGCGCCCTATTATTTATAACGAAATTGCATAACGAAGTCATCAAGAAGTTGGAAGTTCTTTTGTATTTATTCGAAAACACAAAACCTTGTGAATGCCGTCCAGTTAAGATTTAAACTTCACTACATAATTCATGGGCTATGAACGAGACAGAGATGATCTCAACGTATTTGCAATTCAACTGTGCAATTATATCCCTGAGCGAATCAGGGTGCCTGCGGCGGTTGACTTCAAAAATTTAATTTCTATCACCCAGACCGCGCTCTCTGAAGATGTTTTGTTCCTAAGGAAAAGGGGCTTTATTGTGACAAATTCGCTTATAATCAAAAATACCGTTAATGTAGGCATACAACTTTCTTTGAATCGTCAATGTAAGTAGTAATAAACACAAGTCTACACATTATATATTTTCATAAGATGCTTAGACACAAGTTTGATAATTTTGTCTTAGTTTATACTATATCTTGGCCTAATAAAAGTTATTTAAATTAAGTAAATTTTGCAGATAATCACTACGAACATGATCACAAGATTAATATTCGCTTAATATAGTCTACACTGATTACTTAAAAGAGATTTAGAATGATTCCCAGCTTGGAGATAGAGAATTATATTTTACAATATAATTTCATATTATTGTATTTAATTCGTCGTTGTACTAAAGGTGCCAAAGAACGATTCAAAATTATTTATAATTATATTATGTTCTTTTCTAGTTCAACCAGACCAATACAAATAGACATTTAGCATGTCCAATATGTCCATGCAATTGACGCGGAAATCGACTCCAAGACCTCTGGTGTAGCCTTCTCAACCAATATACCAAATCGGTCGTCATTTAAGTAACTCACAGAATTTTATCAGAAGACATTAATAAAAATGCTCCTTATGTAATTATTTTAGGTACACAAAGGATTATGAAATCAAAAGAATATCTGAGTAAAGCTAGAAACGTGGCTAATTTATTTTTGCCTGCGTCCCACAGACGCGTCCTATTTCTGGCCGGTGGCATGGCGACACTTGGGACTCCCTGTCTCCCCGGAATTTACCCTTTTCTTCCCGAATGCCTTTACCTATCCTCCGTCTGCCCTCCTGTGGTTTCAGTAATATTCGTATAATTATCTCCGTTCTAAGTCGAATTCCTCGGAAATGACGGACTCATTATTACGTGGAATGAGCCACAAAAAGGACACGGTGAGTAATATTAATGCCAATAGTAAAACTGGTCGACATTTGCACTGACTGCAGAAGAGAAACCTTATTTTAAAATACTGCATACTTTTATTAACAGACGCTGTCAAAATAATTTGACAATTCAAAATATCAAAGCACAACATGTGGGCCATACATGCCGCGGCCCCGAAAATTTCACATTTCCCAAACATTATGAAAATTATAACAATCAAATTACTGGTTCAGAGAAATCAACTACGTGCTACTGCCCAAAATAAAAATAAATAAATAAAATGGAGTCCAGTCCCAGAGGAAGGTCAACGAAGCATCTCAAAACGTTACCATAGAAGAACAGTGTAATCTAATATTGATGATATCCTAGTACGATCAAATACATTTACAATGAAGTTTTGCAGACCAAAGTTCTTCTCATGTGTCCTGTCACCAGAGAAAATATCCAATCAATCTGTGACAGAGTTCCTCATGTCTGCTATAGACTTCTACCTGGCAGTGTTAAGCGACTGCCTCATAATACTTGGGTATATTTTCGGAAAATTATGGTGGAATGAAGTCCAATCGAATTTAGCTGGAAGCGTGATAATATTACTGGGTCACCTGATAGCTCTGGCGGCCGACGCGTTCATCATCGTCGAGGACTTCTTCTACGTGAAAGAGTACAAGCGCGACTTCAGCTTAAACAAATACTTGGTGGTGGCGAACGTGTTGTCGCTGATCGGTCAATACCAGGAGCTGAAGTCGGCGCTCCGAGCAAGCTGACATGAGCTGAGGTGATGCTGGATTGGGACAAGTTGGTGGAGTTGTACCTGCCGTACGTGGGCCACTTCATAATGGCGATGGGATACGTGCTGGAGCAGCTGGAGAGCGTGGAGCCGCCGCTTCCCAGCGCTGTGGTGCTGGTGGGGCACCTGTGCGTGCTGTCCGACCCGCGCACGCTGTCGCCCGCAC
Source organism: Mecyna flavalis (assembly GCA_949319885.1). NCBI lineage: Eukaryota > Metazoa > Arthropoda > Insecta > Lepidoptera > Crambidae > Mecyna > Mecyna flavalis. The sequence goes on along the minus strand of OX439431.1, from coordinate 12,454,961 downwards.
AGCCCAGCGTGCAGATCATCAACCTCATTTTCCTGGTCAGCAATATCCTCGTCTTCCTCTACGATTTCGTCGTGTCGCTGGAGTACCAGATGCCGCTTATAAATGAACTCGATCCGTACATGGGATGATGATGATGGTGATGATGAGCAACCCATAATCTAATTTTGTACAAGACGGGTTTTAAAATAAGAAACTTTCAAAATAGTAATTGAAAATGAATCAAATAAAACCCGACGTGCTTAAACGATTTCTCAAAATCAGCATTATGGAAATCTCACCTATGTCGAATAAAATAGGTAAAAGTAACAAATTCAATAAATAAAACACGATACTTTACACCAAATTGATGTTTTATTAATTCACTTCGAAAATACAATGTATTTAGATACACATGTGGAGAATGTGAAATATTGTGAATATCTATACTCCTACCTAGGTTTACAATTTAGAAAACTATAGATAGTTGCGTGGCGAGGATCTGCTAAGTTTAAGTGCACCGTATAAAACTACATACAAGAATGTAACGGTTTTGTTTTATGGAAAATGGAAGTGTGTACTAAGTACTTTCAAATTAGATAATGCAAACGAAGGGGTTGGTTGTCCACAAATTACCCGTCAAATAAAATAATAAACCCTTACTACGGATGTAATTAACGAGCGCGGGTTTCGACATAAGACAATTTTAATTGGCTACGTGATAATGTTGACACAAGTAAATTAAAAATCGTCTTTTCCAACTGGGTGTGCAAACTCCTTAAATATTTAAAGACGAGAAAAAAAGCTACTATGCTTAAAAACATTTGGTTATAAGTACGAGTATTAAAATAGGATTTCTTTTAGCAATTAATTTTCCATTTTTACCTTGAAGTGTATGTATGAGTACACTTCGTTCACGATAAGAAGTCACCTAGCCGTTATATTGGCAGCATTGCCTACGCTATGTAAATCTGTCAAAAACAGATTGAAACTATTGAAAAACAATAGTACCAATATAGCGGCTAGAGGACTTCTTATCGTGAACGAGCTGTAAAAGCACAAGTAACTAAGCTCGCGAGAATCATTTAGAATCACTTTCGATTTCGACTAGGCTAAAAAAAAGATTCCCCCAGTAAATACTACAGGCGCGGTAAGGACGAAGCGTGTTCTGCAATATCAGAAGTGCGATCACGCCTGAGTTGACAATTTGGCACATTTTGTAACAAGCCGAGGGCCCTCGAGGAGGCCCTCCAGTGAGGCACTGGCCTTTGTCCTCCTCACAAAGAGAATACACGTTACTGGAGGTCACTTGATAAGGAATTCGTTACCATCGTCACCGACGGATCTTGTTAGTCGCTGGTCATTGAGCGAGTGTACTCGGATAGAAATGTGAAGGCGGACGGGCTTTGTGATGTTTTTGATGGCGTTGTATGAAAATTGCGGAAAAGTGGGAACAGCCGAGTGGATTGGGATTGGAAACGGATGATTTGAGCTGGAGACGAAACATGTATTGATAAGCTGTACAAGACGAGAATATTCTGAGTGCTCAGGTCGGAAAACTTTGCTTCGAATTTTTCAAACAAAATAAGATTCATATCTCCGCTACCAAAATTTTTAAATTTTTTGTTAGCGAACTTGTCCGTCCGAACGATTAAGGGTCATGGGTTCGATTCATATGATGGCTTTTGTCCTGTATCTGGATGTTTAAGTTTCATTAGTGGTACCTTCGTTATTCCTGATACCCATAACACAAGTGCTCTAGCTTCTTACCGATATTTATTAATTTTAACAAAATTATAAAGATCGGTATCGGAAAGATTTTGATCGCCAATTAGGTTAAAATTGGGCCGTCGATAAAATTGCGTTATTACTTATTAAGTCTGCGTTCCCTAGTTTACATCGCGCAACGGTTTTCACAACCAGGGCTCCGGTTAATGCTATGACCTATCGGCTTATTGGAGTATAATCCTGTGAGTCTATAGTTTCCGACGTAATAAAAGAGGAACTTTTATCCCGCCTTTTCTTAAATTGATGGATGGTCTCAAACACTCTTTCTTAGAACCTACCTTTGTTGTATTTGATTGTGATTTATGTGCTTTAACTTTGAATTATTAAGCAGTTTTTTCTTTATAAAACGAATACATTAAAGGTATGTGTCGATAAAGACATCACACATAAATATGATAAGAGAAAAACAAATATTTGCATCTCAAGAGGATACCCTGTGATAGAAATTTTTAATTTTGCAATTGCAAACTTTTGTAATCGTTTGGCCAAAGACAGATAAGTTCTTGATTGTTTCTCTATCAGATTCTCTATCAGATATCGTTGCTTTGTGTTTTGTTAATTATTATTTAAGTTATATTAGAAGTTATATTGTCCTTGTGATTTGTCCATTGTCTGGCACCCATAGCTGTGCTTAGTTTGAAGCTAGTATTTTTATAAAACATTACATCTTTAGTGGAAAACACGTAGACTAATAAAAATAGACATGTCTAACTACCTCGGCCTATTGATTAATAAAATAAGTCTGACATAGTTACCGGCAAGTCATAAATCATCGCGAACGCAATTAATAGCAACACTTATTGAACCTTTCTGAGGGAGCGAGGGAATTGGGGAAAGGCTTTCATCTCATTACCGCCGTTTCTGATAAATTAATGGACGTTGTGAATTGGCCAACGTGTAACGCGCAATGAATCACAATGTGTTCTGACCGACTCCACGGAGTCCGCGTGACAGTGGTTAAGCAACTTTAGCCTAAAACCCGGTCGTGGGTTCAATTCCCTTACATTATTACATTAACAAACAAATTATTAATTTACATTATTAATCGTTTACATTAACAAACTTTAAATATAGTAGCACATTGAACCAAAAGTCTTGGTTCAATGGAAAAGGCCGTGGAACGCCAACTTAACCGTCTACCGACTGAAGTTCATGAAGAAAAACAATGCTTATCTTCACGTTTTGGCCAGAAAGTCTTAGGCAATCCTCCAAAATTCTTATCATTTTTGATAACATAAAAATAATCATACAAGTAAACACAAATAATTTTTGCATTCAGAGCTTTTTCGGCCATTAGGCCGAAACACTGCAGTTATTAGGAATGCAGATAGCAAGGCTATTTGTTAATCGGCTTATGCGCAGATTATCGACGGACACTACGCTACATCCAGCACTGTTAAACTCAGTTTAAAATTACTGTTTAATCTCGGTTCAAAATATATTTTTTGGAGATACGAGTATAGGTTTGAACTAGAAAGGAATATTTCCACATTTATCTAGCTTTTTAAGTGAATCATTACACCTATATTTTATTATGTCCAGATATTTTACAGATATCTCTCCATTATTATTGCTGATTATTCCCAAGTCTAATATCTATTTGATATAATGTAATTTGATCAAGACAAAACACTTACACTTACACTTAGGTAATCTGTTTATTCGAGGCGGGAAGGATAAATCACAGAAGCTGAATTTTCTAAGAAAATATTCTAGTATTGTTGTGAGAATAAAATGGATAACGAAACAAACACACTTAGTTTTCAATGGTTGAATTTTTTTTTCAAACTAGAATCAACTGTGTAACTGATAAAATAGGTGCTAACCCTAGGTAGAAGAAGAAAGGAGAAGAACTAGGAAGAAGGGAGAAATCGTTTCATGTGCATAGCATATTTTACTCAAACCATCCATCTCTTATTTCGGCGTCCTAATATAAGTATTAGGACGCCGAAATAAGAGATGGAAACTTTCTCGAAACGAACTATTTTATTTATTTATGAAGGCATAGTAACAAGACAAATATCAGTATGACTCACTTTTCTTTTTATGCTATGGACATGAAACGACTTTCTAGCATTACACCAAATGGCTCGTCAAAACAAAAGTTAAAAAACCTTCTGTAAAGTGAAAAAATACTTATAATTCCACCTCCCTTACCCATCCAAAGTGTATAACTAGTAGTTAGGATGACACAGTGAAACAAACGGTGGAGTAAGAAGAACTCGCATTAGACCGCGGCGGGGATCAGTAGTTTGCTCAACTTGCTCGTCACGTGCGAGGTGATACTACTACTTTGTTCATTGTTTACCCATTTACCATTGATACTTACATTGTCGTTTTATGTTTCATCAGATGTCATGCGTGCCGGCATGGTAAAGGGACAATGCAGCCTAATCCATGGAGGGTCACTAAACAAGAAAACGTCGCTCAATGTGTTGCCAAACTGTAATAAGCTTCTCCAGCCTTTGAGTTTAAGCACCAGCATATTGGCTTTGCCGGACCTCAGCCAAAGTTTTATGATGGCAGATTTCACCTGTTGGGTAACTGGCCAGACAGACTTTGAAAAAGTCCTACGACCAACCATTCCCAAGGTGGGAATCAAAACCACAATTTCCATGTTTTATAGCCGAGCGGCTTAACTACTTTGTTCCACGAAGGAAATTAAATAAAGCAAATTGAGAACCTGCTCGTACTCATACATGATGCGACGCTTCCTGATGAAGAGTCCCTTACCGCCGCCTTACTAGAGGCCGCAGTGACCGCTTACCATCAAGTGGGCTGCGTGTCTGTCTGCCAACTGATGTGGTATACAAAAAGATTAATTAATTTCTCTTTGTATTCAGACACTCCAATTTTAAACATCTCTAGAGCCTAGTCTATACATATAGAATCCTTACACCTTACACCTGCCAAAGAAGATAAATGGGGTTGGATACCTGTGCGTTGCGTGAGAGTAGATTGATGTTGTCGAGATACCGCGTCAGTAAGCCTTCTGGGGAGAGTTTTAAGCGACAGAGTTCAATAATAGGGGAGGGAGGGGGAATAGCGCTCACTGGGTAATGGCGCTCACCACTATAACTCTGTCAAAATAGAACGTAGCAAAAAACCACGTCGCGTGAAGCGCGAGGGGATGGGACCTCTAACAGACAGCGATGCAAACGGGCAATCAGCTCGCGTCATGTGACCGTGAAGTGCGTTTCTTCGTTTGCGGCCGCGCTGATCTAATTTTTGGTTATGTGTTTTTTGCCGGTAAGTCCAATACCTTAATTTTTATTTGATTATTAATTTTACTTTTCTGATAGTAAAACTATTCTATTTTGTGATAATGCAATAAATACTCAACAACTGTGTATGACTTTTTTTAAATTTCAAATTAATTACAAAAAGACCGCCTGGGGTTATACCGCTCATCTGAGCGCCATCCTCTTGCTATGGTGACTTATTTTCTTATTGTTGTAGATATGCCAAGAAATCTTCAAAGGATCACCGCTAAAGCGGCTTGGAGGGAAGAATTTGGTAAAAATATCGAGTTGGTGGTATCGCTGCACCATCTTATTGTTAAATTGACAAAGGATAATCTTACATACAAATAGGGATAATTGATACTTATTTGTGATTGTAGACTTTACTTTTATCGGATAAGGTCGATCTCAATAATATTTCTTTGATTAAAATGTATCATATTTGTCAAAAACATGTTTGAGCGGCATTACCCAACGTCAGGGGCAATGCCGCTCAAACGTGTTTTTTTTTAAATGTTTTCCTACTACTAGTAGGTCAAAGATTTATGCTTTTGTTGTTGAAATGTTGATTACTCTATAATTAAAGACTTAGTTACTTTTCTTAATTTTGATTTATAATAAATAATTAAAAAAATATACCATGTTTTCCTTAAGTGAACGCCATTCCCCCGCCTTACCATTGTCTGTGTTGATAATAAAATTTTTGTTTAATTTTCTAAAACTCAACTAAAATCTCTGATCTGATACGCATCGCTAATAGCGCTGGGAGGATTCAGGCGACTGGGACCAAATAAAACTGGGACCGCGTTCCCAGTTACCTGATAACATTTTTGAATCGGTCGACTGGGACCATATACCTAATTTCCTTTAATGTACAGTTAACAGAAAAATCAAGTTATAACTCAGGATTTTATTTTATTTAGTATTACGGTCAAGTATTTTTGAAGTGAAAACTTCTGACTACACTTTTTTTATGGGGAAAAAATGTTAAACTCGCGACAGATTAGTAAGATTGATTCGCCATGCTCGTCGAAGTTATAGGCGCCCAGAAACACCAAAGAGAAGTCACACGGAATATCTAATGGCGGAGTAGAATTTCATGGAAATAAAAGCGAGTGATGCAAAACTTCTATGTATTTGAAGTACCAGGCGCCCATAAGTACCGAAGAGTAATCACACGGAATATTTTATCCTAAAATGGCAGCGTGGTGAATAAAATTCATGTAAAATAAAAGCGAAGTGATGCAAAACTTCTATTTGAAGTACCAGGCGCCCATAAACACCAAAGAGTAGATCGAAAATTCGTAAGACGGATGGAGAGTAGACAGGCGGTGCGGCGTTGTGTCAGTATGGATTTGTCATAAAAGTGACATTCGGTTGCTAAGTAACATTGTTATGAGGAGATGATTGTCATTGCAAATAAATATTACACCACGACATGTGCATCTTCTGACTTAATTATAAATATATAATAGGAGTAATGAGTACTTACTTTATGGTGTATAACTGATTAAGACTGATTTTTATATTATTGTTTTGAGGAGATTTCTGTTGAATGTTTACTTAGAATTACTAGTTAAGTAGGCATATGAGCCAACGTGATTTTTAAAACATAATTAAGACTGTTATACTGTTTAAGTAGGTAATACAAAAACTAACTCACCTTTGCAAAAATTAACTTTGTTTTATTTGTGACACCTTTTCTGCTAACTGTACTAAATCTTGTATTTCAACAATGGATTTATGGTTAAAATTTCGGGTGGTCCCACTCGCCTGACGAAATAAACAAATAAAAACTAATCAGGCAACTGGGACCGCGGTCCCAGTTATATAGTGGTCCCAGTCGCCTGAATCCTCAGCGCTGGTTCGGTGCACACGCGCCCTCCATTCGATTGTACCGATATCACCTTTATATGTTAACTTCATCTGTTGTTTTTTTTATTAAATAAGGAGGAATGAGCATAGTGTGACATCGTGGTAAAACGATCACTACCGCCCAATGACGCGTAAGATGCTTTGCCCGCCTTTGAAAGAAGAAACTGAAGAGGCAAAGAAGAAGAGTCTGCACCACTTACAGGGATTTTACTGGTTTTTAGAAGAGGTGTAATGTAATAGCTCGTAATAATTAGCTTTCCTTTTACTATTTATTTTTTCCGACTTATACATATTTTGAAAGGATCAATTAATATTTGCGAGTGGTATAAATATCTCAGCGTCCAGGGTTTAATTACCGGTCGGGCAAAATTTAATAATTTTCAAACACAGCTCAGGTTTCGTACACGGATGGCACCGGCTCATTCCAATTTGGGTGTAAAGGGGAAACCAGTGGACGACGGGGAAGTGGACACTTTTAGTCTCGAGTTCCACACTCGGCCACAGGTCTAGCTAGCCTACGGTTTTGAAACGCATTCTCCTCCGAAAAAAAAATACGCAGCTCAGGCTCAGGTTTGTGATCACTAATCTAAATAAAATACCACGACTTATATTGTTATTCTAACTGCAATGTCTGTCCTGTGCATACTAGACGTCTACTCAGGAACAAAAGGCTGCTCGATCACGGAGACTCACCGCCTGTCTAGTTAGGAATGTCGTTTCCTTGTTTGCCATCGGTTTCAGCTACGGAACTTATGTGCACAAGCGAAGTAGAACTTGTGTGCTTTTAGGTACATGCTTTTCACTTGTATTTCCTGTGGACAAGATTATAAAAGATAAGGAAAATGCATTTCTGACTTGGAAAGTTAGCAGACAGGCATAGGGCTAACATTTGCATGATAAAAATGAAGATTTTCACCAGTTCCAGGAGTAAAAAAGTTAACGTTACTAAATTAACGTCATTTTTAACATTAAGTAGTAACTGTGTTATTCATCAATTCTGATAACCGTAAAACGTTTATTTTTTAACATTATGAAAATAACATTACTTTTTTTTTCCTTTTATATAAATAATATTATTATAGTATGCGTGGAATGTGTGTTAAATAAAAGACGTGGTAAGTTTGAGCCTATGGATCTTTAGCGTGGATTTTATAACGTTACCAAAGCCTTTTTCCCTCACTACATAACTGCCACATTAAAGTATTACTGGTTCTACCTACCTAACATTTATTTTTTAACATTAGGAAAAAACGTAACATACATAAATCTTTATAAGAATATAGATATTTATCTATAACGTGAATTTTGTAACGTTACCGAGCCCTTCACGACGTAGCCGTAGCATCAAAGTACTACCAACCTTCGGCGTCGTTGACAGTCATTTTAAACTTATTCGTAGTTCCAAACTCATTGTTACATGAACTCGGTAACAAGCTTTAGAGGCACGGGTTTAAGGATACGTCTCTGTAACTTCATTTAGTTGAGTATAGGAAAACGCCGTAATGTTTTACGCAATTTCCCAGGGTTCGAGAAGTTTCCCAAGTGACAGCGACGTCGCATTTTTCCTCCTTATCAAGTAGGAACTTAGGGAGCGAAGCGTGCTGGTTTTACGGTGTTGGGCTACGAGACTGCTTTTAAAGTAACTGGTATTATCAGTTTAAGCTAGATTTAAAAAAAAAGAAAGTCTTGGCTGCGACTACTTCTAGCAAAAAGAGAACTTTAGCAATTTTGGTATATGAAGCTTAACAAAAACATATCAACCGAATTGAGGACCTCCTTCTTATTGGAATAGGTTCTCCTTCTTATTAAATCGTAGGTAAGGTGTAAAAGTGAAAAAAGTGTGACCTGTAGAATAGTTAAAAGTATTAAATAACAGGCACATAAAATTGGGTCGACAGATAATAAAAGCATCGAGATAAAAATAATCCAAAAGGTTTATCAGTCGAATGTTTGGACTGGATGTGTATGGGTTCCAGTGACAAAGATCACTCAAATATGTATTTTTTTTATGTCAGAGGCGGCAAACGAGCCAGCGGGCCATGGACATCTGCAACACCAGAGGGATTAGTCGCTATTATTTCACGCTGGTGTTATGTGAGAGGGCGGTACTTCCCCGGACGAGCCGGTCCATTCGTAACAGCATCGCTCTTCCTCTGCTAAAATTGTATGCATCAACTCACACACAACATACTAAATGTCTTTCCTTTCGGCATGTGGCTAGTATTCAGTCCGTGGCACTATTATCTAGACTTAATTGCCAGCGACAAACTAATTTCCATTAACGCCAACTCCAGGCGATGATTTCATGAGCTAGTTCAATCTTCAAAGCGAACGGAACAGGCCATTTCCCGTCATTCAAAAACCTAGTTCTAAGAATATTTTGTTATCAAACTCGTTAGATCACAGTTTTTCTACCTATAAAGGACATACATTATGTTGTTGTTTGTTGTATGTTTTAAAGGGGTACTGTTAAACCGGGTACCGTACCGACCGAACCGGACTGTTAAACTGTGGTTTTGAATATTGGATTAAATAGAGATTCACATAGATTTTGCAATTATTACGTTAAAAAGTTTATGTCTAGTTATATTATTCTTTATACGGCCGAAACAACCTAAAAAACAACCTAATATTCTATGCCTATGTATCCTAAGGTCTAGTTTATGTCTGTACCCATCAAAATCAATTCAGTAGTTTAGTTAGGCGTGTTACATTTATAATATTAGTATTGATTATTGTCAGTCATGTAGAAGCACATCACTATTATTATTTCATTGCCAAAATAGCAAGGTGTATGGAATTTCGTTTTAACAGTCATATTGTTATAGACATGCCACCGACGGATTAATTTTCCATTTAAGCCAGAGGCAGTGGGTACCTTAATGAAGCGGCCCTTTCACGTGGCGCGTGAAACATTGCTGGGGCACCCACTCAAGGCTGTATTTATTTTATTACATTGCAAATAAATAAATTTACAAACGTAAAATTTCTTGGAGTCAACATAGATCAATATTTCAACTTTTTTTTCAGAAGAAAATGCGTTTATACATAACTGCAGGCTAGCTAGATCTGCGGCCGTGTTTGGGACTCGACACTAAAGTGTCCACTACCCACTAAACTCCCCCGGTTCCCCTTCACACCCAAATTGGGACGAGCCGGTGCCAGCCTTGTGGCTATTGACCAGCCAGATCAATATTTTAATTGGAAATATCAGATTGAAAACATTTGCAATAAAATAAATAAAACCTTGTATGCTTATTATGCATTAAGTCAAGTTACAAAAGTAACGAATAAAAAAACCGCTATTATATGTTATCGTGCATACCTGCGTAGAATCCGTGTTGATATATAGTTTGATGGTATGGGGTAATTGCACAGATTGGAATAGAGTATTTGTGGCACAAAAAATGCATTAGAGTCATTAGTGGAATTTTGCCTGATGAATCATGGCAAACGTATATTTAAAACTTTCTTTTCTGCTGCCCCTTCCATCGCTTTACTTGTATGAGGTATGTCATTTTGTCCATTAACATAAGGATCTGTTTGCTAAAGCGTGTGATGTACATAATGCCAGAGTGCACAGAGACAAACATAAACGTGTCCTAAGAATTGTTCCAAAAACATGTAAAATTGTAAATATAGGTAGGTAATAAAAGTTGTCTTGCGATGTGCGTCAGAATATACTTAAGACTGCATGACTTTAATCACAATCATTTTTATATAGGATTTTTTTGACAACTCATGTAGATTTTATTGACGTACGAGTATCATAACCATTTATTTTATACCGGATGTGTATTAATAATTTAAGAGATTATTTAGTCAATGTTATTATAATTTAAAATAATTATTGATCTGAACCCAAAGTAAGTAGCGTAAACACTTTTATTATGAGTATCGTAAACAACGAAGATTTCACAAACACACACTTAAATATGAATTAACAAAAATATTTGTCATGGGGGATTCAAACCATCGAGCCAGTCAAACTAAGAGGAAACATAAATAATAATAGACTAAATACTTCTGCATTGCGTAAGCATAAGCTTTAAAATTTAAAATGTTCCACATTCCTCCTACGTTCCATTTAAAACCGTTAAAAGTCGAATGTGAGTCACGAATCAAATCAGATTTAAGGAGGAGCCAGACGCAATCAAATCGCTTCATACAGAGAAGGCGCAATCATCGTATGTGAACGCAATTAGAGTGGCATACATCGGAAAAGCCGCTCCGATCGAACCGAACGCACTACTGCCCGCCTCTGCGGAAGTATGGGTAAAATCCTACCTTCCTGTGTCGAAATCCAACCGACGACGGAAATGGAGTGAACCTTGGGGTGGCCGACGGTCGCCTCTGATTACGCCGGATTAGCAAGGCACGTGTCCCGATGCTCTCCCCAGGAGAGCCCACAAACGTCGGAAATGAAACCAATTACGTCGAGTGACTGAAACATTAGTCCAAATATTGGAATTTAAATCGTACCGGATCGCCAAGCACCTTATATAAACGGTCGGGCCCGCGATGAATAAAAATGACGTTTTCTGAAACATAGCGCTATTAGGGAACCCTTTTTATCATAAACTAAAAACAAAAACGGTGCTGTGGCAGTCTGCCAAGGTGTGTAATAGGTATTCCGGAAGAAATGGAATCATTGAGATACGAATCGAAATTTTTATGTCGATTTGGGCACCACGGTTCTGCCAAGACCTAGACCCTTTAGGTACGTTTGCTACGGATATAAATAGGATTTGCATGAATAGGTAAAACTAACATGGAAATGTAAAACCATTTAAAAAGTTTGGGCCTGGCATACGGGAAGGGGCATTTGAATAATATTATTCTGCATTTTTGTAATCTCAACTCAGTCATTAGGATCCGAGCGAAAGCTCTCTTATGATCCGAAAAAAATCCCTTATATCCCTGGACATTAGATCAATGTATGTGATTTCAATAATTTATATGTTTATTGTACGGACGGCAACAGATCAACTAACCCTAATCTGTCAAGAAATCTCAATTGAAAGAGAACTCTATTTAAAGTGAACAAAGCCGAAAATTGGTTGTAGAAATTTGACAGATTGGATTAGTCTGATGTGCTGGCGACTGTACTACTTGGCATCACTAAATCAAAAGAGGCGAATGAAGTAAATAGATTTCTTCAACTTTATTATTACTCATTAACTACTTTAGCTTTTCTTCGGTTCCATTCAACACAAAACACCATTTGAAAGGGCCGTTGAAAATCTCATATAATTACACATTGTATCAAGGCCCAAACGTGTACAATAGCAGTGTTGTCATCACAGAATTTAATAATGTTTCGTTCGTTCCAGCGTTCTAGAAGCCGACGCGAAAGGAGCGATCTACTTGACGACTAAAAATGGAACATTTCCAATAACGCTGACGTCCTTGATATCCCGCGGCGCGGGAGCGGGAGACGCGCCGAACATTTTAGCCGCCACTAAAAACCTTTCACACGACTCCGCTGAGGACTACTGGGACGAAGCTTTGTTGCTCTCCAATTACGTGAACGACACGTACGAACCACTTGGAGGTAACGTTTGGCGGAAGGACAAGAGGAGCATCAACGACGCCGTCTCCAAAAATATCACTTTGGTACTCGAAAACCTTCTGAAGAACTACGAGAATTCGCAGCTCCCGACGCATGGGAAAGGTGAGAACAACTATTCATATTACGCCATATCCTCTATAGGTTTGAACTGCATGTAGTCGATCAACACAATTTCCTATGCTTCTTAAACCTAATTCATATGTTTTATTCCGTTTACAAATAGTTAATGCTTATTCTTTGTATGTAAAATATAACGGACTCCTGTTTCTGTTCCGCAGTTTAGGTCACGAAATTGTATTTGTTGCGACACGATATTCCGTCATCTAATTAATTTACCGATTTAATTCGTTTTTAAATATGTAGTTCATCTATTTTCTTTTTGCTGCTAAATTCAAATCAACAATATACCTAAATAAGAAGTATCTTAATTCTAACCTTCAGATGCATAAAATTGATTAACACTTAATATTTTTTACTCTAAATTTAATAATATAAGATCCTCCTAACACTAATCCGTATTAACTCCGCTCAAACATACATTTGTTGCAAGACTTGATTGGATATTTATCGCAAGCCAATTTCATTCCTATTAGTATTCGCACCAATTAAATTGCGGTATCTCCACGCCTGTCTGCTGAAACATTGATTTATCGTTTCTGAATACGAGTCTGAATCTTAAACGATCCCATATACCTACGATTACTTTTTATGAAGTCTCGATCTGGTCTCGCTACTTTAGAAGTACTTATCTCCATCAAAAGATTATATATATAATAAAAAATAAAAACGTGGTGCAATTGCTATGTTTTTAGTCTATTAAAAACAACAACAACGACAAGCGACAAGTTTTTATATTAATTTCATATACATCTAATTATAAAGAGTTTTTCTAGGACATCTTTAAACATTTTTCACACAGAGCGCTACCTAACCTCAAGCTATACCTATAATTGTAATTATTTAGCTTAATACCTATAATTATAATATTTTCACATAAAAGACAAACGACACGTATATCATTGTTTAACCATTCTTCTACAGGCTACCCGACAGTCGTGCAAACTAATATCTTGATAAGGAGCATGGGACCTGTCTCTGAATTGGACATGGCAAGTATGGTTATTTATTATAATTTCTTTCATAATAATCATGAACGCATCGTAGTCTTCGGTTTAGTGGTTTACGTTCCTGGCAAATTTTTGTCAGTTTTACCGACACAGTTCGAGTTTGTGATCACCAATCCGCATTTAAAAAGCGTGGTTATTTCGCCAGTACTTATCATTATGGCCATAAATTATAATACAGTCTTCGTTTTCTCCACAGAAATCTGAATAAAAAGGCAAGTTTTCTCCAATAATGATACTTTACTTTTTTTATGTCTTTTCAGTTGACTTCCTGATGTTAAGCAGACACTGCGGTCTTTTCCAATGATATATATAATGATATAGTATGAATACTTAAACCAGAAGCCTCACTCAATATGCTGCAACAATGTAGGCTCCTCTGATCTTCGAGCCCTTGATGTTGAAGTGTGGGCTCCCCTCACTCACTTCTTTGTCTTCTAGGACTACTCAATGGACTGCTACTTCCGCCAGTACTGGCGCGACACGCGGCTGTCGTTCCACGGGCCCATCCGCTCGCTGTCTCTGTCCATCAAGATGCTCGAGCGCATCTGGCGGCCCGACACGTACTTCTACAACGGCAAGCACTCGTACGTGCACACCATCACCGTGCCCAACAAGCTGCTTCGCATCAGCCAGCACGGCGACATCCTCTACTCCATGCGGTGAGCTTTTTTTATAATAATACTAGCTGACCCGGTGAACTTCTTATCACTTACTTTTTGTTATTATTAAATCTTCCCTGGAATTCCACGAATATTTCAAGACTAAATTAGTCAAATCGGTTTAGCCGTTCTCGAGTTTTAGCGAGACCAACGAACAGCAATTCATTTTTATTTATATAAATAGATAGTTACAATTTTCGGACACTCAGGCTGGTCAACAGCCAACTCGTCCCAATCGGGTGGAAAGGGGAAACCGGAGGAGTTTAGTGGGTAGTGAGACGTTTTAGTTTCAAGTCCCACACACGGCCGCAGGTCTAGCTAGCCTGTGGTTTTTGTGCCTAAACAAAGGTGTTCTCGAATGTAATACAGCCAAACTGTAGGCAGTTCCTACCTTTCAGTCAGGAATAGTTAGCCGGGACGAGCCGCCTTATTTTGACTGACTAAACGAAACGCAATAGCAAAGCTACGACTCGTACGTTAGTCTGTAACTGGTAGGTCCTTCCCCGGTGGATCCCCCATTTCAACTGACAGGCAGGAAAAAATATAAATATTGGACATCACATACATTGATCAGACCCCAAAGTAAGTAGCGTAAGCACTTGTGTTATGGGTGTCAGAAACAACGAAGGCACCACAAATATATACATAAATACAAATAAACATCCATACACAGAACAAATACAAATGTTCATCACTTAAGTGTTTGTCCTGGGTGGTATTCGAACGCACGACCCCTGACGCTTAGGGCAGGGGCACTATCAAATGCGCCATCGGGCCAGTCTGCAGGGACTGCCTGCAGCTGGCTCTACCATACCATGTTCGAAAAATTTACAAAATACTTTGACCTTCCTGGTAATTGGTAATTGAACCCAGAGCGTTGAGATCACAGCGTTACACTAGACGTTGTAAATATAAAGCAGCAACTAATATTTTATGTTATGCTCTTGTTTCATGATTATGCAATTTAGGCGAAGACATTTTCGTCGAGCTGAAATTCTATCCCTTTTGAAGGTTGCTAATTGCTATCGCATGCTTTAATAAATGTTACAGTCGCTACAAGGTTTTTCCCAATTTAGTGGAAATATGACCAATATTTTATTTTTCAAAAAGTTGTTAATTATTTAGTTAAACTTTTAATCATTCCATTTTGATAAAAACTGCAGTTTTTAAATACATAAAGGAGGATGCCCATTTTGGTCCCACCTCCAATAGCTATGTGTGATACGTCGCTGGATAGGTATTTTTGAGCTGAATAAAAGTTACTATGGCGCCAAGTTCCAAATCTTAGTCCGTTTAGAGTTATTCTTTATTTATATACTAGCCGTCCGCCCGCGGTTTCACCCGCGCGTAATTTCTTTTTTCAAATATCCCCCCCTTCCCCCCACATTTCCGGGATCAAAAGTACCCTATGTTCACCGGGGATAGTGTAGCTATCCAACAGTGAAAGAATTATTCAAATCGGTTCAGTAGTTTCGGAGCCTATTCAATTCAAACAAACCATCAAATCTTTCCTCTTTATAATATTAGTATAGATTTATTCCTTAATTCTGGTCCACTCCTTCAATAGCTATGTGTGTTACGTCGCTGGATAGGTACTTTTGAGCTGAATAAAAGTTACTATGGCGCCAATTCCAAATCTTAGTCCGTTCAGAGTTATTCTTTATTTATATATTTATTCGTTATGAAACTGTGGCGTCTCATCCGGTGCAAATACTTTTTACTTTTTTACTGTTTGGATTTTGAAATGTTTCTTTTATAATGTCATTTAGTGTTCTGTTTTGTACTATAAGTTTTTCTGTACTAATATTGTTAAGAGGAAAGATTTGATTGTTTGTTCGTATATTTGTTTGTATTGAATACGGTCCGAAACTACTACTTTCCAAGCTACACTATCCCCGGGTGACATGGGGTACTTTTAATTCCGGAAATGTGGGGGAAGGGGGGATAATTGAAAAAAGGAATACTTACGCGCGGGTGAAACCGCGGAGACGGCTACTAGTGCAATATATTTTTAGTATGTCGTGCCAAATGTAAATAAATCTGTAAATAAATAAATATCTCTGGACATTATTCACACAACGTAAAGTAATGTTTATCCGTTGTCTGGCACCCATAGCACAAACTAATGCTTAGTTTGGGGCTAGATGACGCTGCTTAACGTGCCTTCCGAAGCACGGAATCACCATTCTTTTCAGACATTCAGGTGATTCAAGCCTGCAATGTCCTAACCAAACTGGAAACAATCACACAAAGTGATGTTCCCCGTGGGATTCGAACCCACGACCTCCGGGTATTAGAGCCGAACGCTCTTACCATACCACTGTACCACGGAGGCAGCCAAACAGTAAAAAAGTAAAAAGTATAAACTATGAAAAGTATTTGCACCGGATGAGACGCCACAGTTTCATAACGAATAAATATATAAATAAAGAATAACTTTGAATGGACTAAGATTTGGAATTGGCGCCATAGTAACTTTTATTCAGCTCAAAAGTACCTATCCAGCGACGTAACACACATAGCTATTGAAGGAGTGGACCAGAATTAAGGAATAAATCTATACTAATATTATAAAGAGGAAAGATTTGATGGTTTGTTTGAATTGAATAGGCTCCGAAACTACTGAACCGATTTGAATAATTCTTTCACTGTTGGATAGCTACACTATCTCCGGTGAACATAGGGTACTTTTGATCCCGGAAATGTGGGGGGAAGGGGGGGATATTTGAAAAAAGAAATTACGCGCGGGTGAAACCGCGGGCGGACGGCTAGTATATAAATAAAGAATAACTCTGAACGGACTAAGATTTGGAACTTGGCGCCATAGTAACTTTTATTCAGCTCAAAAATACCTATCCAGCGACGTATCACACATAGCTATTGGAGGTGGGACCAGATTTCATAGAAAAACGGGCATCATCCTTTATAAAATCAAAATTCGAAAAAAAATTTGGACTTTTTGTTATTTTTATATTCCCTAATATCTAGTGCTCTATCAGGATGAATCTAACAATACGCAGAAATTTTTCAAGCCGTCCAGGCTGTAGAAGAAGGCATATGTAGGTAAAATAATGCCGAGAATAAGTTCTCGGTCGGGTAAAAATAGAAGAAATAATAAAGGAAACACATAAGCAAAACCAAGCATATGACAAGTGCCGCGTAATTACTAACTACGCGTCGCAAAGTGGGTACCTACACGCGAGCGCCTTGGGCGACCCGAAGACAAAGCTTAACCGTGTTAAGAAGAACTAGGGGGATTCGAGAGATGCATTCATCATCATCATCCCAGCGTATTCCCGATTGCATCCAGTCAGATGCAGAGAGATGCATTCCCCTCATGGAATTAATATTATATGATTCCCCTACACTTGCGTGTCACAGGAGGAAAATAAGGAACTGCGTATTCTGTACAAAACACTTATTATTATAAACTGAAAAAACCAGTGGCCGTGTTTCATCTAAGTACCATTTTATTTTACAACGAAAGGACTTGAAGTTCACAGAAGCATTTAATATGACAGCATGTTATGTTATGTTGCCTGGATAAGAGTCCCTTAATATCTGTCTACGAACCGAAATCTCATAACCATACAACACTTACGTGAAAAGCTCAATCGGAAACACAAGTAACTTTGTAAGTCTGGTAAGAAATAAGCCAGTTCGGCAATTTCCAATATTCAGCTACCTACTTTTATTGTTCAAAATAAAATGTTATATCACACGTACAAACTCAATATCCTTGTGTGAAGATCGGGAAAAGACATTTTGTAAATGTAACCTTTCTCTCGTTTGTGTAACGTGCTATTGTATGTTACATGAAATTTTATAAATGTTACCGGCAATCCCGATGACTGGCCCGATGGCGCATTTGGTAGGGACCTATGCGCCAGGGGTCGTGGGCTCGAATCCCACCCAGGACAAACACATGTGATAAACATTTGTGTTTGTTCTGTGTCTGGATGTTTATTTGTATTTAAGAATATACATATTTGTGGCACCTTCGTTGTATCTTACTTTGGGGTCAGATCAATGTATATGATGTTGTCCAATATTTATTAAAAAAATAGGTATTCTATAGCTTTACCTAGGCAATGAATAGAATACCTAAGACGTGCAGGTAATGTATACAATACTCAATGAGCAACAGGTAATGTATACGTAAAGACAAGGTGGTGGGACGTGCCTGCAGGCGGCCACGAAGGATGATGGTTCGGAAAACAAATGATTGTTTTCACTAGTTTGATTCATTACTCCGATCTTCGAACTAGTAACATTGTTTTTAATACTAAATTGGTAACAATAAAAACAAAAATGATGTAGGGTAAAAAGAAATCTTTTTATAGTTTGTTATTGCCGTGTAAGTGCCATCAGCAGAGATTAGCGCAGGCGTCGCTCACTACCAAAGCCGCGCTAACCCGATCAGCCCCTGATTGGACGCCTGCTGCTCACTGAATGCGTTAATCCGCTCCACCGGCTGTACATCGACGACAACAAAACTTTCGACAGCTTTTAACTGCTAATTATTCGCTTCATTTCATTCAGGAACTTGATTGAAGGTTGTTGCGTGAACATTGTCTTAGCTTAAATATTTGGGTATCTACAATTTGTTCTACCCTGAAATCATTATCATTATTGTTCTCCCCGAGAAAACTCGTAACCTAACTCAGTAGATAGGTTACGAGTTTTATCGGGGTTACACGGACGGGGGGACGGGGGTTTTGTCACGGACAAAACCGAAAAGTGAAAAAAAACCATAATAATTACTTAAGTACTTTATTAAAATCACTTCTCACTTTTGGATAGTTTTCCATGCTAGTAGTACAGTTCTACCGTTGTCCGAAAATCTATTCAATGATTCTTCGCTTACCGTGGTCGAATATGATCGAGAAGCGTCTCATTGGTGTTCTTTTAGCATTCATTCGTACAACCCTTGATTAATACGACAATTTATCACGAGCGGAGTGAGGCGTTGTTCATTTAAGAATATCCATGGCAATTTGCGTCCAATGAATATCTGGACTGGGTAATCGGAGCGCGCATTTTTCACACTGCCAATTAAAAATGGGGGAGTCTGTGTTTGCTCGCCACTACGAAATTAATGGACCTCCTCGCGAAACATTTATAGGGTAATCAGGACTTGCAGATTGTTCCACTGTGCACACAGTGTGGCCGCATCAAGGGCTGTTCTGTCTATTTACAATTCATTATTCCTGCCCGAGGTTGCATGCGTTGCACTTTATGGACTTGGTTAAGTAGTTATGAATTACTAGGAATAAGGAATTTCTTTTTAACCGCCGAACAGTGGTTTGTTTACTCCTAGTTATCGTCATCATATAACTTATCACTAGCTTTATGACGTATGGTTTGTATAAAAACTGTTGCAACAACAAACATGTTGTTTCCACTTGGTCCAGAATAGTGTAAAAATAAAGCAAGATTTGCCACTAAAAATCTGTCGAAAAAGTTCATGGCTACTGCTGCTGACTATGCATTAATTAAGAAGAGTGCAAGTTCCAATCAGCTGCTAAACGGTTTAGCTCGAGCGCCGATCGCGAGAGCTCGTACGAGTTGAGTGAAGTAGCATGTGCTTGCGCTAATCCGTACTGACAGCTCTTCACAAAGGTACGCTGTAACCAAAAATGTATAATTTTGTCACTAGACTTTAAACAAAATTGTGTCTAGCATTTTAGTTTCAGACGTGTTACAGCAAATACCAATGTGTTTTATTATAGATGACATTAGTCATAAGTTACGTTACGTTTGATTTCTTGGCCTGGCTCGTCATGTCTTTCACTATTAGGATATTCTACATATAAACAAACTTTGTTTAGCCTTGATTTAAATAGTATCAGATGTCTTCCTTTTGTTTCCTCAAAGTACATCGAACACTCACTAGGGATAAAATTACCTACAATAATATTTTTTCTAAACTTAGGATAAAAATATAAGTCATGATTAAACTTAATAAATAACGCAAACGGCAACATTGAACTTTAACTATTCACTGATAGAAGCATGCGAATCGTCGTATACCATTACCTCCAAATTGCAATCCTTAATTGGTCGAAGCAGTCAACAACTTCTAGAGCCATTTAACGTACCATTAGCCCACAAGGGAGCGCTGCGATTAATGCAGTGAGCGGAGTGCGAGTTGCAATCATCTGCAAATCGGTTTAGTTTAAGCTCGCGAGAGCTCGTGCGAACTGATCGCTGAGTGGGAGAGGTAGCTGCTCTTAGAGATAAGTCTCTGATACCGTCTTCATTGTAATCCTATCCATATGAGCCTTTGCCATCGGCATTGGTTGTCTTCGTGGCGTATTGACAGTAGGTATGTTGTCGTACGACTACCGATGCACCAGAGAATTTGAGCTTTTTCTGTCCGAGAAGACCTCTAAGTTCAACGGAAAGCATGTAAAGCCGTTGGTCCTTTGCCTGATAATTTTTCGATCTTGTTCTTTTAATAAAATAACGTACACACCTAACTATTTATAAGTTAGAAAATGGGAATGAGGATTTAACCCAATGCTTGTGCATGCTCGGTTGTTTACCACTAATATTAATATTAAAATATATTTTATAGGATAATTTAACGATATAATATTTGTACAACTTTTAATAGGCAGACTGTCGAGTTTGTTGCGGCACTTCTCTAAGTTACAATTAACTAAGGCTAAAATCTGTGAGGATCCTATAATGATATGAGTGACGAAATCACTGTTAGAAACAAAGACAATCAAAAATATCTTTTGTTCATACGTCCTATTATAGTGATTTGATTGCAATATCAACCTGTCGATGTTGTCCACAGACTGACGATCAAGGCGAAGTGTCCGATGGAGCTGCGGAACTTCCCAATGGATCGCCAGTCGTGCCCTCTTATCCTTGGCAGCTGTGAGTATGCTAAAAAGCCTTAGATTATATAAAATATCGACTTAGTTGTTAATGTTGATTTGACCTAATAAACAGTTTATATTTATTATGTTTTGGTACATTTGAAGATCTCGGGCCCGTGGGGACCCGGTCCTTTGAAGCATGCGTGGGGCCAAAGCCAATTATTATTAAAAAATATCTTTCAAGACTAAAATACATATAAAAGTAATTTATAAATTGTAGGTTTTTACCGGATTTATTTGCTTACTTTATAATAATCGATCGTTGATGACCAATAATTGACGCATAACATCTTCCGTGATCACAAAGCAATCAAAATGTTGGGTTATAAAATAATTATGTAGATTTTAATAAACAGCTAATTAATACTATTGAAAAATTTAAACTACGTATATATTTTTTCATGACATTTTATGTTGTTTGTGTTTCTGCTAGACGCGTACTCGAACCAGCAGCTGGTGTATCAGTGGCAGAACTCGCAGAGCGTGAACTTCGTGCCCGGGATGACGCTGTCGCAGTTCGACCTCATCAGCTTTCCCTACAGGAACTTCACCTTTACCAGGAGAGAAGGTAACATAGCTGATCTTCTTTTTATTTATACCATCGGTTACATTGACAAGCTTATGTTATTAATAGCTTTGCGGTGCATTGATACTAATAGTAACGGGCTGTACTCTTTCTACTGTAACGAGAGTGGTGCTCATGTCAACGGTCCGCTTAACCGGTTACGGACTTACTATGGACGCTTCTAACACCAGAGGCATTACTCACGTCTCCGACTGTGTAATTTAAGGCTGACCCCACATTTGGCGGGCGCGGTCCTGGAACGGGCTCCCGACGTGTTCGCCGCGTGCACGCTGACCGCGTGCGCTGATCTTTGAGCGGTCGAGGCGGGCGGCGGCGGAGTTGGCAGGTGAGGGGGTAGCAAGCGGCCGACCGCTCCAGGACCGCGCCCGCCTAATGTGGGGTCAGCCTAAAGGGAAACATAACGTTGACAGCAAAATAAACGTTCTTCCCGCTGCCCACATCATGTCCTCCCCGATTGAGGTGGGGACCTTACTCACCGACAGAAACGTAACGTACAACAGTTTTGAAGTGTTACTGCAAACTTCTGTAAAGTCAAAGAGCAGCTCATTTGAGTGGAAAATCCACTATGCTCTACATCTTCCATGATATTGCTCTTCATTTCACCTATCTCTGCCATCATCAAAATTAAGTAAGAACCTGAAATGAAAATACATATTTGTTTAATCAACTAACAATAGCATCTACTGAGTAAATCTGGATTGAAAAACAAATAAAATGATTTATCAGTATATAATATTCATCCCATAAATCCGTGAGAAAGTAATTTTATTATATGGACAATAGACCGCCTCGGCCATGTCAGACTAATTGCGCGAAGTTCCATTCATTTGCGGCAAGTTTGCTCGGCCCACACAGCCCGTCATTCTCATTACCCGCCTCTGCAAACACGGCTTTTTTCACCCGCCATCCTTCATACAGGACATAATCTTTCTAATATTGCGACCTCCTTGTTTACAAATTATGGAACATCGCTCGGACTTTCGGCTTCGGCGAAATTAATTACGTACGCTGTCTAATGACTGGTTATAAGAGGCAAAAGGATTTTAATGGATTATTATTTGTACTAATAGAAGCCATAAAATTAATATTCTTGGTAATCTATCACAAAAAGAAACACACAAACACAGACTTGCTTGGTGGTAGTAGCATAGTTGACATGTGCCGCACAAATAATTTTGCTGTGTTCCGTTATCATTAATATGGGAGCTAATATGTAATACCTACGAGAATTAAACGACTTAAAATTAAGAGGAGCCTACAGTGCGGCGAGCGATGTTAAAGTAATCTTCAGTGAAATAGGACCAGTATCAGACCGAAGGCAGATATCGAACCCACGATATCGGGGTTTTATACCCGACTTACCCAAGCGGTTTTGGTAGTTCCACAAAAGCGTTAAACAGACAAAAAACACCGCAGATCAGTAAATTTTAATACAAAGAAAAAAGGAACGCTTTTAAATAAAAACCTTCAACTGCATTAAATATATTTCTTTTCTTTCTTTCATTAATTATTCACATTATAATACACACCCTAAGTATCGCATCGAGTTTTGTTAAGTGCCCTTCAACGTTCTGAGATGTATAAAAAAATTGGAGAGACAGTTTCCTCGAGTCGGAAATTTGAGTAATAAAGAGAAAATAGTCCGCTACCTTAGCGCACTTACGAGTACTTAAATGGAATAAAAACACACACAAAATGTAAAACTTTTTCTTTCAAATAATATTTGAAATTCTCATTGTGTTTTAAATTGAGTCCCAGATCCGATACCCTAGTCAGACAAATAAGAACACCAGGATTCTCCCAAACAAGGAAACTATTGCGCCAAGTCGTGTGTATAGGAATCAATCAGCCGGGCAAACACGTTTTAATTAAAGTCAAATCTGGCAGCTAAGACAGGACGCCATCTTGAAGTCAATTAAATAGGTACTTGGTAGACCCACTCCAGACTGAACAAAAGCCGTCCTTACCTAACACTAACGGACGAAAGATCCGACTATTTAATTAATTTGACCGTCTGAAGTGTTTTCACTGGCTATTATCAATCATTATAAAATGAGATAATTTATTCTACAAAAAGAAAAGGAAAACCTTTTTAAAGTTGAACCTATTTTCCCGTGTCAGTCACAGTGTGGCGAGTGTGAGTTTCATAAACGCCATAAAAAGCACGCATGATAGATAGATAAAGATGAAGCAAGAAAAAATAACAGCATTTTCAAACAGTTATTAGTTACACAGTACCCATTCAATTGTTAGAAGGCATTGGGAGGAGGACTGACAGTTGGGGCGTAAAGTTCCTCGAGTAGTGGACCCATACTGGGAGTTTCCACAGATTCCACTTAATCCGGTGGCGCAGGACCGAGCAGTTTGGAGATACTTAGGGTTGGCCTATGTCCACCAGTGGACGTCTTTTGGCTAAATTATGTAGGCTTATTCATTTCATATATTTTTCTTGCCAATAATTAACCCCTATTTCAGTGTCACGTCCAATACCGTCATTTATTACGGGAACAAATTAAATGACCACCAAAAAACACAATCGTTACCCAAACAGCCTCATCCAAAATAAATATAATATGTACAAATAAACGAAACCTGTACCAAAATATTTCGGGCTATTTAAGTCATGCCTGCACTACAAAAACTTTTCGTAACCCAAAAAGGCCACGCTTGCACCAAATTTTAACTAGCAAAGTTTTGTGTCATTCTTACCCAAATATATCATTACGTTTGCCATAAAAGGTATTCATATAACCAAGTATATTAAATTGATTGATAAGATTTGTGTTAGGTTAGATTAGAACTACGACCACTAAACGCACGAGCCGAGCGAGCGTAGCGAGCGTGCCGCGAAAGCGGCCGGCGAGTGCCAGAACTGAATTCTACCCATTTTACTTGGTCGGGACAGAGAGAAAAGGATTTTGTTTATTTACTATCAATCGTCAAATGGTATATAGTATCGGTAAATCTTTAGAACTTCATTTATATATTTTTTGGGTATACAATGATTTTGTACGCATTACTTGAATTTATTAGGATAAAAAATATGTAACATATTTGGGTGAAATTTTTAAATACAATGCGAGTACAAATTTGGTGCACGCGTGGCCTTTTTGGGTAGCTCAGCGATTATTCTGACGATACTTACGTTTTTTAGGTTAGCAGACTTAACGTTTATTGGTGATCATTTCATAATAAAATGGGGATTAAATTCTGGTAAGTACTTAGGATTTTTTGGGCGTTATATTTCATTATATCTGGTGGTCGCTTAAACCTAAGCCATTTATTACTACCTGGAAACACTAGTACCTATCTTAAGAGGACTTAGAGATTTTCATAATTATATTCTAAGAAAACTTGAGAATGTGTTAACGCCATCAATATCGGAGCGGCCCTCGAGACGGACGCGCCATCTGCTGGCTGATCACTTGCTCCATCCTCTTAGCGCTAATGTGATTCCACACGTCGAGATACGGGAATATTGCGAACAACTTTCAACAGCTACATACATTCCGTTTATTAGAATTTACAAACTTTGTGAGAAGGATTAATAATTAATGTTTTTTTCTAAAAATTAAATATGAAACTTTCATAAATGGTTTTCTTTAATACGTAACTGTATCCAAGTTCTCTATAATTCTCTCTTTTATATAATTATGTTCTTCTTTTTTGTTATTTTGGGCGTATGTTTTGAATAATAAAATGACGTAATGGTTTCAAAATACGAGTAATTAACCTTTTCCACGCCAATGTCTGATATATCAGACAAACCATTTTCGTGCCCACCACGCCAATGTCTGATATATCAGACAAAAAAACATGATCAAGAAACGTTGTATTTTTACTTGCCTGAATGAGTTGAGTATAACCTAATAATTTTTTGGATTTTTTTTTTTAATGGTCGTGGCGTGTGGGGCACCATTTTCGGAAAAAAGCGTGGCGGGGAAAGGGTTAAATTAATTTATTGCGTGGCCTAATCCAACGTTTAATTTTATAAATAAGACGGTCTACGCGTTTGTGCCCTGCGGTGGTCATGCGTGGAGAGAGGGAGGTAAAGCAGTCCGCTAGTGACGCAATAATACAGTTATTTGCTTTGCGGTAAAAATTTTGTGCATATATACCAACAGTTAAGGTCTAATCAACACCCACCGATAGAAACAGACGTGGTCATAAACACAAACATTTGAAACGAGCGGTGATAAACTCGCGTCCTCTTGTGTAAGTATGTAGCAGACTTCTCAAACAGTACACCAAGTCGGTCGTCAATGTATTGGTTGTTGTCCGATATTTATTTATTTTAATAAACGCGACAAATCATCATATCTTTGGGTGTGTAAACGCGGAGTCGAGCCCAGCCCTCACGCCATCCACTAATCACTCGCTTTATCCTCTTACCGCTAATGTGATTCCCTCCGCGCGGCAGATATGGAAAATATTGCACAAAGTGCTTGTTGGCGGAGCGCACGTAATGTTGTTACAAAATACCTTGGTAAACATTTTACTTATAAGCCATAACTTTTTTGCCTGCTTAGAATAATGACTTATTTCTATAAGTCTGACCATCACTTCGAAAGCACTTTCATTGGTGTAATCATATCAAACAGCTCAAAATCTTTTCTCTTTCTTTCAAATAGCCTCTGATTTAGGTACTCCAAAAAGATTTCCGAATGCCATCCGAATTGACTGTCCGTGGGCGCTTACTACGATGTAGGGAAACTGTCCGACGAAACAACTTGGATGCCGAATTAATTAAAAACTGCTAAGCTAATTCGTTCCCGAAAAAACGTGTGTTATAGGAATAGTACCTATTGAAACGATACCATAACAAAAAATACCTTGTTTAGATAATATGACAAAGCCATTTCCTAAAAACATTGAGGCACATGTTCTCCACAATTTTCTGTTTTAAACTAACAGGACAACTATGTTTACAAATTATTTGCTACTCTTATACATAAAATAAAACGAAGGTAATACAGACGTAGATATATTAATATGGTTATACATATAGGTATATAATATTGTATCTAACGAAGCATATTGACTATCTGACGACTTTCAATATGTTGAGAGCAGTTTTCCGCGAAACCTTTACATCTCGTTTATCGAATATTTCAGCGTCACGTTTGTCGCGCTTATCTCGAATCGCCTCCAGAATAGACCTCGGATGCTTCCTTTACAAATATGATTTGCTTTTTCTCCTCAGATACACACGCAAAGTAACATGGGGCAAACAGTAGGGACGGGCAAAAGCCTGAAGCAAAGTGATGTTTTATCACATTATATTTTTAAAAACTTACTTGCTCTATACAATAACGTAGTGGGTACATTAAAAAGCAGTTTTAGTTATATTTATTTGATGGCTATAACTGGTACATAACTACGTCAATTTCTAAAATAAAATTTAAAACACCAGTGTGTCATAAATTCCTCGTAATTATGAATATGGACTTCATTTCATCGATGGGGAACTTTGGTCTGCTGTATCGTGAGACATTGTAATGGGCTGTTTTTTTTTATAATAAAAAAAATATTGATACTTATAATATTTTATGGTATTTTAAGTTACAATACAATAGTACAAGAAGCGTGATAATTATGTGAGAAGATACACGACACTGCTACGTGATATCACTGGTGATACCTACCACGCACGCGTGATATCACGCATTATGCGCATCCCTAGCCAACATCGCCGTCTGTCTCGATGACACGAATCGGCTTTAACGCATGACGAGTCTACATTTGCTCAAACGCTTCACTGAATGTCTCCTAAAATGGTCATCTCCTTTTTATGTATGTAGGTACATATAATACTGTTTGTTGATACCTACCCACTTTATAGAATGAAGCCGATTTTACTTGTTTTATACGCGATTTCGTACAAGTACAATGTAGTAGTTTTAGTTTCCCTTTATAAATATAATTAATATGTTTTTATTTTATTTTATACTACTTTGACACCCCAGCTTTGTCTGGGTTGCATTAGAAATACTACTCAAACATCAGCCTTGAGTGACAATGGGACTTTCCTGACAGAGCCGGCCCATTTCAGCATGAATAAACTGATTGATTGTTTATTGTTTGTAGTAAACTGAATGAATGAGCCGACATCTGTTCCAGGTGACTTCTCGGTGCTGCAGGTGTCGTTCAACTTGCAGCGTCACACCGGCTACTTCCTGATCCAGGTCTACGTGCCCTGCATACTTATCGTCGTCCTCTCGTGGGTTTCTTTCTGGATACACCGTGAGGTAATCTTGTATATTAGAGGTATGATGTTCCTAATTAATAAAGTGGGCTGTTATAGTCTTTGAACCTCTCATTTTAAGTGGCTTCCACATAAATATTGCCCAAATTATTATGACGGCAGCTTTCAGCTGGGTGTGGCAGCTAGCCAGTCGGGCTTTCAAAAAGTCCATCAGAGATGGGAATCTGATTCACGACCAAACAGGCAAAAATAGACAAATGAAGTCTTAATTGTTAAAAAACTTTGATGATGACGATTGAAAAGAGTTAGTATCAAGATTGTTGCTGATTTTTATCTATACTCGTATAGGTACCTAACAACATTCGGAATCAACAATTTTTTCAAATTATGTTTCGTTACTCCAGTGCAACGTCTACGTCTACGTCGAGTCTTCTCATCGCCGATTCCACAATGCCTAAAGACGAAAGTCTTCAATCAGTGCGTCCTACCCGTCATGACATACGGAGCCGAAACGTGGACACTTACGGCACGGCTAGTCCACAAGTTTAAAGTCGCTCAGCGGGCTATGGAAAGAGCTATGCTCGGCGTCTCTCTGCGGGATCGCATCCGAAATGATGTGATTCGGCAGAGAACCAAAGTCACCGACATAGCTCGCCAGATTAGCCAGCTGAAGTGGCAGTGGGCTGGCAATATCAGCCGTAGAACCGATAACCGTTGGGGTAAACGGGTTCTAGAGTGGAAACCGCGTCTCGGTAAACGTAGTGTAGGACGCCCTCAGGCCAGGTGGAGCGATGATCTGCGCAAGATGGCTGGCAGGAGCTGGGTGCGAGTGGCCGAGGATCGATCAGCGTGGCGAGCATTTGGAGAGGCCTATGTCCAGCAGTGGACTGTCACAGGCTGATGATGATGATGATGATGACTCCAGTGCAACAGATTGTTCTCTACCTAAAATATTTTTTATAGTTCATAAATATGTTTTTATACACCCACACGTAAGCGTTTAAAAATACTTCTTTTGGTTGAATTTGGACTTGTAGCCTGCCTTAACATTCGACTCCAGGCCACCTCGGACCGCGTAGGCCTGGGCATCACGACGGTGCTCACGCTGTCCACGATCAGCCTGGACTCGCGCACCGACCTGCCGAAGGTGCGCTACGCCACCGCGCTCGACTGGTTCCTGCTCATGAGCTTTTTCTACTGCATCGCCACGCTGCTTGAGTTTGCTGGCGTCCACTATTTCACTAAGGTCTGTGAACTCACACACATTAATGTCCTCCTAGCCGAGTTTTCGGCTACGGCGGCCAATCATTTTTTTTTTAAGATCAGCCAACTACGCACGATATCACGTGAGTGCGTGAGCAGAGGTGCACTCCCCTATTCCCACTCACATTACACGGTGGTGGGACAGCAGTCTGACACGACCGAAGAGTGATCAGGTCATCAGGTACAGCATTAATGACTTAACGTGCCTTCCGAAGCACACACATTAACAACACAAGTAATACAGATTAGATTGCAAAGATCTGAAAACAAAATAATCTTAGGCGACTTTACCAACCCTTCTTATTATTTAGATTACTTATCCACTCATACGTCCACTGTAACCACAGTTACAGAGACCATATACCTCAGGACAGTCCGTGTAACTACAGTTACATTTTTAAGAATTCGCGCCCGCCGATTGTTTTTTTCTTTTTCTTATCGCTGTGGATGTTTATAGTCTGTAGTGTTGCTGGTTTTTGACGCTCTATGATATGTACCACACCTTATTTCAAGTGGAACATAACTGCGGCTCATGGCTACAAAAAAAATAAATTGTCAAGTTGCTTGTTGTTTTTGTGGATCAGTGCGCGAGTGACTCCAGCTATTTTATTCGAGAAATCATGCCGTAAGTAATAAAATACTATTGTTTTGTATATCAAAATATTTATAATCTTACATATTTTCATATTTTATAACATTATGTGCGATTCCAGTCAGTTTTGAAGTAAAAATTTGGATTAAAAATAGGTCGGTGACTCTGTGTTTTATTAGTGAATAATTGGAAGATCTAAAAAAGTTTTTATATTATATCGTAATTAAATGTTTTAATATGAAAACTTATTAATATTATAGCCTGGTTATTACCATACTTTCTTGAAATATTCCATATTTCATTCTGGATTAGACAATTTACCATACGTGAACTTCGATTTCACAGATCATGTAGCTTTAGTTTTTATTTTATTTGTAATATTTTTAAGATGATTTATAATGGGATTTTGGTTCCAAATGAAAGGCCATTAAATTACCTAAAACCCAAAATTGTTTTAATCTTTCAAGCCCCGGATTACCAGACACAATAGAAAATCTATTGTTACGCGGCACCCGAGTGCCGGTTCGGGATTGAGTGGTTAATATTGTAAACGTCAAAAATATCTTATAAAAAAAATATTTAAATTGAAAACTAGGACAAAATTAGCATTTCTTAAAGTTCACTGTAAGATCATTAATAGAATATAATGTTAAAATCAAACATAACTATTGCCTAAAAATTGTCAACTAATGAGCCTTTCATAAGTATTTTTCATTTTGCGATATTTGAGTTATTTACTGAGTAATAAGCATTTATTTAGCATACGTCTCCTATCGATTTTATTTTGCGCGTATCACGTGACTCGCGGACTGTCCTGACAACCTAGCGAAACGCGCGCGGACGTTTGAGTGGTTAGCGATACCTACCAGCTGTCTGGAATGGTCTCCAACTCGAGTACCGTGTTGAGTAGACATTCATATGATGAACATGTTTGTACGAATACACTGAAATATAAACAAGTATTAAATAACATAATATAAAATTAAAAGTGTCCCAATTTTAATAAATATCAACTAGCCATCCGCCCGCGGTTTCACCCGCGCGTAATATCTTTTTCCATGACGTAATGTCCCGTTTAATAGAACTACGACTAACTAAACCATAATTTAATTAATTCCAGGTCGGGTCTGGAGAGATCGTAATAGACGACGCGGAGTGGGAGGAGCTGATCGAGGAGGTGGGCGGGGACACGTTCGCGGCGCGCCAGCTCGCCGTGCGCCGGCGCAGTTCCGCACGCTCCGTCAACTATGTATGCCTGAATTTTCACCTATACTGACCTTGGTTTTCTCTTACGTTGACGTTTGGTTGCGTACGTCAGTTGACAGTACGAATTGTCACGATATTATACGGGATAACGCCGTAATGGTCTAGTGGTTTTAGTACCGGGCCGAGATCTCGGGGCCCTGGGTTTCAACTCCCGGGATGAGCTAGCTTTGTGTCGGTTTTTCAGACACAGCTCGAGTTTGTGATCACCGTGCGTGGTGGTTAAGCCAGTACCCATTATTGTAATGATAACTTGATTTCAAGCATGGAGGCCTTTGCCCTGCAGGGACATTAATAGACTGATACGAGATGCAGCTCAGCGATCCGCATAATACGAGTATAAAGAACAGCGGCATTTCAAAACGCAACTACGTCCTAACTGGCGAATTTATCCCAATGGAAAAACTATTAAGTCCGCATTAACTTAATTGGCTTGTCTGAAGTTAGCTACGAGTGTCGTTTGCGCAGGTGCTCTGACATTTGTATTCTGCGCAGGTTCTCGCACGATGTTCAGACAAGCCGATTAAGTTGACGCGCATTATAGTACCTACCTATAACCATGACTGAACTATGTTTCCAGAGCTTTTCCCTGCCCGCAA
This sequence comes from Mecyna flavalis, assembly GCA_949319885.1. Taxonomy (NCBI): domain Eukaryota; kingdom Metazoa; phylum Arthropoda; class Insecta; order Lepidoptera; family Crambidae; genus Mecyna; species Mecyna flavalis. The sequence continues at coordinate 12,423,321 of OX439431.1, read as the reverse complement.
ACACGAACCACACGGAGGAGGAAGGTCCTTCGGCGGGCGGGGAGCAAGCCGGCGGTGGCGCGGTGCGGCTGACCATGGAGCGCACCACGCAGACCGAGCGCCGCGTGCCGCGCTGGCGGCAGCTGCTCTACTGCCTCGCCGGCGACGACCGCTACCGCCGCCAGAGGCAGTTTGAGGCGGGTATGTACTGCTGCCTCCCTTACACTCGCTTTTTAAAGGATCTCATATCGTATTGGTGGGAGACGGCTGCAAGTTTGTCAACAAGTAGAGATGGGCATTCTACCCGGTAAATACCCATTTTGGGTAAATATCAGGTAGAATGCCCATCTCTATCACAAGTGACTTGATAAATCCAGACACCCTACTTAAGTACTTAAATTAAGCTCTATACCTGGGTGGCATGTAGAATTACGGCAAACCTAGACCTGATCCTCAGATCGGTGATGTCTATTGATATATTGCTATTTAGTTTCTAACATTCTACGTCGATACTTTACATAATTCGCCCAGGGAGAGGCGGGCACATCAACAGCGTGTCGCACATCGACCGCGCGGCGCGCGTCATGTTCCCGGCGTCGTTCGCGCTGCTCAACCTCTTCTACTGGCTCATCTACGCCTTCTCCAACGATGACTTTGCGTGGAGCGACAACCCTATTAACACGCTGTCCCACTAAACATTCCACTGTTTTTTTTTCTTCTGGGAAATGCGTTAGGAACTATCGGAGTTGGATGACAATGTGAGACGCACAGAGTACATTTGTATAATGTGAGACGAGCCCGTGTTAGCGCAGCGCGCTGTCGTAAACACTATTATGTCACTAATATTAGCCTAGGCGTCCAAATGAATGGCTAATTCAACCATCAAAAATAGATATTTAAATATTATGTCACTTGTCCAATTGATGTTTCTGCAGATTATTTTTATATTATTTTAAGTTCGAAAATGTATTTCATTTATAATAAATAAATATTGTCAGTATTTTTGATGTTATACGTAGGTCTAAGAGAAAATAAGGACTATATAGTCTTGAAAAGAATTGAAGGATAAAACTGGGAATTAGAATAGGAAGTTGATGTTATAAATAGATATTGAATAATAAGAAAAATACATTTATATTAAATACGATTAGGAAAAAATAAAAAGCAACCATTCTGAATCATCTCGATTTTAATTACGGAAAAAGTGAAAAAATTAAATCCAGAAAGTTCATTTGAGCAAGTTATAATACAATGATTGGTATGGCTTCAAAACATGTCTAATACAGAATAAGATAAGAATAGGTTCTATTTAAGTAAAATTAGCGAAAAGATCAGTGTTAAAATAATTCATGCATTGTGTTTTTTATTAGTTTGTAGTGTTGCACCGTGTAAAACCTGAGCAGATATTATTTATATTGTATACTTTTTAAGTTAATGGCCTTATACAGTCAGTAACACATCAACCTATGAACCTACCCTAATCCTAGTCTGTCTTTATCTCACTATCTCAACTGAAATAGAAATTATGCAATGCACACTAAGCTGTAAATTGGTTGTGCAAATTTGACCCTGTACCCTGTAGATTGAAATGCTACTCACTGTACTACTCTACTCCGCTCCTACTTAGAACAAGTAACTGCATTTGGTCGATTCATCAGGTACAGTCAACAGAAAAAGCTAGCTACACATTAAAGATAGGTACCTATTTTACGACTTTATTGGCATGAAAGTAAGCCATATTGTAAATTTTAAGTGCACGGTTACTTTAGCTGTCCTCATTAACATTTGTCTTATTTTATTCTTCTCAAACTAACTATCACTGCAACATACAATTTAGCCATTTAAAAATATTTTTCGAACCTATTTATAAGTTACTGGAGACCTAGGTATATTGGACACCTAAGTAAGCTGTTGTTGTTTCTCAAGTTCTAAAACACAATATTTTAGACTTAACTTATGAATTCTAAAAACTACTATTTTTCTCAGTATGATTTGTATCACTATATCTTTTCGCTAACTTGAGGTAAATGCACCCCACCTATTCTAAATACAGATCACAAGATTTAAGAATAGTTAGGCATTTTGCTGGGAGCCTAAGGCTTGTATGCTACTATCAACGATGCATTAAAATGCAATATAAAACGCACAACGATAGGTATTTAAATTCGTTGAAAACGCATCGAAAGCGTCTTCGAAGCTCACATCTAACAACTGTTTACAATACAAATATTTACAAAACATTGGCTGCCGTGTGTAGGAATATCTTTAGGTAAATAGGAATGGTTGTAGTCTTATAGGGAGAAACAATTGATATACATTTTTTTTTTCAAACCATTGCACAAATACGAACTTAATAATAAATTAATATAAGGTTCCAACCAGGACGTATAAAACATGAGGCGTTCGCACAACAAAACTCAGATATTGAGATTATCAGAGGGTCACATTGTCTTCAAAACAGACTAATTTTATAAAGAGGAGGGGGGCACATGGCCGCCTCACACTGCGAGCATTTGTGGCTGTGGCGTGTGGCCAGTGTGCGGCCACCCTAAAAAGCTTATGTAATCCGTTAAAAGTTGTTCGTGGAATAAATGGTTTAGAAAAAGAGGTACTTAACAGAGACAAATAAAACCCTGGGTTTATCCGGTATATAGCACTAATGAGAAACTCTTAGACAATACAAATCTTTGAACAACTTAAAAATAAAAATATGAAAATGCCTATATTTATTATGTTTTAAAGTTACTCACTAGTGATAATAATTAGTGAATACAGTTATTTCAGACCCCTCTCTACTAAGTACCCCTTTAACAAACAAACAAATTTAGTAATAATTTGTTTCATAATGCTGACAACATTGGTCTTATTCCAGATAAATTCGTTAATTACGCAATACAAATAAGTAAACATTCAAAACTACATATTTTTGACACACATTTAATAAATAAAACTGTCAATAGTAAATAAATATAAATAATAACAATGGGATGTTACAAAAGTAACGGGTCGACTTATCACGGTATTATTTTAATTCATAATGGTAATGAATAAAGTATACAAACTATAATTATAATAGAAAATAAAGGTTTGACTATGTTACTGATTGTATCATAGGTAAATAAATGAATCAAACAAATAAAATATTAGACATTAATGCAAACAAACTTTGTCATAAGTGTAAATAAAATTACTATACAGCAAATATGTACATTTATCACAATTTCCTATAATAATAAATTTAGTATCTGTTACTAACAAAACCATAATACAGCGTAGACATTAACTAGAAAACCTCAGAGAGCTAATTACAGTATAGATATAATACCAGGTTTGGTCCAATATTCGGTAAATATATTTCGATTTAAGTATTATTCCAAAATCTTAAATTTTCATCTACAATAGAAAATAGACATTTCGAAGGCAATAGTTTAAATACGAGTGGAATGTATAAGGCTTTCATCATAAGTTTGAAGATCACCATAACGTCTGAGAAATCTTAATTCACTTTAGGTAGGTACGTACTTTTAGATTAAATCACTTGGACACTAGTCTGTCTGTAAACATTAGGTACTAAAAGTACACTTGGTAAATGCGTAGCTTGCGTTTACAACAGTATTTTATATTACTACATATATAGCATTTAATATTAAGTATAACAAGCCATAAGTGACGACAGCACTACTTTAAAAGAAGTGAGAAAATGGGAAGCCATTGTTAAATTAATAAATGGGCTTTTAGTGATCACTGATCACCCCACAAAACATTCTCAGTTCAATGCTCACTTGTAGTTACGCTGAGAAATATAAAATTACGTATGAAGACACATCTTACAAGTCGCATTAACTAACATTCAAAGACTTGTTTAACATGCAGTCATTAAAATTGTAAGACCTATTTTTATTACTAACAATCATATTATTTAGTTATAACCACTTATAGCTTGTTATATATATTATACATATTTAACAAATGTTCAGCGCGTAGCATTAAAATGACCATTTTACATACAAAAATCTGTTATGCGTAGTTATAATTTATGCAAGCAATGTTTGTGCATGAAAGTGCTTATATGGAACTAACATGAATGTAATATGTTTATACCAAATAAAAATTAAGATTGAAATAGTTTTTTTAGTAAAAAATAACTTCACCCCGGATTTAGATTTTACAACCACTAAATATAATATAATACAGAATATTACGGTACATACAATATTTAATAAAGAATTCAATCTACTAACTACAAAATTTTAGTACCATGTATTCGTTTATGCACATTGATGTTCTATTAATTAATACTAAGATTAGAATAATATAACTACGAAATCTTATATAATTTTCTAATACCCAAAGGGGTCGTCAATATTAATTTTATATACAAAATATATTTTTTATGAAATATTACAGAAAAAAGGTATATTCGAATATTTACTCAATGGGATGGCCTAGTTTTTGTTGAAATTTTATCATTTATAATAAATTTTAACTGCCCCGCATGTACATATCTACAAGAAGTATAATTATGAAAATCACTAGCACAATATTTTAAAAAAACAAGGCCACCCCATAGAAATTTCAATTGAGACTAGACACTGGTCACAGGTTTAATATTATCAGAGGCAAGGAGATTTAGCACGTTTTCCTAACAATATTACTAATAAACATTTCAATAATTACATTTACGGGTTCTACGCTTACTCTAAGTATATAACAAATAAATTAATATACACAGTAGCCTTACAACACAAGAGTATTTCTTCAAGCTTCACTCCTATTAATAATGAACTGCACACAATAAATAGGGATACCTTTACATTACCAATATACAATATTGTATAAAATATAAATCACAGATTCTGTTTCGGAGGAGCGGTTTACTACGTTTCTTTCTTCCCGGCGACGAGATAGACATTCATATCGTCTTTTCCCTTGACGTAGACACTCCCGCGCAGCTCGAACTCGTACCTATTGGAGAGCACCGGCATGCAGGAATCGCCCACCTGGATCCGCTTCACGACGCCCGTCGAGTCCATCCGAGAGGCGATGTTCACGGCGTCCCCCCATATGTCGTAGTACAGCTTAGTGGTCCCGATCACACCGGCCGTCACATCCCCGTAGTTGTACCCGATCCGGAGGATGAAGTCGAACTCGAGCAAGTCTTGGTTAAAATTGTCGACCACCTTCTGCATTTCTAGAGCGAACTCCATCAGCTGATACAAGTGGATAAACGGTTCGCGCTCCGCGTGACGCAGGTCCGGATTGAGGCCGCTGGCCGCCATGAAGGTACTACCTATAGTTTTAATCTTCTCGACGTGCCTAAACTCCGGCCGCTCGAGTAACTCATCGAAGTCCGCGATCAACTCGTTCAGAACTCTCAAATACTCCTTCCCCTTCAAGTAGGACTCGTCGTACATCTCGTTAAAATTCACGATGCTCGCGAATATGATCCCGACGTCTTTGTGGTTCTCGGAGTATTTGGCGGTGTTCTTGAGCTGGTCGGCCACGTGGCGCGGGATTATGTTGTGTAGCAGCCAGTCCGCCTGGTTGCGCATGTTCTGCACACGCTGCTTATCCCGATTCGCGACGACATTGCTGTAGAAGCTCAACCGGTAGCTGATCTCAAACTCCCTGTTCAGAAACCACACCAACATCAACAGCAGGGCCACGTCCAGGTACAGCTCCGTCAAATGCAACTCGTGATGGTTCGGTGCCGGTCTGTCCGCCCTAGTACTGTTTTGAAACCAGTCGTCCGAAGAACTGTTTGTGATATTATTTACAAAATTCGAAAAGCTAGAATTAAACTTTGGACCTACAATATCACCTAAAACATGAGTATTAACGTCGTGGCAGCCGAGGACGGCGAGGAACAGGAACAGTGCGGCGTAAATCGTCACTAGAGTATTCTTCATGAGCCAGCACATCTGGGTGAAATTGCAGAAGTTCACGATACTCAGACACAGGAGGTACACGTAGAACGACTGCTCGCCCCTCAAAATCACGAGCGTGGTATTTTTACAGGAGAAGTTTATGAGGACGGCTAAGATCGGCAGGCTGATCAGGAGACTTCCGCACAGATGCCAGGGGTACCAGTCGGATAGTTTTCGGAATATTCGAACGGACTTGTGGATCGAGTCCGTGACCTGGGGCTCGTGCTTCGTTTTCCACTTGAGGTAGTGGCGGTAGACGCAGAGCGAGACGGCGGTGAGTTCGAGCAGCGCGAGCAGCGTGAACCAGCCGGCGGAGCGGCGCCAGTCGCCGTACAGGAGCAGCGCGGAAGCGGTCACGGCGAGGAACACGACCCCGGACACGAGTATGTCGAGCGCGGTGTTGAAGCGCGAAGTGGTGAGCGTGGGCGGGAAGTCCTCGCTGTCGTCGCTGCGATGCGCGCGGTCGCGGTAGTGCCGTTCCATCTCCGGCGACTTGAAGGAAAGCGTGAAGCGGTTGAGCGGGCGTTGCACGAAGTAGTTGATGCCGGAGCGCGCGTTGTCTTGGACGCAGCGGATGAGCTGCAGGTCGGACTGCTTGCGCAGCTTCTGGAGCGACTGCACCTATGAGTGAATGCGTTTGTATTGTTTACGTTATCTGTGTATTATATGAATATTTTTTGGAACTTTCACATTATATATGGGAACAAATTAAATGACCACCAAAAAACACAATCGTTACCCAAACAGCCTCATCCATAATAAATATAATATGTACAAATAAACGAAACCTGTACCAAAATATTTCGGGCTATTTAAGTCATGCCTGCACTACAAAAACTTTTCGTAACCCAAAAAGGCCACGCGTGCACCAAATTTTAACTAGCAAAGTTTTGTGTCATTCTTATCCAAATATTATATCATTACGTTTGCCATAAAATGTATTCATATAACCAAGTATATTAAATTGATTGATAAGATTTGTGTTAGGTTAGGTTAGAACTGCGAACACTAAATGCACGAGACGAGCGAGCGTAGCGAGCGTGCCGCGGCAGCGGCCGGCGAGTGCCAGAACTGAATTCTACCCATTTTACTTGGTCGGAACAGAGAGAAAAAGATTGTGTTTATTTACTATCAATCGTCAAATGGTATATAGTATCGGTAAATCTTTAGAACTTCATTTATATTTTTTGGGTATACAATGATTTTTGTACGCATTACTTTAATTTATTAGGATAAAAATATGTAACATATTTGGATGAAATTTTTAAATACAATGCGAGTACAAATTTGGTGCACGCGTGGCCTTTTTGGGTAGCTCAGCGATTATTCTGACGATAGGTACGTTTTTTAGGTTAGGAGACTTAACATTTATTGGTGATCATTTCATAATAAAATGGGGAATAAATTTTGGTAAGTACTTAGGATTTTTTGGGCGTTATATTTCATTATATCTGGTGGTTGCTTAAACCTAAGCCATTATATATTACTATGTATTTTATTTATTCACACGAGCACATAAATTAACGTTATTATTATTTTTGTTTCTTTTCATATTATTATTTAAATGTATTTAATTTTTTTTACCTTACAATACAAGCCAACACTTAAGTATTTTTAACCGACTTCAAAAAAGGAGGAGGTTATATCGCACCTTTGGTAGAACAAGGGCAGAACTGCACCTTTTGCGATTTTACAGGAGAGCCATTTTAAGATATTTTTTGTATTGAATGTGGCCTAGCTCTATCAATATCATACTAAAGTTATTCTCCTTTGCATGACATAAACTATATACTATATTCTTTTTAAGTGCGTGGTTTACAATAATTAAAAACCAGTAGTTTTTTTGTAAAAAAAAAATTTTCTAACATAGGTGTACAATTGTGCCCTTGTTCCACCAATAAGTAAAATATTTTGTAAATGTGACCATATTTAAGCTTTAATTTGGCATCGTTTTTGACTAAAAACACCGTGTTTTTTGCGTAAATGTTGTATTTTTTTATACATTTAACATTTCACAGTAACTTTTTACAAAAAAAACATCAAAACTTAGTAATCAGTCGTCACATTTCGTCAAAAATATGAAATCTTATGGTCATTAGAAAATATCTTTAGAATCGCTTAAAAATAGTATAATAAAAAATATTATTATAAGAGAATAATATCAAAATAAAAGGAACATAAACCTAACAAAAAACCTAACAGAAAAACTATTTTTTAATAAAATTTTAAACAATCCTTTAGTAACAAAGGTTTTACTTAAATTGGTATTATTCTTTCTTAAAACTGTTTGGAATCACACATAAAAATAGGTTTAAATAAGATACCAGTATAAAACTTAAATTAACTTTACATATAAAAAATAATTTTTAGACCTAGGTCTTCCTAGGAATAAAACAAATCTTGGACAGACAACGGCACAAATGTCTGAACGGCTTTGTCCTCCAAATTTTTAAATCATAAACAGGGCATAAGTGTGACACATGTGGCCTTGTCACTCCAGAAATCAAAAACATCAAAGGGCATATTTAACTTTACGGCGTTAGCGCTCCAAGTGACGACTACATCTCTCCCCGCCGATGCCACAAATGACCAATGAGACTTTGTCGCGCCAACAGAGTAAGAAAATGGCCCCAGAAAGACAACGCCGCTTGCGCGCTCTGGCGTTTTTTTGAAGGAATTAAACGTGTGTCTTTGTCCCTTCAGTTAGAAGGTGCATTTTAAAGCATTTCTGTATACTTAACTCATTTTGCCAATTTTTGACAGTTGTGCCCTTGTTCTACCAAAGGTGCGATATGTTCGACTGTATGTATTTTTTTTTTTTTTTTTTTTTTTTTTTATGTATGTCCGTCGATTTCTCCGTCAATTGTGGACCGATTTAAATAATTCTTTTTTTATTTGAAAGTGCATAGTTCAGAGGTGGTCCCATTGTCACCATGTCAGGATCTGATGATGGGATCCCGGAAAAATCAAGGGAAAACCTCAAATTTTATAGGCTGCGCCTACGCGTTACTTGTTTTTTCTGAAGCCATTCAAGTTTTTGCGTCCGATAGACATCATTTTATGTTGATGAGCTGATGATGGAAGGTACAACTCCTTAACGGTTAGGAGTTAGGGGATAATTCTTTCAGTATTGTAGGAATATGTGGACCGTTAGTTGTATTTTATGTACTTTTGCAGCTAAGGTGATGATGGAAAGTACAACTCCTTAACGGTTAGGAGTTAGGGGATAATTCTTTCAGTGTTGTAGGAATATGTGGAACGTTAGTTGTATTTCATGTACTTTTGCAGCTAAGCTGATGATTACCCGGGGATGGGCTGGTCACTAGCCAATAAGGTTAGCACCGGCTCGTCCTAATCGGGTGTGAAGGAGAGATCGGGGGAGTGTAGTGGGTAGCGGACGCTTCGGTCTCGAGTCCCACACACGGCCTCGGGTCTAGCTAGCCTGCGGTTATGGTGCATAAACGCATTCTCCTCCTACCCATGGTGCTGAACACTTAATGAATACCTAATATTATTATCAAATAATACAATTCTACTCGTATTTTCGCTATCATTATTATGAAAGAGTTTTACTCACTACCTACGTGTTATTCACACTAAAAATAGAAAAATAAACAAACTTTTTTTAAAAAAAATTAAACCGACTTCAAAAAAAAAGAAACAAAAAAACTACCTAAAAAACTGAAAAGCAAAAAATAATTTTAATAAGACATTCATCAAATGCGCTTATTGTCTAAGCCTATTAATTAAATTGTATTTTACGTGCTAGGTAGGTACCTACTAATCTGTTTGAAGTCGGTGCCAAGCCAAAGGTAATCAAAAATGATATATAATAATAATGTATTATAAAGGGTTACTTATTAATCCGCGGACGTAGGTACGTAATCTGGGTACCTACTATTTGGCTTGGCACCGAGTTCAAACCGATAAGTAGGTACCTACCTAGCACGTAAAATACAATTTAATTAATAGGCTTAGACAATAAGCGCATTTGATGAATGTCTTATTAAAATTATTTTTTGCTTTTCAGTTTTTTAGGTAGTTTTTTTGTTTCTTTTTTTTTGAAGTCGGTTTAATTTTTTACTCAAACAGGTCTCGCTAGAATACCAGCGCTGATGCGACGTTCATCCGGACGGCGTTGCAGCTTATGCTAAGGCAGATTGACCATCACACACCATACCAAACATTATTATACTTTGTCTTATTACTAATTATATTATATTTTTATTATATTCTTTATATTGTCTGTTGCTAAGTGTGATGTAATCATCATCATCATCATCATCATCAGCCTATATACGTTACCACTGCTGGGACACATCACACAGGCTTTATCTCAATTGTGAGATAGTGTGAGCCATACTCCACCACGCTGGCCTAGTGCGGGTTGGTGAAGGGGTGCGTAAGGCAAGTGACCAACCTTAATGTCAGATGTTATCAAGCCGCCAAATGGCCTCTGACGACTAATATTTACATTATAGTAAATATCAGCCGGGACCAACAGCTTAACGTGCCTTCCGAAGCACGGAGACGCTCGAAATTAATGTCACTAAATATGGTCAGAATGGTCACCCATCCATTAACCGACCGCGGCGTAGGTAGCTTGACTTTCGTTATCGCTAACGAACCACTGTCACAGCTGCGCCACGAGCGCCTCATAATCGTGATTTAATGGTGGGCAATAAATGTTTTTTATTCTTTCTCTCACCTGTTGGTCGTTAAGCGGCGCGGGCAGGCGGCCGCGGGCCGGCTCGGCTAGGGACGACTGGCTGGAGGTGTAGTAGCCTGACACGCGGTGCTGCATGATGTCCGCCTGCGACGTCGCTAGCGCCGCGTGGTTCAGCGCGAATATCTGGAGAACGGTGCGCTCTTGAGTCAAAACAACTAGATTGACGACTAATTGGATTTGGAAGTATATACTACGAGTAGAATGAGGCTTGCCAGCTCCTGAATTGGAAAAGCCGGACTTTGCTCTTTAAAAGACCGGACACATTGCCCCTAAAGCCGGACGGGGGTGGGCCGCCCGTATTGGCGACTTTTTTTTAGCTACGCCACTTTTTTTACATTATTCTAATTCCCCTCCCCACTCTCGTCTCCTAGTCTCATACATATCATTTTGCGCATCGACAGGCACATTTCATCATTTTCATCACTAACAAAAAGCCCAACAAAAGCCGGACAGACCGGACACACAAAACATTGACCGTACATACCTGCTGCTGTATGCTAGAGCGGCGGCTGGTGCTGCGGATGCCGGAGTCCTTGCGGCTGTTGACGGAGGGGCACAGGCTGACGGCGTCGTCGGGCGGGCGCGGCGGCGGCGGCAGCTTCAGCCGCCGGTCCTTCGTCCGCGCCAGCTCGCCCTGCGTCGTGATGGTGGAACTCCTCGCCCGGCTCACTGGCACCTGGCAAATTAGATAATATTGTAGTCTTTTTTTGTTGTCGAAAACTTAGAGGTTTTACCTATAGTCGAGACATTTTAATAGGCCACATTTGACAGTTCATTTATGCAAAGAAAAGTGCTATATATGTACATCAGGAGTAGCCTAATTTTCTAAATAAATAATTGTATTAATAAGAACTGATGTTGTTTTCTTGAGTTTTATTACAGTAGGTACACAACTTAATTAACAGTTGCAATTCACAATGGAAAACCAAGTTATTTTGGTTTTCCATTGTGTCATTCTTGCTCTGAAACATCTACGACGGATGAAATCCAATAAGTAATAAATAAAATGAGATATAATAAGACATTTTAACAAAGACATCGGTTGTTGTTAATTCAACGACGGGTTTTATTATCAGTTTTCCCAAAGCGAAACTTTGAAGTCTGAAACCGTATCCTAATAATAAGTAATAAAACAATAAACAAGTCGATCGATGCGTCTATATTTGATCGGAATGGCGTGTTCCTTATTACGTTTGGTCGTACGTGCGAAATCGCTCATGGTAATGACGATCAACCGGTCATTCGTGCTCACCGCCCCGAATGCATGACGTATGTCGACGATTCTGAATTGTAATAGCGGGAATAAGCGTAATATAAAATTACAAACATACGAATTATTACTGCTCGACGTTTCGTTTGTGTAACTACAGAATCTTGGTCTCAAGCAGATATTTAGCTACCTACATAATGAAACCAAGCCAATCTTTGCTTGAGTAACATTACGACGACAAGACAAGTCTGTAAAACTTTACAGCATTTATAAATGCATAATGAAAACATTGTCATAAATTGATTACGCCCTGTATAGAAGTCGGTCAAAATTGTATACGATATTATCATATACGACGTTATTTCACAGAAATTTAATATTTTCCGAACTATCTCCATATCATTAATTTTAATATATCGATTTTAATTAATTATTAGCAAAGAACTTGACACTTATAATGCCCCAGGCAATTTTCGCTGATTTGGTAAATTACAATGCGATCCACGTACCTACATTAAATACTGTAATAAAATAAAATAAAGCCTTGGACATTATTTACACAGGTGCTAGACTACGGATAAACATCATTAAATTATCATTTATTAGAGGCATCAAATGATGAGAAAAATCATAACTATATAAGGGAACCTGTTGTACCTTGGTCACTTTTTCATTCAACGATTTTTTGAAAAAAAGCGGTTATAGCTATTGCGATTAAACAAATGTTAGCTGTTAGACGAACTAATGTGGTACATAATATAAATTATACAACAGCATAGATCATCCTTTTTATAGGTTTTACATAAACTAAAAAAAAATGGGAATGTGGATCAAGGTACAACAGTGGTGATGTACCTAGATCCGCCTATGTTGTACCTTGGTCATAGTTAGAACTCATCAAATAAAATCTATATTTCTCGACAATTAGAAAATATTTTCAGCTTCAAATCTCATATCTATGACATATCAATTAACAGAATTTATATGAATAAAATCAGTATTTTTCGTAACGCCTAACTTAAACATTTTGATCACATTAGCAACAAGTCTTTATTCTCTTCGTAGTTCGTACCGGAACTAATATTTGGACTAAGCGTTTCTTAATTAATCAATAAACTCCTAGTAGGTTATTTATTTCAGGAACTGAGTAATATTCCCTCTTGGAATTAATTTTTTTTGGACCTTTTATTTTTTCTTAATAGGTTCTAACCATTGGTGTTTCCATTTCCCGGCGTTTTTAGCGACTTCTTCATGGATTTTATAAGAGCACCCTCTTCATTGACAGACACTATTTGGCCAACAAAGTATTCACCTTCGTATATAAAGCTAACGTACCTATCACCATCTTCAAAATTGTTTGCGTGTCTAATTTCTTTATTTCCTTCAAAATAATTGCTTAATGGTTCTTCCTCAGAAGATAAAAACCCTACTGACCTGTATAAAAAACAGCAAAATAATACCTAAGTACCTCTGTGCGTTTCCAAACAGAAATAACAAGAATACATTTGAATGTAGGTACCTTGACCATATGACCAAGGTACAACCGTTTAACTATGGTCAAGGTACAACACCCCTACCCTTTTATGTTTATTCGCATATGTAATTATGGAGGTTATGATTAACTTAAATAAGCATACTACATTCTAAACTTGGCTAAAGTACTTGTTTAAATCAAATGGTTTTAAAAAATTATGTAGTAAATAACAGAAGTACATAATGAAAGAAATAAAAAATATTAAATATTTTACTTTTTTGCAGCGAAAACGTGAGACGGAAAAAAGGCGCGAACATTTCAAAAAAATAAGTGGCTCTAGGTACAAAGGGTGTCAAGGTACAACAGGTTCCCCTATATTTCGACTGACCGTTAGTTCATAATTTAGCAAATTATATAGTAGCACTTTTGTACCTAATGATTTCAGTGCATTAGTTTTATAATTTTATTACATCATGATTCATGATTAGTTTGTATTTTTACCGCTCCAAAAAAAAACTTCTTTAAATACAAACATTAATTGAAACTAAAATATTTAAGCTATGTAATGTTTGTACTGGGAAGGGATCGAACCCACGATCTTTCTAGTAAATCGATCTTCAATTCGACAATTAATAAATCAATGTCGAAACAATGTAGTAGAAGCTTTCTGGAACAAAATTTAGACAAAATAATATGCCAAAAACAAATTTCTAATATAATGATTGATCAATGACCAAACTAACTCGCTAAGCTTACGGGATAAATAGATAAAACGCTTATCAACATAGGCCACTAATCTAAGCATAGTGGAAATTAATAAAACGTCACTATTTATCTAGAATACTGATGTGGTACAGAAATGAATTAATTATTAAACGGATTAAATATTTGCGTATTCGTTGCCGATAACAAATAAATGAAGTCCTCACGGATTTAACATAACAGCAGGTTTGCTGTAATAGTGAAAGCAAATCTCAAATCTTAAAAGGGACGAGCCGGTGTCCGCCTTCTGCCAAATAAAACTCGCTCGGGTATAAAACCCGGAGGTCGTGGGTTCGATTCCCGCCATGGGTCCGGTTGGTGGTAGGACTTTTTCAGAGCTTTTGCAGAGGCAAATTTATGTGGGTGCCAGTACACTTGAAATTAAAGGCTCGAAGATCAGATGCGCCTCCAGTCTGGCAGCACATTGAGCGACGCTTTCTGATAAAGTATCCCTCAATGGAATAGGCCGCAGTGACTGCTTGCCATTAGGTGGGCTGCGCGTCTGTCTGCCAACTAATGTGGTATAAAAAATATAACTGGCCCATGGACCCGAAACCTGGATGGAGTGAGTAATTTACGTAGAAGAACTAAAGTCGCGAATAAAAGGAAGAAAAGCATTTTAAAAGTCGAATTACATTATCGCAATATAAACATTTTTTTTAGTTCAACGCATAATAAACTGTGGAACGTTTGTTTCATCTCCCAGAACAGCCAGGGATAAGTAAATATTGTGAAATCACGATGTAAAATTAAAACAGTAGGTAGTTAGAGAGTACGGGCAACGATATTACGGGCGCCAGCTAGGCGGTGAATATTTATCGCGATAATTTAATGATCACGCTCGTCAATATTGATGCCCGGGAACTCTCATTTGCATACCAAGACGGAGAAACTTCATCTAACAATAAAGCTAGTAGTAGCTAGTAGTAGTAGTAGTAAACATTTGATCAATTCATCAAATTGTTTGATCGATCATCAACCCGATTTTTACAGACGAGTTGATCAAGCCATTACCGTGATTAGCACGTCAAAAGATTTTCAACAGCAAATTATACCGTAAACCGTCTCAAATACGATAGGATTCCAGATTGGGGGGGACTGTGACTTAGTATTAGTGACAGATAAACATAATCATAAATTTTCGGTCCGTCCCTGCATTTGAACCTACTACAAACAATTAGAGCGGCCGGCACTTTAAAATGCGACCCAATAGCCACTGCAACTCGTAGGCAGTCTGACTGTCGTACATAATTTATAACCGTTTAACCATAGCTTCAGATTAAGAGTCGTGATTTCTTATTCCAAACGATAAGGGAATACCTATCTGTTTGTTTTGTTATCGCCGTTATCGGTCGCGGTTACTAGCTAAAGAAGAGATAACGGTTGGCGCCTCACCTCGATGTTATTATGCGGCCGGCCGTACTGCGACCGGTAGCTGCTACTTCTTGCGAAAGGCGACATGTTGCTCCGCGACTGGCTGAGGTACGAGCGGATGTCGATGATCTCCCGCTCGAACGAACACGCCTCGTGCACCAGTGGAATGTGCAGCTTACTGCTACTCTCCGCCGGCCTGCTAACTTTATTGTCTTGAGATTCTATCACTATAGGCACTTGCTGGTAACCATTACTTGACTGCATGCCCGGGTCTCCGCACTCCATAAAAATCATATTCTTTTCGTTTAAATCCACCTTTTTTATGTCGTGCAACGGAGTGTCAGAGTGTTTTCTTAAAAACCTGGGCACTTTCCAATTCTTCAACTTATTAGTGTACTTGCCGTAGCTTCCTGAAAAAAGGAATTAACGTTTTCATTGGCAGTAAAAATAGCGAAACGCGCTATTAATCCGGGTGTTAGTTTACCTACCAACTAATGTTAAGGTTTAATAATAGTTTAGCGACGTCGACGGATTGTTCACGCAACATGACGAGTCTATTTAGCAAGTTATTACTCGATGATTCTGTGTGCGTTATAACTGGCGTCTAATTAGAGCCCACGTGTTAGTTAAGGACAAACGCAAACAGTTATTTAAAGCCGCAAAATCATTGTTAATCAATATAGATTGGCACCTGTTATCTACTGTAATTTGAAGAGGCGTAGCGTGTGCTGGCCCTATTCCTTGATCAAGGATTCAGATTATCAATCAGCGCCCTTTTGTCTACCATTTTATTGTATTTTGTTATTGGAAATGGTTTTTCGCATTCTCCGTTTTTTTGTCCTGAAGAATGCTTTTGAGCTTTTTCGAAACATGCATTCTACTATCCACTAAAGTCCCATGGTTTCCCTTTACATCCTAAACGGACAAGCCGGTGGCTCAATGTGGCAATTAAAAGACCCAGTCATTATTTATATCATTTCAGTAGGTAGATACGCACGCAGATTTTTTCAGCACGTACTACTCGTCGTGTAGCCTTAGTTATGTTTGTGTTATACACACACACACACACATTATGTACATTGTACAAATGTACATATTACATAAACTTTAGCAGTCGTACTTTTTTTTCTGTACATATTTATATTGCCATGTAAACATATGATACCGCTATCGATTGTGTTTTTCTCGTTTTTCTACTAAAAACTTTTAGATTTTGCATGATAAATCGTCTGCAACACACGTAGAGGCCAGTGACCGATTAACACTTGATGCAAACGCGATCAGCTGTGAGGTTCAGTGTGGGAAAATCATTGTATTCTAATAATGGATTTTAAAAAATCCATTTGGGGTTAGATGGCGCTGTGTGAATAATGTCCAAATATTTATTTTTTATTTATTCATTTAATCCATCATACCGTCGTGGATCAAAAACGTTAGTAATAAAACTGGCTAAGAAAAAACTAAACAAGTCAGCAATCTTCTGATGCTAAAAAGATCTAAACCTATAGTTGAAAGAGACCATCTTGTTACGAATAATAGCAATGCCGCAAAGAAAGTAGTTGATATTGTGCTCCCATTATGGTTCCAAATATTATATAGGTATTTATGACTCAAATAAGACATTAAGAAACTTTTATCAAAAAAGTTTTAAGCCAAAGAAAACTGGATTTTTGTGGTTTTTACATCTCCATGTCGTACTCTGTACCAATTCGACAGCCTATCAACCAAAGTGAGATTTCTTTCGACATAACTGATCCGAACTTTGCAAATCCACGACAGACGTCACCTTCAAGCTGTGAGAGTCACGACTAATCTTATCTCTAGCGCCTTGTCCGCTGATAATATGACTTCCACAGTTCAACTCACCACGTATCAGCATGGTTAAGTAAACAAATGAAACAGATATAGAGTTTACATCAACGCCAGACCCGAGATGAATTATTGCAGTGCGTTGCTAATCCACGCACGCTCTGACTCATTCTATCAATCTCTATTTTCTGTTTCGTGTCAAGGTGCAACTAAAATACCTATTTAAAGACAATGTCTGAGAGTGGACTTTTTTTTTGGTCAAGTTTCTTGTGTCACGTTTTAATTTAGCAGCTTATGAATGAACGTTGTATTATAGTATGCTTGCTTGTTTACGTGCTTAAACGTTTGTCTATGTTTACGTAATGTGATTTGGCGAGTGCATCAGTTGCATCAGTTGGCAAACAATAATTTACATACACAAGAAAGAAAACAATAGAGCATCCCATGTCTTGTTTTCTTTGAATTATTTTTGGCACATCTTTGAACATTTCAAAATAATTGGCTTATTTTTTACAACATGAAATCTGATCTTTTTTTGTAGTTGGTTTCAAAACAACCAATCTTATGGTTGCAATCCTCTTTACTATAGTAATAAAATAAAAATGTCTGTCAGATCTCAGAATAAGATATTACCAAAAGATGTTTACATAAAGAACACTTTTAAAAGCTTTGATTAAAGGCACAAAGTTTACCAAACCCACTTACCCACAGAAGTAGGACTTTTTGACGAGTTATCATTCCTTTCGGAAAAGCCTTTATCTCTCTTCTCGTCCAACTCGACGTCGGAGTCCAATATACTTGGCAGTGAACTGGCCTTGGTACGGAAACTGAACGGATTCGGTGATAAGAAGTTATTGACATCTATCCTCGGATTGAGCTTTTCGTTCCTTATGTCAATGTCAACGGGAGGGGGGGAGTGCGTGAAAGAGAGGGCGGATTGGGGGGACACTGCGGGGGATATGATTAGGCGTAAGTTTACCGGGTTGCAGGGAGTGAGACACTGGTCATGTTCGTAGGGAGAATACAGCTGCCGTCCTTCAATGAAGTAGGTTTTGTGACCTAGGTAAAAGGGATACATTTATAATTTCATACATAATACGAGCAGGATTACAATATTTACAATCACACGAAATTAGAAATGTTTGGTTCGGGTTTATACGTGTGTCGGTGTAAGATTAAACAAACATAAGTCATTGTGATTGCAACCTTGGCGATTAAACATATCTAGTAATTATCGACTTTAGTACTTTTCATCCGCAGTTTTTCCCCGTGGACTATTTGACGTTATTCCGCAGCTGCAGGAATGTGTTTTTTTTTTCCACAGTAAAAAGCTTTTGTCACTTTCTAGCTCCTAAAGTACTCCTAACCTAATCTTTAATCTAAAATAACATCTATCTTTTACTCCCTTATTAAATTCGGTTCAGTGGTTTAAGTTGGATTTAAGCGTTAAAAAATAACCAACTTACCTATTTTACCTTTTAACTGTCTACTTTAATAGTTTTCGAGAGCCAAGCAAGTACTCGGGGAATCAAAGAAACATGGTGTTTCAGCATGATGGATCTCCGGCACAATTTGTTGGCGAAACGTATGAGAACTTCCGCGAGGATGGATCGGCCGCGGGGGACCGGTGCTATGGCCTGCTCGTTTTTCGGACCTCACACCCTTGGACTTATTTTTGTGGGTTATGTGAAGGACAAAGTGCATTTCTCCAATTTCCCAACGGTTGTCTAGACGAAACAGCGTGTTAGATCGGTTTTCGCATCAAGAACACCGATGATGGCACAAAATGCCGAAAGGTCTTTTTAACTTTTGTAGTTCCGCGAATTAGGTAGAAATGTAGGTACAATCTGCATAGTTTACTCTTTGATTTTACTGAAATAGGGTTTGCACATTGTTGTTTTTTTTGGGTAGGTATGTTATGCAGCGTTACTACGGTTTTTAAATATTGTGAATGGACTCGTTATAAGGACCCATTTAATCACCTTTCGGCTTTACGGGGTATTTTGTAACAAGTTGTATAATAATAATATTATAGATGGTTGGTATCTTCTAGGTACAAAAGCAACTACAATCCCAATCGGTATTAAAATCTCATTAAGTTATAATCAACATACGTACTTAAGTTATACATCAAATCATTTGTGTTATATCTACACACCTAATTCTTATGCCCTTTGTATATAGGATTAGGTACTTCAGATCAAATTTTAAAGACTACCTAATACAATTCTATAAAATGCAACGTCGAAAATAGGTATCGTGTTTCTGCTAGGCAACAAAGTATTGCCTTCTAACAATTGTTACAATATTGAACCGTGTAATTAAAGATGATCGTATATTAAACAAATGAACCGTGTCGAGCAGAATTAAATAACAATGGGAAGTCAAAAATAACGCCTGAGTAATAGCTCATTTTCTGTTTTCAGGAAGTCACTGAATGAAATCGCTATCTATTCGCAATTCTTTTGACGGAACGTCAGCGCATACCTACCTACCAAGAACAGATGGGAGTGAAAATAAAAATGCACTATTGGTATCTTTGGCCGTTAAGAATTAATTTATATCTCAATTGTCTGATCACATAATGCGATGGAACTCGACATGTAGGTACATAATTTAAGTCGTTAACGATAATACGTGAGAAAAGGCGATAAATCATTATGTACCTATATTGTTCGCAATAACTTATTATATAATGTAATATTCCTATCACTTACCTAATTTATTTTTATGTAACTTCCGTTGGTAGTCAGGTACCTACCTACGCAACCCTTTTGAGAAATACTCAACCATGAAGCGTCGCTCAATGTGCTGTGACCAACGATATTGGCTGTGACTGTCACACTGTAGGCTCTTACGCACTTCTGGATTCATTTCAAGTAATATACTAACTTACCTAGCTCCCACATTACTAATGGATCGCATCCAAAACTATATAACGACAAATTTATTTGTGGTATCTTAGCTACCTACCCAATCGAATTTTGAAAAACTCTACCATCAACCAGACGGAGCAGGAATTAACTTTAGCGGCTAACTACACGCCGGCAACATAGAATGACGAGTACGAGCCGGCACGAGTATCAGTCATTTTAAAACAAACGTTTTGGTTAAACCCGAAGTAAACATTTCTAATGAGCATAACCATAACATTTAAGTACTTACCGAAAACTTCCTCTCCTTCTTCCAGCACGTAAGACCCGCCTAGAAACTTGCTGGTTTCTTCAGATATATGCACTCGCCCGGGCTTACCGGTGGACTCCATTTTGTTGGCGAAAGTCACGTCGTTACTCCATACGTCGAACTTGAACCTGCGCGTGCCCACGATCCCGCACAGCACCGTGCCAGTATGCACACCCACCCTCATATTAATACCCTCATCTCTTTCTCTATCAAATTCTTGAATTGCATCTATCATACCTTGAACAACAATTACTTATATGAGAAAATGTCTTAAGATCCTCACGAGTATCAAGATTACTTCACAAAATCCAAATATTTTTCATTCATGTAAACGTTAATTAAGCACCTAACAGCGTGACTCTATCCATGTCACTGGAATTAGAATGTTGTTATCTATCTCTATCGATAACTACCGGCAAGAAACTCGAATTTATGCAATTGACTACTTCGAGTTATAAGCTCACGCTCAGAGTAAGCGCCTACCTATAGCAGATTTACTCTGAGCGGCGAACTCATCATCATATTTACTGAATGAGGAGAGGAATAAGCGCGGTATGTATGTACTCCACTTAAAAATATGTAGGCGAGCCAGTGGCAATCAGTCAGCTGTTCACTGTAAACCAATGGGGACGCGGCCCATGGTAGGCCTAAGTAGACATAAAGTGTCGATATCCAAAATCAAAAGTAAAAAAATATGCAATTTTTCCATGCGATCACCATATCCGTATCTGATGAATGAAAATGTTTCAATAGGAAAATATGATTTGATTTTTTTAATTTAGACCGTTAATGCACAGACTGAGTTACCCTTCCATCCGACCACGGTGTTTTTTAGGGGGAGAATGCATTTAAACACCGTAAGCGCAAACGGCCACAGCAGCTAGCCTACGTACGTCTAAGGACTAAAGGCATTTGTCCCACTACCCACTATTTCCCTGCACAGCTGAAGAGGGACGAGCCGGTGCCCTAGTGGCGTTGAGCGCCCCATACTTAGCAAATAGACAGATATATCATTCGAACACAAATATTGTTAATCCTCTTTGTATGCAAAAAGCCGAGGATATACGTAATGTCTTCTGATGTTTACGCGATTACTACTCGTTAAATGAAATCTCGATCTAACTCTAACTTCAAAACAACTCGCTTATCTTGCTTTATCTAACTGAATAATACACACACTTTTAAGCCTGATATTTCGATAATTTTACAGCAATCGTGATCTCAACGATGACAATCGAGATCGGCGTTTTTACTATTCACTACCTAAAACTCTAGATACCTAGGTATAGTAAGTATTTGTTATGATGATGCAGCCTAAAATATATCATGATAAGAACTGTGATACGCAATCCGATCATTCATTCTTCACATAACAATCAAGATATGACCAGTGACGATACGCGCAATTATGACGATCGAATAGGAAAATAATTTTCGGTAACATACCTAAACTTTTTTTTTTATACCTAAACTGCAGATGGAGTGAAATATGTCCTAACCATCAGCAGGGTTCAGTAACTGTTAGTATTAAAAATAGTCTGTATTGAATTAGTCTTCCTAAACTAATAGTAATGATTTCCTTGAAAGTTTATTTAATCGCCTGACTTAACTTAAACGATTTATTTTACAAATTTGGCGTGTAAATGGCATAAATTTTAATTTATAACATAGCACACTCAAACGCACAACTAATTTGTGTTCACGAAATCCGGACTTATTAGTGTACATATAGTAGTGTCGAAAATATACATGCAAAGTTTATGTAATAAAAATAATTTCTTACCAAGTCCCATCTCGACACAGCACGTCGCATGATCGGGTCTAGGCTCTGGACACCCAGACACGCAATAGTAACAGTCTCCTAAGGTAGAAATCTTTTCGCATCCATGAACTTGACAGAGTTCATCAAATTTCTCAAACAAGTCATTCAATATATTTACTAATTCATCAGCACCTTTGTTACTTGACATTCTTGTAAAACCAACAATATCAGCAAATAGAATACTAACATTATCCATTGAGCTCATGTTAAATGGTCTAAATAATGATTTAATGTCAGATGCCCCCGGGTTTGATATTCTGGGATTAAGTGGGTCATGGGGCTTAAGGTTTGTCTCTGATTCTAAAACTTGCTCCTCCATCAACCAACTGGCTAGTTTTGGAGGCATCACTGAGTGTATCATCTTTTCTTTTAATTGTTTCTCCATTTCAAGCTGTCTTCTCACCAGTAGACTTTGACCTACTTTCATAAATGTACCACGCATTCTCACAAATGTCATTAAATATATATGTACACCAATTATGTGCACGCACAACTGTAGCAACACTCTTACAAACATTCCTGGCCCCTGCCATTGCTGCTCTGTTAGATGCAATATAATGTTCAAAGCTTCAAACACAATGGAATACAACAGTCCTATAATAACACAGGCATAGAGTGGCAATGGTGTCAAGGTGTATATAATCAGCAGGATCTCTATACACATGGTAAAGTGGCCTGACTGGCTTATATCTGCAGCTTGTGTTGATGCTTCGTCCAACTGGGTGGTCAGGGTCACAAGGGACAGGCTAAGGGTACATAGAGCAAGTGCCATAATCAGAGACAATTTAAATGTGTAGATCTTATAAATATTCGTAAATGTGACAAACAGCATAACAGATGTAATCAAAAGGACCCCACCAAACATCGAACATAGGAATGGCCACTTAACAGTTACACCATTCAAGCCAAGGCCCACAAAGTAGACAAACCAGGATATAGAAAATATCAAAATGTATAAAAGTGCAAATCTGAAAAGGAAAAATTACAACATCAAATAATCTCAACCATAAATTCTAAAATCAATATTTATCATGCGAGGAAATGTTAAGATGCATAGCTCAAAAGATTACCTGAATCTTAATCTTATTTGTTTAAAGGAACTACTTCGGTATTGGCCTTCTAGAATTTCTGAATCAAACCGAGGGTTCCACCATGTGCCAGGTGCCGCCCTCTCAAATGCAATGGGTATAGCAAACCCACAGCAATTTGTGGTGGGACTGTTATGTGCCAGATATGCCTGCACATGAGGGGCCAGCCGGATCTGGGCATCTTCAGCTTCTGAGCACTCAGCCTCATGTTTGATGTCAAATTGTTGCGAGCCATCGCTGCAGTTCACACACCCACTTGGAGCACTCATTCTTAGCTCATGGATATTATATTTCCAGCCATTTTTAGTTTACAATGTTACTGACCATATTCAGTCTGCTAAAATTAAAGATAAATAAAAAAATTAAAGCACTATGGTATTTAACAATCTAATAAAACAAATTATAACTATTCCTAGTTGGCAGGGTTCTTGTATAACATTCTGTACCCATCTTGATAAAGTGCTATTATATTATAAATTTACTTTTAGAAATGATTTTTCTCAGTTTTGGAACGAGAAAGTATGAATGAAAATATGAATATTTGCAGAAAATAAACCATATGAGAAGAAATTCTTTAAGCATGTTTTAGTAATAGCAAAATATTGTTCAGTAAACAAAATATTTTAAGAACTAGATCAATTTTGAAGGACATACTTTTCCTGAATAACAGACAAGTTCCTGAGTTAATTGTACCACTCCGAATAATATTATAATTATCTATTTGCATAAAAGAACTTAATATTTAAATATTATTAACATTGAGACAAATAATTTACCTTACCAACAAATTTGACAACACATAAATACTTCAGAATTTCTGAAAATATCACTTCACTGGATATCGCAACAACAATTTATACAAGACCAACAAGAATTCATTCCACGGTAATCTAAAACATTATCAATAAATTCAACATTTCTTGAAGGAAAACAATTTCAATTTCGACCCAAAGATGACTAGAAACCACAGAAGACAACAAGACAAGACAGAGACAGAAAACCATAAAAAAAATGTTAAGTGAAAAAATAGGTATTATTTTGTTGTTATTTCGCAATAGCAGGTAAATGACCAAGTGACACAAGCTGTATAGCTAGCACAGCACTGGATGGAACAGTTCGATTATACGGCGGAACATTTGTCTTTTACTGGTAACTTTGTTAAAAATACTTTAATAAAATAGAAAGGAGGTAAAGTGAAGACATTTTAGAAATACGTTGTGTTCAAAATAATTGACATACTAAGCTTTTTGTCATAAAATGTGTTAAAGTTTAAAAAAATCAGAGAACATGGTTCTGACCATTATCTGTAATTCACACAAAATTACCAAAACTTTTGAGAGTGTATCACAGGCAATCCCGTATTAAAACGGCTGTGCCTTTATAAGAGACCATTCGTGCAGTGCTTTTGGGTATATATTTAAGCTCTCTGTCGTAATATCAGTTATCCACTCGACACGCACGGGAGGCCAACAGCCCCCAGCACTCCCAGCATGCCACAACTTCTTAGGAGACCCCGTGCCGAAACAATCTAATAAAACGAATTAATAACCCACAAATTTCTAATCAACATCATCAGCCTATGTCGCACGCAGCCTCTCCTAATGCTCGCTCGCCACGATTCCTACATGAACTCGGAAAACGTTTCGATTGGAATTCAGCATGAGATGCGTTCAAATCGTACGCCTGTGAAGGCGACAAGCATTGTGCCATTTGTGCCACATTACCATTAGTGCACGATCAAATAGTTACGAGTCTCACACATAAAAAATGCAACGAAAGCCTCGTCAGGCAAGATTCATCAAAATTCACGGTATCAGTTGGTTTACTGCTTTAATAGTGTGATAGATAGGCGCCTGAAATAAACAAAATATGCAATATTTTGAAATTTCACGTTGATACTGTAACCTGATACTTTATTAACATCACTATATCACTATCTACGTACAGACCGACAAACTTATCTGTTCTGGTGGCGGCGTCGCTACTGTCTATTTAAAACTGTCAATAAATATCGTTTTTGCATTGCATTTCACGTAGTTCCAATTTTGGCCACCGGAACAGATAAGTTTGTAGGTCTTGTATAACTGTTCTGAAGGAACTCATTAGTACTTGTTCTGAGTGAAGGAATGATGGGTGGGTTGGGCTTGGGTGGGGGGTGGGGGTTGCCTGGGGTCCTAGATCTGGGGTGGGGTTGCTACCTGTATTACCTTTGTGACAAATTTGTGCTAATTTAGCACATTATGCTCCTAAATTTTAGCCAGGGTGAATTGATGACAATCCGACGATTTACAAAAGTGGCATTCCAAAAAAAGTAATTTGACAATGAATAATGCAACAAAGTTGAAAAATGAAAGGGCTATGAAAATTTTTGTATGGAGCCTGGCTTAACGCCATTTTGAATAAAACTCAATATGGCGGATCAGTAGGAAGGCCAAAGTCTTCAATGCCCTTTTACTTTAAATAAATAATTTTGGAATTGATATCTTTTTTGCTCTTTTAGCGGTTGGAAAAATAGTTCTCTACCCCTGTAGGGGGCCCCGAGGGTAGAGCCATACTACCTCAGTCAGTACTACTGAGTCAGTTAGGTAGGTGTGTACAGATGCCAGCCAGCAGATCAACCTACCATAATCTGTCAAAATTCTCTATTGAAAGATAACTCTTATAGTTGATAAAGTTGAAAATTGGTTGTAGTTTGACAGATTATGGTAGTCTGATAGGCTGTCGACTGGACATACAATAGGGGTGGGTGGAGTATTCCACTGAAGTTTTTTCTATGAAGGATAATTTTGTGCCACAAGTTGTTTGGTTACAAGTTTAGCAGATTTTGGAAAAACATTGCCCCAGTTTGTGGCAGATTTCCGACTTTTAAGATGGTCACCTTATTGATGTGGGGCGGACCGGACGTGACGGACGTCCAGTCAGTGTCAATGACAAAGAGTATAGTAATAATATGGGAAAGAGTGGCAGCTCTATGGCAAAAACGTTTCTGTGGAAGGTGCTGCCACCTGAACACTGGTGGAAGAACTAAAATTGACGTAACGCACACATGCACAAAAGTACGTACGTATATACGTATGGGTGTGTGTGTTGCCGGTGTTGCCTATGCATATAGGTATCGATATCTTTAATTAATACAGTAGTGCAGGATAAATTAATAACACAATGATTAGGTGACATCTTTTATTAAAATGAGAATGAATTCACAAATATGTAGTACATAATAACACACTTCTTTGCATCATAATGCGAATGAGTTAACATAGATTTTCTAACTATTTATCGGCAAAACAAAACCAAACAAACAACTTTAAAGCGAAACAAAACTTAACAATAACTATACTATAACAATAACTTAATAACAACTAAAAACAGTAACAAATAACAACGATTATAACAGCAATAAACAACAAAAACAGAGACATTAATCCTAAAACGTATCAACAACTATGAAATTGACAATGTGCAATGACGTAAACTCAACTCTGTGCGTAAACTTCAACTTGAATTTGACAATTTAGACAAGATGGCTCGTAATTTAGTTCTTCAACCAAAAACCAGAGGCGCTGTCGGCTTCGAAATTTATCAATGTTCTAAGAGTGCCCCCCCTGCAGTGTGACCGAATTCAGTATTTTAATACTTTTTCAGTATATTTCATCGATTTTTCCGAACATCAGTATATTTTCAGGTATATTGCTGGAAGTCGGTATTTTTGGGTATATTTTGGTTGACTTTTGGGCAATACCGTAGTGAGCTAGTGAGTGATCGTCTTTGCGACAATGTTTGCGGAATTCAACGGAACCAAAAACGGAACGCGAACATTGGGGACTTTCCCGGATTGAGTCTAAACATGTTATCTATAAGCAAAGATGAGTAAGTTACAGATATGACAAGAAAGTAATTGTAGTATTGTAATACTACATACACAATTATAAATAATAAATAAATATCTCTGGACATTATTCGAACAGCTCCATCTGACCCCAAACTAAGCATTAGCTTGTGCTATGGGTGCCAGACAACGGATAAACATTACTTAAATACTTTTTTTTTGTAAATACATACACATTATTAGAAACACCCAGCCCGATACAAACAGACATGTTCATGCACACAAATGTTTGTACCGTGCGGGGATCGAACCCGCGACCTCTGGTGTAATAGCCGACTTCTCGACCATTACACCAAATGGCTCGTCAAATTATCAATCAATACATAGTATAAAATTAAATCAGAGTTGCAGAAATGTTCGCCTAAAACTTTACAACTGCTGGAGCGATTTAAATGCGGTTTGCCGTTTGCACCATTAGATAGAGCGTAATTTTCAGATTGCATACATTCCAATTCGTTGTGTAATTGTGTTTCATGAATATCAGTCAACCCGGACGAATTCGGGTCGGACCGCTAGTTTATCTATAATTTTGAAAACAACGTCTGGTTTTTAAGTTTTCAGTTCCATGAATAATATAGTTAAACTTAAAAAATACTTTATTACTAGTATCAAATCGTCTAACACTGTTAAAGTGAAATGACTGTCTCTTCTGTACTCGACTTAATCTTTGAGGACTTTCTTTCGATAATTCGGGAATTTCACATATCATCTGTGTGAAATATCAAAATATGAAAAAAAGGTAATCTGTGAATTCCACCACTTTCCACGGATAGGGGTTTAAGCACTATTTTTTTTAAACCAAGGTTAAAAAAAACGTGTTAAGAAAATCAGTATTTTTATTAGTATATCTGTCCTATGTAAGTCGGTATATTTCAGTATTTTTTTGAGGTGCCTCGGTATTTTCGTAAAATTTAATTCGGTCACACTGCCCCCCTGGTCAATGACAATCTGTCAGTCAAGTTATAATTATTTCCTTTTATTTTGTTTTGTTGGAATTGTTTTTAGAGATACTTTTATTTTATAATTGTGTGTGTACTGTAGCGTTTTATTCGGTTCTAATTTTATTTGAATGTAAAACAATCGATTATATTGTGAAAATGTTTAATTTTTTTTTATTTTGTATCGTCTTGTTCATTCCACATTTAAATGGAAATAGGATTTCAACAACAAGTGCAGATAAAAAGTTATTATCGTCTAATACAACAGTGGAACCGCCTTTGAAAGATTTGAATGTTACCAAAGTGACTTTGGCCACCGAAGGCGGATCAATTGAACCAGAACAGCCCATTACTTTACCAAAAGAAAATCATTCCAACTTAATCAACTTGGATAAGGAGTTGGGAAAGACCAAGGTCAAATCAATTGTCCCAAGAAAAGGTGTAAAATACAATCCAGTAGAAGATAACACTACTGACAACTCTACTAAAGAGAGATTAGACACTACTATTCCTGATAAAACTTTAGAGGTAAAAGGTCTCTCAGCAGATGTCACCACTCAAATGAAACCGTCCACCGCACCCGTCTTGTCCAGCACTGGTACCACTAATGATACCAAAGATAGTAATAATGTGACAACTGCAAACTCAGAGCCAGTAGTTGTTAAGAAGAAGCCTTTAATTTTGTCCGTGGAAGCTATCAGCGAAACAGAGAGAAGAGTTGCGATGGCAAAATCAGTTGCGGGAACATCAATAAAACCTGAGATTCATGAGCAGCTCCCATTACCTAAAGTACGGTATGAGAAGACAAGCTCCAGTCATCCTGGCATGGTGATGCCTGTTGTGATAACAATATTGGTGGTGCCCATGTTTGCAGTGCTCGGGTACATGGCGCTGCGTCGGGGCCAGGAAGCTTGGAAGAACAGGCATTACAAAAGAATGGATTTCTTGCTTGATGGTATGTATAATGAGTAGATTATTTCAGCAAAAAATTGTATTCGATATTCAGCTGTAAAGCCTGGTTTTGTGACAAAATATCTTTTTACACCAAATGTTCTATCTAATCCATAATTAAACAAAGGTAATTTTTAATATTCTCTCTATTTTATGTTAACACTAATGAATTCTAGAATTTTATGAATTAACTATAAGGCTCTTTGTTTGAAGAAATTCATCTGTTGAGGCCATGCTCTTTACTCAAGATGTTAAAAATAAAACATGGCATGTATAAGAGTAACAAAAACTTTACTTTTATACCTAGCAATTTATAAAAGGATATGTTTAACATTTCTACACAATAAATTTTCTAATGCACAATTTAAAATGAGCTCTGTTGCACTTTTCTTATGAATTTAACGAGGTTCTAGATGCCCAAGTGTACTAGGTATTTATCTACTTCAAATTATTAAATTAGACTGCTCTTAAAAGTTTTCTCTATTTAAATTTAAGCATTTAAGTAAAAAATAGTGATGTTAGTTGTGATACGAAAGTTGAATGCAATCCAGTTCTGGTGAAGAAATTTTCAATATAAAAACATCTATCTATGTGAGGGCTATAAAAAGTATAGACTAAAATAGCAAACAGAATCTTTATGGCAATAATTTGGTGCTCATTTTGTGCCTTAAATACCTTATATTGTGAATGTGAAAAGAACTTAGTACCTATTACAGATATTTTTATAAACAATTTTAATATGTTGTATTTAACTTTTTGTCTTCCCATAATATAGATGTAGTTTAGGTACATAAATTTGTGATAAAAATTATGTTACTTTACCAATAAAAAGAAGAAGTTGTTGTGATATTGTATTGATATTTTGCAATATACCTAGTGTGTATATATGTTATAATAATTGAAATACTGATGATGCAGCACTAAGTGTTTTAATATTGCATTGTAGTTATGATCTGTTTTTACCTCAATCTTAACTTGTCAAAATTCTCTAATGCATCAGAATAAAAGCTACTTAAATAGAATGAAAATGCTAAACTTGGCTTGCAACTTGAAAGAAATTTGAAAACAAATGACAATTTATTCCTATTATATAAAATACTTAATGTTGCCAGGAATCCATGCTTTTTGCATTACTTAAGTCATTTACAGATTATCTATCAAGATTGCATTGATTTATGTCTAAATCTTATCTATTATTAATATTATATAATATCATTTTAATATTGTTAATATTGCAATGCTCATCTTATGTCTTATGTTTGTTAATGCCGCAACTACTTATGCGTGGCTTTGGCCTTCTTTTTAATTAGGTAATCTATCTAGAAAATTGACTCTTTAATGCCTTATTAAGTGCCTTAATTATGTGTGTAATTTTTAAACACACTACAATAATTTAAAATTATAATGTACATACAGACTTGAAATTTTATCTTACAAAAAACTAATGTTTTAATGCAGGTTTGTCTGTATCTTCATTAGGAAACTTTGTGGGACTGTAATATTGATTTAAAAACATTATTTTATTTTGTATCAATATAATGATTGTTACTGAAATGTGTAACTAAGATAACTTGCATATTTTGATATTATTATTTAATGTTTAATAAATACTGAAATACACTCAAAAACTGTTATTTTAGGTGTTAAGCAATTATTAGGCGCTGAGCACACGACGCCGGCGCGGCGCGGCGTTTTGACCGTGAAGTAATAAAGACCGCGCCTGCCCGTCATAGTCCAGTCAACGAAGCTCTAACTTTGCCATTTTAGAGGAAAAGCTGAAACCGGTGCCAAAATTTTCGTTAATGATCCCGTAATAACATACAAAAAATGCAGGGTCGTGAGTCACCGGGGTCATACGAAAAAAAAATGGAAAAGGTTGAAAAAATGACTTTTTCCCAAAAATCTCGAAAACTAAAAGAGATATGAGAAAAAGTTTTAGACAAAAGTTGTAGAAAATTACTTTGTCTATAAAAAGGTCATTTTCAATTTACGCGTATCGCGCACCGTTTGCTAGGAAATCGCGTACAAAGTGCGAAAATTCACAAAACCGATGTTTTTCGCTATTTAAATAGGGAGATTTTTAAATTTTCCAACTGAGAATGATTTTTATGCATTCTCCGATATCCCCAAAGACATTTTTTTCTAATTTTTATTGATTTGGGTCAACTTCAACACGTGCGTTTTTTGCAAGTTTTGGTGCGCGATTTTTTTTGGTTTTTAAAATAAATATAGCCATGATCCCTAATTTAAAGGTGATTATTTTCTTATATTTTCTAGTTAAACCAATAAATATGAACATCTTATATTTTAGATTGCCACCACATCTGAAAATTTGTCACCTGATATGATATTGCGCCACCAGTTCTTAATAAGTATGACAATCGGAAGTAACACAATGGAAAGACATACAGATATAGATAAATAGAAAAAGCAAAAAGAGTGCAAACGAAAAAAAGAACAGATAGAAATGGGTCCGTTAAGCAACAAAAAGCTCGTTCGCTCTGAATCAATTGCACCACATAACAAACAGAATCAACATAATTATTTGGGGGGGAAGTAAAAAATGCGTTAGATGCAGTTAATTCAGTTTTTTATTCTGAATCGATTAATACATAGGGTTTGTCATTGAGAGCGATCGAACTTTAAAATGGAATAAAATAACCCGTATAGGTGATATTGCCACAACGGCTTAGGGGTAAACTCGGGCAACAAAAAACTCGGCCTTGCCCGAGATTACTATTTTCCGAATTTGATGTGGTCTTTTCGGCCAATTTGCCGAGTTTACACCTAACCAAAATTGCAGTGGTAAATTCGGCCAATCCTTCACTTAATCAAAATTTTGAAAAGTCCGTCTCAGTAGGTCTGTTAAAGAAACTGTCCTTCCAATCCGACCAACTCAACCGACCAACTTGTTGTGCGGTTTGGAACCTGATAAAAGGTTTTATTCCATTCCAATCTAACCAACTAGTTCATCATTTATTTTATTATGAGAAATATTGTTCCAAAGGGACCAACTGAACCGATCAATTGAAATGGACCAACTTTTTTCTTTCTCAAGGATACAACTTCTGAGCTGTTGGTCTGATTTTATTTGTTATTTCAGTCACCATCCACAAAAAGCGGATACTGGTATGGTACCAGGGCAACATGATCTTATTGGAGATGTATTTTATTTTGTCATGCATTTTTTCATCAAGGTTTTACACACTGCAGCTATTAAAATCTCTTTTTTCTTCTATACGCTTGGTTCGTCATAATAATCAACTCGTAAAAAAAAGCTTGACAAAGTATTAGTTACATCTCCAATAAGGTCATGTTGCCCTAGTACATTTGTAAATTACATATTCTCTTAAGGACGAACGGGAATGAACCAAAATTCTCTTTATCCACCACGGGTGGACAGTGTTACAGTTTTTGAATCAGACCAACTAAAAAGTTGTATCGTTGAGAAAAAAAAATAGTTGATATGTTTAAGCTGTCCTTCCAATCCGACCAACTAAACCGACCAACTGGTTGGTCGGATTGGAAGGACAGTAAAAAGCCAAATGAAATAAATTCTCTTATTAAATTTAACAAAAATATTTTATTCACAAAGCAGTTTTTTTAACATTAAGTACTTATGATAATTATAATCATAGGATTATTTTTATAGCAAGTTTTTTTGAGCATTCTTCTTTAACACAGGCACAAAGCAATTTTATATATAGAATGACCTAACGTAATTTCATTATTAATGAGTTCAATCAATATAGCTTCAATTTTCTCCTGACGTCTCCTTGTTTCATTTGTCCTTTTAGTCACATATTTATTCTTTTTGAAAAATGTACTGTAATAATTAAAATCGTTTTTAAGCGCTTGTAGTAATTGAGCAATGTTAGGTTTTGGTTTTACTTTTTTATTCAGTCGCGAGTTCCATGACTCAGTTACATTGTTTGTTTTATTTTTGACTTGGTAAAAACACCATTTGTCGTCTAAATGCTATTTGTTCATTAACCAGGTTTGTTCGAAATAGTTATTGAATGATTTAATCTTCGGATCTTGTATACATTCACCCAATATGTACAACCTCTACACTATGCCGATGATCTTAAGATCTTCGGTAGGGTTGGTTCTGCTGAGGATGCTTTAGCAATTCAAAGAGATTTAAATCACATCTCTCATTGGTGTAGGCAGAACAATATGTACCTTAATATTAAAAAGTGCCATGCGATTTCATTTACTCTAAAAAAAAATAAGATTTTAAACCAATACACTCTTGATGGCGAAATATTGCAGCGCACGGCAACGGTGAGGGATCTGGGAATTATTTTCGACGAGCAACTCAGTTTTCGACCACACTATGATTCCATGGTATCAAAATCGTTCAAGCTATTAGGTTTCATATCACGCCAAACCAGACAATTTAAAAACCCTATTAGTATCATCACTTTGTTTAATAGTCTTGTACGTAGCATGCTGGAGTATGGGTCGGTAGTGTGGAGCCCCCACTATGCGGTTCATACTGACCGCTTGGAAAGGATCCAAGCCAAATTCACTCGCTTGCTTAAATATCGATTTGGTTGCCGAGAGTACCAGTCATATGAGGATAGACTCAAAACATACAAACTCATGTCTCTTCGTAATCGCCGTGTTCTGCAGGATTTGATGTACCTGCACAAGCTTATCAAATCTGAAGTTGATAGCCCAGAATTGCTACAGAAATTAAGATTTAATACTAAACCCAACCCTCGCAGACCCAGAACATTTTTCGTGCCAGCCTGCCGTAACAATATCTCACATTACCGACCATTGTTTAGAATGTGTCGAGAACACGAAGATTTGAACAAACGTTTTCCGCTTCTTGACATATTTGGCTCCACTCATCGATTTCGGAGGATGCTGCTGGATGTCCTCAGGGACGCTTGATTATTTAAGTTTCATTGTTAAATTTTAATTTAAATTGTAATTTTCATTTGTTTTTGGTTTTGTTTGTTTTTGTCTGTATGGTTTTGTGAAATAGTGTCTGTTTGTAATTTTTAGTTCTGTCGTGTAAACGCGTCTAGGATTGCAATTATATCTCCATCTGTCAAAAATTGTTCGTAAATGTGTGCTAATTGTAATCTGTTGTGTTTACCTGTTCAATAAATAAAATAAATAAATAAAACCAACCATCATTTCGATATTCAACTGGGATATACGATAAAGCAATACAACGTCGTATATGAGGTTTGAACAATTTACCCTTAACCAAGACATGTTTCTTTGCTTGTCTCCATATAGCTTGCGAGAAATGAAATAAACAGCCCCGGCTTTGTGTGTTTGGATATATTTCTTGAATTGCACTCATTAAACCCAATTCGAAGTCAGTTGTAATAACTGTCGGATTAAACTCCCCTGGACCTGGCTTTTTATTAGATCAAAAAAAATCTCGTAAGTCTTGCTTTTTTTGTTTGGTAGCAACCCGTAAAGTACCGGAACTACGTTTATTTCCTCGCAGTTAGGCGACCCAAGATCCACATGTAAGCTTCACAGTTGTGTAAAAGGAGGTACTTCACTTTTAAAAGTGCCATCACAATAAGCCTCCTTAGCATTTTTTAATAGCTCTCTGCCTTCTTCAGTAGCAAAAAGCAATATTCTACTGTTCTTGTCGGTATAATCCGCAAGCAACATTTTTTTGAAAATATTTGGAACCATGACATCTTTCAATTTTAAAAATCGTATGCGCTCTGCCTGTAAAGCTCTATTTCTTTGGTGTCAAAATTCAAACTTCTTACTCTGCATAATGCTTCCAAAAACCAATAATTATGTATTTGTTAAAAAGGCTTTTAAATGTAAAATTTCATTTAATAATACTTCATGTAGTTACTTGCATATACATTGCACCATATAGAAAAGGAAAACTACTTGTCTATTTATTTATTTCTAGTATTAAAAACCATGACAATTGTATATAAGTATGATGAATACTCGTATGCTTTTGATATACAACATTAGTTTTTGTTTATACGAAAATCGAAACACGTGTGAAATATTTTCATTTAAGGAATCAGTATAAAAAAATATTAAAATAATATCTTGAAAACTCACGAAGTTACAAGCTTTTTATGCTGTCCCGTTGTCCTCGTGCGAACGTGGTCACAAACCGACGCGTGCTGTGATAGGTGCACTGTGACCTTGGGCCCTCTCGCATCCACGTGACAAGCTATGCGCGCGGCCGGGCCGGCGCACAGTAAGATTGTTTTTAGTAGGGTGTACTTTATTTGAGATATTGTAAATATTATTAGGTCAAAATGTAACAAGGTATAAAAAGTATTGGAATCGATTCTATTACTGATTCTGAGCAAACAGTTTTCAGGTTTCGTATAAACAAAAACTAACATTGCGTCGCATGAATTCTTATTTGTTCAATCTCCATTTGCACCATTTTACACTAGAGACATTTTATTGATTATTTAGAGTATTTAATTTGATTTCTTACAACTGTCGTATTAAATAAATGGCTGTTATAGTAAAAAAAGTATATTCCAAAAATAAACATTAAAAAGTTTAAAGCTTACGTTTAAAATCAACCTTTTTTATGGAGGTTGGACAAAAAACCACATAAGTAATTTTGTATTTGGAGATTGAACATTACTACAATGGAGATTGAACATTTTTCAATCGAAAATACTCAGTACTTATGTGTCTTAAGAGCATATACAGGATGTTGGGAATTAACGTTTTGGGTATAGCAAATAGTATAGGTAGGGTAGCACGGTAAAATAAAGATAGGCACAAGTGAAGTTTTATTTAGAGTTAAGACGTATCTTAGAATAGTTCATTGTTTTTGATATTTATAGTTTATAGTCTCCGTTATGTTTTCTTGTTTGTATAATTTGTCTGTTTAATGTCTTCATAATTTTAAGACATAATTTAATTTTATAAATTATAAATAAATAGATAACTCGGCTCTCCTTCTACGGTATGCCAGCCAGTCTGTTGCCGTCTGGCACCATCATAGTCCGCGCTCCGTCGCATATTTAGAGGGAGCGAGACATAGGATATTACACACTCACGTATAGAAATCGTATTAGGTACAAAATACAGTCCTTTTTTCCTGACGGTAAAAAAAGTCACCAGTATAAAGCTTATTATTATGTTAATTAATTTACCCATAAAATAAAACAATTAGCAAACATGCGAGTATTATTAAAGCATAGAGTAGTAATATTTTATATATCAAACATTCCGTATTAATGGAACCCAGTCACACCACAAAATATGTTTAATTTAATATTTTACAACCTTACAGTTTCAACACAATGATTTATCTTATAAGGATACGCGGCTATTTCATTTAGATGTAGAATTTAATCTGAAATCATAACAATGAGATTTTAAACATCCTGTGCAACAAGTTGGCGACACGCAGTGACGACCTACGATGTAATGAAACAAAAAAATACAACTTAGCGATCTCTTTCTATAGTTGTAATTATGTTGTTCGCTTTATGATGTGTTACGGACATTTTTTACACCTTTTCCGATGCTTCAAACACTTCTAATAAATAATATAACTTAAATTAACACAAATGCGTGCTAACAACTCGCTTGGACGCGAAAGAATTTAATATGGCGGCGTATTGCATCATCAAAATACGCTGCCGTGATTGGTTACTCGTTAGGAGATTGAACACTCAAGCACGAATTTATTGTTCGGATACACGTTTGGTGAATCTCCACGGATTTTGAACAAATAAGCATGAAGTTTATATTTACTAGTGTTGGTTTAAAAAAAAACTAAAATTGTTACTGTATACGTATTTAAGGTCCAAAAAGCAAGTATCCTATACCAATCGATCAGGAAATTCAACCTTATTGTAACTGCATTTAAAAGTGAAATTCGTTAAAATGGTCGGTTGAACAAATAAGCATTCATGCGACGATTGTATAATCGGTAATCTTGATGGCAGTTTTGCAGGCCAACAGCAAAGTAAAGTTTCCTTTTGTTTTTCCATTTTTTTAACGGGTTGTATTTAACTGCACTTCAAAAAATACTGATTGTGCATCAAAAAAATACTGAATTGCTAACCTAACCTAACCTTTGGTGTGCAATCAGTTATTTTCATGTACATTTCAATATTTTTTGATGTACACTTAAAAATATCCCTTTTAAATTTGCATATTCTTTGTTTCAACCTAGCCAAATCCACCTTTAACCCCAACGGCACCCAAGAGCTGCAATTGTTTTGCAGCTGGACGCTCATTTCTTTTGGTTATTGATGAACGCAATGATCACGCAAACGAATTACTTTCTTCTTGCAGGACATGGAAGTGTTGTTTTATCTATGTGTAACTTTAAATTACTATGTTTTTGAAGTTTTTAGTGTTTGTGGGCAAGATTAAGAGCTGTTGGTTGCGTAACGGACCCATTTCTATCTGTTCTTTTTTTCGTTTGCACTCTTTTTGCTTTTTCTATTATCTATATCTGTATGTCTTTCCATTGTGTTACTTCCGATTGTCATACTTATTAAGAACTGGTGGCGCAATATCATATCAGGTGACAAATTTTCAGATGTGGTGGCAATCTAAAATATAAGATGTTAATATTTATTGGTTTAACTAGAAAATATAAGAAAATAATCACCGTTAAATTAGGGATCATGTCATGGCTATATTTATTTTAAAAACCTAAAAAAATCGCGCACCAAAACTTGCAAAAAACGCAGGTGTTGAAGTTGACCCAAATCAATAAAAATTAAAAAGAAATCTCTTTGGGGATATTGGAGAACGCATAAAAATCATTCTCAGTTGGAAAATTTTAAAAAATCCCTATTTAAATAGCGAATAACATCGGTTTTGTGAATTTTCGCACTTTGTACGCGATTTCCTAACAAACGGTGCGCGATACGCGTAAATTGATAATGACCTTTTTTATAGACAAAGTAATTTTCTACAACTTTTGTCTAAAACTTTTTCTCATATTTCTTTTAGTTTTTGAGATTTTTGGGAAAAAGTCATTTTTCCAACCTTTTCCATTTTTTTTTTCGTATGACCCCGGTGACTCACGACCCTGCATTTTTTGTATGTTATTACGGGATCATTAACAAAAATTTTGGCACCGGTTTCAGCTTTTCCTCTAAAATGGCAAAGTTAGAGCTTCGTTGACTGGACTATCAATGCTGCGACTGCCCTCACCTACAGAAATGGCCGCGCCGTCATTGTCCGCGGCGTCCGCGCGACGCGGTCTTTTTGTCCTTCGTGTGCGTTGGTGTATAGGATTCCCTTTGCGCAATCTTTCGCGGTCAAACTGACCGCCCCTGTACGCGCCGTCGTGTGCTCAGCGCCTAAGAGTATAACTTTTTTTATTAACTTACATTGTTTAAAACATATTGATCAATTCTATTTTATATTTGGAAAGGAAATAATATGCAATAAACAGTGTTTTTTTCTTTGCCATTGTGATAAAATTACTTTATGAAATTTATTTATTTACCAATATTTTTATAAATACATGTTGTTATAGTATCTCTAGTTTTATTTCAATTATACCTTTTTTATAGCCTTAAGCTAATTTTTTAATAACCAAGGACTTGCACTTAAGTTCATTATTGTCATATCCTACTATCACCAACTTATAGGGGTATGAACAGTGGCGTAGCGCGGGGCGCGGGTGTCATCCGCCCGGGGCGAAGAAAATTTATTGTACCGCCCTCTTTTTAGGGTTCCGTAGCTAAATGGCAAAAAACGGAACCCTTATGGATTCGTCATGTCTGTCTGTCCGTCCGTCCGCTGTATGTCACAGCCACTTTTTACCGGAACTACAAGAAATATAATAACTGTTGAAACTTTGTAATTAGATGTATTCTGTGAACCGCATTAAGATTTTCATACAAAAATAGAAAAAAAAAACAATAAGTTTTGAGGGCGCTCCGCATACTAAAAACTAAAACTTTAAAAATTATTTCACCATATCGTGTTCACTTTATTATCTTAGTTAGCTGTTTTATTAAAATGGTTTATTTCCGGTCATCCAACATTGACCAACGCTTCCTGGTGAAGGAATAGGCCGCAGTGTCCACTTAATACCATCAAGTGGGCTGCGTGTCTGTCTGCCAACTGATACAGTAAAAATACCTACTAAACCCCCCCGCCGCGCTCCTGCATCGCCGTCGGCAGTGTTCCTGGGCTGGGTATTCAGAGCTAACTAAGTACCAAGAATACCGCAGGCATTGAACTACAGGGCAACCTGCGCCACAATATGTTAATTCAGGAACCTGTTCCTTAATTAATATTTTTTATTCAAAAACTGGAAAAATATTATTTTGCACGAAGGCCAAAAGATAATGAAGTAAAATTAGTAATGAAATTAAAAGTTGATTGGAGACCAAATCAATGAAGATGATGAGGAAATGAATACTATTGCAGTTAGGTTACAGTCAACCGTAAAATCGTATGAAGCACTATAACCGGGATGTCCCCGTATATTCTGGCCATGAAACTGAAATGGATCCCATAAATGAGTGCAAAAGTTGATAGTTAGATTTTTATTAATTATCGAACACGCTGTGTCGATAATTCAGACGTACCTACGATGTTTGATTACATCGGTGATTTGTTAGTGCGATGCATAGAGGTGCCTAATAATATTATACGTTTGTGCGAAAAATCTTGTTGCAAAAAACCATACAGCGATTGCTCATTAGTTCGATAATTTATTATTTCTTTAGTAAGTATGCGGCCAGAATGGGTGATCTCCTTTGTGCTATGATAATCCGTGGCACAGAACACTATACTAATCCGTGGTCAGCAGCATGATCTGCCACCCGGAATCTATTCCGTGTCTGCCACAGACAAAATTTAGGTACGAAATGTGCCAAAATGGCAGTAATCTACCACAACTGGTCACACTGCAAGACAGGATAGTGTTGCCAATTGTTGCTGTTACAAATAAGCCATTAATTTAATTTTTGAGAAATAAAAAATTTAACAATTAAACAATAAAAAATGTGTTATAATTATTATTATTCTACGATTTTGTCAACAACAACAATTATTAAAATATCAAATAAACATTATGATTATTTTTGCTCACTAGGACAAAAAAAATATTTGTAGTTCCAAAAGTGCAAAAATAATATTTAATGGCAATACTAAAACGACAATAGCGACACTGCCACCGGAAGTTATGTGTTCCAGTGGCGGAAAAGCCCAGAAAAGCCTGAGGAAAAGCCTCAGAACATTTCTGAGATGTGCGTTACTCTAGCGGAAAGTTCAAAATATTAGCACGTCTAGAGATGAAACAATATAGAATAATTTGTGCATTATATGCTGTAAATGTGCACCAAATATAAAATTTGTGCCTAGTGGGGTTTCTGAGATATTAATGAAAATACGATTCCGCCAGCGTAACGCTTGAAAACGTTATCCTGGCGAAACGATTTTTACCTATTGGTCCTAGGACAATTTTAAGTAGCATAAAAGATAGCTTAAATTTGTGCCCTAAAGTAGCCAAGCAGCGGCATTTGTGCCCCCCGTAGTTTTTGAGTAATTGCAAATGCCGCTGCAGTAACGTTTGGCTTATTTTCCATATCTTCAGAACAGCTGAACGTACAGAAATGATTTTTTGTGAGAAGCTGCCTTCTAATTTGTGCAAATTTGTGCCTTCATAGTTATTCCAAAGAAATACATGGTTAATGATTTAAAAAAGATTTTCTAAAAAACGAAAACAGGCTCTGCCTTTTGAACTACTCACGATAGGCGCTGAATGTCTCAAGTAGCTGATGCCTATATGATACAAGGTTCTTCTGACAAAATTTTATAACCCTACGTCTGATATTGACGAAATAAATCAACTTTTTGAACTGAAAACTGTTTACTTATTTCAAGCCGCAAATAAGGGAGTTTGAATAACGTAACGATTCCCATTTTTTGTCAAAAATCTGTGCCTTTATTCAAATAGACACACACTAAATTTCAACTCTCTACGTTCTGTAATTACCCGTAAATTAAATAAAATTAACAAGTAAAAACATTTAGATTATTACCCGACCAAGTATGAAAGGTCATAAAAAACCGACCGTGCAGTACTTCAAGCCAACATCTTTAAATTTGTAGGATAACTGTCGGTACACTCGTGTAAACAAGTTTAAGTGTGAAATCGAGGTGATTTTTCTTCAATGCTTCATTTCTAATAACTCGATCATTTATTAACCTACCTATTTTGAAAATTCTTTTTTTGTTTGGGAGGGTCCACTTTCCGTTCTGCCCCAATTATCTATTAAACTAACAAGAAAAATATACCTACTCCAAGTGGTGAAAAAATTGGGTGATCTTAATTTGATTATCTATCAGAGAGGTGGTTGTCGAGGGGTGATAATATGAAATAAAAAACTACTCTTCCGCCATATAGTTTCATAAAAAATATTTATTTTGTTCTTTGTTCGTCTTAGTCTTACATAGTAATAATATTTTTTAGTATTAATACGAAATGATTAATACTAAGAACATTAAATAAAAAGCAACGTAGGCTCTTATTCGTAATTTGTTTTCACTTTTTCGAAACGATAATAATTAACTTAATTAACCGCTTTTCTACATCACTGTACAAACAAGAGAAAAGTTAGGTATATAAATTAAGAAGGTACGGTAAATGTTCTTGAAGGCCGCTTTTTTATGACCTTTCATACTTGGTCGGGTAATAATCTATATGTTCTTACTTGGTTATTTTATTTAATTTACGGTTAATTACAGAACGTAGAGAGTTGAAATTTAGTGTGTGTCTATTTGAATAAAGGCACAGATTTTTGACAAAAAATGGGAATCGTTACGTTATTCAAACTCCCTTATTTGCGGCTCGAAATGAGTAAACAGTTTTCAGTTCAAAAAGTTGATTTATTTCGTCAATATCAGACGTAGGGTTATAAAATTTTGTCAGAAGATCCTTGTATCATAAAGGCATCAGCTACGTGATACATTCAGCGACTATCGTAAGTATTTCAAAAGGCAGAGGCTGTTTTCGTTTTTTAGAAAATCTTTTTTAAATCATTAACCATGTATTTCTTTGGAATAACTATGAAGGCACAAATTTGCACAAATTAGAAGGCAGCTTCTCACAAAAAATCATTTCTGTACGTTCAGCTGTTCTGAAGATATGGAAAATAAGCCAAACGTTACTGCAGCGGCATTTGCAATTACTCAAAAACTACGGGGGGCACAAATGCCGCTGCTTGGCTACTTTAGGGCACAAATTTAAGCTATCTTTTATGCTACTTAAAATTGTCCTAGGACCAATAGGTAAAAATCGTTCCGCCAGGATAACGTTTTCAAGCGTTACGCTGGCGGAATCGTATTTTCATTAATATCTCAGAAACCCCACTAGGCACAAATTTTATATTTGGTGCACATTTACAGCTTATAATGCACAAATTATTCTATATTGTTTCATCTCTAGACGTGCTAATATTTTGAACTTTCCGCTAGAGTAACACACATATTTCTGAGGGAAAAGCCAAAACCTAAAAAAAAAATTGACATTGATTGACATACCATGTATTTGACAATGACTTTAGCGACTTTCAAATGACATGTTAAAAAAAATCGAGAACGACGACTATTATTATTGTTTTCCTTCGTAGTTTTTATAATTATTAGGAATATAGTGAGTGTAGCTTTAAAATTTGAAAAAATGGAATTATTTTACACGATGTGGTAGTTATTTTTCCCTAACTACGCAGTGAATCCAAAATGCGGACCCGCAGCAATTCTGGAGTCCGTTTGGACTATTACCAAAGAGTCGTGCACAAGTTAATTTTAGACCACCAGCAACCGGTCACCGGCCTGTTCCCCGCGAGTCCCCACAATGACCATGCCTGGATCAGGGACAACCTGTACTGCATCCTGGCCGTGTGGGGACTGTCCATGGCCTTCAAGAAAATAGCTGATCAAGATGAAGATCGGGCTAAAACTTACGAGTTAGAACAAAGTTGTGTCAAACTCATGAGAGGTAAATAAACAAACATTAATGTTTTGTTTTCTTGTTTGTAACTTCCAAGACATGGTATTGAAGCCTTCAAAAAAAAAGAAAAAAGT
Source organism: Mecyna flavalis (assembly GCA_949319885.1). Taxonomy (NCBI): domain Eukaryota; kingdom Metazoa; phylum Arthropoda; class Insecta; order Lepidoptera; family Crambidae; genus Mecyna; species Mecyna flavalis. The sequence goes on along the minus strand of OX439431.1, from coordinate 12,380,137 downwards.
AATCTAAAAATTACTTATTATTTAAGTTAGACAGACCTACATATTGGCACATAGAAATAGAATACATAGTATGAGAATAACTACCAGTCAACCTTCACAATTGCTCATTGTCAAAAACAAATCAATCAACCTGAATTAAAATGACTGAACGGTAGTAGTATTGTTACTGGTTCTGTTATAATGAGTAAAACTAACTAACACCCTAAATCTTGTAAATGATTATATGTTTAAATGATCATTATAAAAAGTTTTGTATGATGTGTCATTAAAAAAACAATATCATTTCACTTGCAGGTCTTTTAATGGCTATGATGCAGCAAAAAGAGAAAGTCGAAAAATTCAAGAGTACACAACATTCTCTAGATTCTCTTCATGCTAAGTATTCTGCAACCACTGGACGTATAGTAGTCAAAGACAATGAATGGGGTCATCTTCAAATTGATGCCATTTCTCTTTACTTACTTATTCTTGCACAGATGACTGCATCTGGATTGCAAATAGTTTTCTCTCTAGACGAAGTTGCCTTCATTCAGAATCTAGTATTCTACATTGAATCTGCTTACTGCACTCCTGATTATGGAATATGGGAGAGGGGAGACAAGACCAACCATGGTCTTCCTGAATTGAATGCCAGCTCTATTGGCATGGCCAAGGCCGCTCTGGAGGCTATGAATGAGCTGGATCTCTTTGGAGCCCGTGGAGGCCCATCAAGTGTTATACATGTGCTGGCTGATGAAGCACAAAAGTGTCAAGCTGTGTTGCAATCTATGTTGCCAAGAGAATCCAACAGCAAGGAGCTTGATTCTGGGTTGCTATCTATCATTAGCTACCCAGCATTTGCTGTAGATGATCCCCAATTAATAACTAAGACTAGGGAAGCAATTGTTACTAAATTGCAAGGCAAATATGGATGTAAAAGATTTTTGAGGGATGGTCACAAGACTCCCAGAGAAGACCCCAGTAGGTTGTATTATGAACCATGGGAGCTTAGAATGTTTGAGAATATAGAGTGTGAATGGCCACTGTTTTTCTGTTACCTTGTCCTTGATTATTGCTTTCAAGGGGATAAAGCTAATGTCAGTGACTATATGCAAAGGTTAGAAATGATAATGATAAGGAAAGATGATGGTATCAAGCTTGTCCCAGAGTTATATTCTGTACCCGCTGACAAAGTAGATTTGGAGTATGGTGAGCCAGGGAGTCAAGAGCGTATTCCTCTTGGAAGATGCCCATTTATTTGGGCTCAGTCCTTGTACATTCTAGGAAAGCTTTTACAAGAGGTAAGAAACAGTGGTAATTGTTACCATATACCTTTTTTTTTCATACCACATTGTAAACTGCAATTATCTTTCTAAAAATAATATGTGATTGTTTTGGAAAATTCAAACTGTCTTACTTTGTTGACTTTGTTTATTCACAGGGTTTCTTAGCTGTAGGAGAATTGGACCCATTAAACAGAAGACTTTGTTCTGAAAAGAAACCAGATGTTGTGGTGCAGATTGTGATACTTGCTGAAGATAATGAAATAAGGGACAAATTGTTAGAATTTGACTTGCATGTGCAGACAATCAGTGAAGTAGCACCAATAGAAGTTCAACCTGCAAGAGTGCTGAGTCACCTCTACACATATTTAGGTATTTCTTTAAAATGTTCTGTTCACAAGTTTTCTGTTATATTCTTTTAGTCATCTGATGGCAATTAACAAACATTTCATTACAAAATAGTGATATCTTTATAAAATTTGGAAAAGTTATTTTTAGTAAAAATATATTCTTTACAGATTGTAATAAAAGCCTACTTATATAGACTTTATTAATCCCGTTTGTGTTGTTCTTTTAGGTAGAAACAAGAAACTTGGTTTATCTGGAAGAAAATCAAGAGATGTCGGAATTCTTAGCACTAGCAAGTTGTATTCCCTGAATGACCGTATATTTGCGTTCACTCCACAGGTAATCATCATTCTTCTGACCTGTTTCCAAGTTATGTGTCTGACTGACACTTAAATGTAGTTCTTTTTCGAAATATTTGAAATCTTTGCTTACATGTTTTCTCTACACACAACAACAAAAACATTTTGCTATGCTTTCTCTTAACAGACAGCAAAATCTCAAATTGTGTCTGAAAGATTAAAAAATCTTGTTCTTGAAGTATTTTCATAATTCATTGGCCTATCTATGCATCATCCATCATGTTGGAATTTGTTCACTCAAAATTACTAATTATGCACATCATGCTAAAGCCAACACCTGTGTTTTGTGTTTTTGATTTGAGTGTATCATTTTTTTTTTTAAGAAAATAATATAAGTATAGGACATTGAAAACCACAGTGATATATTCAGCATTGATTTAATAGCAAAATATGTATGTGATCTATCTATGACTTAAAATTTGTGGAGGCAATCCGAGCGAGATACCATTTTCTTACGTTTTTGAATTAAATGTTAGCACACTTGTCTATAAAACAACAAATGACGTATATTCCATTGTAAAACGTGAATATAGTGTGTAATTTGACAGAATCCAAAATAGAGGTCATAACATCCTTGGAATAAGTTTTAAATTGTAACTTTGCAATATTTTTATAACTGTACAAATTATAATCAATTTTATTTGTGTAATTTATCACCATGTCTGAGTTTGATATTTTGTCCAAGAAACAATGTTCTGTCTCAATTAATTTTACAAAATATACATATTATTTTATTATTGCATGTTTTTAACCACTAACATTTGCTTTAGTATTCTTATAATGCCGTAACATTAACTATGAAAGTATTTACTTACAAATTCTTTTGTTTATTTTAATAGTTTTCTGATATGAAGCGTTTCTACATAGCTTCCGACTATGAACTGATGGTTGATACGCTCAAAGCCGAAATTAATTTCTTGAAGTCTTCTTGGCAAAATCTACTCGGGCGACCGCTTGTTGTCTTGACTTTGAATCAAATGTATTTAGGTATTCTTTTGTTTTATTCATATGGTGTGGTTTATGCTTGCTATTTGTACCCATTTGTGTATTCATGTGTCCGATTTGGTATACTGGTAGACTTTTCGATATGTATTTTACTAATCCTTTCTTCATTATGTAGAAAAACTAACATAATTATTATAGATTATTTAGTTTTAGAAACTTTCAAAATCCTTTTTTTGTCGTATTTTATATCTGTTAAAGTCCCTAACATGTTAAAACCTGGCCCACGGTGGTAATTACATGTAACAAGACATATGATCCTTCCCTGACTTGTGATAACGTCCCGCATGGGTGTGCCATAGAACTTCGACTACGAGGAGTACTACATGTCGCGCGATCCGGCGTTGCTCGCGAGTACGTTCACGGCGAACGTGGCGTTTCTGGGCATGAGCTGGAAACAGATGCTCGGGCGGCCGACGATCACGTTGCTTGCTACGCAGAATCTGTTAGGTAAACATTCATGTACTACTAACACCGCGATACATAGTTCCACATTATCTAATTGCTGTCGTAGGTTTTAACTAGAAAATATTAATTTTTGTGATGAAAACTTAGGGTTACGACTTATCGCTACACTTTTAAAGCTAGCGCTAATAGCAATCTGAAATTCTTACAAAAGAATTCTTAAACAAGCAAGCAATAGATGTGATGAATTTCGACAGAAAATAGTGTAAACGGTACTTTATAATCTATATCTATCCCAAATAATTACATTTCTTTCAAATGTACCGTATGAAGAAATGTAACTGATTCGACCGAAGGATCTCTGATGGCTTTGCTAGACGGAGTATCTATCTAAATGTGAGTTTTATCGGGTGGGCACGTTGTTATGTAAACGATTAAACTCGTTAACACTTAGGTATGTTCGACTGACTTGATTATGTGATGCATTTATGACTTGCTGACTTGAATAATGGATCCATTCTCACAACATAAAAATACGATCTTTTTCAACTTTAATGTGAATTGTCTTGTGCTGTTATCATCTATTAGGATGGCATTAATAATTGAAATTATAAATGCTATGTACAATAAAACACATTTCTTGAAGTACATATACATTCTATCTCCTTATCTTTTTTTTACTGGAACCTACAGTGATTATGTGAAATGAATCAACGCTTCTTCTTCTTAGCGAGGCCATGGCTATATTTCAAGAATCAACAATAGCAAAATATCTATGGCCTCGAATGTTTTGCAAAGCATTACCTTCACAAATTAACATATACCAAGTACTTTAGGAAAAATTAAGATATTATTTTCCTCTCATCGGACATTTGGTTAAACGATGTGACATAAACCCCCACACCCTGTTTAAAAAAAAAAAACATTTGGGTGGAGAATCCAATAAATGTTACTAACATCAGTCCCTTGCTTTATAGCTATGAATTGAAATATTTTATTTAATATTTCACGCGATTTCATTTGACTTTTGAATTGCAGACCAGGGTAAAATGCCGATGGCGATGATAACGACAATGAAAAAGTTAAAGTCAGGATACATAAATGGAACTAGAGTGACCCTTGGAAATCTCGGGGACTTCTTGAGTACCTCTGCTATTACGAACCTGAGTTTCCTCGGCAGCCAGGAAGACGGATACCCTGATAGTAAGTATTAGTTCGTTTTCTTTCTATACCTCGATGGTTATTAGGTTTTGTATAGCAGCGATCGATATTGCTGTTTTCATGGCTATCGGCGGTAATAAGTTTTTGGTACTTTTTCTAGCTTGGCTATGGAACATTTTAAGCATAGTAGAAAGAGTTTACAGTAGGCTAAATCGAGATATAATTGTCTACTATACTTGCCTGGCTCGGCCCTCGGGGTTATCATTGTTAGCTAAATTACTTCGGTGCCAAAAATCTGTGACGCGCGAGCCTTGCGTGGTGTTAGCTCCGATGGCGCACTGAGAAACAGGTCGAGATTTTGTTTATTGTTCGTGCGGCGACGCATATAATTATACTATCGCGTACACACATAAATAGTGCGTTTGTATTTTTGGACATTATTCACACAGCGCCATCTAGCCCCAAACTAAGCATTAGCTTGTGCTATGGGTGCCAGACAACGGATATACATTACTTATATACTTTTTTTTTGTAAATACATACCTAATATACATAGAAACACCAAGACCGATACAAACAGACATGTTCAGTTCATGCCAATGTTTCGACCATTACACCAAATGGCTCGTCAAATGGTCGTAAAAGTGCGTTTGTATAAGGATAACGTATTTTTCACTCTTTCTACTAATATTGTGGGGTTGTCTGTGTGTTCTGTATTATTTTTGTTTGTCCCAGAGCTGAACCCGTCAGTGCAGAGCTACCTAGAGGAGCACCTGCTGAAGTCGTTCAGCGCCAAGCTGAGCCTGCTGGCGCGGACCGCGCCCGCGCGGCAGCGCGCGCTGCGCCGGCGCATGTCCGTGCGCGGCGCTATTAAGAAGACGCGGTCTATTAATGTTGACTGTGAGTAGACTGGACAACTTAGTATTATTAATTGGGATGTAGACTCCATATTTTTATTACTATATCGAAATAAAAACTCGGCGGTGTGTGCAAGAGTCGGCAACTTTTCATTAATTTCAAAGGGTTCAAAAGCCACAAAAAATACTTCTGTTAAATTCTGGCAGTATTAATGTGGGAGCCAGTACACTAGAAATCAAAGGCTCGAAGATCAGATGAGCCTCCAGTCTGGCAGCACATTAAGCGACGCTTCCTGGTGAAGTGTCCCTCAATGGAATCGGCCGCAGTGGCCGCTTACCATCAGGTGGGCTGCGCACGTCTGTCTGCCAACTGACTTAGTATAAAATAAAATAACTAAATACTTGCCAATGATAATTAGCACATGCATAAATAAAATATTTTGTTATACATCAGTAACTTCATATCCAAAGACCCGCATGTGGCTTGAGACCCGCTGGTTGTCGATCCCTAGTCTAGTACTTGCCCGTGATCTTAATTCAATTTCCGGGTTGAGCTAGCCTCGGCTCGGGTTTGTGTTAGTTAGTACCCATCGTTGTAACGATAACTTGGTTACAAAAAAGAGACATTTACCCAGGCTAAAACTTACTTTATACTTGTTTAGTAAGACATAATTATAATTAATAATAAAAAAAATGGAACAGAATGACTTACATACCTAGCATGAAAAGCACATTTTTGGACTTTACATAATAATGCTTTTTCTTAATGTTGTTTTAGCGGAGACGCTTGGAATGGAAGGCGAGTACGCAGGCCCACGGCTGGAGCGGAAACCGTCTTGGCTTGAAGTGGATAATTCTTACGGCCGCAGCCCGTCGCCTGAAGACACGAGGAGGAAAGTTATTACCAAGTAATATACTATCTTTACTTCTGTAGGAGACCTAACTTTATTTTTAGATAAGATCTTCCGTCGTCATTTTCTCTGCTTGGGAATCGTGGACCAATATTATACCGTTTGTAACGTAAAATGTCAGAAAACGACGATTACTTTGCTTGCGCGATGCAGGTTTACTAAATCTTAGTAGTAGTAATATATGTCATCCATTAGTTTGTGGAAATGTTTGTAGCGAGAGGGCACTTGATGTTTGCTGATCAAGTTAGAGGTCGCCACATTTCTGTGATTTTATTACAGAAAGTCCTGCAAAAGGATCTACTTCTATATGAGGAATGTTGTAAAAATCGTTATAAAACTATAATATTCTTTCAATACTTTGTAGAGGAACTTCAACAACTAGCCTCGGCGTTGGGGCTCCATCTATTGAAATAACCAAAGAGCAGACTCCGTCACCACCGAAAGAAGGTAAGTTTTTACATCAAAAGTATTTCATTATCTTTTCGGAGAATAGTGATTTCAAGTCATTACTTCTTTTAAATTGACAGATTTTTTATACAAGTAGAATGCAAATGTGACTGGAAGACATCTGATGATAAGGGATCACTACTGCCCTGTGATTAGGTCTTTCATATTCCCATAACACATCGCAATGTTATGGGAATGTGAAGGCAAAAAGTGATTTAATTTGGGGAATGGTGAGTAAGCCTCAGGCACTCTTACTTCCTAAACGAAGCGCAATAACAGAGCGCAAAACTACAATCATTGGTCGATCCTCTGGGGTGTTACTTCCTCAGTAGAGCCGGGCAATTTTCGGCGTGCTATATAATAAGAAAATTTGGCAATTTTATGCACTGTTACTGTTCTGGGTGATTAACATATCACCTACTTGAGTAAGTAATTAAATTAGCCGACGGCAGCGCAGCGCGCTGTAATGTGAGAATAGGTGAATACGGAACAACCCAACAAGAATATGGCCGACGTTTATTCTCCTGTTTAGCAATGTTCCGCATTCAAATCTCTTGGCCAATGACGTTATAATATCTCGGTGATGTGTGTGTGTGTTCTCTTACAGTAAATAAGCACCTGCAAGGCGTAGTGCGCGTGCGCACGACGTCAGAGTCAGCGACGCTGTACGCGGAGCAGGAGACGGACGAGCTGATTGCCATGCTGCGCGAGACCGAGAGCCTGGACGAGCAGGGTGACATCCTGCAGTACCTCGTCGACACGCAGGGACTCGACTTTAACACAGGTATTTTTTTTATGCCATAAAGTTGGCAATCAAGCTTACGGCCCACCTGATGGTAAGTGGTTACCGTAGCCAAACGCCTGCAACACCAGAGGTATAACAAATTAAGAAATACTATTAATTGGAAGCAATATTATCGATAATATCGATACTATTACATTATAATACTATCGATGGTATCGATTGTTTTAAATTAATACTATCGATACTCTCGATGCTATCGATAGTATTGTTGTATTAAATCATAAAATCTATCATCGATACTATTTTCTTATAACAATACTATTGACCTGTATAACAATATCGATAGTATCGATAGACTATCGATGCTATTGATATGACGTCAACTATCGATAGTCTAGCGATAGTGGACTATTGATAGGCAACTCTAACAGGATTCTGTCAGGTTTTGCCCTTAAACGCTGCGAACCTTCTTTCAACGGATGGTGACTGATCGTGCTCACTCCTCAATGTAACTCCACAGGCATGCTAGAAAACGGCAAGAATGTGACAGTGAAAGATCTCCTCAAGATCCTTTACGAGAAGGCCTGCAGCGAGAAGCTCTGGGGTCTAGTGCGACACACGGCGGGCATGTTGGGAAAGCGGGTCGAGGACTTGGCCAAGGCGGTGACGGATCTGCTGGTTCGGCAGAAGCAGATCACCGTGGGCATGCCGCCCACCAACGAGCATACTATCACCGCGCCGCTGCCAGAGAATGAACTGAGGCAACTTATACATTTGGTAAGTTGGATATTTTATTTACTAGCGGTCGCCCTCGCGGCTTCACCCGCGCGTAATTTCCTTTTTCAACTATCCCTCCCCTTCTCCCATCCTATCCCCCTCTTCCCCCATCAAAGTATCCTATGTCCGTCTCCTGGTTCTAAGCTACCTCTCCACCAATTTTCAGCCAAATCGGTTAATCCGTTCTTGAGTTATAAATAGTGTAACTGACACCACTTTCTTTTATAATAGATTTATTTAAACTTCATTGCACAACATAGGCGGACGTATGCATCATGACGTTCTCTACCAGTCAAAAATAAAATATAATTATGGACTTAACGTTAACAACAATTTCTACGAGTCAAAATTCAGAAATAAATATTTTTTATGCTGTTTTGGTTGGTTATATCTTCTAGTTTTACCTCCTTCTATAATATTTTAATTACTTTAGATGTCTGGGCACTATCTGAATAGTCACACAGCACCATCTATCCTGTAACTAAACATATTGTACTGTGAATGCCAGAGAATTGACAAACATACTTAATACTTTCTTTTGTAAATAAATACATAAGACAAAGTTAGACCAATAAGTGATTATACTGTGTGGGGAACAAACCCGCGAGCTCTGAGACATAGTTTAGCAGGCAGCTCTGTGATCACGGTTTATGTAAAGCAATCTAAACGTCGGATTTAAATAATTAGATTTAATTATACCGCTATTTAATCCGTTTAAGTGTGATTTATTCCATAACCTATACTTCATATTCTCTTATGTAAATGTATAACAATATTTTGAAAATTTTCACATGCAGACATTTCGTCGCGATAAGAATAACCACAGACAGGTAATACATATGTAGTTACTTTCTTTTACGTTAATTATAACGGATACCTGTCATCGTGATCACGCCCATGAAGACATGTACTGTACGCACAGTGTTATAGGTCCCGGCAAACATCTTGAAATCGGGTGGGGATTGCGCGAGCGCAAATTTTGAGTCACGAGCACGCTATTGGTCATTCGCAAGTGCACTTGCGCGAACTTTCCCCCACTCCGTTGACAAATGGTCAAGAAGTTTGCCGGCACCTGTTTCATAATTTATGGGCAAGCCCCGCTCACTTAGAGATTTTTCTTTTGCTTACTTAAGAGTACGCAAGATAATACTTCCGAAGACGGACGATCTGGTGCTCGGCCCTAGGTATGTGAGACTCGAGACTAAAGCGTGCACTACCCACTAAACTCCTCCGGTTACTCCTTCACACCTGATTGGGACGAGACGGTGCCAGCCTTGTGGTTATTGATCGGTGGACCAGCCCGACCGCCCACGAACACCTGCGAGTAGGTTTAAGTCGCGTTGCTCGCTATTGAATGAATTTGAAAGGAAGGGGAAGGTTAAGAATTGCAAGTCTATCCACGGGAATCTTCCCTGATGCTTGGAAGATTGCCTCTGTAGTTCCCATCCACAAATCTGGTCAACGAGATGTACCTGATAACTACCGTCCTATATCTCTTCTTAGTGTCTTCGCCAAACTCTTAGAAAAAATAGTAAACCGGCGTCTAGTTAAATATCTAGAATCCCGTAATCTCCTTTCCGAAAACCAATATGGCTTTCGTCGTGGAAAGTCTACTGAAGAAGCGGTCTCCAAACTAGTAACCGGGATAGTTTCTAATTTGGATCTGAACCAAAAGTGCATTGGTGTCTTCCTGGACCTTGCCAAGGCATTTGACACAGTTTCCGCGCCAGTTTTATTAAGAAAACTCGAATTAATAGGTATTCGTGGACTTGCTAATGATTGGTTTAAAAGCTATCTATTCGAGCGTAAACAGCGTGTCAGTGTCCTCGGAGAGACTAGTGTGGCTCAGTCAGTGGCTTTCGGTGTCCCTCAGGGGAGTATTCTAGGCCCCACCCTGTTTATTATTTATATAAATAGTATCCACGACCTGATGCTGGAACACGCAGATACTATTTGCTACGCTGATGACACCGCTATTGTGTTTCATGGGTCTACTTGGGATGAGGTGCATGCAAGAGCAGAGCAGGGTATGAGAAAGGTTTTAATGTGGCTGCAAGATAACCTCCTTACGCTTAATGCTAAAAAAACTAAATTTATATGTTTCCACAAAACCCGTGCCTCAGAGCCCCCTACATCTATGACCTCCTTAACGCTTCACGGTTGCCAAAACGGTAATAACTGCGATTGTGATGAGATTTCCAGGGTGGACCAAATTAGATATTTAGGAGTGATAGTCGATCAAAACCTCAACTTTAAGGCTCACGTAAACTGTCTTTCAGGTAAAATACGTAAGTCGATACACATTATGAGATATCTCCGTGAAGTTGCTGATATAAAAACATTAAATAATGTCTACTTTGCTTTCTGTCAGTCGCTGCTAAGTTACTGCATTTCTGTTTGGGGCGGTGCTAATAAGACTACAATGATACAAGTCGAACGAGCTCAGAGATCTGTCATTAAAACTATGCTCTTCAAACCATACAGATATCCTACAGTTGACATATACAGAGAAAGTGGCTTACTCAATGTTCGTCAACTCTTCGTCCTTAGAGCAATTCTCATAACACACAAAAAAGTATTTAACTCCTGTGATTATGAACTTATGTTAGGTAAACGAATATTTAAAATCCCAAACATTTTAGTAAACTCTTCTTTTGCCAAAAAATTCCCCCCGTATATCTATGTGTCCCTATATAACAAAATTGTTAAATGTTGCGATATAAGTAACTGTCATGTACACGAAGCAAAAATGAAACTAACTGAATGGCTTCTCACATTAACTTATAACTCAACTGAAAATTTGTTACAAACTCTGTATTAGTATTAGTAATAAGTACTACTGCGATTTATAAATATACAACAATTACATATTTATATTTTTACTTAAATATTTCCTTGTATAGTATCGACATTGTATTTATAATATATAAAGTATTTATATATACGTATATGTATCACTTTTTCCTTAAATTTAACTTAAAAAAGTATTATTTATTTTTTATTATTGTTCTCAACACTGTACCGTATTTTAATAAGCTTGTATAATTTTAAATTGATAATAATTAACCGAGGCCAAGTCAGATGATTAAATCTTCCCGGCACCTGCGATACAGACGCTGTCTAGTGTGGGTGCCACAAGCAAAATCTTAGGCACCGATCTCAATAAACAGTAATAAGTTTAGTTGTAAGCTCTTTCTGTAAAATGTGATAAGGTACATCTGTTTATTGTTCAATAAAGAATTTTGTATTTTTGTATTTGTAAGAGGGGTACTGGCCAGTGGCGTAGCGATGGGGAGGCGGAGAGGGGGGCGGTCCGCCCCGGGCGTCACTTTTTAGGGGGCGGCAAAATTTCACAATAAAGATAAAGTGTCGCTTAATAGAATAGGCGGAAGTGACCACTTACCATTAGGGGACAAAAAATGGCGGCAGAATTGTTTTACGCCCCGGGCTGACACCCACGCTACGCCACTGGTTCTGGCCTCCTATTGTTATTTATTAGATACGATTGTGGCGGTAATATATACTAAATTGTGTCGCGTGTCAGGCATACGGCGACGACGAGAGCACGGCGATGCTGACGCAGGAGCTGCTGGTGTACCTGGCCATGTTCATCCGCACCGAGCCGCAGCTGTTCCTCGAGATGCTGCGCCTGCGCGTCGGACTCATCATCCAGGTGAGGATGACTCGTCAATACTGTTTTGCCCGACCCGGGAATTACCCACTTGTCCAAAGGTTTTCATTTCTAAGGCAATGGAGATTTATTTTTTTTGCAATGTGTAACAAGACGAGCAGGTCGTACACCTGATGGTAAGTTACTGGTATTAGGTCTCATATACCCAGTAATTTCACTAGCCTCAGTGCCCTTTCCCCGAAACACAGAAGTGCTTGACACAATTCTATTTCACGGGAAAATATCAGGCACTGCGGTGGTACCCACCTAGACTGCCCAGTACAGGAACCTACCACCTGGTACCTAAAGATTTGTGAACTTCATCAACATCTTTTTTCCACAAATCCCCATCATGAGGCATTAATGGGGATTAGTGGACTAAAAGTTCACAAATCCCCATTGATAGGGATTTCCGATGAGGATTTATGGAAAAAGCCAGGTCAACCTTTTGAGTCGGAAAAGTTAAAAATGAAAATTCATTTTACAGTTTTAAAGAGCTACCAAACTGTTTCTTTCTAAGAATCAATATAGCACAATAATAGTAGGTATTTTAATAGAAACCGCAGCTTCACATCCGAAAGGTGGGTCTACGCTAACGAGCCGAGCACGAGCGGAGCGCAATCCGAGCTGCTCTGCTCGCGGTGACAAGTGTGGACACACAACGAGCCTTCAACAATCACTCTCCTCGAAATCCATTTGTGTTCGTCAAATAACCGACAATAGGCGGAGTACAGTCGAACACGAGCCAAATGCTTGAAGCGCGTTCGTTCGAGGGTCGAAGTCGGTCCACACTACACGAATTTTGGGTCGGCTCGTGCTCCGCTCCTGCTCGGCTCGTTAGCGTAGACCCACCTAAAGAGCCGCACGTGGCACGCGAGCTGCAGGAATACCCCTGCCCTAGACCTTTGAAGCGTGTAACAATTTATTTGTTTTGTTTTATTTTAGTTATATAAGTATTAAAATGGTAAAAAAAATTATATAAAACATGTTCGGTGTCGCTGCAGGTGATGGCGACGGAGTTGTCTCGTACTTTGTCGTGCGACGGCGAGGAGGCGTCGGAGCACCTGCTCAATCTGTCGCCCTTCGAGATGAAGAACCTGCTCTACCACATCCTCAGCGGCAAGGAGTTCGCCATCAACAGCGGTAATGTTAAATATCGTTTATCTATAATATAAAAATGAATCGCAAAATGTGTTGGTAAGCGCATAACTCAACAACGCCTGGACCAATTTGGCCAATTTTTTTTTTAAATGTTCCTTGGAGTTTAAGGATGGTTTTTACGGCGAGAAAAATTGAATTGATTGATTGATCATTTCCCACGGGAACCACGCGGGTGAAACCGCGGGCGCCCGCTAGTTTATTATAAAGGTGGGTCTACGCTAACGAGGCGAGCACGAGCCGAGTGCAAGCCGAGCCGAGTGGACACACAATCCACAAGCGCACAGCGAGCGCGATACAAATCCCTTTATTTTCGTTAAAAACCGACAGTAGGCGGAGCACAGTCGAACACGAGCAAAATGCTCGCAGCGCGCTCGTGCGAGGCTCGAAGTCGGCTCGTTAGCGTAGACCCACCTTTACATTTACATATTTGACTAGCCTATGCGTTCCGAGACGTTGCTTGGAATTCATGTAATAAACATTACTGAAAAAGTCTTCTACTGTAGGGCAAAGACCGACAACCGACATTTTTTGGTCGACCCAGGAACTAAACCCAGGACCACTGTTAGGGTCACTACCAGGTGGACCATCAAGACATTCAAAATTGTAAATGAGTGGTAACACGAAATATACTATACTATAGAAAGACTAATAGCTTTTGCTTGTGAAGAGTGTTTTCAAAAATTCCAGCATTCACTATTATTTAACTTAATATTTTATTAAACATGTGTGTTTCAAAATGCACTCATGTACATACCTCTTTAGTTTTTAATTTAAATATTTTATGAAAAATAAAAAGCATTCAGATTTAAAAAAAGGTCCATTTCGTTTAGAATAATAACTAATAAGCGAACAAGCGAAAAATGTTACTATGTCTTTTGACGATCACTTTACTTTGCAGCCCATTCCCTTTTCTTTGGGAAAGGAAAAATCGACAAGAGCAAAGGCGAGTCTTGACACGATGCATTTATTATGTTTGTGCCCTGTGTTCACCCCTGTACATAACTGTATCTCGTCGGCATGTTATTATTAGCAACAAATTTAAATGTTCCCGGTTGAGTTTATTATTTGATGCTTTCTTGCCAATAAAGCATTTATTTTAAATTTTTATTATATTTACGAACCATGTTTCTTTATATGGGCGGCCCTTGTGTGCGGTCTTGGTGTCCCCCACGGAAAATATATAGTGTTAGTGTTATCTCGAAAGAAAGAGTTCATTTTATTTCAATTAAAATTTGTGCGAGGCACCTCCATATTATATCGTTATGGAGTGTGGATTTGTAGTTTAATTAATAAATATATATATTCAATAGAGTACTAATCGTTCTGTTAATGCTAGATGTGTTAACCATTAATTGATTTTACTGAACTTTGTGTTTGTCCTTTTACTGCGTGGCTAAAATCAAAATGCATTTAAAATGTAATTATGTCATGATTATCATTATGACTTGACATTAAGAAAATAAAGCATATAAAAACAACAAAATTAAATGTGTAGTGTGCATTATATAATTTCGTTTTATTTTTGCAGTAGGCCGTGGAAACTTCTCGATCGTCAGCAACAAATCCAACCGTTACGGAAAGAAGTCACAAATCGTGCTGGAGGGACAATCTCTTCAGGGAAATATCGATGAAAGTAAGTAGAAAATTATGATTTTCGTGGATCGACGCGAATATAGGTAATTTTTACATTATTACAAATTGTTTTTTGATCCATTGAATAATGTATTGGTTTCCCGAATAAAAAGAAAACAGAAGGAGTTTTGTTAATCTGATCAAAAAATGTAGGTTATAAGCACTGAGGTCTATTATAATACGCGCGGCGTAGTTATAAGACTTTCAAATCTGATGGAAGGAAAAACTGTCAAGTTACAGAAAAAAAATACGCACTGCACTTGACATATCACATATGAAATCACCATCGTTCGGTCGCACGGGTATGAAAAAGATGGCGAAGTATCCCTACCGGTTACTTACCCCAAAATGAAAAAGCAATTTTTTGTTCGATTAATTAAACAATTTTGTTAATCCTTTTATTAAAGAGGCAGGTACCTAAACGAGCAAGTGTGAAACCTGATGGTAACTGATCATTACGTACCTGCCTGCGTCTAGGTCGAAGGTGCGCCAATTAGATTACATTTCCTTTTCTAAGACTCAACTGTAGCATTTTGGGGGGGGGGGCGGTCGGTGTTTTAGGCTTTTTCTGGTTAACGTATATGCTTCCCCTTGTGAGTATTGTTGTTATTATTTGTATTGTTAATGGCGGAGCATTTGGGGTAACGGTGGTTATTGTGCAGCGCCGATCGCGGAGCCGGACCGGCAGGGGCAGTGGCTGCGGCGGCGGCGGCTGGACGGCGCGCTCAACCGCGTGCCGCGCGACTTCTACCCGCGCGTCTGGGGCGTGCTCGAGCGGGTCAGTGCACACACACACACACACACGCAGGACCGGCAGGGGCAGTGGCTGCGGCGGCGGCGGCTGGACGGCGCGCTCAACCGCGTGCCGCGCGACTTCTACCCGCGCGTCTGGGGCGTGCTCGAGCGGGTCAGTGCACACACACACACACACACACACACACGCAGGACCGGCAGGGGCAGTGGCTGCGGCGGCGGCGGCTGGACGGCGCGCTCAACCGCGTGCCGCGCGACTTCTACCCGCGCGTCTGGGGCGTGCTCGAGCGGGTCAGTGCACACACACACACACACACGCAGGACCGGCAGGGGCAGTGGCTGCGGCGGCGGCGGCTGGACGGCGCGCTCAACCGCGTGCCGCGCGACTTCTACCCGCGCGTCTGGGGCGTGCTCGAGCGGGTCAGTGCACACACACACACACACACGCAGGACCGGCAGGGGCAGTGGCTGCGGCGGCGGCGGCTGGACGGCGCGCTCAACCGCGTGCCGCGCGACTTCTACCCGCGCGTCTGGGGCGTGCTCGAGCGGGTCAGTGCACACACACACACACACACACACACACGCAGGACCGGCAGGGGCAGTGGCTGCGGCGGCGGCGGCTGGACGGCGCGCTCAACCGCGTGCCGCGCGACTTCTACCCGCGCGTCTGGGGCGTGCTCGAGCGGGTCAGTGCACACACACACACACACACACACACACGCAGGACCGGCAGGGGCAGTGGCTGCGGCGGCGGCGGCTGGACGGCGCGCTCAACCGCGTGCCGCGCGACTTCTACCCGCGCGTCTGGGGCGTGCTCGAGCGGGTCAGTGCACACACACACACACACACGCAGGACCGGCAGGGGCAGTGGCTGCGGCGGCGGCGGCTGGACGGCGCGCTCAACCGCGTGCCGCGCGACTTCTACCCGCGCGTCTGGGGCGTGCTCGAGCGGGTCAGTGCACACACACACACACACACGCAGGACCGGCAGGGGCAGTGGCTGCGGCGGCGGCGGCTGGACGGCGCGCTCAACCGCGTGCCGCGCGACTTCTACCCGCGCGTCTGGGGCGTGCTCGAGCGGGTCAGTGCACACACACACACACACACACACACACACACGCAGGACCGGCAGGGGCAGTGGCTGCGGCGGCGGCGGCTGGACGGCGCGCTCAACCGCGTGCCGCGCGACTTCTACCCGCGCGTCTGGGGCGTGCTCGAGCGGGTCAGTGCACACACACACACACACACGCAGGACCGGCAGGGGCAGTGGCTGCGGCGGCGGCGGCTGGACGGCGCGCTCAACCGCGTGCCGCGCGACTTCTACCCGCGCGTCTGGGGCGTGCTCGAGCGGGTCAGTGCACACACACACACACACACGCAGGACCGGCAGGGGCAGTGGCTGCGGCGGCGGCGGCTGGACGGCGCGCTCAACCGCGTGCCGCGCGACTTCTACCCGCGCGTCTGGGGCGTGCTCGAGCGGGTCAGTGCACACACACACACACACACACACACACACACGCAGGACCGGCAGGGGCAGTGGCTGCGGCGGCGGCGGCTGGACGGCGCGCTCAACCGCGTGCCGCGCGACTTCTACCCGCGCGTCTGGGGCGTGCTCGAGCGGGTCAGTGCACACACACACACACGCAGGACCGGCAGGGGCAGTGGCTGCACACACACACACACACACCGACAATTTCTATAAAAGATTTATTCTCCAAGATATAATCTGTGCTGACCTAGATACTACGTGTTCGGTGTTATGGTTGGCAAGTCAAGTGGATTACTACAGTATAGTACTCGAGTTCGATTCCCGCACGCCACAAATATTTATGTGCATGAAGATGTCTGTTTGTATCAGACTGAATGTTTCTTCTATGTATAAATTGTATGTATGTATTTACTAAATATCAGACTGAATGTTTCTTCTATGTATAAATTGTATGTATGTATTCACTAAATATCAGACTGAATGTTTCTTCTATGTATAAATTGTATGTATGTATTTACTAAAAAAAAAACCGTTGACCAGCACCCATAGCACAAGCTTTGTTTAGCTTAGGGCTAGATGGCGTTGAATGAAATGTTATAGGATTGTTCAGGCCTTGAGTCCTGAGCTAAGTTTTACGACAATACAACAGGAAGGATAATTGTTGCGGCCAAGAAAGTATAAGGCGTTAACGCGTCTAGTGAGAAGGAACCCACGGACAAATCACTTGCACATCGACCGCCGCGATCCATACATCTCAAATTGTAACATTTTTTATCTATTCTAAATAAGTACTATTTCAAACTATTTTTGGGTTTTATTTGGCTCCGAGTGTCAGGCGAAGACAAGGATATTTATTAACTAATTTACTTCTCGATAACAGTGCCAGGGCCTAGTAATCCAAGGCAAGATCCTCCAACCAAACCTGACGCAAGAGATGACGTCGGGCGAGCTGAAGTTCGCGCTCGCAGTGGAGACAGTGCTGAACTCCATCCCGCAGCCGGAGTACCGCCAGCTGGTCGTCGAAGCGCTGATGGTGTTGACGCTGGTGGTGGAGTACAAGGCCGTGGACCACCTGCCCACCGTCATCGGCGTCGAGGGGCTCGTGCATAAGGCTAACCTGATATTCCTGGAAGATCAGGTCAGTGGAAGAACTGATAGGCCCCTCGCCCACGGCGACTTTTTGTAGCGATGCTGTCGCGAGCAAAAAATTTAAACAACGAAATGATAAACTAAAACAGGCTGGTTTTAATGGTGAATGATTGTAGCCCGACCAATAAAATAAAAATACAATAAGATGTCATTCAATATTGCTGTCTGCCAAGTGTGATGTCAATTTATTGTCAACCGTGCCTTGTTACTATAGCCTCGGCGCCTCCAGAGCAGGTTTTTTATTTTCTTGGTCAGGCTATAATGATCTTTTTTGTTAAAAAACGTTACATAGAATTATATGCTATAGTATATGATTTTTTATTTAATGAGGGCGTCACTTAGCACAAGTAAATGGTTGTTATATTTTCAGAGGAGTTATGGTTAACAGTAAACTGTTTCAATAACCTACTGTTTCGTGGTCAGATGCGGTGCAACGGCGACGCTACCCTCTGCTGCGCGAAGGCGGAGTGGGCGGGGCAGGTGGGGCAAGCGGGCGGGACGCTGGTGTGCGGCGGGGCGGCGGGCGTGTGCCAGCACCTGTACGACAGCGCGCCCAGCGGCAGCTACGGCACCATGACGTACCTCGCGCGCGCGGTCGCCGCGCTGCTGGCCGAGGCCGCGCCAACTGCCGACCCCGTGCAGTGCGCCATCTCCTAACGCACCTACTTGCCACGTATAGTCCGCGTCAACTGAATTGGCTTGTCTGAAGTTAGCTGCGAGCGTCGTTTGCGCAGGAGTGGGGCGCGGCTCCGCCCCTCTGACACCTACATTTGTGTTGTGCGCAGGTTCTCACACGAAGTTAAGTTGACGCGTATTATACGACTATGGAACAAACTTCAGGCAGCAATGTTGCCAAACCAGTACAGAGCCCGGCAAACATCTTGAAATCGGATGGGGATTTCGCGGAACGCGAATTTTGTGTATATGTGATGCGCGCGTGCTATTGGTCATACGCAAGTGCACATGCGTAAACTTTCCCCCACTCCGTCCATCGAGCGTCAAGATGTTTGCCGGACTCTGTACGATGAGATCCGGCAAGAAGCAAGTATATTCTTTCCTTAGAGATTTATAACGCAACTAAGATGCAGCATCAAGGCAGCGATGATCGCTTACATCAGGTGACCCACTTATATGCTTGCCTTCCACTAATAGATCCAGTACGTTTAAAGTGATAGGCTCGAGCGTCAGAGGACTGAGCACTTTGAGCAATGCTTTCTGGTTGAGGAACTGAAAGCCACACCCATTTCTGTCACCTCTTCTACAAGGCTAATTTGACAAATTATAATTTAATTTGGTGTGGAAAACTGGAATTGTTGTAAAAATTATAACATTTAATTACTTTAATTAAAGGATTTGTTTATAGCAGGCTATTTTATCTTACAACAGTGTATTTAACTTTTTCAGTTTCATTAGTTTTCATGACAATTTATGATTATTTGAATAAATGCCATGCCGTGCCATTAGGTCATGGAATGCCCTTCCGGCTCACGTGTTTCATGCCTGAGATGCTGCTTCACGCCCCCCCTAAAAAGCCCAGGATTATAGGAGGAAGCTCCTATAACCTATAATCCTGGGCTTTTTAGGCGGGGCGTAAAGCAGCATCTCAGCAGGCCTTCAGGGTGCGGGTGGCTTGTTTCGATGGGTACTATATTCTATTGAGCCAGTTAACCTTATATTTGGACCTCACTTCCGCTTACCATCAGGTGGAATGAGGTCATCCTGACTGCTTCATTATAAAAAAAATATATAATACAAAACTAGCCTTTTGTAAATATGTATTCAGGGATGTTAAAGAAGTGACATTATATTCTCTTAATGGTTCACGAAGCGAGAGGGGGGTGACAAGTCTATTGCCATAATGAAGTAAGAATGTTTCATGTAATACAATAAATTAAAAATACTTTTGTTTATGCAATACAGTGAAACTGTTTATAAGTATTTGTTTCGATTTGTTATGATCTTACAGTTTACAATAGTGTGATAAAATCATTAGATAGTGTTATTATATTATTTTCTATTTAGCAAATTTGACAGAAATGTGTATTTTTTAGATAATAATGTGAAAATACTATATCAGTTTATGAAAGTAGTTTTTGTTTATATATTTACAAAATATTTTTATGAGTAGGTTGTGCCATTGTTAACTCGGTTATTTTAAATAGAAATATATTTTTATTCAATCGTAATGAAATAAAACAAATTATCAACAATTAAGGCGTCTCCCAGACCAAAAGTCTTGTTTTTAACGGCTCTCAACTCCTTATTTAATGCTTAAACAACAGTTTAAAAAATACGTAAATAATCTTTGTAGTTTTATCTTAAAATTCCACGTTTAAAGTTTGTGTTTATCTTTATTTATCACTACCAAAACTGACTTTGAAAATACGTCTAAAATAATATTATTTCATGCACTCCTCCTAATTTAAACGTGTTTTTTAAATTTGGCTTGCGCCAATCGATAGACAATCAAAAAAACTATAAATTGGCTGCAAAAAATTTGGAAATCATCCTTTTCTTGATTTTTACGGATTATTATTCATAATTTCGGACGGCCATTTCTCTCACGCGCCCACAACGGGTAGCGGGCGGCAGTCGGTCGCTAGCTGTGCTACGGGGAACCCGTGTCGCTCGCTCACACACGTGACAGATCGGTGAGACAGCGACACCTAGCGACACAAACAAGCATTGACGTTTGCTTGCTTTGTTTACGCAAGGACGATTTATATTGTGAGGCTGAGGTGTGTCTTGTATTAAATGCGAAAGGACGATTAAATTATCTTGTTTAATAATAGTAGTGTAGTAAAACTATATCAATGGCGAATGCTACACGCTCGATTTAATATAAATATAAATATCTCTGGACATTATTCACACAGCACCATCTAGCCCCAAACTAAGTATTAGCTTGTGCAGCACTAAGCATTAGTTGTGCTATGGGTGCTAGACAACGGATAAACATTACTAATATACTTTTTTTTGTAAATACATACATTATTATAAATAGAAAAACCCAGACCGATACAAACAAACATGTTCATGCACACAAATGCTTGTACCGTGCGGGGATCGAACCCGCGACCTCTGGTGTAATAGCCGACTTCTCGACCATTACACCAAATGGCTCGCCAAAATCGCGATAACTTTCCAAAAGTGAATGAATTTTACAAATCGATCAGTAGGTACCTACGACGGTAAATTTCACTGACTACACTAGGCCGCCTCCTCGGTTTCACTTCACCCGCGCGTAATTTCTTTTGTCAATAATTATCCTATAATCCTGTCGTATGTCACCCGGAATAGTACCCGGGTGACTTTCCAAAAGTGAATGAATTTTCCAAATCGGTTCAGTAGTTTCGCAGCCTATTCAATACAAACCAAGACTGAGTCATGAGTCTTGAGTTGGTGTATTACATTATCCAATGTAATACACCAACGAATGATATTTAAAAAAATTGAATAATAAAAAAAGAAGAACTAAACAATCTCAAACCAAAAAAATGTTCAAAAAGTTTTTTTGGACTACTTGGGATTTGAACTAATGTTCACTTATTACGTCAGCGTATTTGCACTCGGCCACCGAGCGTTGTATAGATAGGCCGAAATAAGCGATTAAGTACGGCGCGCACCAACAGACGTGAATAGGGGTCCAAAGATCAGTATTGTTTGCTTGCAGAGGTCCGTTGGAACATGAGTCACTTTACAATATTATTTACATGCTTTATCCAATATTGCACTCGTAACCGTCACAGTTGGTTTAATTTTGTTAAAAAACATCCAAAATGTCAACTAAACGATTTAAAATTTACACCACAGGATGCGCTATTTCTTGCCGCACATTTTTATACAACATTTACTAAAAACTGTTTACTTTTTACACTAGAATAATATTTAAACGGAGCAATTTTAATACGTGTACTTTGGTGAAACGTTGCGGACCCTCCCAATCGCTAGTGTATTCATCAGGGGGTGTTCTCCGGGTAGTATCATCAAGCGGCTTTGAGCTATCACCAACATCGGCCAGAGCGGCGGTGTGGCTCGCTTCAGCCTCTTTGCTTGCTGGCGGCCGGTGTTGTTGAGCGCGTTGAGGTTGTAGCGCAGCGTGGTGAGGCGGGAGGAGAACAGTCACTCCTTTCCTCAAGATACTCCCACTTAGGACCCAAGGGTATTCCCGGGTAGAAAAATCAATAGGTGTTCTCCGCGTAGTATTACCAGGGGGTGTTTTCAGGGTATTAACATCATGGGTGTTCTCCAGGAAGCATCATCAAAGGGGTGGTCACCGGGTTGTTGCATCGGGGGTTGTTTTCAGGGTATTATCATCATTCAACGTGCAACGTGGTCAGTCACGACCCTGAGGATTGGGATACGGAAACTGCGTGCTATTTCTCTCGTAGAATATCTACTCCAGACAACGAAATTCTAACTTTGCCATTTTAGTTGTAAAGCTGAAACTGACGCTAAAAGGACAATGCTCAAAAAGAAGCTAGGTTGGAATCAAATTATTGGTAATAATATGTAATTAAATATTCCATAGGGGGCATCATCGAAATCAATGGTGGTATGTGTGAAATTGCTATTCAGATTTTTCTGGGGTCACATAAAGTATCAGTTACATAGTTACTGAATAATAAACGCACTTGTTGACCCAAATCTATAAAAATTAGAAGGAAATCTCTTAGGGTGTGTCGGAGGATGCATAAAAATCATTCCAATTGGAAAATATGAAAAAACCCCGTTTTAAATAGCGAAAAACATTGTTCCTGCTAACTTTCGCACATTGTACGCGATTTCCTAGCAAACGGGGCGCGATACGCGTAAAATGATTATAACCTTTTTTGTAGACAAAGTAATTCTCTACAGCTTTTGTCTAAAACTTTTACTCTTAATTCTGTTAGTTTTTGAGATTATCGGGAAAAAGTAATTTTTCACCCTCTTCCATTTTTTCGAATGACCCCGGTGACACCACCCCGCCCCGCATTTTTAGTATGTTATCATTATCACGGGGTCATTAACGAAAAGGACAATGCTCATCTAGTATGAAAAACAACCCAGGCTGGAATCAAATGAAAAGTATCTCTAATTATTGGTAATAATATGTAATTAAATATTCCATAGGGGGCATCATCGAAATCAATGGCGGTATGTGTGAAATTGCTATTCAGATTTTTCAGGGGTCACATAAAGTATCAGTTACATAGTTACTGAATAATAAAAAAATATTTTTATAATTTTTTATAAAAATATATTTTTTAGCACCTATTCAGTAAAGTTGTAGCTTCTCATTGGTGCAAGAATTTTTAGAATCGGTCTTGTAGTTCCTGAGATTAGCGCGTTTACAAAGACAAACAAACTGTTACGCTTTATTATATTAAATAATAATTATTATATACAATTATATAATATAATTATATTAGATATAGCCATTTTATACACTTTTAAACCGCAACTGTATCTGTTTACTCCTTTAATTGATACTTTATGTGACCCCTAAAAATCTGAAAAGCAATTTCACACATACCGCCATTGATTTCGATGATGCCCCCTATGGAATATTTAAATACATATTATTACCAATAATTTTACAGATACTTTTCATTTGATTCCAACCTGGTTTTTTTTTGAGCATTGTCCTTTGATTCATCTTTTCAGCTAAAATGGCAAAGTTAGAGCTTCGTTGACTGGAGTAGATATTCTACGAGAGAAATAGCACGCAGTTTCCGTATCCCAATCCTCAGGGTCGTGACCACGTTGCACGTTGAATGATGTTAATACCCTGAAAACACCCCACTGGTAATAGTACCCGGAGAACACCCCCTGATGTGACTACCCTGAAAACACCCCTCTGATGTGTTGCATCAACCCGGTGAACACCCTTTGATGATACTTCCTGGAGAACACCTATGATGTTAATACCCTGAAAACACACCCTGGTAATACTACCCGGAGAACACCTCCATGATGTACTATACCTGCTGTAATTTTTACTCGTAAAACTTCTGATAATCCTCTAAGAGTTTTTTTTCGATCTAGATATCCGTTGAAAATATCGAAATAACCGTTTGAATCGAATTCTTCTTTTGTATTGAAAATCTTTCATGTTCAAATTTGTATTTTCAAATAGAGAACAAAAAAATTAAAATTAATCTTGTTGTATTTTATCGTATGTACTGAAAAACATTTCGATTCTACTTTTATGATGTGTGTATCTACAAGATACTTTTTTTTCTATGACAATTAATATTCAGTCTGCTAATAGTGGCTTTATAATGTTAGTAATAGTTTGGCGCTAGCTAACTAGATGGCGCTCATATTATTACCGATGGTTACGAAGTATGGGGTGAGGTGAGGTGGGGGTAAGTGAAGGTGAAATGCTCAAAGTCATTTGCTCTGGGTAAGGCCTTAACTATCTTTGTTTTACTTAAAATTTTGATTATTTACTTATGTTACTTACATTAATTACACAAGTGTAATCGTCATTTATGGGTATGTAGACAAAAAAAAAACCAATGGGCAATATACATCTATCTACTTCAAACAATGTATTACATCTCATTCTAATATATTTTAAAACAATCAATATAATCTACAGCATTCACTAAGCTTCGTCTTTCTTGCCAAATGGATTCATTTTTGATAACCAAGATGTGGTAGTGCTGAAAACAAAAATAAAATAGTAATACATTTAATTTAGGTTCGTTGACACTAGTTCCATGATTTAGTTCCATGATGGAACTACTGATTTCTGTATCTCTCTAGATGATAGAATCAGAATCATTTGATACAGTTCAAAAGACAAAATGCTAAGATTTCAGGTTAGATTGGATGGCCAGACATTTACATATTTAAGTAACATGCAATAAAATTTCTTATGCAATTGTGACAAGGTTCATATCTGAATGAGTCTGTAAAATTGTAATTCTTGTGACTGTACATATGAGAAAAAATCAAAACTTTATAAAACGTCAATGAAATGATTACATACGATAATTCATCAGCTGATGTCTTGCTGCCATCAATGCCAGCAGCTTTTAATTTTTCTACAAGGTTTTTTCTATAAACACTTTTTAGGGGAATAGGTCTATTGGCTGCCTCTTTTTGTTTGGCCACTTTGCAAAGAGCCTCATGCCATGATAATCCATACCAGTCTATTTCTTCAGGAGTATACTGAAACAGATAACAGTTATTAACAATTGGATTTGGATAATGCTCCCAAATGGGGATATGGGAATACCCAATTACCCACACCAAAATTCATGTTGGTTCTTTGCTCTATTGTGACACGTAACAAAAACACAAAGGCATTTCTATTTCTGTTATCCTCATGGGAACTGAACATTATGCCATAGTCATAAGTAAGACATAAGTAATTTATTCCTTTAGTTACAATATACCTACATTGCAAGGGAAATCAGATGTTACTTCTGCTCATAATACCATCAATAACACAATATTATACAAAATTATCATACTATACACTATGTAACAATATCATATTATTTCATAACTACAAAGTAATTAAAATTAGTCAAATCATTCATTATATATTAAATTACAGTTGTATGTCATTTACATTATCTCCTACACTATAAAAACTCTTCTCCAGTAGATAAGACCTCACTTTACTTTTAGAGATATTTTTAATTGAAAAGAAGATCATGGCCTTTTTTATGATCTAGTGCCTGTCTTTGCCAAATTTCATAAAAATTGGTTCAGTGGTTTAAACATAAAAGAGTAAGAGTTAGTTTTACATTGTTAATATTAATATGGATTATCCAAAAATATTTAAACAGGAAAAAGTTAACATACCGATGACAAATAGGTTTTGTATTCATCATACACCACCTTCTGTTTTGTAGGGTCATGGGTGTACCTGGGGCACCCATTCATCAACTCGGTTAGTATTTGCTTCTTCAACTTCAATGCTAACATTGAAACCAGGTCACAGGCAGGGGTCTTCAGCAGATAATGATCAAATCCATAGTGGTCATTGATAAGTCTAATAGTTCGGTCGGTGACGGTCACAGAGAGATGCGTATTCAGAACATCAGACTTGACTACAGTTCTCTTGAGTACAGGCACCCAGTAGTGAGGTACCCTGCGTCTGTGTTGATCACGCTTTTGGAAACCTGGTATAAATTATAGAAGAGTATAATGTACTTAAATAAAAAGATAATAAACATAGCTTTGAATTATAAATTTTGATTATGGATGATATATTTTATTTATTATTAGTCCCTTTCTCCTATTTACAGCTGAAAGGCTTAATTTACAACTGTAACTATTTATTGAAATAATATATGTATTTGTGGGAAACAAATAAAAATTTATTTTGGCATAACCCCAAATATTACAATTTGAAAGTCAAACCATGATATTATTATTATTAAAACTTTGCCAAAATATACCTTTAATGACAGCTTCACCACCCCATATTCCCTCATGGAGTTCCGCAGGGTGTTTTAAGGGAATGGGGATGTTCTGAACGGGCAAGGTCTCGCCAGTCAGCTCATCACGTTTCCACTTGCCCTCCTGGGGGACGAAGTGGACAGCTGCTGGCTTTAACACCTTCCATTCCCGCCAGAACTTCTTGTAGGCAGCGGGTAACTCAGAGGCGATACCTATTTCAAATCGACCTTTCTTTTTGTATGTTTTGGACAATTGTCGCACAGTAGCCTGAAAGAAATTACGCGTTTTATAACGTGACGTTCGAACGAATTATTTGATAATCTAGAAGCCAGAATCATCGTGTTACCTGAATGCGAGATGATGCCATTTAAATATGTTTTGTTATTTTAAGCATAAGATGAACACAATTAGAAAGACACTGAATAATTTCAGTAAAATAAATTGTAATTTTCTATGGATGATGAAATTGTCAAATTTGTCAATTTTGCCTGTCCTGTCAGATTTCCTTCCGTCAGATAATTTCTGACAATTCTTATATCGTTCGGAAACTCGAGTATAAAAAATATGACACTTGCTTGAGTGAAAATCAAATGAGAATCGAGAAAGACTGAATGTCGTCGGATGACGTGGACAAAAAAAAATGGCAATGGCAAGTCAGTGCCAAGTGGTGGTGGCAAAATATTTTGTTTATTGTGGATTTTTTGTGATTTTTTGTGTAAAATTACTTTCGTTTTTATCTCATTGTATAGTCTATATCACGAATCAATAATTATTAAGGAGAAATACTATTTAATATCATCATTCATGTCCGCGGAGTGTGACAAACCATGGCGGATCATAAAAAAGTCGATAAACCTCTTGAAGGGGAACCAGCAGTCGACACAAATATAGCAGTATCATCCAGTGAAGTTGCTAGTGTTGCTGGAAGTGTTAGGACCACAAAGGTAAGCACTTATTACTATATTTCATTGCCAATATGTCGTGCATTCTTAGGTGTTACTGATGTTTGCATTCGTAATACGTACCATAACATGAACCTTGAAACAGTGCTATTCTATCAAGATTTCGTCATAAGGACAACAAACTAAGTATGCAGTAGACAGACCAGTTTTTCGTATTCTCACATAGGTAAGAAGTGATGTCATTGCGTTTATTATTACTCAAAAATAGAAGTTAATATTTATCTCATCAATATAAGTAATCTCTCAAGTCATACATTGTTATAGATGTATAATCATGTTAGAATCAATTCTGCTCATGTTATGCTCTATTTACTGAACCTAAGTAAAGTCATATTTTCTGCAGCTGCTTGCATAGAAATGTAGTATTGTAATTTCCATTTGATTGGTTTGATGTAAATTGCTTTCAGTCACAGCGTATGTCGACTTCCTCGGACCGGCAAGTAAAGTTTGAAAGAGCACAGAAAGCCTTAGAAAATGCTGCACTTGTGTCTAAACGGATCAAAGAACATCGGAAGGCCACTGCAGAATTACTTGGGCGTCCCTTTGGCAAGTTATTTGAATAACATAGGAACTAAAGTGCAATATTTTTTATAGTATGGACTGATTCAATTCAAATTGGATTTTTTATGTAGTTTAGAAGCATCTCAAAACAAAGTATATGAATAGAATTAAAAGCTGTAAAATTATTTTGTAAAATGTAATGAATAAATGTTGTTTGCCTTATAGAGGACGATGACATTGGAGATACAGCAGAAATGGCATCCACCGTGAGCGAGAAGACAGGGTATTCAGTAGCTACCGACACCTCCACCAATATGTCTGTTCAGGATGCACTCAACAGTGAGTTATTCTATGAACTGTATACTATATTGAAAATCCTATTATACAAAATTTATTAGTTGTTTATTTATTCAGTTTTTCATTTATGCCCTTATTTGGTCAGTACACATTTGCACCATGATCCAGGATGTGGCGAATCCAGTTATTACATTGGAAAGTTGCCTAGGATATCTAGAATGTAAATTAAAATGTATTATCCTGTTTAAAATAACAAGATGTGATTATGTGCTATCTGAGTTATAATTTTGGTATGCAATGCAATACTTACTGCCTAAGACTGAGAGTTATTGCTTAAGAGAAATAATGTTAGATATTAGAAAGCTAATAACTTTTCAAATTGAAGGTCTACTTTTGCCTGCCACAAAACTTTCATATAACCTAAGAGTGACAAACATGTTAATTACCTCCCCTATTTTTATGCCTACATAATGTTCTATTTTCATCATTCATATTTGTATAACTTTCTTTTCAGTACCTGGCATTAGTGAGAGCTTAGCAAATACATTAAAACAAAAAGAAATATTAATGGAAAGGATAAAACAATATAAGGAAATCAGTAAAAGGCCAACAAAAACTACACCGATAAAGAGAGAACCTGTTGGGGAGTCAAAATTAGATGTAAGAAAGGTATGTCATTAATTTTTAACTGTTATACATATTATAACATTTATTTTTATCTATTACATGAAATACCTATACATATCTAACAATAATAGGTATTCTACTGTAATTTAGTTGTAATGTAAAATATGGTAATAAGGAATAAAATTAAAAGTGTTTTTATGGAAATGTGTTGATATGTAGTAATGATATTAATGTTTTAATTATCTAAAAGGCTAATAATATAATTTACTGTTAGGCTTGTGTGAAAATGCTTAATTTGAGTCATTATCTAAGAGGCCAGGCAACAGTTATAAGACATAAATAATAAGTGATTTTTTTTCCATCATAGAATTCCAATGAAATATTTAGTTTAGTACTAGCACAATAACAATGATTTCTTCCAGACACCAGACCAAAGTGAAGTTAGTCGACTATTGAATACTGTTAAAGAAAAAGAGAATGCATTGAGTGTGATACAGGTGAAGATGAAAGCTATGGAAACAACAATTTTAGACCTTCAAGAAAAAATTAATGAGAAAGATCAAATCATTGAAGCTAAGAATATGGCTACTACTTTAATGTCAGATAGCTTAAGTAAGAAAGGTAAGCAGATTTATGATTGATAAAGTAATGTGCTTATGAAGTTCCTAAAATTCAATAAGCCAGTATATCGATATCATGAACATAGGCCATGGTTAGTTACTACAGAAATGGGAATTCTTCATTCCATTCCACACTTTGCAGCACCAAGGCAGTTGTTTACCTATGTAAATGACATTGGTGTCAAGTGTCAACCAACATGATTGTAATGCAGGCTGTGTGGTTTCTTATTAACATAATATAATTATCTTGTTTTATGGCATAGGCCATCAATAAATAATTATTATTACTTTGATAAGTTTAGTAAAACCGGATTTGATAACCAATAAGAATTTGGCATAGTTACAAATCATTTTATTTTACTTTCCAGAAAAAGATTCTTTGTCCTTACTAGAAGACACAAGACAACAAATGACAAAAATGCAAGAAAACTTTATAAGCATGGAGACAGAGTGGAAGGATGAAAAACAGAGATTGATAAAAGAGATTGCATTAAAAGATGAAAAGATTAGTAACTTAGAAGAAGCTAGCACCATTTTAGAAAATTCTAGATTCGAAATTACTGTTGCACATTCTAAATTACTTGAAGAATTAGAGCTTAAAAATAAGAGAATCACTGAATTAGAAGAAAGTATCAAGAAACTCACAGAAGAACAGACCTCAGAACATGCAACAAAGGAAAAAGATGAGTCTGAAGAAGAAGAAAAGGGATCTCTAGAAATTTCAAACATGGTTGAATTGTCTAAAAAAATTGAATTACTGGAGCAAATTAACTGCCAGATCAGACAAACAAATTTTGAACTTGAAAATAAACTAGCTACAATTAATGTGGAACCTAAGGCGGTTACTAGTTCTCCGAGCAAAAAAGGAAGTCCTCTTCCAGGTCGTAAAGGCGGCAGGAACACGGCCGCTAAATTGAAGTCTCCATGGAGTAACTTGTCTTCCGAATCCTTACCACAGGAGACTGACAAAAAGGGCAATAAAAATGAAATCACGAAATTAGAGATGTTAGTACAATCGTTGAATAAAGATATTTTGGAAAAAGAATATGTCATTTCACAAAAAGACTCATTAATTTCTGAACTTCAGTCAACAAATGCATCCAAAGAGGCTGCTATTAATGAACTAAAATCTGCAGTGAAAGAACCTAGCATTGATATGGTAGATAC
Source organism: Mecyna flavalis (assembly GCA_949319885.1). Taxonomy (NCBI): domain Eukaryota; kingdom Metazoa; phylum Arthropoda; class Insecta; order Lepidoptera; family Crambidae; genus Mecyna; species Mecyna flavalis. The sequence continues at coordinate 12,349,432 of OX439431.1, read as the reverse complement.
AGGCGTTTCGACGGACCCTGAGGAAATCTTACCTCTTAAATCAGTTGCGGAGACCTTTAATAAAAATATCGAAGGAGAACCAAGCAGTGAGCTTTCGACCGAGAATATAACTGAATTGGCGGAAAACTTACAGGCAGCTCAACATCAAATTGCCGCACTAAATGAGGAGGTTGATTTAGCAAATAAAAATATGATAAAAGTTAAATCCAGTCATAAGCTGAAAATTAAACAAATGCAAAAGACAATTGACAACTTTAGTAAATTGTCAGATTCAAATGCTGAAATTGTCAAGCTTAATGAAGAATTGCACCAGTTGGTCCAAAAAGTAGCAGAACTTGAGGAAGAAAAAGGCAACTTGCAGTTGCATCTTGTTGACTATGACAGTGGACGCCGTAAGTACTATGAGATTTTAATACTCAATAAATATAAGTTTTATGATACTCGATTGATATTTCATTTATGAAAATCCAATAATTTGTTTTAGTGACTGAATCAGATGTTTACAAAAAGATGATTGAGATGGAAAACTTAGCAGAAACAAGATTGAAAGCCATCAGTGTGCTGGAAGCTCAAAAATTTGATTTGGTTCAAGGTATGCATTGTTACCGAATATTTGCTACAAATTGAAAAGGAGTAAGCTAAGATTGAGAGTAGGTTTATTTTTCATTTCATTTTATTTTCAGAATTGCATGTCCTACAACAAAAGAACATGGAAATGGAAGATAAACTAGCAGACATGACCCAAGTTCAAAGTGAACAGGTCTGTTCTGAAATGAAGTCTGTGCAGTTGGAAGAACAGATAGATGAACTTACTGCTTCACGAAAGGAATTAGAACTTATTATAGACAATCTGAAATTAGACAAAGAACAGTTAAATAGTACTATTAAAGACTTACAAGACGAAAAAGATGAGTTGATCCATAAATTAGAAAGCTATATTCAAGAAAATATGGAACTCACAGATAAACTTGAGAAGTTGAGCACCGAAAAGGTAAGCTCAGCTGAGTCCATAGAAATTGTAGAATCTTTAACAACACAAGAAAAATTGGAGCTTGAGGAATATAACAAGGGTTTGAGGGAACTAAAGAATGATTCAGTAGCAGATAAAGGCGACGAAACACATAGCAAAGAAAAGAGCATAGAAAATTTAGTAGAACAGACAACAGAGTTGAAAAATAAAATCGATCTATTTAATCAAGAAAGACAAGAAGTTATGGAAAGAATGAATAAAATAAATGCAGAAAATGAAGTACTCCAAGAGAACATAGTCCAGCTAAACAGTCAATGTAGCACTTTACAAAATAACATTGACTTATTGAATAACGAAAAACGTGATCTTCAGTCGTTGAATGACGATCTAAATCGGCAAATTGAGGAGCTGAAGCGTGAACGTATAGAAATTATCAAAGAGAGTGTAGAAGTGGGCAAGCCGGCTGTCCTTGAAGAGGCTCTAGAGACCGCCGCCGACACTCAACAGGATGACAAAGGAACCGGAGAAAAGGGTGCTAATAGAAACAAATCAGTAAAACAGTTGACGAAGGAGATTCTGAAACTAAAAAATACTATCAAGGAAAGAGAGGCTGAAATAGCAGACTGTCATATGAAAATACTATCATTGGAAGAACAACAGCAAAAGCAAAATGATTTAATTAAATCGAATGCATCATATGAATCTAAACTCAAGTTATTATCAGAGGAGAATCAAATATTAAAAGAGAAGTTAGAAGTTTCAGCAAATGATAAGCGGTTTGAACAGCAAGTAAAAGAGTTAAGACAAGCAAATGAAATATTACAGGGTGATCTACAAAAAACGCGCCAAGAATATTCCAATACTATATCTATACGAGACAGTCGAGTACACGAATTAGAGAATATGTTAGTTGAATATGAAAAACAAATATTTAACTATGGCAACACGTTACAGCAAAAGGATAAAGAGATGGTTGAATATATGAACCAAATTACAAAATTAAATGACGTTTTACAAAAACTTAAGTCAACGATTGAAGTACTTGAGGAAGAAAAGGCTAAAGACCATAATGCTGAGCTTGTGAAATCTCTGAATAAGCAAATATCAGCATATCAGAAGAAATTGGCAGAATGTGAAGAAAAAATAAAAGTATTAGAGGATGAAAAGGCACAGTTAATGACTATCAAGTTAGCTTTAGAAAATAAAAATACCGGTAACGAAAACGAAATAAAAAAATTACAAGATTCTTGTGTTGAAAAACAAAACCTCATCAAAGAATTACAGATCCAACAGCAAAAACACTCTGAAGAAGTGGCAGAAGTTATACTTCAAGCTAAGGAGCGCGAGGAAGAAATTCATGAAATTAAACTACAGCTTAGAAAAGAATCAATTGAAAATGAAAAATTACGTGACAAATTAACTGAAAAAGAGAATTTAATGGAAGAGTTCTCGCGTACAATGGAAGAGACGAAAAATAGATTATACGAAATTTCAACAGAAAAAGATAAAACATCTGAGCAGTGTGTTGCAATGGAGACGAAAAATAAAGAACTTATGGAAAAGCTGAAGAAATTTGCGGTTAACATAAGAAAGAAATCTTCAATGTACACAGAACTAGAAAATCAATTTCATGAAGTCCAAAAACAATTAGAAGCTAAAGTTGAACAGATGGAACAACTTTCAATCCAAGTTGAAACTCTTCCTGCCTTACAGGAAAAACTAAAACATGCCGAAGAAGAAATAAACCGTCTACAGACGCAGCGAGTGACAACAGAACAAAACAAGTCGGATGCTATAGCTCAATCTAAACAACAAATAAGGTATTTAGAAGACAAACTCACTCTAGCATCGGAAGAAATTAAACACTTAAATGATGCAATAAACATAGCAAATAAAGATTTGCATTTTGTTCGTGAAGAAAATGCTATATTAAAAGCGCAAGTTGATCAACTAAACAATAAAATTGTTGAACATGAAATAGAGCAGAAAAATAATGCTAATTTGATCACTAAAATATCTAGTTTAGAAATGGATATTAATCAGAAACAAACGCAAATTGCAGAATTATTACATAAGATTGAGAATCAAGAGCAACTAGCAAATCAATTGCAGTTTGGACACGACGCTAAAGTTCAGGAGCGTGATTTGTACATCGAGAGCTTGGAAACTGACATCAATAAATACAAAACAAGACTAGGTCGCCTAGAAGAAAGTATATCCGCGATGGAGAATAGACGACACTCTCTCGAGCGAAAAGCAGACCAGTTGGACAGCCTGTTGCAAGAAAAACAAAAGGCCTACTCTGAGTACACTAACCAAGAAGATGAATTAGTCAACAGACTAGCCGTACTTATGGATCATGACAGGGTGGTTCAGAAGCAGTTACATGAAATAGAGGATGAAAACAGACAATTACAAGATAAGATTCAATTTATGACAGACGAGACCCAGACCCTCAGAAAAACTTTATCTGAAGTACAGAGTAATTATAATTCCACTATAGAAAAGGCGAATAGAACCGATGTAGCAGAATCAGAAATACTGAAATTACAAACACAAGTTCGTGATTTGGATATGCAGCTTAAGCGTGTTACTCATGAGCATCAAACAATTATATCAAAAAGGAAACAAGAAATTGAGGAAATAGAATCAGAATTCAATACACAAATAGAGAATGCAATAAAGGAAAAGAAGACCTTAAGCGAAAAATACGAGAAAATCACTGAACACATCAGTCAGCTAGAACATAAACTTCAAGAATACCAATCTGAAAATGAACTTCTTAAAATTAATTTGCAAGAACTCAATAGAGTAAATCAAAACCTAATGGAAAAGTCCGCTTTACAACAGAGTACTACTCCCGATTATACTGATCAATATATACATGAAATAAATAAACTTAATTCAGTTATTAATATTAAAAATGAAGAGATCCATGACCTTAATAATAAATTACAAACAATTCAAATGAGTGGTGTAGCGACTATATCTAACTTGGAGGAAAAGGTTAAGGACTTAACTAATAAATTGCAACAATCGACATCAGATGTAGACCAACTGATAAATGAAATTCAAATACTTAGACAAGACAATGAACAGCTACAGACAGCAATAGTTCAAAAAGAAGAACAATTCAAAGAATTAAAAGATAAGAAAAAAGTTACATTTGAAATGAATATTCCCAAAACTGAAGGTTTGATCATTTCTTCTACAATCGAAGCAGTGAATGAAGAGCCATCTAAGTGTGACATTTTTGACTTGGAATCGCAGATAGTGTCAGAAGCCCCATCAAATGCACCTGAGAGCAAACGTGAATCCGAATCAGTTCAAAAGAAGTCATTTGTTGCCGATGCCGACTCTAAAAATGTCATTGAAGAAGTTATTGTGCCCAAAAAAGCTTATCTATGTTATAAAGAAGATGAAGAAATTCCTGAACAGGCAGATCCTTTTAATTCCGATGAAGGTTGGGGATTCGGAGAGCCTGAGGAGATGCCTAGCGTTGTGATACCAGGATTATCTCATTTAAATGAACAGCTCAGTGTTCTTCAGAAAGAAAACGAAAGATTAAGGAATGAACTAGATATCAATAATACGAAACTATTGAAAGTTATGAAAAAATTCAAAGAGCTAAAAGCTAACAACGAAATGCTATCTAACGAATTGAAATTATCCAAACAAATATCTCAATCTTCATTTTTAGACAGCGCTATTGAAGATGAACTAAGAAATACTGTGTCTGAGTTAGAGAAGAAGATTGAAGAGTTAAAAACTGACTTACAGAAAGAGAAACGAGATAAGGAAACGGTTAAAAAGCAAAATGACGTCTTAAATAATGCAAATGAAAAGTTAATAGAAATGAAAGAAAAATTAGATAACGAGATCGAACTGTGGAAATATAAATTTAAAGAAGTTAATGATAAGATGTCAACGTTGCAATGGGGTGCAGAGAATAAAGAGTCTCCAGCTCATAAGGCCGGTGCTAGCCAAGTTGATGTTGCAGGAGATTCGGTTAATGAAGAAATTGCTAAACTTGAAAAAGAAAACGATGAACTACAATCAATGGTTGATCAGTTAACAACACAAAATAAACAATTGTTAATTCAAGAAACAAAACTGAAAAATGAAATTGGTTCTATAACTCAACAACTAAAGCAACAGCAATCATGTCAAAACTGTGCCACACTAAGCAGTCAGATTGCTGAATTAAATACAAGAAACAATGAAATGGCAAACAGCAATGAACTACTTAAAAAAAAACTGCAAAACTTTGAAGTCCGTTACAATGAAGCCTTCCAAGCTCATGAGAATTTAAAAATTGAACGACATGAAATTGATGTTGTGAATGAAAAAGAAAAGAATGAACTTATTGCTAGATGCAGTGATTTAGAAAGTCAGTTAGAAATAGTGAAAAAATCAGAAAGTGAAGGGCAAAGCAATATTATATCTCTTCAGCAGGCTCTTGAGGCATTAAAACACCAGTTGCATGTATATGAAGAAGAAAAATCTAATAGCCAATACCAGGATAATCTTGTTATGTCCGAAAAGTATAATGCATTAGAAGGTTTTTGTGCTGAATTAAAATCCCAACTAGACAATTCATTAAAAAAGATTCTTGAATTAGAAAACCTCAACAGAGAGATGGAGGTAAAAATAAAAGAATATGACCAGAACCGTGAGAAAGTCTCTCATTTGCAAACCGACATCGAATCTACAAATACTAAAACATCGGAAACAGAAAAATTGAATCATGACCTGGAACAGAAGGTAAAAGAATATGAGCAGGAAATAGGTGATCTTAAATCTAAACTACAAAACTTGAACGTCGAAAATGACCAGTTACTTTCTAATGTCGCTGAACTACGATCGTCAATGTCAAGCGCTATTGATCAACGAGGTTTCGAAATTGCTGAATTATGGAAACAACATTTAGCGCAAAGAGAAACTGACTTTATGAAGGTTGAACAAGAATTAAGAGCTGAAATAAGTGCATCTGAAGCTAAATACGAACAGTTGCTGGACAATGTGCAGTCTTCCAGTCAAGAAGAAACGAATAAATTGGTAACTATGGAACAGGTTACTTCATTACAGAAGAAATTGGAGGACAAGGAGGAACACTTACGTAACCTTCAAGATAAATATAGTGAAGCTGTTAATCAGTTAGATATGTTGCGATCAGAAATGGAAGATGAAAAAGTACTGTATGAAAACAAATTACTTTCTCAACAAGAAGAGTCCGAGAAAGAAATTCAATATTTAAGACTCAAGAATCAAGAGCTGAGTAACAATTATGAACAAAACCTAAAAAATGTTCAAAATGATTTAGCAGCATACAAAGAAAGTAATGAAGAACTATGCCAATTAGTTGAAAATTTAAATGATCGGTTAAGGGAAGTAGAAGGAACATCTTTTGAATTGAATAATCAGTTACGACTAAAAGAAAGCGAAATTTATCAAAAAAGTCATGAATTCGCAATAGCTTTAGGTCAAAGAAATGAAGAATTTGAAAATCTTAGGAGACACCTGCTCGAATTAGAAAGAAAAACGGAAGAACAAGGTTTTGAGAAAGAATCCGAACTTGCACTGTTAAGACTGAAAATGCATGACCAAGTTGATTATTACGAGAATAATGTAAAGGAACTTAACAAGGAGAAAGAGAAATTGGCGGAGGAATTAAACGCAAAGATAGTAGAATGTACAAGTCTAAGTAAACAGATAGTTGATTTGAATAAAATTTTAGAAGAGCACTCGTCTAAAACTAAGGAAATGCAGAGCGCCCTTGAGAACCAAGAGCTGGAAATAGTGACATTGAAAGACGAGATTTCTAGTTTGGAAATGATGTGGAGGAAGGCGACTAGCAGAATTGAGAAACACGTAACATTTTCCTCTGACACCAAGCCAAGTCCTGACGGGGAGCATGGGGAGAGTTTGGTGAACAAGGAGTTGTTGGACGCGGTTCCGCGGGCGGAGTTGGATCTGGCATTGTACATGTTGCACCAAAGGGACGTGCGCTGTGAGGAGCTGACAATGGAGCTGACGCAACTTCTGGAGGAGCGGGACACGCTGCAGTTGCGGCTTTCGGACAGCCTGCGGTCGAACGAAGAGCTGAAGTCGCGGGTGAAGGTGGATCTGGACGTGTCGAGCGACAGCCAGGGCACGGTACCAGAGTTACCGAGCTTCAGTTCTTCGCTAGAGCAGACGCAGTTCGTGGACATCCACCGCGGCCAGACCTCGCGCAGCAGCAGCGTCAGCGACGTCGATGGAGATAAACCGAAGCTGCAAGCAAAGTGAGTTCATTTCCTTATCAACTAATAACATACTAAAATACAGTCTAACTTTTGTAAATCTTCTAAACATGGCGATGGCAAAATGTTTTTGGCCCAGTAACCAGCTACCCGAAAAACGTTTTTACTTTGTAAATTAAACGTTGTTTTCTTACAGTTAGATTTAAAAATTTATTTACCAATTTAGGTACCGCTGGTAGATAAGTTCCTCGTTATTTATCAGTAAGGTATTGAATGCCGTCTTTTAAAAAAAAAAAATTGAAAACTGGCATTGATATCTGACAAATAAATTATCAGGAAATTATCTGACAGCAGTGGAACTAGCCTTAATTAATTAATACTTATACTTTTAACAGAGAAGTATAATTTAAAATTTCCTGATCAGCACATCTTAGCCAGTCAACGATTCTGATTGTTGTAGATAATGGACTACCAGATAAATGTTTATAACTATTTGTCATTACATGACCTTGCAGCCTTGGTTAAATAGATCATCACTAACCAAAATAAATATGCTATAAACATAGTCAAATATTACTCGTATCAAACAGTATTTATAGCAAAGTATATGCTTTATTGAAAGTAAAATGAACGTCACGTAGTATCGGTATTGTAAGCTTGACCGCATTCAGCTGAACAAATTGTTATTGTTCACGCATTTACCAATAATACACAATGGTAGTCGAATGGTCGCATACACTATTATTGATATCTTTAATATTTTAATACAACTGTTTCAGTCCTCGTTGCCATGTATGATTTATTTAATAAAACTTTATTGCACAATATAAAAAAATATAATTAGCCTTTTTCTAGCCTTATATTTGTAGATAAATGTTGCTGTGTGGATAATTTTCCAAAATATTTATCTATCGCAACAATCCTTTGATTAAATGGAGTGTTGCTACTGCAACACTCCACTTAATCAAAGCGTTGGCCTTGAATTTAGCGGAAGCGGGAGCAGCGAAATGTTTTGTACACAACACAGCGGGAGCGGGAGTGGCAGCGCACGCAGGCGCACTGCGGTCACCGCTTGAAATCCGAGGCCGAGCCCTAAACCACTAATGAGCTGATGCTAATAGAATCTATACTATTGTTTGTTTGTATTGAATAGGCTCCGAAACTACTGAACTGATTTGGAAAAAAATTTCACTGTTGGAAAGCTACACTATCCCCGGGTGACATAGGGTCACGCACGGTATTTTTGATATGTGGATGGATGGTGGCGGGGATAATTTGATAAAAGAAATTACTCCCGGGTGAAACCGTGGCGGCGCACAGTGGATCGACGTCATACAAGCGATGGGACACAGGCTACTTGAACAAACATCTGCCGAATTTTGAAAAACAAGTAGCACCATCTTATTCACCTACTTACGAGCTATAAAAAATGTTAGTACCGTTTTCTTATTGGGATCTCATTTGAAGAGATAAAGTACTTAATGTGATTTCTTAGTATGGAAAATGACTTTTAAAGTCCTGTTTCTCGAGAGTCCCTTCGTGTTTCGACTTGAACTTTTTATATGTTAATAATACATATATTTGCTACATTTTCTCCAAACAAACAAGGTGCGCGCGACGCGCCCCTTACGAGGTATAAAATATTTTTCTATTTTTTTCAATAATTCTTTTATTGTATGCAATATTTTATTGTTTTAACATATTTTATCATCGAAACTAACTTGAAAGGTGATTTGCTGAAGGATAGTCAGATCATAGGCACATTAGGGAAAACCTTTCTCGCTACTGTTAGTGACCGTAAAGGATAAATTTATGAATTACCTTATTAAATATATAAATTCAATTAATACAGTTTAGATACTGCTGTGAAACATGTGTTATTTTAAAATTTAATGTTACATTTCAGAAATACCCTACCATTCACAAAGATAAAAAAAAATGGTAGCCTAGGACAAACAAAATATTTTTAGTTTTTATACAAAACTAGCCTTCCGCCCACGGTTTCACCCGCGCGTAACCTCTTTTTTCAATTATCCCCCCTTCCCCCCTCATTTTCGGGATCAAAAGTACACTATGTTCACCGTGATAGTGTAGCTTTCCAACAGTGAAAGAATTATTCAAATGGGTTCAGTAGTTTAAAAATTGTTATTCCCGCGAGAAGAGACGTTTTCCGTAGAAATTTTATAGCCTATGTCCTAATCCGGGTTATAAACTATATGTGTGCCAAATTTCATCTCAATCCGTTCAGCCGTTTAGGCGTGATTGAGGAACAAACAAACATCCAAACATCCAGACTTTCGCATTTATAATATTACGAGTATATTAGTATATAGTAGGATAATACAACAAACATTCGATATGACACACAAAAAAGTTGTATGTCTGTATGTATAACTTAAAAAAATCTTTGAGAAAGTAAATTACTAAGAAAATAAAAAGTTAGTCACTAAATGTATCCTCTTCTTCATCTATTTCAGATTCTTCGGATTCACTATCGGACATTAAATTCATAACATCGCAAAATTCAATTTGATATTCTTCCGTTACTAACATTTCATAAACTTCTTTAAACATCTTTCTTTTAACTTTTTGATCCATTTTTGGTCGTATGGTTGTGAGAAAAGAATCTCAAGAAAGAAGAAGATTATGTAGTACCTACATCTTCGTAATAGCGCTATTTTTTCTTGAGTGAAACTCTCTATATTTACGAAAATCCTTATTTCTTGCTTCAGATGTCTCTTCTGACCAAAAACCGATTGGCACTAACAGACATGTGCTCAATAATAATTGTGTGATCCATGAATTAACAACTTATGAATACTACTAAGTGGCATGTAATACCGATTACTAAACATTTTTGCATTATCTAAACAATATTCATTAAGTAGGTATATTAAATGAGGTAATTCATAAATTAATCCTTTACGGTCACTAACAGTAGCGTGAAAGGTTTTCTCTTATGTGCCTATGATCTGACTAACCTTCAGCAAATCACCTTTCGAGTTAGTTTCGATGATAAAACATGTTAAAACAATAAAATATTTCATACAATAAAAGAATTATTGAAAAAAATAGAAAAATATTTTATACCTCGTAAGGGGCGCGTCGCGCGCACCTTGTTTGTTTGGAGAAAATGTAGCAAATATATGTATTATTAACATATAAAAAGTTCAAGTCGAAACACGAAGGGACTCTCGAGAAACAGGACTTTAAAAGTCATTTTCCATACTAAGAAATCACATTAAGTACTTTATCTCTTCAAATGAGATCCCAATAAGAAAACGGTACTAACATTTTTTATAGCTCGTAAGTAGGTGAATAAGATGGTGCTACTTGTTTTTCAAAATTCGGCAGATGTTTGTTCAAGTAGCCTGTGTCCCATCGCTTGTATGACGTCGATCCACTGTGCGGCGGCAGCTAGTTATAAATAAAATATGTATGTGTATGTTTGTTTTAGACTGACGGAACTACGAAGCGTGCGACACAGCCGCGACGTGCGACTGCGGCAGGAGAGCGAGCAGCGGCAGCTGGACCTGCGGCTACTGCAGCGAGACGTCGCAAACCTGCCGCCCGAAGCCGTCGACCAGCTCGCGCAAGCCCATCACACGCTATGTGAGTACCACATTTTTTTTTCGGAGGAGAGTGCGTTTATGCACCATTACCGTAGGCTAGCTAGACCTGCGGCCTTGTGTGGGACTCGAGACAAAAACATCCACTACCCACTAAACTAACCCGGTTCCCCTTCACACCCGATTGGGACCTTAAGGAGGATCTTGTTTATCGGGTGGCCTAAGGCGGGCCACCCGATAAACAAGATGACCCTCAGACTTGGCTCGGGCGACGTGTGCATTTGTGCAATGCCGACGTTGGGGAGCTACCTCCGCTCGCAGGTCAACCCTCAGGCCGGAGGAATGTGAGTACCACTGCGCACCGCACTCACCTGTGACACAGTCGATCAGTCCGTACAGGTCCATCAACCTGCCGCCCGCGGCCGTCGACCAGTTTGCGCAAGCCCATCACACGCTATGTGAGTACCACCACACCCCGCCTGTGACACAGATCACCGCACTCACCTGTGACGCAGTCGATCAGTCCGTACAGGTCCATCAACCTGCCGCCCGCGGCCGTCGACCAGTTCGCGCAAGCCCATCACACGCTATGTGAGTACCACCACACCCCGCCTGTGACACAGATCACCGCACTCACCTGTGACGCAGTCGATCAGTGCGTACAGGTCCATCAACCTGCCGCCCGCGGTCGTCGACCAGCTTGCGCAAGCTATGTGCGTACCACCACACCCCGCCTGAGACACAGATCACCAGCTTGTGTAGCCCATCATACTCTATGTGGGTAAAACTGCTTCCTCAACAGTTCACGCAGCCCCAACGATATAGTTACAAGACGTGCTTGGAGTTTATAATTTTGCGTTGCTAAGGCAGGACTTGGTGAAAATTTACCCATAATGGGTTGTGTTTGGGGATGAAAGGTTGTATTAAACTTCGTTACTATAAGTCTAGTTTCAGGAATAGAAGTTATTTTTTTCTAAGACGGATTTTTGCGATGTTTTAATTATAAACCTCAATTTAAACCGTATAAACTTTTGAGATTTTAAGTGATTTTCTAATAAAGAAATTTCGTTTTCAGCTCGTGATTCTCAAAGCACGTCGACAGTCCTCCTGAACTGGCTTCGAGGGAAAAGTACACCCAAAGTAGTGCACATGTGAGTTTTCGCGTCTAGGACAATAACCGTATTTACCGTAGCGGCCACATAGCTGTATAGTAGGGGACCGACCATAGTACTATTCTACTTAAGGAGATGACCAGTAATCGTCTATGAATACATTATAGTTTAAAGGGTGCAAATGTACAGTCAACGACTTTTTAGAAACACAACTTTTCTTTTAATATTTTTTTTAAAATGTGGAATTAAGATTGAATGCCGAAGTATGTCAGTTTTCAGCCGTCAAGCCGTTGTCAGGACTTGTGGTAAAAATGCATTTTTCAATTAAGTCATTGTTACATCGATCTGTATCTATCTTAATCAACTTCTATTATTAGCGTTGACCACAAACCTAAGCTATTTAAGATTTTTACCTGACTTAGGTTATTGAACCCTTGATAAATATGAGCTTGGTGCTTAAACCATTAGATAGGGTGTAATGGTTTTACACAAAATAAATACATCGACTTTATGCAAACTGTCGCTTACTACTGCCATCTCCTTCGGTAAAATATTCTTAACTGTGCTTTTATCGTTTCTAATCTAACGTTACGATTCGTTTCCTTTTCTTAAGTATTTCCTTATGTAACTGCATTTATCACAAAAGTTTTCCACCACCCTACGACACAATTGTAAATGTTTAAATAAACATCCTCTTACAAATTGTGCACCAACGAACTTGCCAACGCCTTCGATCAGTGTCGTAACATTTATTGTTATCAGAAACGACTTTATATCCCAAACAAAAATAATATAATACTTATGAATATGATACTGCCAAAGTTATAAGATTAGATTCACATTTGTCTTAGTAAGGATTATAATATCCATGGTTTTCCCCTTGATATTGTTCGATATGAAGTAGTCTTCCATTTTGCCACGAGGTATTATTGTCATACATTAGGTTCAAAACACAATATTATGTAGCCCATTATGTAGCCCCTTTCAATTGAAGTGAAGATTCCCAAAATTACATCTCTGAAAATTTACGACGATATTTTTATGGGGATACCCTATAAAAGCTTAGCGCCTAACTGTGTTTCTTGGATTATTGGAGCAGTGCTTTTGCTGTCTGCTTGATGTGATTAAATTTATTTTCGATTCTCTAAAATATGAAAATCCAATGGCGCTAATTCAAAGCAATAAATATTACATTGACATTGATTGATATGATTTGGCAAGTACGAGCGAACGACGTTTTACGATGCATTCCTTTTACCTATTTATTTTATATTTAAATTTATTATCTGGCCACATATGGAATAGAATTATTAATTGTTTCCTTAATTCGTTTAAATTTTATATGACGTTATTTCAACTATCTTTCATGTCTTATGTGCTGGTAAAATTAATTAATGGTACTATGTATAAACTAATGTACAAACATAATATTGTTAATAGTTCCACATACCAATACAATGAATTTAAAATCGACACGAAAGCTATGCTTCTATGTTACTATTGTACGAACAAGCCGGTGAATTTTATCAAAACTGTCAAATATTTGCAATTAATTTTGACCCATATCATTCATAGTCAAAAGTTTCGAAATGTATCGAGAAAAATTGACTGTTAAGTTTGGTTTGTCTATGCATCTCGTTCCAGTAAAAACCAAATTTAAAATTATGTGATTCATTTATAACAATAATTTTGAAATTACTTAATTTCGAAGCGTGCCTTCTCGTTTATAAACCAATTGTAAATGTTACCCGATTCGTGTTAAATTATTGCACTTGTATTATTTATGTACATAAACCATGGCCCCGCGTGATGGGGACAATTGTATAATTGTAAATTTGTTTTTGAATAAACGTTATCTCATCATAAAGTATGAATATGGTTTCATTTTGGTAAATTCTATGTGTGACAATATCCTATATGTATTTATTTGAAACCAATTAAGGTCCAAATTCCTTTACCATTACCACAGGTAAAAAGTAAAGTATCAGCCTATTAATATCCCACTGCAGAGCAATTGGCATCCATCCATCGTTCCAATGGTGGGTTAGGTACCACATCTGGTTATCGATTGGTGATTTGGTTTAGTTAAAAAAAAATGTTATAATATAATCTGAATTAATTATATTATATTATTATTATACAGTGCTCTGTCATAATGTAGGTGCTGTTCTCAAGTATATTGATTTATACTGTTGAAAAACAGTCCAAACTCCAAGGTATTATGAAGGCAGATTTCAATCGTTACGGGTGGTAACCAGTCGGGCTCTAAAAAAGGTATCTCACTAAAATATTTATTTTAATTGAATTAAACTGTTGACGCGTATTTTACTCTTTTGGCAGTGTAATTGCGAAATTAAACCGACTTCAAAAAAAAAAACAAAAAAAAAACTACCTAAAAACACTGAAAAGCAAAAAATAATTTTAATAAGACATTCATCAAATGCGCTTATTGTCTAAGCCTATTAATAACATTAAATTGTATTTACGTGCTAGGTAGGTACCTACTAATCTGTTTGAAGTCGGTGCCAAGCCAAATAGTAGGTACCCAGACTACGTACCTACGTCCGCGGATTATTTGTAACCCTGTATAATACATAAATTATTAGGTATGTATCATTTTTCATTACCTTTGGCTTGGCACCGACTTCAAACAGATTAGTAGGTACCTACCTAGCACGTAAATACAATTTAATGTTATTAATAGGCTTAGACAATAAGCGCATTTGATGAATGTCTTATTAAAATTATTTTTTGCTTTTCAGTGTTTTTAGGTAGTTTTTTTTTTGTTTTTTTTTTTGAAGTCGGTTTAATTTTTTTTTTAAAAAGTTTGTTTATTTTTCTATTTTTAGTGTGAATAATACGTAGGAGTGAGTAAAACTCTCTCATAATATTGATAACGAAAATACGAGTAAAATAGTAGAATTGTATTATTTGACAATATTAGGTATTCATTAAGTGTTCAGCACCATTCAGTAGACCAACTAAAGATGCAGCCCGCAGGAGGGACATAAGAATTAAGAAGACGTACCCTTTAGCTTCCATCATAGTTGTACCTTCCATCATCAGCTTAGCTGCAAAAGTACATGAAATACAACTAACGGTCCACATATTCCTACAACACTGAAATAATTATCTCCTAACTCCTAACCGTTAAGGAGTTGTACCTTCCATCATCAGCTTAGCTGCAAAAGTACATGAAATACAAATAACGGTCCACATATTCTTACAATACTGAAAGAATTATCCCCTAACTCCTAACCGTTAAGGAGTTGTACCTTCCATCATCAGCTAATCAACATAAAGTGATGTCTATAGGACGCAAAAACTTAAATGGCTTCAGAAAAAACAAGTAACGCGTAGTGTGCGCCTATAAAATTTGAGGTTTGCCCTTGATTTTCCCGGGATCCCATCATCAGATCCTGACATGGTGACAATGGGACCACCTCGGAACTATGCACTTTCAAATAAAAAAAGAATTATTTAAATCGGTCCACAATTGACGGAGAAATCGACGGACATACATAAAAAAAAAAAAAAAAAAAAAATACAAACAGTCGAACATAGAACCTCCTCCTTTTTTGAAGTCGGTTAAAAATACCTCATTAGCGAGAGCGCTGACGTGTTGAAACGTCGACAGTCGACATTTTATGTTCGTATCATAGATTAAAGTAACTTACTAATTATCCTATGGTTCATATTATGCTTCATCACATCATCACACTAGGCGCGGCTCTGACTGGTCATTTGATCTGTCAGATCAGATATTGGCCCAGGACACATTATTTTATAAAATAAAGATATTATTGATAAATAAAAGTAGTTAGTACCCTTTATTGCCCGTGGTCCCTGTGATAGTCCCTGGAAGGTACCACGGGGAATCATTCTACCCGTGGTCCCTGAATTTAATATAAGCCAACTAATTTAAAAAGGTATAATAACTTAGTGATTTGGGAAAAAATAACATACAAAACATTTGAATTTTGAACATTTTTATTTTTTTTCTTTTTAAGTAGATATTTATGTATTTACATCTCAGCGGTGATCATCATACAATCCAAAGACAAACTTAATTTATTAACTATGTATCTAATAATCACATATAAAATCAAACGTCCGCTTATCTACTTGTCATAACATATTTAGAATCTTCCTCTTACAGTTTTTATTTATTTATATACTTAGTACAGTGAAATGAATAGCAATAGATCACTTTTTGAGCGTAATTGCTCTATCTATATACATATAGGAAAATAATTATTCCCTTAAACTTTTTTAATAATAACTATCTCATAACAAAAGTACTTAATTTCTTAATACACTATATCAAAAGCCAGTCCGAAAGCCAAATAAGAAGCATTAATAATAAAAACTAACTTTGTAATGCGTATATTTTCCCACATAATTTTACATACAACCTAAGTCTATTTTAATGTCAAATTTATATACCCAACTTCTTCAGGCAACGGTCTACTCCACAACCAAGAGAATATGTGCCTTACAACATAATGTATATCTGTATAACTTTGTTAAATATATTTGTTTTCGAAGGCAATTTGTTTATAAAAAATTCGCCTTCGTCCATCTTCGCTATATTATTTATTGCTACTGTTTTACAAAATACTATTGTAGTGTTACATATGGCACCACATGCTTAGAGCATATACGTTGAAAATATATATACATTTAACTCTATACATTCGTAAACCTACACGATTGCAGATCGCAGTAGTTAAATAAGGAGAATCAGGGCCGATGCAAACGTAGAACCGACCATCGTACGCGCCCTGGCTCCTTACAGGCTAATGGAAGACATTGGAGTGATTCCTTGTCACTTACCTATGATTACAAAGACCTACTAACTAACGGCGGTGTAATTTAATTCTAGTTATAGGTAAACAGCACTGCAGTACTCCCGTGTCTGCTCCACCCGTACTTAAAAAAGATTAGTCAACTGATACATACATATCACAATCCCTAAAATAGTATGGATTTGAATTTGTTTCTAACTGTCGAGATAATTATTAAGTACATACAAAGTAATGGAACATGACTATTGCGTATGATTATTTCCAAACAACTGCTTTTATAGGAACGTAATCTGGTTATATGACTAAATGCTATCCTATACATCTTACCAATGATTTCTAAATCACATTTTATATTTTTTTCCTACTAGGTTATCCTATACTTTACACAGTAACTCCTACATTAACATATTATGACTGGAAGTGACTATGATATGAAGTTCGATAACTTTCTAATAATTCTATCACATTAAAGTTAAACTAATGATTGTTGGTATTTTCATCAAACAGGAACAAACACAGTCAAGAGGCTCGTTCTAACATTGCCTTTGCTAAGTTTATAATATTAAAATTACATAAAGTCAGCTAGCTATAGATTTGAAGAATTTTGTTGTACGCGTGAATGTATTTATAATTGACTCTGTAACAGCATATCATAAATATATAACAAATGAACATAATATTAGTTTTTACAATATTAAAAGCGTAATTTATTGCCTTCCCCCGAAATAAATGGAATCTGATTGAGGAGATGTCTATCGTCGTGAAGCGAGAATGATCGTCGGTGAGCGCAAGAATCGAACAAACATTTTATTAGTTTTATATAATTACGTTTTAGAAACTTTGAACTTAGAAATTACTACAATGAATTCATATAACATATTGTATAATTAGGAATTCAATTATCGTGTTATCAATATTCTACTACTATTTTAGCTTTAGGATAATAACTACATATTTATAAATAATGACAAGTATCTGAAGTAAATCAGTTATCGTTCAAATCAAGATACTGCGAAGAGCTAACTTTGGTCCCATTCGATTATAAGTTTTAGGTAATGACTATGTGTAACAGCTATTTTATTGGCAAAATGTTATTAATTTATAATTGACAGTGCCAAGCGAGACTGAAACTTATGTCTTATATTATTAAGAGGTAGATTACAATTCAAAGAAATATTAAACCTATATCCTGAAATAAGATAAGATTGATTCTGACGTCCTCTCAAATGTAAAACTATATCGAAATATCTAAAGCTATTTCGTGCGTCGAGGCCGCGCGCCGTGGCGCTCAGAGCTTACAATAATTCATAGTTTGCTTACAAAACTATACAACATACAGTAAGTACCTAGTGAGGTACCTATGCTAAACACAATCCCTCTTATTACAGAACGTAGTTTAAAAATTAAACCGAGCTTAGTCCTGACTTAACTCCTGACTAAAGTCAAACGCTATTACAAAACGAAGTTTTACTTCATTTCGAGTACTAAAGTTAGACCCAAGAAAGTCCGCCGATACCCCTAGTTTTACTATGGACTAACTTTCAAACGTCAAAAGATAACACTTTTGAAATTTCGCTCCGTTCTACGTATAGAAAGACAATTTTTGAAAAGAATCACTTAAATTTGTGAACAGAAAATTAAAAATATATGTTACTTTTTCTTACATTACTAAAACATATTTATAAATAAAGAATTATTATTTTTACTGCCTTATTTAAAGATTTTAAAACATGACATAAAACAAAGTCTTGTAAAATGAAACGCACTGAACGAGTTAGTACCAGTAAATTATTGTTATGTTGGTATTTGTTTTGTAATAAGGAAAGTTTTAAAAAATAGTCCGGACCTAAACCTGTACTAACAAGTACAGTTTTAAACCTGTTTTAGCGATGTTTTTTGTAATAAGAGGGAATATGCCATGGTCAGTCTTGGTATCAGTCCTCCATCACGGTTGCACCCTAGAACTTAGTTTAAAGTATTTTCGTACTAACGCACCGTATTAAAGCAAAATAGTTAGTTGAGCGGGACACCAGGTTAGAAGTGCACGTCCCGCACGTCGGTGGGGGTGGCGGCGCTACTGTGCGCCTTCTCCTGCGCCGGCGGAGGCGTCCACCCGGTCTCCCGGCTCTGCCCGTTTGGGACTGTGATGGCCCGCTCCTCGATCATGTTGTCGACCATCACTTCAATTTGTTCGAGGCAGGTCTGAAGGCAATCCTGGTGAAAACATTACCCATGAGTACAAGTATTCAAATAGCCAGTCTCAAAATAGTAAAGACATTAAAATATCTAATGCTGGCCATACACCATTCTTCCTATAGTCAAATCGGCATGACGCGACCGATTGGATCAAATCAAATTGACCGTATGTGGGCGTGGATTGGCATGTCAAATCTTTTTGTCGCGTCATGCCGATTTGACGATATATGGTGTAAGTAAAATAAAACTGGAAATATGAAAAACTGTAAAACGGAATTTGAATTCCATTTTTAAACTGGAATTCCGAGAAATGAATAAAACAATAGTTACCAAGTCAATGCGGGTGAGTTCATGCAGCCGCGAGAGGTGCCCCTCGAGCCCCAGGCCCCGCAGCGCCGCGGCGACGCTGCAGGCCGCCAGGGTGCTCGCCGAGTACAAGGTGAACTGGTAATCTGCAACAATGCCAAAAACAACTTTAGTCGTGTCAACTGAACTAACAAGTACCTACGACAGGAAAATTAAGATAAGTATACTAGCTGTCTCATTTTCTTAACGAATAATTTTCTTTTTATTGCTTGTCTGCTTTGGTATGTAGGTACTTAGGTCTCAACCAATTTAAATGTTTCTGCAAAACATGTCACATTTGTGTCTACAAAGCACATTTGCATCAAGGTACGTAATTTTTACACACATGATCTGACATGGGGTCCACTAACTTATCTGTGGACTGTGCAGGCAGACTGCGGTCACAGACCTTGAACTGAGACATCAATACGCATTTCAAGTATCTCTTGAGAGTCAGAAATTATTTGATAAACCTAAATGAAGTATGGATAAAGAATACCAGTAACTATAGAAAATAAGTGCCCTAACGCTTGAACTACAGGAAAGACTGGATGCAACCATACAGGATAATAATTGACCGACAACAATCCCACATTTAATTAAAATGAATAAGTTTCTATCCTCCATTAAGTTTTAGATAAATGTTTACAAAAATAAATATGATTAGTCTTTTCCTGTTTAGTTTAATAACGTTACAAGTACAATAAAAATTTAGAAATTCCAATCAATCTGACCCACATGAAGTATCGAGCATCAGTTCAATTAATAATGTGTATGGAGTGTCAATGCCGTCAATGCGTTAACGCGCTACGTAGATATTAGAAGAGAGGCACATCCGGTAAGGAATGTTGCTTTCTCCCTCCCGCAGGCTGGCAGTCCCTCTCGGGAGAGTTTAGTTAGCCTCAAAGGAGCCGGCAACCGCCCTCACGACCGCATTCCAAGCCTGCGCCCGCGCCTGCGCCGATTCACTCGAATATTTCTCACGGACTTACTTTGGCGAAACCATTATGTGTATGTATGCGGCCGTACCTACCATGAGCCAATTTGGGCCTGTCTCTCATGTTTTAAAAGATAATTTGTTTTTCAACAGAATATAGCTTTTTATGATGTTCAAATAAAGAAAACTGGAAATTGTGTATCAAACAAGTAGGTACGTTGCTACGAGATGGAATTGGTTTTGAATACCTAGTTCTTTTGAGAACTGTTTTCGTTTATTCTGAGAACTTATAGAATTTTAACCAGAGCAAGACACGTGCTTTTAATACTTGGTATTCCACATAAAATATTATAGAAAATAAAATCACATTGTTCATGTATGTTTTAAATAAAAGATTAAAAGTAACACAAGTATCAAGCTTTACATTAATTTTAGCTTCTATAGAAATAATTGTGATGTCACTAATTGTTAAGAGAATTAGTGCCATAACCATATTATTTCCTTTAACAGGGAGCGAAACATTTTTATTAACAACGCGATAAATAAGCAGGAAAATCAGCTGTTTGACCTTGCCGATAACCACATTATTAATATACTTACTAGCCCGCTGATACCTATTGAATCATACGTGTTTGTTTAGTGGCAATAAATAAATCCAAGACAAAATGAGGTCCGCTAAGGTACGGTGTTCCCACGCTATTACAAGAATAATTACCGTGAGGCCGTGTAAACCACAAATGCCCAACAGACATGAAGACTCACAAAGCGAGTGAAGCCTTCAAGGGCCCTCCATTCATCATTAAGTAGACTCCATTATAGCGGCCAACGTATGGATATCGAACACTCTTTCAGCTCATTTAAAGGATTTTTTTTTTTTAATTTGCATGTCGGCATACCCGAGATAAAGGGACCGGGCAGAGGGAGCGAGTAAAAAGAACGAGATGAAACAACGAGAGCGGCCGCTCACTCGAAGCATTTGCATAATCTGATGTTAATCAAGCGGAGGCAGGCGCGGGCCACCGCCTCGGCCGTCCTCGGCGAGGGTTATTCCACAAATCCCCATCAATGAGGATTTCTGAACTTTATCAACATCTTTTTTCAACAAATCCCCATCATGAGACATCAATGGGGATTAGTGAACTAAAAGTTCAGAAATTCCCATTGATGGGGATTTCCGATGGGGATTTGTGGAATAACCCCTCGGCGAGACGTGCTTTCCGCGTTCATTTATTCCTCTTATCAATAACGTTACCCGATTGTCGGTACGTTATGAATGAGCTACGGCAGGACACACGCACACCGGAACACCTACAAGTTATTATAAATAAGTTATTATTCAATCCTGATCGGAAGTCGATCGGTTACATACGTACTCGTAGCCCACGCCTTTATTAATTACCCGCTATAATACAAATACGAATAATGATCAAAACTGACCTTTCAGGTAGTTTTTAAGTCACAGTGAGTTTCAAAAGCTCAAACTTTGATTACCTATATTTGTCTTTTGTTTCGTAGGTTGTCTAAACCTAAGCAAGTGAGCTGCAATCGGTTAACTTATATAGACCAGGTACCTATTTGCCTAGCAGCTCGAGCTTATCTAAATCCTTAGTCTAAATCAATATCTCACATAATAGTGTCAACACGACCAAATTAATCCCAAAATTTTCCGGTTGCGAAGAATAACTTAAGTAGGAAGTACCTATGTACACAGTAGTTTTTTCAGCTCAAGTCATTCACAATCTTTTTTGCATAAGAATTTATAGTTACTTCCGTGCATTCGTAAAGCACAGCACAGTTGCTAGGTCGTGTCGAGCGAGCCGTAGCTGCGTAGCTCAAGCAATCAAGTGTCTGGATACAACTTGTTTGAAAGTCGTAACCCTGTGTGCTCATCGGCGGTGACATAATGGCTTTATTGCCCTTGAACATGGAGTAGATGCGGTAATAGACGGTCGGCGGCGATACGGGCGGGCGTACGGCGGAGAGACGTCTATTCGCGAGGTGAACGCTCTTGCGAGGCCGCGCAGTACGTGCATGCCGCCGCCGCGGTGCTCACCGGAACAAACACCCGCGCCGGCCCCCGCGCCGCGGCGGCCACGGCATAATCGCTCACATGTGAAAACGCCCGCCGAGATAACATTCCTGCCCTCACGCAATGTCGCCATCGCCTCGCCGTCCGCACTATCTTCACGGGCTTATAACGACCTGCGAATCACCAGTCTCGCTTCATATCCCTTAATTCGAGCGGCCTCTCTCCTACCTACAGGCGAGCCGCCTGTCGGCGGGTAAAGCGACAATAAAACTTTTTATTAAAAAAATGCATAATTTATCTCCATTGGTAGACCCTGCGAGACATGTCAGCTTTAAAATAACCCATTACAAATTTAATATCCCCACGAGTTATGATTCCAGAGTAAATTGTGCCATTCGAATAATGATGCATAATGCGGGCTCTCGCGACACCGCGGAACGTAGTCTACGAGCTCACCGCTTTAGGGTACCTAGTCGTTTGCGATCTATTTATACACCGACAGATTGGAAAACCTGATTGGGGCATTTCATAATTAAATTCTGCAGTTAGAGGAGCTGCCTATTTATGAAGTGTGGACTTTATCGAGAACGGGTGCAGGAGAACGAGCGACTGTGTCCGACTCCGAGCCGAGATGATATCCGAGGAGCAAGTGAAAAGAGCTGGAGCGTGAAGTTCCTCGACAAAAAACAACAAGACAGCGGCGGCGAACAACAAAAACCGTTGCACAAAAACATATGATCCCATGAGGTTTGCGGGGGGCCGGGGCGCGGGGCGGGGGAGTCCCGAGGCGTGCTGGAATGCGCTCGGGCGAGCGGCGTGGGAGGCGCCGCGGACACACACAGCTCCAGCCCTCGCTCTACTCTACCCTCCTGTAAACAAACCTATTCTCATCTCGCCACAGCCTGGCCCACCGCCCGCCGCCGCCAGACCTGCGGCAGCAGCGCCCGCACTCGCGGAATTCCGCGAAATGTCTTGTCGGAGGAGCGTTTACCCTGTTTTATTGCGCTTTAAGAATAAATTGAGAGGACCCGCTGAATCGGGTTTGATATCAATATCGCCACAGGTATTCCACCTGAAGTGCTTCACTACAAGTGAAAAAGTGATAATAAAACACAAAAAATGGACCTTAACTGCACGCGAGCGATCTGAAGTTTTTGAGTAAATTAATCATGATATAATTCATTTTAAATACCTGTGCGTACTCTAACCTACGTTACGGATTAAAAATAGTAATACCTACCCTTTTTAAAACGACAGATTTAAAGCATATAAGCACCGCAGAACAATTTACGCGACAATTAATTTTTAAACGTTGACAGACACGCAATTCACTTTGAATATTTCATGCTAGTTTGGTGGATAGGTAGGTATATTAAAAAGTAAAAGGTTCAGTGACTTGAGGAGGAGCGAGAAAGAAAAGGTCCAGCGAACAGTCGGTCGTCGTGACATGACGTGTTGCCTAGATGATAATTACTGTCTGCCGGCGCAAACAGCGACGCGATAATCATTTAATATAGTAGACTTTTATGTCATACATTGTTTAACCAAGTAAATAATTTTCTTTGACGTTATTAGTCGATTGAGTGTAAATTCTGACCATTCCGGCTGAGATCGACATGTTATTTGCATACACGATCATGACATCTTTGGTTAAGGCTTTATTTGGAGGTTTTATTAGCTGTTTGGCAAATGTTCACTTCAAATAGAAAGTTTGTAATTTTATTTTATACCTACAACCAGTTTAATAAGTTAAGACACCAGATCATCACACCAGTATTTTTCGGCCGATCAGACTATATGTTATCCTTGCTCCGAAAGTCAGAAATACTCTGTGGAATGTCGACTCACCTCTAGCAGCAAGGGCGATGAAGGTCTGCGCGTGCCTCTGGACCATCTCCGTGTTGACGACTCCTCGCAGCGGCAGCCGCGACAGCAGCAGCGGCAGGAAGTCGTGGGCCGTGACCCCCGCCACGTCCCACTTTAGTTTGGACAGCACTAACAACTCCCAGCTCTGTTGACAAACAAAAACCGAGTTTAGATTTTATAATTCTCATTTTTTCACCTGCCAGTAATTCTAATTAAATAGTCCACTGCCAGTACTTTTAAACTTTTAACAAATTCCATTTTCATAACTTTCATGTTCCCCAATGACGTTCAATCATCACGGTAAATATATCATTTCCGTGGCTCAGTGAAATTCCAATTTCGAATAAAATTTAAAAACAAAACATTTGAAAGTTCACAGATGGTAAGTTACCGTAGTTTGTTTGTGTATTGTAGTTCTTTTTTTACTGCGATTCTATAGACGTTTTGTACACTTTGTTTCCTTGACTTTTGTACAAATGTGCGTCAGAGGGATAATAAGAGCTTATTAACATTAGTTAAAGAAAGTGTTTAGTCTCCAGGACCATAAAGTGGTATTCCCGCTGGTACATCCGCCGTGCAATCGTAAACGCAGTTTCGCCGCTTCCCGGAACGCGCGTAGGTAGACCCGCACAATTGTTGTGCAATCCAATGTACAAATTATTTATAACACGCCGCACTTAGACGTTCGCAAGGGAAACGAGTTACTGCCCTTCTTTTGTTGCAGGTACTAAATACCATACCTATTTTAGTGGCACTTAAGCTACCTACCTATTCGCTTTGATACAGCGTCAATCGGTGTAGTGACAAAGCAGAATTGTTTATACAAAAGATTTATTAAACAAAGATAACGCATGCAAAACTTTTTCGAGTTACCGATGTATCAGTTTGTTTTTCTGTTGACTACAAATAAAGTTGACCTAGATTAAATTAATTAACGTTATTATGAACCTAAGCAGATACGTAACTGTGGATGATATCGTCGGTCATTTTTATGAATAACTTGATTATTGAGTGTACACATACACTCATACACGTATGCGGTGCATGTCCGTTGACAGATAATATTCATGTTTACTTAACTCAATCGCGGGGTCGGCTGCGGCGGCGGCGGCTCTCCGTGCGGCTTTGAACCTCATGCAGACGGGTTAGAGCCCGGTGTCGGGCGGCAAGGGCCGCGCTTAGGGCGTCTCGCGTCTCGCACGCGGCGGTTGTGAATGAATGGAGTCTCATCGCCGGACACGAAAGAACTCCGCGTGTCGTGTCAGTCTGAGACGTTACATTGTAGCGTCAACACAGCTCTACGGCACACGCTAATTTCATTCGCAATATCGACATAAAATCGAACAATGCAATCGTTTCTCGTATGGTAGGTATAGTGCGAAGATAGGTATTGGGCATCAAAGCTGTTAACCGTATGCTGGTATGCGGGTCAACCGCGAATGAAGACTCCGGCGCCGCCGGCCGGAGCGCGAGACAATGCGCACATAAAGCATTCACCGCAGATGCCGCGGCGCAGACGGATGTGTCCGCACTTATCTGGTCTGTTATGTCGTTAATGCACGACACATGACATCATCCCTCATGCGCGGACCCCTTTCAGCTGACCTCGCGACATGCTGAATCGTACATGTGTGAATCGGAGACGAGCGGAATGCAATTCGTAAATTCCCAGGGTGTTCATTAGACGAGGTCAGGTGCGGCCGGGCAGCGCGCAGCAGTTATCGGCCACGTTACAGCCAATAAAGTGAGCAATGCAAACAGCCCTCGCCGCGCGACACACGCGCTGAATTCCACGGTCCGTTCCCATGCTTTATCCAATTTCATCGAACGGTCACCGGTGTGACTGCGCCGCTGTTAGAATCAAACAATGAGCTCGGTGTCGCGTGGCCACTACGCTTCTGAGACTAAACAACTTCGGAATTTTCCAGATGCGGATAAGAACACACATAACCGACCAGCCGGTCGTTAATACCGAGCGCGGACTCGAGAAACGAGACTTCGATTAGCTCGACCACAATGCCTTCGAGCCGTTCCACCTCTACTTAGAATGCGGTTCTTATTTACCCTCTAATAATAGCAGGCGACTTGGCGGATTTTTCTCGGCGGCCACGACACGATACTTATCAGTCGGAAGCCTAACTAGCCAGCGCTGAATACTAAAGGCGGTCAATCGCGCTAACGTGTCGGGCATGCGAAATATCATGACACTTACGTAAGACAATGGCCTCAGCGAATTTCTGTAAATTGATATCCGGCGACGTTTAAAATTCCAGCGTCTGTTGGGCGTTTAAGTGAATAGCGAATGATTGCACATTCCTCTGTGACGGCGGGGTCGCGGCGATAGGCATCGGCGCCCGCGCACAATGGTCGCGCTCCACATCGCGACGCTGCTGACCACAAAATTTTCATTTTTTTCTTCGCTCGCCACGAACGCCGCCCGCATAGGCGGCTCTCCCCGCCTCAGTCGGGGTTTTATTATCCGCGGTGGTACTTAAAATAGCGAATTCTCCAATGATTATATGCAAAGGGATAAAATAAACTGTGTTTATGTTAATGTACGGTAACTACTGTAAAACTGACGTATTTATTTTTAGTCCTTATTCTTGGGTTTATCCTCGAGTCTGGGTGGTTTTGAAGAAATGCGAGTATTTAACGTAGTTAATTCGGTCGTTAATAAGGGGATTTTAGCGAAATTAAAAGCCATGGGGTACAATGTCCCGGTGAAGCCCCGAGTCGGCGGATGTGCGCGCGCGCCGTGAGATTGGCAAACAAGCACGTTCCTTAGCCTATGTTTTCACTTCACATTGTATGAACTATGGTTTTCATTTCCTCTTACTGATAATTGTTAATGAATGACATCAGGCGAGCCAGGCGCGGTTGAATCGGACCCGTAAATAATGTATAATGCAGGCATGAATAGCAATAACATAAACGTTAGATATGGATGGCTTAACGTACTTTTTATTCAAATATTGGGAAGTACATAAATTGGGGCGGCGTGAACAATCGGATTGCTGCATTTAAGTTGTAATGAGGGCTTTTGTATGCACATAAATAGCACCAAAATATTTTAAACGAATAACAATTTGTATGTTCGAACAATGAAGCCTTTGCCATATTAATTGCGACAGTAATAAGGTAGCTTACTGGCCCTTTTCACTTATCGCCATCGACCGAGAAAGATAAAAAAGGGTCACACATATTTCTACTACAATACACTGTGCAAGCTGCTTTCTTGCACAGCATTAGTTACGTTAGTAACTATTTAATAATCTCTGGCTTTAGTGCGAATTGTTTCACGCTGCAATGCAAAGTGACAGCTATTAATGTCTGAAGCAGGGTAAAGCAGCATTGCCAAAATGTTGTTTTTGGAACATTTTACGTGTCTCTACCCCCTCATGGTACTTACACGACTTAAAACGTGCATTTGTTACGAACTTGTCAGTTTGCTCCTAAGTGGTAGGGAAGTGAATGTTACCTTTGCCATGAAAATGACACTTTCTTAGCGCTCTAATGTGACATTTAACCAGCGGTCACTGGCAACAGTAAACAGTTAAAAAATTCAATAAACAGAATCGAGACGCAATGAAATTAGTCGGGCGCAGTCGTGGCCTCTCATTAAACATAAGAGTGAGCTGTAGTGGCGATATTGAATTTTCTCTTTTGACAAACTGGCACCGCTGGTCGTAAACTTATGCTTCAATTATAATAAACGTTTACGGAGGTAGATGTGAGAACGCGCGCAGTTTTATGGTCGGTCGGAGGCGGCAGGGTGGGGAAGTGTGGGGGGGAGTCGAGCGCGGGAATCGCATTGTACGCCGGGATGCCGAAGCGCAGGGTCTTTTTGCTCCTGTGAACTGCGCCCGCGCCGATCGACTCGGTCTGCTCACTGCCCTCCTCATTACGTCACACGTAATTCGATGACTATACAACATGTCCATCTATTTGCTTTAAGTTCTAAGGAACTTAGTTAATAGATGAATAGAATCAATCTTCACTATCCTAAGGGATCATGGAGTTTTACGGTTTTCTCGTGCAGATTTTCAGAACTGTACACTGTACAGTAAGTAACAAGACGTAAAACTTAAGCTACGCTATTTTTCTTTGGGGTGCAATCAAAATCAAAATACCTAACCTATGCTTTATTCATAATTATAGGCCCCAAAGATGTACATGAATCGTCAGACATAAATCTTACAGAGTGAGTCTACCACCGGATTCTAAACGTTGTTGTCTCATTAACATAATCAACATTTATGTGACGTTGTCAATATCTTCCGTCTAGAAAGTCTACAAATAACTATAAGTTAGCATGATATGTTAGTATGAAGCTCATTACATTGTTTTATCAGATATCATTAAACTCCAATCCCGTTAGCTGTCGAAGCATCGCGATCATTGCTGCGGAGCGGGATCTCGAATCGACTCATTTCCATAAAAACCTAATGGACTTCTCAAGTCTAGAAAGCTTCGTTCGTTCCACTTGGGCGGACGATTATAGACGAGCATAATAATTTGAGTATGCACTAAGTGTGACGACGTAGTTACCATTTAACATTACACAGCACTACAAAATAAAGAACACACTAGATATTTTATAATACTGCAGTTGGCAGCCAGACACAGCCCCAATGATGACAGCCACTGCAGCCTATTTTTATGAACGACACTTCCCCAGGAAGCATGCCATTATTCTCAGAACACGCACAACGCTGTGTTGGTGCTAGCCAGTCGGACTCTGAAAAGCCCTCTCATTAACTAGGCGTAGAACGGGAATTGAACCTACGACCTTCAAGTTTACAGACACGAGTAGCAAACCCACTGGTCCATGGATGCGTCAGATAGTATGATAACGAGCACGTAAAGCTATAATATATATGGCAGTAAGTTATTTCGAGAATAATATAGTTTTTATCGGCGAAACATTATGAGCATTAGTAACACGATAAACAAGCTACGTGTCTCGTAGCAGCGCCGCTACGAGCCTGCTACGAAACTGTAGTATGTAATTCAGTTATTTAGATACGGTATGGACGACTGATTTCCTATCTACGGATATCTAACGAACCCACGGGTAAATCTAGTTAAATATTTATAAATAAGCATTATCTAATTGCTTTCGACAATGTTAATTCCGTTATTTATTATCGTGGAAACATTTCCACAAAACATTAGCTTACGTCAACTACAAGTATATTATCAATCGCAGTGGTAACTATGCAAATATTTTAATGAAAATTATTTTCATGTACTAACTTATCAGGGAAAGCTGATAGTACAAATACATATATCCAAATAATAATATATATACTGTACGTTAATTTCACGGTCTTGTCCATAAATGTTACATGTAGGTATGTACCTTCATACTTTGTTATGTGAACGGTGTAGACGTAATCTATACTAAGAGTGTAATAAAGGAGTAAAATGTAGGCTTCTTGCCTATTTAATAAATAACCCACAACCAGGCAAAGGTCGCTATCGTAAAAATCAAGTTGTCACTAAAATGCATTATCACTACATAGTATAAAACAAAGTCGCTTTCTCTGTCCCTATGTCCCTTTGTATGCTTAAATCTCTGAAACTACGCTACGGATTTTGATGCGGTTTTTTTCATTAGATAGACTGATTCAAGAGGAAGGTTTATATGTATAATACATGCATAATATAGTAGAGAAACACTGATAATTTTAGAGGTTTTTAATTTAAGGTCGTAAATAATCGCATTTTTTTGCGCTTACATTGCAAACGCTGGCTGAACCCTACGAGATAGATCAAAATAATGTACTACACTATTGTACACCTTAAAAAGTTTTACAAAAAAGTCCGCGATGGTATATGTCTATCTCTTAGGGATAACCCACAATAACCATTTTCCTTTACTTATTACGATAAAATAATGGCTTATTTCCGCGGGCGGAAGGTTAGTGTAATAATAACTTGATTGCAATCACGCGTAAATACAAAACATTTCGATAGACATACTCTCATCTCAGACCAAACTAAACGTTTTAGTTGTGAAAAACTTGCTTATTTATATCTGTTTTAAATGTTTTATCTCAGTAAGTGAATTGTAATATTCTTTATGAGATAATAAAGTTCTTAAACCTGAAAACAAAACGTATCATACGATAGTAAACGAGTCATCCATAAATTAACAACCTAATATGCCCTGACACGACGTATCACGCGGATCAAGTTCACGAATCGAACAAAAAAAATCGAATCGTGAAAAATTATAAATAGTTAAAATCGAACGTGCGATCTTATTTATTGGCGGTGCGCCGGCGCAGGCGTGAGAAAAAATAAGCGGCGGTCTCCGCCTGTAATTGGCCTGATTGAAACGCGGCTCGTCGGGCTCTTCCGAGAAGACGGCTCGTTAGGACACCGCCTGCCGCATTCCGCCAGTCGAGGCCCGGCTATACCTACGCACTATTATATCACAAACGGTATAATCGACATTTTTCATGCACTTGCTTTTTAAGTGCGGCCTGGGATTTCGTCAACCCGTACTGTCTGAGTAATTCTTTACAGGTTGAAAATCGCAATAAAATACTCTCAGAAACTCAAAATTCCTCGCGATGTTATAATATAGAGTAAATATACAATATATAATATAATATAGAGTAAATGTACAGTAAAATATAATAAGTTGACACTAAACGAATTAAAAGTACTTAGTTGAACACTTGACTTTGTAAGGAGGACCTACATTGGGCAGTCCAATTTTACTGGATTTAGATGCTGTCTTTTTTAGCAATTAAAAAAAAAAGCATCTTGTTACCTATTTGTCTGATGAATTATTAGAAAAGAAAATTATGTGACAGCGGTAAAACTGGCCAATAAAATTGTAAACATCAAAAGTTTATCATGATATATAGACTTCGGACCACGCACCTTATTAGAAATTAGGACAAAAATGCTTAAAACCTGCAAATCATCTAGATTATGCAATATACAGGGTGTCCCAGAACTCAACGTCAAGCCGAAACGGGGTGACAGGACTGATTGTAACCATCATGAGAAAAATAAGAAAAAAAATCTATCCCATGCAGTTAGGAAATTATGGGCATTTAAGAAATTTTAAGAAATCTTAAATGCCCATAATTTCCTAATTGCATGGGATAGATTTTTTTTCTTATTTTTCTCATGATGGTTACAATCAGTCCTGTCACCCCGTTTCGGCTTGACGTTAAGTTCTGGGACACCCTGTATAATCAACAACGTATTATAGCTGTAACGATAGTACCTACTGTCTGCAGAAACCATGACTCATTTAATTAACGTTTAAAAGACATTATAAAGTTCTAACGTGTTAACATCTTAACAAGTTGAATTATCCGCTCCAGTTCTTTTGAAACACCGTGGCGAATGTCAACTGCGGAGATGTAGAATTGTCGACACGGCACACCAATGTATGAAAGTTAGACACAAAAAGTGTCTCCTACGTTTGCGCAGAGAGGGTCGACAGTCGACACGGCACACCATTGTATGAAAATTAGACACAAAAAGTGTCTCCTACGTTTGCGCAGAGAGGGCTGAATATGTCACTGGTGGCCTAGTGTATCCGACTGCCGTCACAAGACACATAAGTGCCGGCGTCTTCGCAGGAAGGGCTGATTTCATTATAAATGTCACTAATGGCTCGTATCCATCACAAGACAAAAGTGTCTACGTCTGCGAAGCGCCTAAAGCGAGTGCACAAGTGCGCGCGTTGGAATGGAATGCACTAGCCACACAAAAACGGGTCGTGGTGCATTCAACAGACTGAACGAAGATGTGCACTTATTTTATCTACGCCGCGGGGCCCCGTGGGGTTTGCACGCGTATCGCCTCGATTCGATGCAAATAATACCTATTTAAATACATTATGGAATTGGAAACTGATGAGACGAGTCGCGTACTCGGGCGACACCTACACTTTGAGGTCATCCCTCATTTGAAGAACGTTTTGTTTTGAGACTATCGCTTTTGCGAAATGAATCGAATTTCTTAACACTTTTTTAAATAGAATCAAAGTAAAAAGAATATATTTTGGAATAGCTTGATGCATGGCATGACTAAAACTGCAATCAAACCTACTAGCACTGCCACGTGAATTGTCCTGATCTTTACAAACACAACAAAATAAGAAACACATATAGGCACATTTTGTTTATATCTTTATTATTATAGAAGATAACATAATTGATTCAAGAGTAACTAACTGTAGGAAATCATAGAATACTCATTGAAATAACGAAATATTAATATCTATTCATGTCTATAAAAACGCATGTATAGAAGATCTTCCTAGTGATTTCCACGCATATAATCGAGACTGAAGCCATTCATTCCGTCGGATTAATTAATCTACAGTCGTAAATCTCAAATTCTCATCTCTCACGGATGTTCAAATCGCGAATGATTTAGAAATCAGCCTAGCGAGCGACACGAAAGCGTTTACGAGTATAGATAGTCTGTGCAAAATGCGCGCAATGTAAAAACGGGCCACAAGAAACAGAATGGTTAACGAGATCAGCTGTTCGCTTACACGAAGAAAGTTCATTAAATCTTCTTATTATCTGACTGCATCCGGAGCCGTCTAGTTATGCAGTCCGTGAATCTAGACTTTATTCTATTGTTACACGCTTGACACCTATTTCTGTGTTGTATTGTTTTAGGTGTGATACTTGCAATGACCGAGTTAGACTTGATTTAATTAAAGATCTAGGTTTAATCTTACAATTTGTATCAGGTTAGTTAAATATAATAGTAGTTACAGGCTTAGAGGTTGCAGTGTACGTAGGTAATTTAGCTACTTTAGGCCATTATCCCTGGAATAATGGTCAGGTCCCATGGGATAACAGAAATAAAAGTTTTTGTTTGTCCTTCTCTCTCGTCGTATTTGATCGATGTGATGATTAGTGTTCTAGAATTGCTTGATTATCAAAATGAATAATGTTTAAAGAGAGTTATTAAGGAAATACTCACGCAAAGATCAGCGAGCGTGATGCTATTAGCGGTGTAGAAGATGAGCAGCTCCGCGGGGAGACAGCGCGAGCTCGGCTCCCGGAGCTTGGAGGCCAGGAGCAGGCAGGCCGTGCCCAGCAGCTGCACCTGACTCTTGCCGACGGCGCACACGCTCAGGAACCGGTCCAGGAACGACACCGCCAGCGGGAACACCTCCTCTTGGCAGCTGTTGTCTTCGCACACCTGGGAATAACGTTCTTGTTATAGTTAGCAGCTTTTGGGGGCCCTTACGGAACCCAGAAGACAGGTTGGATTTCCTTTAGTTTAATAGTGAGACTATTTTAGTGCGACTGGCTAGCTACCAACCTCACATGTGATGTCTTTATTAGCTTTGGCTTCGTTTTGGCGATATAAATATGGGCATCAGTAAAACTGGTTCAAGATAAGAAGAGAAACAGTGTGACAGCACATTGGCCGATGCTTTCTGGTTAAGTGCCTCTAAATGGATAGGCTGCTTACCATTTGGTGAAATAAAACCTTTTTGAAAGGGCAAAGTGACGTACCATTCGTGCATTCACGTCTCGTGTCGCGGTCGTCGATAAAAGACGCAACGCATCCGTCTACCCTCAGGCTGGTTTTAAAAAAAGCTATGATGCGCGCACTATACGCACAACTGCTTTTTATGCTGTTTAGATAGTCGCTATCTTGTTATAAAACCTGGCTTAGTGCTTTAATGATGAGTTTTTACAAGTAAAGCTCGGTAAACCTCCTCAGAAAATAACGAACTAACGCCGCACCCAGCCTGTGGGTTTATCGTACGGAATTCCCGATAACCCATTTATAAAATTGAAATACACGCTTATTGCGATAAATAAGTAGGTACAACGCGCATTGCTTTCCTGCAGTTACGTTTCTTATCAGCATGAATTGTATACTTGAGCAGCTAATTTTCGAGTGTCGGAAATGACCCTAATTCTCGCTCCTTGCACAACGATACTGAGAAAATATTAGGTAGCACGTTAAAATAAGTTTTTAGTGTGACTTTTTATTTGCCTGGAACAGTTACTCCCAGTCTCCCACGATTCTAGGAATCACGTGACAAGTTTCAAATTGCAGTTGGAATGTGTCTGTGTAATACCTAGGTACATTATGTTACGATAAAAATTTTAAACTACATTTGAACTTTTAGGTAACTAGATAATAAATGCGATCATTTTCATTTTACATTTCATACAAATAGTCCAAGAATGTAAGCGTGGTGGGAGTGGGGGAAACTCACTATCTCCCTTGCACTCGAATCGGTTTTAGGTAAACGTCATTAAACAAGTATTGCCGTCTCTTTCTACATTTAAAGAAGACGTAGGTATATTCTCAATATTCTCATTCAAAGTATTCCTAACTTTTTCTACTGTTTATTATTCTAGAATTTATCTAAATCCAATAAATTCCATGTTGAGTCATTTATTTAATTCCGATTCCGAACAAACCTATCGAGAATGGAGGATAGTGAAAACAAAGGATAAGTTAAAATATGTATGTGCGCGAGTGCATCAACCAACATTAAGAGCCGCAGTCGTCGGTAATTGGATTGTTGAGTGCATAGTTTCGCACGGTGTAACGCGAGCGCGGCGGATGCGGCTCATATCGGCCATCGTAGAATCATTGCGACTACACTCAGCTGACTGCTCACATCACACATGCTCTCACGGTCTCGGCACGCCATCATCGGGCCAGCTGATCGAACGTTTCTATGGGTAATCCCATACTCCTTTTTTTGCTAACGATGCTAATTCGCAGACGCTCATTACGGAGTAACTGAGATTTTTTTGCAAACTCATCCGCTAATAAGTTTTTTATGTGGGCGTTGGCTTAAAACAATGGGTTTTAATTATCGCGAATATGACAAAACCCGTTATCAATGTGAGATTTAGACGCGTTTTTGTCATTCTTCGGATGATTGCTTTAGCAATACGGAAATATTGCAACTTAGCAGAGTATGAAGGTAAAAAGATAGGTAATTTATACTTGAGTGTTTCGCACGAGTAGGTATTTGAATATTCTTTAATCATTTTTAAGTATGACGACCGACACTTCAAAATAGACAATGGTAATTTAAATATTTAGTTAAATCGACAAGTGCATGTAATGTATGAAGTTAATTTCGTCTTCATTAGTGTTTGATGATAAGGTCTAACCGTCTAACATGCCAATGGACGGCACTCAGAAATGCAACGTCTTGAAACATTGCTGGCATGACGTGTTCATATAAAGTAAGTTGTACCATGTTATACCTGTGAGCTGTGTTATAAATTATTACTACGTTATGTATGATAGAGGAAATTAGTACACGGCTACAACACCTAGGTAATGTACCTACTGGATGCGCTTAATGATTATGTATGGTACATAAATGTTAAAGTCGCAAGGTGTCATTGACCTTGCAGCCAGAGGAGCGTTTCGGTCTGGTTGTGCTGAAATGTGGTATGTGACTGGTTTAGATGTACCACGGGCAGGGGCTGGCGCAATGGCGGCGCGATGTGCCGCGGCGCAGCGCGTGACGTCAGCGCCGCGCGCCGCGCCGGCCGGCAACACGTGGCCTCACGCTGCTTCACAGCTGATTTACCCCGACCGTCTACGACCCTCCCCTCGAAGCGCCCTACCCCGACGCGACCCCTGCCAACCTGCTCACGCGCCTTCAACTAACTTACAATAAACCAAAATTGCAGGTTACGACAATATCCATGAACTCAATCAAACCATAAATTACGTGCAATTTACAAAGCCGATGACGATAAAACAAGTAATTATTTGCACGATTATTATCTGCCTATTAGCACAAACAGCGTAGATACGCGTCCGGCCGGCGTCAGCTGTGTGTCAAAATCAGCTGATTATTCAAATAGAACGAGCGAGTCACATCGGTCGGCGACCGCGCCGCCCGCGCATGGGGCCCCTCGCTCCAGTGGCGCTGCACGAATACCTACTGCCGGCGATCTACTTACACTCTATAATTCCTATTTCATTGCATTCTAGTTAATTTTTATACTTACTGTTATCGTAATCACAAATTCTGATAAGATTCTAACACGTTAACTGGCAAACGCGCAATCAGCTGATCATGTAAACAATGTCGCAACGGCCGCCTCCAGGTCATCCGGCCACTTACCACGTCAGGGAAAACACTTTTAGGCACAAGGAATCACATCATCATCACCGAGAGCATGACTCAGTCGGTGTCGAGGGTCACTGGGGGCGGGGGACGGCGCCGAGGACCTACACGTGGCCGGAAAACGCGACAAAATGGCGAGTAGCCGGCGCCGGCGGCGACGGCGCGAGCGAGGGAGCGAGCGGCGGGCGGAGCGGCGCGAGTGGGTGCGGCTGCGCAGGGCGCACGGGGGGCGCTCACCTCTAGCATCCACTCGGCGACGAGGCGGCGCATGTGGGGGTTGATCTCGGTCTGGACGGTGCCGAAGTAGTTGGCGGTGACGGCGTAGCGCTCCTCGGTGCGCAGCAGGTTGTCGAGCACGCGCCGGCGCAGCAGCACCGGGTCGGGCAGCGCGCGCGCGGCAGGCCTGCCGCGGCCCGCCGGCTCGCTGCCCGGGCTGACCCGCTCCGCGCACAGCAGCTCCATGTCCCACCGCACTGCGGCTTATGATGGCTCTACTCTAGCTCGGCCGCGTCGCGTGCGACGTGTTTATGTCGACAGCTGATCGTGGTAAGCGCGTGGCGATGCGAGCGAGCGTGTGTTGCGACAGCGAGAGCCCGAGCCGCAGTGAGCCCAGCGCCGGCCGCGGACCGACCGCCCGTCGCACGTCGAACATATGATCGGCGGGGCGAGGCGGGGCGGGGCCGTTGAGGCCCGCACGCAGGTTTCTCCCGATTCGACGTTCAAATAATAATACATAACGTGTCCTCTTGCTCGCTCGCGTGAGGCGCGCTCTTTCTTCCTTTTCTAAATACTATTTACAAAATGAGATGGATTCCGAAGATGGAACAGGTACCCAGGATATTTTAGTTAAAATTATGGATTGATTCATTCCAAATGGCCTCATTAAAATTGTTGTCATAGTGTGGCGGATCGAATACAATCTTGTACCAGCGAGCGTAAGTATTCCATCAATACCTACCTTCCTTACATTTTTTCCACTGATTGTTATGTAAGTACCTACCTACCTAAGCAAGTTAAGTGCATAATATTATTAAGATATTATTATAGTTTTAACCTAGTTAAACAATATGAAGTTAATGTAATAGTTTCCTTATTTCTGTATTTAAGTAGGTTAGGTACCTAAAGGTACCTAACTAATATTTGAAAATAGACTTAGGTGCGAAACTAATTAACGAGGTGCCCATGACCGACGACTTGACAACGGTCGGCCGAAAAAAGTTGGTTAGATGCGTAATAGTAATTAATTTATCTACCTACCCTACAATTTTAATTAACTGTTAAGGTCGATTTTGTGTTATTCAAATTCTCGTTATCTATGTACTTTGTAGGCACATCACATAAAAACCCAAAAGCTAATATTGAGCTACTAATGGTAAACAATAATTTATTCATGCGCACACTTGATTAAAACCATAGAATTAGAAATAAGTAAACCTGCACCCTGCACACTTAAAATAAACTAAACGGATAACCGAGGCTTATAGGTTATAGGTAAGCCCATAAAATGTATACCTAGATTGTCTATAAAATCAGTCCTAGCCTAGCGGTAAGTGCCTACTGCTTACCTAGTATAAATCTGTTTGTAGGTGTTATAAAATTTATCTTTTTCCAACACTTTATTTATAGACAGACACTACTCGTACTCGAAAGACGTAGAATGCATAGATGACGTTAGTTAAATTAAATAGCCGCGGTAGTTTAGTCGCTTTAGTATACCGGGCGGGCCATGATCTCGGAGTCTTGGGTTTAATTCCCGGGTCGAGCAGAATTTTTGTCGATTTTTCTCACAAAGCTCGAGCTTGTGATCACCAATCCGCATTTGGCAAGCGTGGTGATTAATCCCATACCCATTACCTTTTTAATTAAAGACATTAATTTTACATCATAATGCGCTATCATGAATCAATATCAGTGTTTTATTTAAAATACTAGCCTTCCGCCCGCGGTTTTACCCGCGCATAATCTCTTTTTTCAAATATCCCCCCCACATTTCCAGGATCAAAAGTACCCTGTTCACCGGGGATAGTGTAGCTTTCCAACAGTGAAAGAATTATTCAAATCGGTTCAGTAGTTTCAAAATTGATAGGTATTCCCGCGGGAATGAGACGTTTCCCGTAGGAATTTTATAGCCTATGTCCTATTCCGGGTTATAAACTATACGTGTGCCAAATTTCATCTAAATCCGTTCAGCCGTTTAGGCGTGATTGAGGAACAAACATCCAAACATCTAAACATCTAAACATCCAAACATCCAAACATCCAGACTTTCGCATTTATATTTATATTATATTATATAAATAATATTATATAGTAGGATTGTCAGTCTTGTGTACCTACTGTCGAGTACTTACTTCTTAATAATATGCTCTTGTGATGAAATGGTAGGTATGCGCTTGCGTTTATTAAACGCGAGTCACTTAGCTCCGAACGATCAAAAGAACTTCATGTTTCGTGATTCGTTGAAATAAAGGTTCCGGTTTTTGACCCGAAAATCAGTGGCAACAGTCGTTGGCAGAATTTTGGGGCAAAAAACCTTTAAAATGCTTTTTACACGTCTGCTGTGCACAATCTAATTCATGGACACTTGTAAATGTCTGTTGGACGTGATTTAATTTACCTAAAAAGTTGAAGCTTTGCTAATCGTAAGAGGTTCATCTGTGTAACTACTAATATACCATAAGAGTTTGAAATATTATAAATGCGAAAGTAACTATGTCTGTCTGATAAGCTTCCATTCCGATTTTGATGAAATAATAGAATTAGACAAAAAAGTGCACGTCATAGGCTGACAATTAATTAATAAACAAATAATCAAGTCAATTTTAAAGGACATCACTATTTAAAATGTATGCAAGATAAATTAACCATAAATGCCGAAGTGTAGGTACGGCTCCATAAACCGCAAATTGTATAAAAGGGTATGAAGGGAGAATTTTGTTTTTTATTGCACCAGACTGTAAAATTATCAGAGTAATTCCATTAAATTATCCACGAAGTAACTACGAAACAATGGAAATCTGAACAGTCGAATGGCTTTTAACACAGAGATCAACTTGTCATTGCAGGATCCTGGATCATCGTGCACACGTACCTTGACTAGGTTAATTTTAGACACAAGAATGAGGTTTTTTGTGAAATGTTAAGATGCGAACCGTTGAGCATGCACTGCAATGCAAAGAAAACCTACCGTTCTATGTTTTCTAATTGATCATTTTACGCTGCGTTACTGATAGATTAGTTTGAAAATCTCAGAAAAATTTCTTTTTATGATTCTTCGGTGGGTGCCATCTTTGTCGACAAGTTGGCATGGCCCAATCAATTGCAAAAAATAAATAATTAAATTTTATTTTTGACCCATGAAACTGTGCGACTACCTAGCTGACTGGGTAAAGGGTTGTTTTCAAATTAATTGTACCATAACTCACATGTAACGTCACTCACATGTAACATAAAGGTAAATTCTCACAAGATAATATTCTCCCATCGTATGAAAACTAGTGGCTGCCCGCGACTTCGTCTGCGTGGACCGTAGAGAACCATGGACAAGGGTAAAAAAAGTCATAAGTTTAGTGCCAAACATCCAAAACCGTTTAGGCGTACCTAAATTTTACGGTTTTATCCCTGTAAATGACGATTTCAAACAAACTTTCATCCCCTATTTCCACCCCTTCCATTGCTCCCCTTTTTCCGGGATTGAAATGAGACGACACGGCAGGCACTAGCTTTCAAATAAAGAAAGAATCATCGAAATTGGTCCACCCAGTAAAAAGTTATGAGGTAACAAACAGAAAAAAAAATACAGTCGAATTGAAAACCTCCTCCTTTTTTTTTGAAATTGATTAAAAACGAACATTGTGAGTAACGAAATTGTGAATAACGAACCCCAATGTGGACGAGTCTTTACCATGTAACGTTATTCACATGTAAGTAAATATTGATGTTTTACTACATCTCAGTAAACATAACATCATAACCACAAAGCCTGCAAACAATGTAATTGCCATTTTACAATCACAACAATTAGTTCTTTCGAATACACTTATATTAATATACAACTTCACTTACCTTACATATTATAATCCTGTCGTTTTTCACAGGTTTTCGATGTTAATTTTACGACCTCATTTACATAACCTCATGTAACTCTGGCAAAGACAGGCGTTTTGTTTATTTTTTAACACCAAATGGAAGTCCGGGAATGCCAGAACCGAAAAAAACATTTCAACGGTAGTTATTGCAATTTTAAAGTCCCAAATACCGTCACTCACGCATTGTTACTCACATGTTACAAAACCTTGGACATCTCTTTAAATCAATGTAAAAAAACAAACAATAAGCTGAATACGACCTCAACGCAAGTCACGGTTAGTCTGTCCTTTAATCTAAAGATCAAAGTTCATAATTTGCCTGTACGTGTATTTACGAAAGAGTTGTTCACATTTTTCTAGACAAAGGTAGCAAATGGACATCCTTATTTTGTATGAGATGAAAAAATAATAGTTTGTTTTCTTAGCTCCTATTCCAT
Organism: Mecyna flavalis; assembly: GCA_949319885.1. NCBI lineage: Eukaryota > Metazoa > Arthropoda > Insecta > Lepidoptera > Crambidae > Mecyna > Mecyna flavalis. The sequence continues at coordinate 12,308,712 of OX439431.1, read as the reverse complement.
AACTATTTGATTAAATAACAAAATTATAAGCTTAAGTTATAATAAGTAAACCAAGCTGCTGGAAAAATATTCATAAAACAGTTCAGAATTGAAATCTTTCTCACAATTACGCAATGAAGGTGTTGGACAAAAATTTTGACTCTAGGTACAATTATTTTGATTTTTACCCTAAAAGACAAATGAAGACTGTAACTATCACGACAGATAAAAATATTCTGAAGCCGGTGGTAGAGATCAATCACATGCAGAAGGCGTAAATTATTTATTGTTAACTTTTGAGTGCTTTTTTGTTTGAAGTCGGTTTTATACTTTCTATAGTTGACAATGAAAAAACCACCCAATGTAGTGAAAATTGCAGGACAGCGTTATTAACATTATAATTAACCATATCGTTTATTAATTTACTTTGGATAAGCCGGACATCTTATATTAAGTTCCCTGAAGTCAACGTCCATATAAGCACCGCTGCGCGCTGGTTCGATCGTTCGCGGTCTTTTTGCTAAATCAAATCGGAGGTCTGCGCCGGCGCAGGAAGTGCGCTATAACCGCGGACCATTAATCACTGAGCCGGCTTCCTCCACGGCTTGACCAGGGTGACCATCTCAAAAGTTGGGAATTGGCTCTTAAGTCATAAGGATGGAAAAAATCTGCCAAATCCGTCATACGTGTGTCAAAATGTGTTAAAATATCCTTCATGGACATAGAATTTGTGATTCAGTAGCCTTTTCCAATATAAAGAGAGCGAAATATAGGTAGGGCTTAATTTATCGTTTTACCGAAGAGTAGGTACGTGATTTTACGGCTTTATTTAAAAACTATGAAATTAGATTAAATCTTCCACTTTTCTTAATCGTTATAATTTGCCATAGTTGAAAATGAGGGGCGAAATCTGCCAAGACGCCAGTAATCTGCCACAAATAGCCACCCTGGGCTGGACGGCTCGGCTGGACTCTCGAGAGGGCGACACTTTTATTGTTTCGTATTTATAGGTACTTCAGCGACACGCGGTCTGTAATTTACCTACCGTGATTCTACCCACAGTTTTTTTTTTATAGCGAGCTATATTTAGATACATGATCAGTTGACGTGTTATATATCGACATGTTGAATTTTTAGACGTTTCGTCAAAAATGTGTCCGATTCCTTCGATTAGGTAAATGAAAAACTTCGTAAAATAAAATATTGTCTTCGTAATAAAACTAAGAGGAAGCTATTGCATTGTTGCGGATTTTGAGCTTTTATTCGCAGGAGAATGCGTTTATGCAACTTGACCACAGGTAACTTAGGTATCTTGAGACCTTTCGCTGTGTGTAGCACTTTTACACCGAAAAGAGACCAATTTTTAAATGATGATTTAATGCGGGTAACTATGGCATTGATTGAAAGCATACTGAACATATTAAGTAAATACATATTTAATATTTATAAAAAATCGATGAATTCATTGTTATGAATTATGACTAAAATATCGTAATTTTGTAGTAGTTGCGAGAGGTGCAGCTTTCAGTTTCACAGTTAATTTGTTGACATGAATACCGCAGCAATAAACGCTTTTGTCAGCTAATAATTATAGTCACAGATACATATTATGTCATTTCTCATAAATGCTAAAAAGCTCGACTTTATAAATATTAAACTTGTGTTGCCTGCGCGCGTGGAAAATGCGACATTATTCCATAGGAATGCGATATTTTTCCTATAACACTCTCTAGCTCTCAAAATATCCCACCCCCATTTTTCGTTTCGTTGCTTCGTTCCATTGTGAAAAGGGACCAACAAAAACACTTTTATTTTTCTTATGGGAACTGGAGGATGTAGCCATCCTCAGATAAAAGGATTCTTTGTCCTTTCCCAACTTCGGGTTTACGTGTGTGCTAGATTTTCTCAAAATCGGTTCAGTGTTTTGTCATGAAAGTGTAAGAGACAGACTGTCAGACAGACAGACAGTTTCATTTACAATATTAGTTCATACGTAAATATTCATGTAGAGCCAGTGACTCCCCTGGCCGTCCCTTTTGGGGCCACATCCTTCTTACCGTCCCATAGAGTCATATACCACCAACGCAGTCACGCCGAAGACGCTGGGCACATATTATGCATCTTTGCAGCAAATAGGGCAACTTGTGGTCAATCGCACGATAATCGCGGCGTAAGTGTGCGTCACTGGTGATATTATATTCTGTGATAATATTAGCATTTACAGGAAGCCAGTGATAACGATTTTCGATGTTGACGTTACTTTAAAAATATCGTTTTAAGGGGAAGAACCGTAATTTATAATCTATCTACAGGGTGTTAGGTAACCCGAGGGGCATATTTAAGGAGAGTGTTCAGAATCCGATTTAGAGTCCAATTCGCTATAAAAAATATATCCTTAATTTTTTTCATAATTATCCTAATAATTTATGTATGCATGAACTACCTAAAAATCCCGTGTGCTGAGCGGCCGTTTACGCCCGAAACTCAAATTGTACGCGATTACAATTTGTTTGAGTCGTACTTGAACGAGTGCACGAAATAGGTAGGTACTGTGAAGAAAAGAGTGCCCGCACGTTACGCGGATTTTCATGTTTCGAACTTTCGACTAAGGTTATTGACAGATATTTTCCAGAGTTTTTATTGATTTATACTTATTTTGTTATATGAAGGCATGAACTATTTGGGGTTTAAATATGTCCTTCGCATTTCCTGTCATACTGTATAAATCTATAATAATAAATTATAAAGAGGAAACATTGGTTTGTTTGTATTGAATAAGCTCCGAAACTACTGCACCGATTTGAAAAATTCTTTCACTGTTGGAAAGCTACACTATCTCCGGGTGACATAAGGTACTTTTTATCCCGGAAATGTGGGGGAAGGGGGTGATATTTGAAAAAAGAAATTACGCGCGGGTGAAATATTACCTAGTATAAATGCGAAAGTAACTGTACATGTCACACGGAATGAGATTCTCTTTGTCTGACGAGATTCTGACTGTCTGAAATCCAACAAACTTATGTTTATGTGGCACTAACTTGCTAGAGCTTTAGAAAAGCTACTTTTTCAGGATATTCTAGGATTTAGAAACAGTTGGGCTGGTCAAAAGCTACATGGCTGGCACCGGATCGTCCTCCCCCGGTTTCTCCTTCACACCCGATTGGGACAAGCCGGTGCCAGCCTTGTGCCTTTTGTATTGACCGGCCCGGCTAGTAGCTAGCCTGCGCTTATAGTGCATAAATGCATTCTCCTCCGAAAAAAAGGATTCAAAAACAGTTGAAGACCTGAAATAGAAGTTCAGCAATTGTAGCATTAATGCATAATATTTATATCTGATGATGGTTACTAAATTTGGTTAGTAAATTAAGTGATCCACCTCATTTATGGTTCTAATAAGTCTTTGTATTCTGTCTGCATATTATTATTATTGTTTTTTTTTGTTCTGTCTGTATGTTCCTTTTTTGTGCAATAAAGAATAATATATTTTGTTTGTTCATTTTTCACGTTGCAACGGAAAAACGGATAGACGTGATTTTTTGTTACGGATAGTCTGGGGAGTGACATAGGCTTTTTATCCCGAAATCATAATTATTACATTCCTGCGGGAGAACGTCGTAAATTAATAAACGCGGGCAAAATCGCAAGCAGAGTTAGATCTTTCAAACTTAAATTGAGAAAGCTTAATTTGTCTTTTTAAAGTTTTTGCAAAATAGGTATATTGACTGTAAATTCGCCGGACCTAACGTTCAACTCTAAAGAACTGGTTTCGAACTTTAGAATTTGAAACAGTAAAATCGAAACGCATTTGAGCCGAAAATAAAGCGCATAATGGATACCGATGTGACTCCCGGGACCTTTGACCGGATGCGAGCTTAGCGTTTCCTTACGCGCATTGAAATGCGCCTGCGCAAACAATGAACAGAATTCCGAAACATAGCAATAACCCGCTCGGTGCGAGTGGGACATCAGTCTTTCTCGGAACCTCGAGGCTGCGTAAGGGAACGCGGCCAAATGGAATGCAACCGGCCACCTAGGGCTGCCTGCGTCTATAAATACCACTGCGGTGTCAAAGTATGTGCCATTAATGTCCCATTGCAGCGCAAATGGCGCTGTTCGAAAAATTCGACACACTTGCCCGATCCGGGAGTTGAACCCAGGATCCCGATATCTTGGCCCAGTACTTATACTACTAGATAAGACCATCGAGGTGTTACAATACAACTAATGTTATATAACAATAAAAAAACTATCCCATTACCAAAAATTACGTCGATCCCTTTCCCTTGGTGAGGTCCGCTGCGACGAGCAAGAAGGACAAACAGAAACACTTATTATTTCGGGTCGGGAGGCTTTTGGGACCGGGACCGCGGTCCCGAAAGCCCCTTTTTGATTTTAATATATTTTTGCAGGGTCATTCGGGACCGCGACAGTGGTCCCGAAAGCCACCTTATATTTAATAATTATTTTGAGTGGTAAGTTGGGACCACAAACATTGGCCATAGTTCGAAAGCCAAAGCCTCCGTGGAACAGTGGCTAAGCCGCTCGGGTATAAAACCCGGAGTTTGTTCGATTCCCACCTAGGGTCTGGTTGGTGGTAGGGCCTTTTCAGAGTCCGACTGGCTAGCTACCACTCCCACAGGTGAAATCTGCCGCCATAATAGTTCTGGCTGTGTTCCGGCAGTATTAATGTGGGATGGGAGCCAGTACACTTATTTATTATTTATTTATTAATACAGTGAACATGCTAACTCACAGTTTCCCAAAACATCAGCATGCTAGTTTACACATTTGTCAATAGAATACAGATTCATACAGATTACAGATTGAATATAATGTCGGAGTGATTCAAATACAACAATAAGTTATGTCAGTAAAATTGGAAGTCAAAAACTAATATCAATAAGTACTTATAAAGAGCAATTTATCACAAAGGTCAAATACATGAAACAAAACAAAAAACACAATAGATACAATAAGATAAGGAAAATGTCAGAATTACAATAAAATAAAATTGTCATTGACAAACAGAGCAGCTTTTAAACACAATTGACCTAAGCTGTCAGCAAACAAATCAATTTCATGGTTGTGTGCGAGCATATCCCCTTTAAGGCGCAAAGTACGAGTGGTCGGTGCGTGCGCAGCGTACCTGGTGCGCGTGGGAGGCACCCACAGCAAGCGCGGACGTCGCCTCGGCGCCACCGTCCCCTCATCGTCCTAACCAAGCCGCTTAGGCGCTAATAGCCCCACTTGACCTAAAATTGTTGGACTATCTATTTTGTTTCGTATAATTGACAAATAGTGAATTATCGCTTGCATAATCCTCCTAAACTTTTGTGTATCGAGTCCAACCATCCCGGATACAAATAAAGATGGATATAGGTATGGATAGTACCCATATTCTTTTTTATACAGCCAACGTGCAAATTTGCGTTGTATCCTTTCCACCATGATGCTATATTTCTCCTCACAAGGATCCCATACGATGGCACCGTATTCAATTTTGCTCCGAACATAGGCATCAACTTGAAATCAAGGCTCGAAGATCAGATGAGTATGTATACTCATCTGATCTTCGAGCCTTGATTTATACATATAAAACTTATTTTTTTATTTTGGTTCTTTAATCATTTATGTAAATCATTATAATAATGTAAATCATGATGTTTTCTTAATAAGGTTTAACTTTAATTAAAAGCTGTGATTATTCAAATAAAAGTGATATTTTTAAATTACTACAGCTGTTTTTTTCTTTGTTTGTACTATCCTGATAGAAAATAAATAAAAGAAACTTTTTTATACTAAGTCAGTTGGCAGACAGACACGCAGCCCACCTGACGGTAAGCGGCCACTGCGGCCTATTCCGTTGAGGGACACTTCACCAGGAAGCGTCGCTCAATGTGTTGCCAGACTGTATACTCATCTGATCTTCGAGCCTTGATTTCAAGTGTACTGGCTCCCATCCCACATTAATACTGCCGGAACACAGCCAGAACTATTATGGCGGCAGATTTCACCTGTGGGAGTGGTAGCTAGCCAGTCGGACTCTGAAAAGGCCCTACCACCAACCAGACCCTAGGTGGGAATCGAACAAACTCCGGGTTTTATACCCGAGCGGCTTAGCCACTGTTCCACGGAGGCTTTGGCTTTCGAACTATGGCCAATGTTTGTGGTCCCAACTTACCACTCAAAATAATTATTAAATATAAGGTGGCTTTCGGGACCACTGTCGCGGTCCCGAATGACCCTGCAAAAATATATTAAAATCAAAAAGGGGCTTTCGGGACCGCGGTCCCGGTCCCAAAAGCCTCCCGACCCATTATTTCTCTTATTCCATGGGATCTGAATATTATTACCTTGGGATAAAAAGTAGCCTATGTGCAGTCGACAGCACATCCGACTACCTACCCTAATCTATCAACTATAACCAATTTTCACCTTTATTCACTTTAAATAGTGTTCTCTTTCAATTGAGAACTTTTGACAGATTAGGGTAGGTTAATGTGCTGCCGTCCGTCCGTACTTACCTAAGTTCTAGTCTGCCTGTCTGTACCAAATTTAAAAAAAATCTGTTTAGTGATTTAGGTCTAAAAAAAGCATAAAAGACAGTTACTTTCGCATTATTAGTATGGATTTGTTCTATTCATTTGATATGACACCCTATCCCTTAAGAGTTTATGTATGTGTATGTCTTCCTCAGATCATCGGCAACCCTGCGACGTGCTCACCGGCTCCAAGACTCCACTCTCGACTCAAAATACAGGTAAGTATCTGTTTTTTAAAATCAATTACCAAGAAGCTGCTATTTATTAAGTTGTTGATCTAGGACAAGCAAGGACAACGGAGTATTTTATTCAATTAAATATCAATTATACTACGGCCTGAGAGAGTACATGAAAAGTATGTATACGTCTTATTTTATCTTTCAAGCCTAGGCGCTGCACAGACGTAGACAATTATTATACTAGCCACATTGATAGTGTATTTAAAAAATACACTATCAATGACTAGCCACCAGTCTCTGTCTTGACGTAGACACATTTTGTGTCCACTTAGATTAAATGTTACAATAGTGTGTGTCGTATGTATCGGCAAGACGGCAACAAAAAGTGTCTTCGTTTTCGTAGCGCCGAATAGTATCATGTACAAATAGGAGTGAGATTGCCGGTTAATGAAAATAGAGCATCATATTTACCACGAGTGGTGAAAGGAGTTCTATAAACAGTATTTCATAATTGTGTTCAAGCCACGTACGTCGTACTATACCTGTAAAATGAAAAGCCAAAACTTTGTACAAACAATCGCAGGTCAAGCTAACTATAACTGTCAATGTTGAACCATAAAGGCAATAGCTAAAAGGTTCAAAATGTGTTATTTACACTTGGCAATTATTTATGTACAGCTGACCTGATTTGTACAGGTGCATTTTTCCCAAGTGCTTTTTTTACGACTTTTGTTGTTGTTAAAGTCTAAGGGCTAGTTGCCGAGGCCCAATGGCCCATTCAATGCTAGTGACCCTAAGCCAGTCGTTAGTTCGTATCCCTCCCAGGACACATGTGATTCGAATCATTTGAAACGTCATTAATGCACCATTCTCGAAGGACATAAACGAAAACAAAGACAACTCTCTCTGACTCCGTTACAATTTCACAATCGCTCTGGATATTTTAACAACATGTAACTGCTGCGTCGGTTGTTAATAGCTGACTCGAGTTAAATCAGCTGATCCAATAGAACAGTCTGTGTACTTTGCACACATTAAAAGTAGCATTTGCGTATTTTCCGTCTGACACAACAATGAACTTTCCGAGGATATCTATCTATCTATGTGGGCCAAGCTCGCACGCATCCCGCGACGAACGGCGTGCGGTAAACGTAATTATCATTGTGGTATTTTTTTAATAAGTGCGTTTATAGTATTTCTAGGTGAAAGCTGTAACTGTTTCGTTATCTTTCATGTAAACAAGACAAACTGCTTGCAAGCGCAGTAGGTGGTTGGGTGCACTTTGACGCGTCTCTTTTCTATGTATTGTACAGTTTATGTTTAGAGCAAATTTTTGTTTTAGGTAATTGTAAAATGACAGTGCAGTCTATCGGAAAATTAGCGGTACCTATTTAGAACTGCCGGTCTGGTAGATCTATGTGACTCCGCTAATTTACGTTTAAACTTTTCTCATTGTACCAGATTTCCGTTCCACCGGGCAATGACAGTAATAGCTTCCAAGACCAATGCACAGGTGATTGGACGGTGTCCTCTCATTACATGATGGGACGGCATTCGTTCTGACACGACCGAAGAAAGTTCAAGCGCAGAACCAATGGCTTTTAGGTACTTTCCGAGGCAATTAGGAGTGTTACATCGCCAACTTTCCCTAACCTTTTTGATTTGGTTTACCAGTGTTTGAACTCCTGGCGCTGCCGTCACTTTGGGTACTGGACTGTGGTAGGACTAGAAACCATTAATTTTGTATGCACTAGGAAAGAATACCTGTTGGTTCGATTGGAAGCCTTTATATCTTGCTTTTGGGTTGGTGGGTTAAATTGAAATAGAATTTTTGTTTTTATGTCTTTCATTGCAAAGTAGCTGTGATGCAATGCCCGCATCCAAGGGTAAATTTCTTATGCAGTGAATACTAAAAAGGCATGACTTTAACATGTTTGTTCATATAATTCATATTATAATTTTTCTCATTAGAAACTACATGCCTCACAATTAAGTAGGTACTTAAACTAAAATGAACAAAAATTAAAATGCACATCCGTGACGAAATGCATTCCGAAGAGCACGCATTTGTGTAAGCCGGCAATGAAACAAAGAGTCATCAGTCACTCGAGCCCTGGGAAGCGCGAACAATGCCTGCGCGGGCGCACTCCAGCGCCGCTCGACTTGCAATGTCATCTTCTAACGGTTTCTATGCAGGTACGCGAGAGGCGTGCGCTGTGTTTACGGATTATGTGCATTTACTAATTTGACAGCTCAGTGTGATTGAAACATATAATTGGGTATAACTGGTTCTCAAATAAAATATGATGACGGACAGAGAAGTTGTACCAAATATTTTTCCGAGGCGTACGCTATATCCCATGGTCCAGGATTTGGCAAGTCCAATTATTACTTTGGAGTGACTGCAATCTGACCTCCGTAACCCTTAACAGACCAATCGCATCAGTCTAAATAGTGTTGCCAAGTCGCCAAACCTAATAATAGCCGGACAGAGCAGCCAGTTTGACCGGACATTTGGGTAGAAAAGCGGGACACCCTACCAATTTTATTGAGGATTCTGTCTCAGTATTAATAGGTACGACAAAAAAATTGTATGTTAACATCCAGCTTTTTTTTTATTATTATCATAAATCCTGTTAAATTGCTCGTTTGCGAAATGTAAAAAGCCTAACAAAAGCCGGACAAGACGGACATCGTTTATTTTGTTTGGCCGGACACGCAATCAAAAAGCCTACCTGGCTTTATCAGGACGCCTGACAACGCTAAGTCTAAACATAGAAAAATATTATTAATATTTCAACCATTGTCCTCAGCTCAATGTTCGGCTACAGCTTATTAATTAATTCAATTAATGGTTAAAAAAAAGTTAACAATTAACAAAGAATTAATTGAATAAAAAAAAACTGGATTTGTCTTCCCAAAACAGACTTCAATTTCGGCAACCAACAATATGGTTGCTCTAATGTTGTATGCACGTCTTAGGTCACATCGAGATTCATGATCAACCAATAAAATAACAAAAGCTCCTTTTTACGCTGTCTATGAAACGGGCACGTTATACTCATTGACAAATTCCCAGAAAAGTCGTTCCATTATAGAGTTTCGAATTCCGAAGAATCCGAAGAATCTAGCGTTCTATTTCATCACATTTTTATCTTTTGTAAAAAATATTTTAAAATGTTTAATTATTTACTTTCTTACTCCGATGGCTTAGCGACCCAAAGTGTCTGGCCTCCGATACAAGAATTCGCCAGTCCTCTCGAACTTGTGTTCTCGCACGCCAGTCGCCAGCTTGCAACTTGCGACGATCAGTCTCCACAACATCGCTCCAATGATTTCAAGACCCAAATAGGCTCTCATGACGCTGCGATCTTCTGGGAAATTGTTAATTTAATTTATTAGCTTACCAACGACTTTTGCACTAATACATTTGTTGGGTTAGGTAAACTACATTTTAATCTAAGGCCAAGTACAAAACTACATTTAAATCTAAGGCCAAGTACAATATCAAGACATCTAATGTCATCATCATCATTTTTTTATTAAGATTACTCAAGAATAATTTTATGAAATTTCCCCAGTGGTAAGTTTATATCCAAGCAGTCCCTACTAAACCTATTTAGAAGTTTAGCCATATAAATCACCTAAGCAAATCAATATTGTTTTAGCAGAGAGTATTGTACACTACACTGATGTAATGTTGTTATGTATATACCTAAAGCGCTACAGTAAGGAACTATTTACATTCTGCAAGAATACGGTACAATTAGAGTGATTAATTAAATAATGCAAAAGTTAAGATAATAACGCAATTAGTGAAAGTGTTGTCTATGTTGTCTATTTTATAAAAATAAAGTGCCTTGTGAATTGTGATTATGAGCTGAATAGCCGAGGATTTAGTTTCCTATACGCCTATTTGTATCTGAATTTGAATGGAATAGGCTGTAGTGGCCGCGTACCATAGGGAAAGCTCAGCAAACCAATCTAGCATAAACAAAGCTAGTCTTAGTTTGGGGCCAGGTGGCGCTGTCTTTATTTATTTACTGATGTAGATTCCGTTCGTGCATTATCTAATTTACGAATATGGTCGGGATAACTTCTTAATTATGTCGTATTGCTCTAAGTTAGTAGATATTGTGTAATCTTAGAGTTAATTAGACGCTTATAATGTATGCGCGCAAGTGCGTGTCGGACACGCACAGGGAACAGTTCGGTTGTTTGTTTGTATTCTACATTACATTTTTTTGTGGACCATGATGATGACAGCTCATTATATCTTATAGGGATAGGTATGCATTCATTGTTAGTGTGGTCTCTATTGAGCAATTTTAAGCAGAATAAATTAAAAAAAAAAGTGAATAGATTGAGCTTTTGGTAAGTAATCACTTCCTACGCTTACTACTACATCTGTAATTAGACACATGGAAGCAGCACGCCATTAATTACTAAAGAATATGGATGGGGGAGTAAAGTAGAGCTATGAGGAATTGGGTGACGTCATGACGTGTCGGGTATAGGAGAGATGAATGCGGAAATGAGAGAGCGTAGGGCATACGGCACTCTTGCTCACCAAACGAAGTACAATAGCACAGTTCTATACTTAAAAAAATTAAAGGTAGGCGACGCGTTGGAAGAAAGAAAAAGTCGTGGCTATTATACATTAGGGAGTTGACTGGAATCAAATCCGTTGAGCACTTGTTTCGGCTCGCGATTGACAGAGCGGAGTTTGGAAAGCTGACGGCCAACCTTCAGAACTCAAGAGGTACCTTAAAAAGAAACTCACAAGGCGGTGTTAAATACAATAGTTACGAGTATGGTGCGCAATTCGTAATTCGTATGGCAGATCTATTAGTTTCGCTAGTAGCCACAATAAAACTTCTAAAATTCCCATTCTAATTCTCGATTCAAAATACTTGTTACCTACTTTTCGATTTTGACTATGCTAGGCTGCTAGCCCCGTTGGTCTACTTGTCTTCTGGACTATACACCAACTAAGTTCAGTTTAGCGTTTACAGTGATTATCATAGAATTATTATTCTCCATCTTGATTAGCTAGATGGTATCTGCGTAGTAAGAAGGGGGTGAATTGATGCGAGCTGTGGCGCATGCTAGTCATGGTGCGAGATTATCTCTACGTGCTGAGACTGCACCTTTATGCAGTTATGTGGTACATTGTTATACGTTGTGATAATATCAAGTATCAACTAATAAATATGAAGCAGGGTTTTTTTTATTGCAATGTATAACAAGACGAGCAGATCGTACACATGATGGTAAGCGCCACGTCTGCCCTTAGACAGTTCATTACCAAACAGTTATCAACTTTTTAATCAGAATTTTTGCTACGAATGTCTTTAAGCTATGCTAGTGTATACCTATCATAGTAATAGTTACAAATAGCAATGACTAAGAATGTTTCCAAGAAAGCAAGTGTAAGTAGGACTTGTTCTTTAAGCCTAAATGTTTTGCTTAGTACACTTCCTTATTACGTTCAATACCTATATTGCATTGTTCTGATGGGCCTCTTTCGAAGAGAATCGATGTCTAATATGGTTACAAATGGTAAGGACTAAGGATATTCCTAAAAAGTTTCAAAAAATATTATAAGGCCCTTTATGTTTAGCTTAATCATCTACCGCATAGATCACACACACCTTTTTTGAAGACTTTTGAAGACTTTCTTACTATGTCATTGGGTTAATTAATAATAATATGTAGTAAGGATTAAGCGTATCACTTGTAAGCTTTTATGTGATACTTAATTCCTTCTCAAATAACCTTCTCGTATCATTGATTTCAACGATGGCTTGCCGTTGGGTTGATCTCTACTTGAAGCTTGTTAGTGTATGACTACACTACACTATCCGGCGCCTTTTCGAAGGTCTTTAAACTATCTTTTGCTCGTAGTATTCTGATATGTAGGACCTGATCTTAAATATAATGGTAGTTCTTAAACTAATATGGTTTGGTGGACACACTTTCAGACGGTTCTCTATAGAACAGTGTAACTGAAAAATGTTCATACCTAAGCTTATTCGTTTAGGCTCTGTAACGTTCCAGGAGTTTAAAAAGTTAAAAACCAAGTATAAAAAAAGAAAGAAAAAACTCTACGATTACTGTAGCGACTTAAGAATATAGGTCTCAGCGATTACAGTATCTACATTATCCATAAGCTTTGTATAAGCTCTGTACCTAGTTAAGCTCCAGAGGTACCAGAGACTCTCAAATTACTATAGCGACTGAAAATTATGTTGGTCTGCTACTAATAATATATTATGGCGGCTACAGTACTCTACATAACCTACCGCATCGATCATCCGGGCCTCTTTAGGGACCTCTTACTAAAAATGTTTACAAGTTTACATTGAACTACAATACTTGTAACTCAATGACAAGTTTATTAATATAGATAGGCACTGTAGCTAATATACCCGAGATTAAAAAACACTTTTACAATTATTATAGAAACTATACATAACATAGTATTTACTGCATGGATCAGCTGGGCTTATTTAGGAGAGTATAACTGAAAATTATTTAAATACTGATTCGTATAAGCTCTCTAACATTTCAGATATTACTATAGACACTGAGAATATGGGTCTACTCTACTTAATATAGGGCGGCTAGAGTACCTTCACTACCTACCGCGTCGATCAGCCGGGCCTCTGCGGCGCGTACGCAGCGCGGCGCGATGGCGGAGACAGCGCGAGCGTTGACCCGTGTGTTTACTGTCCTTGGCGCGCGTCCGCCGTGACGTCATCGCGGCAGCGAGGTGCCGATGGGTTTCAGACGGAGGCCGCGAGCCTTGCCGACTCTGCCGTTTTCATGACTGAATCCATAGTCATCCAAGTATTTGTCTTTTATCGTAAAGTTGACCCGACTATTGTCAAAATGACTTGGTGTCATTTATTGTAAGGAATCACAAAACAGACTTTTTTCTGTCTTTGCCAAATCTCTTCAATTCTTTATATAGGTACTTATAATGGCTTAAGCCAGAGTCTGCCAGCCTGCGAAACCATTTTATGTGGTTGTGGTAAAGTGCAACAAAACAAAAATAAGTATAACGTTATTTTTCTCGCCCCCTGAAAAATAAGGTCGGATGGAGATAGGATTTGATTTTTGTTCCTAAGCATAGTACATAATAATATGTTTGTTTTCTACTAGATTAGCGGTGACGAAAAACATCGTGACGAAACCGTACAATCAAAGATCTACTTGGTCTAGTTCCCCTATCAAGGGTTACGGAGGTCAGATGGCAGTCACTCCAATGTAATAATTGAAATTGCCACATTCTCGATTATCAGGTAAGCTTAGGGTTGCCATCTCTAAAATTTGGAAAACAGGACAAGACGCGTAAAAACCCCGGATTTTAGAGTCCAAAAGCCGGACATGTCAACAAGATCTTTTAAACATATTCAATGTAATAAAATGGGCGCGGGCGGCCCAAATTTTTTTTATTTATTTATTTTTTAAAACTCAGTCTACAAATGAAACCTTCCCCGGACGCTCCCCGGATTCCCTCTAAACTAGGACAAATCCGGGGAAACCCGGACGGATGGCAAGCCTAGGTAAGCTTAACTTGTAGTTCAGGGCAAAACGCTCCGAAAAAGGTAGAGCTTTGCTTCTGCTACACAAGTAGCGCAAGTATTAAGTTACTTTCTTTGGGCATGAGCGTAGCTAGCCATGGGCCCAGGGTGGGGCAACCAAGGACCGAGGGTGGGTCAACAGTCTAAAATAATAAGTAGCCAGCAAACTAGATTCGCACCAGAGGAGTGGGGCAAATGCCCCACCCTGCCCCACCGTGGCTACGGCCATGTCTTTGGGTCAGATGATGAATGAATGTATGTGATGTTATCCAATATTATTATCATGATTTCTTTTGCTTTTATTAACTTACTGGGATTTACATAATTTAAGCTTTGGTGATGATTGCTAGATTTATTGCTTTAAAGGCTTATTTCGAAGAAAAAACACATTTATTTGATTGCCTGTTATACAGGAGAAACTATTACGAGCATTTGTTTTATATCACACAATATTTGTTCTGTAATGTGGGTTCAGTTCAATATGCTCATGCGTTGAATATGTTTGTTTGTCAAACAACTAGTTTCAAAAATAGACAATAAACGGAATATTGTATGTTAGCCTGTAACTAGGTCAACTGATAGACTAGCTATCCAGAGGGAAAACGTGAGTTCTCGATACATTAAAATATGACATATAATGGGGAATGAGGTCGTAGCATTCTTAATTTTAAAGTAAAATAAAAGTTTCATTATTTCCTGAGAAACGAGCTAGGCACCATCGTCCTCCGAAGAAGTAAAGAGATGAAGTCTGTGCGGTTGATGTCTCACTCTCCCCTCTTTGCTTTCCCTCCTGTAGAGGATGTGTCAAGGGTTTATCCGTAGTGAGATGATACTTGATAGGAGACTTTTCCCATGATTATTTTAGGGGGAGCGACGTACACACTCACTGCTTTGTGTTAACTGTCACGTGATTGACTAATATTGATGTTTTTATTTTCAACATTTTTCTTATTTTATTATCTAACCAATTTCGCTTTTTATTGTCTAGATACATAAAACAAATAATCGTCCGAAACTCCAATCTATTTAATTTATTCTTAGCGGAGTTTAAGCGGACACAATGCCTATTTCGTAGCAAAACGTAGTATGATCAGGTTCGTGAGTATGATTTCATCTATATGTCAGTGCCTCGTCGCTCGCTTTAGGTGTAATAATAACTACACCAGTGCTAAAATTGGACATTAAAGATCGATTTAATAAGAGATTTTTATCCGAAAATATCTCATATAATATCTGCACCGTCAACTTGACAGGCTTATTAATTGAGCAACCACTTGCGCAAGTTGCGCACACATTAAGTGATCTCATTTCTGTAAGCGGGTATCGATCACTAATTAGGTATTTAAGCGGTCATTGGCATTGAACATACACTTTTAGGTCATTTTGAGCCAATATGCTCGAGTACGCAATATGGTATTTGACTCTGTCTGTTATAAATACTGTGGGAACTTATTGCATTACTTAGATGCGAATTTAAGAAAAAATAATTAGTTTAGTCGAAATTACGAACGTTAATATTGTTAAACCTAGTCCATGGATGTTCTTCAAAATCCTAAGAAAGTCGATATTGTGTCTTGTTACTCGGACGATGGAGAGAGTTCCACCAAGTTTTCTTAATTTGGCATCAGTCAAAACCATTATTTTACAAATTCTCATAGAAAGTTATCCCTGAAAAATTTCAAATGGATCTATTTGGTAAAGGTTTCATAGAGATAACTTATTAACAATATTAAACAAAAGTGTGAAAGCGCTAGTGCACTTATACTAATTGCAAAGGCAAGCTTTTATTTTTATTTGCTTATCTTTTTAACAAGTAATTTTAGCCATACCCAGGAAACTAATTTTTAGTAAGCATGTAAGTAATGTTATTACCGTAATTATTTCCACCGATAAACTGCAGACTGATTCAATGATACAAATTACTTTTATCTCCAACTAAAAGGCAACCTGGAGCCATTAGTAAAAAGATTATCCATATCAAAAGTATTTTTAATTATCCAGAACACTTCTTTCTTCTTATAGCATATTAAATAAGCAATTTGAATCCTGTTTGATAGGCCCGCAGCGCGTTTCGCACGCCTCCATAATTCGACCGAGCGACCACCGAGCCCAGTGCAATACCCCCGAGCAGTACGGTTGCTGCCGTTACGTTTGAATTTCTCTATTGGCCGAGCCAGCATATCCACGAGGCGACAGTGTTACTAGTCACTCGACCACATACGAAACAGTCGGAACAATGCAGGCGCCGAAGTTTTTCGCTCGGAACACGCAGACACAAAGGGCGGCGAGTGAGTGCCCTGCGAGGGCTGGGACTGGCCGGGACTGGCTGGGCCGCCATGGCTGCGCACGGCGCATAGCTGGCGAGCAGCGCAGGCAAAGTTTTTGCGGCGCGAAGGTCGGCCCGCGAGCCACGAGCGGTCTAGCATTCCAACCGCTATGAATGAATAGTCGCTCGACTGGTCCCGTGGCGCATACTAAATAACTTCAGATTAATTTGACAACAAACATTTAAGTTGGCAAAAACCGGAATGGCGGCCGGCACCCGCGCCCCGTGGGAAATGCGAACGGCCCGAAACGTTTGTCTCCGATGATTGCGCGATCAATAAGTACCTGCCGGCTTAATGGTCCTTTTATTTTACGCTTTTCGTAGCGTGATGTGCGGCCAATTTGCCTTGAGATTCATTTCGGCACGACATCGTGTCTGGACACGCAATTTAAGCGAAGTGCCATGGGGGATATCAGCGAGCGGTCACTATATAGTATCTCGGTAATCTGTGATTTAACTTGTGCCTATGTTGTTTTTGCCTCGAGAACATAGACGATTGCTTTGATTCTCATTTTTTAACGAAAGCTGGGTAAATAAATAATTAAAGGACAATTGTACGATGGCTAGAAGGAATACAGTGGTAATGGTTTTTTCTTGATTTATTTTATTGCCTGTCTAGACGACGTAGGTATATCGTAGAAATAACGATGACACGATGTTAAACATTTCCGACTATTTTAAAATTATTCATAAACAGAGGGCAACAAACATTCTGTAGCTGTTTTAGATAAAAGCTGTTTTTGCAGGATGTCTGACTTTTGAAATGCCGAAACGTATGAAGTCGTAAGAATCAACATACAACTCGTTTTTACAGAGTCGGGGTAAGTTCTTTTTTTATCGTACTTATAACAGAATCTGGAGGCAATTTCTTCATTTTAGTTGCTATAATTCAAAAATTTACAGATCAGAAAACCCTTACGATGACGATAAACCTTTAATTTATCGTCATCGTAATTACTATGTATTTAGATACGTTTTGAACGACACGTAGATAAAGTGACTTTTTTTTCGGAGGAGAATGCGTTTATTCTCCATAACCGCAGGCTAGCTAAAAAAAGGCTAGTTAAACCTGCGGCCGTGCGTGGGACTCAAGCATCCACTGCCCACTAAACTCCCCCGGTTTCCCCTTCACATCCGATTTGGACGAGCCGGTGCCAGCCTTGTTTGTGGCTATTGACCAGCCACGTAAGTAAAGTGACTAAGATTCAATCAATTTCCGATGTTGGGAAAAAGTGTTTTTCTTTTATGAACCAAAACTTATAATGGAGTGTATCCCATCTGGCCCGGTGACCTGGCCCGGCGCCGGGCCAGATGGGAAAAAAAGTTTTATCCGGCCCGGTGATATGTTTACCGGGCCAGATGACACAAACCAGGTGCCATCGTCCCCGGTAAGGGGAGATTCTCCCCTTACCGGGGACGATGGCATGGCAAATGATGCAATGCAGCCACACATGCAATTATGTTCGTCCTGGGTGGGCTTTGAATTCACGAACTCTGGCGCATAGGGAAATATCACTATCGAATACCACATTGAGCAGTATACAGATCTCCTGAATACTGTTACAGATAAATAAATAGCATTGACAGGCTGCATAAGGAGTGATTTCAACTGACGTAGGTACGGACGGCAGCAGATCAACCTACCCTAATCTGTCAAAGATTCTCAATTGAAAGACAACTCTATGTAAAGTGAATAAATCTGATAATTGGTTGTAGAAATTTGACAGATTAGGGTCGTCCGATGTGCTGTAGGTAGACTGTAACTTACATACTTACATTTTTACTGAGGAGTAGTTAAATCGAAAGATGGTCAATGTCGTATTCAGTATAGGATGGCATTGCAAAAAAACCTCCTTATTGGTTGCTTCCATAGTTTCAAAATAGGATCATTGATGATACTCGTATCTGTAAAACAAAATTATTTGTGTACTTAAACGTAAAGGAAAAAAAACGTTCAAGAACTTTACATTTATATTTATGGATTGATCATGCTCAAGGCTGTGTCAGAGATACGAGTATATTGAGGCCTTTGGGCACGCTACAATTTGAGGCCCCGTCTGAAAAGTGAATCATGGCAATAATACTTGGCGTATAGGTACCAAATAGGTATAATCTTTTTGGGGCCTCTGTGTTTGAAGGCCTCTTTAGCAACGACGGAAAGTACTGTCGGTATTCTTTATGGTCTAGCTTTTATTACGCATAGATCGCAGATAAAGTAGAAGTAAACACAGTCGTTTAAAAGATGCCATCGCGAAACGACGCACTCGCAGTAATTTTAATTAGAAATCAGATAAATACACAACAGTTTACTAATATCTCCGAGCAATATATTCAAAAATATGCATTCTATAAGCTAATTTGAGAATTGAATGGAAATTCCCAGAGCTCAGATAAAATAACTTTACTGCCCACTTCTATAAATGTTGATATAAAAATATCTAGTGGCCGGAAACAAGTGGCTATAAATTCTTCATGAGCCGTCACAGAAGCGACCTTGGGGCATGGGCTTATGTCACGGCCGGTAAGGTAGGTATTCCAAGGGGGGCACGGTGGGACACGGATGCCTTCCTGGCATTGAGAGATATCGATCACATTGCCACGCTGTCACGAAACTGTGCCATGTTTAACATATTCATGTGTGGTCTTGATGTAAATACATCTTTATACTAAGTATAATAATATAATCCTACCAATATTTATTAATGCTAAAGATTGAGCGAATTGGTGGATTTAGATGACGGACGAGAGATTATTATTATAAAAACTTTAGTCGGATTTTCTATGCTTGTTTTTTTATTCTAATGACCTAATCTAGCAGCAGGACTTACATATATTCCAACGGACGAGGGTAACACCACCAACTTCCTTTCTACGAACGTAATATTCGCATAGAAAAATCCGAGTGCATTATTTATTTATTTATTTATTTGGTTTTCCAACAGTTATTACACTAAAACATTTAAAATAAAATACATAATACAGTTTTTCTTCATAGTGCATAGCTAATTATAGGAAAACACCGCATGCATAACAGAAAATGTAAAAAGAAATCTAATTATTTGAACAATTCCACATTCTCAAACAGAGTAAAATCTTCAAGATTAAAAACCTTTAGAAATATTTAGTAAACCTTTAGTGACAAAATCCCTAATCCCTCTGCGAGTAACAGCAATGGAAGTCCAATGAAAATCAATCGATGTGCTACATTCGTTATAAAGCCTACTGAGTCTTGGGACCGGAGAATTAAGGCCAAATCTCGTCCTAACGCGCCGGTGGGCACAGTGGCTTGAGAGGTATCCGTGGTTATCTACTAGGCGCTCTAAACAAGAACTATTGAAGTAAGGTGGGCAATCCATATGATTATAATTTAAGGTTTAATCCTTCAGATGGAGGCCGTCGCCTCGAGCGCTGATGTCGCCTAAAAGCACGGCCAAAGCGGTCTTTGGTGCGAAGGTGGTATAAATAAATATATGTCATCATCGTCATCATCTCAGCGTATTCCCGATTGCATCCAGTATGGAGCCCAGGGTCTGCTTTGACTATGATCCTAGATTTAACAAGCCTGGTTATTACAATGGAGCGTTTCCAATCTGACCTCCGTAACCTTTACAAGTATAAATAAATATATGTATAAGGTTCAATTATTATTCGAGGATATAAAGTATAATATTCAGCCTTACTAATAATAAACGTAAAACAATATGATGCCTTAAAAAATGCATTACACTCTACCAATGAATGCGTTTACACATTACCACCAACGGAGTGGGTAGTAGTAATGTGTAAACGCATTCTCCCAGTATAAAAAAAAAAGGTGGACGTAATTACGGGACGGAGGCTAAAATTAAACTAAACATTCCCGTACGTATCAGCCTAAAGTAATCTGACAAACCAAAACCAATTTTCAGCTTATATTCATCGCCTCGCCACGGTAATGTTATCTAACATTACCGTGGCCTCGCCATTGCGATTTAAAAAAAATTACAGATTAGACTATCAAAGGCTTTATTTACCTATGAATGTGGGTACTCGGTCCGGGTGGGAAACAAAGGTCTTTTCCAACCTCTGTAGGCAAAAGTCCGAAACGAAACGTAGTATTATCTGATGAAGTTGTAAGCGTGCAATTATGTAGTTTTAACCAGAGTTAATTACACAAACGTAGAATTTTGTTGCAAACGGCCCGAACGCGACACGCAGCGCAAAAATTTAAATCTTTAGTTTATCTTCCTTTCTGTTGTTTTAAATCTGATGACAGTCTTGTAATCTATTTAAGTCTCGACTGGGCTTGCTTTACGAATGGTTTTATGATAAGATCTAGGATGAAACAGACATGTTCAGTTGTTCATTCGCACAAATGTTTGTACCGTGCGGGACTCTAATCAGCGACCTCTGGTGTAATAGCTGTCTTCCCATTTTCCATGCCCGGTCATACCTACAATGTCTGCTTTATTTGTCATTCCTTGTTTGGTTGTTGTTTTTTAGTTTACACCGATTCAATCGACGATGGTACATATCAAACATGAATACATATAAACATCCATACACAGAAATACAGAAACGATAATCGCATGAATGTTTTTGTGGAATTTAGCCCCACGATCCTGGTGTATAGGATAGGAGCACCACATACAGCGTTGCCAGACGTCCCGATTTTGGCGGGACGTCCCGATTTTTAAATCAAAATTAAATGTCCCGCGCGGGACAGGCTCAGTCCCGCTTTTCGGGGAGAACTCGACCGTACGTGCAGAGTGCTGAGAAAGAAAAGAAAGGCGCGTATCGCGTGTAATGAAGATAAGTTTGTGGGAGAGAGTCTAGAGAGAGGCTACTTGACATGGCTACTTTTACTATCTATTTTCAAGTAAACGTAATTTTAAGTCAAATAAAAAGATAAATATTTGAAAACCTTTGATTAAATACGTTTTTTTACTATGTCGCGCTTTTGACGGAAGAATCCCGCTATTTTCACTCAAAAAGTACCAAAGTCCCGACTTGGCAAAAATAAAAACTGGTAACGCTGACCACATACCATAAATTCTGCCGAAATATATTTGCGGACATAGGCGCCAGCAGAAAAATACTCTTATTTACATTTATGTACAAAGTCATAAATAATAATTGAAGTACTACATGGCTATCGAACATTATGCACGAATAGGTATATGTATTTTTAGTAAGTAGGTGGGGAGAGATAAGATTATGTTCATATGTGTGGTCTCGTAGTTGGTAGGTACGGTTTATTCACCGCAGTAAAAAAGAGGTTTTAAAAGTCTAAATATGAAACTACTATAACAAATTATATTTCTCTTTATCCTGTCAAATTTTAGGTGCAGCTTCTAACCCTAAAGATCTCCCTACATGACACAATATGTTTTATGTTGTACAAGCATAGGTGCTTTTCCGACACGACACGACCGGAGAGAGATCAGGCGCAGGAGGTGTACCATAACTTTCATCTGTAACTTAAAAAGAAACCTAAGTACTAGGGAATGCAAATCTCGCGAGATTATGGCTCAAGCGAGATCTCGCGAGATTATGAATATCAGTGCTGCGAGATCTCGCTAAAATCGAGATCTCGCGAGATTGGCAGTTTTGCGTGTTTTTTTGCAAATAATCACAATATTTGATTACATTAGGATAAAATTATGATAAAAATCATAAGTATTATAAGATAAACATTTATTTTCACGAAAAAAAACAACTTAAAACGGATAAAAACTAGCGATAAATTCTACATTTTAAATCCGTGATCACGACTGTTGAAAAGTGGTCGAAACGTCGGGTTTTAAATTTAAAATGTAGAATATATCGCGCGTTTTTATCCGTTTTAAGTTGTTTTATTTAATGAGTAGTAACCGCGTAAACATCAGAAACCAGTATTTATTTTTACGATTTTTTTCAATTTTTTTTTTAATGTTTGAACTAAGCCAGCACTTGACTACACAGTTGCCTGATGTTAAACAACTATGCGGTCTACAATAGAGCGCACTTGCTCAGGAAAGGCCCGTTAATTCTAGCCTTGAAGAGCCCCAAGTTATAATGGATAGGTAGGAAAGACTGACCCAGGCAGAGAGTTCCACTCCCGCGCAATCCGTGTCAAAAAAGACGAAGCAAATCGCTTAATCCGTGGTCTTGACTCTCTCTCGACTGCATGCGGATGGAGTCTCTCAGTCTAGTCGTTCAGTGATGGAACGGAGCTGGCGAAATTAAGTCGTGCAGTTGAGAAGAACACTCGCCAAAGCGGAGTCTGTAAAAGACTGAGAGGCAAGCAATCCTCCTTCGATGATCAAGGCTCAAACATTGTTTGAGCCTCATTGTTGCACGCCCGACACGAACGAAACTGAGAGACACCTCCCACGACCACTATCTCAACCCGCCGCCTCACCCGCACCAAACGAAACCGACAGATCGCAAGTCCGACCGTGTTAGTTCGGGCTTCGAAGAGGTTTTTGTGCTCGAGTGCAATCTCGTTAATCTCGCGAGATCTCGTCCTGTTTTCGACCGAGATTCAATCTCGCAAAAAAAGGCCGAGATCTCGCGAAAACGAGATCTCGCGAGATCGAGATTGCATTCCCTACTGTACTTTATGTATATTCAGTTCGAGCCCAGTATTGCAAACCCAGAATCCCAAATACCTACAATACAATTTTCGATAAGCTGTAAAAGTTCCCAACTTTTTTATGAACCCAAAGCTGGCAAAATTTTATAGAGTTTTTATAGAGAGATTTTCAATTAAGTTCGTGTCTCTATCTAGAGCAACATTATGTAACATTTTTCTTTCTTTACTTTGTTCGTGTCGTAGATCCATGCTGTGGACAGTAAGTTCCTGTTAGTAGATATATTTCCACACTCCTCCCACAGAACAGAAGGCACTTTGCTGTTGCGTTCCGTTTAGTGAGTGAGAGAACGCCCACGGGCGGTAATGACCACTTACTGCATCAGGTATTAACCAAGTATGCCTCCCTCTTTCATAAAAAAATATATAAAAAAAAACCAATGAGTCGTTTCCCAATAGTTTCATTAAACTAACCGATAGAACAAACGTGTAATTTCAATCTCAATGAGTTGTTAACCAGTTAACTGTGTGATTGATGATGAGTTATTTTTTTTCATAAGGCGCGGCTTCACCAGACGCGTTTCAATTAAATATTTTCTTCGATTTATTTGGACTTGACTGGTTTGATACAATAATGTAAACCTGAGCTAGACAGGTGAGCTGTCTCTAACTCGTTGTAATAGGGTTCATAATGGTTATAGATTTTATCTTCTAGTTTGTGTGCGTGGGTGTTTGAGTGTAGGGTTGTTTTAAGTATTCTGCCAGAAATTTGAAATAGTATACAAAACATATCAATTATTAGAATAAGGGTATGTTTAAACGCGAACAGATAAGTACCATGACAATCTCAACTTACTAAAAGATAAATTACGAGGAACTCATATGACAGCAATGAAACTGGCCCTAACAGATCTGAGTTATTTAACTGATATTATTTATCTATTTTTTATAGTGTGTATTCAATCCAGTTATAAAGTTATAGCGACTGTCATCTGAAGTCCATAACCCTTGACACGGATTAGACCATTTGTGATCATGACTACACTGCAGGTTGGTTTCCCCAAGATGTTTTCCGTCACCTCTAAGGTGATAAGTACGCACATGTACGTGTACGCCGAGATTTGAACCATCTCACGGTACCTATCAACTTTTCATACCACTCGGCTACCACCGCTCATTATAAGCTGCCTAAATGTACTGCGTGACTTTTTAGTCCTTGTTTTTCCGCAGTAAAATTATTCTATCTTAGTAGTACAATAGATTAATGAAGTTTTTTTTAGTCAAATCAAAAGTTTTACGATTGTGATACACGAACACGTGGTATAAAGGTATTTTGAATTTATCATAAAAAATATACTGAAATAGCCAGGATTGTAAATTCGTCTTATAGAACGACCGTTGTAACGTCTCATTATCATCTTATGTTATTTTATATGGCTGGTCTTTTTAGTCTCTCTTCGGTCGTGTCAGACTGCTGTCCCACCGTGTTATGAGAGTGAGGGAATAGGGAGTGCACTTGTGCTTGCGCACTCACTTGTGCACTACCTATAATATTTCCTGCGTAGTTGGCTGATCGTAAAAGATTGGCCGCCGTAGCTGAATCGGTTAGGAGGACATTATTATATGTACATATGTATATGGCTGGCCAGTTGACAACCCTACGAGCATGTGTGGTGATGATCTTTGAGGAAGTTGAATCGCACAAAGGATGACGCGGTGTCGGCCGGAGCCTATTATAGGCGGCTAGTCCGACGTCTATCGTGGGAAAACATACCAAGCTTTTTACATTTTAATTGATGTTAAAATTTAATAAATACCATTATCACATAAAAAAGGCCCGCGTGGGCGTTAGGAACTCGCTAGTAGTCTTGTAGTAGATTTTATCAATACAAGGAAGTAGTTAATCGTGCCACTAGGATTTATTAGGTTCTTGGCACAGATTGAGGCCCTATTCTCAAATATTGGCTGCATTGGTAATTATGCGCCATGCATTTGGTAGTGAATATACGCCATTTGCATACAGTATATTTATTGATCCTAAAATTAGGGTAAAAAAGCTTGGGCTGGTCAAAAGCCACAAGGCTGGCACCGGCTCGTCCCAATCGGGTGTGAAGGGGAACCGGGGGAGTTTAGTGGGTAGTGGACGCTCTAGCCTCGAGTCCCACACACGGCTGCAGGTCTAGCTAGCCTGCGGTTATGGTGCATAAACGCATTCTCCTCCGAAAAAAAAGCAAAAAAAAGTACAAAAATCTTTGTCTACCAGTAACTTTTGAGAAAAACGAAATAATATGTATGTACATTTGTAGCGTTTTCGTTAATTTTGATTTTCACAACACTAGTTCTTAAGCTACTGATTTTGGAATCAGATCAAGTATATGATGTTGGCCGTTTGTAGTTCGACAGCTAACCTTGCTCAATAAAAAGGCTAACTATAAATTACGGCACACCCAAGATAGTATCTGACAGTTTGATTTATATTGGCATATTCCTAAAGTAGATTGTTATAAATACTAAAATATAAAGCAGACGAATGTACCAAAAATGCTTAGGGCTTGTTTTACTACTAGAAGATAATAATAAATCTTTCTGGTGAATTAACTTTAAGATACAGACAGATACTATGTACAATGTACATACTTACATCTAGTGACTAACTAATAGTAATAGGTTCCATTATATTACAAAAACTAGCTCGAGTTATAAAAAAAGTTATAGTTATGTTTAATTTATAGTAAGTCCTAAGCTATTCAGTAATAAGTTTAAAATGAGCATGAACTCACAAAAGCCCTCATATCTTTATTGAAAAAACCACAAGAAAAAACACAAATGAGGCTTATTACGCTTTGTAATTTGTAGCGACAAGAACGAGAGGATTTGTATACGAGTCAAATCCTTCCTTACAATACAAAATGTCAGTCTGTTAAAGCAGTGATAACATTTACGAAAGATTTTCTCAATACGGTCTTAAGATTTGCGGTGGTACAAAATTTTAATATAATGAAAGTGCAACCGTTTACAACTGAAAGACCCTTTGCCTAATGTAAATCAGCACAAAAAATTAAACCTTCAAAGTAATAAATGAATATCCCAGGAAGTTATTGACTTACGTACTTTCTATTTGTCAATAAATACATAATTTTAAATAGAAACATAGACCGATGCCAACTGACATGTTTATGCACACAAATGTTTGTTTGTACTGTGCGGATATAGCATCCAACAGTCGCGTCGAATACGAAAATAATACGAATATACCCAATGGTTTCTATAGGCCTCTCTCCTTACCTCGTCTTAGTGTAAATATTATATCAGCTTATCTATAAAATATTATCATATTAATTTCCGTTCAGGGCAAAGAGGTCAATCGGAATAAAAAATGAGTCATCATAGCAATAATGAGTAATTGGCTTAACTGCAACGGCTGCCAAATGCGGGACAGGCATAAACAAGAGTTACATTCAAAAGACCAAAACATACTCGGACATTCGGGCGACTTCAATATTTTCGCGTGCCAACTGGGTTAATCTATTCAGAGTTTTCCAAGTTTTTTATAACTGCCACGTGTGATAGCATGCTGAATCAATAGTTCGATGCGTGATCCAACGGCGATCCTCAATCCAGATGTTTTGATTAAGGATCATCTTTACATTACTTTGTTATAACTTTGAATATATTAAAAGCGTATTAAATAAAATAGGATCCTTCAGTACTATGTTTCAAAATACTGCGTAGAGTTTCCTTAGAGTTCGCTGGTAAATTTTTCTCTAAAGCCCTATCCGCTTGGCTTGAAATACATTTAGGTCGTGATTTAAGATTTGGTAAGTTAAGGCAGCGACATGCACCTCTGTTCTTATCTTCATCGCCACAGAACAAAGCTCCTTAATATGTCAAATCATAAAGACAATGTAATGAAATATTTGCAATGTGCTAGTCGTACTTCGGTTAGGAATTTCACCAATGCGTTCGTGTCGTACGATACCAAGCTTGAGTTAGCAAATATCCGTCAACCGCCGCGTATCTCCGTAAAAGTGCTTAGAATCTAATAACAAACAGTCGCACATGGCTGAAGTTAACTATAAATAAAAGGTCGATTGCTCAGGCGTGTAATAAAACAGTAGTTTTTGTATTTAACCTCAAGTTGAGGAATCCACATGTTAGTGCGAAGAGCATAGCAGATGATTGGTCGGGAAGTTGCCCCCTCGGCGCGACCGTGAACTCGCGCACTTGTCGGCGCCCGCGCAGCCGAACCACCGACATTGTTGCTGGCTTGCTGCAAATGCTACGGAGAATAGGACGTCGTTATGCAAATTGGGTCCAACCCATACAGCGAATCTTTTGAGAAAATTCATGCTATTTAAAATACCGCAAAGAGAATGTTTACTTATCTAGATCTTGTGAAGAGTATTGTTAATATGTATTTTGAAAACGCCTCGTTGGTCTATTTATTATTGGTTTATTTATTATTTATTTATTGGTTTAAGTACCTGGCCGTAATCTCGGGATCCGGGGTTTAGTTCTCGAGCAAACTTTGCATCCGTTTTCCGAACACAGCTCGGATTTGTAACCACTAATCAGCATTTTTGCGCCAAAGGCGCCTATCAAGTCATCGTTACATACAATACAATAGATATCTCTATCATGGTAACGATGACTTGATAGAGACATAAAATCATAGGCTAATACGTTACATTACATTACTTCTTAACTTTTTAATAATTGAGAATTTGTATAATTTATTCTGTTTTAATCTTCAAAGATTTGATTCCTGGAACTTCAGGTAGTGTATAAATCACTTATTGCAAGGAGACACATTCTGTAACGAGTTTCATTAAAATATAACTTACTTAGTCTGAACTCTGAATGGATAACTATTTTTTTGCAAACGTCAATGGTGGTAGTAGAGAGCCAATGGCCTTTTTGAAGTTCAGCTAACAGGCAAACAAAAAGCCTTCTGGGTAGAACCTAAAGTCATGATTCTACAGAACCGTCAATATTAATTGCTTTGATAAAAACAGCGTAAATACGTGAAATCGCGTCGTGATTCGAGTTTTTTGGGCTGATTTTTATAACTAGTTCAGATTCGTGATCACAATACCGCATTTAACAATCATAGTGATTAAGACTAGTTTAGTTTTTCATGAAGATGACTTATTTTACCTACAAAATCAGTGCAATATCCTAATGCACGTGTACACTAATGGTAAAAACTTCTTTTAACACTTTGCAGGTGTCTGTGGGCGGCAATTCGCTGGCGGCAATGATCACTTATCATTCAATCAGGTGTCACTATTGCCCGTTTGCTCTCCCTTTTCCATAAAATACTCGCAGAGACTTCTTTTCTCTGCAAATGCACCATAAAATTACTCAAGGCACCAATCCAGCTGCATGCTTTAAAGTCGCTTTCATTCCATCTTTCTTCTCCAACAGACAATTACAGTTTCAGATTCTAAATAAATGTGTCTCCTTTATGGAATTTGGGCGTAAAAACCCGATACTCGACAGGCCTCATTACAACAAAACATAGCAAGCGGCGAAATGTGCGGATCCGCCGGAGGAATTCTTTATCAACCAGTAGGTATCAGAGTCCAGTTTCGGCAGATGCTTGCCAAAACGGCGATGATAACTTTATGCGAGTACTTTACTTATACAGCAAAAAATTTAGCACGTTCACTCAAGTTAACTCGTGGGATATAGGGCCTTATTGCGAAGTCATAAGAGCGTTAGAAGTTTAGGTTCACGATCACGAAACATCCTTGGGTTTTGTACAGTCATCGTCGGACGGTGTTCTGTCTCGCCAGGCGTTGAGAATGATACCATGACGCGAATATTGGTGAACATACTGTTGTGCTAAATTTACTCCTGTTTTAACACATTGAACATTGTTATTGATATTAACGCGCTTACTACGCATTAAATAAAACAAATAAACAGAATGAGAAGCTATTTTTGGTCCTTTTTTTATGTCGCAACAAAGCAACGTATTTATTACGGATTTAATAAATATAGTAACGTGATTTTTGGTATATAAATAGTTTGGGAGTTGGAGAATGACATGGGCTTTTTATCCCCTAAAATATTCCATTCCCATTCCTCTGAGGCAACATCGTATACTCTCGCAGGCGAAGCAGCGGGCGGAACTAACATAGATAGTAAAATCGTGAGACCTGATTGACTAATAAATAAAATCCACCTCAGCTTATGCAACCTCGTCAATTTAGTGGGATGTAAGCCCTTACAATCTTAATGACTTTAAATTATCATGACCCCAAAATCGAACAAGATAATCCCATGAACAACTGAATTGCGATGACGCCAGAGTGGCAGGCTTTGGACAGTGATTCACTCACGATTGGTGACGTCGGCCCCACTCGGCAATGAGGGCAAGTCGCCGGCTAGGATTGATGTGTTGGTTCATTGATGATAAGAATAGGACCGATGACATATGACTCGCACTTAATCATAATAACAGTTCTTAGCTTGATTCCGGTTATTGGGATTAATTTTGACGATTAAAAGTACATTAAACGTCTTATTGTTACCAAGCAGTGGGTGCACAAGTACCAGGCCTCTTATACCTACCTACATATATCCTTACTACTTTGGTAGTCTTTTGTCCGTGGTTTCGAGGGGACTGTTCGACGATGTCCCGCAGGAATGTGATTGTTTTCTGGGATAAAATTTACTACGTATTAAAAATCACGTCGATTCAATTCACTCGTTGCGACGCAACGTGAAAAAGCTTATTTTAAAATTAACTTCAATGAAACAATGTATCAAAATCCCAAATGTTGACCTTTCTTCATTCCGCAAATCTGTCTAACAACAATTTACCTACTTACCTATATTGTAACTAATAAATTCCGAGCACAAAACAAATGTGACTCCTTGAATACTCGTACGAGTATAGGCAGGGCAAAATCGAAATGCGGCAGTCAACAATACGGCACTCTTAGCCGAGTATAACTCCCAATTATTTAGTTTTTAACTAAATAATAGTTACCGCTGCTGACTGAAAAAACATCCCCATTAAATCCCCGACCATTTTCGCTACAAACGGTTATTTTAGGAGAAATGTTAACGCCTCATACGAGTTAGGCGCGTTGGCGCCGTGCGTGGAACCGGTCCGATTCGCCTCGGCGAACAATAAATAAAAACCGCCTTTGGTTCGGGAATCCTGCGCGGTGCCCCGGGAGCGGAGTCACCTTGCCGGGATATTGTGCTGAAGTAGTATTCATGAGACCCGTGATGATTAAAGAATATTCGTACGATTTCCTTTAAAACAATCTGTCTTCTCTTCTCTTTAATTAAAAATTAATTGTTGCTATTTGTACCCACATCACTTTAGAACAACAGGACTTTTGTGGTCGTTATTATCAGGACAGGATTTATAAACGATAATATTACCTACCCAAGTAAATCAGGGGTGGCCAGCATGGGTTAAATTAAATAAACAGCAAAAAAATTAACAGCTTATTAATTAGTGTCCTCCGGTAGAACAAAAGATCGATCGCCATCTTTAAAAGCAATTATTACAATTATAATTATTGGTCTACGCTTGCCAAATGCGGTACGGTGTACACAAACCTGATGATTTTTTTATTTACGGCACGTAGGTAGTCTGTTGCTAAGCGGCCACTGCAGCATATTCCATTGAAGGATACTAGACCAGGAAGCATCTCTTCACTTTCTACCACACTGCACTGTAGGCTTCTTTGGTGATAACCTACATATATACTATACTCTGATGAGTATTCATATAGACTTAAGAGATACATTTATGATTCGTGAATATCAAGGTTATAGCGACTCTACCACCGGCTTCAGAATGTATAAATGGAAATCTGTTAACTTTATACAACCTTGTCGCCATTGTACAAAGTATGTTTCAGTAATTGGATGTTATCAAATCCTATGAATCGCTTTACCGCGAAATACAGCGTTATATATAATGTGTTACATTGTTTCAAATATTGTAAACGTTGCCGTTGTAACAAAATTAAATATACTCGTACAAATTAGATTGATCCGAAAAACAAAACAGATTTCTTGAAGGCGCATAAGGCTGCCGTGGGTGACGTCAGACTTTTTGTAGGACCGATGTCCGATAGTCGGGCCGATTTTATTTCGATGGTATTTCTGACCGACTTTTTGTAGGAATTGTGCGTTGCTCCATTGCTATTAGTTAGTATGTGCTATTTTTCTCGTACAAAAAATCGGTCACCGATTATCGGACGTGGTCGCAGCCTTATAAATGAAACAATCAAAATTACTAGCGTTTTATCCAGAACTAGTCAGGGTACGTGCACCATAATAATTGATTTGGCAAGTCCAGTTTTTACATTAGAGCGACTGCCATGTTGGCCATCTGACCTCCCCGTTAACCTTAACAGGGGACAGGGTGGGAATAATTCTGCCCAGCTTTCAGCTTCATCTTTTCAATTGCTGTTTAGTAATATTTGTGTAATTGTATAAAACAAGGTAGATTTACGGGTAGAGCCTAGATACGAGCTTCTAGAACATTTCCACTCCTGTCTAGTTTTCCAAGTTTCCCATTTGGAATTGGAATTTTATATTACCTATGCGGCACCTACCTGCCGGCCATTTGCAATTCGGATGCGCGTGCGATCTCCCCGCTACGCTCGCGCTGTCTCCTCCGTTAGGGTGACCAGATCAATAGTGGCGAATTTGCCACACAGGGGTCCAAAATCTGCTTAATTTGAAACCAAACCAAAAACAAGGGTGATTCTGTACGAGATGAAAGGCAAAATTTTGGTTGGCGTTATTGCCATTTTGCTAATTGAGAAAAAAAATACGGTTATTTCAGGATAAACACCTGATTTTGTAGAACTTTTCGTTGAATCTTTAAAATCTAAGAAAATTTACCATTTTCGTTAACCGTCCGCATAATCTGCCTTAGTGGAAATTTCGGGTCAAAATTTGCTAAGATGGCAAAAATCTGCCACGTTGCTTTACTAAACGGTCACATTTCGAACTGTCACCAATTTTGTTGTACTATGGTTTAACTGGTTCATGTTTAACATTTTGATAGCCAAAACGAGTAGTTTTAGTAAGTAGTTTCGCTATTGTGCTTCGTTTCTTGAGTGAGAGTCCCGACTCCCAAGGTCCGATTCTCTCCCTTTTCCCCAGCCCTGTCTATGGGCGGTCGTGCGTGATTATTTACCATCAGGGGAAATTTGTTTTCTATTATTTTTGCGTGCTTTTATATATTGAAACCGTATGTTATTTTTAGAATTATACCTACGCCAAGCAGGTTGCTCTTACATTCGACCAAACTCGTCATCTACCCGGATTTTAATTTACAAACAGGCCTATATATTTTAATTATCACCAGATGATTGATGATAATTATCTGTTCAGTTTTATTGATAAAGCCACTGGGACGGTACAGCTCATATTGATAGTAAAATATCGATAAGCTTTAGATATTACATATTCATTAATTTCCCACACCCTTTTTCATTCTTCGTATATGAATATTTATAATCAAAATTAATTCCGTGAAGTAGGTATCGAAATCCAATGTAAGCGGTAACTAAGCATTCTGGGAATAATAAACGCATAAAGAAACTGCGTAAGTAAAAAATCATTTTCCCTTCCATTTCCATCGATTTCTTACACGACTGTTTATATAATTTTCTCCGGTCCATTTTTTATTTTATTTCAACTATCGATACTGAAATTATCGATTACTTGGCAACATTAAAATGTAAATCGAAAGGTATATATTTTCGCACCTTTGTTGTACAAAAAATATTTTATAATAAGTACTTTGCAAAATTAGTAGGTACTGGTTTTCTGACTCCACGAATCATATTCACAAGTTTGATCATTCCGTCATTATACGCCATCACAATAAAAGTTGATAGGTAATATCGCTCGCTAATAACATGGCGTGATGTACTCATAGAGACCTTTAAAACATGTCATTTCAACTTCAAGACTCGTTGGCCCAGTAATATAAGTATAGTGAAACAACTCTGTGCAAAGCACGCAAGCAAGCAAGCTGCGTCGTTAGTAGGCTTAAATGTGTTTAGCCACTTTACTTCGTCAGCCGTGTAAGGGTAAACCTGAGTAAAGAACCTTTACACCGATTACAATGCCAAATATTCTAGAGTTGTTTATAACGGGTCTAATTCAGGTTTATCAGGAAGGAAGCTAAGATGTTCACCGCTGTTCTTACGGTGAGAAATCGTACCGGCTATAAAAAAAACTGAAATTTTTAAGTCTTTGTAAGATTTCGTTGTCGGCTTTTCCTGTGACGTGACTAACGTAAAACTGTTTCTATTCTCACTGCTATGGAAGAGCACAAAAAGAAAACAATTTTTATTCCTTTAAGAAAGGAAACAAGGTGTCACACATGTGCGGTAGAGCCATGGTTCAGACCATTCCTGTCTGTGCCTCGGAATGGGCCTGTTCGCCCGCGGTAGCAACAACCTCTCCTAGAGGAATGGCGTAACAATATTCAAAAAGAGTCCTTGTGCGGTTGACTCCGCGGTGTATCCGGGACCGGGGTCAACTGACGAAACCCCCGCTTAGCTATTGCACTTCATTTGGTGATTCTTTGGGCGTTAGTGATTTCTTATCATTAAGTGTCAGTCTTGTTTGTTTGCCTCCCTCTTCCATAAAACAATAATTAGGCACCTAGTTACTTTTTTATGCTAGATCAATAGGCAGACAGGCACGCAGCCCACTTGATGGTAAGTGGCCACTGCGACCTATTCCATTGAGTAACTCTAAGCCAGGAAGGATTGCTAGCAATGAAGGCTGCTGTGATTTTCGAGTCTTTTATTTTAAGTGCTCCCAACATTATATTGCCGGAGCAGCTAGAGCTAGGAAAGAACATCGTCACTTCAGTGTGATTTTTACTGATGTACTTTGTACTGTGGCTTGTCGTGATGGCGGGCGGGCGTGCCAATGACTCACGGCCGCTAGCCGTAGGTCTAGTATCGGAGATAGTGTTGCTAGATACCTTATTATTTTCCCACAGGCTTTGAAGATATCTATACGGAAATACTAAGAAGCTAAGAACATATGTATGTACTAACAAACGGTATGATAAATGCGAACTTTGTCAGTTCTTATATGGTGCATTGAAAGTTTGTCATCTTGGCTTGGGAAGCACACTAGAGCAGCAACAAAGCAAGAGTAGTGGTGGTCCAACGATTAATTTGGTGTAATGGTAAAGAAAACACTAAATTGATCGTCATTTGTCAAGTACCTACTACTATTGAACACTTAATTAAACCTTCAGTTTTTCATTTTAAAGCTCACCCCATAAAGACACTATGATAAAATAGTTAAATATTGTATACTAAGTAAACCCAAAACTGAATCGTGGGCCTCAAGCCAACCGGCTCAATCTGCGCTATCTGTTCTGTAGGCATGTTCCAAGCCGGAAATCCCACGTATCGTAGTATGCTACGTACCTAATTAAAATTTTGGCGAGTCGCTAACAATTCCATAGAATACATTTTGCATATGATCGTGTGCTGTTTATGGCTTTATTGTAATTCCATGAGCAAATTGTCCTATGATAGGTGAACAGGGTTTTAATCGCATATGTCTTTGTCTGACCAATCGGCTGTTACTAGGCTAGGTGTTGGCTTGATCAAATGAAACGGATAGTAACACATATGAAAATGAAATTTAGTACTCACACACCTATAAAATATAAGCAGTTAGGATTGTATTGGTCTGGATGTTTCATGTATAACATGTACGTATTTGTAAACAAAAAAATTTAGAAATTATATTTATCCGTTGTGTACTGTATACCTGTACAATTGTACAAGCAATACTTTGTTTGGGGCTGTACGGTGCTGTGTGAATAGTGTTGTCGACTCCTCAACTATTACACGAAATATATTATCATCCTAGTTCTCCACAATCCATAAATGAAATCAGAATATCAATGCAAAACAGCTGAAAGTCTGTCAGTTATCACCGGCCGGCATGTCGGTCACACTGCATGGGGGCGTTATCAGCTATCCATACTGATTGGATTGGTAAACCGCTAATACCTATGAAGTGCTGAATTCTTATTTAAATTAATAAAGAAACTAGCTTTCTGCCCAAGACTTCGCGGCCCGCAGGAATCTCTCTTCCCCAAACCATCCCTATACCAATTTTTTGGTACGTCGAATTGCTCTATTGGCTGCAATACGGAGGATAAACACCTAAGTATATTTGTTTGATACCATACAAAGTGGCCTAAGTTCTTTCCCAATACCTACTTAGTTGTAAACATTTTGGACTCGCGAATTCGGTCCTTGGTAACGGCTTGCTGGAAAAAAGACCCCGAAAGTACTCTATCATTTCAGTGTCTTTTCTCGGGGAGTGAGCCTATTTTTATTACTCTATGACCTGTACTTATCTTTGTAGTGATGACTTAATTCCAATGATAGAGGGTTTTATCTCAAAGCGGGAAATACTTAAGCTTAAAATTGGTAACCCATCCGGATGCACAGAACAAATAATATAATCTTCCTCGTTATTTCTATAGACCTTATTGCAATCTCCACGGTAATAAGACCTGCCGACGTATAAAAGCCATCAATGTAATGAATAGTATAAACTCACAGCGAACAAAGCCAGCGTGCCATTCATCGTCTATTCTCTCGACTAGCCCAGCGGAGGTCCGCAAAAAGTTATCGCCGAGATAAACGGAATTCGTGCAAGACAATTAATTAAGAGCTATTAATCGACGATTCCCCTTAACCATTCTTGTAAAGTACTAGCTGTACTGCGTGTGGATAAGTTGAAGGGCATTCTTTTCTCAAGGCCTCGGGTCGATTAAATATACAGATATCGGTAATGACACTGCGCCGAAGACGGGATCTGCGGATTCCTCGCGTGCCACAAATTATTACGGGACGGTAATTATGAATTTGCCCACGGATCTGTGATTATTCGGCTTGTGCGTGTGGAATATCATTCATGAGTAGGTGTGTATGTACTTGCAAGAAATGTGTAGTTTGTACTATGCGGGCCGCTTCACCGATTTAACTACGCTAATATTGTGAAGAAGGAATGTATGCGTAAATGCAATTGGAGATACATTTACGAAAAATGTATCTCCAATAAATAAATAAATTAAAATCAATTTAATATTTTAGTAATATGATATTTTTGGCCATAATATGAAAACTGTATACATAGGCCAGTTTTGGAAACAATAAAGATTTTTTTCTTCATCGGCCATTCGAACATGAATGCCAATAAACTGGCTTTTGGGAGTTTAAACCTTACCTCTTTAATACCTTACTACCGTATACACGGAAATGAAATAGTTATACCTAAAAAACCATCAGTAGCAATCTTTTCATTCATGTAACTATTAACATACATAATTATTGATACCTATGCAAGATCAGTTACAGGTGTACATCACCAACCAATAAAGGGATAAAATTGATTCTGACTAATAGGTACGAGCAGTAACGGGATTACACGATATTATTATGCAGTACAAGTGTTACTTACTGCTGGATCTCTACTGTTGGCTTGAGAACCCGCTTACAGAATTGAATCGTCAACTAACAAGTTTCTACACACATATTTAAGAACTAGTATACACTATCCTTCGGCTCGCGGCTTCGCCTGCGTGGATTATACAACGTCAGGAATGCGATATTTTTTCTAGATAAAAATATGTGACTCTTTTACTCCCAAACTATTCCCATATAAAAATCACGTCGGTCGATCGATTACTTCGCTGCGACGTGTAAGATGGACAAAGAGAGACATCTCTACTAATGTTATTCCATTGGTAACTAGCATTTTCCCGGGATAAAAAGTAGCGTTTTATGAATAATAAAATAGACATGCGCATGCGCATAAATGTTTTTACTTGCGGGGATAGAACCCGCGACCTCTAGTGTAATAGCTGACTTCTCAACCATTACACCAAATCGCTCGTAAAAAGAACTTTCGAAACCTACAACAATGTTTCCGAATGTTCGTGACCTTTATAATATTCAATATGTTGTATGTCATAAAATTTATCTAGACATAAAACACAAGCCGCTCTCTTTGTTAAACGCTGTAGTATTTCGAAACCTCCCAATGAGATCATCGTCTGTGTCCCGTAACCTTCAGCATGCCACATAATACATTATGTGCATATGCAAATAACTTAATGGAAATTAATTTGCGAGCGTAATTCAAGTAACGGTGTATGTTAGTATTTTTTTGATTACCTAAATTAGGCGTTCATTGCATTCGCTTTCTTTCAAATTCTTAGATTTTTTGTTATTTTGGCGTCCCAACCTTGGATTTGGAATGTTATATTTATCGAAAAGAACCAGCAAGAAACTCATTGTTTCTCTTTTTAATCACATTATGGTAACAATATTTAAAAAAAAAAACAATCTTCATCCATATACTATAAAAAAAGTCCACAGCACGGCAAGGGTCTCTGCCACTATCACTTACGAGTATCAAACGGAGCGTTATAGCAACTTCATACGTACATACTTCGATCTTCTATGAGAGAGTGAGACTTCCCCAGACTGACAGAAAAGAATACTGTTTGCAGCATGGCTCTACCACACGTTAGAATTAACATTATGGTAGAACACCGAGCGAAGTTGTCAATGAAGTGTACCCCAATGGCCATCACGTAGTGGCTTGCGTGCGTGTTCACTCGTTGCCGTAGTAAAAGATCATAGTAACAGACTGAACTTCCTACCAATTTGGCACTTAGTCTGAATCAAACGGTGACGGCTAGCAAAAGAGTTTATTGACCGAAAATGCGGAGACAGCGAGCGGACAAGAACTATATCCTGAGGGGTCAGAGCTGCGATTAGGCGCCCCTGACGTTAGGGGGACGCCACGACACTACTTTATAGGACTCTTATTGCCTCACTACTACGTGTAGGTCATTGTTTTTCGACTACCGCTGTAATTAGTTGTCTAAATCATTAAAATTTTATTGTGAAACGTTAATGTAGCATTAGTTAAGGATCTTCTTTTGGCAGATGAAATTGGCCGATTGTTTATTCTTGAGTTTTTTTATTAAATATTATTTAAATATTTTTATTCAATAACTAATAACGCAGAAAAATGTTCCGACGCCCTCTTGCTACTCTTATAAATTGCTTGAGCCAATATTAAACTGTAACTTAGAAGTCCTAGATCTCTCAGCCAATGTTAATAGGCTGGTTGCCCTGTCCAGTCTGCCATCCGGTCACTTCGCACGCCCCCGCAATGGGTTTTAATTGAGTCCGATGGCAGGAAGCAACGGCCGCCGCACAATGTCTCGCATGGGAATGTAAATATAACCATTATGTAACTTTATTAAACGTTATAGAATTGGAAAAAAAGGATTAATAGCAGACTCCCATTAACTGTTGGAAGAAGAATATGCTTGAATGTAGAAGAAGCTGAAGAAACGTAAAAAAATATTTATCTATTTCGTTCTTTTAATCATGAGCTATTGAGCTAGGTATGTCTGCTTAAACTACAGTCATTTCGTAGGTAGTTCTACGAATCAGGTTTAAAATAATAATATATAGAAACATATAAATCTTACATAAATAAAATATTTATAAATAACATGACATGACGTGATAATGTCATGTTGGAAGTAATCATTATGCAAATACATATAGTTATCTATTTCGTCTTTATAGACGTTCTGCTTAAATTAAGAGCTAAACTTCTAGGGAATTTTTGTAACAAGATCCTCAATAGGTCACATAGAAATATTTGTAACTGATAATATAATCAAAAGCCGATAAAGTAGAAAACAAGTGCAAAAATATGGACTTTCATTATCACTTATTATCGCAGTCGGCTTATTTTTGCAAGATTGTTTATCGTTGTTATTAGGTACCTAGGTATATAGAAAATTTAGAAGCCTTACCGAAATCAAATTAAACGTATAAATGACCCACTTTAAATCCTTAGTGCTCTGGACGGGAATCCTTTTAAACTAAACATCCTGCTTATAAACTCGAAAGTTTGAATGGATTTTTAATTGCTGGCTCTCATAAAAATACTACTCAAGTATCTTGCATACGTCGATTCAATATGTAAAATTATTACGTCTGCGTATCTCGTGGGCGGTTGTTAGAATGTAATTTTTTCTACAAAAAAATCGTTAGGTATTAAAAAAATGTTTGACGACGTTAATGCTCGTAATTATGAGCGCTAATTTGATTAAAGAATGAAGCAGTGACAAGAAATTAGTAATAGTTGACGACCTTTTGTGCTCCTCAGTTGTTGGATTTGTGAAGATAATAAATGCTGTTGCAATAAAAATGTGACTTTTGAGCTCTCTTATGTGTTATTTAATTTATCAGCCTCTGGCAACACTGCTACAACCCGAAATTAGTTTTCCGGTGCCGATGCCGTTTGGTAGATAAGTCCTAACACCAACCAGTTACCAGACCCAAGGCCGGAATCAAACCCACAACCTGTGAGATTTTTCACGAGCCGCTCAGCCACTTTTCCATGGACTGGTTACTTTACAAATATATTTAAATAAATTTAGTAAGACTACCACCGGCTCGGAATGTTTTGGTAGAGTCATTTTGTGATATTGATAAATTATAATTCACAAGGGCACCCTGAAGCTTTCATAAATAATAAAGGTCTTTAAATATTTTACTTACAACTTTTTAATTTATTTCCATATTACATAATATTATCAGCTGACTGTGATGATCCTTTAGCAGTGGTTACATCACACCGAGCCAGGACAATGAACCTATGAGGAGATCACAGATGGTGGCCATGGTTCCCTGTTTGCGCATGGGCCGCGCTATCGTTGCCCAAGGCTCTCTTATCTACATGTGCTATAAATATTGCAAAAAATATATCTGTGATAATAAGAACTTAATGTTTGGACGCATGTTAAGAGTGATCTCTGCAAGAAATCGTTTTTTGATAGAGCATGTTTGAATTTTAAGCCTTGAAATTAAAAACCCCAGTGTACTGCTTATTATACATATATTACGGCTTTTGTAAACCATTGAAACAATTAGAATTCAACCATGCGATGCTTCCTGGTTAAATGACCCTCAATAGTGTAGGAATATTGAATAGTATCCTTCAGTGTCAACATACCCGGTAATTATTTTATGCTTTACAATGTTGACAGATTCCACTCAATTTTCATGCTATCTCCTATTATCCCAATTAAAAATAATGTAATTTAATTCAAATAATAAACGAAGAATTTATAATTAAATTTTAAATGTGAATTGTTTAAATAGAAATTGACCCCGGTCACATAGTAAATGTTTTGGTAAATGCCACCTGACTCCTGCGACACAAGCAATTTGCTTAGTGCAGAAGTCGTTATTAATTGTAAAACCGAATGTGTTTTTTTGAAAATAAAGAATTATTAAAAAAATAATAATATTCAATCTACGAAAGTGACGTGCGAATGATTCGCAGCCAACGATAAAATTTGTTGTTCGCAGCATGTCTAAATGAGCGGTTGTATCAATCTCGTCTGCATCAATAGGCCAGTTTGACGGTGAATGGTAATCATTAAGACCCTCGAGGCGGCGTTAGGTCTAATTCCGTGGTCCGGCGCTTGGGGCACGCACGCGTCCGACCTCTAATTATAGATACTATGAAGTGATTTGCACGTACTTTGCATACTTATTTATGATGGCAATTAATGGTTTGCTTGTTCCCTTATCTCGGAGATCACTGGATTAGGGTTTAATGTATCATGTCGCTATGCTAGTAGTTTTACCTTGTGGAATTTACGGTCTAAATCAACATTAAAATCAAAATTCAGCTTCACGCGAGGGGATAAAGGTGAATAAATAAAAAAACCAACTGCTCTCCTTTTTACCACCGTTTATTTTATTGATTAATGCAAAATCAGAATCAAAATCAAAATATACTTTATTCACGTATAGGCTTGAAAGAAGCACTTATAAATCGTCATACATTAATGTTACAGACTGACTCTACCACCGGCTTCGGAATGCAGTCGTCTGTCGAGAAGAACCGGCAAGGAACTCGACAGTTACTCTTTTCAATCGCCAGACAATAATAATATTTAATGCCAATGTATATATTTACTTACTTCACCTATTCTATTTGCGGTAGTCCTAATCATAAACAATAGAGTCCCACGTATCCCAGTCCCCGACAGCGGAAGTAGATAAAACTCACAGATAAATTATGAGAACATGATGTTATGGATTATTCTAGTCTGCCGAGGAATAAACATTATCCACAAGTGTTTCATTTCAGTGTTTCTAGAATTAAGTAACCTTCCAACGACCGCGGAGAAAATAATCTGCATAGATGACACACGGCAGCTGAAATACACGGCATTGCAACGTGTGCACTGGAATTTAATTTACTTTTGTATACATATGTATTTTTTTGTTTAATATTTCATGATAATGTCAGGCAAATGTCAAGACATTATGTAGTGTAATATTTAAACTATACTTAAAGAAGCAACGGATTGACGTGAATTTTTTTGGGATAATTTTGGAGCTGCAAAGTGGCTACTTTTCATCCTGGAAAACTGTCAGACTTCTACGGGACTACAAACAGTCCACGCTGGTGAAGCTATGGACAGAATGATATTATGTACCTACACTTAAGGAGGTTGCTTGTGCAGTGTATGATATTTTTCTTTACAAAATCGCAGAAACATAGCAGATTTCCTTCTGGCTATACTTCCAAATCTGAACTGATTTTCCTCTATGTGGCAGTTTAAAAATTTGGTAATCGAAAAAGTTACTATTGGGATTCTTACCGGTTCTTCTCGATAGATTGCAACATAATACAGACTAAACAGTTCCGTTAGGTTACAAAATAGAGCTTTGATTAAAAATAAAATCGTATAAACTGGTATCTCCTCAAAGAAAAATAAACATACGAATTCCTGGACGCGTTAGTATCTGGCGACCTTACCTCAAGACCCGCTGCGCAGTGACCATTAGTGGCTGAGTTCTGCCGTTTTGGCAGATTTTGCCCCTAATTTAAGATAAGTGGGAGATTTACGCAGATTTCGAAAATACGAAAGAAATTATTCGTATTAAATACGTTTTCTTCGTGAAAAAACGGTAATTGAGTCTTTTTTATGCTACAAGTTGCAATAGGTTCTTAAGCAGGACCTTTTATTTTGCTTCTCAAAGGGCTCAAGTCACTTAGGGCCACCCATTTACCTACCGAATTACTGGTTTTTGGCAGATTTGGCGGATTTTTGCTACCATGTGTGGCAAAATCCCCACTTTTGAGATGGTCACCCTCCTTGCTGCCCGGCGCGGCCTCAAGTCGTGACGCCCGTTTGTTATACTAATGACCGACAAAAAGAAAACTGCCTTCCATTCTTCCATTAACTCTGCCGGAGTGTGCGACTGTTGACTCGAATTTGCACGCGCGAATAGATTCTGTCTTAAAGTACTCCTATTGTGAACGTTTTTATTTTCGTCGGCTTAGGGTCATAGCACACATGGAAATAGATCGCTCAAAAAGGGAATCGTCACCGTGTCGCTACTCGAGTTGTTTATTATTTTTTATGTCACTCCCAACTGCAACATACATTTATCGGAATCGTAACGTACTCGTTCGTAATCGTGTCGCTTTAGCCCCTTAGCTAGTAGCACCCTCAAAGTTTAAATCTGCCGCCGTAACAGCCGGCTTTGTTCTGGCAATATTAATGTGGGAGCAAGTACACTCGAGATTAAAGGCTCGATGAACGGAGAGAGAAGAGAGTATGGTAAAATTGGTTGCGACTGACGCCTAGTCCATGACAAGGCGATACGGCGACGATTCCTCTCCGAGTTGTTAGTGTGCTACGACCCTTATACGCGTTTCAATGCCGTCTCGCTTTTACAACGGCGCGATGTCTTTGCCAGGACCATTTATTTTTAGATTAGGT
Source organism: Mecyna flavalis (assembly GCA_949319885.1). Classification (NCBI taxonomy): domain Eukaryota; kingdom Metazoa; phylum Arthropoda; class Insecta; order Lepidoptera; family Crambidae; genus Mecyna; species Mecyna flavalis. Next base: position 12,265,659 of record OX439431.1, on the reverse strand, counting down.
AAGTTTACGGCCTATTCATGCCCTCTACAGATCTCGTTTAATAGAGTAATTGGTACAAGAATTGGTATGTTTTTGTTAGCTCTGCATAGTGACTACGTTTTGATTGGCTAAAGCTGTATCGAATTCCATTGAGCATATACAAGTCGTCTATCTATCGGAACTCGTTGTGGTCCACAAGATGCTTCTTTGAGCTTTGTGTCAAGCAACTTTTTTATTTTAAATATCCGATCGGTTTGGAGATCCTTGGGGGAGACCTTTGTTCTGCTGTGGACGTCTTTCGGCTGAAATGATATTTCTTTGGGACATCTTCTATTTGGTTACGGAATGTCATTCAAGGCCATTCTTTTCCATGCATTATTCGTCCATTGCTTAATCATCTTCTTTTAAATATAAAAAAATTAAGAAAAAAAGAGGGATAGAGATTTGTGGTGAACCTGATCTCCATAGACAATGGAGCTCAGTGTGAACCATGAAAAAGGCTTACGTTCAGCAGAGGACGGAAACAAGGGGTTGATTTTTGATTGTTTTGAGGTGGGCCGTACGTCTGTCTGCCAACAGATAGGTCTGCAAGCATTCAAAAAAATAGCTTCTTGCGATAAAAGTAATTCTCTATCAAAAATGAGTAAAAGGACCTAAGCTGTCCTAAGTCAGATCCATATATGTAATGATTTTGCAGAAAGCTGTCCAATAGCAAAGAAAACCTATCGCGGGTGGCGTAGGCGAGGTGAGGCGAGGTGGCAACTACACTAGTAAGTGATTAGCACGACGCACATGGCTCGTCGCGGGGGTCGCACATGCGCGTCGCACTCGGGCAAAAAGCGCGCGTGAGAACCGCGACACGTGGCGACGACGCTCATTCATGCATTTGATTCATAAACGGACGCCCGTCAGAGCTGAGCCTGCGGGTCACTCGTTGAGGAACTAAAGCTCTGAGCCATCGACGAATCGGTTTCTTTATAGTTGCATGAGCCTAGGAGCTTTCCGTCGCGCCTGTAGGTAGAGTTTAGTTAACCTTATGTACAAACATTTTCTGTGTTGAGTGTAAATGCAGTGATATATTTCACTTTAGGTACTAGATATTTGTGTATTTATTTAACATTACTCTTTGTTAAATTGATTACATCTTCATCTCTGGAAGTACTTTTTTTGTGTTGAAGATCTTATTCAGATATGTTTGATATACTCGAAATATTTACTTGGACATCTGTAGAATATTTAGTTTGAGATATTTTCTCGTAAAGGATTGACCATCGACATGACTATCGATTGCTCTTAAAATAAGATCCATTCATAAAAAATAAAGATCATAAACTTATTAAATTGCTGGACCTGTATTTTAGAAACTGTCGGCTTGGAACATGAATACTTAGACGGAACAGATTATACCGCGTCTTAGATCACGGAAGAAAATCGCAATCTACTTTTACGACCACTCATTCGTTTCTCACTACTTCTCACCGCACCGTTAACTAACCTTTCAGATCGTTACAAATAATGTGTTTTGTGGCGTGATATCATAGAGTAATAATAAAGTCCATTCCCCACTTTTTGACCGCCTCTGCAGAACATTGGCTAAGTCGCTGAGCCCTGAGGTATAAATCCCGGAGGACATAAGTTTGATTTCCAACTTTTTCAGAATCCGACTGGCTAGCCGCCACCACAGATAAAATCTGCTGCCATAACAGCTCTGGCTGTATGAGGTAGTATACTTGAAATCAAAGACTCGATGTTCAGATGAGCCTACTACGTGTGTGTGTGACAGTACATTAAGCGATGCCTCCTGAAGCGTCCCTCAATGATAGGCTGAAGTGGCAACTGATAGGTTGAAAAAACATATTCTACGCCCTATGTTTTCCAAGCTCACTGTGCACTGCATGAAGACATCATGAAGGCAAGGTTATTAAAGATACGAGGCTCAACCGCCGCTGGTGTCGACGACCGAATGATTGATGAATTATTTAATTAAACAATCAAGGTGTGCAAATATACCATCACAAGATTTTTTAATCTCGATACATGAAGTACTCGTACATACAAACTCCGTGAGAATCTTGTATTTTCGTAGCTATTAATAAATCAACATTTTCTTTATAATAAAAAGTGCGTTTTGCTGATCACGTTGTAAAATGAAGGGAGTTTTTTGAGTCGTAAATCTTCGATCACGCAACGGGGCTGGTCCTTGCGTGATAAATGAAAACGAAGATGAGACCTAAACGAGTGTCAAAGTGCTAAAGGCTAAGTTAAAAAACAACATGATACGTAGTACTATAGATATAATGAATAATCCGTCTATAATGGATGAGGGTACGTCCTCTCTGCTCAAAGCGATGTAGCTTTCAAGAAGTTATGTCATGTCACTTCCTACTTCACTAGAACATTGTGCGTCTTGCTTCTTCCGTCTTTTCAATCATAGTTGTATAATTTTAACTAAACTAAGTAACAACTGCGGCGTAAGAACTGATAGATACTTTAACGTCAATTTGTTTCTATCTTGTTACTTTTCTGTCTATCCTCATTTAGTAATGAAAGGAGTCAATATCAAAGGTTTAGGCACATTCGAAACTATGTATAAGAAATTCTCTAGAAAATTGAACGACTGCCCGACCAGTTCTCAAACAATAAGCTTCCAAGCGACGGCAATTGGTTTTATATTTATCGCCTTGAAAAAACGCAAGATCGATTTCGGGCAAGGCTCTATTTGAGAAAGGCTGCGCGCGCATGAGGGGCATTTATGGTCACCTCGGCGGCAGATAATGCGTACGCGCTGGCGGTCCAATCGCTATAAATCAGCCCCGATTGAGGTCGGACGGACGCGGTTATTTTTAAAATTGCGTGCGCAATATTATGTGTTTAGGTGGAATATGATAATTGCGAGAGGCGCCGCAACCCGACACCGACTATGGGATTACAGAGCGCTCGCCGCTGCGCCCGCGCCGTCGCATCGCCTGACCGCGCCTCGTTATACCTAACCGCCCGCGCCTTGACGCAAACGGCAAATGCATTCGTTTCCAAACTGATAATGACGATTACATCCAATTATCTGTCATAATCGAATTACTCTTTATTTACGTTGGTCTCAGAAGTACTTACCTACGTATCGTCAATTTATCAGTTTTACAGAATGACTCTACCACCGGAATGGGAATGTTGCTTTTTATCCATAAGAATCGGAAAGCAACTTGATGAGTTCTCTTATCGATCTCCAACATTTTTTACATTTGTATTTAAATTAATTTTACTAAGTCATGCAGTTCTGTGTCAAAAACAAATTGATTCGGCATAGTACAGTTAGTAGCAACAATAGTTTCTAGCAGACTTTTGGCCAAGGTCTACAACAGGCTCCATTAAAATAACGTGCTAATAAAGTTACGAGTATGTTATCTAGCGGAATTTCGGTTACAGGTACCCACCAAACAAATAGATACTAGTAAATCGACCATCAGCGAACTTTTTGTTACGATCAAGTTACACTTGCACCATGATCCTGGATTTGCCTAGTCCAGTTATTACATTGGTGCGACTGCATGACCTTCGTAGCACTTCACAGGGGAACAAGAACGATTGGACCATGGCTACAGCCATTCGACTGAGATCTTTTCCTCACGATGTTTTCCTTCACCGCCCGCTAGTGTTAAATCCATTCGGACCATCAACCTCTCGCATGTAAGGCGAGGGCGACATTTAAACAACTCTCCTACGACAGTGCGCAAATTAAAAACTGCAAAGTAAAATATAAAATATTTTACATACATTAATTCTATGATGTACTATTTATTAGTTGCTGATTTTCCATCATATATTACTACTACAGTTATATTATTGCTCGTACATACTCGTACATAATTATGTAAATTAGACATTTCGCACGACCCGCATGACGTCAAAGAAGCGATAGAAAACTGTATGACATGTAGAAAAGAAACGATAGGTACCATGAACCAACTTTGTTTAATTATAAAGCAAATTGTTAAAATAACTGCCGATTCTCGGAACTAGTAACATACCGGAGCCAGTGTTCCATTGGAGTAGTAATTGTAACTAGATTTAAATTAAACTATGTTATTGAATTTGCTTTACTTTCTTGTCCCTAAAGCATTCGAGCGAGCTCACACAGTAAGTTTTATGACTGCAGTCAGCTTATGAGGGTCCAGTGAAGTTACTTACTTTACTCCTTGTCCTAGTCTTTGGCGGTCTTCGTTGCTTTCTTTTAATTTGTAGATACATATAAAACATTTAATATCCTGTCACGATCTAAATTGCCGAAAGATAACACAAATACTGCGAATTAGCCTTATCAGTGCATTAACTGTCTTAGATAATAAACTTATCGAAAATCGATGCGAAATGGGAATTTTGAAGTGCATTTCTGAATTTAATTTTAAATTATCTTTCGAGTGTACGCACCCAGTAAACAAGTAATATTTATCAATGACATATCTGTGCCGACAACGTACAAACATGTACCTATGTAATTGCCAGGGCTATGGAGTGCAATATAACTAGTTTAGGTAGGTATGGGTGTGCATATTGTCATATAACATGGTATGAGACAATGCTACACAATTATGTACATTGTTCTAGACCCTATGTTAGGGTTGGTACTTGTGTGACTTTTTTACGTCAGTTGGCAGACAGGCACGCAGCCCACCTGATGTTAGGCAGCCACTTCTACCTATTCCATCAGAGGACACTCACTCTTCTGATCTTCAAGCAGTCACGTAACTATTTAGTATGAAATGTAACTACTACGCAGATGAAAACCACATAGAAATCTTTTGGCAATGAATATAATTTCGTAGTATTCTTATCCTCTTAGTCCTGTTTCTTATCACCTACATATTTATCCGGAATAATGTCTAATGATAATACAAATTCAAATCCGCTTTCCCTAATTGTGTGGAATGCAATGACAAGCATGAAGCGGCAGTATTTCCAATACCTATTAACATCTGACAAGGACCGCCGCCCTCGCCGCAACAATTACAAGGGAATGTTACCGAATAATGATAACAAAGCTATTATGGCAACTATGAATAATGCTCCGATATTAGGAATTAACATAATATTTTTTGTCGCCTCCTTTGGAGGTGGCCGCGCACAGGTACGCGCTATGAGGGTGCAGAATTCCTTGAATGGGCGCTCCGTCTCTGCTTAGAACATGCGAGAACTGAACTTCAGCTGTAAGAAATAAGATCGAAAGTCGCTTTAACACCCTTAATCTTATTTGGAAAGACTGTAAGATAAAGCGCAGACGATATTGTATGCGCTTCGGTGTTGTGATTAGGTGCATTTTTGTGTGGAGCCGCGGAGGTGCGAAGGTCGGGCGCGCTACTATCAATCAGCAAGGCGCCATTGAGGGTTGGCCGAGCTCGTGAGAATCCGTAAACACTTATCCGCTTTATCTGATAGAGAGTTTTTTCGCTCAGCAGCGGTCCAGTCAATTAATGGATTGCGCCTCGGTTTATTTTTGTTACCGATGCTGCTTAGCATTAGAAGAGACTAATTTATTTGGAAGGGTTTGACAGGTAACGTATAAGGATGATGCAAATCGCCCTCAAAGGAATGTTACCGTCTTATCATTGATTATAATAAATGGAGCCGGTAATGCACTTGCGGGGGGCGGACCGGCTGATACCGTTTACAGGACGAGGTCCTTTGTAAATAATGAGGTGAAAATTAATTGTGTCGTTTCCGGAAAGCCGATTGACCTGTTATATTGATTGTAGACGTGAAGCTGTAAGTGTTTTAGAATTGAAGGCAAATATTTGTCGGGCTGTGGTTTGGGCGGTCTCGACGCACATGTGCGCATAAAAAACCGTGTGTGGTGTGCGGGGAGCGTGTTGACAGTGCGCATAGCGGGCGACCACCCTCCGGCCGCCGTCTCCTCTCTCCTGAACACACTACCTTTTCCTGGCCTTTCAAGCAGCCGCCTTGCGTGCTCACTGCGGACAGAATGTTTATCATTTTTCAAATTTACTTAAGTAACCCGTAGCGGGAACTTCCTTTACAAACTACGAGTATAACAATCGTCATGGAAACTTTAATGCATCAAATCTTTGATTACCCAAAGTAGGTGCACTTTTGATTACTGGAAGTAAAAAAGTAAATCATTCCAATATAGAAATAAAACTTTTTTTTGGAAGAGAATTAACCGCAAGTTATTGAAAGCTGTGGCCGAGTGTGGGGATTCAAGACTAAAGCTTCCCATTACCCTCTAAACTTTTCCGGTGTCCCCATTTCACGCGATTGGGACGAGCTGTTTCCAGCCTTATGGTTATTAACCAGCTCATCCCCGGGTACCTCCACACGAGAGGTCTCACGTCGGGGTGTCGCCTAGGATTACTAGGTAGCTTGTGACTAAGTACATATTTTGTACATGAAAAGTAGATGTAACTTTAAATTAAAGTACCTGCTGAATAAAAGGAATACATTAGATAATAGGTACTTGATATTCTACAAAAACGTTAAATCAATACAATTAGTTAAATTAAGTAGCGGTACAGCGACGCTTAGTGCAGCTATAAAGTGATACGAAGTGTTCAAATAATTAAACATTGAACAAGGTTGAGTGAAATACAGATACTTAGCGTGGATTGATTGAATCAAGACAGGCTAAACGACCTAAATTACGTAGATGTTTTATCTATCGTACTAATTAAATTAAAGGTTATTCTACATTATTACCTATTCAAAACAATCTACAGTCGTCAATTGTCCGATTTTTTTATACCACATCAGTTGGCAGACAGGCAGACATTTATTATTTCCCGTTACTACTATTTTAATAGCTACAAGAAATTCGGTAAAGGGGAATCTGGGGAAGTTCAGTGGGTAGTGGGACGAACATGTTTAGTTCCGCTTTCCGACAGTTATGGTGATATAAGCCAATTTTTCTCCGCGAAAAAATTAAAAGAAGAAATGGTAGGTAAAACCCTGCCATCAAAATGACACAGTACTTAATATTTAGAATATTTGTTCAGATAAAAGGCACAGAACGAGGCAGAGCCCCCGTGTGAACCCTTATCTAAAGGAAGCAGTTGTTCTATTTTACTAAATATTTAATTTGGTCGGAAATCGCGTGAGACGGCGTATCCCAGCCAGCGCAATCGTAATGACGTGTAAATCTCTGATTAGATACCATCCCTGGGAACCGCCAACAACATTAAATAGTCCGCGGCGTTTCCCGCTCGCATTCCTGTGGTCCCAGTACAATCGCGCCTTCACTATGCAGCTTAGAGATGTGCCGAGTTACATTGACTCGAAAACCTAGAAGGAATGTTCTCGACATTTTAGTAATACCACCAATTTCACTTCAAATCTATCAATTTTCTGAAAATATTTAATGGATGATATCTAATCATCCCTAATAATTTAGTCTGGAAACACAATCGATGTGCTCAAAAGAATATTAAATTATTTTCTCTTCCTCTCTTTATAATAAACTTTAAATCCGTCCTATGTCATTATTTAAAGTATGAGCGGAATTTTTTGCAGCTTGTGCCTTTTTCTTTCTTTCCACGATACGTTTACTTACCATAAAAATTTCATATGGTTAACATACAATTTATTTTTAATTAAACGATATTGTTCCCAGACCGTGTAACTGTAATGTTACAGGCTTTCCCAAAACATAAAGACAGTTCCCACAAGGAAGAAGTAGAAAGTTTTATTGTTTTGGAAACAGTAAACAGAACTTGAAAGGCTGTCAGCTCGGGTCGCACGGTTTGTTATTGATTATTAGGCTCGTACAGAGGCGGATTATCCTAAAGGCAAAGTAGGCATGTGCCTAGGGGCGCGACGGTGCAAAGGGGCGCGCGGGCAGAATTGTAAAATAAAGAAAAAAAAATATAATACCTATTGCATAAAATTAATTGCGCCAGTAAGTAAGCCACCTACTTAAACAATAAAAACTATTATTTTTGCTTACAACCTCAATTTGCTTCAATTTATAACAAAGATAAATTTCATGGATGGGACTGACTAAAACTTACGCCTATAAACAACCTTGTCGATGGTAGGTACATGATCTCTGATTGAAGTTGGAAAGATACGACTGCAATGTTCGCCGGTCGACTGTGAGTGAGTACCTATCGGACGTTCTTGCTTCTAAAATTGCGGGGACGAGAGTGCGGTGTGGGGGCGGGAGCTAAGCGGTCAGGCGCGAACGAATGCGCCAGACAATTAACGACGAAGTTCGTTTCCCAAAGCCCGACCGAGAAAGAAATCCGGGACCTTCCGCGCTTACGTCAGGCACCTAGACCACTATCTATACTATCGAGGTCGAATTAAGTCATCATCATCATTTCAGCCAAACGACGTCCACTGCTGGACATAGGCCTCCCCCAAGGATCTCCAAACCGATCGGTCCTGGGCCACCCGCATCCAGTGGATTCCGGCGATCTTTATGAGATTATCGGTACACCTTGTGGGCGGCCTACCACAGCTGCGTTTCCCGGTACGTGGCCACCACTCGAGGACCTTTCCGCCCCAACGGCCGTCGTCCTCCTTGCAATGTATCCTGCCCACTGCCACTTGAGGTTCGCATTTCTTCGGGCAATGTCGGTGACCTTGGTCCTTCTGTAGTTCTTATCATTTCTGATGCGATCACGCAGGGAGACTCATAGAGCGAGCATAGCCCTCTCCATTGAAATTTGCGCGATTTTTAGCCTTTTTAAGCGGCACATTGTAAGTGGCCACGTTTCCGTTCCGTAAGTCATCACTGGAAACACACACGTATCAAAGACTTTCGTCTTGAGGCACTGCGGTAGTCGGGCCGAGAAAACGCTGCGTAGCTTCCCAAACGCTGCCCAGCCGAGTTCGATTCGTAGATCGACCTCTTTCTGGAAGTTGGACTTACCAAGTTGAATTTTTTTCCCAGGTTAATGTACCTACTCGTCTACAACTTCTAGTTTTGAGTTCCCAACTTTTACAGGAGTGGATACGACATGGGAGTTCGACATAATTTTCCTCTTTTCCATGTTCATTTTAAGACCCACTTGTTGAGACACTCTACTGAGATCGTTGAGCATTGTGCCTAGGTCTTCCAAGGACTCAGCCATGACTACGATATCATCCGCGAAGCGAAAGTGCGTCATGTACTCGCCGTTTATGTTAATGCCAAGTTCTCTCCAGTCCAGAAGCTTAAACACGTCCTTCAACAGAGTAGTGAACAGTTTCGGCCAAATTTTTCTTGTTCTATGGTTTCGGCGATATAACATCGCCCTGTCGCACACCCCGCTGAAGCCGAATGGGTTTTGTCTTCTGATCCTGGAGGCGGACTGACATGGTGGCGTTTTCGTACAGCGACTGCAACACTTGTATGTATGTATCGGTAGTCTATTTGGCACCTTTGGAGTGACCGAAGCACGGCCCATGTCTCGACAGAATCAAAGGCTTTTTCATAGTCCACAAACGCTAAGCATAATGGCAAATTATATTCTTCGGACTTTTGTATAACCTGCCGCAGCGTGTGCATGTGGTCTATTGTACTTAAGCCTTTTCGGAATCCGGTTTATTCGGGAGGTTGGAAGTCATCAAACCTACGTACGAGACGATTCGTTATAACTCTAGAAAACAGCTTGTAAACATGACTTAGTAGCGTGATGGGTCTGTAGTTCTTCAGCTGCGTCCTATCGAAATCGAAAGATCTGTCCGACAATATCGATCTCATGTAAATTCATGCTCTTTTTTCCTTGGCACCCATCTCACCGCGATTTCCTAAGGTACATCGGTTTCGGTCAAACTATAGTACGAGTTATTTTTAATATAGGGGCGCCCATTGATAGTGTATTTTAAATACACTATTAATGGGGGCGCCGATGAGATGCTTGCCTACGGCGCTGTCAACGTTTAATCCGCCTCTGGGCTCGTATTAGTCGGTACAAAACAAACCCTAATTCTGTTTACCTAATGAGACGTGGCGACTGCACGCAATGCATTCTCACGACCCAACACGGGAAAAAAAGGAATTCCCAAAATTTTAACGCAATAGATACATTGTCTCTACATAAACAGCGGTTAAATATCACCGAAAAAACAACAAGCTAGCATTGTATGGAAATAGACAAGGGATGCTGTAGTGATGACAACTTTGTATTCTCGCTTTTGTTTTATTTTATATGTCATTTTAGTGTTTTGTTATTTTATGTTGCAAAAATATAATTTAAAAATGAAAAAAGAAATCATAGGCAATTATGATGTAGGTAATTTTTAAACGTGTTATAAATGTAAGAAAGAAAGGAAAACCACAAGACATACAAAATGTACACACAAGAAACATTAAAGAGAAAAAGAACGAAAAGTAAAAATTAAAAGAATGCAAAAAAGAAAAATACATAGCTACGATATTTTCGCTTACGTGTTGAGATGGGTATTTAATAGCTATTTATGTGACTGTTGCATAATGAGGGTCATAAAAATACGAATGTTGTTTTATGAAACGAACGAAGTGAGTTTCATAAAAGGATAACATGAGTATTTTAATGCCTAATTATGTACAGTAACATACATAACTTTATCTTCATTCATACGTATAATATGTCTATTTTAAAGTCAGGATCGATGTGAAACCCTGTGGAATATACATAATTTGTAGTACCAGGAGAGCAGAGTTACAAGAAGCTGGCCCGTTACTAATTAGTGTGGACCGGCGCAGTCGCTTGTTAACCTAGTTAGGCCCTGCCGGCTGCGGCTAGCTCGCGTCTTTCAAACTCTTTGATTTAATGAATAGTTACGCTGCGGTTATGCTCTCCTGGTACCTTTGAAAATACATCAAGATGTTTTGCTTACATATGTTAGCTTCCAGTTAATATATAATCCATTAATTTTTACTTTTTAAGAAGACGTTCGAAATTTAAACGTAATTAAGGTATCGGTTACCGATACTAAAATGTAAACATTATTATGCAGCCACAGATACTCATATCGAAATATAGGGCGTTTGCTCATCGATCCTGACTATAAAATAGTCATATTAGGGTATGGATGTAGATAAAATATATATTTTTTAATTCTCACTGAACATTTTAAATATAGTAATAATATCTTTTTCAATAATTTACGGCTTAAGTGCCGTAACTTCGTAATCTGCTTAACTATGTTAGTTACTTAATCGAGTGTATTGTAAAAACATTACTCGTTTAGATAGTTTGTTTATAAGCGCTTATCCTGATTGACAGATTAACAATGACGAGAATCACTAGAGCTAATTGATTAGATGGACCATGGACAGTAAATGTCATTTAATTTGATTATAACCGAGTAGTGCTAAAGGTTGTAAAAAGTGATTAGCGTGCGTATAAAGCTCTGACTGATCTTTTACCGTTGCTTGCTCCTACTAAAAAATAAATTAATATTTTTTGCATTGTGGTTAACCAATTTTTCTGAGTATTACGTAATTTAAAAAAAATGGTTAAGTCCACTACGAAGTTAAGAACAAAAAGTATTGCTTTTACATAAGTACATACAGGTTTCTCTTATCACTGCTTTTAACTTTAACTGAGAAAAGGCCTGACTCGTTTTATACTTACAAAATAAAAATAAAGATTCTGTCCATAGAAATATTATGTACTGACGTACTAATATTAGCTCAATGGTTCTGTCAACTTTACCATCTTCACTGTGGAAGTCGTCATAATTTATAAGGTTTATTGTAGAAAAAGTCTGCGGTTATTTATTTATTCAATTATACATAATAATAGATAAAAGATATAGAAAAAAGACAAAAGACTACGTACACGTTCTCAGAAATCACAATGTTAGACAGTATAGATTCGTGTAGTATTAAAACTGAAGCCGTTTCCACACTGCCTGCCGCCATTACCGCCGGAATGCTTATTCGTCGGCGGCCGCACTTTGCGCCTCCTTTGGAAATTGATTGCTCCTTCTCCTTTTGGCCCGGTCTTTTAACAACCACCTAAGCCGCTAAATTGTTATGTAAGTTATTAATTATGGATGAGGAGGTAACGGCCTCTCGTACGCCTTTTCTTCTTAGACCAAGATGTTCGGGATATGTCCTAAGGGCTATTGCAAAGAGAGCGGATTTATTTTGGAATTTCAGTGAGATAGAAATCTTTGTTTTTTTTTACCATTTATGTTTTAATATACAAATATACTATTTGACGTTTCTGTAAATGAATTCGATTATTTAATTTACAATATTACGAGTACATCATTAACAATTGTGTTGTTAAACGAGCGTCATTTGCCTTCATTCCTTAGGCTACCGATGTGCGACAGGCTACACCACCGGCCGTTCTTTAGTTATAGATCCTGCTCTATTTGTCCTTGTGTAGTGTTGGTACCGGACATCAGTTGTGATTTATGTACGAAATAGGTACTCTAATGGAAGGTCGTGCGTGAGCCATTGTCGTTATGGCATTATCACCGTATCACGCAACGAGAAGTACTTATGAATTGGTACAAAGAGTACAAACACTACCTGTATGGTTTGATACTCTTCAACTTTACTATACTATTTCTTTTATTAACAGTAGAAGCCCTAGTTTCAGTTCTAATCTGCCGATCTTCCATACCTAGTGTCTCCACTATCACACTAAAATATACCAAGTTTGTGGATGTGACCAAGTAGGAAAATAAAAAAAGCTAGATTTTTTTTCATGCTATTCTAGAAGGCAGACCGGTCCAATCCTATCTAATGATAAGTCATCACCGCAGCCCATTCTCTTTAGGGGTACTAACTACTAAGCCAAAAAGGGTCAATCAATATTGCCTTCACTAACTAGGCTAAACAACGAACTGCCATAAAGAAAGATAAAAGTAGGACCGCGTGAAAAGTCTTTCGTTTTTAATACTACAAGTACTGAAAGTTAAGCATTGCTATTAGAAGGCTAAGATACCAGAAGAATTATTTGGATGTCCTAAAAATTGTAGTGATCTCATTGTCATGATTAAACGTTCGGAGAGGCCACGCGGGCGCTTCAAAACACCATCTGCTCGTACGCTAATTCGCGTGACTCAGCGCATGCGCGGGCGCCGGCGACCCTTAACTTGCCTACAAATTGATCGCAATTATTACGCCTCTATCTCATACCATCGCACGATACGGTTTTTATACATAGTTAAATGTAGTAAATACTGGCATTGCTTTAAGAAAAATAAAAATGTAATTTTAACAAATCGCCATATCGCTGAACAGAAAGACTGAACTGAACTGAGTTTCACCAAACTGGATTGGAATTCAAATGGAAATGGAGTTGATGAATATTGTAGAAGTTTTAGCGATTAAAAAGATGTTCTTGCCGGTTTTTATCGATATAGATATCAACATTCCGAAGCTGATGGTAGAGTAAATCTGTAACATTTATAAAATTGAGGATTCAATAGTTTTTTAGGTAACTAGGTAGGTACTTATAACTAAACTACGATAGCTATTATTGGATACCTTCTACAACAGGAAGCATCTCTAATGCCTGTAATCTTCAAGCTGTGGAATTATCGACCATCGTAGAGACATCTTGGAGAACCTTTTTAACCTTCTCGACACATGATGTAAACTTGTAAAGTGATTCACAATTGACTTAAAGACACCCAGCTGTATACATTTTTCCCAAGAGAAAATGCAGTTTTTCATTTTTGGCAGTTGAAATATCTGCAACTTAACCAACAGGCTTTGCTCGTTTTTTGCTGTGTTCCTAATGAGTTGTATAAATACCCAAGACAGAGGTGTCACCGACGCTTTCGCAAGGAAAGCGCAAACCACGATAAAAAGCGTTGCGTCCTTTGGAATTTTTCGCTTTTGTTTTATGAATATTTATCGGAGGCACATTCTTGAACATCAGGACCCGTGTTACTACGGCGTAGGGTTCAAGTTCCCATCGCGAAGTGCAGTGGAAACGATCCACCCGAGTCATGCGTAATGCCGCAAAAATGTCGCTCTCTTGTAATTAGCACTAGACTCCCAAGACATTACACAAATAGAATTGCTCTCTTTATATTTCTCGGTACTTGTGGCACTTAGGGCAACGTTCTCGGTGAGAATGAGCCACCCATTCACAGGGTAACCTACAACTGTCTAGGTGCCTAGACTTGTAACACAGTTTATGTTACGAACGATGCGTTGGCATGCCATTGATCAGTAGATGTCTTTAGGATGAATGGTGATGGACGTGAATGTATGTAATGTGAGACACAGTAATGCATAAAACAGTATGTTTGTCATTGCGATAATGTGCATTTTAAAAATAACACAGAGTTGTAAATCGGATATAATAAATGAGTTTACTTGAACTTTTATTTTTACATAACGCTTTACCCTAGACGCAGTCTAATTCAACTTTCAGACCACTATAAGATCTGAAAAAGAGAGAATAAGAAGCAAATAAACACGTATTTAACGTCTTCGTTGGACAGGTTGGATTTTCTAGACCAATCACGCATTTTCCTTCTTCAAGAATATTTTTTTAAATGACGTGAACATACTTTTAATCTAAAATGAATACTTTAAGAAATCGATATTGCGTCAGTCATTATATCGTTATATATCGTCGATATTATCTAATCTTCGATGTGTTTTTTATTCAATCAAATCCGTTACGGCCCTTATAAACAAGAACTAATGTGACAGGCCGGCCTAGTTACCGACAACAGTAAATATACCAGTTCTTTTCGATTTCTCTTTTAGGAGTTTAAGTGAGGTTTACACAAGGATTGTGGGGTATATCCTAATGAGAAGGCAGGACAGACGACCCAGGCGGTAAGAACGTACGGGTACTACTACAGTAACGGTTGCGTCCGGATGCGTCTGTTAACACCGCATTGTGCCATTCTCCGGCACAAATCAAACATCCTCGCTGAAATAAAGGCAATTTTTATTTATTTACTGACAAACCCAGCCATAATAACGGGACTTGTTAAATCAATAAATAAATCCATTCCTTGTAATTCTCACAGTCCCCGTAGTTCGGCTGTGCGGAACCTCATTCCATTCAACAGCTGTCTCAGTCGTGCGCGCGGGCGTGCGCTAGCGCAGTCTCTCTCGCGCAGCTCAATAGAACCGTCCACCGCCCTTGGTATAGGTTTCCAAGAACTGACTCGTGGCATTTTTTTAGTACGCATAATAATTTGATCGGGAAATATTTATGGAAGGGGTGTCTGATGGTCGATGGTCGCAAGCCGACGAGTCAATTACTCTGCACCAGTGGTGCGCCGGCCCTGGGTGGCGGCGGCAACGGCCCACAAATTTACGACACAGATACGAAAGGGTGGAATTTCACATGATCGAGATCTATTTTTTCAATCATTATTGTATCTCTTTCGATTTCACTGTGAGAATCCTCACATTTTTTGTAAAATTTGGTTTATCATGTTCACATCGCTGCACTAATAGAATGCCTTTCTTTGGACAAAATTAAAATAACAAAAAGTGTCTGATAAGTAATTAAGTAACAGTTATACTTAATTAAAATATTTAAATGACGTCTGTCTGTATTTTTTTCCAATTTGCCGTATAAGAAAACTTGTTCACTTAGATGCTTTTATTTAGAAAATAAAATTGTTTAAAATCAAAACAGTGGACAAAATGAATTCGTAGCATGTTGCTACGGCAGACTTTGCTACGAAATTCGTAGCAGATGTTTTGATGAATATTATCGACTTTTGAATAGAATGTTAATTTGTAATTACAAACAGTTTGATACTTGCAGGTGACTAAATGTTAGGTGTGATAAAACTGACATGTTGTATATTGATATTATTATATTAATAGTGTAATTATTTATGTAATTAAGGAATTTAACCTATCTTTAGGAGAAATTTAAGTTTTATTTGAAGATTATTCATTAAACAATAATAACAAAAAACATTATCTTATATTTTTGAAATGGAGTAATCAATAATAATTGAATTAAAACACCTGAAGTATTTTAATTTGTATAGAATAAATAATATGGGTATGTTTTTATCTATGGTCTCCGCGATTGAATATCGATATAGGCAAAAAAATTATGCAATGTAAAAATTTAAAGCTAAATAAGTCAACAAAAAGATATTATTATTTATTATTTTATCAAGAACTTGATTTTAAATATATTTCGTGTTTCAGTTAGATATCTTCACAATAAATTCACCACTTCCGCAAACTATTTTACCAAGGTGTATTTACCTATATTGTTTGTTACATTTAACTTTGATGTAGTCACATGAATGTTAATATAAAATTTATGTAAACAAATGTTGGAAAATAAATAAATAAATAGTCTGACAAGAACTTGACCACATTCGCATAAAAAGGATTTTCTCGCTAAACAGAAAACAATCTTTCTCGTGAGAAATTGGTGGTTAAAGGCAATCATTTAGAAAGATAAAGCAAAAATACTACCAGTGCTGCAGACGCTTAAACACGAGGTCTAACAACTTGTGAATATTTGCATACACAACAGTTTGTAAGCCAACTGCCAAGATGCTTCGCACTGACCATAGAGTAATAATATATAGAGTGGTAATGTGAGCGAATAATCTCCGGAAAATTAATCAAAGTTTTGTCAGTGAAATGTATATTCTCCATTTCACACAAAGACAGTGTATTTCAGATAAATAACCGTAATAGTAAACAATAATTTGATGAATTTTAATGTTTAATATATTTTTCTATGATTTATTTGTGATTTTCACGTAAATAGCAAGAAGTGTTACCGTTGGAAAGACAAAGATGTCGACGAAAAGCTGATTAACAAAAGCTTTTTAGGTTATGATGTATGCCAGAGTCAGCTGTAATTTTTTTTCTGTCGCTTGTGATTTTAATTGAATTTGTTTGTTTGTTGTTTTATTTATTATAATAATATTCCCTTACTTCCTTTCCCAATACCTTTTTATTTCCCAAAATTCCACCAAAATATAAAGGCAATCATTTTTGACAGAATCATCTTTAAGAAACATATTTAGATATTTCCTCTCTAGTAAATATTTTCTCTATGGCACTGAGTCATCCGCGAACACAACGAGCGATAACAAGCGACAAACGTTACCGCACTGCAATTCTGCTAATTTGTCGCAGCGCGGACGCAGCCCTGGGGGGAGAGGGGGAGGTAAGCTCGGGCATGCTCTTCCGGTGCATGTGCAAGACAATGCTGAATGGACCATTAATAGCACAAGTGAATGAGCGCGTACACATGTGTTGCGCCACCCCCGACACATGGCCGTTACATTGTCTTATGCAAAAGGACGGATCTTTACGTTCATTCACTAATTTGTGTAGGATTTCGGAGAATCCGCTTTTTATGGTGCGAAACACAACGTCGCATTTCTCAGAACGGAAGTTGATAATGCTCACTCGTAAACTTACACTTATGAACTTTGGAACGTTCGGACTGCCCACACAGGCGCGGAGGAAACAACAACAGAATGTACTCACTGACGAATACATGCGTTTACGGCTTCCTAAAAACCGCAGGAGGGAATAGCCCCTACCAGTACTTAGTGCGAAACTCTTTTCAAATCGTTAATGCCTCTACGTGCACCTAAGTGTTATTCTTGGATTACTGACATTATTTGAAGATAATATCGCTTCCTGTCCTCTGTGTTTTGGTAAGCGAGTCGGTACCTGCAGCACAATGGCAGGTACAGTGGGCGATTTGTCCGGAGTCACCGTGACCGTTACATTGTGCCAGCCGCCGCGCTGGCGCCACTCCTGCGCCTTTGTGCGCTCTGAGCGCTCTCTCTGCCTATTCTCTAGCAATTGTCATTACTCTCCAGGGCCGCTTTATTGCTCTGGTCTGTCCTCAATTGAGACGGAAGGATCTGCCTCGGTGGCGCTTCTTCGAACCGCCATTGACAGTTTTTTCCAACCGTCAATGTAAACAAATATCGAGACGGGAAAGTGTATTTTTTTCTCATGGCCGATTTACGCTGATAACAAGACTAATAACGCTCGCCAGTACATAATAATATATGCTCGGTATTGGGTTATCAGCGTATCGCGGCGGATATGATCTGTCTCGCCGCCATCCCGCCCGTTATCACCATAGACTCAATAAAGTCTATTCACAACAAATCATTTCTGTTAAATATGTTTCGTATAATTTTGCAACATGAGCTAATCAAGCGACCCGCATAGGGTTGATGGCTTAATTGTGAGCATAAATAACTTAACATAATGACTGCTGGTGATACATTTATGCCCTCAAATAGTGGTCACGTGTCTCGAGTTCGCCACAATTGCCTCGTCATGCGAAATTAGGGGTGCCCTGATCAGCTGAATGGGATACAATATGACGTGATTATTATGTTACATTTACCCGGTAACACGAAACAGAATCACCATGGGCAAGTTGGCGAGAAATTGCCCCTGTTTAAAAATATTAACTTCGATTCTATAGATAGATTAGATAGAGAGTGTAGGTAACGAATACGACTGTTATTTTGAATAGATCCTTAGAAGTGTAGTCAATTGTGCGTATGTTATTAGTAAAAAAGACGTTTGAACAGAAAAATTGTTAACGAATTTGGACTTGTGAGTTCGAATTCCACGCGAACATGCATCTATGTGATGCACATTAATTGTGAATGCAAAGGGCTTCATCATTGAAAACAAGACATCGTTACAATTATTGTTACTGGCTAAAAGCAAATTGCAGTGATACATCAGGGAGGGAACCTACCATAGCCGTAAACAGCCTTTATCCTCTTTGTTACAAAAGCAACATAATATGCTACTTTGATCTTTATTTTATATATATACTATGATACGACTTTTTATTCAATGAGGGCGCTACTTAGCAATTGTAATGTAAATCCGCTGCGAATTCTCAACCGTTAAACAAATGAGAGCGGATCTCTTAGTAACTGCATTCGAACGCAACGGACGTATCTCCAGGCCCGTCTCATGAATATTTGTCATAAACTAGTTCCCATGGTGTTGCATTTCCCATGCACTTATCGGCAGGTCAGTGTCGTCGATAAGCGATCTGTATTGTGCAGCGTGGGTGCATCGCGCACGCCGCAATGATACATGTCATTATTATATTCAAAGCGCAGTTATACATGGATCACCTGTAGTCTGAATGGCGTAATATGTTAATGACATTCAGTCCATAATAATATTATAATTACGAGTAATCCTATATGTCTGCTGTCACTCCTTAACCACACCTTTGTTAGAAATTTTTAAGATAGAGACTAAAATCACCTAGTAGGTACAATAACTATTACACAAAAATACTTGCTCATAGGTACGATCCCTTATTCAATGATTTTTGTATTATCATCTCAAATATATAACAAGGAGGTCTAAATGAGGCAGAACGTTTTTTTTTTTTTGCCAATAATACAGACATACAACATACTATTAGTCTGAAATTTCCCGTTTGGACTATAGCCCTTATCTTTTCTATTTTAGTCCATCCGGTCGTGCTAATTAAAACCTAAGCACTATCAGCTATGAATAATGTCTGCAAAGCATACATTGTCATGGGCATAAATGAAATTCTACTAATTTACTCTAATAAGTAATAATTCAAATCTTGTGATTGAATTATAGATATAAATAAATTATAAAAAAGTTGAGATATGGGTTAAAACTTTTAAAAAAATAGGCTTTCTAGATAATGTTACATATTTAAACTCAATAGACAAATCAGAAAAGTATTTTCAGTGCTTAAAAGTACAAAAACATAATTAACCGCTTAAATGTGATAATTAACCGCTTAAATGTGAATCCAACAAACTTAGTGCATAAAACAATAAACAAAAAGTTATGGTGTTTCCATAGCTTTTTGTTTATTGAATACTTAGTTAATGCATTGTCTGAGCTATCCATTAGTGAACGCTAATATTTCAATCATCATTCCTCTCGAGCCAGCTAGTCGCACATTCTTGCACGCGGGACGGTCCAAACCTCGATGTACCGCAAATGGCTTGCCGTTAAAAAATAAAACTAATGAGATTCCGAACAAATGATAAACAATTAGGATTATTACAGCGCCGAACGAAAACAAAGCACCGCGAGATGCGCTCTTTCTTATGCGCGCACGCATACAAACACGTAACGAAATAAAACGTAGACGACGAAATTCCCGACGACTGCATGCATACCTATATTTGTGTTATAAATTTTACGGGCCACGACAAGTGTTTGCATAGTAGTTGGAATTTTGTGAGCGCAACCGCACGCATACCTTTTAATATAACAATATTACGGTTATTTTTCAAAATATTTTATAGGCTGCTGGGTTAAAACCGTATATAGTAATAGGTATTCGCAAATTGATAATTCGCGCCAATCTGTTGTAGATAAAATTCCAATACATTTAATCTATTACCATAAACATAGGAACAGTGCGTGTAATTTATTACAATAAACGTTTTCACTGCAGGGGGTCCGGAGTAGAGAACATTTCGTTGTTGAGAAATGAAGGGAGGCCGTCAGAAAAATAAAACACTAACCGCAAAGTGTCGAGATAGAAGATCATTACGGCGCTCCGGAGCGGATTACCAGGAACCTGCTTAATTGAACATAGAGATTGTTCGTATCTTAATTAATCTGCCTATGTGTCGTTCTTAGGCATCCTTAGACTAGTTTTAGAGACAGTTTAGCCACACGTGTACTTAAATGATTGGCGAAACGATAACAGTGTTATCCTTTTAGAAGATCTGGTTAACTGAACAAGAAATGATCTGGAAGAATTGACGCAGGCAAGAGTCTCGAATGCGCCAGGACATCATGTACAAATATAAATTTCAAATTTTTTACGTGCTCACTTTTGATCCTGCGTAGTTATTTATAAAGATTTTATCCACCGTAGCCGGAAAATTAAAAAAAGACAACATTATTATTTGTGTAACCTAGATCCGTTATTAATCTGGTTCCTCATTCTAGAAAAGTCTAACTAAATTCGCTCTAGAGTGTAATACGAAGACTTGTTACCCGAGGATCTTGGAGCAGTATACAGTAAAAGACCTATCAATCTCGACCCGCCCAGTATAAGCAATCGTATGATAAACGATTGTGTTTTGTAGATAGCTTAGGCAACTCATATCCGTCTTACCTATCATTACATTAATAGTGGAACTTATTGCCAATGTTGTATCTTTTAATCTGTTCTCATGAAGTTGTGTGACTTAGATTACTGCATGCCGATGATATTTAGTTGCTCCCTTTCACGGTCAATTTCGATCGAATCCATTGAATTCGGAAACCGCCCTGTAGGACAATCGAGCGTGGGAGCGGCCCCGGTGGTATTTTCTAATGGATCCTCAAATCGCCTTATTACTATTGTATAATTGTTGACATTTTTTACAATACACACAACAATGATACTAACCGCGTTGCGTATTGGCGAGGGGCGACCATTATTGCGCTTTTGAGAACATTTATCTGTGTCAAATCAAGTACCTGTAAGATTGAGTAACGTTGCAAATATAATATGTCTGTAGAATCAGATGTTCATCTCAAAAGAGTGAGATGGCTTTATGGTTCTTGTGTTTAAAGATACAAAAAATATGCTATTGGGACTTAAAAATGTCCTGGATTTTGTATAAACTAAAAAACTGCGCGTAATAATCTCTCCTTAAAACAACTCCATTTTTTAATAAAATCAAAATAGGAATTTATAATTATTATTCCGTTAATTTTAATAACGATCACATTCCTAAGTTAATTTATCATGAACAGAGATAGAGAGGAATCAACATCAAACTGAACTAAAGCGGTTTCTGTCTTAAGTTTGGTTACATAGAGCACTAAAACCATCATCGAAAGCACTTGTAAATCCTAGCAGTAGATTAGCAAGAGAGATGGCGGAGATACGGAAGCGGCCGAGGCCGTAGGGCGCAGGCGCGGGCAGGGCGCGCCGCGGGCGCAGGGCGCCGGCCCTCTCCGGAATGCGAGTTCGCCAACCAACTATAACTAACTATCACACGCCCAACATGAGTTGGATCTTTTTTAAAAGGGCACGATTCTTGGAAGTGTCCGCGACGCGGTCGGAGGCTGGCGCTCGCCGGCCGTTGTGCCGCGGCTAGTTTTGATCTTATTGTTAATAGGACGCCAAGTTTTTTCAACGGAGCTCGGAAAAAAGGTATCATCAGACCCCAGCGGAAACGTTACGGACCCTTGTGAAGTAGAATGGGTATACGTTCTCCGAAGGTGTTATTTTAATCGCTGGTCGGCTTTGTTGTTCAGGAATGTAGATGGCCTGTCATAACTTTAATGGCAGTTTTTCAGTCGCTCCCTCCTGATGCTGCTCGGCCTGAATATTCATCAGACGTCCTCTCCGGATCAGCTTTTGACTTTGGAATGTTGCAAAGGTTTCAATAAACGCTTGCATTTATTCAAGATCAGCCGTTACTACGCTAGGTGTCATTGATCCGAATTCTTAACCATACAAAAAATCTGGTGATGAATTCTTGATGAACATGAAGTCGAATTTTTGTGTTTGCGTTACGTCTGTTGATTCCGATTATTACCGTCTGTTGATCCATTGTGGTAAATATGAGCGTATCCCTTTATTTGTATCCGCCTTTTCAATAAAGTCAACTTTTTCATTATGTTTAGTTTTATTAATCTCTCTAATATCATTGGAACATATACCTATTTTATGTACCATAAATTTTTCAATTAAGTATTTCAGTATATTGTAATGTATTCATACATATTGTACTTATGCATACAACAAACAACATTTTCGGGATCTGTAACCTGATATATTGTTGTACTCAGTTCAGTAAATATCAGCAGTGTATGTCACGATTATACAAATACCCGGATATTGTCGAGAATACAATGTGAGTGTGACAAACTCGGTCCATTCACACCTACACAAAGACATCTTTTTTTATAAGGCTTCTCAAACTTGAAGATGTACTCCAATTAGATATTGATGACAATGAACCTTTTATTAAAACCTGCCTTAAGATTCTGTCTGTCTGAGTGCATCTTAGCAAATTGTTTTATTTTTGGAAAACGGATAAACTTTTTAATTACCTACTCTCTTTTTTTTTACATACATAGGTAGAGACACCCAGACCGATACAAACAGACATTTTCAGTGTATGAAATAGTGCAGGAATCAAACCCACTCTCTCTGGTGTTATTACACTGCTATTGCATTTACTTCAAATCAGCAGATCATCCAAACCCGTGAGAAGTTCCGCTTGAAACCACTAGGCTTCAATACCTTTTCACCAATAACAATGGAACTCTCTTTATCATCTGAACCAAGTCCCAACCTATGGGCACGAATAACCCATTTTGAGAAACCCCGTATTGTTCAGAGGATAGTTTCTCAGTCTTCCTGACTATGTACGCATAGAACCAAAGGACTGATTCATTAATAGCTCGTCCGAAGTGGGTCATTATCAGGTATCACTAATAGGGGCATATTGAGAGCAGTCGGCCGTACACCGCGCTTTGTGCCACTCCATAAAGGCCACCACTCCGATCACCACACACGACGCAACGCACTGGGAACCGAATCTTGCTGATATCGGCGAATTATCTCATTCCGCTAAAATGTAATTAAGTAAACATACATGGTGTGTCATCCCAAAAATAAGGAAGGAATGTCTTTTTTAAGTACCACGGATACATATACCTCAAAAACGTTGCCTATGCAATGTTTTATGGGTATTCAAAATAATGGGACCAGAAATTAATATTTTCTTGAGCATCCTTAAACATAGAGAGGAACTGTAATCTAAGTTCACAATAGATCAGAATTGGTCGCAGTGACTATTAAAAAAAATCCTTAAACATTAATCACTCAGCGCCATTTAGCCAAACCCAAACTAAGGAAAGCTTGCCAACAATAAAAGCTATAATGGATAGCCAAATAAAATTTTCAAATAATTATTTATAAAGAAACATAGTACATATTTATTTAGCAAGGAGCGACCGAAATATGGTAGGTACCTGAAGTATGGTATACTAGATGAGTAGGCATAAATACCTATAAATAACTAGACTATAAACAAACACAAATGTTGATTTGTCCATAGCAGAACCACAGTATTAAACTGTGGCAGAACCCTCCATTAGCAGGGCATAGACTCATAGAGCAAGCGACTCGAACAAATCTAATTCTAAGCGTCCAGTATTTGCCATAAGATAGAGCTAGTCAATTCATCAGCTGTTCTAAATTCAAGCAAGTTTCAAAACTTCGAAACATAACTGAATATAAAGATATTCACATCCATTAATACCAATAATTGAAGTTATGTTGCTGTACAACATTCATCCTGTATGCACACGATAAAGCTATAAAGTAGATATCATTTTATTGAGCATAAAGAGGCCGCAAAATGTGGGGTCCAAAGCATTTTTTCACAACTCCCTCGGGCACTACTTCCCATCTCGCGCTCGGAGTATAATGAGAGGTTGTTAAAATTATGAATGGAACATCTTCCGAGAGACAGCTTTGTGTGTGTGTTTGTGTGTTTGTGTCCGTGTGCTGGCACTAACACATGGGCATTTATCTGAGTGTG
Organism: Mecyna flavalis; assembly: GCA_949319885.1. Classification (NCBI taxonomy): domain Eukaryota; kingdom Metazoa; phylum Arthropoda; class Insecta; order Lepidoptera; family Crambidae; genus Mecyna; species Mecyna flavalis. The sequence continues at coordinate 12,241,227 of OX439431.1, read as the reverse complement.
TGGACACAGTGCAGATCGTACCATAGTGGGCTAATTTCAGCAACTAAATAAATTAAAACAATCTGAACGTAATTCTTACTGCCTTATAATATGGAAACGACAGAATTGTTTTGGTAATTTTTTTATTATGACGTTTCGACAACCTATTTTACCAAAAAATTATATTTTGGAGTCGGATCCTTTGTTCATCATTTTACATTCGAATAAATTTATATTTCAAGAAAAGACATTTAATTTCAGTTTCTTTGCATTAGAGTGATGCACAATTTTGTGTAGATACTCGTTAATTAGGTAGTCCCTGACGTCACTGTAGCTGGATTTTAGGTAGAGACCATTGTTATTCTTGACTAACTAATGTGCAATACATTAACTAGACTTCATTTTCAGAACGACTAAGTATAGCGATAAAATCAATATCGTCTCTTTATTGTTAAGTTATATTTGGAGCTCAACAAACTAGGCTAGACCTGAAACTAGGTCTAAGCCTAGTTTGTTGAGTTCCAATTACGTTCGAATTACGAACAGGGGTGTATCACTGCAAATTCATTAGACTGTAAGCCCAATGTCGGCTGAGGCATTGCGTTGTGTAGACTGTCTGCGTTCGTTAGACCCAGCATCCAGTTCTGCCCGCTCTGGAATTCTGTTATTTTGAATCTTACATAATGACGTCGATTCTTTCAAAACATTTTGCAGTGTTTTATTTTATTTGACGTTTGTTTGCTAATCATGTGTTAATTCAAACTTTGTTAACTTTGACAACGTTTTTACACCGTTTAAACTTTGTTAACTTCGACGTTAACTGAAGCAGATCCCAGCTAAGTTTCTAGTCTTATTAAATACTTCAGCTGGCAGACAAACACACAGATTAACCATTATGACCTCTTCAAGGAGGATATTTTCTCATAATCATTTCTATGTGTTGCCATTTCTATAGTAGGCACAGAGGACTCTCCTAAGCTTTTATGAAGATCCTTTTATATTAGGTGCTCTGGATCCCATAGTACTATCGGAGGAAAGTCAAGAGTTGAGTCAGAAGTTTAAATAGTTGAATAAAATGTAAAAACTACCTATACCGCGTTTTTTAAGTCGCCCATGCTGAGGTCCAGACCTGTTCCACCACCTCTCACTAATATTTATATGCCTTTAAATGATTACGACTTCCAATCATAAAAAAATATAAAGCATTATGATATGAGTATCGACAGCGATCCACAGTAAAATATATTCAGTTAAGATTAAAAAATGTAGATGTCTAATTAGTGAGGGATTACAAAGGAATTTGTGGGATATGAAGTGGTCAAACAAAGGCGCGGCAGGGAGGGTGCGCCGGCGCAGCCACGGCGGCTACGCGTTTATTGAAGGAATGTTTAGCTCCAATTACTAGCGGCCGCCTCCATTAACAACTTTATTTTTAGTGGGATGAATAACTTGCGGCTTTTTAATCAATCATGCGGTGCTGAGACATCCGGCGCGCACGACGATTGACCGGTAAGTAAGTGTTGACCACTTCGCTGTAAACTATGCATGAAAGTGTTGTTAGTGCTGCACCTTGCTTGACTGACACACTAGTCTAGATAGCGAACTTGAGTATCAATATCTGATAGTTAAGTATACAACATTTTAAAAAAATGGGAAAGTACCTACGTATCGAGGATTTCTGCCGCCTGAGCATCTAGGAAATGTTTTTTTTTACTGGAACCGTGTACAATTACAGTACACCTAGGTTACCTACCAGTAGTGTTCAGTTTATAATAAGACGTATTCGATAACTCCCTTCAAATTACTAAAGTTTCTAATTATATCCAAAATTAGTAGTGAATAAAATAAGCTCTTGCACAATATTCGCAGTTTTGCAAATATTGGAAACCCATTGCAACTACAATGTAATAAACAACCATTAAAAAAAAATTGGCGCCCGCACTACATTACTGGTCCATGTTGTTCACATATTATTTAAATCTTCACACAGAAAGCCCCATTGTATCACCCTTTATAAGCTGTTGAATAGCTAGAAATTAATTAACAACTGCCCTTACAAATATTTGAGAAGGCCATCAATCATCATCATCAAGTAAAATGATTATGTAGACTATCCCATCAAATAATGTTTTGGTTTTGAATCTCAGGATTCAAAATCTGGGATCTTTTTAAAATTGATGTTGGCTTAGAAGAGACCCCATTTAGTGTTGTACAAAATAAAATAACTGTTAGATCTGTGAATGGTGTGAAAAGACAGCAAAGTGTATTATCGAAACGTATTTTTACTGAAATACAATGACTTCCAATAGTAGAGTTTCTAGGGCCTGCTATGGGCCATTAAGTAACAATGGCTTGTTTTTTTCTTTTACACTACCACCACAAAATCTTTGGGTTTTCCCTTCTAATCTTGCCAACATTACTGGAAACATTATACTTATTGACTCAAAAAAACTTTCTCAATAATAACGGAAACGTAAAGTTCACTTTCATTGGTAAAGTGATTGACAAGATGTTTTGTTTCCCAACATCCCTATTATTTTTTGTGTAAGATATTTAAACCGTGGGCGTGCCGATTTGAACTGGCAATCCTGATTATCTTTAGATTGCATCTGGCAACACTAGTAACGGGCGTTTAAATGAAATTATCCATCACTGCGGCGCATTGCCTTGCGGAAAGCGGAATGTCGTCCTACATGCACGCGTGTCCGATACATTTATCTATACACGCGGCAGTGTGGCGAGCAAAGTTCGAAAACGAAAAGGTGATTATTAACAAAAAATAATAAATTTATCTACAAAAAAAATAGTAGGCTAGCACCTACAATAACAAGTTAGCATAAAATAATAATATTTTAAATGCTAACTTTGTGTTTTTGGTGCTAATTTAGTATTTTTGTGGATTGGGTTAAGTTAGATTGGTGATCCATGGAGACCCCATAATTTGTGAACCTAATTTTTATTTAAGTAATATCGATTTATTAAATGTTTTTTTTTTTCTCGGAGGAGAATGCGTTTATGCACCATAAATTAAATGGTATTATTTATTTTTATACTTAATTGCAGAATCCTGTTTTCTCTTTTATACAGAACTTGGCTCCTTAATCCCGTATATGATTTCAACCCAAAGGGGTTATTTATGCGGCTGCAATTTGGCGCACTCATTCATCTAAAAAACCGCACAATAAAGGTGATCGTTCACCGACCGAGTTATGGTGCACGCAAGTTTATTAACTGGACGCCAACGCACAATAATTGTCTTGAAATTGTTGCGCACACATTATTATAGATAAATCGTAATAACATGCCTATACAAAAATACACTAGTACCCTTTCACTACAGTAAGTAAATAATGTTAAATAAATATGACTTTAATAAGTAAGTATTTATCCTTGGACACTTTTTACACAGCGCTAAATAGCCCCAAAATACTACTATTGGCAACGATTAACAAAGTACATATTTTATTGTTAGTACATACATTTTATTCATGAAACGCCCAGATATAAGTATAGACAAATGGAATATATTTTATGCATACAAATCTTTGAGCTATGCAGGAACTGAATGGTCTTCCATGAGACCGGTAGATCTAACCAGCCCATTTCGACTTACAGACAATAAACAAACTGTAAGCAGCAAGGCTCTACCTCAAAAGTAGAGATAATACCCAAAAAGTCAATCAAGTCCTGTTGTACTGTAGGCTCCCCAGATCGCGAAGACCGAGAGTCGCTATCATACCAAAAAGTTCACAGGTTCGGTCCCCGTTCATACAAACATTTGAATGAACACGTTTCCCTAAGAAAAACATTTTTTAAATGTTATTTAGAAAATAGTCCTTAAAAGGCGTAAGAACTATGTCATTCATCTCCTATTCTATGTGATGTGCCTGTGATAATAAAATAAATAATATTTGTACCTATTTGGCTGGGTGTTTCCTGAAGATTATTTTAATCTGCAGGGGTTGTGATCTTCAATTTCATGCGAACAGAATTAATAAAAAGTTTGTCATACATTATAATTACGAGTTTACGAGCTCGGGGCAATTGCTAAGGACTGTGTTACTAGCCGGTAATAAAGATAAAAACATTGGTCGAATATTGCTGGGAAATAATAGATGATAACACCCACATGTACTCGCTTTATGTACCATTAGTAGGGCGTGAAGCTAGCGAGGATAACTGTAACTTAATAAGCTTAAGCTATAATGTACTTACTTACTGATTAGAGTAGTAAGTCAGCACCTACCTATCAGCCTATTGATGCCCCATTGCAGGATAAATGCCTTCATTATTGAAATCAAGCCACTGCACTGTCACAATGATGGGAACTGCTTTAATGACCACGCTTGCCAAATGCGGATTAGTGGATTCAAACCCGACCTGTGTTCGAAAACTCTAAGATCTAAGGGTGTCACTAGACCAATCGATCGATCGTCGATCGACGGCATCAATCGATGATAAAATGGATTAGTCGACGTCGATCGATATTCCCTGCCATACCAGACAATCAACCAGACCAGTCGACCAACTTTAATCGACGTTGACGAACTCGTCGATCTGCAGTCGATCGATTGGTTTGGTAACACCCTAAGAAACCTAAAATCTTGGCGTGGGACTTGGAAATCACTAGACCATCGACGCGTGAAGAGGCCACCTCCTAGACTCTTAATTACATATTTTACTATACTACTATTATATAGGTATTATAAGTAATCTGAGGTTGAGGATTATTTGTCAGCCCCACGACAGTTTGTGTTGTTCTGAACCACTAATTAGGACTGCGACTAATTAAGCTCCTTCAAAATATTTTCCTGTTTGTCTCGAAGATAACTCAAAACGGTACCTAATAGAGTATCACAATTAACCTTATTGTTAAAGTATATTTATTGAAGTAATCAACTAGGTGACATTCTAACATAGTTATTTATACTAATCATAGTAATTAATGAATACATTGTAATAATTATGCCCATAAGCTTCAATACGAAATATGCATTTTCAACGAAAGCAATTAAAGCAACTGTAATTAAACGACAAAAAAACTTGATATCAGTTAATGAGAAGACGTGATGCCTATGTATGATGAGAGCTGTGGACGCTGTGGTAGTCGAGTGGTCTGAGGTCGATGGTTCGAATCTAGGTGTGCACTGTGCACCTATGTATTTTCCGATGTAGGTACGTATTGTAAATAGCTCGGTAGTGTTGACTGAAAACATCACGTATAGCCATGATCCAACTGTCTGGTTACCTTGTTGTTGGTTACGGAGGTCAGATGTTATATAGCAGAACGTGGCAAATTTTAGATCATGGCTCAAGCGTACCCTGACTTGACCGAGACTAAGGCACTCGGAAAAAAAGGAGTTATTAAGATGTTGTATAATAATCATATTATCTATATAAGGTTGTCTTCTGTCTTCACTCAGATACTTTGCTATTTTTGCCTATACATTCACTGAAAAATTATTAACAAGTGCTGGAAACTTGATTATAAAAAACCTTTATTATGGAGCAGAGAATAATTTACTCAAAGTAAAAAAAAAACAATTAAGTGACGATAAACTTTCTGTACGTTTGTATCTATAGGATAACAATATCGGCCTCCATAAAGTAGAAATCTGTCTGAAGAACATATTATATTCTCTTTTAAGGCAATAGATAACACATTCTCTTGTACGTTGCATTGGTCTGGAAGTTTTCGATTTTCTCAATAATGTTTATACTTTCGATAAGTATGTTTATCCGTGGTCTGGTTCCCATAATACAAGCTTAGTTGATATAACAACGGTTAGACATAGAAATAAACACAATTTACATGTATGTTTATCCTGTAAGAGATTAGAAACAACGACGCGAACAGATTCTGTAAGAGATTAGATCAGCAACGCCATTAGACCAGTCGTCAGGATTGTCCCAAAAGCTTATAATCTCTAAACAATTACAAGTTTTCAGTTGATTAGGCGGCGATCAGCTTTCACGGCGCGCGCCCGCCCAGTTCGGCTCGAGTGGCAAAGGCCGACCACCGCACGCTCTCCCAAAAAACACCCCGAGACGTAACATAATATTTCCCAAGCAGCCTTTTATTTATTAGCAACCGGGCCCGGCGCCGCGACAACTCTACTTCCCAGAACCGCTCGATGCGTTCGGCTCGAAGCCGTTACGTCTATGGAAAAAAACAATATTTATGTCGACGAAAAAATCGGGATACGAGCCGTATTTATCTGAACACCGTGAGATATGCGCTTTTTGTAGCTGTGTTGCTGGAATCCGCATCGGTACCTGCTGGTCTTGTATAGATATTAATTTGCTAATTCGATGGTCAAGTGGGCGTCGGCGCTGACTGCAACGCACGCTGCAATAAGCATGTTGGGAGAGGCGGGTACACGTCGCGGGCTAATCGTGTAATTAATCATATCGTAAAGCAGTGAAATGTTATATGATATTTAAACTATTTATTATCTTAGGGTTTAATAATTAAATGTGGCCAGAACTTTCCCACTTGAAGACAGCTGATCGTGCAAAATCTTCTAAAATAATATGCACAGCGCGTCTAACTAGACGTGCTGATAGATATTTTAGAAGATTTTGTAAAGTTGGCAGACAGACAAGGAATCCTACTAATGGTAAGCGCCCACTAAAGCTCATTCAGGTTATAACTTAAAAAGAAGACAAATTCGATGAAAATACCTTCGATTTCAATGATATACTGATCTGATACCCATCATAACACAAATGCTCAAACACTTACTTTGGGATCAGATCAATTATATGTAGGTAAGGTAATTTTATGATGTTGTCCAATTTTTATTTATTTATAATACATATTTTCGGCTCCCTAAAACTGCCTCCGTGGTACAGTGGTTAGAGCGTTGGACTCTAAAACCCGGAGGTCGTGGGTTCGAATCCCACGGGGCATCACTTTGTGTGATTGCTACCAGTTTGGTGAGGACATCGCAGGCTTGAATCACCTGAATGTCCGAAAAGAATGATGATTCCGTGCTTCGGAAGGCACGTTAAGCCGTTGGTCCCGACTATGTTCCAAGTAGGTAAGTCTGGTTTCCTATGTAAGGGTTACGAAGGTCAGATGGCAATCGCTCCATTGTAATAACCAGGCTTGTCAAATCTAGGATCATAGTCGAAGCGAACCCTGAGCTTCCACACTGGATGCAATCGGGAATACGCTGGGATGATGATGAATTTCGGTTCCCTATAAAGTGGTGGCCCAAAATTTTAGTTATTTATTGTGTATAGACTGGGCTAAACTTTTTCACTATAACGTTGCACTACGAACAGATATAGATTTCATCAATGATTAAAAAATAAACTTTTGTCTACTTTACGGATCACTGCATTAGCTCTACACTTTGTATGCATTCACTGCATCTCCGCAATAACAAAATGTATTGGCATTATATTCGAATGACGGGACATTTTCATTGTCATCGAGGATCTCCGCCATCGATGTACTTCATAGCTTTTTTCCAATCAATTAATTTAATAGTATAAAAAGGCCAGGTACCCATCTCTGCGCGCTCTTCGTAAAAACCTGTCTCTACAGGGTGAGCTTATATTGGTGGTAATTATCGGGCCTATTAAACGAATAATTATAACAGCTATGTAGATTAAGCTGGGCGTCAAGAGTGACAAAGAAACTTATATGGATGGTCGCATTCATTTTAAGTATGTTGAGGTTTTGCGTTCTTTGGAAATGTTAAAGATATCCAACTTTACGTCTAGTCAATACCTAGATTTATGACTAAAAATAATACAAAATGTTTAGCCGCTGGTACTGTGCCGCTTGTATCTACTAGGCAGGGCCTTATTATTATTTCTATGCTAGATAGTTACCATCGGACCATCGTATTATGGAATAATTAAAGGTTGGTACAGACAGAGCAGACAAGCTACTTTTTATCCCAGTAAAAAGCTCAGTTCCAATCGGACAACAGAAATGAAAATATTTTTGTTCGCTATTTTTGGTGTGGTTTTGGATAGGTTGAAAGGAAGAGTAGAGTGATAAAAGAAGTCTACTTTTTACTACGGAAAATCACCCTTTGGATTGTCCAAATGGGCGAAGGAATTGGAATTAAATAAAGTAAATTAAATTTAACTTTGTAATCTTTTCTAATAAAAATCATCAAAGTACAAAAAATCAACCATCTGATGAGCCTTAAAACACAAATCGTCAAATCGACAATAACCAATCTTCATTGTCCTTCAACGGGTTGCACTGGCAACCGACAAGTGAATTGATAAAAAAGGTGAAAGTAACAGCATCGAGCGCAATCGGAGCCACCTGTATAAAAATAGAGCATCGCAACAAAGAAGAAAGCGCCGCGTGAATGCACCAGACACCATGATAAATGGTGCTCGGACAAAGGCTGGATTCTCGGCCGCTAAGCCGATTGTCACTACCGCTACGATTTGGATTCAGGGTCCCGTGACCAAAGACTACCGACACAGTCTTGTGTCTATCATTTGCTACCTACAAGAGTATAATCTGATCTCATCTGATCTTTGATTGTAAGTGTAATGGCTCGCACATTAATATGGCCGAAACCAAACACAGCCATCGTACCTGTTATGTCTGTGTTCCGGAAATGTGTATGCCTGTTGTTGTTGTACAACCATAAACAAGGAAAGCCACATTTACTTATGAAAATGTTCATAGGTCAATCAAGTTAACAATAATAGGTAGCGTTTTTAGGGTTCCGTAGCCAAATGGCAAAAAACGGAACCCTTATGGATTCGTCATGTCTGTCTGTCTGTCTGTCTGTCCGTCCGTATGTCACAGCCACTTTTTACCGAAACTATAAGAGCTATACTGTTGAAAATTAGTAAGTAGATGTATTCTGTGAACCGCATTAAGATTTTCATACAAAAATAGAAAAATAATAATAAATTTTGGGGCTCTCCATACTTAGAACTGAAACTCAAAAAACTTTTTTTCATCCAACCCTTACGTGTGGGGTATCTATGAATAGGTCTTTAAAAATGATAATAAGGTTTCTTAAATCATTTCCAAAGTAGTAAAATGTTGGTCCCCCCCCCTGTAACTTCTAAAATAAGAGAACGATAAATCTAAAAAAAATATATGATGTACATTATTATACAAACTTCCATTGAAAATTGGTTTGAACGAGATCAAGTGATTAGTTTATATATTTTTGGGGCTTCCCATACTTAGAACTGAAACTCAAAAAAAAATTTTTCTTCAAACCCTTACGTGTGGGGTATCTATAGATAGGTCTTTAAAAATGATAATAAGGTTTCTTATATCATTTTTTTCTAAACGGAATAGTTTGCGCGAGAGACACTTCCAAAGTGGTAAAATGTTGGTCCCCCCCCCTCTAACTTCTAAAATAAGAGAACGATAAACCTAAAAAAAATATATAATGTACATTACCATGCAAACTTCCATTGAAAATTGGTTTGAACGAGATCAAGTAATTAGTTTTTTTTTAATCCTTCTAGCCCCGGATTACTAGACACAATAGAAAATCTATTGTTATGCGGCACCCGAGTGCCGGTTCGGCGTTGAGTGGTTAAAACGTCATAAATCGTAAACCGAAATTTTTCTCTCATTCAATCAACTCAAATATAAAAACGTCGATCAAACTTACAAAGAACTACAAGAACTTTTATATTATGATGATACTTGCTGCTACGGAACCCTTCATGGGCGAGTCCGACTCGCACTTGGCCGGTTTTTGTCTGTACAGGGTGCCATACATCAAGCTATACCAATTCCTAAGACCAATTTTCATCTTAATTATATCGCATAAAGTTCTATTACGATGGGGACTTTTTGACAGATTTGTATAGCTTGATGTATGAATGACCCAGTGTACCTATGATAAACAAAGGATAACCTTTGTTTATTTGTATGCTTTTATTGAAATACATCTAAATGTTCATTTCAATGAAAGCATACAAATAACGTTATACGGTGGATACGGAACCTTTCATTTACGAGTTTGAACCGTCGTTACTGTTTTTTGTTACGCCTCGCAAAGCGCAACAATGAAAGGTTTTTTCTTACTTTGGCGTTAATGCAGCAAGTGTCAACCGACATAATCGGCTGCCGGGATTAATGCCATAGTAGAGAGATATCTTTTTACTATGTTAATGCCGAATGGTTGTGATATTCCCGAATCCCGGATAACTGTGACGTTTTCATTATAAATATACATAGAGTAATAAAAACGCCTATAAATCATCCAGAAGTAGATGTCACTTCCGCAAGTCAATGGATTTATTTTTTACTGGCTTATTTCATTTTACGATTTGAGTGAGGTGATTGGTGGCACAGAAGCTTGAAACACGCGAAAGCGAAGAAACATTGTACGAATAAGGCTGCGGATAGACTATCAAACCGTAGGTTTGTTATGTTTATGGTTATATGTAACATTTCTTTTCAAATTCAGTCATCGCCACAAGAATGTACACTGGCTTAATCACCACGCTTGCGGATTGGCGATCACAAACCGAGCTATGTTTCAAAAGTTACGACATTTTTGCCCGAGATCACGGCCCGGTTAGACCACTAGACCAATTTGTTTTAGGTATTGTCAAAATGAAATAATAGAGAGTTTTACCAAAAATTAAAACTTACCTATTATTTTTTATTCAATATCCGGAATCCATCTTGAGTCAAGCACCTGTCTTTCTGCCTGAAGTCAGCATTTCCGGTTCCTTTCCGAATTTAGCGCCCTCTATATTATCGTTTTGGTACTACTTACTTGGCGCGCGCGCACCGGGTTGAGACTTGTCATTATGGCACTCATGATACACCAGGTAGACCTTACCTGGATTCCGGATATTGAATAAAAAATAATAGGTAAGTTTTAATTTTTGGTAAAACTCTCTATTATTTGTTTAGTATCAATATCCGGAATCCATCTTGAGTGATGTGTTTGTTATCACCTGGTGCAAATAACTGATGTTATTGACGCTATAATGTGTAAGAAAAAGTTGATTATGTAATAAAAGGATAGTGAAACATAATTAAACAGTTTTATTTATACAGTTGTATATTAATAATTATAATGAACAAAACCTGTGTGATTCTCCACTGACAGTAAATAATATTTTAATGAACCGTAACTTTAACATAATTATAATTATGATTTATACATTAACTGTGTGGCGTACCGCCACTTATAATTTATATGGCTAAACTTAATCTAAATTAAATCTAAAATATATGTACAATTATATCTAAGCATTAATATTTACAAAACATTATTATTATATAAACTTACATTAAAATCTATTAAACATTTGCATTAATTATATAAAAACTAAATAAGTAATTAAAATCAACGTACAAATTTGTCGAATTTGTCCGCACGATTTTTCTAATATTAGATGCAAAAGAATTTGCATCGAGGGGGATTCTTTTGTTCTCCGAGCCAGGTAGCCGCGCGGGTCGATCGCCCGCACACACATCAGTCTGTGATTCACTTGTGACGCTGGCTAACCTAGTATCTATTAATATTCTCGCTTGTTTACGTTTTATGTTATTTGCTTTGAACTTTCATCTTTTCTTCTGTGCTGTGTCTATCCTACTCGCTTTTATCTCCTTCGAACTTAAGTGTGTTGTGTGTTAAAGACTGTGTATGTGAATAAACTCTTGTGTACAACTTGGACTCGGACTTTCTCTTATCACCGTACGTATTCACCACCACCACAACCACATTGGTGACCCCGTGGAACACGAGAATAAGCAGTAGTGAAAGTGATTCCGCTGAATCCCAGAAGTGCAATACATTTTTAAGCACGTTGCCTCGAAGAGGTTATAAAATGGCGGACAGCGATGACACAGCTAGCGGCTCGACGTGCATGTCGAGATCGATGCCAGTGAGGATGCAGCCATTACCGACGGCAGCACGAAATATTTTAATTACGGACAACTCGACCCCCAAGTCGCGACTGAAGTGGAGGACGTCATGATAAATCCCGGCGACCGCCACATTCTCAGCATCAGCCTTCAGCGGGTCTTCACATCTCGTCAGCCTCCTCTCACCTCCAGCATGACTTCGGCAGTCAGATAGAGCATGCCAGCCTCCAGCCACATAGAACCATCGCAGCTGTGCAACAGCTTCCTGGTTCCCGGCTACTACAACGTGCACCAGGCCTTCACCGCCCCACGTCCGGACTCTCTGGGCGCACATCGGTCGTGGCAGCCATGAAGCCTATACATCGCACGCATCTCTCACTTGTCCCGACTTCGACTTTCAACTTACTCGTCCCGACTCACTGTGGACTTGACTATCATAGCACTCGACCCGACTCACTGTGGACTTGACTATCTCTCATCCCGACTCACTGCGGACTTGACTACTTACTACCTCTCATCCCGACTCACTGCGGACTTGACTTTTTACACGCTCGTCCCGACTCACCGTGGACTCGAGCACACGCTCTTCCCGACTCACCGAGGAATGATACTTTTACTGGCACTTGAAGCTCTGTCGTTCAGACAGCCGAGGCTGAATCAACATTCGACCCCTGGTCTCTGGAGGGGGGTGATGTGGCGTACCGCCACTTATAATTTATATGGCTAAACTTAATCTAAATTAAATCTAAAATATATGTACAATTATATCTAAGCATTAATATTTACAAAACATTATTATTATATAAACTTACATTAAAATCTATTAAACATTTGCATTAATTATATAAAAACTAAATAAGTAATTAAAATCAACGTACAAATTTGTCGAATTTGTCCGCACGATTTTTCTAATATTAGATGCAAAAGAATTTGCATCGAGGGGGATTCTTTTGTTCTCCGAGCCAGGTAGCCGCGCGGGTCGATCGCCCGCACACACATCAGTCTGTGATTCACTTGTGACGCTGGCTAACCTAGTATCTATTAATATTCTCGCTTGTTTACGTTTTATGTTATTTGCTTTGAACTTTCATCTTTTCTTCTGTGCTGTGTCTATCCTACTCGCTTTTATCTCCTTCGAACTTAAGTGTGTTGTGTGTTAAAGACTGTGTATGTGAATAAACTCTTGTGTACAACTTGGACTCGGACTTTCTCTTATCACCGTACGTATTCACCACCACCACAACCACAACTGCATCAAAATAATTAGACAATGATACTGATTCTGTATGTCTTGAGCTTTCATTAATTAATTCTCTTTGATAATACTTTCTGAATGTATGAACAGCTTTCCAATTACCAGTAGTAAGAATTTTGTCTAAAGAAAAGTTTTCTAGCCAATTTAGGGAAGCCACTGCGGAACGTACTGAACCGGGACTAGCCTCGATATCAGCTTCCTTTAATAAAGATTTTACCCAGCCACCAATCACAGTTCTACTTGCGGGTTTGGTGTCACCACGGGCTGTTATAAACAAATTAAGAATATTTTGCCTACGATTTAAAGATATTTTTAATAATTGCCGTATCCAAAAAACTACATTTAAATTTTTCTCAGGATGTTCTCTGAGCCTCCAACCTGACTGACGATGATTTGCATTGTCAGTTTTGGACCCAAAAGCAGGCCAAAACACTATACTATTTTGTTCATCAATAAGACTATTGCTATCAATACGCAACAGAGTGAGATCATGAACTCTCCTGCCCGATGCTAATAACAATAAAGTAGCGGTATGTCTAGAAACTTGGTAAAGATTATTCTCATCTGGTTTGTAACTATTCAAGTATTGTAACAAGCATTTAGGATTCCAAATAGGTGGCTTAGTAGGTTTGGTGCGGGCAACTGATATTGCTTTAAGCATATGTTTGACAAAGAAATTAGAAGAAAGATCTACATTAGAATTTAGGTGAGTAAACGTTGAGATTACTGATTTATGTACCAAAATAGTTTTATAAGCTAACCCTACATCACAGTGTAGATGTGCTAGGTAACGAGCGACTTGATCAGCGTTAGGGTATTGAAAATTAATTCGATGCGTCTCGCACCACTTTTTCCATCTTGTCCAAGCTGGTTTGTATGTTTTCATTGTTGATGGACGCCATCCTGACATAAGAAGGTCTTGCTCCTGATCGGTCCATTCTGTCAACATATCTTTCCACCCGAAATCAACCATGCTTCTAAGTGAAGGTCGTGTATCTCCGGTGGATGCATTCCCGTTCGTGTATCTATTAGCACTTGAGCTAGGTCTGGAATCAAATATGGGGGCCTCAATGCTCGGCGCTGAAGGTCTGCTTGCCAAAACACTTTGTTCCATTTTGGTGCAATTAGAATGTACTGTCCACTGGCTTCGTTCAGGTGACAGAGAACTCTGGGAATCAGATTCGGTGGTGGGAATAACCACGCGAGCCTGTAGTGCCACTGGTGACAGAACGCGTTGTGATCCTGGGCCTGACGATCTTGCACGTCTATCGAGACATAACTGGGTACTACATGAGCTGTCTTCGACGCAAATAGGTCCATCTCTGGTAAGCCCCACATTTGAAATATGTTCGACGTTGCTGCTGTAGTTAGGTGCCACTCGGGACAAGCTTTCTGGCGTGACAAAGCATCCACCTCCGCATTGAATCTTCCTGGGAAATACTGAGCAAAAAGCTGAACATTTATTTTGTCTAAAAGCGACAAAAGTTGACGGGTTTGATCGAGCAGTTTCTTCGATTTGGTGCCTCCTTCTTTGTTGATGTAGGATACTACAGTCCGGTTGTCCGTCTGAAGAAGAATTTGAGCATTTTGTAGGTGATTTTGTTTGTGAAGTATCGCTGCAAACACGGCAAACATTTCTTTTCTGTTCGCATGCCACGACAGTTGAAGATCTGTCCAGGTTCCCGCAATGAATTGGTCGTTGATCTGAGCGCCCCAGCCAATATCTGAAGCGTCTGTTGTAAGGAGATGAGTCACAGCATTTTTGTGTATGCCACTAGGGCTTCCAAAATTACGGAAATATCAATTACGTAACTGGTTACGCATTTTACGGGTCAGTTACGGAATTACGTAATAATTACGTAATTGATGTATTTTATGAAAAACATAGAACGACTAAAACTATCTATTCTTCTGGCTCGACTATTTAAATGTCTGTAATTATAGAATAAGATGAAATCATTTTATACAAACTTTTGTATCAAAATCAATTGAAACGATTTAAAATTGACAACATACAATAAATTGAGAATTGCGATCAGAGTTCAGAACTTCAGACCCTAAATTCGTTATTATTCTTGAAATCACATCATCAACAAGGACATTGTTATATTTGTCAAAAAACAATTACGCCCCTTTCACACGGCATCCAGTTTTGCGGGACCGGCTTTTTACTGTATCCTGCAAAACTGGACGGTGTGTTCACATGGCAGTGCAGTTTTGCGGGATCTAGTAAAAAGCCGGTCCTGCAAAACTGGACTGCCGTGTGAAGTGAACACGAGCGCGGGGCGGGGGCTGCCACCACTTCACTATCCCGCAAAAAACAGTGTCCCGCAAAAAACCGCACGCGGGAAGCCGTGTGAACACTGCTATATAAATATTTGTGCGACTAAACGGGATCCCGCTTTTTACTGGACGACGGATCCAGTTTCTAGTGACAAAACCGAATGCCGGATCGGGTTTTTGCAGTATCCCGCATGCGGGATGCTCGTGTGAACGCTACCATATAAACACATTCGCCATCAAACGGGATCCTGCAGAAAACGGGATCCTGCAAAAAACTGGACTGCCCGTGTGAAAGGGGCGTTATTAGATAAACAAACCATTATTTGATGATATTTTTTTAATTTTGTTATTCTTGAAATAACGACGAATTTTAATTTGCCGCCATAACAGCTCTGGCTGTGTCGAGCAATATTAATGTGGGAGCCAGTAGACTTATAATCTTAGGCTCGCTCGAAGATCAGAGGAGCATACAGTCTGGCAGCACGTTGAGCGATGCTTCCTGGTAAAGTGTCCCTCAATGGAATAGGCCGCAATGACCGCTTACCATCAGGTCGGCTGCGTGCCTGTCTGCCAACTGACCTAGTATAAGAAAAAAAGTATAAAAAAAGGTCTGATCGCCTAAGGAGCTTCTTAATTTATTGCAAAATGAGAAAGCCTGCTCAGCCTCTAAACTGGTGGGTATGATCAAGAGCAAATAATTGTAAGCGGCTGTTAAAAAACTTCTGGATCGCCACCAGCAATTTCGTAACATACATAATTACATTCATTCAACACTAATGTCAATCGCACAATGAGACCTAATTTTTAAGGGTTCTTTCAAATTAGACGTTTTGTGTCGGACGGCTGCGGTGCGTTAGCCGCGCGTTTGCCGCACCGCGAACGGACGTTCGGTATTTTTCATACAAAACACGCGGAGCGGCAGCAGTACGGTTGACGTCTTGCTGTCGTGTGTTCGCGGTACGGTTGCCGCACCGCGTGTTTTGTATGAAAAATACCGAACGTCCGTTCGCGGTGCGGCTAACGCACCGCAGCCGTCTGATACAAAATGTCTAATTTGAAAGAACCCTACGAGTCCGTTTAAGGTGTACTTTCTTGAACATACAAATCGTAGGAATAAGTTACTGACCACACGCACGTAGCTATCTGCAACTGACGCAATTAAGGGAATCTCCTTCTTTTGAAAATCGTTCAATAATAATGACTCTTATTTTTCATTGCTGATAAACTAAATTCACTTGTCCACGCGAGGAATCAACAAAATTAGTTACAGACGGGGAATTACTTCTTCGCTTTAGATAGTTTCATAATAGTAAGTGTTGCCCTGACATGTAATTCAATTTGCATATGTAATTTTTGTAAAAATTATAATTTACGTAATTCCGTAATTCGTGCATTCAGTTACGTACTTTTAAAATGCCACATTTTACCCCTAATTACGTATTTGCGTAATTACGTAATTACGGATTTGGAAGCCCTAATTGGCATGCTCGAACCTATTGTTTTGTACCACCATTCTATCTCGGATATAGCAGCATGCGGTATTATCACTTTTCGATACGGGTGGTTCTTTGATAGCTGTCGACTGAAGATTTGCAGAGTGCGACAGTGAAGGCGACCCCGTTTTGTTACAAACGTGGCAAAATTTAATCTCCCCATTAGTTTCTGATATTGTTTCAGGGAACATTTGCCTGTTTTGAGCTGTTGCTGAAGTGCTTTGCGTAGCGATAGGCACTTCGACTCCGATAAGGACATTGCGTTGCGTTTTGTGTCCCAAGTTATGCCGAGAAACTCGAGGCATTGCGTCGGAGTCAGAACAGACTTCTCGTAATTTATTTTCCAGCCCAGCAACTGCATAATCTTTGTTGTTAAGGCTATATCGTCGCGTAGCTGCTGTGCCGACTGGTTTGCGAGCAGAAAATCGTCTAAATAGACTACACACCTGATACCGTGACTTCTCAGTAGTTCGGCGACCCAATTTGTTACTGTAGCGAATGTCCTTGGGGCCGATGCAAGTCCGAACGGTAAGCACGTCATCTGAAGCAATTGGTGGCGATTCAGATCGTGGTGGTAATTGAGCCTCAGGAATCTGCGATGCTGCTGCGCAATAGGAATGTGAAAGTAAGCCTGGCTCAGGTCCATTTTTGCCATCCAGTCTTGGTGTTGCAAAAATGTTGGTACTTTGAAATGGCTGAAGAGTTGGAATGGTTTCGTTATTACGAATTTGTTCAGCTGTTTCAAGTTGAATATTGGGCGGTGGCTGCCGTCGGGCTTGGGTACCAGAAAAAAGGTAGAGAGGTAACTGGGGCTTAATTCCGCAGGTTCGAGTATTCCCGATTTTAACATATTTTGTATTTGGGTAGTCATATTGGGAGTTGTTTTGGTTCTGTAACTCCTCATTGCAAGTGAACTCGGAAATATTAGTGGTGGTTTTAGCCTGAACGGAATACGTGCTCCGTTTAACAAATCGCAAATTTGTTTTGGTGCCCCTAAATTTTCCCAAACAGTCTGATATTGCTTGAGACAGCCGCCGTGAAATATCGCATAGTCATTCGCGACGCTTGTTCTTAAAGGAAGTGTTAGGTCGTGATTTCTTCCCTTTTGATTTATTGTTTCCGGATTTGTCTTGGCCTTTCGGGTTGGGACGTCGAGGAGTGTGTCTTTTTGCACCCATTGTTCGACGAAAATTCGTTTCATCTACTTGTTTACTAGTTGAAGGCTTTTGATTTTGATAAAAATTACTTTTTGTTTCTGTTCGAGCTGTCGGGTGTACTGACGAAACCAATTTATCCACCCCTCCAATTTTTTGAAGGTAGTTTTGAATCAAGTCATCTTCGAATAATGTATCCGCACTTGGAGGAAATTTATATAAAACATCCCGATGAAATTCGTCTGGTATTTGACGCAGTAACGCATCTCTTCGTAACGTAATAAAATCTGCGCGCCGACCACACACTATTTGCAATAAATCATCAGTGACCTTGGTGTACGACGATTCTTTAGAAAACAGCGACTCGATTTTGTCAAACAACGCATTAGGAGTTAGTGGGTCTTTTGATTCGTTGGCCCAATTCACCAAAGATTGCAATGTTTTTCGTAATTCCTCCTTTTGTGCAAGTAAAGCGTGTGTTAACCCGGCAAAAGAACGTTCCAGTAAATATGATCGTGGATCTTCACGTAACATCGCAGCTTCAAACCGTTTTAATGAGTCGTTCACATTTAATTCGACGAAACCGGGGGTAGCCAAATATTTTTTCTGGGCATCGGCAAACCGAACCGCATACCAGTCATTACATTTAAATCGTTGTAATTCTATTAATTTCTTGAGATAGGCCTCGTTTGCTTGTGTATAAAGTGGCTCTTTAACCGTGGTACTTTACGTGGTACGTTCCGATAGATTTAACTGATTTATCTTTGAAAGACTATCGGTAGGTCTGCTTAAACAAAGGTCCGAAGTATCAACTTCTAATATACGATTATCTTGGTTAGTGTTCGGTACCTCTTTATTTTGTGAAATCAAATTTGTCAAAAATGCTACTTGTTGAGACAAAAATTCAAAATGTGAGTAACTCACGGTTTGATGAACTTTCCTTTTCTTTCTCCTTGAGCAGCCGCTGCAGTCGCTGGATGAATTCTGGCTCTCCGAACTTGACGACGACGAACGATCACGTTTACGCGAGGCGGTAGAATTTTCTTCAATATCACCATCACGATCGCGATCCGAGGCATCCGGATTTGGGTTCTCCATCGTAAACTTACTTATTTTTCGGAAAGGAACTTTCGCAAAATGAAATTAATTTTAGTACTTTAGGATCTAAAATAAAAATATATTTTTCGCAAAGCCGACTTGTGAAAGGCGCGAAAAACGACGCTATAATGACAAGTCTCAACCCGGTGCGCGCGCGCCAAGTAAGTAGTACCAAAACGATAATATAGAGGGCGCTAAATTCGGAAAGGAACCGGAAATGCTGACTTCAGGCAGAAAGACAGGTGCTTGACTCAAGATGGATTCCGGATATTGATACTAAACAAATAATAGGGAATTAAGATTAAAACTTATATTTAAATATTTAACATACATACATAATAACAACCCATTGCCTAATTTGTATACAGTACAGAGACGTCAAAGGAAAATCATTGTGAATCGCTGTCACTGCCGGAATAATTTGCCAACAACGAGAGACCTGTCGCTTTGGGCGCTGTTTCGCTTTTAGCATTTGACACTTCTGTGCTTGTACTCACTACATTCGCTGTAACACTATCTGGTTTATTTTCGTTGCTACTAACAGTTTCAGGTTTCTTTTCATTGCTTTTATCATCCTTTTTGCTCCTCACCAGGTTGTTCAGCGCAGTTTTCTTGGTCAGTACACCAATGCTTTTGTTCCACACTGCTTGTTTCTTAGGCTCAGCAGTCTTCGGTGGTATCACCTCGATCCTGGAGGTCTTTGCTGGTGGTCCGTCGTCCTCTTGCACGTCTTCGATGATCTCCTCGGCGACCACTTTGTTTGATGATGAGCCACTGAACTTTATTGACCTGGAAAATTAACAAATGTACTGTTAATGTTTTTTTGAAGGTATAATTGATTGGTTAGCATACTGGAGGCCACAGTACAAATATTTGTGTGTGTGAACTTATTTAGAACTAAATTCGCTTCTGTAATACTCATCTGCTTCATAAAGTCTATTTGACAAGTCAGCCGGAGTAAGTCGCCTCGCCCTCATACCTTATCAGCTTTTGTTCCAGTGTAAGACTTTTTTTAACAAATCTTTATTGCACATAAGTATGGAATTGTTTTTTTGCTCCTTTTGTTGGCAAACAGACATGCAGCCCACCTCATGGTAAGTGGTCACTGCGACCTATTTCATTAAGGGACACTTCAACTTTAAATTGTATACTACAAATAGTTGCGATAAAAATATGAAATGGGTCATTTTTTTTATTTTTATTGAGAAATTTTGCCGCCCCCTTAAAAGTGCCGCCCGAGAAGAATTAGGGACAGTAACGTATTAGTGGTCTATTGGCTGAAATTGCCACTGCCTAACCAATCATACTTTTGTTTAAAATGACTGTTGATTTAGAATAATCATATACAAGTCTAGATAAGCATTCAATTTTTGCAGGTACAATACCAAACAAAACAAAATATTTTATCCAGAAAACTATACATTAGATAAACATGATGACGTGATCATACTTGATGAATTCATTGTCCTCCTTTTCCTCCCTAGCCTTCCGTTCGTCAGCGGTTTCGGGCTGATACTGCTTGAGCATGCCCTCGTAGTCCACAGTGCGCTGCCGTCTGTTCAGCTCCTTCAACTCCTCGAGACTCTCCAGCAGCTCTATTTCTTGCCTGGACTGTTCTGTTCTGTATTCTGAAATGAAAAAATTTATAGAAAGTGATAAGAACAGGACTTCACACTTTTACCTCAACATAGGATGTAACAGAGTATAGTTTCTGGTTGAGCCATAAGGTTTTGAAGAGAGCCAATCTAACTTTTGTTGTATGTAAAACAATGGAATTAAAACTATACATAACTAAAACATAAAGAGTTCATTGGTGTTATTTGGAATTGTTTTTAAAGCTTTTGGAAATTTGATTAATCTGTATTAAAGTCAACAATATCTATACTAATACTAGCGGGCGCCCGCGGTTTCACCCGCGTGGTTCCCGTTCACGTGGGTATTGATCAAAATCCTTTCTTAGCGGATGCCTACGTCATAACATCTACCTGCATTCCAAATTTCAGCCCGATCCGTCCAGTGGTTTGGGCTGTGCGTTGATAGATATCTATGTCAGTCAGTCAGTCACCTTTGAGTTTTATATCGAACTAGGTATTTGTATACGGTATTTGTAAAGCAGGTATACCTATCATAGGCATCAGTCTCACACAAACTATTAATTAACATTATTTAACAATTTTTGGACAAACCTGTTTGTTGTATTCTTAATTGTTTGTGCTGAGAATAAACTTATATTTCATTATATTTCAAACTTATTCAAACTTATATATATATATATAGATTAAGAAGAGGAAAGATTTGATTGTTTGTTTGTATTGAATAGGCACCAAAACTACTGAATGGATTTTTTACTGCTGGAAAGCTACACTATCCCCGAGTGACCTACGGTACTTTAAATAATGTGAGGGGAAGGGAAGGAAAAGATGTGCAGATGAAACCGCAGACGGAAGGCTAGTATGTAATTAAATTAATATATTATTGTAAAAGCCACAAGGTATGGTGAGTGTTTGTTACTATTTAATGCAAAAACTACTCATTAGTAGATTTAAATAAAAGAAAACTAAAAGACCAGTACAGCATATAGGCAACATTTCATCAATACACCATTACAGATCGAGAAAACTAGTTTACCTAGTAATTTCATAGGATTATTGGCTTCTTCCTCCTTCTGTTCCTCTTCCTCCCTCTTAGCCTGCTCTTCGGCCAGCTTTAGCGCCATGAAATTCCTTGTGGCCCCTGCTTCAATCTCATAGTCCGTGTTCTTGGGGTCTGTCTTAAACGAGATCTCTTGCAAGCATCTGGTGCACTGAAAACATAAAATATGTTTTTTAAAAACTTGGTTACTTATTTATTTTTCTAATCTCAGATTAATATAAAAATGATGCTAATTCTGTGTGTTTTAGATTATGGCATTCCCTTCAATCATGATCTTTGGTCTTTAGAAATTGCTAAACCTAAGCTGAGTGCTTACAAATGTAATAAATTACAATTTCAGATTTGCTTTTAATAATTCAACAGAAAATGTTGTGTACCTTGATATAAAACCTGTAAATCCTTATGCCAAGATAGTCTTCATTTTCAACATCCTCTTTGCGCGCGTTGAACTTCTTCCCCTTGTAGATGTACTCGCCGCAAGTGGCACAGCGCATGTTGAAGGGAGCCATCAATCGAACAGTGTATTGGCGGTTCTTCGCCAACTTCATGCGCGGGATCTTCGACGGATCAAAGTCCGGGGGATAGTATTTCTGAAAACAACAAATCATCATCGTCATTATCAGCCAAAAGACGTCCATTGTTTCGACGAGCCATTTGGTGTTATGGTCGAGAAGTCGGTTATTACACCAGAGGTCGCGGGTTCGATCCCCGCACGGTACAAACATTTGTGTGCATGAACATGTCTGTTTGTATCGGTCTGGGTGTTTCTATGTATAATATGTATGTATTTACAAAAAAAAAATATATATACAGTCGTGGTCAACTAATTAGGGACACTCTATCACTTAAACATAAGATCGTACCTTCAGTGCGAAAAAAATATTCTACGAGGCTTTGAAGCTTGTACCTATTGATATCAAGTAATTTGACTAGTATTCTAAATATTTTAGGGTCAGGAAAGAAAATAGCAGGTGCCAAACTTTTTTCTTTAATAAAAAATCATTGCCGCTTTTACACAATTGAATTAGGGATGGACAACTAATTAGGGACACGTAAAACTTTAACTGTAAATATGAAAAAACTGGTAATTATTTAAGTAGTTATTACATAAAAAGTCTTCATTCATAAAAATAGAATACAAAACATATCATTAAACGTATTTTTATAATCAGTATGGTTGTCTTTATTAGCTATAACCATTTGACATAAGCGCGGCATCAATGCAATCAAATTATTACAGGTGTCTAAAGAAATATTATTCCAAACACCTTGAAATGTCCCGTAAAGCTGACTTTTACTGGCAGTATGTTGAGCTGCAACTGTTTTCTTCGCTTTATACCATAAGTGCTGTATCGGGTTTGGGTCTGGGCTGCTTGCGGGCCAATCTAGTACCGTAACTGACTGTTGCGCTAGGCACGATTTCAGAGAGTGCGCGGTATGTTTGCGGTAGTTCTCATGTTTAAACCGTCCATTAGACTGGTAAGACTTCTTCAGCATACTATAGCATCGTTTCCTTCAATATTCAATCCATTGAAAGTAATCAAGTTTACTTTCAATTATTTTTATTGATCCTACTCCATGTCCAAAAAAGACAGCCCGTTGGAGTTTGCAAGAAAGTATGGACATTGGACTGTTGCTCAATGGAGAAATTCGCGGTTTTCTGACGAGACCAGTATAAATCTTAATTCATTCGATGGCAGACAATACAGACAATACGTGCAATGACTTATAAAGTCCGAAATTAATCCAAAGTACACGAAAAAGCAGGTGAAACATGGAGGCGACAATATTCAATTCTGGGGCTGTTTTTCTAGACATAGAGTGGGGCCTATAAAAATAATTGAAAGTAAACTTGATCAATTCCAATGCAAAGGAATATTGAAGGAAACGATGCTATGGTATGCTGAAGAAGTCTTACCAGTCTATTGGACGGTTTAAACACGACAACGACCAAAAACATACCGCGCACGCTGTTAAATCGTGCCTAGCGCAACAGTCAGTGTTGGTAGTAGAATGGCCCGCAAACAGCCCAGACCTAAACCCGATAGAGCAAATTATGGTATGAAGCGAAGAAGAAAGTGCAGCTCAACGTACTGGCACTAAAAATAAGCTTTACGGGACATTTCAAGGTGTTTGGAATAATATTTCTTTGGAAACCTGTAATAATTTGATTGCATTGATGCTGCGTTGATGTCAAATAGTTATAACCAACAAAAACAACCATACTGGGTATTTAAAATACGTTTAATGATTTGTTTTATATTCTATTTTGATGATTGAAAACTTTTTATGTCCTAAACACTTAAATAATTACCATTTATTTATATTTACAGTTAAAATTTTACGTGTCCCTAATTAGTTGTCCACCCATAAAGTCAATGATGTGTAAGTGACAAGGATTTATTTATTTAAATAATATTGATCTCAACTAGCTATTAGCTTTCCTAGACTTTAAATATTTGGAATACTAGTCAAATTACTTGTTATGAATTACTATAAGCTTCAAAGCCCCATAAAGATTTCTTTTTCGGACTTGAGGGACGATCTTGTGTTTTAGTCATATAGCGTCCCTAATTAGTTGACCACGACTGTATATATATAAGTAATGTTTATCCGTTGTCTAGCACCCATAGCACAAGCTAATGCTTAGTTTGGGACTAGATGGCGCTGTGTGAATAATGTCCAGAGATATTTATTTATTGTTGGACATGTCCAGTTTGGATATCCTTGAGTTAGGCACATAGGTCTTGGACCACCCGCATCCAGTGTAATCCCGCGATCTATTCTAGGTCTTCTGTCCACCTAGTACCCCCCTAAAACTCTGCCAAGGCAGCTTCGCCGTAAAAAAACAAAAATTATAGCAAAAACGTAAACAAACGAGTACACAAACAGGTTAGGTTTTCGATGAGTTATTAATACTTACATTCAATACTTTTCTTTCAGACATGTTGTGTGTTTAGAGTTTAAATTTATATAAAAACAATACGGAAGTAAATAATACGTGGATTAATTAAAATATTTATTTACAACCAAAAGCCTCTGAGGCTCTGTCAAATAATTGTCAAAAAAAGTCAAAACATGACATGATTGTCTTTGACAATTTTATTTGACATGAATGCGGTCCGAATACAGTTGTAAGATTGATTTGATTGAAGGTCAAGTAAAAATATATTTTTTGTATTAATGCTTTAATTAAATTATTCTTTGAAATTGTTACCAAATTTAAAATATTACAAATTGATAACGTTTATAATAGCAAAATCCCCCTTTAAAAGTTGAAAAACTCCCGGTTACACAGTTAAAAATCGATATTCGGACCACACAAGTTATTCTGTCAGTGTGAATCAAAAACACTCAGAATAAGGACTTCCTTATTCTGAGCAAAAACAAGTCAAATGTTGCAATGTCAGTCAATGACAACGATGCCAATAGAATTAAATGTGTTTCCCATTGTTTAATTTAATATAATGGTTTTTAACTTATGCTAAATGATTTTAAAGTGCACATAAGAGGCAATGGATCATATTAAACAACATGACTGGTATGTTACACAAAGCATTTTAATTCACTCTTTATAAAACTTCGAGATTTGCCGGCAAGACGTATTTTATGTGTCCAAATAATAAATGCGGTAAAATCGCATTTAGATTTATTAAAAGTATTGCCTTGACTTTATTTCTTCTTTGATAATCATTAAAAAACTTGAGTTAAGTACCTGTCCAACCTCGAAGAATGCACAATTTCAATTTGTAACTTTTCATGATTTTTACTTCGATCTTTTGACTTTTCCCCACTATCAGAAACACAAAATAATCAAAGGAATACTTTAATATAATTTAGCAACTAAATAGGTATCAAATATTTTTTATATCATTTTAAAACTTGTATCATATTTTTTATTTTCTCTCTTTAAGGTGCTCCTCGGGGCCTGATGTCCACTTCTTGAATGAAGAAGATATCGACAACTCTGTCACTGAAAAGATCTTGAGGAATAAGTTTCATGATCCCTTAATATCTAGTGACTCGGATGATGATGGGCAACCCTTAATTAAAATAAACTGGGATGAGATATTTAGCAAAAAGAAATTGGTAAGTTTTTACTGAATTCTGTAGTGTAAGAATTTTTTTAATGATATAAAAGTTTCTAAAATAGCATTCTGAAGTTTGTGGTTGGGGTATACAATATACTCATATGCAATACATTTATTTTATAAATTATATTGCCTTAGTAGTGAACATTTAAGAAACTGGCAGATATCCTGGGAATGCATTTACGCACATCCCTAGCCAGGGGGGGGGGATTCCCGCAGAATGCGAACTACTCGCTAAACCCCATTGGGTCCCTCTGGGTCGCATTGGTAGCGCCGCAAGGTACCAGGATGGTGCCTATTGATCGGGCAAACGAATTGCTAACCTAACCTAACCTTTGGTGTGCAACCAGTTATTTTGATGTACATTTCAGTATTTTTTTATGTACACTTAAAAATATCCCATATATTATTATTATACATCGTTATCGCGCGGGCAGTTTGGGGGCGACGCATAGATGACCGAAGGGCTGTCACACGTATATAACGAGTATTAGAATATTTGCATGTTTTTTTATTCTTTAAATTAAAGCCTTTCATGTTATGTATATTCCTTATGAGGATAAATACCTTATGAGGATAAATACCTTATGAAGATAAATAGAATATTATTTATATTTTGATATTGTATTTAAAATTGGGACAAAGTAGTGTAGAAGCGTTGTTTAAGTTAGCAACACTTTCTCTGAGGGTTGATTCAGTCCAGTAAGTCAGAAATTGACATCATACAGCTATAAATGAGTAATTAGGATAAAAATAACATTTTCATAAAATTGGTTAAGTTATCGAAACCGGAAAAAATCGTAAGGTAACATTGTTGTGTCAGTGGTCGATTTAGGATTACAAATAGATTCAATGCATAATATCGTATTTTGAGTACATAATAAATCAAAATATTTATTAATTATAACAGTTTACAATATTCACTATTTACAACATTAAAAATATATACAAAAAAGAACTAAACATAATTATAAATAAAAAATTTGGCCGAGGTCTCCGTCCATGGGAAAAGTACCCAGGACACTAGCAACGTTTCCACGCTTTATGCATAATATAGATTTAAAAATCGATATTTTTATTGGTCAAATATAATTTAAAAAAAAAAGATCCATGTGTGGCAACCCTATTCATCAGTATCCACTCGTCGCCCCGAAACTGCCCGCGCGATAACTATGTATAAATTATTATGATTATGATTAAGTTGTCTCTGTACAGTTAGCAATGTATTTTGTCCAATTTGTTTTTAAAATGGTTGACATTTGATGCTGATACTACATCTTCTGGCAGTCTGTTCCACATTTGCACCACCCTGATTTTTGGATTTTGTCAACACTGATTTGGCATTGTGATAATGAAATTGCATTTGCCCAGTGAATATTTTTAACTTTAACTGGTATCCAACAGCAGTCAGTCTTATTTCTTTGATTACTGTTTTCATTTGTTATGCCTTATGAATCTCCATATTAGTTACAAACCATGGGACATTTGCTATTGTGTCTAGAATTATGTTTTGAAGTCTATCAAAGATATATTTGATTTGCTTGTGCTGCCTCATATGCACACAATTGCTTTTCTCAAACTTAGGGTTTTCCTGCTTAATTTAGTGCCTTATTTATTAAATTACAGGAGAGAGCCTACAAAACTGTAGTGCCAGGCTTCCACGTCCCTCCGCCGTACCCCAAGCTGTCCGCACTCACTTCTCAGCAGCACTACCAGTGTCTCAAGGTGCTGTGTGCAAAGAATCCGCACGTTTTGCCCGCAGAGTTCATACCGCGCCCTACTAAACAGGATCATAGGGTCTTTGAGGTTAGTTCACATCATTACATTAAGATTTTATTTCTCAATGTAAATGTGTTATCATTAATTTTAACATGTTATATAAATTGGCACACTGTTCTGTTAGGATGGATGGATGGCAATGAATTCAACTATTAAACCAATCTGAACTCACTTATATTCTATAGGAAATAAAAGAAACATATGCAAAAGAGCAACAAGAGTTCATAGAATGGGCGAAGACTCTCTGGACGACGAGCCACTGCGTGCGAGCCTTGCGTCCGAAGCCGCCGCTGGAGATGGTGTACGACGCCGAGTACAAGGTCACTGCACACATGATGCAGAGCTTCCCGAAAACTTATACCCTGGCGGCGCAGATACCGTTGGAAACTCCTAATGCCAAGTGCGAGCTGTTGGCTGAAAAGGAACTGATTAATGTAAGTGAGCCTTACTTTAGTGTGACCCATAGGTTTATATAATATGAATTGAATAGTAAATAATAATAATAAGTTACTGCAGGATAAAGGCCTTCATCATTAAAATCTAGTCGTCACAGTAATGGATTAACACCTCGCTTACCAAATGCGAGCAGGTTGTGTTCGAAAAATTCTACACCAATCTTGCCCCACTCGGGAATTGAACCCAGGACCTCGCCATCATGACCGGGTACTTAAACTACTAGACCATCGAGCTTTTAATATGCATAGAAGACAAAAATGTATTATGTAATGTATTTAGTCCAGTAATAACACTGCATCCCATACATGGAATTTTATCAGTATTTTATAGAATTTTTGTCATTAAGTATCCATATCCTCAAAATCTATCAATAAAAAATAAGGTTTTAGGTGATTTATTGTGGAATTGATTTTATGTTGTTTGGCGACAAATCTACTATTTTGAGAGCCCTATTATTTAATAAATGTATAATTAAAGTGATAGCTTAAATCATTCCCTTTTATTTCCAGGTAAACTTAAATTCGCTGCCAAAGATCACAGTCCCGGACATGTCTGAGCGCGTGTACATCATGAAGCCCTACCCCGTGCCCGAGCCCTGCACCAAGCACCCCTGCCGCTTCCTACTGCCCAGTGAGTATCACATTGTTTTAGGGATATTTTTAAGAGTGCATCAAAAAAATACTGAAATGTACATCAAAATAACTGATTGCACACCAAAGGTTAGGTTAGGTTAGCAATTCAGTACTTTTTTGATGCACAATCAGTATTTTTTGATGTGCAGTTAAATAAAGCCCATTGTTTTATACAAGGAAAATATTACTACGGGGAAGAGGATGTATGGAACTCTATGATATTAGTTTATGTTCACCCATTTATACTGCACACAGTGCGGTCGCCGAGCAGAAAAAGACAATCAATGCTGTAAATGCATATTAGAGTATTTGAGACATAATAAGTTTGAGAGCTATTCTGAAGTACAAATTTTCGATATAATTTCTTATAATATGTAAACAGAAATTACTATGATATTCCCATTTTTTAACCTGAAACGCAACTGTTAGATAGTGGTTTGTGGAATCTAAACGCTCTGAGAATAAACTTCAAAATCTAAAATACCGCCCAGAATGATAAGCAAATACTATTTACAAGAAAACGTCGCCAAATAAACTGAATTCCATGAGGGATAATTCAGATTTTTGAAGCGCATATTTATGTTGTTGCAAATGTTTTGAACTAATGTGTATTTACATACACGTTCGATCTTCAGCCCTCTTGAAACGAAGCTGTCACAGACATCGTTGTTCACTATTCATCTTAAAAAATATTATAAATATTTTTTACATCATTTTACAGGTCTGAGACTCAGACGGCAAACATGTTGGTAAAAAAAGTATTTCATCATTATCGATGTTATTACTAGATGTTTCGTAGGATCGATAAGTCTCTATTTTATTTGAATATGAGGCTTTGTACTATGTAAACCATCTGAACAATGGGTAACCTGATGATAAGCGGTGAATATGGCCTATACTAATGAGGGTCACATAACCTGTGTATGTTATATGTATGTATTTACGAATAGCAAGCTTAGGTTTAGTTTGGGGCTAGATGGCGCTGTGTGAATAATGTCCAGAGATATTTATTTATTATAGCGGTCGCCTCCGCGGTTTCACACGCGCGTACTTTATTTTGTAAATTTTCTTCCCTTCCCCCCACATTTCCGGGATCAAAACTACCCTATGTCACCCGGGGATAGTGTAGCTTTCCAGTGAAAGAATTTTTCAAATCGGTTCAGTAGTTTCGGAGCCTATTTAATACTAGCCTTCCGCCCGCGGTTTCACCCGCGCGTAATCTCTTTTTCAAATATCCCCCTTCCCCCCACATTTCCGGGATCAAAAGTACCTACACTATATTCACCGGGGATAGTGTAGCTTTTCAACAATGAAAGAATTATTCAAATCGCTTCAGTAGTTTCAAACTTGTTATTCCCGCGGGAATGAGACGTTTCCCGTAGGAATTTTATAGCCTATGTCCCAATCCGGGTTATAAACTATACGTGTGCCAAATTTCATCTAAATCCGTTCAGCCGTTTAGGCGTGATTGAGTTAACAAACATCCAAACATCCAGACTTTCACATTTATAATATTAGTAGGATTAGTTTTTATTTGCCGACGACGCGGCTTTCCTCGCACACTCAGAGTCGGATCTTCAGAACCTCATAGACAAGTTTTCGGCGGCATGCAAGCTTTTCTCCATGTCAATCAATGTTAAGAAGACGGTAGTACTAGCTCAAGGTTGCTCAGACAGTCCGTTGATCAGACTGGACGGAGAACCCTTGGAAGTGGTAAACAACTTCTGCTACTTGGGGTCGCGGGTGTCGAGCAACCTTTCGCTGGACTCAGAAATTGGTCAGCGCATTGGAAAGGCAGCAACGACGTTCGGGAAGCTTAGTACAAGAGTATGGTTCAACAAACAATTAACCACGCGGACCAAGATGCTTGTCTATCAGACGTGCGTCTTAAGTACCCTCTTGTACGGGGCCGAGACTTGGACGTCGTATGCAAAGCAGGAGCGCCGGCTAAACAATTTTCATATGCGCTGTCTTCGCAGCATTCTAGGCATCACTTGGAGGGACCGCGTCACAAACGAAGCTGTGCTGAAGTCTGCACAGCTGCCCAGCATCACTGCTCTACTTAAGCAGAGAAGATTGAGGTGGCTGGGGCACGTGCACCGTATGGAGCACACTCGTTTTCCTAGGCGGACCCTTCTGGGGGAGATAGCAAATGCCAAAAGACCAAGAGGTAGGCCTATGCTGCGCTGGAAGGATTGTGCAAAACGGGATATGTGGGCCTTTCAAATTCCGGTTGCGGAATGGGAGAGTCTCGCATCGGATCGGCTGAGCTGGAGGCACACAGTTTCGGACGGCGTGGAGAAGCATGACGAAGCCTGGTTTCACACCCTCAAGTTAAAACGCGATCAACGTCATTCCCGCCTCTCCTATCGAGGCAGCGCTCAATTCACCTGCTCTGTGTGCGGGCGTAGAGTTCACTCCCGCATTGGACTATTCAGCCACGAGCGCAGTTGCAGGAATAGACCTTAAACAATGCTGATGCTATTTAAATCATCTTGTAGATGTAAAGGCCTAATATATATAGGATTAGTAGGATAAACAAACAAATCTTTCGTCTTTATAATATTAGTTTATTATGTGTGTGCAGGTGAGAGCAGTATGACGGTGCTACCGTTATCAGAAGTGCATGCCGAGCTGGCGCAGTACGCGGCGGACTGCGGCGCGCGGCACGTCGCCGCCGAGGAAGGGTTAAGGTGTCTGCTGGAGTTGGATCGGCCGTGGCTGCTGGCCCTGTCGGTCTGCCAGGTCATCAGCCAAGGTGGGTATTTTTGTCTTTATTTATTGGTTTCAATGGATCAGTTCGGCTTAATTTGTTGACGACTTGGGAATTGAATGCGGTTAATTGACGAAATTTTTTACCACTTGCACGTGCTGTTCAGTCGTGTAACTTGCCATGGTGATTTGGCATGGGTGGCTGAATGATGGACGGAAGATTTGACAAATGTCACCAGGACAGGATGGCTGCCACGGGCCGCCAAAATCTACCCGTCCTTATTGAAAAACCCTTTACAAGAACTTTTATATTATGATGATACTTGCTGCTACGGAACCCTTTACGCACTTCGCCGGTTTTTTCAAATTATACTAGGGGGCTACCGTGAACGTGTCAGCCTTAGTTAACCGACCTATAACTACGTACTAAGCTCCGCCTAGCGCTTGCAGTGTGGACGTCATATCGACTTGCCTGTAAGCAGCATACTCAATGTGTGTGTGTGTGCAGAGGGTCCGGTGAGCGTGCTGGTGCTGGGCGGCGAGTGCGGCGCGGCGCGCGACACGGCGCCCGGCCGCGCGCGCCGCGCCTACGCGCGACTGCTGCACCATGCGCTCGCGCCGTGAGTATTTGCACTACGTCACTGTTACGCGACACGGCGCCCGGCCGCGCGCGCCGCGCCTACGCGCGACTGCTGCACCATGCGCTCGCGCCGTGAGTATTTGCACTACGTCACTGTTACGCGACACGGCGCCCGGCCGCGCGCGCCGCGCCTACGCGCGACTGCTGCACCATGCGCTCGCGCCGTGAGTATTTGCACTACGTCACTGTTACGCGACACGGCGCCCGGCCGCGCGCGCCGCGCCTACGCGCGACTGCTGCACCATGCGCTCGCGCCGTGAGTATTTGCACTACGTCACTGTTACGCGACACGGCGCCCGGCCGCGCGCGCCGCGCCTACGCGCGACTGCTGCACCATGCGCTCGCGCCGTGAGTATTTGCACTACGTCACTGTTACGCGACACGGCGCCCGGCCGCGCGCGCCGCGCCTACGCGCGACTGCTGCACCATGCGCTCGCGCCGTGAGTATTTGCACTACGTCACTGTTACGCGACACGGCGCCCGGCCGCGCGCGCCGCGCCTACGCGCGACTGCTGCACCATGCGCTCGCGCCGTGAGTATTTGCACTACGTCACTGTTACGCGACACGGCGCCCGGCCGCGCGCGCCGCGCCTACGCGCGACTGCTGCACCATGCGCTCGCGCCGTGAGTATTTGCACTACGTCACTGTTACGCGACACGGCGCCCGGCCGCGCGCGCCGCGCCTACGCGCGACTGCTGCACCATGCGCTCGCGCCGTGAGTATTTGCACTACGTCACTGTTACGCGACACGGCGCCCGGCCGCGCGCGCCGCGCCTACGCGCGACTGCTGCACCATGCGCTCGCGCCGTGAGTATTTGCACTACGTCACTGTTACGCGACACGGCGCCCGGCCGCGCGCGCCGCGCCTACGCGCGACTGCTGCACCATGCGCTCGCGCCGTGAGTATTTGCACTACGTCACTGTTACGCGACACGGCGCCCGGCCGCGCGCGCCGCGCCTACGCGCGACTGCTGCACCATGCGCT
The DNA here is from genome assembly GCA_949319885.1 of Mecyna flavalis. NCBI lineage: Eukaryota > Metazoa > Arthropoda > Insecta > Lepidoptera > Crambidae > Mecyna > Mecyna flavalis. The sequence goes on along the minus strand of OX439431.1, from coordinate 12,208,178 downwards.
CGCGCCGTGAGTATTTGCACTACGTCACTGTTACGCGACACGGCGCCCGGCCGCGCGCGCCGCGCCTACGCGCGACTGCTGCACCATGCGCTCGCGCCGTGAGTATTTGCACTACGTCACTGTTACGCGACACGGCGCCCGGCCGCGCGCGCCGCGCCTACGCGCGACTGCTGCACCATGCGCTCGCGCCGTGAGTATTTGCACTACGTCACTGTTACGCGACACGGCGCCCGGCCGCGCGCGCCGCGCCTACGCGCGACTGCTGCACCATGCGCTCGCGCCGTGAGTATTTGCACTACGTCACTGTTACGCGACACGGCGCCCGGCCGCGCGCGCCGCGCCTACGCGCGACTGCTGCACCATGCGCTCGCGCCGTGAGTATTTGCACTACGTCACTGTTACGCGACACGGCGCCCGGCCGCGCGCGCCGCGCCTACGCGCGACTGCTGCACCATGCGCTCGCGCCGTGAGTATTTGCACTACGTCACTGTTACGCGCTGACTCATAGGGCGTAAAAAATTAATAATATACTGCGTGTTTTTTAGTCGTTGTTTTCCCGCAGCAAAACGCTTCACCTTCAGTAGTACTATCGATTTATGCAAGTTTTTTTAAAAAAATTTTTTTTTACTATTTTTAATTTTTATTTTATTTTTTTAAAGTTAGGTGGGAAAATGGATACTTAATGTGAGTAAATATTAAATAATCATTTTTTTGGTGAACGCAAAGGGCAATGACCCCGGCCGGTGACCGTCCGAGACGCAGCAAGTACTATTGGTTCGAGTTTCGTCTATCATAATCGTAAAACTTTTGATTTGACTAGAAAAAAAACTATTAATCTATTTTCCTATGTACTAAGATCTATTTTACTATGTAATAAGAGAATCATTATGGAGAAAATAGGTATTATGCCTTCACTAATTCCATATACTTTCAGGCCTATTGACACGACGGCGAAGAGGAAGCGCGGCGACAGCGTCTGCAGCCCGAGCAAGAGACCGAGCATCACCCGTGAGCCAGATTCAAGCGACGAAGACGACACACTGGTCATAGACACCGGTACGTCACTAGCTCCAGAGTCCGGCAAACATCTTGACACTAGTTCGAGGGAGTGAGGAAAGTTCGCGCATCTGCACGTCTTGTGGATGACCAATAACGCGCACTAATCGCCTGTCGCCCGTATACTTCTGACCAACACGCGCTGTTATAACCCTGTATAGTAGGGACTAGCGTCAACGTTTTACCAAATCGTTGTACTTTCCCATTTTTATTGCTGGCTTGCATTATTAGCTTACTTTAATTATTGAATACAAAATTTAATCAATTACAATCTGGACATCATCGCGGATAGCGTATAAAATCGGGAAGTCAGTTGTGTGTGTCATATTATTTGTGAGCCAAGTAAATAGTGTTGGACAATCGTGTAGTTTTTTTAAAAAGACTGACAGCCCCGGCCTCCTAACAGCGCGCATTTCAAAATTCGCGTTTTGCGCAATTCCCACCCGATTTCAAGACGTTGGCCGGGCACTGTAGCGTAAAACATTTTTTCACCGGAAGGAAGTGCCAAAAGAGCCCACCTTCTGCTCCCACTGTACCTGTAACACTTAGTCCTCTGCCTCCGATTTCACGGAAGCAGGAGTGGAGCGAGCAGACTCCGCACACAGGCACATGGCCAGTCACCGCTTGACCTTATACTTTACCGCTTTCGAGTACCAATTCAGAATTAAGGAACCTTACACCGGTTCAGCAAAGTTTTTGTAATCTGACAATGGGTGCGCGACAAAAACGTACGTGTCTGTAAAAGTTGAGAAAATGGGATTTGTATTTAAAAAATGTTTATTAAAAGATTGGCTGCAAAATTAAAAATTACTACAAGGTACAGTCGACCCCAAAATTAGCTGCTCAATTACCGTACAACTTTATTACAATGACAATATGGCTTTTTGATAATGTCAAATGCTGAACTACTAGCGGCCTACTATGCTTTATTAATTTGCTGTGAAAGATCCATTTTTAGCGAAAATTAAAGTATGACTGCTATTGTAATATAGGCAACGAAGACGTTAAAGAAAGCGAGTCAGAAAGCGAGGTCGCGTCGAAAAAAGCGAAGGTGGATAAAAGCGAGGAGCCAACCGCCGCGCCGGCCAGCGCGACTACCGACAGGCCTAAGGACGACTACTTCAGCTGCACCTGCAATGGTAAAGTATATGAATTAATTGTATAATACGCGTCAACTTAATTGACTTGTCTGAACATCTTGCGAGAACCTGCGCACAACACAAATGTAGGTGTCGAGAGGGGTGCAGCCACACCCCGCACCTGCGCAAACGACGCTCGCAGCTAACTTCAGACAAGCCAATTAAGTTGACTCGGACTATACGAGCCTGTTCAATGTTCTTCTGCAGAGCAAAGGCCTCCATCACAGAAATCAAGTCATCAATACAATTAAATGGGTACTAGCTTAAGCAGCACGCTTGCTAAGTGCGTATTTATGATCACAAACCCGAACTGTATCCGAAAAAGATACATGTATCTCGATCTGGGGATTGAACCTCAGATCACGGCCCAGTACTTAAATCACTTGACAATCAGGAGTTATACAGAAAAAGCCATCAAAATAATAATAAACTCAAAAATATTTCCACGAGCATCGTAAAGTATTCGTTATAGAAACAGGGATACCGAATTATATTTTCGTTTTGATACAGAATTTTGAAATAATAATAATATGATTGTTCGCTTTTCTCAGATACGTTCGATAAGCCTCCACACAGATCGTACAAGAAGTGGAGAGTGGTCAACCGAACATCGAACGACCAGTACAACGTCATCGTGCACTGCCCGCATCGAGTGCGGGTAAGCTGTTGGCTGATAACTTACTCATCACGAAATTTTTGAAACAATAAGCGCGAAGAAAGTTTCTTTAGCATAAAGGCTCTTTTTCGGTCGTTGGTGTTAATCAAGAGAGGATTTTAGCCAAATTCAACCCCTAATGGGTTGTTTATGAAGTTGACATAATTATTAAACTTCGTTAATATAAGTGCAAAGGACCATGCAAAGGCGCGTCCCCACCCACCAACAGATTTCAAACGTATCTCTATTTATACCTCTTGCCATACTGATCTCTTTTTTGTATGACGACATCCCCCGTAGGAATGGGGATTTCACGCAAATCGAATTTGAATGTTGTATTTTTCAAGTATTTTTTTGACACAGTAAATTGTGAAAATAATGTGCAGGCGATCAAGAGTAACCCCCCTGGCCTAAATAAAAGTCTTCAAAAAAATATAATCTTAAAAAATATTTTACAGTCGAGTCTACTTGAAGCTAGACACTTACAGCGCAATTTTGATTCTTAGGCGTTCGGCATAAGGACGTCTTTATTGTTTTTGAATACCCCGTCATTTTTTGGATTAAAAATGGTTATTTGTCTTTTTAAGGAATGTCATAATAATATTAAAACTAGTGCCAAGTCTGTTGGTGGGTGGGGACAGAGCCCATACAACTTCTTGCGTTGTTCTTTCAAATTGAATCTGATGGCGTATCTGATGGCGCCGAACAATGTCGTACCTAATTCAATCAAGCTTTTAGGGTTCCGTAGCCAAATGACAAAATCGGAACCCTAATGGATTCGTCATGTCTGTCTGTCCGTCCGTCCGTATGCCACAACCACTTTTTACCGAACCTATAAGTACTATACTGTTAAAACTTGGTAAGTAGATGTATTCTGTGAACCGCATACAAAAAAAAAAAAAAAACAATAACATTTGGGGGCTCCCCATACATAGAACTAAAACTATCTCTCTATCTTGAATCTATTCGCCTTTGGAACTCTCTGCCCCTATCTGTCCGTGAATCCCAGACACCCCACATTTTTAAATCCCGTGTCAAATCCTATTTTCTTTCCCTCCGATAACTTCCGCGTGACTAGGTAACTCAGTTGTTTTCTTTCTTTTGTGGCGTACCGCCACTTATAATTTATATGGCTAAACTTAATCTAAATTAAATCTAAAATATATGTACAATTATATCTAAGCATTAATATTTACAAAACATTATTATTATATAAACTTACATTAAAATCTATTAAACATTTGCATTAATTATATAAAAACTAAATAAGTAATTAAAATCATTAATGTGGAATCAACGTACAAATTTGTCGAATTTGTCCGCACGATTTTTCTAATATTAGATGCAAAAGAATTTGCATCGAGGGGGATTCTTTTGTTCTCCGAGCCAGGTAGCCGCGCGGGTCGATCGCCCGCACACACATTAGTCTGTGATTCACTTGCGTACTTGTGACACCGGCTAACCTATTATCTATTGATAGGCATTCTATTCTCGCTTGTTTACGTTTTATATTATTTTCTTGTTAAGTATCAATAGTGCTCTGAACTTTATTCTTCCTTCTAAACTGTACTCTTGCCTTCACTCCTTCTAACTCTTGTGTGTTGTGATAAACTGTGTGTGTACGTAATAAACATTATTGTGAACTTGGACTTTCTCTTCTTCTCACCACCACAACCACATTGGTGACCCCGTTAGTGCACGTAAATTGGCATGAGTAGTGATAGTGACTCGAGCAAATCTCAAGCGAACGTTAATACGTTACCTCGCTGGAAAAGAATGCCGGACGGTGAAAAATCAAGCGGCGCGCAGCCAATTCTACCCACATCTGCACTGATGCCGATACGAATGCCACCGTTCTGGCCAGAAAAGCCGGCAATTTGGTTTGCCCAGATCGAGGGACAGTTCCTCATCTCCGGCATCACTTCCGACGATACGAAGTTTTACTACGTGCTCGGACAGCTCGACCAGCAGCACGCCGGAGAGGTCGAGGACATTATAACCAACCCGCCCGTCACTAACAAGTTCGAGAAGCTGAAGCATGAGCTGATCAAGAGGCTGTCAGCATCCAGGGAGCGAAAGGTCAAGCAGCTCCTTGTTCATGAGGAGTTGGGCGACCGCAAACCGTCCCAGTTCCTGCGCCACCTTCAACACCTGGCCGGTCCTGGAGTCCCGGAGGACTTCCTGCGGACCATCTGGACCAGCCGCCTGCCCAGCACTACGCAGACGATCGTCGCGTCCCAGCCCTCGTCCACGCTCGAGGCCTTAGCGGATCTCGCCGATCGGATTCATGACGTAGTGCCACCCAGCCCACAAGTAGCAGCCACGTCGTCAGCCCCTGCAGCCAGTAGCAGCGCACTGGATACCCTGGTGCAACAGGTTGCAGCCCTGACTAAGCATATGCAAGCCCTAGCCAGTCGAGACAATCGACAAACACGATCCAGACCCCGTTCCAGAGCATCACATCACTCCAGGGACCGCTCCCGCTCTTCCAGGTCGCAGTCCAGCTACAAAAGGTTCCCGATATGCTAGTACCACGCAAAACATGGGGCTCAAGCGCTTAAGTGTGTCCGGCCCTGCGACTTTAAAGCGGGAAACGCACCGGGCGGTCGGTAATGGCGACCGACGACTGCCCAAGTACCGGTCGCTTATTTGTCACAGACCAGCGAACGAGTACACAATTTTTAGTGGACACAGGTAGTGACCTCTGTGTCTTCCCCAGCCTCCTCTCACCTCCAGCATGACTTTGGCAGTCAGACAGAGCATGCCAGCCTCCAGCCACATAGAACCATCGCAGCTGTGCAACAGCTTCCTGGTTCCCGGCTGCTACAACGTGCACCAGGCCTTCACCGCCCCACGTCCGGACTCTCTGGGCGCACATCGGTCGTGGCAGCCATGAAGCCTATACATCGCACGCATCTCTCACTTGTCCCGACTTCGACTTTCAACTTACTCGTCCCGACTCACTGTGGACTTGACTATCACATCACTCGACCCGACTCACTGTGGACTTGACTATCTCTCATCCCGACTCACTGCGGACTTGACTACTACCTTACCTCTCATCCCGACTCACTGCGGACTTGACTTTTTACACGCTCGTCCCGACTCACCGTGGACTCGACCACACGCTCTTCCCGACTCACCGAGGAATGAGACTTTTACTGGCACTTGAAGCTCTGTCGTTCAGACAGCCGAGGCTGAATCAACATTTGACCCCTGGTCTCTGGAGGGGGGTGATGTGGCGTACCGCCACTTATAATTTATATGGCTAAACTTAATCTAAATTAAATCTAAAATATATGTACAATTATATCTAAGCATTAATATTTACAAAACATTATTATTATATAAACTTACATTAAAATCTATTAAACATTTGCATTAATTATATAAAAACTAAATAAGTAATTAAAATCATTAATGTGGAATCAACGTACAAATTTGTCGAATTTGTCCGCACGATTTTTCTAATATTAGATGCAAAAGAATTTGCATCGAGGGGGATTCTTTTGTTCTCCGAGCCAGGTAGCCGCGCGGGTCGATCGCCCGCACACACATTAGTCTGTGATTCACTTGCGTACTTGTGACACCGGCTAACCTATTATCTATTGATAGGCATTCTATTCTCGCTTGTTTACGTTTTATATTATTTTCTTGTTAAGTATCAATAGTGCTCTGAACTTTATTCTTCCTTCTAAACTGTACTCTTGCCTTCACTCCTTCTAACTCTTGTGTGTTGTGATAAACTGTGTGTGTACGTAATAAACATTATTGTGAACTTGGACTTTCTCTTCTTCTCACCACCACAACCACACTTTCTTCTAATTCCATCTTCATGGTTTACTTTTGTCAGGTGTTTCTTTTGTGTGAAATCCATGGTTATTATTTTCTATGTATTTATATAAGTCGGTATGTATGTATGTATAAGTATGTGTATGTGTATGCCTATATAAGTAAGTATATGTTTTATTTTATTTTTAGATTATTATTATTATTATTTTTCTCTTACTTTTTTGAGATGTTTGAATTGGGTTCAACTCGTATTTATTTCTTGGTCTTGAGTTTTGCACTGCCTACTTTATAAAATTAATTAAAACTTTTCCTCTACCTTAAGGTTGACTGGAAGAGATTGCTATTAGCAATAAGTCCGCCTACATTGTATCATCCAATTTTGTAACATATTTTTCTTTTATAATTTTGTGCAATAAAGAGTATATCTATCTATCTATCTATCTACTATTTTTTTTATCAAATCTTTAAAAATGATAATAAAGTTTCTAATATCATATTTTTTTTCTGAACTGAATGGTTTGCGCGAGAGACACTTCTAAATTGGTAAAATGTGTTCCCCTGTTACTTCTAAAATAAGAGAATGATAAAACTCAAAAAAATATATTATGATAAACATTACCATGCAAACTTCCAGCGAAAACTGGTTTGAACGAGATCAAGTAATTAGGTTTTTTAATACGTCATAAATCGTAAATACTTGCTGCTACGCAACCCTTCATGGGCGAGTCCGACTCGCACTTGGCCGCTTTTTTATTCTTCAGGGCCAGTCGGGCGAGGTGGTGCTGGAGCCCATCCCGGAGTACCAGGTGGACGTGGGCGGCAGCCGGCCCTCGACACACGCGCAGCGCAGTCAGGCGCTCGCTCTTATGCTCAGGAAGAACGCTACTGTGCTTAACGGTATTAATTATCTTTTTGTTTTTACGACCGATTCAAGCGTAGCGGGAGGTATTTCTGGATAGAAGGGACTATATGGCTAAAAAGGACTATTATATCAGAGGTCGCGGGATCAATATAATCCGACCAAACCTTCGATTTCGGCCAAAGACGAACAGCTGTGCGCACAGCTGTTCATTGTATTGTTTGTTTGCTCGTATAGTGAAACATTTTATTTCGCTCTTTCGGATTGGCATAAAAAATATAATTCGTTGCCACTAATAGTTTTAGGTACTACTGTTAGATGTTTCTGATAGTGTGTCCTTCGTTCAACTTCGACTGTGGTTAAATTGGCCTGAGTTTATATAGTTTTTGTGTGTTCTTAACACAAAAAATATATATTACGATAGAATTCAAAACAAAATATGTACCGCAAATCAGGATAGCTCACAGAGCGGTTTTCGCCCGCGCGAAGCAGCCGCACGCGCTGCGGGTATGAACCGCGTCGTGAAACCTGCTCTTACTTTTTATATAAATCAACATTCTACAGAGGCTGCTGGCGCAAGTAAAAGCCACTCCGCTTCATAGCGTAAAACAGATACTTTCTATTGTTGAAACGAAGACCTCAGTAAACTAAGAAATGTTTCCTTATCATTCCATCATCATCTCAGCGTATTCCCGATTGCACCCAGTATGGAGCTCAGGGTCCGCTTCGGCTATGACCCTAGATTTGACAAGCTTGGTTATTACAATGGAGCGATTGCCATCTGACCTCCGTAACCCTTACAAGGGAAACCAGACCTACTTGGAACATAGTCGGGACCAACGGCTTAACGTGTCTTCCGAAGCACGGAATCATCTTTCTTTTCAGACATTCAGGTGATTCAAGCCTGCAATGTCCTAACCAAACTGGAAACAATCACACAAAGTGATGTTCTCCGCGGGATTGGAACCCACAACCTCTGGGCTTTAGAGCCAGATGCTCTTACCACTGTACCACGGAGGCAGTTAATAATAAATATTTCCTTATCAATGCAGTGCGGATAGACAGTCCGTCGGGTGAGATCGTGACGTCAGAGACTGTAACCCTGGATGAGCTGAACGGACAGGAGGAAGGCATCAGAGGCGTGGTCTGTGACCGCGTGTTCACCGCGCTCGACCAGCTGCAGGGCGTGAGGCCTGGACATTATTTGCTGCAGCATGATGTACGTACCCCTCGTAGGAAGACACACAAAATAAAAAATATCTTTGGACATTTCACACAACGCCATCGAGCCTCAAACTAAGCATTTAGCTTGTGCTACGGCTGCTAGACAATGGATAAACATTACTTAAATATTATTATTTTTTAATTTTTGGACATTCATCATTACTGCGGTGAAACCGTAAATAAAACCATTCGGCTAAGTTAGTTCATATGACGGCGCGAAGCCGCGCGTCGCCGCGCGATTAGAGCATTCACATGACGGCATATGTACGGGAACGCGCCGCGCGTAGACGCGCGATACCGCGTGGTGATGTAGACGATATTATACCGTTTACTTTGGTCTTGTACCGCGCGGTCATATGAACTTAGCCTAATATTCTCGTGTGTCCCCCAGCCCAGCCACGGCGCCAACGCGCTCCTGTACCGGCCGGGAGCGGCCGGCCTGGCCGCTGACGGGCTGACATTGCAGTACGACGCGCAGGGCGACGCCGACGAGGCCAAGTCGCTGCGGCAGCCGCCCGCGTTGGCACCCGTCTTGCTACCCATACACAAGTGAGTGGCTTTAGCAACCGTCTTGCTACCCATACATAAATGAGTGGCTTTAGCAACCGTCTTGCTACCCATACATAAATGAGTGGCTTTAGCAACCGTCTTGCTACCCATACACAAGTGAGTGGCTTTAGCAACCGTCTTGCTACCCATACACAAATGAGTGGCTTTAGCAACCGTCTTGCTACCCATACACAAGTGAGTAGCTTTAGCACCCGTCTTGCTGCCGATACGTAAGTCAGTAGCCTGGCTGCCTCTCAGGCTGTTCACTGCTGCGTTAGCACCCGTCTTGCTGCCGATACACAACTTAGGACCCCGTGATTTTAGCGAAGGAGAACACCGGGTCAGCTAGTATTTATTATAATTTTATTTCTACCCATCAGGCACCGCAAGATCCTGCCGTGCGCATTCACGCCGTTCGCCAACATGCTCGCGAGAGACACGAAGAAGCCCGTCGCGCGGCAGAAGACGCCGCCGCAGGCCATCAAGGTACACCGCCGCACATCTCCACTCGAACATAGATGTTACTCTATTTGCTTGTTCACGTTGAACGCGGTGCTCGCTACATGCTCGCGCGCGCATTCCTACGTGAACATTTCGATACCTAGCCATAATTATGTTTGATATTTCGCGACCGCGCCCGCGTGTTTACGTGAACAAGCACTATGCGCCCGGTGCTGTGTGTGTGTGACGACCATAGAGTAAGGCGAGTTAGAACATAGTGACCATTTGAAACAAACAACTATTACTGGTATGCACAAATTAACGCTATGGTAACAATTTTTTTAATGCAAATATCAGAGCAAAAACTGTCAACGCGTGTTTTCAAAGTTGACCAAAATTAATAAACAAATGGGAAAACTAGTAAAAAACTTGAAAAGTGTTTGAAAATAAATGTATTTAGATGTAGAAACAATACTGAGTCAGGCAATTTAGTGATCCTTCTGTAAATCTTTTTTATTTTGTGGTATGACTGACACGTCAAATAACGTAACGCCGTACTAATAAAACTTACATTTTCAAAAACACAAAATCTCGCACACAGAGCCGGCCGCAAAGATGACTGAGAAATAATAAACTGATCCACAAAAAATTGTAGGCTAACACCAAAAATACTAAGTTAGCATCTTACTTAGTAGTTTAGGTGCTAACTTAGTAATTTTGTGGGCAGGTTAGGTTAGATTGGTGATCGATTAATTACAACCCAATTTATTTTAAGTAAATACATAGTGTTGCCTGATATATTGTCAGTCTTGGTCTAAAATACAAGAGTAATGAAAAAGTTCCCCTCACTATTGTTCTCTTAGTTCACTTTTCGGACGTCACTGGGCAGGGATTACTTTTATAAGATTATAAGGCAAAAACAAAATAAAATCTAAATAATAAATTAATTAAGACGAATAAATAAAGACGTTAAAATTTAAAGATATTATACAGTTTCATCCCATTGAAGTTCGACATAAAAACCCAGGTTATTGGGCCTGAGATTGGACTGTTACCAAGATTGACTTTGGGCAAACACTGCGACAAAAAAATGATTATTTAAACCGGCTTAAATAAATTACTAAGTCTCCACTGGAGACCAGTCTTTAGTTTAATAATAATAATAAAAATAAATTATATAATTAATATCGTCGAGTTTCGGCTAAAGCAGGCAATATCATGAGCAATCAACTACGCGGGATCATCATATCTCATAGAATCTGTTTCTATTCTAATACCCGGTTTAAACAATCACTCATTTATTTTGTGTGCTTGCCTCGGACCTTCGATCAGAGATACTACATATAAATATATAACATCAGACCTTTCCAATGTGTACAAAACTAATAGTACTGTATTACTTTTACCAAAAACCAAATTTTCCACCATGCTTTAGTTTTCCAACATACCTTTGATGGTTGTTTTTCGTCTTTCAACTGTTTTCGTTTCAAAGTTAGAAACCAAAAATAATTGAAGATCGGAAACAACAGAAAATATAAAAAAACACTATTTTGTAAATTGCTTGACATGATTAACCAATAGAAACCCACCTTGATGCTGTCATTTTCTAGTTAATATCTCTGTTCGAAGAACGAATATGAAATGTCTCTTGATTTTAATTTTTATGAATTATGTGTATTGTGAAGTTATAATCGCCTCATTTGAGTCAGTTTCTAACACAGCCTGCAAAATGGCTTCCGTTTTTCAAGTTCACAGGATTAGGAAGTACCTACCATTGATGAAACTCGATTCAAGGCGGGAAACCAAGGTAACATGGCGTACGCAAATTATCATAAGTCGTTTTGTTTTTTTTTTATTAAATAAGACTTCAAAAGATGGAGCATTGAGACACCAATGACACCTGGACCGATCTACAAACTAAATAAAAACGATTGGATCTTCCATACACTTAACCTTTGCAACTGGCCTCCATACAATTTGTTGCAAATATATACTAGATTTTAACCAGTAAATACTATAATATTTGCGAATGTTTGCGATTACATTCTTGAAGGAACATCTATTAGCTACGGCTTCGAGCCTACTATAATTATGTAGACCATAGCTTTAAAAGTTACATAACAGACTATGAACAAATATATATACGGGTGAATAACTTCTTGGACTTCAACGACTAATATTAAGAAAAACAGCGGTTGCCACACCGTTCATCAAAACTTGCGTACGCCAAATACTTCAGGTTTCACTAGCGTTGTCTATCACATTGGATTTATTTTGTTCAGTTGGGCGGAGCACCGGGCGATGGATGCACCCGCGGAAAGGTATTGCAGCGACAGGGCTCTCTCGACCGACTCGCGCCGACTGAGCGCGCCAGAGGTGCCCCGCGCCTTCGTCCGATAGACCAGGCCTGACTGTTCAAGTGACCACAATAACTCAAAAACTTAATAAATCACGACGAATCAGTTTGGACTGTATCCATACACTATTAAAACATCCTGATAATTGAAAGTACCTACCTAAATGATAGGTAACTTGGGCTCTGCTCCATTCAAAAGAGAGCAATATCATACCCACAGACATTTGACAGTATTTTTTTAAGTATGAAAATAATTTTCATTTTTTTTCTATTGATTTGGTTCAATAAATTAAAAATTAGAATAAAGGGTCAGGACGTTAGTGACGCCACTTGAATCAGTTCCAGGAAAATCGATTCGGAGAAGGTGATGACGTTTGTTTCCGTACCTTAATAGTGATCAATCAATACATGAGCTGAGTCGACATCGCTACAAAAATGGCGAAAGAAAAAGTTTAAAAACAAGATTAATTTCCATAAGAACGTGACGTACGCATATTTTATCCGTAAAGGGATTTTAAACGTAACGTAACGTATAAACCTTTACTATATTTAACAATAACATTGATTTATAGATTTAAGTAAAATTAATTAAATTAAACTTTTTCCTTCCCAATTATTTTCTTGAAAATTGCTGAATCGATATAGGTATTTTATATCCTCAAGAACTAGTAAATTTCGATTTTTATTTACTTAAAAATTTGTCTGTCTATCAGAAACGGTGCAATGAACTTGATTGAGTTAACCATCGTTTCTAAAACCAACCAGTAGTTGATTATTTCACATTTGTTTATAGAAAGTAGCTCGTTGCTACAACTACAAGGCATTATGGACTTAGTAAAGCAAAGTTTTATGCGGATTCAAGCGAAACCAGAGTTTAAAAAGGCAAAAATCTTTTATCATCTTTATGATGATAAATTACACAGATACAATATATCTTCGTTGATAGCAACTTTGTTGATTTTACCCATTCATCTAGTCTGACTGCATTTAGTTCTATTTTCGAATTGGTGTTCCTTCTTACATCACGGGCAGTAACATAAGCTTTCAACGAAAATATAATTGTATTTTCATCTTATCAGTATAGTAGAATAACAGGCGATGCAAAAATTAAATTAAACCAGTGTTGCCCTATTTTGAATAAGAATTTCTACTATAGATTTCATTTTGAGTGCTAAAAAAGTTATTACCGGGCAGAGGCAATGATGGTAATATATTTAGAATAAAAAAGTAACTTATGATACACATTATAAGCCAAAAGTAAACTTTTAAAAATCACGGCCATTAACATTGATTTGTTGTAGAGGTGATGAGCTAAATGAAATGTAAGGTCGCTTTTTGTTTTCAAATGAGTAACAGCTCAATATTGAAGAACATAAATAGCGACCTTAATTAGCTAAGCGAATTGTTTTACTTTTGTTTTGTTTTATTAATTTGAGTTTGAATTTGTTTTTCTACGTTTGTTAATTTTTGCATCGTCTCTACTTACAGTCTTTACCTTGCAATGTTACCTACGAGCTCTTGTTTCAGTGGCCGAAGAAGAAAAACAAGAAAAAGAAGAACAACAATAACAACACTTAGGATCAATAAATTATTTATTTTATTACAGTCTTTCATTTAACAATTCGCTAATACTAAGTTTGTGAGAATTTTCGTATTTTTATCTTTATCGCATACTTAAAGTGAAAACATAATATTCTTTATATATTCGCTTATATACATTCACCTGCTACAGGTATATAATCAAGCTAAGTAAACTTTACAATATCTAAAACATATTTGTATTTATAATAACGTTGTTGTTCCATTAAAATATTGTGGGGTTTGTTTTCCAAACCGAGAATTTTCGATGAATATTATGTTATACAATATTGCAAATACATTCAAGCAATTTAGGAGTAATTACTGGTCCATAAAATGAATTTACGTTTGATGTAAATGTTAATGTCCATGATAGTGTTATCTACGTATCACTGGGGGTAAGTTAGAACTACACTGGGTCAAAGGCGAAATTGAGATTTTTGCAAGTTGCAAACTGACGCTATTGTATATTATCGATACTAGTGTTGTCAGCACTACCTTTTTTTATACATCTAATCAAGATTCCCAAACAATTTTACTTGGTTAATGCTTGGTCTGGAACACAATAACTCGATTCTGTTCCATGAATTATTTTATTGACACATTTAGTTTGTGAAGAATAGATTTCAGAACGGTACCTGCGTCTCGTGAAAGATGTCAAATACTTTCACTCTCTGAACTCTGAGAAAAATTACAACGGCAATCATCGTAACTTCTGATTAATATCCACTGAGTTTTATTGAAACCACACTACTGGTGGTCATCTGTATAAGGCCGTGACGACACACGGGGCCACCCCATGTGTACGGCACGGCGCATCACGACGTGGACATGGGGCCACGGCCTAACTCTCGGGGGTCCCCTAAACTTTTTAGGTGACGTAGATATTTTTAACGTGTGCATCAGTCCTATGTATAGTTCTAGCTCAAGCATTGGCGTCAAAGCCGGGGCTTTGGCTCTACAACGACGTGTAGTAGTAGATTAACTACTAAGCAGCCTCGTCGAAGTACCCGTCGAGCTGGGACGCGATCTGCAATTAAAAATGGACATTGTTGCTTTTACTTCCTATAATTTCATAATTGTTAATGGCCCATAGTTGATAATATAATAATGGAAATGGGTCATTTAAATTGTGTCTAATATTTATGTCACATAAACATCCTCTCCAAAGTTTTTTGTATGTTTTGAAAAGATGCAGTTTGTGCCGCAACAGGGATTGGATACCGAGATGAGAGACTGCACAGCACAGCATTGTAAACGTAACATTACGTTACACTCGTCGTCCGTACTTAAGAGCTCTTACACAAGAACAGCATTATGCCGCCCACGTATGTAATTGTAGTTGACGTTAAAATCCAGTGGCTAGTACGAGTAGATCTGTCCTTCCACTCCGACCAAGTCGAAGGCAGGCGTCGACGGGACGTCGTCTGCCGTCGACATGTCGACTCCACATCTACTACCGCCAACATATTATTTTGTCGGCGGCATTCGCCAACACCCGACTGCATTTTGACTATGGGTGCTGGTAAACTTGACGCTCGGTCGACGGAATGTTCCGACGCCCGCGCGCGCTGTTGGTCAGAGGTATGCTTCTGACCAATAGCGCGCGCGCATCTCAAAATTCGCGCATTGCGCAATCCCCACCAGATTACAAGATGTTTGCCGGGACCTGTTGACTGCAGTTTCATACGTCGACGTCATATTTCTGTAACTGTATCCGTCTATCTCCCTCTCTGATGTTTCGTCCCTGTCGCGGCCCGTTTGCTCGTGGCTACTGACCTGCAGCGGCGAGTACTTGACGTACTTGTCGGGGTTCTTGGAGAATGGCAGTGCGTGCGTGGCGTCGTGGAAGGCGGTGTATGGCGGTAAGATCGCGGCCTTGTTGGCGCGCTTCAGCGATTCTCGTAGTTCTGCGTCTGGGACGCTGTAGCCGCGCTGAAGGCGGGTGGCTTCCTCCCACTCGCGGTTGAATGACTGCCGAGCACATGCACAGTTAATACGTTCATTGTTAACGAAACCCCAAAACTACACCCCTTGGGTATCGTTGACAAATAGCGTTAGTTGACAAGTAGTATAGTAGTTTTGGGGGTTCATATAATCCTATGCTACATACACGACACTTCTAAGTGTCTAGGATAAACGCACACAATCCTGTCTTTTTCTGTTATCGTGGTCTATTAAATGTATACAGTCTGTAGGTAACGCACACGGTCAATGCATTTACATAACTGTACTTTCAAGTTATTTTTTTTATATGGCAGGATTTCAAAACTCCGACATTTATTTTATTGACTTTACTATCGACACCTAACCTTCGAATCCAAAAAATGCTATGTGTAATATAGTAGTTTCGTATTGAATGTCGAACACTTACCGCATATTTATCTTTCAATATCTGACGATCCTTATCCCTTAACTTGGCAGGAAGTTGTTCTTCCAGCACCGTGTGCGCGAGGAGCTTATTCCAACTTTAAAATGAAATTAGGTATTATTAGTTCGTATAGGGGAGGTAGGGGAGGGATGGGCAGTTGGGAGACATGGGCACCCCCCTTTTATTCTGATTTGATCATAGTTTTTTTTTTTTTTTTGGTTTGGTAGTTTACTTTACCGACTGGCAACACTATTCATCCATAGACTATCTGTCATTTCTGTAAGTTGTCAAACACAAACACGTTTGAAGGTTATGCGCTCGTAAAAGTAAATATTTTGTTGCGGTTTCGGATCGTTATAAAGAGAAAACTAATGAAAGGTATGTGTATTTTCTATTATTAATCTATTGTACATTCACTAATCTATAAATTAAACTGAAATCCAAGCCTAAATACGTAGATTCAAAAAAATACGGGTAACCTATGTCGAAAATGTATACAGAGGGAGTAATGGGCATCTTGACGTGCGGGTGGTTTGGGCATGCCCAACGCTCCCTCCTATTATGTTCAGTATAGGAGGATTTTAACTATTGGTTTATTGTTAATTACAGAAAGATGCCGTTTAAATTCAAAAAGAAAGGTTTGCGACGGGAAATTCCTAAAGATTTAATATTTTTAACTTTTAATTAATTTTTTATTTTTTATTTTTTAAGATTTTTTTTGATCTTTTATATCTGGTTTCTATTATTGATATAGTTTAATAATAGTATATTTGTTAACTAATTATTGAATTCTATTATGGATATAAAGTAATTTATAGGCCGTGCCCAAGCCTCCCACAGGGTATGTCCAAGCCTCCCTACCATAGGGAGCATTGGGCACTTTTGACTTAGTTTATAAAATATCTCGTAATGTTGAAACTGATTGTAATTTTTAAGAAAGCTCTTTAATTATATCTAGCCAAATGTGTGGTGCAATAAGAATTGGCAATAAAAGTTGATTATCTATAAAATCTGATTTTTTTTGCAATAAATAGTGAAAAAGTGCCCATCCCTCCCCTACCTCCCCTACTTACTTATCATATTATTTTTAAAAACACCTTATTATTAATTAATTTAAATAAAAGTAAAGTCTGAGAATCCATTGTAGGTAGGGCGTCGAAACCCGGTCCAATTTTGAAAACCCGGGTTTTCGGGTTTTAGAGAAATCAAAACCCGGGTAGACCGGTTTTTTCGAGCTTTTCGAGCTTTTTATTGTATTTTTTTTAAATACACTAATCTGCGTTTATTTATCGATTTCCTACAATGAGTACAAATAATAAAGGATCAGGAAGAATTAAGATAAATGAAACAGTACTTTGCAAATTACAAAATTAGTTTTAATGTTTGAAAAAGTTATGAAGATTTATTTTTTCTTCAGAATATCTTAAAACTTAGTAAGTAATTTAATTTTTTTAAATCACAGACTTGCAGAGATTAATTTTGCGGGAACATCGGGAACGGGGGTAGGAAAAATTGACGAAGGGTTAGGAACTACGGAAGGGAAGTAGATGATAGAGATGCTTAGGGAACAAGAGAAAAAAGTTGAGAACACCTTCAAGGAGATGGATAGACTGAAGGAGACGATAGTGACCCACTAAGACAGCATGACATAATTATGCAAGCGTAGTAGCAGCACCACTGCCCAAGGACACAAAAAAAAGAGCAACTCGACTTCACTCCTTAGTTATCAGCTCCACAGTTGATACTGAAACATGCGATCAAGTGCTCGAGAAGGTGCGTAAAGCAGTAAACGCAAAAGACGGCTGGGTAACTGTGGTAAGGTCCGAAAAGTGAGGGACCGTTAAGTAATAGTTAGTTGAGTGCAGAACTCAAGAGGCAAGCAACAAAATTAAAGAACGGCTAAAAGACGCGGGGAATTAACCCTCATTCGACGAAGTGCACAATCAAGATCCCTTGGTGGTAGTCAAAGATGTGGTGCTAGCACACGGCAACGAGGACATCTTGGCAGATCTGAGGACTCAGAACACGGAAATCTTTGGAGGGTTGCAAAAACAGGAGGATAGGGCAGAGGTCAAGTATAGGAGGAAAGCCCACAACCCCCATAATAACCATGTGGTCCTTAAGGTTTCACCTTTGATTTACAACAGACTGGTGCACAGGGGGTACGTCCACATAGACTTGCAGAAGGGTC
Organism: Mecyna flavalis; assembly: GCA_949319885.1. Taxonomy (NCBI): domain Eukaryota; kingdom Metazoa; phylum Arthropoda; class Insecta; order Lepidoptera; family Crambidae; genus Mecyna; species Mecyna flavalis. The sequence continues at coordinate 12,189,967 of OX439431.1, read as the reverse complement.
GAGGTTCAGTATCGCTCCTGGTCTTATGCTCAATGTGTTTGGGATATGGCCACGGGCGGCGATTTTGCAAAGAACAGACCCCAAAATGTGGACAACTGCGTTGCGGACAAGCATGATGGCACAAACCACAGCGTAATCAGCTCAGAGTGCCAAATGCGAAGAAGGTGAGAGGCACTGGCGCGCGCGTAGGTGGCACTCTGCTGACGAGGTGGTTTCAAATCGTTCACAGGCAGGCAACCTTACCAGAGGATTTGCAGGGGCCCAAGCCAACCTCCAGAGGAAAACCGAAAGATCGGCCAAACTCACGGTGGAGGCCAGCGTACGCAAATGGGCGTTCGCGCTGGTCCAGGAGCCATCTGTGGGAGGGGTACGAAGGATGGAGGATTACCGTGGAGCGAGAGTCTTGCAAAGTTCTAAAGTAGGAGATGGGACAGTCAAGGCGGCGATAGTTGTGTTTGACAACGAACTCGACATCATTACTGTGCCTGAACCTCACGAATCACGACTAATAATATTGTTGTAGTGAGGATCCGAGTGGCTTGAACTTAATAAATAACAAAAACAAAAGTATTAAATAAAAGTAATTGACGAGCCGTTTGGTATAATGGTCGAGAAGTCGGCTATTACACCAAAGGTTGCGGGTTCGATCCCCGCACGGTACAAACATTTGTGTGTATGAATATGTCTGTTTGTATCGGTCTGGGTGTTAGTATGTATAATATGTATGTATTTACAAACAAAAAAAGTATATACTTAATGTTTATCCAGGCCCTGATTAAGAGTTCTGACCGCCCTAGGCTAATTATGAGGACGCGCCCCCTCCAGGTGTGTTACGGACGGGTCTAAAAGTAGGAACTGAGTAGAGTAGTATTATGAAAATTTTAACATGGTTCATACTACCTATAAAAGTTTTCAAATCGATCTGCAACCTCACGCATTATAAGACCAAAACCATGACAAGTGACTGCAGGCTACCAAGTAGTAAACCAAATCCATCTCGTGTTTGGCAGCATGACTTGTATTGGCTTAGTTTCTATAGAGCCGCGTGGTCCGATCGGCTTGTCCGATCGATCGGACCACCATGTTTTTTATTTCCTGTTGGTTCGATTGATCGAACTGTAAAGTTCTCGTGGTCCGATTATCGAATTACTGGGACTATTCATTTCCTTATTGACCGATTGATCGAACAATTAGGTCGTTTTTTTTCCTGTTAAATCGATTGATCGGGCAACGATATTTGACTTCGTTTTTTTTTTTAAAATTCATTTTAAGATCGTGAAATAACAAAAGATTGTAAAACAAAAGAAAGCAAGTAATTAAAATTTGTTCTTTTATTTAAAATTAATATTATAAAGACAAAAGAAAGTAAAAAGTATTTTTTTAGTCATGTATTTTTTTAAAACAAATTAATATTATAAAAACATAAGAAAGAAAGTAGTGATGGTTTAAAGGTTTTTTTTTTGTTTTTTTTTAATTAAATTAATCCTACTATTAACAATTATAAATGCGTTTGGGAAATTCTTAAAATCATTTTTTTTGGGATTTTTTTAATAACAAAGGAAGATCATAAAATCCATTTGAAGTTGCAATTTTTTTTTATTTGAAAATCGTGTAAGTTTGTTAGTTACGTCTTGTTATTTATTTACGTAACATAAAAAATTGTAATGATTATTCAGCACCAAAATACGGTAGGGCAATTTTCACTACCTTCTGGTAAGTGGCAAATAGCCGATCCGTCAGTATTGTAACAAGTTTTTTACAAAAATATCATGTCAAAAATCTGTCAGATAAACTATCTGCTTATCAGGAGGTGGTGAAACCGGCCCATATTGTCGTACTAATCCAGCGTACCTAATGAAAACAAAGCACAAACTCAACTCTTGTTTGCTTTATTGTTGTTGAAGTTGTTTGTACTCACAAATTCGCTATGGTCTCACAATTTGAAATCGATCGGACCAGTAGGAAAGATAGAAGAAGTGTGGTCGGACTAAGAGCTGGTTCGAGCGATCGGACAAGATGAACTTTTAAAATGTCGTTAGTCCGATAGTAGGACTACAAGGATTAGAAAAATCCTGATGGTCCGATCAATCGAACCAGCAGGAAATAAAAAACATAGTGGTCCGATTGATCGGACAAGCCGGTCGGACCACGCGGCCTAAGGGCTATAGACAACTTAGTTTCCATTGCCATTGAATCGACTTGAGTTTTTTAAATATTTACTCTAGAGAAAACATTTGAAACAGTGAAACATTTTTGCAACTGATTAATAATTTAATTTATTTGAAAATTATAGTAATTAAGTAATTATTATTAGATTATACAAAAGCCTTTTTCGTGCTTTTATGTTGTAGGGATAATAATTGTGTAATAATTATTTCATTAGAACCAAATAAAAGTGAAGGTTGTCAATAAAAGTCAACTATTTATAAAAAGTACAAAAATACGAATAATTTATCGTCGATAACCGATGGTTGCCACGATAATCGATTTTTTTGGTTCATTCACTTATCACAGCACTAATTATATTTTATGAAAAGCTGACAACACAGTAAACGTCAGATTTGGCCATATAATTTTGAATCCTACAGGGGTAAAATAAATAAGTGACGTCGGACGTGTGTGTGACGCGTCGCTTGATCGCAAATTGAGCTGAATATACTTTACTCGCTTACACTCAGGCGTATTTCAGTACATTTGTCTCTTTCTCCGTTAAATTAGCCGGTCTCATTGCGCGCGGCAAGATAAGGAGCTGTTGCTGCGCTGAGGAGTGCCTATAATTGTAGTGTGCGATTTTTGTTGAATTCGCCTCACAGAAACGCGCGTTTACGTGAAGATTATTTTGTATGGGAATTTCAAAATTTAATGTTAAAATCAGGGACTCTCAAGCAAACATTTAGTTTTAATGTTTTGTCTAGTTGAAATAAATAGGGTAGATGCAATGATGCTAGATTAGTGCATACGAAGACACGATTTCAGCGCCCCCCTCGATCCTCGCGCCCTAGGCTGCAGCCTAATTAGCCTATGGGTAAATCAGGCCCTGTGTTTATCCGTTGTCTGGCACCCATAGCACAAGCTAATGCTTAGTTTGGGGCTAGATGGCGCTGTGTGAATAATGTCCAGAGATATTTATTATTTATTATTATTATTAAATAAAAACCCGAAAAACCCGTAAAACCCGGGTTTTAAAAAATCAAACCCGGGTTTTTTTGTAATCCTAAAACCCGGGAAAACCCGGGTTTTTTCGGTCCGGGTAAACCCGGGTTCGATGCCCTAATTGTAGGTCAAATGCCAAGATCATTGAAATCAAGTCATCAATAAACATAATAAGTACTGATTATATTATTATCAAACTTGCAAATTGCCCAATCCAATAACAAGCCCTTTGCCTAAAAACTTCGGCACAAATGTCCCGGCCTGGGTAATATACCCTGACCCATGAATCCTAGATCTCTGCCAGGTACTACTTAAACTATATCAACAAGGCGATAAATAAGATCACTAAGTCATATATAAGTACACCTGCTTTTAGATTCCCCATAATGACAAGCCTGCGTTAGAAAAAATGTAGAAGGCATTATAACCTCTGCAAGTAAGCGTTCTTGTGTTCCTGGATCATGTCGCGGTAGTTGGTCTCGCACTCTGGCTCCGCCAGCATTAGTACGTCCAGTAGACCGCTTCGTTGAAGCCCCTGCGAAATGATAAACAAGACTGTATCTTTATGTGGAAAATAATCCCCTTTTAGGCTAAGAACCACTTTTAGGTTCGAAATTAGGTGTCGATAAATCAGAGATTAATACCAATGAAGTCGGGTATGTTAAAGGATTAAGTAAATTATGGTGTTTCGGAATAAAAAAATCCGCTAGGTGGCGCTACGTAGCCATAAGGTTTAACTAAAACATGATTGGTTCATTTTGACATTCATGATGGCGGTTTGACATCTTCCGTCAAAATAAACAAATCACGTTTTAATTGGACCTTATTGCTAGCTACTTATAGTCATTTAGCGGATTTTTTATTTTTTATTCTGATATACCCTCATTGTAGAGGGTCAATTGCTACTAGACCCGCTCGCGTTTCGTCCCTTTTAGGCACATTCAAATGGGACCAGCTAAGGGAAACTGAAAGAGTTTAGTGGGTAGTACCGTTCGCCCCAAACATCGCAGCAGGGCCCGCTTACCTACGCTTATAGTGCTCTGAAAAGTAATTGAGTATACTATACTTTACTTTTTACAAAGACTTTTATTGTGAAGTCGAAATAAGATTATAGACCGACAAACTTATCTGTTCCGGTGGCCAAAATTGGAACTACGTGAAATGTCCGTTTTTGCAATGCAAAAACGATATTTAATGACAGTACTAAAACGACAGTAGCGACGCCGCCACCGGAACAGACAAGTTTGTCGGTCTATAGCTACGCTATCGCTATGCGAATAGGTACCTGCAGTAGATACAGCGTGTTGTTGAGCAGGAAGATGGCCTTCAGCGCGTCTGGGTACTGCTCGCTCTTGTTGCGCAGCGTGAAGTTCAGCTGGGCCAACACTTTACCTGCGGTTAACATTAGCTATATAATAACAAATAACAATAATACATAAAAAATATCCCTGGATACTACTGGGCTGAACGGCGCTGTGTCAACTCAGCGCCGTCCAGCCACAAACTAAGTATAACTTGTACTATGGGTGCCAGACAATGGATAAACATTACAATATATACTTTTTCTTGTAAATACATAATGTACGTGTGCATTAACATGTCTGTTTGTATTGGTCTGGGCGTATCTATGTATAATATTTATGTATTTACAAAAAAAAAGTTTATAAGTAACGTTTGTCGGCGCTGTGTGAACAGTGTTCAGGCATAGTATAATAATGAGTACTGCGTACAGTAAGGCCACTCTCTGCCTCGAATGCGCCCCCACCCGCGATATCGGTTACCTTACAGTTACCGACTGTCAAGGACGCGGCGAAATCAAAAACGCTGTTCGAATCGAATTTTAAGACGTTGTCACGTCAAAAATAAAAATAAGTATTGTCACCGCGTGCGTTCCTGGCAAAATGGCGACAGACAACCCTAGTATGTCTTATCGCACTCACACAAGCATGGTACGCGTTCACCTGCACGAGCTATGACTGTGTGCGGTAGAACGCGTTTGTTTCATACATTTTGTCGCGCTTGTCCGAGGTGTGGTTCAGGTATATTATTATGATAATATTGAGTTGTAGAAGTGTATACTGACGCATGTATATGGCGAGCAGGGCGGCGTTCCGGTCGTGCGTGCCCGGCAGTTGCGACACCGCGCGCGCGTACGCCGGGTCCGTGGCCAGCGCGGGACCTGCGCCAGAGTGTTGATAATTAACAGTGTGAAACTTACATAATAATATGAAAGTAAACATAAATGAACTGAAATGAAATAATTTATTCTGCAAATAGATTTTTAATAAATACTTCTGCACGTCAATCTTTTTTCCCTACCAGCACTTCGACGTCAATGGCCTGTTGAGGAAAGAAGTGCCGCAAGAAACTCAACAGTTAAGTCTTTTTTCTTTAAATATTACAGATTATAAATTGTTCAAAAATTTTACATTACAAAATCAATTTATGTTACAGTAAATATTAATGCCAATACAAAGGATCATGTCAATTACAAAGTAACAAAGGCGCAGGCAGAGGAGCGGAAACAATAGTACTCATATCTACAGACTTTTATCATTTAGATAGTCTTCCACTTTACAATTACTATTCTTGATGAGTTGGCATTTGATGTGTGACTTAAACTTATGTATTGGTAAGTCAACAACATCTTGAGGTAATTTGTTAAATAATGAACACTTAATCCAACAAACGAATTACCAAACTTATGAAGTCTTGTTTTCGGAACGGCTAGCTTATGTTTATTCATAAATCAATCACGAACTCGTCTGAGATAAGTGAGCAGGCAACGTACCGATGGTGTGTAGATGCACGGCCAGCTGGTGGCAGTGCGCGAGCGCGGCGGCGGCGAGCTGGTGCACGGTGCCGTCCACGCTGCCGCCGGCCGCGTCCCCCCGCACGCCCTCCACCCACTCCTCCAGCGACTTCACGCACTGGAAGGCAACCCCAAAGCATCACGACAAATAAACTATGTGACTGTACACTCACGCCTGTAGTACACTGCAGCGAGAGCGAATTGCATGTGCATAGTGTTCCGTTTCATTTCGTGTCCGCTTCGCATTCGCTGCAGTGTACAACAGGTGTTAGAGGATTTCGTATCTAATTTCAAGTCAGGTTAGGATGTCCGAGTATGAAACTGAAATTATTGGTAAGGAAATATATTAATTATTTAATTCAAAATTGCTCATTCCCGTAGCATTCCTGTTTTTTAGGAACAGTTGGATTGGACCTTAAATAGCCCGTTAGTAAAATATTTTAGAAATGAAATTATTCAAGTTTCAAAAAAGGTTAGATAACCAACATTTGTAAAGAAGAATGAAGTTGACGGCTAAAAATATAAAGTTTGGTTCAATAAAACTTTTGTGTACGCTATTAGAATTGCCAAATGTACCAACAACATTTAATACCTGAAAAATGTTTGAAGATAATGTTTTTTTTTTCTATGACGATGACATTTTAATATTTCAAAATGAGGATTTAAATAACCATCTAGGGACTACAATTTGTATGTTCTATGCATCTTTGCAACGACTTGTAAATTGAATTACTAATACAAGTTCAACTCTGCAATCACTAGCTTGCATGTGTTATCCATTAGCGAGCGGTTATCCCCAATTAGTCTTATTAAACGCAAAACGCATCTAAATCGCCAGAGCTAAAAAAAACTTGTGTAGCGAGTACTCACATTGAGCTGTGCATTGTGCACGATGGTGGTATAGAGCTGCGGCGAGGCGGGCGTGAGGGCTCGCTCGAGGTCGGGCTGCAGGCGCTGCAGGCGCGCCAGCAGCGCCCAGCACGCGCCCGCGCCCGCGCCGCACTGCCGCGCCGAGCGCCGCGCGCGCGTGCAAGCCCGCTGGTAGTACACGTACAAACATTAATAAGCCTATCATTGTTTTCCAAAGAAGTAGATTACTTATTCTTTAGTTAACCGACCTATAGCCTCGCTAAATTGACATATTATAAGACCTTTTAAGTTTGCTCAGGTAAAAGGAATAACAATTAACCATTCATGTCAAATAATAGCTCAAATTCCGTATACGCGTTTAATTCAGGGTGCACTTCATTTATAGTAGGTAAGTTTTTTTATAGAGTATATTATACAATCGTCTTCTATCAGAAATCAGAAATAATTACTAAAACCTTGGAACATCGACTGGTATTTAGTACCTAAAACTGGTGATGTTTTTGGGTGTCTACAGTACAAGTATTATTAATACTGTGCCCGGCGAACATCTTGAAATCAGGTGAGGATTGCGCAGAACGGTAAAATTTTGGGTATGTGTGGCGGTGTGGTATGGGGGCGACGACGGATGCGCGCGCGCTATTGGTCATGCGCAAGAGTATATGCGCGAACTTTCCCCCACTCCGTACATCACATTAGAAAGAAAAAAAAAGTTTTATTTGGTTTCTTACATAATATAACTTAAAATCAAACAAAACAATACAAACAAAAACAATTTTAACATCACTATTCAGCAATATTTATTTTATGAACCAAATAGGACCCGGCTCAGTATTCGATCGGGACGGCCGGGAGCCGGCCGCGGCCACTGGTATTCTGCGGAGGCCAAGTTGGAGACGGCGCAAGCGCCACAGAAAAAAAATATTAGCTAGATCAGCAGTCGGTACTAACCTCGACGTCGGCGGCGAGTATCGCGAAGCAGTCCTTAAGCACGGCGGCGAGCAGCGCGGGCAGGCGCGGCAGCGGCACGAGGCCCAGCAGCTGGCGCTGCTCGTGCCGCGCCAGGCGCAGGGCGGCGGCCGCAAGTGCACCTGCGCTCTCCGCTTCGCCCTCCTCTAGGCCTTCGCCGCCCTCCTCACCGTCTGAGCACAAACACGTTTTGGTTGGTGATAGGGCTTTTTCAGAGTCCGATTGGTTAGCTACCACCCCCACAGGTAAAATCTGCCGCCATAGCAGCTCTGGCTGTGTTCCGGCAGTATAAATGTGGGAGCCAGTACACTTGAAATCAAAGGCTCGAAGAACAGATGAGCCTTCAGTCTGGCAGCAGCACATTGAGCGACACTTCGTGGTGAAGTGTCCCTCGATGGAATAGGCCGCAGTGGCCGCTTACCATCAGGTGGGCTGCGTGTCTGTCTGCCAACTGACTGAGTATAAAAAAAACACTGTCAGAAAAGCATTGTTTCTTTAGGAGGAGAATGCGTTAACCCTTTCCATGCGGCTGGCGTAATACTACGTTTTATTTAAAAAAAAATTGACTACACGATGGGCGTATTATTCCGTTAAAATAAATCCTTGTTTTAAAAACGTATAGACCAATGAAAAAGTTGATTTCCCTTTACGTTACGGTAGTTAAAAACCTCAACAAACTTACGTGAATCTGTGAGAAAATCTTGTTATTATGTCGTCAATCGTTATACCTACATATGGAAGCGATCTAAATACAAACCGAATTGAATTAATGCTTACACATGGAAAGGGTTGGCCAGGCTGGTGGCCATGTGTGGGACTCGAAATTTTTAATACCAAAAAATTAATTAAATTCAACTAAAATACTTCCCTTTTCGTTGACATCATGATACGTAATCATCATACGTTACAGTAACTTGTTGATAAAAAAAATGAGAAAATACCCAGTTATGTTAGGTACTTACACGATTCAGCGACAGAACGACGGGGTCCGAGAGCCAAACCAGTCGACTGTTCTAACGTCTGAGACGCCTTCATCATTATTTTGTTTGCACGTTTTTCCAAGCTAAAATAAAATTATAAAATTAAATAGCTAAATAACGCACATAATAAGAAACTAATATGGTCCTTCGAGGAAATCGATTAAGATACTTACACTTTTTGAATTTTGCTAGTCTTTTTAGTTGTACTATCTGATCGATGGAGCATATTTTTAGCGCGCTGAAAAAAAACAATGTTGTCAACAAACGTCGTTTTTTTACCAACTGCTTATTAGTTAATTATTAACCCTCGGCGCAAAAAAGGTGTTATAAGTTTGACCTGTCTGTCTGTGGCACCATAGGTACTAAACAAGTAAACCAAGTACAGTTTATGTTTATCGAAAGCCTTGTTCATGACTGTTGTTTCAGTTAGTTTAAAAGTTTAAAGCTCCTTGCCAACGAAATCGGCATTTTTAAAACTTTTGACTGTGTCTATGAAGCAAATAAATAGAAAAATATATGACCATGAGCGGCGAGGCGGCCATAGACCGCGACCGCAGGTAGTCCCGGAAGGCGAGCAGCGAGGCCTTGGCGGCGGGCGCGCGCACGGCCAGCAGCGCGGTGGCGGGCGGCCGCCCCGCCGCCGACAGCCACGCCGCCGCCGCTCGCATCGCCTCCGCCCCGCCGTTGCTGCTCCCGCTCGCGCCCGCGGACACGCTCACGCTGTCCGCGCTCGAGTCTAAGCAATATGTACTAAGCTAATGACACTCATCTTATATGCCAAAGAACAACGCAAGAAGTTGTATGGGCTCTGTCCCCACCCACCAACAGACTTGGCACTAGTTTTAATATTATTATGACATTCCTTAAAAAGACAAATAACCATTTTTAATCCAAAAAATTACGGGGTATTCAAAAACAATAAAAACGTCCTTATGCCGAACGCCTAAGAATCAGAATTGCGCTGTAAGTGTCTAGCTTCAAGTAGACTCGACTGTAAAATATTTTTTAAGATTATATTTTATTGAACACTTTTATTTAGGCCAGGGGGGTTACTCTTGATCGCCTGCACATTATTTTCACAATTTACTGTGTCAAAAAAATACTTGAAAAATACAACATTCAAATTCGATTTGCGTGAAATCCCCATTCCTACGGGGGATGTCGTCATACAAAAAAGAGATCAGTATGGCAAGAGGTATAAATAGAGATACGTTTGAAATCTGTTGGTGGGTGGGGACGCGCCTTTGCATGGTCCTTTCAAGACGATCGGTCTCTTATCTACTTATTGGGGATAAGTGGATCAAAACCAGCAACTCAACATAAAATTAGGACCATTCATACAAGAATGGTTGAGAAGTGGGCTAAAGCATAGAAGTAGGAATGGCTAAAGGTTGCGGGTGTAATCCCCGCACGGTACAAATGTGTATGATTATCTCTGTTAGTAACGGAAACACCTAACTTCTATGTTTTTTCACAAAAAACAAGTTTCTAGATAACGTTTATCCATTAGACACCCATAGCCTGTTGGATTTGATTTTTTTAAATTAAAATTTGTCAAATTTTAAAATCTGTCATAACTTTTGGTCACCTTATGTTTAATTGAAAATGAAATGATTAAGTGTAGCTACTCATTTTCTTTTAAAGAATAGGGAAGATGCATATATAATAATTATGAAAATTTTATGACTAAAATGTTAAAATAATATAAAAGAAAGGTCACTGCAACATTTTTATTTTACATAATGTTGTTTTTTAACTGTAATTACGAATTAAAAATAACTGAAACGAAACGTATTTTAAAACAGCAATCAACTTATTTGACGTTAGACCGACAAACTTATGTGTACTGATGGCGGCGTCGCTATTGTCAGTATATGTAGAACTGTCAATAAATATCGCTTTTGCATTGCATTTCACGTAGTTCCAATTTTGGCCACCGGAACACATAAGTTTGTCGGTCTATATGGTTGAAAAAGTTAATATTATTTTATCGGAATATTAATTGCGTTTTTGTAATAAATATGGAAGTTGGGTTCATCAAAGCAGACTCCAGGAATTTACCAAGAGTTAGTGTTGACATGGTTCTAACTTTATTTGTCGAAAGTGCAGAGTTTTCAAGGGTAGAAATGAAAGGGACTAAATTACTACGGTATGTATAAATCATAGTTGTTAAACTTTGTATTTTCGCAGCTTGAAACCACTTTTTTTTCAGTTTTGGGTCAAAAGGTCCTGTCAAAAACAATTAATTTGGAAACTTTGTTGAAATAGATGTGTGTTGACCGTGTTGACTAGTGTTTTATGCCAATGTCCACATTGGCATAAAACACGGTTTTTTTCGGAATATTAGTGGTATTGTTATGATCACCTGATGTTGATAGATAGTCCATTTCAAATTTTTTACAAAAAAATATTTCAAAACTCGAAAAAATATGCAAAAGTATGAAAGCCAGCGACGAACAAGTACAGCAGTGAAGTACGACCACTCGACTAGTGAGGCAGTGACAAGACTTGAGTGACGTCATTCATGTCATCGGAACCATAGTTCCGTTTTCGCGCGAAAATTAAAACGGTCAATTTAAAACCGCATTTTTTCCGATAAATTACAATGTATTAATTTTTTAATTTAACTGTGGTTTATTCTACATGGAATTCTTTAAAATGAAGGCAAAAATAATAATAGTGCATGTTCCGTATTAAAAATTCACAGTAATCAATAAAGATAAATACTGTAACAGTTATTTAAAATAAATAAACTTACCTTCTTCTAAAGCTATCATATCCATTATGGTAGTTGGTGATAATGGCCTGGTGTTACGGCTCAGCAGCTCCTCAAATGCATTTTCTAATTTTAGCACTCCAGTGTTATACAGCTGATTCTAAAAAACAAGTGTCATATTAAAGTTTATATCTTTAAACTAATAAATAATTTTACAAAAAAAAAATTATTAATGTGAATAACTTACAATATTTTCAAGTTCAACACTTTGTGCATTATTTTTGTTAAAATATGCTTGAGCCTCTGCCAACTTATCCAAAGCCTGAAATAATAACAAAGAACCAATAAAATTTGGGGAAACTACAGAAATATTATTATAATAACAATGACATACATACCTCAAGATAAATATTGAGTGAATCAGTATTGGTTGTATGAGGTCCAGCTTGAATCAGATCTGCCAGCTCTCGGGACACCATGTAGTAATTTATCACATGATCCAGGGCTTTTACTGTGCGCTCCATATCTGCAGGTGAAAATAAGACAATTATCATTGCTTTTGTTATGAAAAAGAGAATAATTCAAATTAAAACACAAATTGATTTATTTGTAAACATTGGTGATATTATGCAGATATTCATTATAAAATGGTGAGTGTTTCTGTACTTTGATATTATGCTGCTTTGTTACAACAGCTTATTTCAAATTAGTTCAAAATTCATCAGGTTTCTTTTACAATTTGTCTATCAAAATCCACAACCATAGAAACAATTACTATGCTTGCTAATGCAGCTTGGTGGTATAAAGTTTGCTTATAGGCTAATGAATGTTACATACTCTGGTGAATATGCTGTAACCTTGCTGTGTCCCCATATAGCGGTAACACAGCTGTCTCGAGCTGCTGCAGACGCTGTTCACATGCTCCAAGCACATTACACACGTCACTGGCCAGGGATGAGCTGCGATTGGCGGCTGCTTTTAGCTCCTGGATGTTACTCATTTCCTGCAATAACCATTCTACATAACTACTTACACTTTTGTCCTAATGATGCTGTTTGATTATGTAAATGAGTAATTTCAAACTAGACGCTATTATAAATATAAATCTTAACAGCTTGTCAACTTAATAGTATAAGAAGAAATAATTTTGCTATTAGTTTGCCCTGTTGTAAGATGTTTACTTAAAGGAAGCCTTTAGGCCTTGTAATACGGAATTATAAGCAGAACCTGAGAAAATTCAAAGAGTTTCAGGAGCTATAGAAATTTCTATAACAAGAAAAGAAGTTATTAGTTTAACAAGTTTGAGTATTAGAAAGTCAGTTATGTACCTTTCTTAGTTTCATTTCTATTTCAAATTTTTTCTCTATTGCATACATGGTTATTTTTTGTGTATGCTAAAAATTTGATACAAATGTAATCACTGGTAAAACGCCTCAAAATTAATTATTGTTTCACTTCACACTCAGGACTCAGACGCCCATAGACGCCCATCAATTAAATGTCAAAAAACAGCTGATGTGATGATAATGTGGAATCTGTCAATGTCAAAGATGTGTTGTTTTTTAATTTTCTAAACTTATTTATGTATGTAACTGTAAAAAAAAATTCAAATGATGGTTTTTCAATGAATTTTTAGAAAAATTTCTGAATGGAAAAATGGTGAAATGTATGAATATTTCAACCTTTTAGAATGCTTTTAGATGATGATTTGAATGTAATGTAAATCAAATAAAAATTACAATTTTTCTAATTGTTTCTTTTTTTGTATCCCCAGAACAAGAAAAGTTGTGTATTCGAACGTGAACGGTGACGTGCTCTGAGTTTGCGGGACGTGGCTGACGTATCATGTCTTGTCATTTCATTTGTCGCCTCGATTTCTTTACTGCGCGATCATTTTGATCATTTACTCAAATAATTTATTTAGAAAACGGTAAATTGTAAGTAAAACATGTAGTGCATTCGTCGTTTTAAAAAAAGTATTTGTTGCAAGTATCTTATTATTTGTGTAACTTGTATTTCAGAAAATGGATCAAATCGCCAAGTTTGTCGAGCCTGGCAAGCAGTTCGCCAAGGATTCCATAAGATTAGTGAGGAGATGTACCAAACCTGACAGGAAAGGTGAGCATTATACCCGCAATATTATTACAATTTGGATTAATATTTCGGTTGACTTCGTTGTTGGCACCTAGCCATGAAGGTAGTACTATCTAGAAATGACTATTTGTACTCGTTAATGTACTGTTACAGCTGTTTGCTAGTTTAGTAAACGTTGTCAATACTCTAGTCTAAAGAATTGTTTCATCCCAAGAGTGTTTTTAATTTATCCTTGAAGAAATTACACACATCTAGATAATACTAGTATAGATACTTTTAGTACATACTTGCCTTCGAAAAACTCACTATATTCGTGAATTTACTGCAGGTACTGATAAAGTAATGGAATAAATCCAAACACAATATTAGTTCTAATCAGATTCTTGTTAGAGTTAGATATAACTTTCTTTTGATATAGAAGAGCAATCCAAAAGTAATGATAAAAACTAAAAACATCTTGATAATTACAATTACCACTTGAAATTCTAAGAATAAATCATAAAATAATTGCACACATTTTTCTACATTACATTCATGTATCTAACATAAGTGAATGTTAGTTGTGAATGTAGCTATTGTATTGGCAACTTTCAATAAATAAGTCTCTTAACCAGTGTCCATTAAAAAAATTGGTAAAGAAAATATAGATTTATCAAGAAACATAAAATCTTAGGCATAAGAAATTTAAAATTACATCTCAGTCAAGCATCAGTATTTAAAACTTAAATAATAATGTGTTATTTCCAAAATCATAAACTCTTTAATGAATTTATTTTATTTTATTGCAATGTGTAACAAGACGAGCAGATCGTATACCTGATGGTAAGCACCACGTCTGCCCTTAGACAGTTAAGTGCCAAACAGTAACTAAGCAGGTACTGTCTGGGACCGCGGTGCACCCACTACACCGAGACGACAGTTATTAGGTCTCATATACCCAGTAATTTCACTAGCTTCAGTGCCCTTTCTCCGAAACACAGAAGTGCTTGACCCACTTCTATTTCATGGGAAAATATCTGGCACTGCAGTGGTACCCACCTATACGGCCCAGTACAGGCACCTACCACCTGGTAGTTATATTAAAATAACAATATTTATTTTCCAGAATTCCAAAAGATTGCCATTGCCACAGCGATTGGTTTCTGCATCATGGGCTTCATCGGGTTCTTCGTGAAACTCATACACATCCCTATCAACAACATCATTGTGGGATCATAGACTGTAGACCATACCTAGCCTAGTTATAATTCTTACCTGTAAGCCTGCACCTAAGTTAATATTCTCAATTACACTTTTCATTTTTCTTTAAATATAAATTATTCCATTTTATATGTGATAGTTTTATTGTTATACATATTTCTGTTAAGTTATGATATTGAGTTAAATGATAAAGATAAATACCTTTTTGGCAGGTTTATTAGTATATAAATTCTATTTGAAATAAAGGAATACCTTTTTAAAATAGAAACATTTATTTATGTATAGGACAGGTTTTGTTAAATATAACATTAAAAAATTACCAATGTTATCATCCAATGATAAATACTAATGACTAGGATTTACTCCTAGGAACCCTTATGTAACTTAATCATAAAGGAGAAGATAATTCATAATTTTTTTGCATATGGTACAAGAAAGAGAATGTATATAAAAATTAATTCATTGTTTACTTATACGGTACAAAAATAATTTAATTAAATTATAGTTAAATGTTAAGTGGCTAAACTTCAGAACTATTTTCAATTGTCAGAACATTCTGCTTGAAATACTTGCAAGATTCATTTACATACATTTAAAATATAAAAGAATTGTTTGAATTCTAAACTTTCTTATAAACCAGATAAAACACTGTGATGTCAAAAGAATAACAAATTATTCTAAAACAAACCTTTTAATTTTAATCCCTGTTTATTTAATTTTATGTTGAATTAAAACACCAGAAGTCTTAAAAACAACGTAAGTCTTATAGACAAAACGAAAGTCGTTGCAAAGATAATAGGTCCATTTTGACAGCTTTCAGCACCATTGCAAATTATACTTTAGTCAATGGCAAAAAGGATTAGGTTAGTAATAGACTAGCATAGATACAAAGTTTTATGAATCTTATTTGTATTGCCTGACCAAAAAAATAAAAAACCTGCTCGGGAGGCGCCACATTAGCTATGGTTATAGCAACATCTGGTTGCTATGGTAATACTCACAACCAATTATAACAAGGCACGGTTGACAATTGACATCACATTTTGACAGACGGCAATAAGGAATGACAAATTATTGTTTTTTATTTGGGTGTTGCCACTTGAAGAAATTAGTTCCAATATTTTTCCGCAATATGGCGACTTAGCGAGGTTTGTGTTTTAATGGTCAGGCTTTAAGGGGGTAAAGAGTCATTTTCCATGACACAGAGTGGTCAAAACGGACCATTAGGTTCCGTAGATTTTAACAACACTAGATGCTACTATCAGATTCAAATGCTGTTAGGACAATACCTTTTGGAATATTTAATGACAGTACTAAAACGACAGAAGCGACGCCGCCACCGGAACAGATAAGTTTGTCGGTCTAAATTATTTTGCGTTGCTAACGTTACGGACAAGCGCAGTTGACGTCTTTTTCGCTCCATTCCAAGAGGTATTATCCTAATAGCATCTGAACCGGATAGTTCTTATTAGAGATGAGTGAATGGACAACAAGCCACAGATCAACCTACCCCCATCTGTCGAATTCCTGCATCCAATTTTCTGCTTAATGTCCATCGTATAGAGCTCTATTTCAAGTAAGACTGACAGATTTGGGTAGGTCGATCCGTGGCTTACCGTACAGTGGGTTTAGGCGGTGTCAGTCGCGCGGTTTCTGCATGACGTGTATGTAGAAGCCGGGCACGGGCACCTCGTCGAGCGGGCGGAAGTCGCCGTAGATGTGGTGTTGGGCGCGGCCGCCGAACGCCTCGTCCAGCATCCGCGTGAACTTGTCCAGCTTGTGCGGGTAGTAGCATAGACGGAACTCGCTAAAACAAAAGGCTAATTTAAAAAACTGACAAACAAAATATTCATCACACCGAGGAAATGCTTCTAGAGTGGTTAGGTATATTATGAGAGAACAAGCTCGGCGGCTGCTATCGCGTGGACTATTTGACGTTCCGTAGAACAGTTATAACTCAAAAACTATCCTCTTCTAAAATCATGTCGATCCGTTGCTTCGTTGAGACGAAAAAGAAGTATAACAAAAATACTTTCATTATTATTATTATTTCTGTTGTCCCATGGGAACTGAACATAATCCCGGGATAAATGGTATCCTATCTCCTTTCCCCAAGTCTTATATAGCCTATATAGGGGTCCTTGGGTCTTGAATAGGTGGCGTAAAAAACTTTTACATATAGGTATAATGTTAGTATGTTACCTGACGTCATCTTTGCCCAGTTCTATGCAGTAGTCGAGAGCGATGAGTTCTGGCTTGCCACCCACCACCAGCACGGATGTCTTAATGTCCACGGGATACCGGCACTGCAATATAAGTATAGGTCAATAAGGTCTTATGGCTATCGAACTTCCTAGCTGTGGTGTAAAAACAAGGTGTTCTATCAAAAAAAGCGGGGTTGCCCCTAAAACGCGTGGGTACCACTGTACCTACGTAGTAGATACAGTGAGGATCTTTAGATTCAGTTTTAAAAAGCTTGATTTATTGTTTTATTAAATTTAATAAAAAATAGAGCGTAAATGTGGTTTAGTAAAGCTTCCCGTTCAACTTCGATTATTCGCGTAGTAACGACTTACATTACATCTTTCTTTAAACTTATGTAATCAAAAGAATGATAAGACAGGGTCATTTAACTCGCATGGCTATCGGAAGACCTCAAATGAGGCGCATTTATAGTAAAAACCGGCTCTGTGGCCTAGTTATAAGATAATTTTCATTTGAGTGTCATCGAAGATATTAATTATGTAGGTACCTATAGCAACTATAATTATTATATATCATAAACATTACGAAATAATATGCGATAATGTAGATATCATTATTAGGTATTGTAATTAGAGGTAAACAGGGACATTAAAACATATGTGAATTTAATCATCTCATTCGTAGAGCATGTAACAACGAATCTTTATAACCTTATCGTATGAACAGAGCCCTGTGTTTTTAGACAAAGATACGGTTTTTTATTTCAAAGCATAATATTTTACTACATTGTAATAACAAAGGCATGTATGTGGTCGCGTTTTTAGGAACTACTTATAAACAAAAATATTAAAATAGTAATTGCAATAACTTTCAAAAATAAAACACTTTGAGCCTTTGTTGTCAAATAAGAGAACTTCTTAAGCACATGATTTTTCCCATGACAAGTTTTAGAGCTTTTTGCAACGAATCCATCCTGATCATGGAAATAATATTGTCTATGTAACCGGAATGATATCTTTAAAAAAATGCATTTTTGAAAATGAACACTATCCCAACGCATTAAAGTTTATATTTGCTTGCGCCTGACGCGAGGCAAATCCGAGACGAGAAAGATATCAAGACGGGAGTAGCTTGTCTCGTTCTTTCACATTGCCAGCACGCAATGACAGTTCATTCATAGTTAGAGTGACCATGAATACTAGGTCTATGGCAAGGACGGTCTCGATTCTCGTTCTTTCATATTGTCATTATAAGAAATGTTTTTGGGCAACAATTTTGCCTGACCAAAAACTTAATTTAACGCTTGTATTTTAATGTTATTTTTACAATGTATTAATGTACAATTGTATATTTACTTATTTTTCGTTCAATGTATTTTTAAATTTGAAAAAGCGTATATGTTATAAATTGTCTTTTTTTATTTCTTAAGGTGGTTACCCCGTAAAGCATTATGTGATGAATAAGACCAGGAGCCTTTCTATCACATTTTTTGCACTGTCTACATCATTTTATAACATCGTCTTAAACAACACAGCTCTCTATAAACTTATATCAACGGTTGAATATGAAGTTTTGCTGCCGACACAACCGACTGTTGAAATATTTTAACATGAATTAAAAATACTATTTATTAGGCAGATCCGCAGATTGCATGTTTGAATTTGTCTCACTTAACCGAAACTTATTGTCACCCTATTGGAAAGGGACAAGCTGCTCTGTCTGACTGTTTCGCTCGGCTCGTTTTTTAGCCACGAGAGCACAGTCTAGTTAGTTATATTACGTTTATGATCCTGATCTATAACGTCCGGTAAGAATCCGTATGTACTAAAAGAAGTTTGGACAGGTTTTGGCGTTTCCTATATGCCTTTAAAAAATAAAAAATTTCCTATGGTCGAACATTTCTATCTGTCCTTGGATATAATGCAAACAGCACCATCTAGTCAAACTAAGTGTAGCTTTGTAGTAATTGCTGCTTCCAAAACTAAAGAAAACAACTCACGTTATAATAAATGGAGTGTCCGGGCGTGGCGCCACTGTCGATGATGGCGTCGAAGTTCCTGTGGTCGATGTAGAGCAGGCCGCCGGGCTTGAGCACATCCGCGAAGTTTTGCAGGCACTGCATCTGCACCCTGTGGTCGCCGTGTTCGTCGAGCAAGTGCGCGAACGAGTTGCCGAGGCAGATCACCGAATCGAACTTCGTGCCCGGGAGGAACGACTCGATGTCGCGCGGGAGGGTCTCCCAGTTCGCTTCTTCGATGACTGGAATAGGGTGACAGGGTAAGAAACTGCGTTAGAGCTCACGTTTTCATGCCTACCGCTTGGAATGGCATCACTGCGGCTGAGTTCGTATAACCTACTCGTAGATACTATCTCTTTATGACAACTAGTGTCGCTGAACTGAAATAAAGATGGGTGCAGTAAGTAAGGCTTTCCTAAAAGACTACTTGGTGGTGGAAGTTTTCGAAATCAGATGTTTAGTCAATCTGGTTACGCTATCTTTTTCGTTTATCAGGCTTAGTGAAAAGGCCGGGAAAGTGGTTTATTTAGTCAGTACTTGGACGCTACACAGCGGCGGCAGGAATCGCAAGCCTGCGCGCGGTTAAGTTGCATACAAACATTCTCTCAAAAGAAACCTTTGTAGTTATTCTAAGGTAGTAGGTACGAGTTTATTTCCAAGCGAAGCTCCGCGATAGAAATCTCTACAAAGTACTTACTCCAATTATCATATTTGGGGTCTTTTCTCTTCTCCCAGCGAGCCTTCAGCGCGTACTTGAGCATCTTGTCGGAGGCGTCCACGGACACCACCTTGAACCCCTCGTCCACCAGCATCATGGAGTCGATCCTACAAAGATACCACAGAGTAATAAATAGTTGTTTTATTGGGAATTGTATTAGTTACAATACTATTTAATCGCTGTAGTGGCGCTGCTAAAATCCCCACACCTACTTAGGTACTTACCTACTAATTTCTCGATTCAACTTCTAATTTCTCGAATTGCCATTTTTCGATTTTGTCTTTGCTAGCCCTACTAAAATGGCGCCAACTGATGAACAAAAAAGTATTCTCCTACTTTCAATCATTTCATCGGGAATCACACCCACGACCTCCGATTCTGTAGAGTCGAGCAATTAACCACCTGGTCCAAGGAGGCAGTCAAAACTCATGACATTAGAATGAGGTATACCATCTCTGCAACTATTCGATTATCGTGTATTCAATTAACAACAAACAGAAAGGGTGAGCAGAACTCCAAGCATTTCGTCATGTATTTTGATCATTTTATCAAACAGCGAATAGGTGGAGGGTCAAGGAATAGTGACCTTATTTATCAAACTTGATTAAGCGATATTGTAATCTGTTGAAGTATTGTGATAGTTCGACATTGTCGAACTATCATTATTCAGAAAAATAAACGTGAATTAGTCAGAATTACGTGCCAATCTAGTCCAGAAATCATATTGGTATACGGCTGTATGATACTAATTATTATCAAGGAGGAAATCATCGAGAACTTTTAATTGGGCATGAACCTGCATGACTGATGCATTGCTTCTTGTTGACTGTAAGCAAATGGCATTTTTTTTCCTTATAGGCCTTTCCTTAGCAAACATACCAAGTGAGACGATAGAAATGACGTAATCACGCTGGCTCAGCAGAATCGCCGAGAAGATCGTCGCGCTGGTTGAGGACTCACTGCTCTCTCCGCCAACAATTGGCGAGCACCCGGTCCACTAGGTAAGCATTCGATGGACACGACACATCTATGTTTCCTC
This sequence comes from Mecyna flavalis, assembly GCA_949319885.1. Taxonomy (NCBI): domain Eukaryota; kingdom Metazoa; phylum Arthropoda; class Insecta; order Lepidoptera; family Crambidae; genus Mecyna; species Mecyna flavalis. The sequence continues at coordinate 12,169,197 of OX439431.1, read as the reverse complement.
AGCAGACTCAAGTTTTTGTAGTTCTGCGCGCAATTTTTGATGTCCCTGCTCTTTCCGCCTTATACATCTGGTTGCAGGTACTTAGTACTTACCCAGTGCCGCAGGCGATGTCCAGAACGGTGACACATCCATGCTGCCGCAACAAACTCACGAGGAAGTTCTTGTAGTTCTGCGTACGCTGGTTGATGTCTCCAACGAACTTGCTCCACGTTCGCGCCGCTTTGCCGTCCGCGTACTGGTCCTTCACTCCCTCGGAGGGGATACCTTCCGATCGGGGGTGAAATACTTTGTCTGCCGACATTGTTATCTGTGCTTACTGAAAAAAAAATCATAAATGTATTCTCTGCGATCGGTATGTAAGAATGAACAAAATTTTAATCTACTATTTGCCGTGACATCGATATTTTTTTAATCTTCCAAAAGCATTTTGTATGAGTTGTAGATATGACTATGCTTTTTCTACACGACACGCGACTGTTAGGTATTGCAGAGTTAACCAGTTGTTTTGAATGGTATTTTTTAAAGTCCTTCAAATATAAGAATATCATGTAAAATATACTGGACTACTGGACATATTATAAGGACGCGCGGACGTAGGTACTGTTAGTTAAATCAAAATAAACAACTTTGGGAGAGCGCCGCGGGCCGGCATACTGGCCCCACACATTTTGATTTCGAAAAAAAAAATACTGCACCTGATAAACTCAAAATTCACTGCACTTTTGTTTTGATTATTTATGAATATCAACGTTATCGCAAACTACATATTTGATAACACTATCACTATCCTACCAACAACGCATCTTGTTAAGTATGATGATAAATACTGTCTCTACAGTAAGGTTTTAACTAAGATGAGGCGGAAGGTAGTCGACAAACAAGCTTATCTTAAATCTGCTATGCATTGCAAAGGAAAGGGCGATCATTCATTGCTATTATCTAACACAACATCTGAATGAAATAATCTTACTGAATAACATCTTTTTGATTATCTCATAAGTAGTGACAATCTTAAAAATACTTAAGTAGGCTCTTACTGAGCTACCTTTAAAAAGATATAGGGCCAAATTCATTGTCAAATAAGTTACTGATAATTTATTTGATTGATAACTGAGATGCTTTCATCAGAGCTCTCGAGCCCGGGAAGAGTCCAGGTCTTGATATCGGTCTTGTTGTGAACAGGTTGCAGAAATGTCTTTCTGCAACCTGTAACACGACGTACGCATTGCATCATTGATGTGCCGGCTCGGAAAGCTTTCGTTATTTACATAAGTGTCTTTTGAAAGTTAAAAAACAGACACGGGTTGAAAGAATAGTTCACTAAGCAATCTAAGCTAAGTCATCGAAAATTCATTAGCAATTTCATAAGTTTTCAATTGACTGACTGACTTCTTAAAAAAATCATACCTGGTATTTAGAAATCCTAAGAAAACTCAATCGTAAACGAGCAGATTATTCCAAAGGTTTCTATGTTAAAAAAAAATCATATTCGCACGTCTCACTTTTTATAGCACTCTTATTTTATACACTAACCGCGGTATTGGCCCGCGCGGTTTAGTTCCGCAACGCAGCGTGGAAGAAAATTACCGTGTCACGGCAGGATTGTTGCAAGTTATGTAAAGAGCGACTTACGGTGACGTTAGTGACGTACGGTATCTCCGCTCCCTCTCGCCGACTGATTGATTCGCTGCCCCCGCATCATTATAACTGTTGTGATAAAACGCGCCTTACCACAGTCTCTCTGACTACAGTGAGCTACGTGACTCAGTCTGGGAAAGTACCGAACTTCCACATTAAGGAAGACACAGTAAAGTAGCATTTAATGTTGTAATAGTACAACAAAGTAGTTAGTGTTGTAAAAAAGTTTCGTACGTACTTACTGGGTATGTTGTTTATATTGTTGCTTAACAGCTGTGCTGCATTATTAAGAGTAATATTATGTATTTACCAGTTAAAAACGCTATGCATTTCTGCGGTGGTGGGGGAATGCTCAATGGGTTTTCCTAAGAGATAGGTCACGTTTTTCCTTACTTCAATAACGCATAGTCTATGTGCATAGAAACCATTATCTAACGCACTAAGCACGCGAAAATGAGCTAATTGTTTACTCACTGTTTTATATTGAGAAAAGACAAGACTATAAAAAAGTAATAGTTACTATTAAAAAGTAAAAGTGCATTAGTATTCTGCAGCAAGAAAAACACCTCTATTGAAATCGAGTTACCGTTACAGTGAAGGCCACCGGGCCATCTGTGGCGAATAAAGGCCGTTGAAAATTAACTTTATGACTTAGACTAATTTTTAACACACGTTGCTTGCGGAGCAAATGGTTTCTCTCTTAACCACTTCTTCTTCTCTTCTAGATAAGAAGAGTTTGCATGGTGCAATACCTAACCCGAGATACCCGGGGCGGTTTAGGTTAGGAATTAAAATTCATAAAAAAATTATTTCGATCCTGACCCGCAAGCCGGTCTTGGTACAGGTTCGGAATGAAGGATTGGGAAAGGTGAGGAATAAGGTTAAGTTCGGATTTTAAATTTATTTATTGACTAACTTAACCCGCCACCGGGTTAGGAATTCGGGTCAGGTTTTGGGCAGACAGAGTATGAAAAGTTCGGTTTATTCGATTAGTTCACATTATTCCAACATCGACTGCGTAACCATTCAGTTCTTGCTACAAGGCATCAAACTACATGTTTAACGCATCTCCTTAATTCCGCGGTCATTGACATAAAATGAGTGATCATTTATCGTCAGGTGACCAGTCCCGGGTCTCGCGCAAAAAACTGCGCCTTGATTTGATTTTACTGTTAAACAGTTTATATTGCAACTTTTCGGCTACCCTAAGCATATAAGAGTTACTGGTATTGTTCGTTTAGCGTATGTATTTTAAACGTGCTTGTATTTCCAATTTCCTTATCTTGCAGAGAAATTTCAGGAACATATGATCGTATACAATGTAACTAATGATTGGGACGAAAAAGTAGAGCTTCGGCCTCGACCGAATGGGAGGTACATCCACGCATAAAATGTATCATCAAACAATAATTGTACATTTGTTTAATTAAGCGATAACAAAGCATATTTCAGAAATGCTATTGGGTATTGCTAGTTTTAACTTTCGAAGGCAGCGATCCACGACATCGCGCGATACGGCCCGTAAGATAAATCTTATCGGACGTTTGAAACAAAATATTGGGTCATTAACGTTGTTTTTTGCATTGATTCGTTAAACTAGCTTACAAAGTGTTCGTAATACGCAACGTATAATATTCAACTTTATTTTTTGGTATTCGGTTTTGGATGATGGTAAGTAAACACTACTGCTCATGGACGCCTATGACCAGGATCTCAGACTCGTTGCCCGCTTTAGAGGAAAAAAATAGAGCAGGGATAAGCTATAGATGAGGATGGGGAGGAAGGAGTGGGGAAGTTCGAGCCTCCGCCACTCTCAAACAATAGCGCAATAGCGAATATTTAAAATTACGAAAATATTTTTCTAGACCACAAATAGAGGTTTCCAATTCAGTTTCGTTATCTAACTTATTGACCAGAAAAACAGACTTACGTTAATCTGTAATTTAAACAACAAATACTTTCCATGATATTTATTTACCTTTCAATATTAGATTTCACCGAAAAATGTTATTTTGGTGAGCAAAGAGCTCAAAATTTACGTCATTCCACCCGGCCCTTTGTGACTGTCCTCTTACTGACCCTTCAATTCAACCTTACATGATATATCAATATACCAATCTCAAAATATAAAATACAACCTTTCTGTTAGTAAGAAGATTATCTCAAGAGGGCTTTACAAGTCAAACGTAAATAATAATATACACTTAGCTTGATATGTCAGCTACACCACATCAAGCGAATACCACAGCACATTAAATGTGATAACGTCTACAATTAAAATTCTTAGCCTAGGATCTAGCCTACTTCCGCGTGGTTCGCTATCAGGTCACCGGGGAAACGAAAAGGAAAAACTTCAGCTTCCCTTTTGCCCTTTACACAACAATTAATGCCTTCACATAACGGTACATATTGATTAAGCGATTAAAAGAAAATAGTATTAATACATTCCAATATTTTTAAAATATAAAAAGTATATAGGCAGAGGTATCATTTCATTATGGTTTCTCTATTACCATGAACAAATTGTATTTATAATAGGACTGGCAGCGCCATGCAAAACAGAATACTCGAAAGTAACAATCCTTTTACGTCTATAGATGTCGTTTACATTATACATAAAATATCTTGCATTACAGAATGGTTATTTATGGTGGATATATATAGAAAGAAATAATCTTTACTAACACGAGGTGTATATTGGGTTTCATTCATGGGACTATTCCCCCCCCCCCCTCTCCCTCGACGGAAGGAGACAATATTGCCCGGAAATTGGCTGTATAATATTTAAATTGTACATTACTTTATTGCTTTCAAAACGACCATACTCGGGGCCAGCTTCACCACTGTCAAATGAGTTCCTAATAATTTATGTCAGATAAATGACGCTGTCTTCTTTATTTCAAAACTAACGAAAGAAACATGTGTATAAGATGTGACACATCTATACTTAATATACTTATATTATAAAGAGGAAAGATTTGTTTGTATTGAATAGGCTCCGAAACTACTGAGCCGATTTGAAAAAATATTTCACTGTTGGAAAGCTACACTATCTACGTATGACATAGGGTACTTTTGATGCCGGAAATGTGGGGGGAAGGTTAAAAAAGAAATAACAAGAAAGTTATTTGACAGTGATAAAACTGATCCTAAGGCTTTGTCGGCGCGGCGCATTTGTGATTGTCCTCCGATGTTGCAGATATCTATGGGCGGCGGTAGTCACTTCCCATCAGTTGTGCCGCATGATCGTCTGCTCGCTATTTTATAAATAAGACATTTTCAGGCGGAGCACTCTCCCCCTATGGGTCGTCCCCGGGCGGCGGTCAGCAGTTGGCGCCGACGTCGCTGGCGTCGATGCCGAGCATGGCGAGGTCGTCCATCTGCTCCTTCGCTTGAGTTTGGGCCGCGGCTTGGGCGGCGGGCTTGGGCTGCGGCTTGGGCTGCGGCTTGGCTTGCGCCTGGGCCTTCGGCTTGTGGTCGTGCTTGACCCTCGCGCGCGGCTTGGGACTCGGCACGAGCGGCACGTGCGCGTCGTACAGCTGCGGCCGCGGCGGGAACATGTCGAAGCCGAACATCTGCGGCATCTGCGGCATCAGGCCGGGCAGCGAGAAGGGCGGCACGCCCAGCGTGACGGGGAAGCCGGGCAGGCCGGGTGGGAAGCCCAGCAGCCCGTCCTGTGTCAGCTCGGGCTTCACGTCGGACGGGAAGATGATGTCCAGCGCTTCTTGGAAGTCCTTCGGCAGCGTCGGCTGCGGCGTCTGCGCCGGCGGCGGCGTTCTGTCGGTGCCAGACCAAGGGCGGTTTTCAATTATGCGTATTATAATGTGTTAGTAAAATTAAGTTTACTTTTAATTTCAGATATGAGTGCAATGTAGACTTTAGTCAAACAAACTAATTGGTGGAAGGTTATTTTTTTTAAGGACCCGACCACGCGGCAGACCAAAACGGCGATGGCGATCTCGATACAGATGAAAACTGGCGTGTCGTTGCACAAGACCGCAAACAGTGGAAGATGGGTAGGGAGGCCTTTGCCCTGCAGTGGGACGTTATAGGCTGATAATAATAATAATATTGTAAATAAGTTTCGTCTCGTTTCGTTCTCTATGAATATTACGATAATTTCTAATATTGGCGTATTTTAATAAGTGATTTAATTATTTTTTTTGCGATTGTAAGATAATTTTACAAAATATTTTTTCGTAAACATTTGTCGTAACAACGTAGGTCACGAAAGTACTATTGTATTAAAAGTTTTGTAAAAAAGAAAAATTATAATTTTGATTGTACCTATTTTTATATTAAAAAGGATTAAATGAAATATTTTAATTTCACGATTGTAAAATAGCAGAAATAAAAAACGACTTGACGGTTTAATCACTTTGGCATCAATAGTGGTTTTAAGTTTGGGCAAGATTGGGAATGGGGCGAGCAGAAAGCGTGCTTACACTCAACTCTATGTCTGAGCGCGCGTGCGTGTGATCGCGTGTGCGTGTATGAGTGTTTGTGCGTAAGTATGCGTATGTGTGAGCGCGCGTGTCGGTTCGAGTGAGTACTCACGGCTGCGGCAGGTAGGCGGGCGGCGGCGGGTGCGGCGCGGCCAGCTGCTGCGGCAGCGCCAGGCCGGGCGGCGGCAGCTCCAGCTGCGGCGACGCGGCCAGCGGCAGCGTGGGCGGCTGTCGCTCGAGCTGCGCGCGGGCGATCTTCTCCTTGAACTCCGCCACCTGGACACACCGACAACGTGTATTTGTTTTGAAGTGAAAACTTCTTTAGCGGCGTTGTGCACTTTTTTTGTATGGGGAAAAAATGTTAAACTCGCGTCAGGATTTGTGTCACGTGACCTGATCGAAAATCCATATAAAATTTGAAGTCCGGACACGTGTTTTCTACAAACTTATCTGTTCCGGTGGCCAAAATTGGAACTACGTGAAATGCAATGCTAAAACGATATTTAATGACAGTTTTAAATAGACAGTAGCGACGCCGCCACTGGAACAGATAGTTTGTCGGTCTATAGACAATAATGGTTTTTTGTTCAATTTGACAGCTCATCTATGCAAAGAAAAGTGCTTCTTATGTACATCAGGAGTAGAGTAAATAATTGTATTAATAAGAACTGATGTTGTTTTCTTGAGTTTTATTCCTTTAGCGTAAGGTATATTTTTCTTTGCATAAATGAACTGTCAAGTGTGACTTCTACTATTATCATACTATTATAGCCGCAGTGCGGTCGCTTCCTAATGCTACAAAGTGACCACAAAGACCTTAATTTGATATCCTGCAAAATTCAAAATTTAATTGCCGTAATAAAACATTTAAAAGTTTGGAATATCTTTATTCGCCGGAATTATATAACAGCAATGATATTATATACAAACAATATAACAGTATTTTGTGGAAATTAACACCACTTCTCCGCAGTCTTTGGATCCGCTATGCTGCGGAGCATGCATCAGGTCGTATGAAGTTGGAAATGCTGTCCGATTTCCTGCGACAAGAGGCTCGTTCTCACACACAGTTTGGCTTGTTACCCCAAATTCCCAGTGAACATCCTCGAAAGCGAAATGTTGATTACTGTAACACCACTCGTGTTATTAACGATTCGGGAGTCTGCGGATTCTGTAAAGGGAATCATTTCTTGGCCGATTGCTCCAAATTCAAAAGTTTATCCGCAGATTCCAGTATGCAATTAGTTGTAAATTCCAAACTTTGTTTTCGTTGTTTAGAAAATAAATAGTTGTCAATCAAAAAAGTATGACATTGACGGTTGTCAATCATTTTATCATCGTTTATTACATGGCGTTTCAGTGTCACAGCAAGGAGTTTCTGATAAGTCTGAAAAAGTTTCTGATTACATTTGAGAGATAAACTTTTTAATGTAATATAAATTGTCATGTTTGTGTACGATAGCGCAATAATAAATAAATATTGTATTTTACCACATAAATGATAGTACTTTTATACCTCTACCAATCAATTAAATCCCTAACCATTCCAAAATACATATCAAAAATGCACAACGTTAATATTCAGGTTTTCACTTCTGCCGGCACTCCCGGAGTGCAACCCGTCGTTTTTTTTTTTTATTATTTCAATAAAATGTGTGTAAATTTTGGAAAACAAATGAATTTCGGGAAAACTGAGCTAGTTTTATTGGTGGGAATTTTTGGAAAAAAAATACAAATCTCCACTGGTAGGAATTTGTCGGTGGGGATTTCCGGAATAAACCGCCACTCCGATAGAGTGCGCCCCGTCCCTGGCTTCGGTTTCGAGCTTCGCGGTAACAAACCCACGGCGAGTTACGCCCACTCGCAGGCGCACGGGCGGTCACCACTTCACAAACCCTCCCCGTTCGTGACAGCCCGCGTTGACCGGTGACCGCCCAAATTCGAGGCAGAGGCCTTCCGGACGGACGCTCCTAGTTCTGGGCCCCAAAGCACTTTAAAAGCACAAGTTTTTACTTTAGTTTCAGATCAATGTAGGTATGTAATATTTAATAGCCCGATCATAAAAATCCTTGCCTTATTGCGGAAAAATATTGGAACTAATTTTTTCAAGTGGCAACAATCAAATAAAAAATCAAAAAGATGTCACTCATTATTGCTGTCTGTTATTTGTTACTTCTGAAAGTGTCCCGCGCTCTCTTCCAAAATTACTCTCTAATGAACTTTGCTTTAAACCATTATATGAATTTATTGTTTCAACATTAGGAGACATTTAACTTTGACAATGACTTTAATTAATGATCTGATTGAATTGACATTGACGTAAGACTTGGCTTTACAAAGCCTTTTCATCGAAACTACAACAAAGAGAAGAAAATTATTTATTGTTTCAACATTATTATGAGACATTTAACTTTGACTTTGACTTTAATGAATGATCTGATTGACATTGACGTAAGACTTGGCTTTACAAACAAAGCCTTCTCACCGAAACTACAACAAAGAGAAGAAATATATCGCAGACAACGGCTGTATGGGCTCAGATCCCTTTGCCTGCCCTCAAATCACGGGCGAAATATACCAAAAAAAAAATATTGCTGTCTGTCAAAGTGTGATGTCATGTCAACCATGTCTTGTTATTATTGGATATTGTGAGTTATTTAAAACCACAGCAACCAAGAGCAGGTTTTTTTTTCAATATTAATTGCCATGTGGCATTAAGTTCGCCTTTTGAACCGTTATATTGTGCAATAAAGAATAAATAAAAAGGGAAATATTTAAGTGTATATTCAAAAAAATACTGAAATGTTCATCAAAATAACTAATTGCACACCAATGGTTAAGTTAGCAATTCAAATATTTCATGTACAATTAAGATTTTGTTGATGTGCAGTTAGACAACCCAAATAAAAAATATTAATATTCATATTTCCAACTGGTACACCAATGCCCAAGACCGCAAAAAAATTGATAGAGGGTAAAAAAAGGCCTTTGCTTTGCATAGGGTTTACACTATCGGCTTCTAATAATAAAAATCAATTTTTAATGACCAAGACAACAAAAAAAAAAACTAAACGCAATAAAAATTTCATGGTAAAATACTAAATTAACATTACCTTCTTCTGAATCTCCGCGTCCATCTCTTCCCGTCTCTTCTTGCTAGCTTCGTCGTCCTCCTTTTTCTTTTCCTCCTCCTTCTTTTGTTCTTCCGTTTTCGGTTTCACGTTTAAATGCTTGTACACCGGCATTTTACCTGCAAAGTTCATATTTTGAAAATCAAAACACTTATCAGTATCATCGCAGCATCGCTCATGTACTGCCACGCTGAAGACTTAATTTCTAATTCTAACCATTAAACATCCAAACACACCCCCTCTCCTAAATGCAAACTCCAGCTAGGTTGTCTTTAACACTATTTATTACGTGTATGCTCCGTCACGTTACAGATTACCCCTCGTCAAGTCTGGAGGGAGGAGCGTGTGTTAAATATTTTGATGGCTAGCCTTTCGTCCATGGCTTCGCCCTCATTATAATATTCAGCAAGAATGTAATATTTCCGGGATAAAATGTTACATTCTTGCCCTTTGCCTTGTCTATGTATAAAACTACTCTTATAGCAAAAATCATGTCGATCATGTTACCGATGAAAGGCATCTTCTTGATCTCGGGCTTCTTGGGCTCGGGCGGCGGGCTGCGCCGGCGCTCGCTGCGCGGGTCGCGCGGCCGCGACGAGCGGTCCCGCTCCCGCTCCCGGGGCGAGCGCCGCTCGCGGGAACTTAGCTCGCGTCTCTCGATCTCCCTAGTAAAATAAGACAAGTTTTACACCACCACCCACGCCTTCCTCGTCCAGCAATCCTCACTAAGATCATCACTCCACCGGGTCGTAGAACACCTACACTACTAGCCGCGATTCTTCTCCACTAAAAGACCCGCCTGCTCCAACGATTGTCGGATCTGCAATTGATTTATTGATGATTTTCCTGCAGATTGGAAAGCAGCTAGGCTGCTTTTAGAGTTCTCGCGGCCGATCTTCTTTATCGTTTAGATAATTGATATCTCGCAAGCCCGGTACCGGCTGGATAATCATCAATCAATTAATTGCATCTGACAATCGTTGGAGCAGGCGTGTCTTGGAGTGGAGACCGCGGCTAGGCAAGCGTAGTGAAGGGCGTCCTGCCACCCGCATAGGCATTCGCCTATATGAATAAAGATATTTTATCTACATCCATACCATAATATGTCTATTTTATATTCAGGAGCGATGAGCAAACGCCCTACATTTAGATATAAGTATCTGTGGCTGCATTGAAATGTTTACATTTTAGTGTCGGTAACCGATACTTAATTTCGTTCAAATTTCGAACGTCTTCTTTAAAAGTAAAAATTAATAGGTTTTTTCGATTATCGAATTAGTAATTTTATGTTCCATTCCTATACATTTAATTCGATGCTGAAATTATAACAATCGATTTGAGAATCGAAATCAACTCGAGTCTAGATTGTTTATGGATTTTAAAAACTACAAACGTCAGTCATTATGTCAGTACTAACTTTTACATACAGATTAAGTTGGTAACTAGGGCGTTTGCTCATCAATCCTGACTATAAAATAGACATATTATCGTATGAATGAAGATAAAGTTATGTATGTGACTGTACATAATTAGTCATTAAAATACTCATGTGTTTCTTTTATGAAACTCACTTCGTTCGTTTCATAAATCCACATTCGTATTTTAATGACCCTCATTATGCAGCAGTCACATAAATAACTATTTGACTTTTTGCAGAACTCTTTATGTAAAAAAATAATTATTAAAATCTTATTTCACTCGTAACGGACTAACTAGTTAAATAACTTACCTCGCTTTTCTTTCGGCGGAACGTTCCCTTTCACGCGTTGCCCTATCTGTTGATCTTTCGGCGGAGCGACGTTTGGTGTCGTCTTTTTCGATCTTTAATCTGAAAATTTTACGATAATTAAATAAAGCACAACCCTATAGAACAGTTTAAATATTTTGATGGCTAGCCTTTCATCCATGGCTTCGCCCTTATTATAATATTCTGCAAGCATGTATTATATTTCCGGGATAAAATAATACATTCTTGCCTATGTCAAAAACCCCTGTGCCTTGTCTATGTATAAAACTACTCTTATAGCAAAAATTATGTCGATCAATTATTGCGCTGTGAAAGACGGACAAACAAAAACACATATATTTCTATAAGTATGATCCTGGTATAAAAAGTAACCTATATCATTACCGACAGACATAAATGGTTACTAGTGCATTTATAAATGAGTATAGGCAGTAGAATACATACCTGCTTTTTATTGTGTCCAAAATTTTCCTATCATTATCGTTTAGCCTCTCTGTCTGTATGGCTGACATCCAGTCCGTCAGGGACTTTTCGTCTGGTTCAAATTTCTCTTTGTCTTTCTTGTCTGAAAGTAATATGAATGTGTTATATAAAATCTATGTACAAAAATATACTTGCTTTAGGAAGAAAGTGCACTATGATATTGTACTGTACTTAAGCAGAAAAGTTGACCAGTAATTTATATAAGTTTTTAAAATACAAATATAAGGTCAGATAAACTCAAACTCAACTCAACAAAATTATTTATTGGACTCATAAATGATTTCAGTTGGTAAATAATAAACATTCATCCAGTACATCACCACAATCACGTTAACCGTTTGGGCGTAGCAATAGACAAAGAAACATGTATCTGTAAGTTTTTAACTGACCATTGTCTCGGGATACAATATCCCATCCCAAGATACTAGGAGCTATGTCTGTACCTTTTTTTAAAATCTAAAATAAATGTGTCTTTCACTATATTTATGCAATTAAGTGATTTGATTTGGTTTAAGCGTGAAAGTAGGAGTGAAAGTGTAAGAGGGAGATATCACTACATAGTATAAAACAAAGTCGCTTTTTCTGTCCCTATGTATGTATGCTTAAATCTTTAAAACTACGTGTAAAGGTGGTGACCAGGTATATGAATAAAAGAGTGTTTGCCGATCAAAGTGTAGTTTAATACTGACTCAAATGGCGTTAACATTAGTTTTATAAGAGAGTAAGTTAAGGAGGTGTGCGTGCATACACTACACCTTCCCCCTTTTTTTTCAAAAAAAAAATTACATTTTTTTTTTATGAATAATTTTAAAAATGTATGAATTCAATACAGAAATTTCATTAAATTTTGTAGTCTACATTATATATTATTCAAAGAAAGGAAAGTGAACAAATGCAAAATTTTAAATTATTAATTATTAAATAAAAATTCATGACTCAATATAAAATTTCATTTTCTGTTTACAAAGTTAACAATAATAAAAAGTAGTTTCCTGAGCAATTTTCTAAAAGTAATGTAATTCTAAAGATAATTATGTTTTTTCTAACATCGTACAACTTCGTGTCTGAAATATAATCAAGAATTGATAGTAACAAAAAATTTGCATTTGCACTCTGAGTAATAACTATGTATTTATAATTCTGAGATTGTACACTATTTATTACATAACTAGTTAATAATCTGAGCTATTACATAGAATAAGATAAAATTTTGAATTATTTGAAAGGAGAAAAAAATTCTTTTTATAATAAAACCAATACTTAATCCTAAATTAACAATGTACGTTACCTGTACTGGAACAGTCCAGCTTGTAGATTTATTAAAATCTGTAATCAGTTTTAAGAATAGGTATTATGTTTAAAAATCTCGTCAATTACCTCAAAAAAAAAATCTTTCTTCATCATCAACGTCTTTCAAATCCTATTACTTGATTTCTTTGCTTTACTTGATGTATGATAATAAAATTATTTATTAACAATAAATCTTTTTAAGTTTTGAAATTTTTACGCAATAGGTACTGAATTGCTAACAGTGGGCTCGTAATATAAGAAAAGAAAAAAATATAATTATAATTATGTGTAATAGGTAGTAAGAATATAAAAAGAGATTAAATGACTACCCGAGTAGGTAGGTTACCTATCTATACTACGTTATTTAAAAAAAATATCGGGCCATTTCACTACCTATATCAAAACACTAAAATTACACTTTCTGAGGTTGCCGTTCGCGACACGTCAACCTCCCAGCGGCAGCCCCCTCCATGGTCAGGAACTACTGCCGGCTCCATCCATTTCTTCTTCATTCTCTTCTACTTCACTTCTCTGGCACCGACAATCCACCTGCGCACTGCGCATAGATCTCCTTGTCCTTAACAACCTTCTCTACAACAGCTCTCCATATAACCGCTAGAAATCCTTTTGCCAGGAAGTCCAGGAAAATAATTACTTCTCGATGGGGTGGGAGCTCCAGCTCAGACCACCACTCTTCACTCACGAGACACCTTAAATTTTATTTTAGTCCATTTTTCATTTTGTTTATCAATGGCACTTAGTGTTCTTTTTCACAATTTTTCAATTAAAAAACTTATTTAAAATTACGAATCCTTGACTCTGTTGCACAGCACTGCCGCGAGGCAGCACTGGCAGGGTCGCCATGTAAAGGTGGTGACCAGGTATATGAATAAAAGAGTGTTTGCCGATCAAAGTGTAGTTTAATACTGACTCAAATGGCGTTAACATTAGTTTTATAAGAGAGTAAGTTAAGGAGGTGTGCGTGCATACACTACATACGCAACGGATTTTGATGCGGTTTTTTTTTAATAGATACTGATTCAAGAGGAAGGTTTATATGTATAAAACGTCATATAGTTATAGTTCACGCGGGTGAAGCCGCGGGCGGGCCGCTAGTAGATTATTATTAATACTTTACTCACTTTTCTTCTTCTTCTTCTTCTCGGCCTCGCTGTCCGAGCTGCTGGAGTTTGAGGAAGAGCTGGAACTGGAGCTGCGCTTCCTCTTGCTCTTCTTCTTCTTCTCCTTCTTTTTCTTCTTGTCCTGAACAAAAAGGATGGGTTAAGGAAACTAAGCATAGATATTATGTTCATTACCTAAATGCTGTTTTCGTTAACATAAAATTACGTATTAATATATTTAAAAAAATCTGTTTGTCCAGGTACCAGTAGTCCAGTCAACGAAGCTCTAACTTTGCCATTTTAGAGGAAAAGCTGAAACCGGTGCCAAAATTTTCGTTAATGATCCCGTAATAACATACAAAAAATGCAGGGTCGTGAGTCACCGGGGTCATACGAAAAAAAATGAAAAAGGTTGAAAAAGTGACATTTTCCCAAAAATCTCGAAAACTAAAAGAGATATGAGAAAAAGTTTTAGACAAAAGTTGTAGAAAATTACTTTGTCTATAAAAAAGGTCATTATCAATTTACGCGTATCGCGCACCGTTTGCTAGGAAATCGCGTACAAAGTGCGAAAATTCACAAAACCGATGTTTTTCGCTATTTAAATAGGCATTTTTTAAAATTTTCCAACTGAGAATGATTTTTATGCGTTCTCCGATATCCCCAAAGAGATTTCTTTCTAATTTTTATTGATTTGGGTCAACTTCAACACGTGCGTTTTTTGCTGGTTTTGGTGCGCGATTTTTTTAGGTTTTTAAAATAAATATAGCCATAATCCCTAATTTAAAGGTGATTATTTTCTTATATTTTCTAGTTAAACCAATAAATATTAACATCTTATATTTTAGATTGCCACCACATCTGAAAATTTGTCACCTGATATGATATTGCGCCACCAGTTCTTAATAATAAATAAATAAATAAATAAAATAAAATGTATTTAATTCAGAAACAATGTCCATAGTGTTAGTAACAATTAATCTTAAAAACTATGTTAGTACAAAAAGGTATTATAATTAATTTTTGTGTCTTTGGCAAGCTGGAAGTAAGTCCAGTGCCGCATTATGGCACTGTCCACGTCCAGTCTTGCCGCGACCGTCTTCAGGAGGCTGTTGGTGCTGCCCCGCACTCGCTGTATCAGGGACGCAATGCGCTTTCTAATGATGGCCGAGAGGCTATCGACCTCAGCTGCAGCTAGCATCCCTGACGCACTGCAGTGTCGTGGCAGCCCCACCAGCCCCCTGAACGCATTATTGTACTGAGTGCGCAGGGCCCTGTACGCCCCCTGGGTGTAGTTTGTCCACAGGCTGCACGTGTATAGGGAGTGGCAATAAGCTTTAAAAAGCGTGATTTTAACTTCTTTGGTGCAACGAGCGAACCTGCGACAAATCATATTAGCCCTAACGCACAGTGCCCTACGCTCCCTTTCTAAATCTAGGTCATCTTTTAACGACTCGGTGACCCAATGACCCAGGTACTTCACACTATGCACTTGTCTTAAGGGTATGCCGTTCAGTTTTACAGGCGGGACTTTATACTTCTTATTCTTGGCCTTGAAAACCAGCAACTCACTCTTGGTACAATTGTACCTGAGACCGTGGGCCACCCCATACCTCTCACAGATGCCGAGCAGCCTGTTAAGAGCACTGATTGATGGGCACAGCAGCACCATATCGTCAGCGTAGCTTATGTTGTTGACAAAGTTACCGTCAATTGAACAGCCAACTCCAGCACTGCTGAGCTCATCAATCAGCCTGTTCACGTACAAGTTAAAAAGCGTCGGCGAGCTCACCCCCCCTTGCCTTACCCCACTTTCCAACCTGTATGCGCCAGACAGCTCCCCAGACCACTTCACATAATTTTTTTGGTGAGAGTACCAATATCGTAGTATTGAAATATATTCAGGGAGCACGTCAGTGTCTTTAGCAAGCTTTTTCCACAGGACCTGATATTGGACCAGGTCAAATGCTTTTGACAGGTCCAGGAACACTGCATAGACCGGAGTCTCCCTCTCAGTGTAGTACTGGACAGTCTGCTTGAGGCAAAGCACCGCAGCTTCCGTGGAGAGACCAGGTCTGAATCCAAACTGCGCGTCATGTAGTTTGACACACTTGCCCAGCTGTTCCTCAAGCAGTCTATCCAGCACCTTAGCCACAATGGTCGCCAAAGAAATGGGTCTGTAATTAGACCTGTCACTTGCACTGCAGGTTTTATTTTTAACTATCGGTACAACTATGGTCTTCAGCATATTGTCTGGTAAGTAGCTATGACTGATACAAAGCGAAAAGAACATTGCCAGAATACGCGGTAGATGTACACCTGCATACTGCAGATGCTCGATGCTTAAGTGGTCATGACCAGGTGATTTACCCTTAGTCATCTTTTGCATCACAGATCTAATATCCTTAGCCCTAATTATAACTATACCCCTTCCCTTGCATCCAGCACTACCCTCGCATGTACCATCACTAGTCTCACAATAACCCTCTGCCGGTTGAACCCTAAAGTGCTCCCTGAACATTTCGGCTATCTGAGAGGAATCATTTAATCCTTCTATACTCACTGGAGTACTTGGTTTTGGACTCAGTTTTCTAGTGTGTTTCCAGAAACTGGCGAAATTCTTTTTTGAATGTTCCGTACCTAAAATGTCCATTTTAATCTGGGTTTCATTATTTTGACACCACTTTAGTTTGGCCTTAAAAACATTTCTGGAAACACGCATTTTCTCATAAATAAACCCAACTCGTGGTCTATTATACAAGACCCATTGATTAAACCATAATCGAGCTTCACTGTGAGCGGCTTTTACATGTTTATTCCAACCGCAAATGACTTTTTTCTTACAATTATTTTTCTTTCTATTACTATAGACTGATGCTTCCGTTAGAATGCTTATTATTTGGTCATATAAATTATCCAGTACGTTTCTATGATTAAGGTTGTTACACGCTGCATCGGCACACTCAGAAAATACAGAGGGAAAGTCTATATGTTTTAACCTTTCATTACAATATTTAGTATATTCTAAGATCTGAGAATCATTTCGTTCCCCCCATAAAATAGCATTAACCCCATTATCTAAAGGGTGACTCGACACACGTTTCGGTATTAAAAGATTAAGGTCGCACTGCATTTTTAAGGGGAAATGGTCTGACCAAAATACACCATAATTTATTGAAACATTATCCACTGTATGTCTAGCTGCCTGGGTCACTACACAATGATCCAGCCAACTACTAGTACCATGACTATCACTTACATAAGTATATGATCCTGAGTCCAATCCAAGCAACTCCATATCCACACAAGACCATTTTTGGTCTGTGCAGAACGTCTGTAGTTCTACCTCAAAACGCCTCCCCGGGTGAGCATTAAGGTCACCCAGGATGTAACTATACTCAGTATCATAACTTTCTATAACAGAGCTTATCTCACTTAAACAATCAGTAAATTCCACTAAGTTCGTCGGCTCATCAGTAGGCATATATACCGAAAACACTAGAAAAGAGCTCTCAGCACTAGAGACTTTTACCGCCACAATCCTATCACTTTTACACGGCACCACTGACACAGCACTAAAAACGTTCTTTCTCCATAATATCGCAACCCCACCATGGCAACGACCACGCAGAATGGCTCCTGAGGTGTCAACCGCCGACTTCCCAGTGTACTCGAAGTCCTGGTCCACAGTTCCCAGCATCGGGACATCATGCGGCATAATCCACGTTTCTTGCAATGCAATCAAGTCCGCTGTCAAACATAACTTCCTTATACACTCCATAGATCGTACTAAAGACTTACAATTAAAGGTAACAAAGTTTACTTTATTTTTCATAAAAGTTTTTTTATCATTTTCAAGATTAACCCTTGTTTGCCCTTGGTTTCTTTTAAAATCTATAAAACGTCTAAATGATACACCTTCAGGCCACAAACTGTCATTTAAAAATAACGACAATTTGTTTTTTGGAACATAAACAATGTAGGCGTTGTACTGTTTTTGCACTTTGGTGTTTATCTTTCTTAGATTTACATTGACTTGCGTTTTTCCCTTGATATATTCCATAATATCCGACTCCGACGTGTTTATGTCCACGTTATTAATAAATAACGGGATTTTTATATCCGCCGCTTTAAATTTGTCTTGAGAATTCGTAGTGGCTTTACCTTGTATCGTCTCAAAACGATTTTTATGCCTTTTACGTTGAAACTGTATCCAATCATCCTCAACCACCTTTCTATCCGACTTCAGTTCCTGATTACAACTGTCCCGCACGATATCCGCCATTAATTTAGGTTTAGCCGCCACAACTGGCGTGGAAAATTGCACCTTATTCCTAGCGCACAACGGACTCCCTTCCAACCGCTTCTCACAGATGTCAGCATTCGTAGGTGACGTTCGCAAAGGCGGCGATGGCTGAGAGGGAGATGCCAGTAACTTATTATCGCCTGAGTGTGAGCAAGCCAGCGAACACGTATTGTGACCCGCGTCAGCTGACTCGTTATCCAGCTGTGTTGTTAACGGTATATGCGGTAGCCCAAACGGACCGCTATCAAAACACACACTATTTCTACATCCACCGCCTCTTTTTATATTTACAAACTGACTTTGTGTAGAAATTAACGACGCATTTCTTGCCTAAGTCCGTCTTAAAATCCTGTAGTTGCTCCTGTGTAACATACGAGTCCTTAACTGATTTCAGCTCGGTTTTCAGCACAATAATGTCCTTTAACAACCTTGATGCATCTATGTGGTCGAATGTCAACGGAGGAAGTTTCTGCAATTCTTTAGCCACGAATACGGGCAAGTCGTTTGGATCAGTTTCCTTAAAAACTGCGATGACATCATGTAGATTCTTCAACTTCTTTGCCTTTTTTCTCGCGATTTTTCTCTGTGAGACCGCCGAAAACAACAAACTTTTGGCGGTGTCAACGTCCTCTTCGGAGAAGCTGGATATGCACAAGTTCACTAGGGATTGTTCATCCATCACATCTTGCTTATTTTGTATGAAAGCAAGAAGTTCGCAAATAACTATATTACACGATGCACATTTGAGTGTAGATGACATCGTGACTCACTAATTTCTGCGCGTAACACAGATCGACCGCTCACTCGCGCTAACGGACGCGAACTGTATTAATATGTATGACAATCGGAAGTAACACAATGGAAAGATATACAGATATAGATAATAGAAAAAGCAAAAAGAGTGCAAACGATAAAAAGAACAGATAGAAATGGGTCCGTTAAGCAACGAAAAGCTCGTTCGCTCTGAATCGATTGCACCACATAACAAACAGAATCGACATAATTATTTGGGGGGAAGTAAAAAATGCGTTAGATGCAGTTAATTCAGTTTTTTATTCTGAATCGATTGATATATAGGGTTGTTTCGTACCGAAATAGTTATTTTTCTGTTTGTTTTTAATTAGGATAAAACAACACAATTTGGAAGGGATTTGCCTATTTTTAATTTTATTTTTTATGCTGGGAACCCTTCTTTTGATCTGAAGTGCACCGCTATGAAGTGCATTCATTCATTCGAACGATGTGAAGTTCGACACATATTGTTCGTCACATTTCAACTACTATCGTGCGCCGCGCAACACCGGTGTCTTTTCGAGAACATTAATTCGACAGCCAAAGTATTTAGCGTTTGTCAGGACTATTTGTGTGCTAGTGCAATCCAGAAACTGTGTATTTACCCCTATGGATCCTTCGATATGAAACAACGTCTGCTGGTGATTAATTGGACACCACTACGCCGGGCCCGGCACGTGCATGCGGCTTGGTACTGAGGAGACGAGGTTGGTGTTCCCTTTAAGACTTGTTAACAAGGGTTTTTCATTGAGAGCGATCGAACTTTAAAATGGAATAAAATAACCGTATAGGTGATATTGCCACAACTGCCTCCGTGGTATAGTGGTTGGAGCATTGGGCTCTAAAACCCGAAGGTCGTGGGTTCGAATCCCGCGGGAAGCATCACTTTGTGTGAATGTTTCTAGTTTGGTTAGGACATTGCAGGCTTGGATCAACTGAATGTCTGAAAAGAATGATGATTCCGTGCTTCGGAAGGCACGTTAAGCCGTTGGTCCCGACTATGTTCCAAGTGGGTAACCAGGCTTGTAAAATCTAGGATCATACTCGAAGCTGACCCTGAGCTCCATACTGGATGCAATCGGGAATACACTTGGATGATGATGAGGTGATATTGCCACAATTTTAATTTGATTATAATAATAATAATGATTCGTTTATTCATCAGTCTACAATGGACCATTCACAAAGCTTTTTACATAATAATAATAATTCAAAGCCATGTTAAATTTGGAATGATGGCATCAGATAATAATTAATTAATCAAAAAAATAAAATTATAAATAATTTTCAATATTAAATAGAAATTAGATAATCAATAATGAAATTAAAATAATATGTTAAGATTAGTCTGTACATGCACCATGTTACAGTGGCACATGTACAAACAGTCAAAACGTTCTGCCAACACGCGCAAGATGCCGCTCGAGCTGGCCCGCACCCTGCGCACCAGGGATGTGCAGTAGTGCACCGCTTGCGCATGGTTGTATAAAATTAATCCACTTGCAACTCGGTGAACATCCCCGATGCACTACAGAAGCGAGGCAGCCCCAACAGCACCCGGAACGCATTGTCGTACTGGACGCGCAGAGCGCCATACTGTTTTTGCATATAGTCCACCCACAGACCGCTTGTGTAAAAGGACGTGCAAAATGCCCTGAATAAAGTTATTTTGACGCCCTTCGAACATCGAGCAAATCGGCGGGCTATCATATTTGCGCGAACAGACAGCGCCCTGCGCTCCCTCTCGATATCTGCATCATTTTTTTAGGTCCGAGGTAACAACATGCCCGAGATATTTAAAACTTATGACTTTATTTAATGGACACCCGTAAAGTTTAATATCCGGTAAATTATCTGTACAAACGTCCTCGGGCCTGAAATTCTAACATTATACACTATCCCATGTTTATGACATTATTTATGGAATATAATTTTAGCCAAATGACCACCGCGATTCTACTAAAGGCGGTGATGAGAAGTTTGAGAGCTTCGTTATCTCGCGAAATGGTGACATCAACTGGCCACCGATATCGTTTGATTCACTACAGACAAATGCTGCTCTGAAGGCCAACATAACTGCACTTGAAAATCGTAGAACGGTTAACGCAGAGTGGTATACCACAGTTTTTTTACCACAAGTCATCGCCTAACTTCGGAAATCTAACTCGAAGCGACGCATCATCCTGCACCACGACAACGCAAGCTCACACAGCGCTCTTCAAACTATTGAGTATTTGAAGCAGGGCAGGGCATAGAAATTCTTGACCTAGGCCCTAACGATTTCTTTACATTTCCTAAAATTAAGAAAAGTCTTCGTAGTCAAAGGTTCCAGTCCGGTGAAGAAGCAGTCGACGCTTTCAAGTCAGCCATTTTGCACACCCCCACTTTAGAGTGAAATAAATGTTATAATAACTGGTTTGAGCGAATGGAAAAGTGTATTAAGCTACGTGGTGAATACTTTGAAAAACAATAAAAAGTACTATAAGGTTCTAGTTGTGTTTTTTCTTCAAACGACAAAACTTAAAAGGCATAGTCAAAGGTTCCAGTCCGGTGAAGAAGCAGTCGACGCTTTCAAGTCAGCCATTTTGCACACCCCCACTTTAGAGTGAAATAAATGTTATAATAACTGGTTTGAGCGAATGGAAAAGTGTATTAAGCTACGTGGTGAATACTTTGAAAAACAATAAAAAGTACTATAAGGTTCTAGTTGTGTTTTTTCTTCAAACGACAAAACTTAAAAGGCATGCCTTATCACCTAAATGGGTTGTTATATTTCAGTTCAAAGTACGAGCGCTCTTATTGAAAAACTTTACATGTTGGAGTCACGTTTTTGTAAAACTGCATTATTATCAACTTCTTCTAATTCCTTTTGGTGGTGTTGGTGTCAAAATTCAAACTTCTTACTCTGCATAATGCTTCCAAAAACCAATATGTATTTGTTAAAAAGGCTTTTAAATCTAAAATTTCATTTAATAATACTTCATGTAGTTACTTGCATATACATTGCACCATATAGAAAAGGAAAACTACTTGTCTATTATATATTATTTATTCCTAGTATTGAAACCATGACAATTGTATAAGTATGATGAATACTCGTATGCTTTTGATATATAATCGGTAATCTTGATGGCAGTTTTGCAGACCAACAGCAAAGTAAAGTTTTCTTTTGTTTTTCCATTTTTTTAATGGGTTGTATTTAACTGCACATCAAAAAATACTGATTGTGCATCAAAAAAATACTGAATTGCTAACCTAACCTAACCTTTGGTGTGCAATCAGTTATTTTGATGTAGATTTCAATATTTTTTTGATGTACACTTAAAAATATCCCTTTTAAATTTGCATATTCTTTGTTTCAACTTAGCCTAACCCACTTTTAACCCCAACGGCACCCAAGAGCTGCAATTGTTTTGCAGCTGGACGCTCATTTCTTTTGGTTATTGATGAACGCAATGATCACGCAAACGAATTACTTTCTTCTTGCAGGACATGGAAGTGTTGTTTTATCTATGTATAACTTTAAATTACTATGTTTTTGAAGTTTTTAGTGTTTGTGGGCAAGATTAAGAGCTGTTGGTTGCGTAACGGACCCATTTCTATCTGTTCTTTTTTTCGTTTGCACTCTTTTTGCTTTTTTCTATTATCTATATCTGTATGTCTTTCCACTGTGTTACTTCCGATTGTCATACATATTAAGAACTGGTGGCGCAATATCATATCAGGTGACAAATTTTCAGATGTGGTGGCAATCTAAAATATAAGATGTTAATATTTATTGGTTTAACTAGAAAATATAAGAAAATAAATTTCACCTTCAAATTAGGGATTATGGCCTTATTTATTTTAAAAACCTAAAAAAATCGCGCACCAAAACTTGCAAAAAACGCACGTGTTGAAGTTGACCCAAATCAATAAAAATTAGAATGAAATTTCTTTGGGGATATCGGAGAACGCATAAAAATCATTCTCAGTTGGAAAATTTTAAAAAATCCCTATTTAAATAGCGAAAAACATCGGTTTTGTGAATTTTCGCACTTTGTACGCGATTACCTAGCAAACGGTGCGCGATACGCGTAAATTGATAATGACCTTTTGTATAGACAAAGTAATTTCCTACAACTTTTGTCTAAAACTTTTTCTCATATCTCTTTTAGTTTTTGAGATTTTTGGGAAAAAGTCATTTTTTCAACCTTTTCCATTTTTTTTTCGTATGACCCCGGTGACTCACGACCCTGCATTTTCTGTATGTTATTACGGGATCATTAACGAAAATTTTGGCACCGGTTTCAGCTTTTCCTCTAAAATGGCAAAGTTAGAGCTTCGTTGACTGGACTACAGGCGGGACTCGAACTCGCGCCCGTCGCTGTCCGGGCGAGTGCACTACCATTACTGCAACATTGAAGAGATGGCGCTGACGTAGCTAACTTCCCCCACATATGAAATCTGTCGCCATAACATCTCTGATTGTGTTCTGGGAATATTAATGTGGGAGTCAGTACACCTCAAATGGCTCAATGGAAACACATTGAGCGTCACTTCCTGGTGAAGTGGCCACTCACCATCGTGTGAGCTGCGTGCCTGTCTGTTTATTTAGGAGCTACGGAACCACAGACAGACAGGTCAAACTTGTATCACCCCTCATTTTGCGTCGGGGGTGTATAGGAAGTATGTAGGTGGGTACTGCGGGTAGATAAGGGGGTATGTGGAAGGTGATGAGTATGATAGAGTTTGCTAGTACAGGGTGTGTTACCGGCGCGCCGGGCGGCGGGCTGGGCTCCTTGCGCTTGGTGTGGAAGCCGTCCTTGTGGAAGGTGATGAGTATGATAGAGTTTGCTAGTACAGGGTGTGTTACCGGCGCGCCGGGCGGCGGGCTGGGCTCCTTGCGCTTGGTGTGGAAGCCGTCCTTGTGGAAGGTGATGAGTATGATAGAGTTTGCTAGTACAGGGTGTGTTACCGGCGCGCCGGGCGGCGGGCTGGGCTCCTTGCGCTTGGTGTGGAAGCCGTCCTTGTGGAAGGTGATGAGTATGATAGAGTTTGCTAGTACAGGGTGTGTTACCGGCGCGCCGGGCGGCGGGCTGGGCTCCTTGCGCTTGGTGTGGAAGCCGTCCTTGTGGAAGGTGATGAGTATGATAGAGTTTGCTAGTACAGGGTGTGTTACCGGCGCGCCGGGCGGCGGGCTGGGCTCCTTGCGCTTGGTGTGGAAGCCGTCCTTGTGGAAGGTGATGAGTATGATAGAGTTTGCTAGTACAGGGTGTGTTACCGGCGCGCCGGGCGGCGGGCTGGGCTCCTTGCGCTTGGTGTGGAAGCCGTCCTTGTGGAAGGTGATGAGTATGATAGAGTTTGCTAGTACAGGGTGTGTTACCGGCGCGCCGGGCGGCGGGCTGGGCTCCTTGCGCTTGGTGTGGAAGCCGTCCTTGTGGAAGGTGATGAGTATGATAGAGTTTGCTAGTACAGGGTGTGTTACCGGCGCGCCGGGCGGCGGGCTGGGCTCCTTGCGCTTGGTGTGGAAGCCGTCCTTGTGGAAGGTGATGAGTATGATAGAGTTTGCTAGTACAGGGTGTGTTACCGGCGCGCCGGGCGGCGGGCTGGGCTCCTTGCGCTTGGTGTGGAAGCCGTCCTTGTGGAAGGTGATGAGTATGATAGAGTTTGCTAGTACAGGGTGTGTTACCGGCGCGCCGGGCGGCGGGCTGGGCTCCTTGCGCTTGGTGTGGAAGCCGTCCTTGTGGAAGGTAATGGTGTGCGCGGCGTACTGCGCCGGCTTCTCCTTGCCCGCCGCCGCCGCCGCCTGCGCCTTCTCGAACGCCTTCTGCCGGTCCGACATCCAGTCCGTCTCCCAGTGCGGGTTCTGCTCCACGAAGTTCTGGAATATACGTCACTCTTTACTCATGTCTTAACGCAAAGCAAGATAAATTAAACGGCTAGTAGACGCATGGAATGAAATTAAAAGGTACAGTTCAGCAACTCAGTTTTAATCATAAAGACAACATTGATGACACTGTGCATTTTAAAGCAAGCAGCGCATTTGTAACTCCCCAGGTGTAGCAGTTATCTATGGGGTTGGCAGTCGAATCTGCTAAAGTGACCCGTTGCTCCGTGATATCGTGGAGACAGCGCCGAGCCCGACTTAACTCGCTTGCTCATCCAAAATGAGTGGTGATTCGTATAGACATCTACTCCACGATTAGCGCAGCAAAAAACATCTTTATTTAAATAACTATTACTTACGGTATAGTTCTTGGAATGAATCTGGGACTTAAGGTGGGCAGAGGCACAGTGCAGATCGCCAATAAACTGGTCGCACAGCTTACAGTACCACGCCGTGGACGGCACGAAGAACTGCAGTCCTGTTACCGGGACACATCACGATTAATAAATAAATATTAAATAAATGAAAAATACGTCATGGAACGACAATATATTTTTTTTAATGATAAATAATACTTCTTATATTGATAGATGTTGATGTTCTTAACTTTATCAGAATCAATTTAGGTGTGAAAGCGTAAAAAGCAGACAATCACTTCTACGTGAATAATATTAGTAATAAGTAAAGTTTCTTTGCTTCAGGCAGAGACATGTAGAAATTCGGAAAGGGAAACGCCGAAAATAGGCCCAGAGTGCACAACATATTCAATTTCATGAATGAAATCTAAATATTCGTACTTGATTATTCGCGTTTTTCTTTTTTCAGTAGAAGTCGGGAAAAACATTTATAAATTATTTAATATTTCAACGAGTATATCCTTTACATTTCACTACTGACGTTGTTTATACCGATCCGAAACTTACGTTTTTATATTGCGTTAATCGATATAGCGGAAAATATTTTATAAATTGTTAAATAATATTATTAAAGACCAATTAATAAATGTATATTTATTATTAATGATAAATTAGTATAAAACTACTTTTTATAATTATTATTATTTCCCACTATAAAATGTTTACCGCTTTAACGAAAAACGTAATTAATTTCGGACCAACCAACAAGAAGAATAAAAATAAATGATCAATGTCAGTATGATGTCAGTGGCCAATGCACAAACCGTGCAGTGCCAAGAAAAAAGAAAAAAAAAGTATTGGTCCGAAATTAATTTACGTTTTTCGTTAAAGCGGTAAATATTTAATAGTGTTATTTAATAATTATTAATATTATAAAAGGTAGTTTCAAAACAATTAATCATTATTCATAAATATACATTTATTCATTGGTCTTTAATAATATTATTTAACAGTTTATAAAATATTTACCGCTATATCGAAAAACGTAATTAAAAATAAACTGTTTCGGACCAATTACTTATTTATTATCAAACATCAGAAGTGACATGTAAACATCATGTAAAGGAAAAAATCGTTGAAATACTGCATTATTTATAAATGTTTTTCCCAACTTATACTGAAAAAAGAAGGAGGCGACAAATCAAGTACGAATATTTAGATTTCATTCATGTGATTGAATATGTTGTGCACTCTGGGCCTAAGTTACTATGGCTTTCTGGCAATCCCCTTTATTTGAAAGTATAATTAGAAGGAATGAATTTACAAAGCATTATATTTATAAATTTTCGAAAAAGTGGACTTATTGTTCTGGTGCTAATCGATTTCATCAAAACCATGGGGTCCCATCAGGAAGAAAAGAAATTTAGTTCAAAAATATATCAATAGATGGCGCGACCTGTATCGATTTTACAATTGATGTTTTCAACTTTTTAAAATATGATATATTTATTGACTATTAGTGTTATAAAATACAAATATAGTCTCCAGAAAACTAACAAATGTGTTTTAAATTATATTATAGAAAGATTTCCTAATTTACAAAAATTAATACGTTTGATGTGAAGAATTATTTCGAAAGCAAGCACTAGGGTGCGCTGACACACTTATTGTTCTCGCGTCCTCAAGATGCTAGATGGCGCTTTTTATGAAAATCCATTCAATAGTAATTATTTTTTGCAAATTCTACCAAACGTTTTTGGTTGTGTTGGGTAATGAATGTGGAAAAAATACTAATTAACAATTGGACAAAAAATACGTTCATGGAACAACGAAGGTACTCAACACAAATATAATTATGTACTTAATTCTATGCAATTATCAACAATTGATGTTGATTGCATTATAAATAATCACATCACATTTTGTGGGTGGGATTCGAAATCACAATCGGGCCCATCAAAATGAACTGAAAAAAGTGTTTTCATAAAATTATTTTTTCTGGCTGGCGATACCAACCATATTTGTTGATCTGTTATTTAAACAAATTATACAAAAATATTTTGCAGACACTTCGATCGCTTATACTAATTTATATTATGTAGAACTTCTAGAATAAAATATCGTGTACTTCTTTTAACTATTTAATATTATTTAACGAATAAAAAATACGGAAAAATGATCAAATTGAACACCGCTTACCGGACCCAAGGCGGGAATCGAACCCACGAGACGAGCGGCTTTAGTCTCAGAACAAGTACTAAACTTGTTCTGAGGCTTTAGTGTCGTACCTACGTAAACACTTCCATGCAAGAGGATAACGCGTTGCGAGTTTGCGACGTTGTTGCTGTCTCGTTTTGTTCTCTTGCGTTTCGAGGTATGTATATTAAAAAGAGATCGCGCTTGTTCCAAAGTGCTGTCTGTATTAAAACGGATAAACGGACGCAAGGTCATTGAGGTCTTCTAGTTTTAAACACATTTTTCACAATTCGAATATCAAAACGAGTGCCAAATTAAAAACTCATAAAATTGTATGGTCTGTGAGTGAAATGAATTACCTACCTATTATAATAATTTTGATTAATTTTACTCAAAAGTACTGTACTAACCTCACAAGTATTCCGTACAGAAATTAGAATGGTTGGTAGCTGTCTACCTCTCCTTTCTGTACCTATACATGTGTGATTTATTGTCATTTCAGCTCCATCAGTTTAGCTACGTCAGTATGGTCACAGTTTAACAAAGCATAGGGTTTTTGTAATGCTGTGGTATGGTCTAGTAGTTTAAGTGACAGGTTGTTATCTTAACATTCTAGGTTCGATTACCGGTTTCATTAAAAAAAAAATTTTTTTATGATTATGATGACAACGCAAAGATTACAGAACAAGGTGCAAAGTTTTAGGGCTTAATAAAAATATATGTATAATTAGGTATACCTATAATATTATTGTAATGCAGAATTCTTTCAAGGTTAATAAATTAATCGTTTAAATATTAATAAAAGCTGAATGGCTCCGAGTTCAACGCTGACTGCGTAGAACACGAATAAACCGGCCATAATTATGTACGTTCAAATCTGACCACCCGTACTTTTTGTTTTTGTTTTTTGTTTTTTATACTTGTGTATTTATATTACTTCTTTTTATTGTAAACAATAACTACTTTAATAAGTTATCTACACAAAAATAATAAAGTGTTGATTGTTTGTTTCTATTAAATAGGCTCCGAAACTAAGGGACCGTTTTAAGAAAATCTTTTGCCATAAGAACCCGACATTATCCCTGATGACCAAGGCTACTTTTTACCTTGGGAAAATGCTTGAATACTACGGGAAAGCGGATATTAGAACAAGGGGTAGGTAGATAGGATACTTTCGATTTCGTACTTATCTTTTCACTTAACTTTTACTATTGATTGGCTTAATCACCACGCTTGCCAAATGCGGATTGGTGATCACAAACCCAAGCTGTGTCCGAAAAAACCGACACAAAGTTAGCTCGACCCGGGAATTGAACCCAGGACCCCGTGATCTTGGCCCGGTACTTAAACCACTAGACCATCGAGGCGTCGGAAGGTCCTTTAATGAGTTGTCTTAATATTATATTAAATCAGCTTTGGGTACAAACTGCCTCCGTGGTCGCGGGTTCGAGTCCCGCCTGATACCAGGACAAATTGATTTTTTTCTAATATATTAATATTTATATTTTATGGCCATTAAGCAGGCAAAATGCTTAAAAAACTTATATAAAATTAAATGTTTTCCAATAAAGGAGGGGGTGGAGGCCACGAAACAATCATATTTTGTCTTCTAAAGAACGCTTTGGCGGTAAAAGCGTTAAATAGGTATGCAATTTTTTACCTGACTTCAAAAGTCATGGAGGTTCTCAATTCGGTTGATTCCTCCTATGTTTTTTTTTTCATATTTATAATATTTGCATATTAATATTTAACTGAATTAAAAGAAAATAAATTTTTTCAAGACATTGTGGTTTATTATTTATTTATTGCCAATTTTAAAAGCCGCCAACAGATTTTTTCATAAGAAAACCTGACAAATTATACTATTTTAAGTTTTAACATAAGTTTTTTGACCGTCTAGTTGGTAGGGTTTTTTCAGAGTTCGACTGGCTAGCTACCACCCCCGCAGGTGAAATCTGCCGCCATAACAGCTCTGGCTGTGTTCCGGCAATATTAAAGTCGGGGCCAGTACCCTTGAAATCAAAAGGCTCGAAGATCAGATGAGCCTACAGTCTGGCAGCACATTGAGCGACGCTTCGTGGTGATTTGTCTCTCAATGGAATAGGCCGCAGTGGCCGCTTACCATCGGATGGGCTGCGTGCCTATCTGCCAACTTAAGTAATATAAAAAAAGTATAACTAAAAAAAATCTAATCAATAATCGCTATTGATTTACGCGCACGCGACACGTTGCGTTGCGAAGGAATATCACACACATTTTGGCGCGCGAAGGCACATAAATAACGTAATAAGGTACTCTGTGAACGTAATGTCGGGCAACGCACCGGTGTAGGTACATACCTACTTCATGCATTTTCACCGCGCGTTATACACTAGCGCCATCTATTGACAGTTTATCTAAAACCACAGACGCTTGCCATTTATGCTAGATTGCAATGTCTGTAAATGAAAGTGACATCTCGTAGATACTAGTGGTACTAGTATAACCCGAATAACCCGAAGAATAACGCGAGTTAGGGAGGTCACATTTCTTTGTATGGGATGGGGCATCTGTACTAGTATTATATTATCTGTGATCAAAACCAAGCACATGAATATTTTAAAAAATAATTTAAAGCGCATCTTCATTTGTATTCAGTAAAGAAAATGCACTTACCTCTTATAGGAGTCCTCTTGGTGGGAGCAGAAGGATAGCTGGGAAAGCCCTCGTTGACACCGGTCACGCTATGCCAGGGCGCCTCCATGTGGGCTGCCGCCATTCTGACAAAATTAACAACATAAAATAGGTATAACAGGTACAAAGCCCGGCTGATCGCTTGCTATCAGGTGGGACTACACCGTAGATAAGACTGATATGTGCTCAATAGCTATTGTGCTGTGGTAACCGAATTCGGAGCTGTAGTAGCGGAGTGGGTTCTAATAACTCGTATTTTATATGGTATAGCGGGCAGACGAGCATGCGCCGGAAAGTGACAACGGCCTAATAGACAACTGAAAATCAGCCCCCCTAGACAAACGGCATTTAAGACGTTCGTTATAGCTCAATTTGCGATAGCGAATGTCAAAACCCCGTGACTTTTCTATGGCATCTGTCAAATCCATACAATTTAAAGTTAGCGAATTTCGGTATACAATCGTATGGTCGATAGGTCAGTAGACTATACGGGTTACGGATGATTGCAGTCACTCCAATAAAATCAAATAGCAGGCTAAATCTTAGCAAATCAAAATGTTCGAACTCTACGTCTCCTTAATAGGAACTGGAAAACTTACCAGATCAGAAAAACCGGTCTTGCTAAATTCTAGGTAATGGTACAAGCATAGCCCGATTAGATCGGCACGAAACGGTTTTAGAAAGATGTCCTTACTTGTGATGTGCCGGTGAATGCAGATGGTTCAAGTAATCCTTAGCAGTGGGCGGGAACTCGTTGCAGACGCGGCACCAGTGCATCTCAGGGTCGTAGTACACATAGTTGGACTTTTTGCCAGAAGGAGATCTGGAAATATTCAATATGGTTACTTGTTGCAGTAGAGCAGGGATGAAATTTCATTAATAAGCCGATTTAGAGTTTTGTTAGTATCGTTACTACCGATTAGATGTACAATGATGGAAAAATCAGTTCCTATTCTTATATTTCCTTTGGATTAATTTATACCTGTAAAGGATATTCTGTTAACACATTATGAAATAATCCGAAAAAGACGGTTAAATAAAGATGCGCTAATTTTCGTATTGGCCTTGATAATTTTACCTCACCTTGGTTGGGGTCTTCCCTTATCCTACATACGAAAAATTATGGTACACATTTGAATTCGACGGCGCTGTGGTAACAGTCGTGTCTGTAATTCCGATCCATGTTGTTTTCTCTTTGGGGTACTTAAAGGTGCTCCCTCACCGGGAGCATTCGCGTGTAATGTAACGTTGCAGAATCGAGCATGACATCAGTGAAGGAGGAGAACCGAGCATTACATTGCGCACCTTGTAATGATACAATGTGTAATCAATCAATTACACGCGAACGTTCGTCGGTAAGGGAGGTAGTATTGTAATGTAATGCTCGGAAGACAAATCTATAATGTTACATTACACGCGAATGCTCCCGATGAGGGAGCACCTTTAGGAAACAAAATTACTTTATGCGATAATTTCTCAAGTTATGCATATTTACATATATTCCAATTACCTATGTATGTATTGAAATCGATATTTTAAATACATGCTGCAATAAAACCGACCTTTTAAATGGGACTAATCTCGACTATAAACGGGAGGTCAAGATGTATGTCGCCATCGTTACTTTTTTCATTTTGTTGTCTTCTTTTTTTCCAGGCTCCGGTATTGCAGTTTACACAGCCGTATGACACACGACAAGTACGAAATTAAACCACCGTGTTCTCTATATGCACATATTTAATAACTGGGCGATACAGAAAAAAGGTATACAAAAAATACACGAGAATACATATAAGTCAATGATTCGTTTAACATTTGTCACTGCAAACTTCACATAATAAATAATGTAACATCCAATTCATTTTTACACTTATGTCAGTACAGACATAACTCATGTGTACGACAAATAATAAAAACCGAATCAAATCAAACTTATAAGATTAAAATAAAAAAACATTGAAATCTTATTATAATACAGCAATAGAAATCAAGCTTACAATGTATTTCTTACAAAAAGCGCATTTATGCATGAGAAATAAAATTGAAAGTGGAAGTAGTTAAAGTATCTTGAGATGTCTTCCATCCAGGCTTGCGTCGAGGCACTTATGCTGTGATCAGTCGAAAGCAAAGCTCGCTGTTAACAATGTCTCGTGCAATCCTGCTTTGTCGGATCAAAATAACAAACCAACGTATTTCAATACTCACCCAGCGGCAATCTATAAAGTATGTCACGCAATATTTACAGACCCGGACCGCCCTGGTCAAGCTTATAGGCTAATTTGAAATTATTGTCACAAAGAAAATGCGTGGCGTACTTTTTAAATGACCCCCTAAAATTATGAATTAAATATGAAAGTTGAATAAAGAAATATGTAATCAATGCAATAGGATTCAAATTTGCGTGGACGCACCTGGACTTGCGCTTGGTGGCCGTGCGTTCCGAGTCGTCGTCGGAGTCTGGCGCGTCGGGGGCGTCCTCGCCGATGATGCCGTTGAGCATGTCCACCACATTGTTGATCGTCTTCAGCTTATTCTGGATCTCCAACTATGCAAACAGCGGGGCATAATGCGGGCTCGTGTCGCGACACGAACTCTCAGTTGTGTGTTAAGCTCTATGGTCGGAAGCGAATATAACATTGCTACACAACTAAGAATTTGTATCGAGCTGTTTAAACAATATAAAATAATAACAAAAGTAATTCGAGCGGTGTTAACCGTTAAAGTTTCTTAAGTATTTTAGGCATGGCAGAATCAAACCTGTAGCTTTGTGTTTTCCTTCAAAAACCTCTTGGTGTCCGGGCTGGGCGAGCGCTTGGCGTCTCCGCGCAGCTCGTTGCGCTGGTCCTTAAGCGTGTCCAGTTCTTTTTTCAGAATACCCGCCTTCTTTTTATAGTCTTCTCTTTGCTTGGACAGTGCCGCCTTCTGGTGGCGCATCTCTGACTCTATGGCGGCTGAAGGATGAGAATTCAGTGTCAGTATCTGTTTACTTTGTTATTTACATTCAATTTCAATAGAAGCAAACTTGAACTTACACTAGAGGTTAAACTAAACACTAATGTTGGGCACCATATCAACAGCAAAAAGGATAAAACTAGCTGCAAGGCAATGTTTAAAATCATCCACATAAAATATTAATATGTGTGTGTTTAAGTACATTTCATTATTTATAGTCTTCTTTTTTGTCTGTGGGCATTGATGCTTTTTACCTCCGAACACAAGTGCTTATTACTGTAGTAGGTATCTGAAATCGAAACTCGCACCCTGCTGCATTCAAAAGCTAAACAATTGCAATAAAAAAATACAGTATATACATTGAAAGCATTGAAATACTTCTATTTAAACGAGTTTTAGATGGTAGATCACTAGTAAAAGGTTATAACATGTTGATGTTACATGCATAAAACCTGTGGTAGCATCCGTAAAACAAAATTTAATAGAAAAAGGAACAAGTATTTTGCTTATAGCATTCATACAAGTTTAAAAAATAATTGATACAATGTTATCTTGAATGTATTACACAAGCCACTGTATATGTTTATCCTTACAGCCACTTCTTTGGTTTACATCAAGTGTAATTTTAATGCTGTCTTGTAAATGCTTATTTCAAGATTCTAAAAGATATAGCATAACTATAATGACATGCAAATATTTTGTATGAATACAGTAAATAGTATTAATATATAAATTTATCCTAAGACCAAACCAGCCCCCCTAGACAAGCGGCATTTATGACATTCGTTATAGCTCAATTTGCGATAGCGAATGTCAAATCCCAAACTTTCAACACGTGACTTTTCTATGGCATCTGTCAAATCCATACAAATTGGACTTAGCGAAATTCGCCAGCTATGAAGCGATGTCATCTTGTCTAAGCCCCCTGACAAGGAAAAGAGTTTTTCTATTAACTACTATATAATATACAAAGTCACTAAACATTTTATTGTTCTCTGGATAGTACAGTCAAAAGCACGTCAGACGTAACACTTTGGACTTTGTACCGCTCTTATGTCGGGGGCATAAGCGCTATTTTCGAACTGCAACTGTATACCGTGATGTGCTGTTGACTGTACATTCATTTTATAAAGGGTTGTATTAAACTGCAAACCAAAAATACAGATTGTGCATCAAAAAAATACTGACTGCTAACCTAACCTAACCTTTGGTGTGCAATCAGTTATTTTGATGTACATTTCAGTATTTTTTGGTGTACACTTAAATATTTCCCTTTTATAAATATTCCAAATACAATATTATTATTGATATGTTTATACATTCCTTAAAAATCTTATTCATTAAGTACTTTCATTATATTCAAAATGGGTTTTTGTTTTAATACCAACCAATATCGTAATGTGCATACTAATCTTAGTATTTCTTTATAATACTACACCAGTTGCTTATTCAACAAGGGTTAATTATTTCGAGTCAAATTAATTTGGTAGACTAACCAATGTTAGACATTTAGCAAATTTCTTAACCTAAAAACATTAATCAGAAAAATTTGCTACAGCTAATCTTTCCCAATATTTTAAATGCGAATTGGTAAAAAATTAGGCATGCAAAGTAAATAACTGGTCATTACAATAATAATAATCAAAGCATGTATTATGATAATCAGATGTTATAAATATTTTGCCATTGAAAAAATAGAATCATAATGAAACTCCAAGAAAAGACTGCTCAGATACTGAGAAAGTCAAGTTTTGGCAATACAATAAACATTATAACATACCTAAAAAGACAATCAATCAACCATTTCACCAAAAGTTCATTTAAATACTTCAAGGACTTTCATGCTTATGTTGCATATATTTAACCACTCAATCCCGAACCGGCACTCGGGTGCCGCGTAACAATAGATTTTCTATTGTGTCTGGTAATCCGGGGCTTGAAAGATTAACTGTGAAAATGACATTAATGTATGTAACATTTCAACAAAGAACAAACATACCTTCTTTTTTGATTTGATCCTCAATGTTATTAACAAAGACTTGGGCCGGAGGACCTGGTGGTGGGGGCAGCGACATCTGGTTCCAAGATGCAATCTCTGGAGGGATTTGTGCTTGTGGCACTGCTGACACTGATTGAAAGTCATCGTAGATACCAGAGTAAGATGGCTGGTAATTTGGATAACTTGGATTTTGTGTCTAAACAAAAGAAGAATCATTTATCAAGTAGCGGTGGAGACAATAAATATTTTTATTGATTTTTCTATTTTACAACAGTTTTTAGTAGATGTCGTGCATTTATATGTAATACCCAAATATTCTAGCAATTGAAATGTAATTAGCATTAATTAACTATCAAATACTTACAAGGTTGTGATTTCCTCATTTCCAAAAAACTATTTTTAAATTTGTTGACTATGATAATAAATTATAGTGCTAAGGCTCAGCTAAAAAATGCTTATTAACATTTTTGGGATATGCTGTCAATGGGCAGTATTTATCTATGCATGCTTGTTAATAAAACATTACAATACCTCTGTTTGAAAGCCCGGTGGTGGAGCGCCCACAAAGTTTGGGTCTTGGTGTTGGCTGTCCCACAGCTCGCTGGGTTCAGGTAACTTGGAGATTTCGCTCAAGATATTTTCGTCCAACGTGTCCTTGTCATTCCTGCGCGGCGACCGAGGACGCCCGCCATCAGGCACGCTTCGCATAGGAGGACTCCGGCTTCGGCTTCGCTTCCGAGGTGGAGACCGCCTCCGAAGATCAGACCGGCCCCACACTGGGCGATCACGATCTCGGTCCCTATGTTGCATTCCAAACGCCCGTCTAGGGTCACGCGACATTTTCACTGCAAGTCTTTGTTTGCTTTGCTTGCTATTAAAATGCGTCGGTTTTATCACCACACCAAAAAAAAACACGCTTCACAATCTGACATTTGACGCCATTTTTTTTTTGTCGAATGAAATGAAAGACTACGGCACAGATTAATATTTTTTACAGCATATTTGTGAAAAATTATATTGTGTTTATTAATATGTATATTAAAAATAGAATAGAAAAGATAGAGATCATAGTTAATAAATAACACTTTACTAATGATTTACTTTTCAGTTAAAGTAATAATATAAAAAAATTCTATGAATATAACACACACACGTCTTTAAGGCGTCATTATGTGAAAATATGTCAATCGTTATCGTTATGTGTGTGTTCAATACAACTCATATGTACATGTTTTGCAAGGAATAAATCTTTAGTACTTGTTCTGAGAATAAATCTATTATAAAAAATAAACCTCTTTTAATCTAAAAAAACATGAGGGAAAGTAATTTGGGCAAAAGCGCCATCTAGTTATAGTAGTCATACATAACAAAAAGTTATGATAGAGACCTTAGAAGTTGTAAGTTTTATAAAATAGATGGCAGTTTATTACAAAATAGTTAAATATCAGTTATTTAATATTTATTGATATTGATATCTTTACATACTAAAATGCATTTGACGTAATAAATATTAGCTAAAATGTAAGTCCACATGTTGTTTTCCTATTCAGTAAAAGTTTGTATATATGTAGGTACCTTCTGCATGCTCATTATTGATTTAGCGATATCCGTTTTTGATAACTGGAAGAGAGTAAGATATTATTTCGCAGTAAATTAATTTCACAAATATTTCATTCTCGGTTTTCAACGCTTGTTGTCTATAATTTATTATTTCACATTGAAGGGTTATTTGAGCAACAATAAAGTTTGGACATCTGCGTGAAGGCCGTTCGACAATATCAGCTACGGTGACCAATAATTAGGTTTATAAAGTACCCAGCAGCTGGTGTTTTAGTTATTAAATGAATTTTTAATCATTTGAGATCTTGGAGCCTTGGGTTCAATTCACGGGTTAAGCTTAGGTACTTTGTGTGTGTTTTTTTCGGTAACAGCTCGGTTTTGTGATCACCAATCCGCATTTGGCAAGCGTGATGATTAAGCCAGTACCGATCATTGTAACGATAGCTTGATTTCAAGGATGGACGCCTTTGCCCTGCAGTGGGATATTCATGGGCTAAAACATAAATATTGAAGCATTATAGATCTACGGGAGTACTTACTAAGTGCTGTAGGTATCTGTGGCACGGGTGATTGCTTAAATTTAAATAAAACAAAAAACTTACATGATATCAATGCAACTGTGTGTGTGTATTTACCCTACCAGTCATTTGCATAATACAACTAAAACAGGTTTCTGCCACTAGGGCTCACCGCCACCAAAATCTTGGCTAATACTCGTGCATACCGGCAATACTTTAAACGAGTAGGTCTGCGTTCTTTAGTCCGTCAGTGATGGACATGAACCATGAACCTTGCAACTAATTTTGATACCACGTACATACCTAATACATTATGTTATGATAAGAAGGATAAAATAAGTAGTTAAATGTAAATCTTGTTCTACTTCATCTGTATTATTTTAGCAAAAAAAATTTTGTAGGTTACATATGCATTGTTTTTCAAAATTAATTCCTTAATTGCGTTTTAGTAGTGGTTTTAGTTCATAAAAAAGCGTTAGGCAGGGTGATGTGTCTATACTTCAAGTAATATTGTTATAATAAAAAATCATCCGCGTAACCGCGTACCTAAGCAAGCCTCTATGAATTATCCTAGTTACGCTACGCCGTAGCACGGCTCGTAGCCGTAGAAAAAATCTTACATGAACTACATATTATGTACTTATATGACTATCGTATCGTAGTCATGAATTTTCAATTTATCTATCTTCATAATATGTACTTATTGTTTTTTTTTATTGTTTTTCTTAAATTGAATTAAACTCATTTAGAATCATGTTAAGCAAACAAAAAAAGTTTTCATTTTGTTAAAGTTTGGGAAATTTTCAGTACCTGAACGTAGGTACATAGAGACTAATAACTTAAGAAATTGATTCATCATGTAACATAGGTAGGTATCCACCGAGAAAATAACATAAGCGTTGTTGTAAGTAACTTTTAGTGTAAGTAGAAATTATCATCACATGACGGTAGTTGTAATTTTTTTTGACAGCAATGTTAAGTTGGCCAGTTTCACAAGACTGCTTTATTTAGGTACTCACAACTCAAATATCTAAAACTTTCTATTGCGTTTTGAGGAAACAATTGAATTATAATTTAACTATTCTTAACTTGATCAACCGCGTACAAGATTGACAAACAAACATTTGCAACGTTTAGTGAAACGACGTATTGAAGTGTAGCGATTTCAGCATCTCGGGCGGACGTCAACTTTAGGTTACCTTCACCTTGCGGGTTTGTCGTGTTCGGAGGCAGCCAGTCTGTGGGGCTGCGGAACATCGGCACGTTGCCGCACCGTTGTAGTTGCAATGGCGGGGAAGCAAAAGTATCGCGCCGGGTGAAGCGCAGCCATTACCGCGCTGCCGCACCGTACGCATGCGCGAGTTCGCGGGCGCGGGAAACATCCTCATTGCTCCTCGGTGACAGATAAAAAAGAATAAAAGACACAAACTTTTTGTTTAAAAAGTTACATGCCAGTGATTTCTTGGACTAAACAAACTTGATAACAAGATGAAGTACAAGGTAAGTTTATTTTTGTTTCATTTGATAAGTATTGTTTTCAGCAAAAAAATAATAAGTAATTCAAAAATTATAAATTATATCATTTTATGTAAAACTTACGCAATTTATAATTTAGAGAATAAGAGTAATCATAATATTATAGTTTATTTATATTAAAATTTCATTAACTCAAACCATTATAAATCATTTATTAGTAGGTATCATTAATCAAAAATAAATTAAAATATTTATTCAAGAATCTCATAGAACAAAATATCACATGAGATATTTATCTTTAATAATAATTTACACACAATGTTAACGGTTAACCGTTGGAAAACCTTGGAGAAGTAACTACAAATTTTTTTTTTTTTTTTAATTTGAACGGTAACGCAAGGTTACATCAAATGACATTATATTTGATAATAATTATATTGTTCTTATTATGATCTACTGTTAATAAAATATATTACAAGGTTTTTGTATTGGAGAACCACATTATTGTACACTAATGATTTTAAAAATAAGTGTAAAAATCATGGTAATTAAATCCGGATACGGAATAAGATACCCACAAGATAAAGTCACATTGATAATATTCACATTCAGTAAAACTAAATGACCTAACAAAAAGAACGCATATGCAAATGAATTAGAAGGCTTAATGTGATATTTTATTTATAGAATGTTACCTGCCTAATTGGGAAATATACCTATTTTTGCATAGAGGAAAAATCATCGTCTAACTGTAATAATTAACCTATTGAAGAAAGAATAAGGAACAAAATGTAAGATAGTAGATTAGTGTAAAGCAATTTATTCATACAATCTTCATAATAAAATTATATGTTGTAAAATGGCGTTATGGAGAGTCCTTAACTATCGAGTTTCTTGCCGGTTTTCTCCATAGATTTCGATGCTGTAGACTAACTCGGTAACATTGATAACTATTATAATGATTATTTTATAGTTTAGGTACGTACAACTTTGAAGCCTATGTTACTTAACAATATTTAATTATTTTTTGATATGGTTTTTAAACATCTAAATTGAATCAAAACACACGCATCATAGTAATGCGTAACAAAAACAAAAACACCCTAAAGTTTTGAGAGCAGTGCAGCAGAATGATGAGAAACATAACAGTTTACGCGTAGGCATCGTGTTTGAATTGTATAGGCTCGATTATAGGCTTAAACCTACCGCGTGTTTTTTTTGTCGGTGTTTTTAGTATGTAGTACTCTTAAATAATATTATTTGTGGTACATACATACTATCGATTTATGCAAGTATAATTTTTATTGTTTTTTTTTATTTTTTTTAAAAGTATTATGGAAAAATGTAAATCAAATGTCAGTTTATCTGAAAGCTTCGTCTATCACAATCGTAAAACTTTTGATATTACTAAAAAAAATATTAATCTATTGTAGGTACTATAGGTACTTACTAAGAAGAATAATTTTACTGCGGGAAAACAACAACTAAAATGTCCCGCAGTATTTGATTCTAAAAGTGAATCAACGGCCTCGTCAGCACTTTACAAAGAAATTTTATAGACAAATTCAATTAGAAGAACGACGTTAGAACCATAGTGATCCAAGTGACATTTTTGTCAAAATCGATACTTTGTTATAAACATCCCAAAAAAAGACATATTTTTCATGCCACACTGATCCAAGTGCTTTTAATAGCAATTTTCATAAGCAAACTCATATCGGTCACTTTGGAATAGGACAATTTCAGGAACAAGTTCAAACACGTTTCCCTCATTTTCTCAAAAAGTTGAAAATGTGACTTGGATCACTATGGTTCTAACGTCGCTAAGTCGCTAACTACTTTACTACTACTGCCTGATGGTGAGAGAGGATTATAATTAGTCCGCTTTAATGATAATATTATAATATGCTTCTTTTATAAACTCTCTGCTTCTCTGTCCCTATTTTAACAGTTTTTCAGTTTCAGGGTAAATATTTCTACAATGTTAATATTAAACAGTGATGTTGCACATACTCGTAGGAAGTGTGCGGCTTTTTTTACGATCGTAATTTTTTAGTCGCAGTGCAACATATAAGCAAATGCACCACAGAGGCAGCCTAGTAAATTATTGTCAACAAAGTCACAGTAACTTTGATACTTTTTCATAGTGTTATTTTATGTTTTTCATATCGTATTTCCACTACAAGTAAGTACCTGTATAACGAGGTGCACAACAGGAGATAAGGTTGTGAGAAGCACGTATAATTGTACGTACAATGTAGGAAGCGGTTTGAACACGTAGAATGGCATCAAAACAATGCTCATGGTATTTTTTACACTATAATCTCTTATCTCAATAAGTTAATCGGTCATACAAGTTGTGTTTACAATATTCAAAGTACCCAGATGTTGATAAGACGTGAAACAAGTTGTTAAATCGTCAGTTTATTCTATTTAATGTTCATCTTCCTACTAGACTTAAGTCGACAGGCAGGCACATAGATATCTTGGTATTCGAAGTGACTGTTTCATTACTTAATAAATAAATATCATAACAAAAATCCTTGGATTATCATACAGCGCCATCTAGCCCGAATCAAAGAATAGCTTGTACACAAAGGATAAACTTTTTTTATATTTATTGGACAGACAAGCATTTGTTATTTAGGTAGATCTTTTATTTCGATACTAACTATTCGTAAATTCCAAGTATACTGGCAATCACATAAGGTTTTGTCGGAACTTGGACTCTGCCATTACGAAAGCACATTTTATAGGTGCGGTGCCACAGGTGAAATCTACCATTATAGCTTTAGCTGTGTCTAACACTTACAAAGTCTATTTACATAAAATTGAAATCTCGAAGATCAAAAGAGCCTACAGTGTGGCAGCTTATTGATTTTTCCTCTTGAACTGTCCCGTACACGATTAGGCAGTGCATTAGTGCAGCAGTAACAGACAGAGTTACACTCGCATTTCTAACATTTGTATGGATTCATTAATTAATTACTGTTTGTCTCATTTTCGCATTGCGTCCCTCCTCACGGCCATAGGCCTCGCTAGCCTGCGATTATGGTGCATAAAAGCATTCTCCTCGGAATAACATGGTGTAGGTACAGAATAGATGTGTGCTTACGACTCGTGTAAAGAAACTTATTTTCACTGCAGCGTACCTAATTGCCTACCCGTACTTACGTGTTTACTACTCTACGTTCTGCCGGATTTAATTGCCACGTCGCAGCAATTAGACAATAATTAGTCGTTACAGAACAATGTCTGGCTCCACCATGGTGGGCAAAAACTTCTTTGCTATGATTGTCGCGACTGATTGATTGATTTTACATTTTTTAATACCGGACTGGCCTTATAACTGACTATTTTCAGAATAGGAAAATGAGATCGAGGTGGGCGATGCAAGGTGTGTTTAATGTAAATAAAATAAATAAAAAGGAAAACATACACAAATGTTCATTAATAATTAATGTAATCACATGAATATTTGTCCTGAGCTAAAAACCCACGACTCCTAGCGCATAGGGCAGAGTCAAATGTCCAAATGCGCCATCGAGATAGTTTTGAAATGTTTCAATGTATGTACATAATATCAGGAAAGTAATACCGATAATTGCACAGAATAAAGTTGTAAGTATATGTTACAAAATCAAACCGCTGTTTCACGTGTATGTTTTCACCAAACATCGTCTTCAATCAATTAAATTGGGTCCCATGTTTCACGAAACAATGCATAAAAATATTTGCCAAATTTATCAATACCGACTATTGTTAACTCGGGCCTTATTTACAAATGCCGAATTTTCAATCGAACTGAATGTTGGAAATCAATAAAATAAATGTATCATTGACTCATTTTATTCAATTAGGAAGCGAAGAACAATACTTTTGACTGTCTAACGAGTAAGATTTACGTTTTATAATCATGAAACTATTTGGAATAGTAAAACATGTCAGATTCGTTTATTCCGCTGGTCTTTTCCAATGTTATTTTATAACTCTTTTCGGAAATAGACGGGTACGTTTCAAAGAAGGACTTGACACTGTTTAAGCTGCAATCCACATAGTTAACTAACATCCAATTGATGTGGTATCCACAAGCTATCGTAATTAACAAAAAAATAGTTAAATAATAAATATCTAAACTAATTGCTTACATGGAGCTCTTGGAAAAGGTTGTTTGTAGTAAAATGCATGCTGTGTGCATGTTTAAACATGTATCATTCTGTTTTAATCCATATTGTTTTAACTGTATAAAAATGAGGGAAGTAAGGCAGTAAGCCACTCGGGTATAAAACCTATAAGTCGTGGGTTCGATTCCTTTCTTGGTTCTGGTTGGTAGAAGGACTTTTTCAGTGTCCGACTGGCTTCCCCATTGCAGTGGTCCACAAGTGAAAATTGCCGAAATACTTGAAGATCAGCGGAACATTGAGCGACACTTCATGGCTAAGTGTCCCTGAATGGAATAGGCCGCAGCCACTTATCATTATGGTGGGGCCCGTCCGCCAACTGATTTGGCATAAAAATATTATTTCCATAAACTTGCAAAGGTTTTAGAAGTTTAAAATATTTTGTGAGATTTAAATTTTTATCAGTATACACCTCCACAAACTTATCGAACTACATATGAATCCGTTATGGATAAGTCACAAGGAGTGTTTCAAACTGGACTGATAAGTAGGACACCATTCAAGTATAAAAGTAATTGTGATACTCGCAAACATTGTCCGGAGTGTTGAACCTTAAGAGGGTCAGAATATGTAATGATTTGTGCAAATTCCCCAAAACGTAACTGTAAACTGCTATACATGTAGTACACGAGGATTCAGAGGAAGCAATAAACATTCCATAACTGTAAACGATCCTTGTGCCATTGAACCATAGGTCTTGATTTATGTGTTATGGCGCATAAAACCATTAAGTGGCGTCCTCTTTGAGTAAATCATACTTATGTTATATATCAGAAATATAAAAGAATCTTATGTTGCATTTGTTACAAGAAGATAAACACTTAAAAATGATGATTTTCTTTTGTAGTATTTAAAGTACCAAATATGGCCGTTATTGACAATTTTTGTTACCACATCGAATACAAGAATCTTGAGTCTTGCTTGTTATAACAACACAAAAATACTTCCCTTTTTTGTAACATACATAATATAGGGTTCATTATTCTTGCTATGATACGATTTTTAGTAAATGAGTGCGCTACATTTCGATTGTAATCGTCATAATGCGCCCCCGTTCGGTGGTGCCCGTTACGATCTTGCGATGTCATTGTTCCGACTTTCATGACACATCCACACATCGGTCATCTGTCATCAGCCTCGATCGAGAAAGGTCATTGACTCAATATAGGTGACAATTGTCGAATGGAACAATACTTATACGAGTACTACGTACTACCGTTAATCCTGTATCGGTGCAACGAGACGATCTAATTCTTTTTGTGGGCTTGCCTACACGCATGCGAATTGCCGACTGGTGACCTACTCTAGACGCAATAGCAGCAACAATGGAGTTTTTTCCATCAATGCTGCGGTGTATCTAAGCACAATACATCACGAAATATGTACCTAGGTACTGTTCGCTAATTTCGATCGTTTAGTGCGGTATCGTGTTAGCCGACGCTTTGTACTGAATCACGATTCTATCCATACAAGGTATCATTTCTGACCTACATCGTGTTAATGATTTTCTTATTCAGATTTTT
Organism: Mecyna flavalis; assembly: GCA_949319885.1. Classification (NCBI taxonomy): domain Eukaryota; kingdom Metazoa; phylum Arthropoda; class Insecta; order Lepidoptera; family Crambidae; genus Mecyna; species Mecyna flavalis. The sequence goes on along the minus strand of OX439431.1, from coordinate 12,124,941 downwards.
AAACAACTAATAACTACAATAAAATATTTAATTTGTGATTTTTAGCGATTGCAAAATGTTTTATAGCTAAAGGGATGGCCATGCATCTCTTCTCTCATATCCATTATTTTTACAAATATTGACTTTTATGTCGCTTATAATTTCTTGGAAAAATACAAAGGAAAACCAAGATTATTGAGCTTATATATTAAACAATCTTTGAATAATCAATTTCTACTCGTAGAAAGAAATTTTCTGGGTCATAATTATAATGAATGACAAAACAAGTAATATCAAAACAAAAATGAAATTCACGAACGTCGTTTAGAAAAAAACTGTCATAGATGTACTGTGTTATTCCAATGCTCATGCCACAGTGTCATGTAAATTCAATTAATATTAAATTAAATAATATTATCCACTAGGGTTATCAATTCAAATATTTGAAAGTTCGAAGTGCAATTTTACTCCCCCGATGTTGCAGATATATAGGTATGAGCGCGGTAGTCACTTACTGCCAGCTAAGTATACTGCATGAAGAAATCATAAAAATGATTTCTTCATAATTTAATCTGAGCCTAACACTTTCCCTGGGAAACTTAAATGCTTAGCACTTATATGAAATAGCTAAAGCTCTTCCATTAGGTAGGCTCGGTATCCAAATATCCCAATCGGCTGGGTGCGGCGAAGCTAGCCCGTCCTTGCGTAACGGATGCGCGCACGCAACAATTCACCAACCGTGCCTTCCTTATATACGGCTTGCACTGAACCTTTATGCCTATTACTAGGTTCTGCATTAGCCAGTATCAGTGCCAGTAGTGCAGTTGCTAAAGACCAAAATTATAATATTTTAGACTTTCCCGGAACTAAAAGTGTATTATCTATTGATGATGTATTTCCTACGAGTACAAGTATGATTCCTTTTTTTGTCGAACCATAAAAGAGTGGTACTCTTTATTGGCTTCTATATTTCCCCCTTCCTATAGCATGGGTTGCTTCAAACAAAGCGACAAGAAACATTCTGTGGCCAGTATTGCGGTATCAACCGATATGTACCTATATTTTTTACGCTAGATCAGTTGGCAGACAGGTATGCAGCCCATCTGATGCTTAAGATGCTTAATTTAGAGACTCTTTAGTCAGGAAGAGCCGCTCAATGTGCTAACACATTATTGGCTCCTTTGATCTTTAAGTCTTTGATTTCACGCGTATCAAGTCAAAATATACACAGCTATAGTCGCTATAAACTATAATGTGCAAGAATCGTAATGGATAAGAGATGCATCCGTGATATCTCCCCTGCGTGTTACTTAAATCATAATGTTATGATTTACGAGAAAGATAACGAACGATTGCGAATGCAGCAAAACAATTCGTTTCAATATCCATCCTTGCCTCCAGGGTTGCATACTTTCTTAATCAAAATATTTTCTCAATGATAGTTATACCATACATAGCCATAGTGTTTTTTAGACTGGGCGACAAGAACCACAATGCTGGCGCTCAAGCCATCGGCCCGCCTGATGGTAAGACTAAGCAGTTATCTTCGCTCATGTATCACTCGCGTAAGTCGCGTATCGCCATCTCTGTAATTTGATGGTGAAACATAACGTCGACAATAAGAGAAAAGATCTTCCTGCTGGCACCACCATGCCAATTGAAATGAAACTCCGTGTTCTATATTTAGTGTCAAATTAATAAATAATACACAGCAACATTCCGAATCCGGCGGCAGAGTCAATCTCTAACATTAATGTCTGACGATTCATAATTTGCATCCTTGAAGCGTACATGAATAAATAATATTTTAATTTTGATTTTAAATAATGGGATGACGAGCAACCCTAAGCCTCGTGGTCTTGGGGCGGAGCGACGGGTCACGGCGACCCGGTGCCATCCTCCGTAAAACTATTACTTCTCGGAACAACCTATACTGAATACATTACCTGCAATAAACATGTTCAAGGAGAGATCATTTTAAGTACTAATCACGTGTTTACCATTTGCAATGCGATTTTGGCTCCAAATTATTCAGTTAACATTGATAGACAGCAGACAAAGATGAATTATGACATTTTATGTAAAATTGACTTACGAAAACGTCCCGGAAGCAATTGTCAGAAAGTTATTTAGTGCGTGAATATTTATGATTATTTTTATTATTACAACTAGTCTAGATCTAATAGTACATATAAATCTAAATGTTATTTAAATATTAATGTTCCTGTTAAAGTGCTTTGTAATGGAAAAGGTAAGTTTACGATTTGCCTGATCCCAATTAGGTAATATTAACATCAATACAGACGGTATTGATGTTAATATTACCTATAAATACATACTACAATTAATCATATATTGTATACTTCTTATTTACAACTGTGAAGTAAGTTTAGATATCAATATCGATTTGTATATCGATACACATATTAATAATTCACGGCTGTAAAAAAATAATAAGGAAACTGTTGCCAGAACCTGCACTAGTTGCCTGATTGTGTTAACTATAAAACTTGGAATTTAATGTTACCCAGTAATTAGCTTCGTTACGTCCACATTATTGTAATAATGACGCAAAATTCTCGAATGTAGTGTTTAGTGTTTAATGAGTCGTTAAAGTAAAGATATTATAAAATTAAGATCTTGACGTGAAGGAGATTTCCGCTATTATAAATAAAACAGTGGAATTTTCAGGTCAAAGTTCTTTTGAATGTTTATCTAGGCTAGTTTTTTAATTTTTTTAAATCTTCAGAAAATATAAAGCATGGGTTTGTACATAATTATTACATATTTAGTAACATTCAATGCTAAGCCACACTCTTTAGTCTCTTAAAACTCGTCGTAAGTTTATTTCCCGAATTGGGGTTGGTTGGTGGTAGCTAGGACTTTTGCTGACTCTTATTGATTAGTAACCACCACCAGACATGAAATTTGCACTATCTGGCACTAATAGTACAAGCAACTATTAGCTTTAAGGGGCTATATGGCGTTGTGTGAATAATATTTTTTAAACAAGACGAGCAGATCGTATACCTTATGGTAAGCGCCACGTCTGCCCTTAGACTTACTTATTTATTTCTTTTTAATTTTTATAATTATTATTTTTAATTTAAACTGCTTAGATTATGTTATCAGCGAAACAAATGGAACCAATAAAACATTAGTTATCTTAGCACCGTGCACGTCAAATTTAATTATTTTACTAGTAATAATAGTAATAACTTACAGTCCGTTTCCATTGCTATAGTAAACACGCGATATCCTTCAACGTAATTTTATTGTCTTGTTTAAACAAAAACTTTTTTTAATATGAATCTTATGGAAATACGTACATAGCATGAAAGAAAAGATATTCTACACTCTACAAGCAATAGAATGATTCCAAATTCGAAAAATAGGGATAAAAAAAAAAAAAAGTACAACCTTTTCCGTGTTTTGGTGATAGGATTGGTCATAGACCCCTATCATAACATTAATTACTTATCTTTATCATTAGAAGCACTATCAAGTTACGAATCTATGACGAAATTTTGGAGTAGACAAGAATTCTATGAGTAATTTACTGTAGAGCATACTTCTGCACGTATTTTTTGCCTGTCGGTACCTTGATTTAAGATTATAATTCAATAAATTAGTTTAAATACGAGTATAAAGCGTTTGGGAATAAAGTAAGAAATAATTATGTCACCCAATGATTTGCAAGATTAGCGTTTAGTGGGAACTTCCAGACACGGAACAATTTGACAATTCCTCTACTGTTTCTGTACGTTAATTTACACCAAAAATGGGTACCGTATAACATAGTGCAGTGGGCATTGCAGTACTGCGCAGACGCATTCATCCATTATGCATGACAGCCGCTCCGTTCATTAGTGCAGAGGGAAACGATTCGTCCGGACGTGTTGCACATCTGCATTACAAATCATGCACTTTACACTCTTCTCTACAATGAGAACACGATCTTTTGAGATTAACTCCGCATACATAGCAAGGGATTACCATAGTTATTATACATTGCACACAATTGGACTATCGGTAAAACGTACGACTATGGATGACTCACAGACAATAACAATGTAAATAAATAAATGTGTCTATTTTAAGCACAAACAATGAAAAGCCTATAAATCCTTAAAAGGAGACATTTTCTGTTATTGTAAATTAGCTTTCCGCCCGCGGTTTCATCCGCGCGTCATTTCTTTTTTCAAATATCCCGCGGGAATGAGACGTTTCCCGTAGGAATTTTATAGCCTATGTTCTAATCCGGTTTATAAACTATATGTGTGCCAAATTTCATCTAAATCTGTTCAGCCGTTTAGGCGTGATTGAGTTACAAACATCCAAACATCTAAACATCCAAACTTTCGCATTTATAATATTAGTAGGATTAGTAGGATGTCATGCACTTACTCGTACTATCTACTGAGGTGGTAAGATCTTGCAGACTTTAACTGGCTATTAGTATCTACCCCCTATAAGTGTTTGCCAACCGGCTCGGCACTATTCTCAACCCTTTAGATTACCGATTCTGATACCACACTTGGTATTTACTTTAGGATCAGATCAATGCAGGTAATGTTGTTTGATATATTTATTTACATTTAGTTATTTAAATTACTAACGTCACGAGATTTTCCATACGTATATAAATTCATATTACTAAGTCGATTCACACAATACCAGGAGTCTACGACATTGGTCAACAACCTTTTGAGTTTGAAGCTTTGGTTATATGTCAAAAGGGTGAAAATTGCTATTCACAACATTTTAAAATGATTTTTGACTTGAGACAAAAAATTCTTGCCAACAATAAATAGCACTTGCAGTAGTACTATATTAGACTAGCTACCACCCCCACAGGTTAAATCTGCCGCCATAACAGCTCTGGCTGTGTTCCAGCAATATTAATGTGGGACCCAGTACACTTGAAATCAGAGGCTCGAAGATCATATGAGTCTACAGTCTAGCAGCACATTGAGGGACGCTTTCAGGTGAAACGACCCTCATCGGAATAGGCCGCAGTGACCGCTTACCATTAGGTGGGCTGATGGTAAGCGGTCAGAATGATTTTCCTGTTTTATTTATTTTTTGCTGTAAATATTTGCGTGTAGAATTAAAGAGCTTCGATTCACATTCAAAGAGCTATGACTCGCGAGCCAAAGGTTGCCGAGTTGCCGACGCCTGGTCTATACGATACGACGATCACGAGCGGCGCAATCGAAGGGCGATAAATTAAAGATGCGTCTTAATATCCGCGGAGGATGCAAATATGATGCAGCCCAGTAATAGAAGCTGACACACTGCGTGAATGTATATTATAGCTGTTTAATTTAATTATAATATACACATAACAAAAGTCAAATTCCTAATTAGCTAAATAGGTATTAAGTCACGTGACAGTAAACACCAAGTCAATTGAAGTCAATAAAATGTTAGTGTAATATATTTGAAATTATATTGGAACAGAGCAATAATTAGTTATCCCGCTGTCTACCCCCCAGCTCTGCCCCCGCCGGTGGACAATGAAACAATAATAATTGTACCTATTTGTAAATAATTGTCTGCAAGAAGCCATGACATCTGTATCGAACCTATTTCTAAATCATTTTAAAAAGAATGAAATAAAGAGGAATATATTCTTGGAAATTATATTATTTTACTAAAAATTCAGATGTCAAGAAAAAAAATATTCCATAAACTTATGTTACGAGTATGTAGTTCGTTGAAGTCTTTCGTAGTAACGTGAGAAAGACTGTTAGGTGCGCGTATTGAATAGTCGCTTATCATGCAAAACTTTGAAATTTTCGTAGATATAACGTTACACTGTGTAGGGGTTTTTAGTGGACTGTATGTAAAATTGTAAATGCGATACGAAATGATTATAACTGACTGATCGATTGTTGAAAGCACTCACCTGGTGGATCCTTGTGCAACTGCAGGGAATCGACTCACAGCAGCGAGGAAGATGTCCAGGACCCTCGGCTCGTCCGAACTTACCTCAGACCCAGATTACCCTCCACCACCACCGGAGTCGATACGTGACAGGCAGCGCTTCCTCCAGTCGATCAGGCTTTCTCTCCAATTCAATTCAATATTATAATGGCGATAGATTACGATAACGATTTATGAAAATGACGATACGAAACGAGATAACTTTTAATGTGCTCGCGGCACCGACACGACACGACAAGTTCGAAACCGAACCGAAAAACGAACTCGAATGAATGATGATTTTACAAAATTTTACTTTTTAAACTAATGATGCGTTCGGAAACATACATTTGAATTTTGACAATTGACTATTCTTAACAACTGTGTCATATAAACCGTTGATATTAGACTAAAACAACATATTAGCTTAATCATTTTAAACTGATGAGTATTATGTTAGATTTAAAGAAACATTTAAGAAATTTTATTATTTTAAAAATATATAGCATTTTAAATATTATTCTTTTACTTGTAATCATTCCCCTAGTCCATTGCTATTATGCCTATTACTGTATACAATAACGTCTCGCACGGAGTGTGCGCTAACAACGTATGAAAGCAAAACTTAGAAAGTAGGTATGAGAAGTACTTACTTAACTTTTGTGATCAAAATATATTTATGGTGATACATGATACAGACCTATTTCAAAGTCGAGTTAAGAAAGTTTATGACACTAAGTCAAAATGTACCCTTTGAAATGTAGCAGTTGCTATAACATTAGAAATGTTATAGAAGATCTAATGGTCCTTAACCCTTTCAACGCCAAGGTCTGATATATCAGACAAACCATTTTCGTGCCCACCACGCCAATGACTGATATATCAGACAAAAAAACACGATCAAAAAACGTTGTATTTTTACTTGCTTAAATGAGTTGAGTATAACTTAATAATTTTTTGATTTTTTTTAATGGTCGTGTTGTTAGGGGCACCATTTTCGGAAAAAAGCGTGGCGGGGAAAGGGTTAAAAGTAAAAATAATTACTACGAGCAGAATCTACTGTGCTCGAAGACCAAAGTAATACCATCTTTGTCGTGTATATCTTATGACGACTTCCTTGGTACGAGGATGCTGTTTGATAACGCGATGCAGGATTCCCTTCTCGTCGGTCAGCGCCTTGTACTACTTGTTTAGATCTAAGTCGGACTCGTTGTACAAAATAAATGAATTCTCCGAATTACCCGCTTGTACTTACTGCTTTTTATAACTTTACTAGCCTTCCGCCCGCGGTTCCACCCGCGCGTAATCTCTTTTTTCAAATATCCCCCATTCCCCCTATATATCCGGGATCAATAGTAGCTTTGTTCACTGGGGATAGTGTAGCTTTCCAACAGTAAAAGAATTATTCAAATCGGTTCAGTAGTTCCAAAATTGTTAATCCCGCGGGTATGAGGCGTTTCCCGTAGGAATTTTATAGCGTATGTCCTAATCCGTGCTATAAACTATACGTGTGCAAAATTTCATCTAAATCCGTTCGGCCGTTTAGGCGTGATTGCGGAACAAACAAACATCCAAACATCCAGACTTTCGCATTTATAATATTAGTAGGATTTACACGAACATGACGTATACTATTTGATCCATATTTGTAGACTAATTTTATGCTTTAAATAATATGATTGAAACAACATTTTTAGTAAGCTAAAAGTAACTTCATTTAAAATGTCGTAAAATCGTGATTTTCGGGTATCTAATGACTATCAAAATGGACAGTTTGAAATTGTAGGCCAACTTTCGAACTGTCCATTTTAAAATAGTTAGCAAAGGGTTCTCAGATTTCACCTCTATCGCGTTGCATAACTGGCGCAACGATAGGAACAATGCGAGCATCGACACGCCGCTTCATAGTTCACGTCGCCAGATATGGATACAAATATACACGTGCGCTTTCCCTCTGAATGATCTCGGTTAATTTATATTATGGTTGATAATGATGGCTGACACATACGTCATGCTTGTGAGCAGAGTATAGGTCGGCTGTGACCCAATCTATCCTTAAATATATATTTTATTAACTCCATCTATAAATATAAAAAGCTACCTATATAGTCAAATGGGGACTATATTAATAAAGATTTCGGAAATTAAAAGGAGATTAACTATCGAGTGTTTTGCCTTCTTTCTTTAAATGGATCGCCGCAGCGCATATTAATATGTGCGTGCTAATTCGGTAACATGCATTATACTACCGAAGTCTGTCTGACCTCAGCTCTAGTTAGATGAGATTTTATTTTAAAGTCCAGCTGATTAGCAATTATATCTGAAAAGGATCAGTTAAAAATGTACCACAAATAGCTGGCTAAAGTAACGTTACATTTTGATCTTACAGACCTGGTTTCAATTCCGGGTCGGGTAACATGTTACAGACTTTTTATCTGAATTTAAATGCAGTGATAAGTGGCCTACAACGATGACGCCTTCCAATAATGGTGACTTTAGCCCAGCAGCGACGTAAATAAGAGAATACTTTTGCTTTACGACAGTATAACCGATTTTTATTCCCATTATAATTGGTGGCATTTTGATATTCAATATAAAATAAAATTGATGTTTACCAAACTTAACTTTCAGGTTTATTGACACTGAAATTACCGAACGGCTATAGATGAAACTTTGCAATATTAGAGCTTAAAATACAGGAATGATTTATTTTTAAGCTCAAATGCAAACAACCTCTTCTTTAAGTTAAACAGCCTAACATCCGTTTTTTTGTATTTCACTATACGCAATAAAGTTTTAAAAAAAAATCATAAAATCGTCCACAAGTTTCTCGTACAAAATTTTCATTATAGGCAAGCATTTGTAATCTAGACCTATTACAGATGTGGTTGCATAATCATGTCATGACATATGACTAACGTTAAGCAATTACCGATTTCACAGTCCAGATATTCGCTAGCCCTACAACTGTATGAACCTGTCACACGGCCCTCGTTCCGGCAGCTGACTAATGCCGAAATGCTCTCTGACTGATGATGCACCACGACACTCTGACATGTGAACCGGCGGGTTGTTTTCAACATAATGTGTCATTTGTCATAGCATCTCTTGCTAACGTTATTGAACAAATGTTAATAAAGGGTCTGTCGTGCCACGTCGATGATATATTTAGTACAGGTACCGGCAAACTTGTTAAACATCGGTCGACGGAGAGGGGGAAAGTTCGCGCATGTGCATTTCCGATATACAAAAGTACTCTGTGTGCACTTGCGCGTGACCAATAGCGCACGCGAATCTCCCAAACGCCGGCGCGCTCTATTGGTCAGAGGTATGCTTCTGAGTCAGAAGTTCTGACCAATAGCGCGCAGGCGTGTCAAAATTCGTGTTCTGTGCAATCCCCTCCCGATATTCTAGAAGTTTGCCGGAGCCTGTAAACAATGTAATGCTGGACTGTCAAAAACGATCATCACACTAACATCTTGGAATTTATTGTTGTACTGCTTTTGTGATAGCAGCCCAGATCAGAACAACCAATATTGGGCCAGTCAATCGTCACAAGGCGGCACCGGGTCATCTCTCTCTTCGGGAGACATTACTCGGTAGTGGAATGAACGTCTTTAGTCCCGAATACCACATACTGCCACTGATTACGCTAGCTTGCGGTTATGGGTCATTAATATAAATGGGTCGAGCCAATTAGTTACATATAAAATATTATATTACTTATGTAGTTGTATTGTAACCAATGCTGTGTTGTATGTTGTAACCAATGCTGTGTATACCTTTAATTGACATGCATGCAAAATATTGTATCATTTTTAAAAAAAGCTGTTTTATAAAGTTTGTGTATGACATGTTGTTGGTGCAGGCGCGGTCGCAGCCTGAAATTTTGGAGGGGGTCACTCATTACCTTTTTTTTTTTGGGGAGAATGCGTTTTTGTACCATAACTGCAGGCTAGCTAAACCTGCGGCCGTGTCTGGGACTCGAGACTAACCCTCTTATTACAGAACGTGGTTTAAAAATTAAACCGAGCTTAGTACTACACTAACTCCTGACTAAAATCAAACGCTATTACAAAATGAAGTTTTACTTCATTTCGAGGACTAAAGTTAGACCCAAGAAAGTCCGCCGATGCCCCTAGTTTTACTATGGACTAACTTTCAAACGTCAAAACGATAACACTTTAAAAATTTCGCTCCGTTCTACGTATAGAAAGACAGTTTTTGAAAAGAATCACTTAATTTGTGAACAGAAAATTAAAAATATATGTTACTTTTTCTTACATTACTAAAACACATTTTGAATTAAAGAATTATTATTTTTACTATCTTATTTAAAGATTTTAAAACATGTCATAAAACAAAGTCTTGTAAAATGAAACGCACTGAACGAGTTAGTACCAGTAAATTATTCTTATGTTGGTATTTGTTTTGTAATATGGAATATAGTCCGGACTTCGTACCTGTACTAACTAGTACAGATCTAAACCTGTTTTAACGATTGTTTTTTGTAATAAGAGGGTATGCGTCCACTACCCACTAAACTTCCCCTGCCAGCCTCGTGGCTATTGACCAGCCCGGGTCACTCACTACCTCAGAAAAAGGAAACTTGGAAGTGTTACAAATCATACATAATTAATAATTATACTTATGGAATTACTACCATTCACCACCAATTATTATTTGGCGAATTTTTGAGATTTTTCAATTTGACCTTAGATTTTGGGGGGGGTCATGTCCCCTGTGACCCCCCCCTTCGGACCGCGCCTGTGTTGGTGTACCTAATAAATAAATAAAAAATAATAATAAACCTATACTTATCCAAACAATAATGGCTACAGTATTTTACGTAGTGGAATCGAAAACAAATTATAACCAGACAAAAGCTTGCTTGCTACCAAATTAGCTTCGTTTTTAGTGATGAGATTCCCATTAAAAACCCTCGTGATAACAAAAGAAACTTAAATCGGAGTTTAGCAAAATGAGTTTTATCGCTACATCTTAAATTCCCATTTCGAAGGCGTCGAAAGCGATTCGTACTTCGAACATTGTTTTTTATCGGCCACAAGCACGGTTACGTCGAAATCTCTTGAACTTGCGATTTCTTTTGGAAAATCCGTTTCTATTGCGGTATTGCGGTTTCTACAGGCTAATCGCAAGGGCTATTGGTCACTGGAGACCACCGCGAAAATGATAAAGCGAGTGGTTGCGTCACCTGAAATAGCGAGGGTCTGTTCTGGTCTGAGTGGCGCAAGTGCGGAGGTCACGAGCGCTCGGCCGTGAACTTGGCTTCGACGACGTGCAACATGCGAATGAAAATTTGTATGCATACTAATTAAATTACCAATGGAAGTGAAGCTTCAATTTTCGTAGTATTTATAGCACGAGTATGTGAATTGAGGATAAAAGTTTTTGTATAATCTGTCTGCTAATGTTGTTTTGTCGATGTTTAGGATTATTTAGGTAAAGGCTTAATGTAAATAGATTTTGCGTCTTTTCGTAGCAGCAAATTATTATATGTTTTTATGTTTTGATTAACGTTGGTAGAATTGTGTCATTCCTAAAACGATAGAAGCAAAAACAATATAGGTTAAAATTACACAGAATATATATTGTCTGTGGTTATAAACGCCTCTTGGCATGAACGATGGTTGAGTGTTTGCATTTTGCACAAGTGCGTAGTGGCCTAAAAGTACACTGTGACAGAAAACACCGCAACGAAACGTGCACAGTAATATACCAGCTCAAGATTATAAAATCATAAATATCGCGCCACAACATACATGTTCTGAGCTCAAAGTAACTAGCAGCAAATAAATACATAAAGGGGTGAATTGCCCAAGCAAAAAAATACACGGCTCAGCTGAGAACGGTAGTGCAATGTGCTGATTTTTAATTATATATATTTTTTTTCAACAAAGTAAGTACTTCTCTACTTTGGCAAAAAAAATCATTGATTTATACCCTCTAATACAACAAAAAAAAATAATACAAAGGGTCATTTTATCATCACGGTGCCTTGTCCCCAACCCAATTCCGCTCATAAAATACCTTCCCCTGCAAAAACATTCGCAATAAGGATATAAATCGATTTAGTTATCATTACATTATAAAATGTTCGATCAAATAAAACTATTTTTGTTTGTTTAACTTCTATCTCATGGATTTGACAGGCAGTCAACTTTTGTCCCGAAACAAGTTATCATTTCAGAGGACAGTAAGTTTTAGTAGAATAGCAACGACAACACTGCGTTATTACGCCCCTCTCACGTTTCCTCACTTCGGATCAGCCCGGCTCAAGCTGTTGGTGCGATCGCACGGGTCCCAGCGTCTTGCGGTTTCCCGCCAAAAAAGTAAGTTTATCATTTCAGTGTTATGGGGACAAAAATATTATCATTTCGGTGATTGTTATAACTCGTGCTAGATTCGTTTGATTTGTTTCAAAATTATGTATTCATTTCGCCGTAAGTACTGTTTTGTTTGAGTAGTGTTCATATTTTTAAATAATTTTATTTCGGAGTTTAATGTAGAAATAACCTCTATTTTATCATCTCGGTGTTATCATTTCGGTGGATTCGGTGGACAGTTATACCAATTACAGTCCACTGAAATGATATTTATCACCGAAATGATAAAACCGTAAAGTTTTAGAGTTCCTTGGGTCAAATATAAAGTAATGGTTTTTCAATGTACTTTGTAATTTTACCTAGAGTGATTATTCGGGTGTATTTGTTGTGTAACAATTATCACATTAAGATATTATACATAATTATATCTATGTATGTATGTGTTAATACTAGTGATGTTACGAATATTCGTATTCGCATTGGCATATTATCGCAAATTTTTGCATTATCGCGAATGCGAATCATTCGCAAAATCCTGCGGATGTTTTACGAATTTGATGTAATGGCAGAGAAGTCGGCTATTACACCAGAGGTCGCGGGTTCGATCCCCGCACGGTACAAACATTTTGTGTGCATGAACATGTCTGTTTGTATCGGTCCAGGTGTTTCTATTATACAGTATGTATTAACAAAAAAAAGCATATCCTACTTTTTTTTTTTTTTTTTTATAAAGAGGCAGTCAGGATACTTTATATTATAAACGCGAAAGTTTGTAAGTATGGATGGATGTTTGAAAGCTAATAATATGTTTAGTTATGGCTAGAGGACGCTGTGTGAATAATGTTCAGAGATATTTCTTATTTATTTCGTAATGGTATTCAATAAGTTAAGAAACCGGGGAAGTTAAGTGGGTAGTGGACGCTTTATTCTCGAGTCCCACACACGGCCGCAGGTCTAGCTAGACCCCGACTTGAGAGGTCTCAAGTCGGGGTGGCACCTAGGGAGGGCCACCCGAGAAACAAGGTGACCTCCAGACTTGGCTCGGGCGACCTGTGCAATGCGGACGTTGGGGAGCTACCCCCGCCCGCAGGTCAACCCTCAGACCATAGGAGGCGTGCTAAGTGAGCTCGCCTTTTCCGGTCCGGCCGTCTACGCCGGAGGGGAGCAGCGAGGGGGTTCCTCCTCGCGCTCCCGCTCCGCTTCCTCTGCTATAAAACTTCCTCGCAGAAGGAGGCGGCCACCTCCCACGCACTCCTGTTGGCGACCATGGCACGAACCATGGTCGCCAACGGGAGGCGTCCACTGCCTAGCGCCGCGACGAGTTCGCGGCGCTCGTGTTGCCAGGCCGGGCGCTCGACGAGTGTGTGCTCGGCCGTGTCGGGTGCGTCGGGTGCGTACAGGTAGTGTCCGAAACTTCCGTGTGCGGACAAAACCTGCGACAGGCGGTAGGTGAGGCAGCCGTGCTGGCGTTCCACCCACTCCCTCTACACTGGACCAATGGCCTCAATCGTCCAGTGGCCGGCACTTGGGGCTTGGAGAGCTTCCGCCCATTTGGCCAGAGCCTCTTCCCTGGCCTGGACACGACCCAGTGCTACCTTCTGCAAGCTGGGTCGATCCCCCCCCCCCCCTCCTCCTTGCCGCGACCCGGATTCGATGCACCTGAACTAAATTATACCTAGCATTGTTCTCTTAGTACAATAGGTAGATATTACCACCAAAAACATTTTCAATAAAATGTTGGCAAGAAAAGACCATAATAAGACTCGCACTCTCAAAAAGTTAACAGATCTCATGAAGAGCCAAGCTTCTTACTCTACGCGCCCTAATTCTACAAGGCCTTACTTCACAAACTCTACCTTAGGCAAAATAAGTAAAATAACAATTCATTCATATCATAATAAACATTATATTACACTAGCGGGCGCCCGCGGTTTCACCCGCGTGGTTCCTGTTCCCGTGGGAATTGATCAAAATCCTTTCTTAGCGGATGCCTACGTCATAACATCTACCTGCATGCCAAATTTCAGCCCGATCCGTCCAGTGGTTTGGACTGTGCGTTGATATCTATCTATGTCAGTCAGTCACCTTTGAGTTTTATATATTAAGATTTATATAATTTTTTGAGGTTATTGTAACCTGAAAGTATGCTAAATGTAATATCTAACTATAATTTAAAATAACTGTGTACTGTCCTGTCTCAGTATTTATCTCAAATTTGTGGGAATCAAACCTAACAAAGTACAGAACCCTGGCTGCTCGGCACGGTTGTTCTTAGCTGTATCATTTCGGTGGATTTATTTCATTTCTATCATTTCAGTGGTTATTTATATCATATCGGTGGACACTTATCATTTCAGTGGACTCTTAAAAATTCATCCTTAAATATTTATATAAGTATTGATGATATTGGATGACCACTCACGCACAATGTTAAAAATAGGCTAAAGTTTTATTTGTCACTAAAAATAAGAAGATAGCATTGAAACAAAAAAAGTCCGCGGAAATGATAAAAAAAATTCTGTTGTTGAAATTCACCCAATTAGTACAAATAAATGTCCAGCCAGACAGAACAACCACAACGTTCATCTCATAAACGTCTGTACTAAGTGTCGACCCCACGACTTTTGGGACATGCAGGATCTCTACCAAATGAACCATCAAGCCATTCTATGCCAACATTGCCAACTAAAGATGCAACTCGTGGATGCAACTGATCTAGCTCTCTCGTCAAGGGTTACGATCTTACAGAAGATCTATTGCAATATTGCGCTGATTTAACTTAGAAAAACATCATTACGAAGAGTAATGTCGAAACCGGGCGGGTTGTAGAGTAATAATAAAATCAGTAAACGTGTCTTAGACAAGGCTATCTAGCTCAAAACAAAGCCAAGTTTGTACGACGGATAAACAATCTTAATCGTCATAATAAACCCCACGCAAATATTATTTTATGTCCACAAATCATTGAGCCTTTTTTTTTCCTAAGGAAAAGTATTGTGTTTTGTTCGGAAATAAACCGATTCAAAGAAAAATAAAAGCTATTTTAATACATTTATGTTAGGTTGTTACATATCGCACACCTAGATAAAGAGTAGCACAACTCGAAATAATCCAAGAGCAGAGCATTATTGCAAGAGTTATTGCAGAATTGTGAATCAGCGTAATGAACTACGTTGACTCTAAAGACACCTGTGTAAAAATCTTCATAGTTAACATACACAGGTGACTTTGGAGTTAACGTAGTTCATTACATGATTCCCAAATTTTACAATAACCCTATTTTGGATTATTTCGAGTTGTGCTACTCTTTATCTAGTTGTGCGATATAAGCATGGCTTTTAGGCTGATATTAAGGATAATCGTATGAGTAAGCAAGTAGATTATTATTAAATACATAATATTATTTCAATCTTTCTTAAATGTCTTAACTTAGCGTAAAGAAGAACAATGAATTTACCATAAGTTATAGGTAGCTAGTCATACATACCTAATTATATATTTATTTAAATAAAAATGAATTGCTGTTCGTTAGTCTCGCTAAAACTCGAGAACGGCTGAACCGATTTGACTAATTTTAGTCTTGAAATATTTGTGGAAGTCCAGGAAAAGTTTAAATGATGAGAAAATATGGAAAAAAATGGGGTTTAAATTAATATGGTTTATATTAATAAGAGATAAGTGATACGAAGTTCACCGGGTCAGCTAGTTTCAACATATGTATATAATAAATTCTATGTACCCCACTTTATAAAACCTCTTCGAATCTATCAAAGGCAGAAGATACAAATTGTCACAATTTCCGTTGTTGCATTGCTCAAAAGCCGTGCACCCGACCGCAAGGGAAAGTGCAGTAAGAAATAGGTTCGTTCTCTCACGGGTCGCGCTCGCGGGTGAAATCTAAATACAATCTGTCACCCACCACCGCGTAGGCACAGTATTACGATCGCAGGTTTGAGTCATAGAGTATCACTACATAGTATAAAACAAAGTCGCTTTTTCTGTCCCTATGTCCCTTTGTATGCTTAAATCTTTGAAACTACGCAACGGATTTTAATGCGGTTTTTTTCATTAGATAGACTGATTCAAGAGGAAGGTTTATATGTATAATACATGCATAATATAGTAGAGAAACACTGATAATTTTAGAGGTTTTAATTTAAGGTCGTAAATAATCGCATTTTTTTGCACTTACATTGCAAACGCTGGCTGAACCCTACGAGATAGATCAAAATAATGTACTACACTATTGTACACCTTAAAAAGTTTTACAAAAAAGTCCGCGATGGTATATGTCTATCTCTTAGGGATAACCCACAATAACCATTTTCCTTTACTTATTACGATAAAATAATGGCTTATTTACGAAAAAGTGATTTTAAGCAATACAGTATTAATCCTTATCCAATAAAGTACCATAAATAAATTGTGCATGTAATATAGATCAATATGGCCCTTTACATCATGTAATTTAAATGAATAGTTTCGAAGATATTACAGATTTAAAATGCAGGGACATAGCGGTTGCGGCGGTACCGGCCGGGGAGCGGATGGATGAACTTTTGTTATTCTTTCACGTAAAAACTACTGAATTGATTTTAATGAAACTTTACAAAAATATAGCTTATACATAAGGATAACACATAGGCTACAATTTACAAGATATTCCCGCGGGATAACGTCCTATAGTTCACGCGGGCGAAGCCGCGGGCGGAAGGCTAGTATTGAATATACCAGAAAGTTTGAGTAAAGGCACAGAATAGAGGGAGCTCTCGCGTCATCGAGTAAGAATTATTATTATGACGCGTGGCCGAATCTTAACTTTGAAAATCAATGTAAAAATATGTTTAACGCAGAATTAACGTTTGCGTTACATTGTAGGATTTTACCCCATCAGACTACCTAGTGTCAAGGCTAAGTATCCTTCAATAGAACTGGAAAAGGAGCGATTGTTTAAAAAATATATAAGAAATTTTTCACTTGTAAAACATTTTCTCCACAATCAAATGTAAGTGAATTCTGAACTCCCTTATGATTGATAACAATATGATCCCACTTAATAATAACAATTAACAATGTCTTAATTATAAGATTACTTGGAAATCTCATTGTAAAAATTACTTACAAACGTGTAAGTAACAAGACTCCATTGTACACTCCGTACAACATCGAACTGTGCCAATACAAGGGTCTTTGATACCTATCTCTTTTTTATCAGTTTTTGTTACAATGTATTAGATATAAATACCTTTCTCTTGATAATCACAATTTAATAAGCTTTTACATTACATTGCAAGCGCGGTAAAATCTATCTGTTATCTCTCCGGCTAGTGCGGGGCACCGTACCTACGCGGTGACCAACCAATTATTCGCCTAGCAAATGGTATTTATTGAAAATATTATTACATAAGTTGGTGATGGAAGCATAACCAATATAACCATGGAGTTTCGTGTGATATTAACCATACAACATATTATCGAAGTTTGTCATATGTATATCATTGTATACTAGATTTACACCCATGGCTTCGTCTGCGTGGACTACCCGTCGTAATAACGCAGGAGAGGGATATTTTTCTGAAAAAAATAGCCAATGCCATTTTCCATACAATTCCAATATCCATTAAGTTTACTCACTTAATTTACTATGTTCCATAAAGTTCGGAAAAAAAACAAGAATAATAACTAATGATGGTAATCACGATTGCGTATTATTCCCGTTTCGTCATAATTATCTATGATTGACTGAATGCACCGCAACGTATACAGTGGAAGATGGCCGATAAGCCTTTCGATTGTAACCTCTCGCTGGGGCAAAAAGAGCAAACTGCGGCGCGTGCAAGCAAGTGGAGCAAGTAGAAGTGCAAGTGGGGCAGACGCGGTCGGTGACATAAGTGCAGCGCGCCATTGGCCGACATTGACAAAGTGCATTTACATTTGTTATATTTGGTCATTAAATCTGCCTTGGCAGCGCTAGTAGGTCGTGCTTTAACGCGACGACGCACGGGTTTAGATTTTCGGGTAGAACTGAAAACGTAACAATAAATAAATCTCAAAGTCCGACATTCAAAAGGACTGGTCCGATAGCCCGAAAGAGAGATACAATATAACTTATAAAAAAGTAAAGTATCAGCCTTTTCATTTTACAATACCGTGCCGTGAAGTTCCTATCATTTAAATCAAGTTATCGTCACAATGATGATAGGCTCAATCATCACACTGACTGGCTAAATCATCACGCTTGCCAAAAATACAGATTAGTGATCACAAAATAGAGGTGTATTTTTTACAAATACGCCTGACCTGGAGGATTTGAACCGAGGACTATTAGGTAATGGCCAGGTACAAACCACTAGTCTATCGAGGAGGCGAAGCGGGAAGATTAATGGCACAATACTTCCACCATGTAACATCAGGTCACGTGATACAGCTTGTAAACAAGACGACAAGTCAAGCGTCACAATTTATAATGTTGTAATTTTGTTTGTTATTCAATATTTCGCTTTATTAATGCAATAAATAAGTAGGAAGAGACATATTTACAGATAAGCCTCGTAAATATTGCTTCAAAGTCTCAAAATAAGCTTGTAGTTACCTACTTTTCTTTTGCTAGTTTAATTAGAAGATGGGTAATGCCGAATCATTCAGTAATAGCGCTAATTTCGGCAGAGAGGCAACTTTGGTATGGTACAAAAGTATCAAACTATTGCAGTTTTCCTCTGAATGACCTTTAGTTTAAATTGTTAGTTTCATCAGAAAATAAGTAGGTAACATACATTTCTATATCTTTATATTGAAATCAAAAGCACTTTAGAATGTTCCGATGATTTAAGAGCATAGTGGGCTGCTAATCTGGTGAAGTACCTCCTTACGAAATACCACAGTAACATTTGTGTTATCTTTCTTTCGGTGAGTCTCCAGGGTTTGATTGGGGAGACCTGTTGGCTGTACATAAGTGAGATTAATAAAACGACTCAAGTTACCGGTTCGTACATTTAAAAAACATCAGTTACAAATAAATATCATCGTTGTGACGATGCCTTTATTTCAATAATGGAAGCCTTTGCTCTGCAATGGGACATTCAATAGGCTGATACTGATATTATAAGTAAAAGTGGATTTTATGATAAGTAGTATCACCACACAATTTCTTAATACAGGAAACGGTCATTACACTAACATACATTTCGAATTAGAATGAGCTAGCTCATTTTGTAACGTTGAAATAAACGGTTGACAAACATACAGATCTCTTACACATTGCATTTACTTGGCATAATGTTTGTACAATTGTGCATAATGCTCTTAATAGCTGTTTTGTAATAATAACATTAGCACGCGGTTTTACTTAAACCGTGCCCCCGCTACCCCTTGGTCATGTTAATTAGTACATTGTGAAACTTGTTTCAGTATCTTGCAATTTTGGTCTCTAAAGTATTGCGATTCGCGACCCGATCGCTTGGGCAATGTCGCAGTTGTTTTTTAGTGAACGCATGGTTATTTTTCGAGAGCAACGGTGCACGTTCACCGCGAAATACATGGACTATGAGCACGCTTTGTTTACTTTTTGAACAGATTATTGCAAAACATAGAAGGCGGCGGAAAAGCCGGCTAATATACCTACAGTTAAAAAACGACCTGACGAGTCGTTTTCGATGAAGCAAATGTTTCCATTACGAAGTTTTTGAGATAAGAAATCAAATAAAGCCTTTTAAGTGTTATTATGATAACGTAAAAATACCTTTACTTTTTGTTACAATCTGAGTCACTAATTTTAACTAACTTAAGAAACTATGGAAGAATAATCATCAAGGTAAATTGTAATAAAATCCAACTGTAAATCATTGAACTACAATTACTATGCTGTAAATAGATAGAGGACGATGTCAGTATGACGGCTTGATAACTTTAGACGACCGCTAAAGTACTAACAATAGCTATGAGCTAGATCAGTTTGTCAGATTGACTTGAACTCGTGTTGTCGGCCAGGTCATCATAATCATAATTTTTAATGATATACATCATATGGCATAAAAATCAAAAAGAATAATATGTCTTGGCTTTTGTTATGCATATTCTTTTCGCCTAATGACCTGAATGAAAGATCCTAAGCCAAGATTAGGCAGCAAACTCCCACAATAACAAGTTGTATTTGTAAGCAATAAGTAAATAAGTACATACGATATGGACTTTGGTCTAAAAATCTGGACAATCTGGGTTTTCTTTCATGACTGCTTTGGTTATGGTTGGTGGTAGTGTAGTATTTTATTGTTTTTTTATTATGTACTATTTTATTTTTTTATTATGTACTATTTTATTTTAGAGGCAGTCTTCACTTGTGTAGTACAAGTGAAGACTGCCTCTAAAATAAAATAGCGTCCATGGAACTACACTTAACGTTTTTTTAACTTAAAAACTGTACACATCAAATAAAAGTTTTGAAGAACTTACCTGTACCTACAGTTAAGCACACTTACAACCTTTCTAAAGGAATATGTCTTTGATGGATAAACAGTGCATAGGTATATTCATTTATATTTAACGAAAAAGGAAGAAATTGTTATCTTCCTTGGTAACACGAAATTCAAACGAAGACTTTACCGTATGCTTAGTTTATAAACTAAATAAGTGACAAATATATCATTAACAAAGGACAGGTTCATAGCACCAGACATCTAGTATACGAGTAGAAACGTTATCTATCATCCTTCATTACTATTCTGCTCTAGTTTATACCGATAAAGAAACAATATTATACTTACTTCTAGTTCTTGAACTTTCAAAGTAAGGCAATGAAAAAGAGGGGGAGAATACAAACTATTTTTTTTAATTGTAGTGATATTTTTAAGATAATTTAATTATGGTTTACCCTTGTTTGGCCAAAAATTGTTTCCCAAAATATCATATCGCAAACTATTTTTCGCAAATTTTCATTTGGCAAAAAAACGTTTGGCAAAACAACGTATAGCAAATTTTTTATTTAGCAAATCTCTTCTTTGGCATATCTTTTTTTCGCAAATTATTGTTTGGCAATGTTTCATTTAGCCAAATATCATTTGATCAAATGTTTTATTTGGCAAAACTTACTCTTCCCAAAATATTGCAATGCATATGATTTACTAAACAGTGTGAGTGGTGCATAAAATACAAACTATATAACTAGATTACGCTCCAACTTTGAAAATGTAATGCTGCATGGATGTTTGTTTCACCTTGGACAAATAATTTACAGGTAATAATTTCTTAGTTTAT
The DNA here is from genome assembly GCA_949319885.1 of Mecyna flavalis. Taxonomy (NCBI): domain Eukaryota; kingdom Metazoa; phylum Arthropoda; class Insecta; order Lepidoptera; family Crambidae; genus Mecyna; species Mecyna flavalis. The sequence goes on along the minus strand of OX439431.1, from coordinate 12,103,438 downwards.
ATTAATTTTCATGTTTAATACTTTTATCAAAATTTCTAAATGATTCGTTAACAATAGATTTGAACAAGCGCTTGGCGGCCGCTGCCGCGGCACGCTCGCTTCGCTCGCTCGCCTTCGCGCGTTGATGGTCAGTGTTCTAACCTAACCTAACCCAGTAACTGATATATTATACTTTAGGAAAATTCAAGCCCAGGGTTGTGCAAAAAAATACGCATCAGACATGACTTTTAATAAACAAGCAAAGTGTTTGTTAGCACTCAGCTATTTGCCTGAAGATGAAATACCGGTTTATTTTAATTAGCTACTACATAATATTGACGATCCGGATTGACAAAAATTTGACCAAATATTTTTTTGGAATATGAAAATTTGCAAAATGAATCATTTGCTATATTAACATTTGACCAAATAAAACTTGACTAAGTGAAAGTTTGCCAAAAGATAATTTGACCAAATGAAGTATGTGCGAAATATACAGTTGCCAAAGGTCCATTTGCGAAATGAAACATATGCGATAAGTTTTTTGCGAAGTGAAATTTGACGAAAAGTAATTTGGCCAAATGAAGGGATACCTTTAATTATACATGTTAAAACCATCTGGGAAACGCATGGTAGCTGTTAGATGGTTATTTTGTTATTGTTTCTAGGTAATTATCAGTTGTTTGGAAAAATAGAAGGCGGAACTTTAACTATGTCATAGACTTTGACTGACCGTTTGTGCACTTATTTTTTCTACTAATCTTCTTTAGCTACAATAAACGCCTGTCTACCAATTGACATAAAGCGATGGTATTATCTGTCGTTTCACTTAAAACAACTGAGAAGAAGTACAATTTTCTACAAGATTTAATTTGATTTAAACAACCAGCTAAACGCTAGTTTATTAAGCACAGATACTTTTATTTTCCATTATGAGTCATGAACAGAAATGTTTATATTGTGTGGTCAATGATCAAGATCAAATCTCAAGGCCAAATTTGTTTTTATCATTCTTTCGCCCAGAACCCAAATGATTTGCGGAGCAGGAAAATTAGCATGTGTGTACATATTTAATTTTGCAACATAACTGATTTTACAATGTTGCCTTGGTTTCCTACATAACTGGAATTTTTAGTGATAAAAATATAACAACTTGTAAGCTTATATTAGAATGAAACTTAAAGTTCTAACTTAAAGGCTCTTTCACATACAAATCATTGAATTCCTTTCTCCGTACCAATTAGCCGCTTTAAACGGTGCGGTGTCAAAGATCAACCCATTATTATAAATAATGCGATCCATGTAAATTGTTAATACCTATATAAGAGGACTAAGAAGACCTTAATGAGAAATACAATTGTTCATATTCTCATAAAAAAATGTCAATTAAGGTATTAGTATGGGGTCGGGCGATATGCCTGTACTTCTATACTCTATAGGTACCAATATTAGAAAGAAGAAAGATTTGATTGTTTGTTTGTATTGAAAGGCTCCGAAACTACTAAACAGATTAGAAAAACGATTTCACTGTTGGCAAACTACATTATTCCCGGTTGACAAAGGGAACTTTTGATCTCTGAAATGTGAGGGAAAGTGGGGGGATAGTTGAAAAAAGAAATTATGCGCTGGTGAAACCGTGGAGGCGACCGCTAGTTTATTTATAATACTAGAAAAAGAAATAAAAAATTATAAGGCTCCATTTTGTCTCTGTAGCCTGCATCCAACATGATGTATGGGGTATTGAGATAGGTACTCGTAATTTTTATTGTTACTAATATTCTTGACTACTACTGTACTAGCTATGACTAACATGTTAAATAAACGTATATTTTTTTTTTATCAGGTGAAGGACATCGACAGCGAGAGCCAGCACTCCGTGCGGAGCCCCGACAACTGCAAACTCGAAGAGAAACTGTAAGTTGTGTTACGTTCATGTAGGCGGAAGTATTGAAGACATGTTGAGTGAAAATGCACCTCTGTGTTAGTTGTAGATTTCTCATTATTTGCTCTCGCTTAAGTCATGTACAGAAGTCCCGTCGTGGTATCTCTGTGATCCGCATACGCCGAGTACATGTCTTTTTTTAAGAACACAAAATGTTCAGATTTAACCTTTTACATGTTAACTATGTAAGTTTATTTTTTATTATGAGGGTTGTCTCTGAAAGATGCTTAACTGCGGCGTGTCAGTCCATAGCTAAAAGCAATGTGTCAGCAGATGAATTGTTTCTAATGTGTGTCCCAGATACAAAGCCTAAGCTGACACTGCAAAGCTAACGAAATAAGGTTTCTTTAGGGGTAGAACTGACACCAAATTAGGAATATTTAAGCATAAAAATGCTTAACAGGACTCAGTTATATTGTGAAGGACGGTTTCCAAATATAAAATGCATTCTGAGGGTTCAACGGAACTGTGCACTAATCAAGAAGTATTAGTCCTATGCGTATTTTTTAATCTTCATTCATGTAACAATATGTAACACAGATAATAACTAAAATATTACTTTACAAGCAACGTAAATGCAATCCAATAAACCAGTTTCTTCATTATTGAGGTTCAATTCCTGTATTAGTTAGTCTATAATATGCGGAATATTTAAAAACATCCAGATCAATATAAAAACCAGCCTATCAATAGTAATTTCGCAATTACAAACATGCAACCATGAGTGGGTCACGCTAGTCGTCTGTTCGAATGTTAAATAATAGAGAAAATTGGTGCATTTTTCTTACAGAATCTTACAGTATTAGCATACACGGTTTGTGACTTCTTTTATTTGTAGGACATTCGTTAAGTACGAATATAGTGATGGCACAGGCGTTAATTCTGCTTACTTTAAGATCATACGTTTTTATGTTGCTGACTCTACATTATTGTCCGCCTTTGTGGAACTGCGATACATCGCATGGGTCAAAAACCCGGAGGTTGTGGGTTCGGGTCTCGAATGTGACCTGGTTGGTGGTAGGATTTTTACAGAGTTCGACTGGCTAGCTAACAGTTGGTTGAAATCTGCCACCGAAAAGCTTTAGTAATATGTATTAGTGGGAGTAAGTACCCTTTATTAAAATACTCTTAATAGAGTGGTCGTTTACCATACAGGCTGCGAGGACAAACACGCCAAACTAAAAAAATAAAATATTCCTTCAGCCGTTACATAAAGGTATGCGCTGGAAGAAACAGTTCTGATACAACGTTCTTCATGCGCCTAATTGTTGTTTTGTTGTAAATCGAAGCATTTCCAGGTAACTAGTAATTAATAGATTCTCGTCGTGACGAAAGTCTTTGTGGCCGAGGCAGGTTCCCACGAGCGTCGCCCAAGGGCCGGGTTTTGCATATAATCGCGGCTCAATGCTAAACGATCACGCCTTTTATGGCTTTCTACAGGAGTCTCGAAAAGTCGAGACATCTGCTTCAGGATTCTTGGATATCATTGGATATGTATAAGTATATGTTGGTAGACACTGTAGACAGGCAACCCCTTTTTTTTTTTTTTTTTTTTTTTTTTTTTATTATTAATAGCGGCTTAGTGTTTCCACAGTCACTGCGACCAATTCTGATCTATTGTGAACGCCACTTAGATTACAGTTCCTCTCCAAGCCCAACCTCTTCTACGAAGAGGAGGATATTCTTGGGGAGGATATCTTTAGCCTCGTCTGGTTGTAGAATGTGCTTCCCCAGAATAAGGCTACGTTTGTGCATCAATGGCTCGCAGTCCGTGAGTATATGCAGAGGTGTTTCGTCGCTAGTGTGACAGAATCTGCATTTCCTCGACTCGCGTAGACCCATTACAGTCATGTGCTTATTAAGACAACAGTGTCCTGTAATGGTTCTAACCATGATGCGTACCTATCGCTTACTCAGTCCTAAGATCCGTTTGGAAGTTTTCGGATCAAAGGCTTTTGTAAGTGATTTTGCGTGTTTAAGTCCTGGCATGTTTAACCATCCCTTTTTTGACTTTTTTGTGTATAGGTTTTCCAAGGTGGTACGGGCTAGGCTTTTGGGGATTCCACAGATTGGCTCTGGGCCATGTTGTGTTGCCTCCGCACCTGCTTTTGCGAGTTCATCGGCCCTCTCGTTGCCTATTATTCCCTCGTGTCCCGGAACCCACCTAAGTGTTACCCTATTATTCTTTCCGAGAGAGTTTAGTCGGGTCATACAGTCTGCCACCAGTTTTGACGTTACCTGGTTAGCGGCGAGTGCTAGTATCGCCGCTTGACTGTCTGAGTTAATGTATATTCCACGATTTACGTGGTTACTTTGCAGGTTGATTTCCGCACATTCGATGATGGCGAAGATCTCTGCTTGAAAAATGGAGGCGAATGTGCCCAGATTTTGTGAGTGTTCATATCTTGGTCGCTCTCCATATACTCCATAGCCCACCTTTGGGCCCATTTTGGAGCCATCGGTGAACCAGTTTAGGCTTCCCCGTTCACAGGTAACTTGGTTGTTTAACCAGTTTTCCCTGTCCGGTATCTCAACCTTGAATGTTTTGTTGAAAACATGGACCGGTGTCATGACATCGGGGGTCATCCTCAGAGTTGGTGTCTCATGAACTGAGTCCAGTAAGGTCCTCAATTTTTGAGAGATAGGTCTGAGTCCTCCCTGGGCGTTGAGTCTGTATGCGCTAGCTTCCGCCTCTTTGATGATGTGTAGGTCAAGAGGCATGATGTTGAGTAGCGCATTCAGAGCCGCTCCAGGAGTGGTGGACATGGCCCCCGTTGCCATTGCACAGGCAGTCCTTTGCAGACTGCCTAATCTGTCTGATGCGGATTTCTGGCTGGCTTTATTGTACCACACCACCGAGGCGTATGTCATTATCGGCCTCACAATGGTTGTGTACAGCCATAAAACTGCTTTGGGTTTTAACCCCCATGAGCTTCCTACCATACGTCCGCATGATCCTAAAGCTATTTTAGCTTTTTGGATTATGTTGTTTAAATGAGTGTTCCACGTAAGTCTCTGGTCTATGGTAACTCCCAGATACTTGACCTCCGTGGAAAACTCAATTTCATTCCCATTCAGCCGAGGTTTGATCAGCTTGTTCAGCTGTCTACGCTTGGTAAAGGGAACTATAACGGTTTTTGTGGCGTTAACCGATAGGCCATTGTCTCCACACCAGTCATTGATGGTATTTAAGGCCTTTTGCATCCTTAAGGAGATCGTAGTTTGACAGAAGCCTCTGACCGTGACCACGAGGTCATCAGCATAGCCTTGTGTATCAAAGCTTAGGTCTTCCATCTTATATAGCAGTTGGTCTACAGCTAGGGTCCATAATAAGGGGGATAATACTCCTCCCTGTGGACATCCCCTAGTGGTTCTGACTTCAACTGTTGTTTGTAGAAGGGTTAGCTTTACATTTCTTGTGGTAAGCATTGCTTCGACCCACCTAATGGTAACAGGCTCGACGTTCTTACGCACTAAGCCTCCAACCAGTAGGTTTGTTGGTGTGTTGTCGAAGGCGCCTTCTATGTCCAGAAATGCGCATAGTACGATTTCTTTGTCCTCCAACGCCTTCTCAATCCTGTCAGTGAGGCTGATCAGGGCTGTTTCCGTGGATTTTCCACTGCGGTAGGCGTGTTGGAAAGGATGTATCGGGTTCATCGGTAAGATGATACTCCTGATATATATATCTATTACTTTCTCCATTGTCTTTAAAAGAAATGAAGTAAGACTTATTGGTCTGAAGGATTTCGGCTGAGCGAAATCCTTTTTCCCAGGCTTAGGTAAGAATAGAACTTTAACTGTGGTCCACCGTTCTGGTATATGTCCCCAGGCCAGGCTGGTCCTGTAGATTTTTACCAGATGTGGTATGAGGATGTTTGCTCCTTCCTTTAGATGTATTGGAAGAATGCCATCCTCCCCACAGGCCTTGTATGGCTTAAAGGAATCTATTGCCCACCTCACTTGATCTGGTCGAATCATAATGGCGGCTCTTTTCCAGTCCTCTATCCTTGGCCGGCTAGAGTTGCCTGTACTTGAGGAGTCCGCCGTCTGCTTCGAGCCTGGAAAGTGTGTGGCGGCTAGTAGTTCCAGTGTCTCCGTTTCGTTTTTTGTGAAAGATCCATCTGATCTTTTCAAAAGTCCTATTTGATTAGTACTGGCTTTTGAGAGCATTTTGTGGAGTCGTGCCGAACGGGGGAGACTTTCCACCTCGTCACATAGCTTCCTCCACGATGCTCTCTTCGCCTTCCTAATCTCTAGGTTATATTTAGTTAGAGCTTGCTTGTATGTCTCCCATTCTTGGGAGTGTTTGGCTCTATTGAAAAGTCTCCTGGTTTCTTCCCTAAGCCTTCTCAGCTTAGGGTTCCACCAGGGGATTTTTGTGTTAGATGTTTTCACCCTCACAGGGCAGCTGTCCTCGTAGGCTTTACAGATTCCTACGGTGACTCCCTCCACTGCGAGTTCTAACGCATCCACAGTCCTAATACCCCAACCAACCCCTTTCAGTTGATTTTATTTATCACAGGCAGATCAAACTACGTTTGTGAATGAGATATTAACCAGCATACATTCATACATTTTAAGTTAAGATCACGTGTCCCTTTTATTTTTAGGCCAGAAAGACGCCGCGTAACTATTAGATAATATCAAGTTTCCGATATGTACAAATGGGGCGATTGTGGAGTAAATTGAGCCGTTTGTGCGCGGGAGTCGATCGTGTGTCGTTGCGTTGCGTGCGGTATGATTGGGGCGATGATGCGTGCGCACGCAACTGCCGGAATTGACATGACCGTGCCCTTCGCCATATTTATGGAGGGTAATGCTTTTAAGCACCATAAGTAACTCACCGGTCTGTGGTAGGCTTCTCAATGGGAGTCGTGCAATTCCCCGCCCCAGTCTCAATACAGACAGGTGCATATATGCTACCCACTTAACCCCCTTGTCCTCCTGTATCACCGTCGGCAGCGTCTCAGGACTGGGATAGACCCTTACAACCAGAGATACCGCCGACCGTTTTATAAGATTTTTTATAAGGTTAATTATCAGCAAAGGAAGTAAGTTAGAAAATGTCAGGAAACATAATTATTTGTCGATCATCCTATACAAAAAAAAAAATATAAGTAATAAGGCTTTCTTAGCTAACAGCTAGACCGCCAGGTGTTTTAAACTTCTCGCACGGAAAATAACGAAGTAGGATTATTCCGCGCACATATTTATAGCGTACCTCGTTTAAAATGTGTCGTTCGATAAAATCAAGGGCCAAAATTGCTTTCAAACGGGTTGTCGCCCGTTTAAAACATTCTGACGGGAATTTTGGCAGGTCACTGGCCTCAGGTTACTCATATCACTTTACATGTTCTTTGATTGTTATTTTTCCTTGGATTTGATTTGCGAAATACCTTTTGAGCTTTGCCATCGGACGATTGATAACAAGATTGAGACATTAGACATAATTAGACTTTAGAACATTTCCTGAGAATAAGGATTAAAACACTTACTAGTCTGACAATATTCCATTGGCGACCGATTTAATGTAATATGTAGTTGAGAAGTCGGCTTTACGGTCATCTTTCTATTATACAAACATATGTGTTTGTATTTGTTTTATAGTTAATTACAGCCGCGTAGCAAAATCTATGGACATAATTCACGAAGCGTCATTTAGCCAAGTATATAAATACATAGATACAATAAATTGCATTTATCTTTTTGCCTGGCCAGATGGTGCATTTAGTAGTGGGTTCGAATCTACCTAGGCAAACATTTACATAATTAACATTTTGTATTTGATCTGTATGTTTTCTATGAGATGTTTATTTGTGCTACCGCCGTTGTTTCCGAAAACCAAAACACAAGTGTTAACGGTCTCCTTACTTTGAAGTCGGATCAATAAATGTGATGATGACCAATATTTATTTGTTTGTCACTCCTGAGCGACGCGCGTAGTCTCGGCGTTCTAAAGATACATAGTTTATACACTTGTTTACTGTAGGAACATCTTTGATGTCAACATAACCCCTTTTTTCTTCTAAGCTGAACTGGAATTAGGCTACAACTGGACGCAATGGCGTACCAGACGATCTTCAATAAAACAAGGTAGGTATCCGTTTTAAATTAAAACTTTTATTATTATTTATTTTCGCAACAACAATTTAATTCGAATTGTAAAATTAATAATAATGACTATGAAGCATACAATTATGTTAAATTAACACTATAAGGATCTTAAGATATAAATATATACAAGCATCGTTAAAAATCATATTATTTCCTTATTAACCGTATACCTACTTAATAAGTAACGTCGGGATAAATTGGATGTTTTTGTTGAAAATACCTACTGAGTTAAGTGCAAAAGGTGTTGACAACAACAACGGATAAAAACTTTGGGTTTACCTACTACATTAAAATACTATATCCTATTTTTAACACGTGATAATTGATAGCTTTATTCGTAAGTAGGTATACCGATTTCTATAAAAGTTAGTTTAAAACAATCTATAATAGAAACTAAAATATTTGTATGTGGTGATGCCTTCTAACTACTGATAGCCAGTAACAGAATGAATAAATAATTTTTCACCGACTGCAAACTTAATATAATAAATAAGGCATTAAAAAATATATTTTTGCCTTATTTTATTCAGGTCGTACTTTTATTATGAATAAAGGCCTTAACGACTATTTGCAGTCAGTTCATGTCGAAGTGAAGTATTTACATAATCTAAAAATAATAAACTAAAGAAGTGTCTCATTCCTTTGTAAATCCAGTAGAAAAATAAATGTATGTTCTTTTCACATGTTCACTAGTGCGTTCAGATCTTTTGTGCGCGGCGTCATTTCTCTTTCAAAAGACTCTCAACTTGTCTCCCAATGAACGAATGTGGTCCAAAATAACCATGCCCCCATTATTGCCAAATAATGCATGCCATGATTATGGGAATATAGTTTTGTGTTTTTGTCAATATACAAAAATATATCCCACGATATTACAATGTTTTAGGTATTTGGACCAGAGGTTGACAACCAGTGAAAATTTGCATTGTTCTGTATTAGTTGATGACCTACATAATGTACAGCTAGAACAAGACTGTTTTAGCACGAATCGTAAATGTTAAACTTGTTTAGATTTTTAGAATAAAATTACAAACATGTGAAACCTGCCACTATAATTTAACTGGCTCACATGTGGGTTCGAATCGCATTCGGGACAAACATTTGGGTTTGTACTGCGTCAGGATATGTAAATGTTACTAATTAAATATTCGTTGTATCTGATACAAGTGATTATGCTTTGGGATCAGATCAATGTACCTATGTGATCTTGTCCAATATTTATTTTTAGAATATTTTTTTATAACTATAGTCAGTCATATAATAAAACCTTCGTCGAGTAACGGGGACTGAAAAGAAGCACATTGTATTAGATTTATTAAATCTTTTTAATTCAACATGAGATGAGTCCATTATCAATCCATCGCTTCCGTTCCGGTGTGGTGCCGCCCTTCGGACAAGCTTGAAAAAAATACACTGACTGCCTTGATCTAAGGTCAGCTGTGTTGTCGTCTAAGTACTGAGAAGAGAAAAAACACGAAGCAGACAGAAGTAAACGTTTCTCATCGCTTCGCCGACTTCGTCAGGTTGATAAGATCAAATGAGATGCATTATTTTTTCAAGTAATGGCTACGTAAAACATAAATACGAGCCTATACTCGTATTTAACGACAATAAACATCGAGAAGTCCTTTTAATGTGTAAAATTTGACGTAGTAAGTAGGACAACAAGACACGGCTCATTTAGGGTTCTTTGGAAATCTATGGGTCTTCAGTCCACATATTCTGAATACAGATAAGTATCTTAAATATTGGTCAACATCACATAATTTAATCTGACCCCAAAAAAAGAGTTGTAAGCTCTTGTGTTACCTATGAATGTACCAGAAGCCATTAAGGTACCACAAATATATAGATAAAATTTCCAATGTACTGGCAGAAATATATAATAAATTAAATTGTCAACAGACGTCACTAATATCTCACTCAACTGCAATTTCTCCAAAAATTATTTTGTGGTTTGCGTTATGTGACTTTCATTTGAAAGAAACGGTTCAAGATTTGAGCAGAAATCCTATTTTCAAAATTACGTAACAGCATGTAATTTGGAAACCATAAGAGGGTTTCAAAATTGGTAAAAAAAATTGTGGTCAGCAGCAAACGTAATAGGTATATACCTGTATCTAAGTAATAATAACTTACATAAAGGCGTAAAAGCTTAAGAGTGCAATGTGCATGCAACTTAAACTTTGTTTCTAATTTGTCGAACATAGGTCAGGATTGTAATACATAGCTAGCACTAAGCCACATTGGCAAGCCTGGTGCCGAAATTAATAATATTTATATAAAAGTTCCTCGGTACTTCGAGCTATTATCTGCACGTAACGTAAGAGATTTTTTTAAGATGCCAGACAGACAATCATTCCATCTGATGGTAAGGAACCACTGAGTCCTAATCTTCGAGCCTTTAGTTTCAAGTGTACTGGCTCCCACATGACCATTACCGGAACACAGTCAAAGCTATTATGGCGGCCGATTGTTAGCATTACCATCGCTTGTCAACTCATGCTCATTGACCGCAGGCGTGGCGGCCGCGGCGGCAAGTTCATTGCCGCGGCGGAAGCGCTGCGCGCGCGCAATTAACGCGCTGCACGTCCGTGGCTTTCCACTGCTCACGTCTAGCGCATGAGCGACAGCGTTTTTGTACCCTTAACCCATAAGGTTTAGACCTTGACCAGCAAGAGAGCTCATAACATTACAAGCCTTAATACTACCTTTGTACTCGTGCAATAAGGGCGAAATACATTGCGCCCACAAGCATATTTGTTTAGAGCTGTGGCAAATATAAAGTATTTAAAAGTATTTATAAGAAAAGTTAGATTTGTGGATATTACTCGTACATACAACTAATACATAAGCTTAACATAACTGTTCCACGAAGGCTGTCAGATTTTTTAATATGGAGTACAGTTGGCTGGACCACAGAAGTAGTAGTATTTTGTACTGTACCAAGAAATTGTTATGTCGACCAAAGTCCAGTCAACTTTACTAATGGTCCAGTAAACAGGACTCTCAGGAAATTAAACGCCATTGCTCGTACCTCGAGCCATCGCATTAGGCTGCGGACGCGTCAATCACACCATATAATCGCCCTAATAGGGGTATCACTTTCGCTGATAATTGACCATCATTGCTGAAATGATCGGCTTTCCTGTCAGCAGTGCCTGTAGGTATTAACACGTGCAATATGGTCGTGATTCACCTCTGTAGATGACTTGCCAGCTTAATAACGGTGGTTTAGAGACAGGTGCATAACCGACACAAAACACATAGGTACTAAGTAAAGCTGTCTACCTTTCTCAAAATGTAGTCATGAAGTTCAATTTTCTTACATACCTCAGTTTTGTACTTGTTATTAAGACAATGCAATAAATAAACAGTACTTACTAGTTATTACTTGAATAACTAGTAAGTACTTTTTAATGACAATAGAGCAAGTTCAAAAACCTTTTTACTAATACCTGTGTAATGTAATCTTGTGTGTTTGCAAGAGATCTCATGGTGACATCCTCCTTTTTCTATCACAGTTCAGAGAACATTAAGATGTAGATTACAATTTATGAGGTTCGCTAAATAAATCGCAGGCTGCGTGTTCTGTCAAAAACACTTTTTATTACCGAGGAAAAACACCCATGAAAAGCACGGGCCAAAAACCTCGTAACTTGTTATGTTAAACAGAATTTACAACTGCCCTCAGCGATTTAACATGATATATGCATTTCCCTGTACAAGCAACTGCGTGTTTACGATGACACCTCCAAGCTTGACTCCTTATGCCTATGAAAGGATATGCGACGTCGCGCGTACACAAAGGAAAATTTAATTTATCGCCACATACTAATTTATGAATAATGAGCCGTCATTTGGCGAATGCGGCTTTCTTTGTAGCCTTCGACCTTGATTATAAACACATCAATATCTTATTGCAATGTGCATATGATTCACTTCACTTCCCCATGCTATCTGTTATTGTATTCCAATGGGTATAAACAAAGGGATGGCTTATTCGTGTTCCTTTGTCTCAGAACAGAGGAATGATTTTTCTATGCGGATGTCATTTGCATGTGCGGAAATTATTAGAAATCTCTCACAGCTGCAGCGCATATAGTGCATGTAAAACACATGTTAATGAGCCTATTTAGTTTAATTACAGAACTATGTGTTACTCACTAGTTGACATTGTTAGTCATTGTTTACTTAACACGACGTAAAGAACATAAATTAACTAGTTTTCTGTCTGCGGCTTCGGTCGCGTGGTTTATACGACGAGGTTGGCCTACAAGCCTACGGCCTGATAGTTTGGATCGTAAGCACAGAATATATTATAATAGTACATACTAACATAGATGGGCATAAGATGGGCGCCATACTCGTGATATAAAAAATAATTTATGTAAGGCAACATAATTATGTAGGTCATCAAAAGGGAATCATCAAATCAGTGCGGTTGATGGTTATCTTATATTAATTATTTGATTTGCATTTTCAGCAATCTTGTTTATTCCATCAGTTGGCGTAAAGGATGACACCGAAAATATTTGTGCTGTTCCAAGACTTTGACACACGAAGTAGGGAATGAAATTAAGACCTACAGATTAAATTGCACTTTGCATATATCTAAAGATTTATATAATGATATTTGCATAAACATCATAGGTATTTGATTTATCTTTCAAAGACACATTACTGATTTTCATTGAATAATATTTCATACAGTAAATCAAACATGCAATAAACTTTAGACTTATATGGTACTATTTTTAACAAATACCATAGGTCCTTTTATTATTTAGCCTCATGTTTTTAAAAAGTAACAAATTATAATCCAATTTGATGTTTTATGACATCAAATAATTTCTATATTTATTTTTACACACTTTTTTGCATTGACGCATTAGGAAATTGTTACATGTTAAACTTATCATCTCTATTATACGAGTACTAAGAGTTCTAGTATAATTTGTCTGTGCTTAAAATAATTAACGTAACTGTTAAGTGACCTCCTCACAACAATAGTGAGTAACTGAATTATTTACGTTGAAAACAATAAAAACATTATTGTACAAAGTCACTACTAACATAAATTCTCTGAAATTAGTGTCAGTATGCGTAGAGACAAAACTAAAACGGTACTCGTACAGGCCTATTCAGCTCAAACAAGATCTAAGTAGTTTAGCTCTAGAGAAAGCGTTTAACACGTCTGTTTGCTTCAGATAATGAATCTTTGTGCTCCAACAAAGGACACTGAAAGGACGAGTGTTTGTTGATTGGTCAATAATAATGAATGAACGACAAAGATGTTTTGGCTGAATAGAGTGTTACGGTATATTAACAAAGCTTATTTTGCAAGTAAATGTGTAGGTAGGTACTGTTAAAAATAGATCTAACAAATCCCTAATGTTTATGTTTTGTAAGTACTACTCATTTAATTAATAAATACAGAACACACATCACAAATATTGATCTGACCCTAAAGTAAATAGCCTAAGCACGTGTTAAGGGTATCAGAGATAACAAAAGTACCACAAATATATGCATAATTTTTTGTCCTGGGAGGGATTCGTACCATATTCGTACCTACGTGCATCCCTGGTGCATAGGGCAGGTCTCATACCAAATGCGAACTTAACAGTAAAAATGCATATTTTATTTAACCATGAGTATTAAATTTGATATCTTGACAAATCATCAATTTGATACAAAGGAAGGTCAATGACTCGTATTACATTACACGTATGTTTGGCAAGACACAGAGGCGGTCTGGTGACAGTTTTGATATTAAATTGCATTGTCACTTTGAAAAGGGTTAATTTCAAAATCAAATTGATTCAGTATTTTTATATGCATTAATTAATATGGGTGATGATTCTTGCCGCATAGGCCGTAGGAACACCGCCCTCGTGGTTTAAAAACAATTGTATGTACATATAAAATCTGAATCAGAAGTCCAATGCACTTTATTGCTGGTCATAAATATAGTTTACATCCATTTCATCATTCTTGGAAGGACATTCATAAAAGTAAATAGAGGAATGTCCCGAAATCGTCGTGAATCAACAAGAGACCTTCCTCAGTAGAAAGCTATATGGCAACGTTGTCAGCTACCGTATTTTGTCAGTTATTAGTGGAAATATCAAAATTGACAACGTTGCCAATCCGTCGCCAAGTGCTGATGGGTCTGACGCAGAATGTGCACTTCGCGGAATGAGCACTTCGCAGAATGAGCATTTCGCAAAATGAGCACTTCGCAGAATGAGCACTTCGCAGAATGAGCACTTCGCAGAATGAGCACTTTTTGTAAAAATTGCAAATTAATAAAAAAGTAATATGGGCATTTAAAATAAAATAAACACTTTTACAAATTACTAAATCATATTTTAAAAGTAATTAAGTCCACTAGGTTTTGACTGTCAATAAATTATATATTTCAATAATAACTGCTTAGATACGGTAGCCAGCGACGTCGCCATGGCGTCCTAATGAGGCAGGGCACTTAGGCTCTAACGTTTATCATGTGCGCGTGCGCCGACTGCTAACGCGACTCGTCACCGTTAGCGATTGCGATCTGTAAGCGTTTGCGACAAACGATGTGGTTTTGCGGTAAATGCCCAATTCCACTACTAAGAACTTGTAAACAATTATAGATAAAGCACATTGCATACTACTAACCCGTTGACCTTTTTCGGAAAAGTTTTACTCATCGAAACCGAAGGGTATTTACGGACTGTTCAGTTCAATTCACGTATGGTAACCATACTCAGAATCCTATTACTTTGAAGATCACCGACTGGGGCAAATTCTAGTATTTATGACGTAAGTTTTTGACATTTTGTTTGTAATCAAAATTAATTTAATAATAACCAATTTTGACTTTTTAATTTTTATTACAATAGGAATAATAATATTTATTTATTCTAAGACGGAGCGCTATTTAGTATCCAAATAAGCAAAGCTTTTATTATCATAATATGAGTACTAGAAAACATACAAAGAAACACTTTTTTTAAAATACGTAACATAAATGAAACACCCTGATAAATTAAAATAAGCATCATATGAAAAGAAAGAAACCGCTTTATAATTCACCATCAATATCTAAGAATCGAAAGTGAAACAGAAACACAGCATTAACTTGTACCTACTCACTGTCATAACAATCGGATCGAACCAATCGAGGACATAAACAATGCGCCGTCGGATCTATGGAAGCGATGTGGATGTGCTCTTCCGGCGTAAGAATCGTGCGGAAGCGACGACATAAGAAACTCTAGATGTGACCCCACTAATTAAAGTCATTTTAACGTAACTTTATGAATTAGCGGCTTCTGAAATGTTATTTACAGTAAAGTTCACATGATGTTATTACTGCATGTGGAATGAAAAGCTTCGGTCGTACGCGAGTACACGAGGTTTATTTCCGCCTGCCCCCACCAAAATCTGCCACCAGTGGGGGCAGTCGAAACTTTTTGGTTCCGTCTGGCCCCACTGATAGCTCACAACGTACATTTTGATAACCTTTGCCTTGTCGTAGGATATTAACTTTAAAAGCTAGCGGTGTATCTAGGTTTTCTAACATCACTGCGCGAAAGTGAAATTTCCGCAGACGTAAACAATGCGCGCGCGCAGATCTGGGCGTCGTTCCGCACCCTGCGGCAGCTGCATCACGCATTCGGCATTTCACTCTCGCCTCAACGGCCTTTCTTCACTTTGGGCCTGATGTGGTCTAAGTCTAAGTCTTTTTATCTTACTACACTTACTTAAACATGAAAATTAGTAGTAACTATCATCTATTTTTATCGACCACTGCGGCCTTGAAGAACACTTAACCAGGAAGCATCACTCAATGTGCTGCCACACTGTCTTTGCTCTTAATTTAAAATTTACTTTTTTCCACGCACGCGCTTTTGTACTTTTTTCCTTTAGGGAATAGAGAAAGCTTATATGGCGCCAAATTTCACAGGCGCGGGTGGTAGCTAGCCAGTAAAACTCTATAACTCGTCCCACCAACTAATTGGTAAACCCAACCGATTTGTCCACTTGTCCCTACCAGTGTACAACGTGGCAATCGAACCCACGATCTCTGCGTTTTATGATCTGAGCGGATGAACAACTGTTTCACGGAGACAATAAATTTTAATTGATTATCAATTTATCACGTACAAAATTATTAGTGGTGAAACTGACCCTTATTGTACTATATTTCATATATTTTGAGCTAATGCAATGTTACGCCGACTTCTACCTAGGCAAAGGCAGGATATAACTGTCTCTCTGATAGTAACCTAGCACGTTGCATAAGTCTTTAACTCTTTATCCATAGCTATCTATTAGCTCGTGTCGTGCATAAGTCGGTTCGCGATAACAGACGAAAGTAGCGACATAGTAAAAGAGAGCGACATAGGAGAAATTTGCTGCATAGATAGTTAGATACAATGGCCTTGTCCAGAACGCCGATTTTTACGCGCTAGTTGCGCCAATATTTCCGCTAAACAAGCCCGATTCTCGTCGTCGCAATGTATTGAGCCCCTACCTCGCCAACGCGCGTTTTGTGTTCGCGCGTAAAGATTCGCGACAAATTCGCTTTTCTGGATAAGGCCTTTATGGCACACACATACAAGCCGTGCGCGGTGAGCTGTGTGAAGGTAACGTACTGTGAACTGTCTCTACTATGGTAGCGACTCTTGCGCCGGGTTCATTCCGGAGTTTCATCGACTTGACAGTAATATACCGTTGTTGTGACTGAGGGTGCATTATAATGTCACGACAATATAAGCAGTTCCTTTACGATTATTCGTTATGTAATTCAATATTAATTAATAAAATAAGAACAATATCGAAGTTAATAAAAAAAACTTTTCAGATCTCATCAAAATAACCGATCACAGGGACCAATCATCGAAGTAGGATCGAATATACCTACTCGTAAATTTAATAAAAGTTACGATTATAATACGTCGTATGCAGAAGATCCTTCTTTTATTTAGATCGGCTAAAAATACAGCAAGATAAAATTTATCTTTGTGTCAAGTTCTTTTGATAAGGTATAAGCCATCCAAATAAAAACTCCGCAGTCCCCGCATCCCGCTTTTCATGTAGCACATAAGTTCCTATGTGCGTGCTAAAAGGCTGTGTTTAGCGAAAGTATTCTCGGCAATGCTTTCTTATGTGAAAGTGGACTGACCTGAAGGTCATCCGGAAGGACCTTTGCAACTGGGATTGTGGAGTTTCGAAACCACTCGTGTCTATGCTATTTGTGACCTTTATTACAAATTGCCAACAAACTTTCACAGGTGCATTTATTGGGATGATTAACAAAACTAAAAATCCTTCCATTATTAACCTACATTTGTAGTAATTTTTAATGTAACTAATATAATTAGATTTGTCTTTAATAATTAGATTTATCCCATAGTCGCATATTATTTTAACTTCAATTACTATTACTATATTAAACACTAGCGGCCGCCTCCGCCCCCCGCGTAATTTCTTTTGTCAACTGTCCCCCATTCCCCTCACCTTTTCGGGATCAAAAATACCCTATGTCACACGGGGATAGTGTAGCTTTCCAACAGTGAAAGAATTATTCAAATCGGTTCAGTAGTTTCGGAGCCTATTGTGTACACACCAACAAACAAGCCATCAAATCATTCCTCTTTTTTTTTTCACCATATTTTAACTTTTTTAATTTTTAACCTATTTTTCTACCGTCTTTGAATCTAGAACTGATACATAATAAGCGGAAACTACTCGTACGTACAATCAATTATTACCAATTTCACCAAGCAAAGTTATCGATTAAATCATATATTATTTGTTATAAGATATGGATCCAACAAATGACCTAGTATTACGTAAATCAGATAGATAATGTACAAAGTCAATGTTCCACATGGTCTGTTACAAATTACAGATGGGTCATTCTGCTTTCTGATCAAAAGTAAAAAGTAACTACTCTTAATTATTTTTCTTTTAAATACTGATTAACGGAATCAGCTGTACTGATAGCTGATTTCAAAAGTTTAGACTTATACATATAATATAATTATTATTAAAAAGTGAAATAAAGTAGAATGTCTTACATAAGTGATAAGCATGACATAATTTAATTCATGAAAATAGGTAAAGAATGACCCTTATGCGCTGGCGCACGTTTACCGAAGCGTGTAACACTACAGTAGCTGCGCGAGGAAGTGGCCTTTAAGAGCCTTTCCACTACAATATTTTGATACATAGATCTAATATTGGCTCGTTATAATTAAAAAATAAAAGGTTTTTCAGGAGCTCTAAAAAGTACCAGGCCAGTTCTTAATGCAAGGCAAATACAAAAATCATTTAAATCAAGCCATTAATAATTGTAACAATGTTGTGTAATTATGTAAAAAATCTATATAGTTAGAAATGAAAATATTTGTATCCCGATTCGGAAAAATCTCGTTAAAATGTATTATATTAGAAAATATTTATACATGTGTAAATACTCATTTAATATCTACCTCATACACCTTTATCAGTTTCTTAATCGAATCAGAAATATTTTTAAGCCAACGTAGATTAATTGTATTATTCATTCCGTGCTTTTACTTCATATAAAACCATGCCTACACTAATCAATACAAAAAAATTACTAAGGTGGGTAATTTAGAATGAACAGAAACTAAAGAGAACCTATTTGCTTTTCTTACTTTCTTTTAATATCAATTTAGCAAGGTACAAAAAATACTAAATAGAAATAGTCATCTATTCCCTACAATAAGTTTTGAAGCTGTAGGGTAAACTCAGACAACAATTAATACTTCAATAGTATCCACGGGTACCTACATCGAAATTCAGAAATAATAACTTACCCTTTGTGACGAAAGGAAACTGACATCACTCTGGAACATAACTTTTGTCTTAGCAATAAATAATGAATTACGGTTCGACCTAGGCTGGCACTTACCGGTGATTGTAGGTTTTTCACAGTTTGTGGTAAAATGCTGTATGACTTCAGGACACCACGCAATCACACCCACCACCACAAAATTCACGAAACATTTCAATTGAAGATAACAATGCACAAAATATAGTTTTCGGCAGTTTGATCAGTCAGTGTACACGCCTTCTTTCGTCTTTTATAAAATTTTACCTTATTGTTAGTTAATTGAAAGTATTTAAGTGGGTTTATCGATTATCCTGATGTCGTATAGCTCAATTTAGAACTTAGATATAACCTGTAACCCTCGTTTGGGAAGTACCACCACCTTACATAAGACCACATTGAAGAAGGGGTTTTAAGGTCACATGTCGCCCACTAAACATTTGGTCCGCGGGCGCAACTGTTATGCTATGTTTCTGTCGGTGACTAAGGTCTCCAGAGCTCAATGGGGACGGCTGGTGTTGGCAGACGGAAGATGTTTTTCTTTTGCTGCCAGCATTATGTTCTCACTTTAAATTACAAGGTCAGCGACAGTTTACGCACAGGTGATGTCTCGTAGGTAACCGCTCACCATCTGGCCGGCCGTAGGTTTATGCGCCACTTTCGTGGTACAAAAAATGTTCAAGTGTATACATATTTTGTTTTTCCTTTTCCAGAGAACGCACAGTCCGATGCTCGTCGGTGCTAATCGGCGCGTTGGGGCTGTCGCTGATCGCGCTGGCGGTCTACACCACGGTGCTAGTTCTCACCGAGTACCGGAGCCCCAGGACCTGTCTCAGCGAGGAGTGCGTAAGCACCGGTCAGTACAAAACCAAACTATTCAACTTTATAAGAGTTTTGGGCTATTGCGACTACTTTTCTTGTTCTTTAGCGGGCAACTTTTATAGTCAACCAAAATATAAAAGCAATAGACGTGTATCTGTTGGCTACTCGTAATTTAAAAGAATTTAAAAATTCATTAAATGGCCACTTTTGTTTAGCTATCCCCCTCTCTCTCTCTCTTGCGTGATGTCTCTCATCTTTTGCAACTCATATGTGGAATAACATAAAACCTCGGAACAGATTCTGAATCTCGAGTAAATACAAGACGCCATGTTTTGCACGTGTATTGAAAATAGTTTATGTGATTTGTAATGGCGACATAGTCCTTATTCTCGGAAAGCAATTTTAGCAGGATACATTAAATAATTATATGTATTTTAAATAGTAAACGCATCCATTAGAATATGCGAGAATCATCGGCATATCTCCATACCTAAGAGTTATCAAAAGCACGCGTAGAATGATGTCGGAATGCGCGCTTCGTGCCATCTTGTAACAGCTTATGCAAGAACGCTGATTTATCGAAGAAAAACAACGCTGTACCTATTTATCTAAACGCATGTAACGAGAATAAGTTAGTTAACCTTATAGAGAGCATCGCATTAGCAATTGAGATTAGCAAGATTTATCGTACTACGGAGCTGGCTACGATGCTACGGCGTAGGCGCAGGCGTCACGAACGATAATACTATTAAATAAAAAAAATTCAGAAATGTTGCAATAATTATTATTAATGATTTTAATTATTATTATTTTTATCACGTGTAATTGCGTCACACGTAAACATACATAATAATTTCGTTTCCATAATGATTCAGATAAACACATGTTTGTGACAAATATCTGATGCAACAAAACTCGTTAGTTTCCGATATTTGAAATTATACTCCGCAATAGTGATCTAATTAGTCAAGGAAAACCGTGCAAATGACATAATTATTATGTTTACTTGATCCTTAATCCACGTGGTGCACCCGAGATGCAACTGCGTTTTAGCAAGGAAATGATACACATGCAATTTATTAATCGTTTATCGGCGGCGCATCAAATGCGCGCAAATCTGCGCGTGCGTTCCTTAAAGCAATTAATGTCACCCGTGGCTTACCAAGTATTTGCATTTAGATTGACATCAGTATTTAACCCATATGATCAGTCTAGTTAAGTATGACATCAATTGTGTGTTATGTGGTGTAGTCTTGTTTCCCGGAAGAAATTAAATAAAATTGTTTAACGATTTAAAATATCTGAATGCACTTACGTTAAATATCTGAGGCGTCATTATTGTAAATAAATAAACTTTTCGAAATTTGTTTTAGTGTTACCATTTGAAATTTTGAACTTCCAATCTGATTATAGTGTCGAAACTTTCACTTACTAATGTCTTTGGCTGTGTCGCATTTTTGTTGTTCATCACATTGCCTCCGTCCACTTCATGTTATCGCGTATTTACCCCATCTAGTGCCAAAGGCTGACAAAGCACTTTGATAATTTGAAACAATGATCGTCAACAACGCCCTCTATATGTTCATATTTCTAAGCTGCTCCTCTGCAAGGCTTATCTCAATTAATATTGACCATGATCCAACATCTGAAACAGCCTCAAGGATTCTCAGCGCCTTGAACAAAGATGTGGACCCCTGCCAAGACTTCTACGAGTACGCGTGTGGGGGGTGGATCAAGAAGAACCCGGTGCCCGAGTGGGCCACGTCGTGGGACCAGCTGGCACGGCTGCGGGAACAGCTGGTGGTGGACCTCAGAGAGCTGCTGGAAGCAGACGACGAGCAGGGACTGCCTCAGAGCGTACTGAAGGCGAAGGCGCTGTATAGAACCTGTATTAATATTGGTGAGTTGGTCTATTTTTAAAATTGCTTGAAGTGGTCACTGAGGCACAACCTAACAGATTTAGTAAACCTACATTTGTACAACTTTACTTTGCTCAATGTGCAATGTTGCTAAAGGATCAAAAGGCCCTCAAATCGGCTATCTTGGCACTTTGAGAGCCTTATTTTTTCTTTTTTTATTCCACAACGTTGGCGCTTAAGCCTACAGCCCACTCAATGTTAAAAGCGGTTAGGTACCATCACTTTTGAAGAGAAACCATGGCTTTGGCAACAAACAAGGTTCATCCCGCTGCCAACAACATGCCCAATTGAGCTCTGGCTAGCTACGAGTACTTAATTGAATTTCAAGCAAAGGACTCCAGATGGGATATTTTTGCTTCATTTCTCCTTTTCTCTTTAGATAAACTAGAAGAAGAAGGCATCAAGCCTATCCAGCAAGTGCTGGCTAGACTGGGGTTACCGCCACTCCCGCCCGTCGAGGCGAACGCCAACTTCACCTGGGAGATGAGCGCAGGGCTGGGTCGAAGACTCATGGGGCTCAACGTGCTTCTCAGCGTGCAGGTGGCCGAGGACGTGAGGAACACCAGCAGGAATCGCGTTGTGGTGAGCTTTGAATATATTATCCTTGTTAAATATTAGAAACAGGTCGATGGGATATTCATCACACTTCAGGTTGTAAATTGTAATGGGTTTTAGTTCTGTTCAGCGTGCTGGGTGCCGAGGACGTAATTAAGGAACTAAAGGAACACCAGCAGAAACCGTGTTGGGGCTATGCAGTAGAGCGCCTATTAGAATAGAATCTCCAAAGCATAGAAACTGTTCCAGGGTTATTCATCACACTTAGGGTTTTAGATGTAGCTTTGAATGGGTCCTTCTTATGCGTTAGAATCTATATCAGGATATAAATCACACTTGGGCATTGAATTTATCTTCATTATGTTATCCGAAATTATCAATGTCAATTATAGTTTCGGTCGATCTTCTTCGGCAACACGAAATTAGTCGATGCCCATTTTGAAACAGTACTTCATTCAAATATTTTTTTCCTTGTACAGATCGAGCAAGTTTCGCCCGGGTTCAGCGAGCGCTACCTCCTCGCGCCGGAGCAGTTCGCGCACGAGCTGGCGCAGTACCGCAAGTACATCCGCGACATGATCGCGCTGGCCGACCCCGCCGCCGACGCCGACCGCTTCGCCGCCGACATCGTCGACTTCAGCCAGAGCCTGGCTAAGGTGACGAGCGCTTACGTCATCAACTTAGCTCAATGATGATAAGAGCAGTTGATGCTCGACCATATCATACGTATTTTGAAATGTCTTGATTTTCCTTGCCAGAAAAGTATTTGGTCTAAGCGAAGACCATAGCCAGTCAGATCAGAGTCAGCAATTTTATACCTACCTCCAGAACTGAGCCAGAATTATTTTATTGAGCGAAATACTCGTATATGTACCGTCGTACCGTGTTTCCGTGTTTAGTTTAGTTCGAGACTTGTTTTGTACCGTCTTCATGCTCTAATTTATTTTCAGATAATGACTCCAGTAGAAGTGAGACGCAGTGGAACACATCTGTTCCACGAAGTTAGTGTGCAACAGCTCATCCAAGGATCTAGCGGTGGACCAGCGCAATGGAAAGAAGTAAGTACTTACATAATTGTGTTGTCTTTCTTGCAACGCAATCACGTGTTTCTCCTTCTTTGGCTTGGACCCTCATGTCAGCAACAGCGTTGTATCTTAAACCTTTTGTATCCGTCGATTCGTATCCAACGAATAGTTTTTTTACTCAACCTTGTCGGTTGACCCTGACTGAATAATTTGATATTTCCAACTACAATTTTTCCAAATTTTTGTCGGTGTTTGCGAGTCAAAATAACACAGGTCAACACAGGGACACGTCTCAAGAGTGTAGGTATGTTGTAATATTATTAGGCGGATTGGAGCTACTGCACTGCATTGAGGTTGTCCTGATCAAAATAGTAATAAGTTTGACAATGATGGTGTGTGACCCGCAGCACGACTGGGAGAAGTACCTGGAGCTAGTGTTCAGCAACACAAGCGTGACGCTGCACGCGACCGCCGACCGCATCATCGTCATGGACCTGCCCTACCTGCAGAAGCTGGCCGTGTTGCTGGCCGACACTAAACCACTCATCATCGGTGAGTGTTTTCACGTCATAATGGATCCTGTTACAAAACTGATGAAAAAAAACGCAAGCATGATTTTTTTTCTTTTTCCGGAAACTTTTTTTTTTGACGAGCCATTTGTTGTTCTGGCTGAGAAGTCGGCTATTACACCAGAGGGCGCGGGTTCGATCCCCGCCTGTACAAACATTTGTGTGCATGCATGAACATGGCTGTTTGTATCGGTCTGGGTGTTTCTATGTATAATAATGTATGTATTTACAAAAAAAAACTAGCACCCATAGCACAAGCTGATGCTTAGTTTAGGGCTAGATGGCGCTGTGTGAATAATGTCCAGAGATATAGAGGGCCAGAGGGATATAAAAGAATGCGCAGGCTAGCGAGACTTGCGGCCGTATATGACACTCGGAGCTCGTCCTACTACCCACTAAACTTCCTCGGCTTCCCCGAAACACCTGAAAGGGATGAGTCATTTGCACGCCTTGTGGCTAATATTGACCGGCCCAAAGATTATATTGTTCAAGTTAAGTAAAATAAAAGTACACAAGCTACGAATTTCTCCTTATGTCATAGGCTTTTTTCATATCAAAGTAAAAAATCTCTAGATAGGCATGAAGCAAGAGCCATTTGCATTATGACAGCCTGAATAGTTATGATGAGGAACTATTAATATCTTGCTTTTGTTATTTAAGTACATATTGTCATCATGATATTTCTGCCGAGATAATACGTAACAAAAATCAACGCATTTATTGGTCATCATTGTGACTTGCATATTAAATGCACTTTCGATTCGAGAACAATTAGATAATAAGACCATACCATAACTGACGAAACGTTGAGATAAAGAAACTACGAATAATTTTAATACTTTCACCGATTACTAAATTGGAATTTATAAAGGCCTAATTATTATATGATATCGGTATAGCGTTTAGAAACAAACATGGATACAACTGAGTGCACTTTACGAGTTACAATATGGTATCGATAATAATTGAATAATAAAATCAGGCATTCTTTTTCCGGACTTGGACATAATTTCTGTCTATACTGACCCCAATGACGTTCAATTCTGAACGTCATTGACTGACCCCTACCAACCCTATGGTTGACTTTGTCTGTAGTCTTATGTAAGAGACGTTAAATACATTTCTTACTTAGCCAGATAATTTGTAGGTAATGCAAATAACAAGGTATTTTGATTTTCAGAAAAACTGGTTTATTCGTAGGTACACTGTCTAGTATCTGCTAAAAGCTAAAAGACACAAAACAGTCTACCTACGTCTGCGCAGCGCCTAGCAATCCATCACAAATCCATCACGTATAAATTCGCTAACTCGTTGCAACTCTAACCTTACTTTATGGCCAGTTCCTGTAATTATATACTTATAAGCAATAGAGTTTATGTGGAGAAAACTCACCAGAAACTATGAAAAAATACCTTGTATTGCAGAGCGATTCCTATTGTGGAGTTCAGACGTGTGTTTACTGCCCTTACTCGTCAAACAAAACTGTGTTCGATAACGTTTAATCTTCATGTTTGCAGAGCGGTTCCTGTGGTGGAGCGTGTTCTCGACAGTGGCGCCGATGACGCGCGGCGCATTCCGCGAGCGCGGGTTCGAGTTCTCGCGCGCCGTGTTCGGCCTGCAGCAGCGCACGCCGCGCTGGAAGACCTGCACTGCCAACGTCAACGCCAACTTCGGCTCCGCGCTCAGCTTCCTCTACGTCAAGAGGCACTTTGACTCGCATTCCAGGCAGAAGGTACCCTTTCAACATTTAAAGGTTTGCATTTGATCCACTTGCGTGACTGAAGTGTGGGCTAGCAAAATGCAACGGGCCCCCGATCTGGGGGGCCCCGGCCCAAAAAAAACCATGAATTCAGGAATATATATTTTTTAAAATTAATATCTAATTATTAAATCCTTCATTCTTAACAACTTATACTTAACGCCTCATTGCTTATGTGGTCTTGGAGTATAGGGTCCAATTCCCGGGTCGACCATTTGATTAGGTTTTTTCGGACACAGCTCGGGTAACGTTTACCAATCCGCATTTAGCCAGCGTGGTGATATAGCAAGTACCTTTGAGCGATGACTTTATTTTAATGATGGAGGCCTATGTCCTGCAGTATTATTAATCTTCACTAGCTTACTTATCTAACACCAAGCAAATAATCCGCTATTATACCAGGCGATCGAGATGGTGGAAGACGTGCGGTCAGCGTTCGCGGCGACGGTACAGCAGCTGGACTGGATGGACTCGTCCACGCGACAGAAGACGCTCAGTAAGCTGCGCGCCATCAGGAACTTCGTCGGCTTCCCCTCCTGGCTGCTCACCAACGAGCAGCTCGACAAGCATTATAAGCACGTGAGTTACTTAACCACTTGTTGTTGGCTTGCAATACGAGTAAACGACGGGGTCGGCACTACCGGGGTCGATCGAAGAAACAAAATTCCCAACTACTAAGCTAGCGTGGCATTACGACTGGTTGCTTAATGATTAGTCTCCACCTTCAAGAGCGAGCTCTTCTCTTCCGACTACCGGTGTCGAAGAAACATAATTTTCCAATACTTAGATACCACTGCACTCAGTGTGCATGCAGTACAATCAGCTTGTAGTCTCCTCTTTCAAAAGCGATCTCTTTTATGCAACTACAAAACTCTTTACACAAGAGCCTATGAAGATTGTGCTGAACATATCCAAATATTTAAATAAATCTTCTTTTCCCTAGGCGGAAGTGGTAGAAGGAAACTTGTTTGAGACTTATCTGAAGCTGACGTGGGCGGCGGTCAAGAAATCTCTGGAGTCTCTGAGAGAAAAGCCGGACAGAAATAGGTAAGATCTTTAAACAATGTCAACTACCAATTTACGAGTAAGAGGCAAGACAAAAAAAAACCTGCATAGGAAAGACGAATTATTAATTATGATATTCGAATAAAATTATCACTTTCCTTTCGTTATTCAATTTGTTTTTTTTTTTGCTACAGATGGGTGGCCACTGCAACAACAGTTAATGCATTCTACTCGGCAACGTTAAACTCAGTCAGTAAGTAGATAATTTTCTATATTACTTCTCAAGTATTTAATCAATGAACATTACTTAATTTGTCTGTTTTTTAATCTTTTTAGCATTCCCTGCCGGTATACTACAACCACCGTTTTATGGAAATGGTATTGAGTAAGTTACTTTTTATACTTACTTAAGTTTTGTATTAAGGTTATACCCGGGATACTCCTTGTATTTTAATTTATTTTATGTCTCTAACTATGATTACTAACTTCCAGGGCAATCAACTATGGATCAATCGGTGCCATAATGGGTCATGAGGTGACCCATGGATTCGATGACCAAGGTAAGAATTTTTGTCTATCTTACTTCTAGATTGATTCAGTTATACTCGATGAACATTTCAAATATTTTAAATGAATGCAAGTTTTATGGCTGATGCTAATCAGTGTCTAATTGTCTATTGTGATGTTCATTTATGACATGACGACCCTTTGACCCTGAGCAGGGGCAGAGGGCGTCCACAGTAATCCTCCAACGCGATCGGTCCTTGACTTTCTGTGCCTCGTCTGATACAGTTTGCCGTCAAGTTTATTTGGGGCAACCACGTTTGCGTTTAACTTGCCTGCTTGGGGATGTTATCGAGGAGACATTGGACTTTGTATGATGTGATGGTAAATTCGGCAGGTCGTCGGTACGACGAGGAGGGCAACCTGAAGCAGTGGTGGTCGGCGGCCACGCTCGAGCACTACCACGGCAAGGTGCAGTGCATCATTGACCAGTACAGCCGCTACCACATGCCTCAGCTGCCCAACTATACGGTATGGTACACTTGCATATCTAGTATACTTCGTCGTATAAGATTTGTTGTAGAGCCACACTGCAGATTGTTCCTCGAACTGACTTCCTGTTGAATGTCTGTCAGTCGAAAGGGACCGGTTCTACCGGGGAAGTTCCACCTTCTCACAGGTGATCGACATATGAGTGACCTTTACTATTGCGCTCTGATGAGTGAGAGCACCGGAGGCCTGAATCTCGCCACATCCTTATTCGCCTAAACTTCCCCCTTCTTCCATATTTTTACAAAAAGTAGGATAAGGATTAAATGTTTCAATTCCTAGGTCCAACACACTTTATGTCGGTTTTTTCGGAAACAGCTTGGTTCTGTGATCACCAATTCGCATTTTGAATTCCTCTTATCTAATTATTATAGCGATGACTTAGCTTCAGTGGTGGAGGCCTTTGCCCTCAAGTGGGACATTATGTTACCTACTTCTTTTTATAACGTGTTGTGTTATGTCAGGTGCACGGGTTTAACACGCAAGGGGAGAACATCGCGGACAACGGCGGCCTGCGCGCGGCGCTGAGCGCGTACCGGCTGCTGGCGCGCCGCCGGCCCGCCGCCGCGCGCGCCGACCTGCCCGCGCTGCCCGACCTCTCGCCTGATCAGCTCTTCTTCCTCGGATTCGCACAGGTGACCACTCACTTCAACCTTAGTGTCTAAACACACTATGCCGCCACATAAGTCAGCACTTATGGTGTGCCATGTTGGCCAAAATTTAATGGCGCAACCTTATTTATTTATTTATTTATAAAAACTTTATTGACCACATAAGTTAGGTACAAAAGGCGGAATTAACGCTAAAAGCATTCTCTACCAGTCAACCTTGTGGTTGATTTTCTTTTTGTTCGATCTTCGTCGGCAATGAAACCGAACTTCGGTCGCGTAGTCGAACTTTACCGTTAACCACTTCGCACTACTAACTTCTGGGATCCACTTGGATGTTGCGTCAGACGCCCATCTTCCTCACCCTAAGTTTAGCGGCCTTTCAAAATCTTCATTTTAGTTCGATTATCTTAAAATTACTCCTCTAAACTTTTACACCGCAGTGCAAACCTCACAAAATCTTTGTTACTTTTACAGATATGGTGCGGGAACTCTACTGTCGGTGCGCTGAAGTCCAAAATGGTGGAAGGGGTGCACAGCCCCAACAAAATCCGAGTGATCGGAACACTCAGCAACTCAAAGGACTTCGCGGATGCGTGGCAGTGCCCCCTGGGGTCCCCCATGAACCCTGAACACAAATGCATACTGTGGTGACGCGGGCCTCCCCGCTCGAGCTAATGTGATTATAGATTTAAGTTAACCAAAGACATTTACTCTGCTAGGTTACCGTAAAGTTACCGCCTTAGATGTTAATGTACAAAGTGTATTTTTATACGATGTAGTGATGCACTTTGTTACAGCAATGCTAATCTGGTTCAAGGGGTATTTAACTTCACAAGACCCAGTGAGCAATATGATATTTCATAACTGACAATACTATTTACGAATAAGACAATTAGAATATGTAATAAGTTGTCGCATTTACTAATAAGAATATGCTATTATATAAAAAATATCTTTGTAAGTAATGGCTTCCTTTCTAATTTGTAAATGAATTATTGATCAGGTTTAAAATTATGTTGACTTCAATTATGTTGTGTTTGCAGTCAACACATGAAATAAATTCAATAAGATAAAAATTCTGAAAGACTGAAATCACTAAAATAAGTATTTTTAAGTAAAAAATGGTTATTGTCTTTTGCTATAATTAGTGCATCTCTACGCAATGGAAAATTACAAAAACTATTTATTAATCAAATAAAAACTAAAAAATTATAAATTGGTTTGGTTTTATTTCTTCCTTACATAAGGGAATTCATAAACTGGGGCTGAGTGCTTGGTTCCTGGCTTGATCTTCTTTGGTTTGAGAGCCTTGGCGTCTTGCAGAGCCCGCTTGAGCTCCATTTTTTGCTGAATCACTGTTAGCTCTTTTTCTCTTTCTATCCTCTTGGCTACTTCCTTATAAACCTTTTCCCTCTTTTTCTTCATACTCTCCACTGTCTGCAACAGGAAAGATGTGATTAATATTACATATTCACATTACACTCACATTTACATTACACTCACATTAAACTCACATTTATAAAAAGTTTTGATGCCAGCACTATGATTAATTTTTATAAAATTGAGTGACTAAAATTACCAATCCAACATTAGCTAGTTTTGATTAAATTATTTTCCGTGGAGTGGATATTTTTTTTTACTTATGGCTGATATCTCAAAAATGTTCTTCTAAGAAATAAGATGATATATTAGAAATAAAGAATTACCTGAGGATCAATCTCTGGCAATGTGATTTTGCTCAAATCTGACAGTCTCGGTCGGTTGGACTTCCTTCCAAGCAGTGCGGGATGGGTGTCCAGCCTCTTAGCAAGATCAAAGGTTTTCTCCTCCCCTTCATCCACAAAGAATATGTGTGTATTAGGAGTAGAATCTGCTACTTCAGTCATGTGCAACTGAGACTGAAAATGAAACATATTCTTACTTTTGTTGATACTTTGAAAAAATAGTGTATAAAAGATGCAAATCTTGCACTTGATTCTACAGTTTAAGTAAAATAATATAACAATAGAAGCTGTAACTTTAACATTTCATAAGAATCTATACTAATATTATAAAAAGGAAAGATTTGATTGTTTGTTTTTATTGATTAGGCTCCGAAACTACTGAACCGATTTGAATAATTCTTTTACTGTTGAAATGCTACACTATCCCCGGGTGATATAGGGTACTTTTGATCCTGGAAATGTGGGCAGAGGGGGTGATTTTTGAAAAAAGGAATTTTGTGCATGTGAAACCGTGGGTGGTAAACTAGTTTCTAATAAAATAAGAATTGTACTGACTTAAACAGTATAACAAACCTGTAATCTGTTAATCTGTCGACTCTCAATAGTGCGCTTCATATTAATATACTTGATATCCTGTGTTTGCATTAGTTTCACTTGTTCTGGAGTGAATTCATCCTCTTTCTCTACTTCATGGTGGACCTGAAAATTTCCGTTTTAAATAAGCACAAATTTTACACAAAAATTCACTCTGACACACCTTGATTCATATTGTACCTATGTTTTAGATTAAACTGAAACAGCAACTTACCCCATCTTTCACTCTAGAATTTATCATATGAAAATAGAATTCATCGGGGTTTTTGTCCAGCGTTCGCTTCCGCAACAGCTTAAGAGTTTGACCCTTTTCATGGTAATCATCAGCTCGTTTCTTATAATCCTTCTTTTTTTCCAAAAGTCCTAGATGTTTTCTAGATTCAGGTTGATGTCTCTCTCTATGAGTTTTCTGGTTAGCTTTCGCTGCCTTTTTCCAGGAAGACATATTTGTTTATTTTACAACTTTCTCAGGAATTTTATAAAGTTTCTTTAGAATATACACAGCACACGATAAAAAATAAATAAATACCGCGTGCGCCGTGCACCGCCCACGTACCACGACGGTTTTGACAGTGACACTGACATGACAGTTTACTTTTTTGTAATTATCGATACACACGAGTCACACGACACTAAATTATTTAATGCCGATTTTCAATTTAATTTTATCGAGTGGTAAATTGGTAATCAGAAAATCAAAATCAGTTACTGACTGCATTTTTATTAATTAATTCTTTAATATAACTGTACTTTATCCTCTTTAGAAGTCGTAATTTAAAAATTAATATAAAAGTAAAAAAATGTAGTTTAGGCGTCTTTTAGACTTTACATTATTCAACTTGGTTGAACGTTATTGCCAGTTATTGCTGGAGTAACCATTTCAGTTGATCGACGTATTTCAATGGGTAATTTTATAAAGAAAAGGAATAAAAACTCGAGAGCACTAAATAGCCCAACTCCCAAAAACATATTGAAAACTCCTCCTAAAGATGCTGAAAAATAACCAAATTTTTATGCAGAACTGATAAATATCTAAAAGTTAAGTTTATTATTAAGCGACTCTAACGCAGACAAATGTTTAAATCAATTATACTTACATAGTAAAGTAAGCCATGTTTCTGTTGGTTTTAGAATAAATAACTTTGATGAATTTATGTTTATTCTTAGTCTGAGCATAACTCCTTGCGTAATATTCATTCCTGAACTAAAAATGTACAAAAATTACCTACCAGCTTTTTCAAAATATTATTGTTTCTAAAGAAGAAATTAACTTACTAAATAGGGTCCAAACTTGATTGAACCAAGTTAAAAGGACTTTGCTCCAAAATTAACTTCGTTATAATTTTTTGACATGCCGGCAAGCAGGAACAAGTTGTGTTACCTAAAATAATAAAGACTATTTAGGTATTAAACAGTGCCTAGTGCTTCTTAGTTATACTGCACAAATCTCCCAACATATTGTACTAAATCACAAATTACGCTCTGCACAGAAGTACACACGTTATGTTTGATACCATAAATAATTACTAACAAAACTATCTTTCTTTCTCCGTACGGCCCAGAAATGTAGGAAAAACTGGTCAGACGTAATTTATACTACCTTCAATTCCAAAGGTTCTGAGGCAGGAGAGACGTTTCAGTGGACAGGCTAGAAGCGTTTCCTTCTTTTCTCCCTGATTTCTTCTTCTAAGAGGGTCTGTACATCCACACTTTTCTTCTGTGCATTTAAGCTACAATACGAAAACAGCGTCATTTTTTTATTCTGTTAACGTATTATAGGTATATTTGTTTCTACATCACAGATATACAGAAAAAAAATACTTGTTGATGAGACTTACACAACACATTAGGTGCCTACAGAAATGAGGCTGCGATGGAGAATGCATATATTGCTTGCCTACATAAACTACATTAAGAATAGAGGTTAAGCATAAATTCAGTATCTATTCTTACCAGGCATTGGCTTCTAGAATAACCTGCTGAGCTTATACAAGTCCCATCCACCAGCTTCTCTGAATCGCTGTCTTTCTCTGACACGAACGTCAGTTGCGCCAAGTAGTTGTAGCCCGGGGAGAGGCTCGTCGGGACAACCCACTCCTCTCCAGTATAACGCGTAAAGAACTAAAAAGAGGAAATCACTTAAAATGAGTAGGTAATAAGTCTGATTTTCGTTTGCACATTAGATAATTTTGATGGTAATTTTTGTAACCAAAAGCCAATTGTCAAAAGTGCAGAAGCGAGATTAATCTTTATTTATACAAAAGCTTCAATATCGGTGTCTCAACAGCTGGCCCTTTACCTAAAATAACTCTAACCAATACATACCTGGCTGGCTATGATAATTTAAGTAAATCTGCGAGAGTTAGACCAAAGATCAAAAGCAATATCTGAATAACAGAATCAGTTACTTACCTCACAGCCTTGGGAGCAGTGCAGTCCTACATCGAGCTTTTTGATCATATCAAAGCGGAATATGTCCGGAATAGATGTCTTTATAAACCTGGAACAAAATCCGGAATGTTCATAATATAATATCAAGACCACAGAGATGATTCAACTCCGTGATCAGGACTATATAGCTTTGACTTAGTGCATTATCCTTTTTTTGAAAGCACCTTAACCGCAGACAAGTGATAAGAAATCAGGCGCAGGATCAGGACCCAGGCGCGGTCCGAAGGGGGGGGGTCACAGGGGACATGACCCCCCCCCCCAAAATCTAAGGTCAAATTGAAAAATTGCCAAATAATAATGGTGGTGAATGGTGGTAATTCCATAAGCATAATTTTAATAATGTATGATTTTGTAACACTTTCATAGGTTTCCTTTTTCTGAGGTAGTGAGTGACGACCCGGGCTGGTCAATAGCCACAAGGCTGGCTGTGGAAGTTTAGTGGGTAGTGGACGCTTAGTCTCGAGTCCCACACACGGCCGCAGGTTTAGCTAGCCTGCAGTTATGGTACAAAAACGTATTCTCCTCAAAGAAAAAAAGGTAATGAGTGACCCCCTCCAAAATATCAGGCTGCGACCGCGCCTGTCAGGACCACAGACATAGAATAGAACAGGACCATCGACTTCGTGAGCCTCCCGAGATATAGATGTTAATTTTGTATGTATTCAAATAATCACGTGGGCGTAGCCGCAAACAAAAACTAAATATTAAATCATAATATATTATGTTACACTTACACCCACATAATTATTATGCCCATTCAGTAAAACTAATGAATAGAACGCCTACGCAATAAAATGACCCTGTCAGAAGTTGTGACTGCGTTGATTTATTAATTGGCTGAATTTGTTGATAGATTTGATAAATGTAAATTATGAATGGTGTGTAGTATAAATTACCATTGGACACGTGTAAATAATAAAAGAGTTCATTGAATTGAATATTCTTCTGGCATTACTATATCCCTCCATCATTCTGTATCGTTATTACTTATTTCATTGTCTATCTTTTTTGTAGAGTAGAATATTATGATTTTTATTACGATAACCACAACCTAGCAAGACCTGCCGGCCGTATGTAGGAATCGGGTCTAAAGGCGTTGGTCCCACTACTCAATAAACTCGGTTTTCTTTTTCCACCCGAGGAGCGGACAAGCCAATGCCTGCCTTACGCGCGTCGATTGACCAGCCCTGCAGCTGATAGTTACCTAGCAGGAGTAGCGACGCAGCACACACCCCACCGCGTCAGTTCCTTCTTGAACAGCTGCGCGCACTCGACCGGCACATCGCGCCAGCGGCACTTGGTGGTCAGCTGGGAACACTCCGACGTGTACATCTGCAGCATCTCCAGTAAGCCGAGGTCGTTGGCCTGCAACAGCTCTTCCAGCAGCTCCAGTTGGCTCGCTTCCGTGTTCTTGCCTTGGAGAGCGTTAGCTAACGTCGCTGGCAGTCTGGATGTGTTCAGGCCGTTTGTGTTTCTGCGTTTAATTGATGTTTAGTTAAGTTGTGCTGAAGGTTTTTTAGGTATCCGAATACTTGAACACATTTCTTGTAGTAGGTACTTAAGTATTTTAGTAAAGTCGTGTATCGTTTTTTAACTTTGATCAAACAATTATTTAACGATGGCATGACCTCAAGAAATATACTACATACAATCTTATTTTGAGACGTTTTAAGATTGAGAGAAACAACGAATGGTTTTCAAACCCAACGACTACTTTTAGCAAATGCTATAAATTCTGAATTCAATTATAATTTAAGGTAAATTTTTAATGAATATTTATTTAAATAATTATAACGCCGATTGGAGCCGCGCCATAACGTCCTATTCACATCACAATTAATGAAGGACTCACAAATTGTTGAGGAAGGTTTCGGCGACGGCGTCCGGCGGCTGGCAGATGGCGACGGTGGGGATGGCGGAGCTGTCCTCGCCCAGGCCGCGCAGCTGCAGCAGCGCCGGCACCTGCAGGAAGCGCTGCCACAGCACCACGCACAGCACGCCTGCGCAGCACGCGCTCGCGAGGCAGCAGACGGCCCAGCCGATGCTAGACGTCGCGAGAAATTATATACCTACCACTTGGGATTTACTTTACAATATTTGTGGTCTCTTTAACATACATTTTAAAACATTCTGGCTGTGTTCCGGCTATATTAATGTGCCAGTAGGTACACTTGAACTCAAAGACTCGAAGATGCTGGCAGCACATTGACGGACGCTTCTAGGTGAAGCGTCCCTGACTGGAATAGGCCGCAGTGGCCGCTTACCATTAGGTGAGCGGCGTGCCTGTCTGCCAACTGACCTAGTATAAAAAAAAACATAAATACCTAATACAAGGATTCTTTAATAAGTCATGAGGCGCTGCGCAGACATACTTAGGCACTTTTGTTTGTTGTGTCGGATAGGTACTAGCCACCGTTGAATATGAAATCAGCACTCCCTGTGCAGACGTAAACACTTTTTGAGTCCACTTACATACAATGTTACAAATTACAATGCGTGCTGTGTGCAGCAACAAAAATTGTCTACTTCTGCAGCGTCTAAAATTAATCTTTTTGCTAGAGAAGGTAGTGTATATCCATACAGTCCACTAAAAAGTTCAAAAAACAGATTTAATATCGTTCCGAATATGAAATACTTATTTAGATGCATCAAGCAGATTACTGAAGTGGGCCCCACTTTAGCAGATTCAATACGCATGCTAAATTGCTAAAGATCTCGATTCGGTCCAATTAGGATATTGTACAAAGGTTTGAATATGGTTGTTCTGGGGGATATACTCGTACAGAGCAAATAGTGAGTATTACAAATCTGAAATTCTCCAAAAGAACAAAAAAGAAACTTTTTTGCTGAGAGGACTTGGCATAAAAATGAAAAATGAATACAGAAAAATTAGAGAATCTTACCGATCCTGAAAATATTGAGATACCAAATATTTAAATCCGTGCAGGGTCGTCGTCTTGAAAAACTTGCCGATGGCCTGCGTTACGGTATTACTCTTCATCGTGTTAACTTCACCAAGGGCAACGACACACTGTAAATGGTGCACTTGAATCTGCCCTTGAGCGCCAACACATTTGAAAACAAACGATGAATAAACAGCTGTAGAAATGAATGGCGCTAATGGTAAGAGAGATTAAACTGAAACACTAATTGTCGGCTGGTTAGAACATGAAATGGGTCGGTTTAGCAGCTATTCCGATCACTATCTCGCGACATGGAATTATTCATAAATCGATCAGCGTCAAGTGAGCGCACGAGCGACCGGTGACCACAAAGCAAAAACTAAGTAGACTTAGTCTTTGCAATGTAGATTACTTTCTCCAATGTGGTCCCGAAGTAATATCGGATATTTTTTATTAAATTAAATGAAACATTTTTCGTGCTTTAACTTTAATAGATGATAGGAAGATTGTTTATTGACTAAAATTATAAACTTACTACGTAATCGTTTATTAATTAATTGGCTGTGGGACATTGCGTATCGCCCTGTGCCACCCCTCCTGCTGGCTTCGCATGTTGAAAACGCGATACTACAACTCTATTTACTAATTGCTCTGTGGCGGCGACCTTACCCTCGACACTGATTGTCACATCCACGTGGGTACACAATTATTATGCACTGTCGACCTTTGCTCTTTAAACTTTTACAATTTTTAAACGACTATTGCATCGTATACTTACCTAAGTCATTATTAATAAGGGATTTCAGAATTCCGTTCTCAAAGGTGCAAACGATACAGATTTTTAATTACCCTGTATTTTGTTACTACGAGTACAAATATAGGCTGGTGGGGAAAGTATGTCAAATAGGTACTGCATTTTTTGTAGTAACACAATATGCATTAGGTATGCTATTTGACTTATTCTAGGAGGATCTCTCTCATAAAAACTGAGGTATGGGAATTTTGCTAGCTAAAAAGTGTAGCTAGCTTTTGTGGAGGGGAATGCATTTACGCACCATAACTCGCCTGTGGTACACGAGCCGTGTGTGGGACTCACAAGAATACCCACTAAACCTCCCCGCGCACCTGCATCGCCATCGGCAGCGTATCTGGGCCTTGCATCCGCCTACTATAGTGCAACTCCCAACAAGTGGGATGTGGAAGTGGAAGTACCCATCAAACAAATGACTTACTAGCCCTACTTGAGCGGGATCTTACATTATTCGGAAACAAAAAGTAAATTTATAATTATTTATAACAGATCCTTTATTTACATAAATTCATCAAATTGTTATACACCTACATACAATTATTAAAATAGTTTGGCTATCCTAAAGTCATGTATAATATTTTATTTTAATTCATAATTTAGGCAAGTAAAAAAATTGGCATATTAATAATGATAAACAAAAGGTTGTAAAAGTAATTAGAATTTTTTAATAAGTGTTTTTGCATCCTAATGAAAAAAACATATACAATGAGAAGAAACAAGTAAAAAATAATGATATGCCTCATAAATTAAAACTAACATTATGTCTAATATTACACAAACATCTAGTTTGGACTAGTTTGAGTTCCCAAATATAGACTTATTTTAACAAAAGTACCCTACTAACTGATCATTTAATGTAGATCCTACTAATCTGTAATAAATGTCACATTGAATGTTAAATACCTCAAGTTTATTTAAAGTTAGACTAAATACCTAAACATTGAGTAAATACGTAAATCGTATATCTAACATGACACCAAATTATAATATACCTAATTACGTATAATTTTAAAAAATAAAATAAATGCCGCCATATTTGACTGGAATTACTACTATTCAGTAACATTTATGAATTCATATTGGTCTATGTAAAGTAAAAACCAAACAATATAGTTAGTAACACAACTAAGTTAACAAGATTGAGACAGACCTAAAAATAGATCAATGGCTATTATGCGGTTAATATACGCTACAAGAAACAATTTGGTTTGAGCTGAATAGCCAGCTGAACGAACAAACATACCAACTGCAACTTCACCATTCCATTTTTTATGGTTATACATAATACAATACAACATATGAAATTTCGAGGAACGTTGAATGTTCCTAAAATAAATGTTTAAAATTGTTACAATTAGATATACATATAAGTGCAGGTACATCAGATATAGTTGTGCCTTGGTAAAGAGATTAGCCATTTGGAAACCATCATCATTTATTTATAAACATTTATCCCTGTTTACGAGAAGCGTTTTAATGTAGTAGTATGATGCGATTTCTACTGGGATTTGAAATCAGACAACTTGAGAATAAAAACAGAGAGAGGTTTAATTCGTGTTCTACAATGAAGCGTTAATTTTAGAGTGTCAAATAATTTTAAAAGCTAGAGATTCTTCTTCAACCGTCGACGCTGTCATTGGTCCTCTTCGGGTGACGTGATGAATGATGAATCTTAGTGGTTGAAGAATACCATGACGCGATCCAGGAGGCGGGGCTTGAAGAAGCGCCTGGTAGAAAATCTAAGGCAATGCTCCATTGCGTTTGTATTGCGTGTGATCTATATATAGGTTTTTAACATGCCCCCGGCGTTGAAAGATTCTACTTTCAAATGATGATCCTCTTCCCACAGTGGACATATCTTTGAGAATGTGCGTCTGATGATGCCAGAGCTGGTTTTGATGTCAGCTACCCTTGACACACCGTCGTTTCCTGGAACAGTGTTAACGATTCGGCCTAGACGCCATTTTAAAGGAGGTAAATGGTCGTCCTTGATGAGTACTAGAATGTTAGGCTTCAGGTCAGCTTGGCGAGTTTTCCATTTGTTTCTAGTCTGCATCTCGGATATATATTCCTTGGACCATCTCGTCCAGAAGTGTTGACGTATTTGCTCAACTCGCTGGTATCGTGTCAAACTTGAAGCGGTGGTATCCCGGAGGTCGCTGCACAGCGGCGCTGTCAGTGGACGGCCAACCAAGAAGTGAGCTGGGCTGAGGGGGTTGTAGTCGTTGGGATCTGTGGACATGGGACTTAGGGGACGGGAATTCAAGACAGCTTCAACCTGAGTTAATACCGTATTGAATTCCTCGTACGTTAAGTGTGAATTACCGATAACGCGTCTTAAATGATGTTTACATGATTTTACACCAGCTTCTACATATCCTGAAAAATGGGGGGAATAAGGGGGAATAAAGTGAAATTTAATATTTTGACTAGTAGCATAATCTATAATATCTTGTGAACAGTTAGAAAGAAATTTAGCAAACTCGTTCATAAGTCCGACAAAGTTTCTTCCGTTATCAGAAAACATATCTGACGGTTTACCGCGACGAGAAATGAACCTTTTGAACGCTAGTAAGTAAGCATCTGTTGACAAGTCACCTACTAACTCCAAAGTAACAGCGCGGCTTGCGAAACATATAAAAATTGATACGTATGCCTTGATAGTTTGCGCGCCTCGCCCTTTGCGATTTAAAATATAAACTGGACCCATGTAATCAACCCCTGTGTGCATGAATGTGAACCCTGGACTTAACCGTTGCACAGGAAGATTACCCATAATAGGTGTGAGTGTTTTAGCGCGGAGACGGGAGCACTGTACGCGATCCCACCAACCGGCCACCAAGTTTCTCTGATTGTATACAACAGAGCTTGTGGCGCTGCGTGCAGTAGCCGCTTGTGTTCGGCGCGGAATAGTATCACAGTGAACCAATGTTTTCCTGATATTAGTATGGGATGTTTTTTATCGTAAGGAAAATCAGTAGAATTTTTAAGTCGCCCACCGACTCTAATTAATTTGTTTTTATCTAAAAACGGATTTAGATTTGAAAGGTTGTGTGAATGAGTTAATTGTCCGTATTTATTTAATGTGTTGTGAATGTCCGAAAATGATTCTATTTGTGCTAAGTGTGTGAGTTTGTTGGTTGATTCTCTCAACTCGTCGACACTTAACGCACCTACCCGTTTATTGTTTTTATTTTTTGCGTTATGTATGAAGCGTAATATATAAGCGCAGGCACGTATCATGCGATTGAATTGTGAGAATCTGTGAAAGGGAAACCAATTAGTTTGTTGATTTGTAGTGTGATGTATGTGTACTGTGTTAGATTTCATTTCTGGCAAGTCTGTACTAGAGCATTCTAAGTTTTCCGCGGTTTTACTGGTTACATTACTAAATTGGCAACGCAGTGACAGTGACTGTTGTATTTTTACATATAGTCTAGCACCTAACAGAGCACCGCACAGTTCTAGCCTAGGTATACTAGTAGGTTCTATTGGTGCGACCTTTCCCTTTGAGCATAACAATCTTACAGTAACTTCATCGTTATTGCATATAGTACGTATGTATGCACATGCCCTGTAAGCTGTTTGTGATGAGTCTGTAAATATATACAGTTCAATGCGCAATGGATTGTTACCTACTGCATTCCGTGACACCCGTATATTAGTAAGTAATGGCATGTTATTGACAAAACGCTCCCACTGTTGCGTGACGTCATCGGGCAGCGGATCATCCCAGCTGACCTTTGTTAACCAGTGTTTTTGTAATAAAACTTTCGCGTTGATTATGAACGGACAGAGTATGCCTAGTGGATCAAATATTTTTGAAATCTTCGACAGTATAACGCGCTTTGTTAATTTGTCATAATTAATATTAAATTCTGAGGTCTGAAAATGAAGCGTATCAGATTGATTGTAACAACCAACACTTAACGTTTTTTGATGAACGTTTTCACCGAGAGACAATTCCTTTGATGCGTGTAAGGAAGACTCGGATGATTCTCGATGAAAATTAAATAACGATTTTCTTGGCGGGAAGCAACTTGACTTTAATACTTTGGTAGTTTCGTCCAAAGTGTCTAATGTGCGTGTTGTAGTTTTTATAAAGTGTTCCTCACAGGCCTTTTCCTTTTCACTGCGTATATCAGTTATCTGTGCATGTAGTGTCTGTGTAAAATTGCAAAAAACATGAGAGCTATTGCGAGTACTATTGTGAATAGGTCCCGAAATTATCCATCCCAACTTAGTGTTTTGTAAAACTGGGCCATTTTTTAAGCGAATCTTCCCTTCATCAAGGAGGTCCCAGAAATAGTCTGCACCTATAAGGATGTCAATTGGGCGTGACTCAAAATAACTAGGATCAGCTAACTGAATGTGAGGTGGAAGGCGAATATTAGTTACGTCAATTGAAGTAGACGGCAAACTAGAAGTAATATGCTGAAGCACTAAACATTGTATGTTGGCTGTGTAAGGGCTACATAATGACCTGATAGTGACGTTACAGGTTTTTGTGCTCTGCATTACTGAGCTCCCTACACCCTTGATGCTATGAGTGGACTGTATCATTTGCGTGTTTAATTTTTCGCATAAAGACTGATTTATCATACAACGCTGACTTCCGTTGTCTAAAATCGCGCGCGCTGTGTGGTAAATATTGTTATTATCGCGTATTTCTATAACTGCAGTGGACAATAGAACCGGTTCGCTAACTTGCGCGCTTAGTATATTAGTGGGCGAACACTGTTGCGTGTTTGTAACGTTCGATTCGTTATCTAATGTGAATAACGCTAAGGCATTATTTCGCGTGCCTCCATTAGATCCGTCCCGATGCAACAGTGTGTTATGTTTCTTCGAACATTGCCGACACGGGCCGAACCGGCAGTCACTCGCTGCGTGTCCGCAGCGCAAACAGTTTTCGCATAACTTATGCTGTGTGACTAATTTATATTTGTCTGCGACTGATAAATCTAAAAACTGTTGGCATGAATATAACGGATGCTTGGAATTACACATAGGACAAGGTTTGTAGTGCGTTTGTTGCGGCTTATTCGTGGAAGTAGAAGAAACGTTACAGTGTACCCTTTGTGATGCGTAATTAGTGGTTTGTTTTCTTGTTTCGTGGGTGGATTTGCTGTGTGTGACCATTAACGTTTCTAACATGTCTGCCCTACGCCCAATAAACTCAAGCAAATCTCCAATCCGTAACCTAGCCTGGGAGTCACCAGTGGTTCTTGAGAATAGTGAACTTTTGTGCTGTTCCCATTCTCGTTCTGTAGTGGAGTCTAGTTTAGAGACCGTTATATAAATAATAAGTGTGTCCCAATGTTCAGTAGGCTCGCCGAGAATTTTTAATGCGCGGATATTTTTTAATACGGTGTCGATGAGCTTTCTTAGTAACACGGGTGACTCCTTAGACAGGGACTGGATTGAAAATAGTGCCTTGACGTGGTTGTGAACTAGTAACCTGCTATTATCATATCTATTAATGAGTAACTCCCATGCAACGGTGTAGTTTGAGGCCGAAAATTCTAAAGAATCGATAACTAATTCAGCACTACCCTTCAATGATGATTTGAGATAGTGAAACTTTTGTATAGGGCTTATTTCTTTAGAATTATGTATAAGTGACAAAAAAGTGTCCCTAAACTCTAACCAGTTTTCATAATACCCGTCAAAGCTCGGCAACGAAATAGTTGGCAATTTTACTAGGTTTAGGGAAGAATTAGGTACATGCTCAGTAATCTTGTCATCAGATAGCATACCCTCGGATCTAGCAATTAATTTGTAATAACATGATTCAAATTCTTCTCTATAGTCTAACTGTTCATCGATATTATCGGATAATTCCTCTATTTTAGACTGGATGTTATTAAATTCAGAGAAAAGGGATGAAGAACCTTGAATGCGTAATTTAAATTCGGCTTTTTCAAATAAGGACGGTTTGTCAACCATAGATTGGATATAGTTATGCAGCTTAGTTAATCTGCCCTTAATGTGACTTCTTTTGCGAATTAGAGCACTTAACTCACTACTTGTTTTATTAGGGGAAGTCATAGGAGATTTGCCGGGAAGTAACAAACTAGGCTGATCCATCATAGTATTAGGCATGTTAGGGAATGTATGTTAGGGAATGTAGAAGCTGATGTACTCACGTTTTGCGAATCCTGAAGCGGTGAAAGTATGGACTGCGGTCTGCGTAATACCACTAATGCCCACGTACAGTACTGGAATTGATAATAAAACGGTATTAACACAAGCGAAGGGGAAGGTTGTGGGATATCTTGGCTGGCACGTCTTACCGAAGTGCGCTTTATGGATGTCGGTGACTGTCAG
The DNA here is from genome assembly GCA_949319885.1 of Mecyna flavalis. Classification (NCBI taxonomy): domain Eukaryota; kingdom Metazoa; phylum Arthropoda; class Insecta; order Lepidoptera; family Crambidae; genus Mecyna; species Mecyna flavalis. Next base: position 12,060,417 of record OX439431.1, on the reverse strand, counting down.
CTTGCGTCTTCTATCCAACGGTTTTCCTGGTCTCTCCTCTGGTATCTGGTCTGGTCTGGTTTCTGAAGATCCCGGAACGAAGGTCCAAATTATGGTACGAGAAGCGTTTTAATGTAGTAGTATGATGCGATTTCTACTGGGATTTGAAATCAGACAACTTGAGAATAAAAACAGAGAGAGGTTTAATTCGTGTTCTACAATGAAGCGTTAATTTTAGAGTGTCAAATAATTTTAAAAGCTAGAGATTCTTCTTCAACCGTCGACGCTGTCATTGGTCCTCTTCGGGTGACGTGATGAATGATGAATCTTAGTGGTTGAAGAATACCATGACGCGATCCAGGAGGCGGGGCTTGAAGAAGCGCCTGGTAGAAAATCTAAGGCAATGCTCCATTGCGTTTGTATTGCGTGTGATCTATATATAGGTTTTTAACAATCCCATTACACATCAGTCATACCATTTCTCTCATTTAATTTCACACATAAACAAGTAGCAAAAGTATGCAAATAAATAAATACAATCAGTACACATAAATTGATTATTATTAATATTATCAAGGAATTAGTGTAAAACATTAATTTATTTATAAATAAATAATATCAGTAATACAAGGAAGTCTTATTATCCTTATTATTCGGGAAAAAAAAATATTTTGTAGAATAGCTTGTAAATTTGTAAAAAAAAAAATATAATGTATTTGTTGTATATTGTTTCACTGAGTAGCATGAACAATTCTTTTATTATTAGCGCCGTGAGTTTGTCTTCAGCCTGTCAGATGTTTTATAAAACAATAGTACCTAATCATCATCATACAGTGATAATATTTTGCGAGCTCTTCTAAATTTTAAGGAATGTTGACGTAAAAGTTAAAGTTGCGATTTACGCTAGTGGTGTGAGCGACAGTCGCTTGCGCCCGACCAGGAGGAACGATCAATAAACAGTGATGCAAAGTTCCGTCACGCGTCGTTTACGTTATTTTTAACCCTTTCACGACAGAAATGTCAAAGACTAAACATGTATTAAGTCATCCAATAAACTAAATATTGTATAAAAGTTAGTTAACATACTCAAGCAGAGTGAGAAAATAATAAATTAATGATAGATAATCTTTTTGCTCCTTGGCTGTTAGATGGTAAATGTTACTATTTATTTTATTTATTAGGAAAACAAAAATCATTTTGCTCAAAGTAGGAAAGAATGGTGTCTTGTCTCAGAGGCCAGATCCACCACAGGTCACGAGCCAGCAGTGTAAGTATTAAAAATGAGACTTTTGTAGTTTCACAATGTTCCATGAAACTGTTATTGCTCAATGGCAACATTGTCAATAAAGTTCAAGGGTGACAATCACCTTCTGCAGCCCGTCTGCTAAGGCGGGGGCAGTGGGCTAGGTAGCGTCAACCGAGCCGTGGTCCAGAATGGCTCAAAGAAAAAATCGCGTCTTGTGTGGGAGGCTTGTGTTGAATTTCGAAGTTCTTTAACATTGTCAATAAATCTCAAGAGTAACATTCACCTCTTACAGCACCTGGGGTGGTTGTGGTCGGTACGACTCGCTGGGGTGGCATTATCATTTACTTTTTGTCACTGGCAACACTGTCAATAAAACTCAAGAGTTACATTCACCTCGTGCATCGGGCGGGGCCGCGGCCCAGCGGGGGCTAGGCCGGCGGGCTAGGCGTCGGAGGGCGCGGCGAGCGCGGCGGGGCAGACGTCGAGCAGGCAGAAGCGCGCGCGGCACACGGGGCAGGTGGCGCGGCCCGCCAGCCAGCCCGACGGCGGGCCCGCCGCGCGCGCCGCCCACCACCGCGCCATGCACGCCACGCACCACAGCACCCTGCAACCACACAAATACAGAATACTTTTCAATATACTATCGGGTCCAAACTCGAGTTTTTTGACGGGCCGTGAACTTGAGCATTGAGCGTCGAGCAAAATTCTCGTCGATTTTTCCGTCGAACCCAGCTCAACTTTGTGATCACCGATCCACAGTTGGCAAACATAGAGATTAAGCTAGTATGAGTACTGGGGACGCGCGGACGTCGGCGGCAACGGCAGGACGTTATGTGCAAAATCATTTATAGTTGTCCTTCGTTCAAGTATCACATAATGCAATTAGCATAATATTCATAATTATTGTAAAAATTGTATTATTTAGCACTTGACAAAAGCGATCTCGTTCTGTACCTGCAATTACATTGTTGGCATTGAAGGGGCCCCTGTCCCTCTAGCTCCGGGGGCGGCGGCATGCATCGCCGGGTCAGTTTCACGTTGGCTGTGTGGTGCATGCACCCGATGCACGGTTCTAGTTCCTGGTATAAATGGAACATTATTTACTTTCGCCTTGAAAAAAAGAAACAGTAGATAATTTTTTTCAAGCCAGTATTTATATTATTTTGGTAAATCATGCATGTACCTGGTCAACAATGTAGACCGGATTCTGGTCAACATAATCCTTGAAAACGTTCACAAATCTCTCAATGAGTGATGGTAACAATGATAGGTGATCTGGAACTCTCACTGGGTGCACAAGTCTTGGCTGCAGGTCCCTTAGTGCAGCTGTGGATATCCGGAATGAGAAACGGGTGATATCGTCATCAGTAGGTATTGCTTCAATTTTTATAAACTGAATTTCATCTTCAACTGATCTTGTTAAGTAGTGAATATCGGTCTGTTGAAAAATTGTTACATTGAGACTATTTATACATATTAACACTAGAAAAAATTTAACAAAATATGTGACAATAGTATTTGTTTGAGACAAGTTTTATCTTTGATGGTTGGTGTAAAAAATACATTGGTGATGCCTTAGATTCACTCTTATTGCATAATAAGTTATTTTGTAGAATCAACAAAACATTATTAATAAAAAAATCTTGTATCCAATAAAATCTTAAATTAAAAAATATTGTGTACATTTTACTACATTGAAATTTATTATTAACTAGCGGGCACCCGCGGTTTCACCCGCGTGGTTCCCGTTCCCGTGGGAAATGATCAATCAATCAATTCAATTTTTCTTGCCGTAAAAACCATCCTTAAACTCCAACGAACATTTTAAAAAAAAATTGGCCAAATTGGTCCAGGCGTTGTTGAGTTAGGCGCTTACCAACACATTTTGCGATTCATTTTTATATTATAGATAATTAAAAACAGACTTACCGAAGTAGCTACTAATGTACAATCAGTTTGCTTTATAATATTGAGGTTGTACTGTGTTACTTTGATTAGCCATGTTTCAGTAGCCACAAACTTACTTGTTGCTGTTAACGGAATAGACACTTTATCCACACTGTAATAAAACAAAATTAAATAATAAAGTTAATTCAATCAAATACTTAATGGAGAGATTTCATCTACAATTTTTAATTCAAGTCATCTACACTCAATTTTCCTTTGGTACAATATGTGAAACTATGAAACTGAAACAATCTCTACGAATCGTTGTTGTAATGAATGATGATTAATTCAGATTGGCTTATTACCTTACCTTCTAAATTCCGCATTTAACTGTGCAGCGACCACCCTCCAGTCACTGCCTGCTGCGGCATATCTTATCAAAGGCTTAACCACCGGATGCTTGGTCTTGTCGTGTTCCCACCAACACAATATCCTGTAGCACATCAGCAGCGGAATTATCGCTGTCGCGGCCGCCGCCGCTGGCAACCATTGGTTCGTCACACCGCCACACCATAACGAGAAGACATACCCCAAAGGTAACATCGAATGAATGAAGGCGGTGATTGTTATCCTTTTCATGTGGTATCCAATAAAGTTCACATTTTCAGATCCCAAAAAACCTTCAAAAATCTGCGCAATAGTAAATCCGGCAGATACAAACTCAGTGGGTGGGTAAACCACACAAATAGAGAAAAGTATATAAAATAGCGTTACTAACGCTGCCATAATGTTTAATTAAACATTCAATAAACAAAACTATGACACAATGGATTCGAAATGCAGGATATTGTTTGCGAAAGAAAGATTGCAAAATACGTGAAAATAATACGACAAAAAAATCAATCGCGATCAGCTGCTGTAAAATCAAACTTGACACCACTCTTGACACCACAGAGTAGCAGTGTTGCCAGTACATAAATCAAAAAAATGCCGGAACCTTTGTTAAAAAGGCCGATTTTTGGGACGAAAGGCCGAAAATAAAATAAAAAAAAAGTTATTTTACTAAAAACCTTTAAATTAATGGACGTGCGAGCGTTTAAGTTTGGTTTTTAAATAGCTTAGATTTTACATACCATTTGGTACATACATACAATACAAACATGGTTTCCCTTCCCCCCTACCTACCCAACCAAGATTTTTTTCCTATGTAGCACGTTGGCTTAGCACATTCTCTCCATTTTTGTAATGGTCTCCCTGCTGCTGTGGCACAAATCAGAACTTCAGAAGAAGGTTGATCAACCCAAAATCGCCGACGTCAACAATTTTGTGATTTATTTGGATTTTGGGTTTATCGTTTTGATAACAATAATAAAACGTTTTAGTGTAAAATCAGGCAATTATGTTTGTTGTGTGATTGCTTTCGCTATTTTACTTTTGTCAGTTTTATGGTACGTAACAATCACATTATTTATAAAATGAAATATTCATGTAATTTTTGTAAATTAAACTTTACGAAATTTTAAGTAACGTAAACATCTGAAACAACAAAACATTATACTTAAACATATAACTGAAGAGTAGTATTTTAACAAACCTACCATGTTGCAGACCTTTCTTTTTTGCTGCATAAAATATTTCCATGAAATCTATTGATGATTTGAGTAACGCGGCTGCAAGAAAGGACGACTTTGAGTTAGTAACTTCCAGCACACCGCTAGCGACAGACAGTAACATAACAGAGGCTGATCCTACACTTGGTGAAAATTTATCAAGTGCTGTGTTGGATTGTGGTGATACAAAATTGGCAGGAAACATGGATAATGATTCTAAAAAAACTCAAAACTATTCGCCAAATAGACAAGCAAATAATGGTAAGCAAAATTTATACCTATACATTTTTATCAGTGCTTAATAAATTAAAAGATAGAAGTAAAAAATTAATTGATAATCTATTATTATTATAAGTTTTTAGGGTTTTTAATCTATCACTAATGTGTCTTATCTACATTACCTATTCAATATATCATTTTCGCCTAATATAATATGATGTCCTAATAGTACATCCCTATTATTTTTAATACTGATTATAATATTATTCATAGCACAATGTTTGTACTGGCTATACATGCTTCCTGTGGCATGGGGATGCTTTACAATGCCAACTTAACAGACTTCAGACTCTGGCTGAGTATTTTCTGAACTGAAAACCCTGTTAGATTCCCAGGTAGAACACAGTTTCGTAATGACGAAACTGTGTTCTACCTGGGAATTTCAACCCAGAATCCAAGATGCTTTAAAATGCCACCTAATAGCCACTGCACCACCCATAGAAGCAGAGAGGGGGATTTTTTTTATGTTTATAGCTCTTATAGAATGCAATGTACGTAACAAAGGACAGATTGTATTTCTTCGATTGCCCTATTGTTGCCGAGATGGTACAGTGTGTTAGACCGGTTTTTGCATCGAGAACACCGATGGTCTTTTAAAATTTTTGTAGTTGCGCGAATTAGGTAGAAATGTAGGTACATTCTGAATAATTTACTCTCTGATTTTACTGTTTTAGTAATAGTTTGCATATCAGTGAAAATAATAGTTAAATTTTTTACGGCTATTTTGTAACACGTTGTTTATTAGAATTGATCTCTCAGTTTATTTACATGCACAGTCGGCCACGAAAGTAGATGAACATTTGACGTTTGTTTCCAAAATGTTTTATTCTCGTAGTAATAAGGTTTTATAGTAGCAGAAAATGTGCAGCTACTTTTGCGGCCGACTGCATAATCACAATCCTACCTACCTACCTATCACAATCCTAACTTCTAAATCCTGAAGCAAATCTTAAATAATGCGCCGACTAAGTATTTCCCAAATAATCAAGAGGAAATGCTCCGGATATTACCTTTGATAAGCTTATTTAGCGTACGCTGAATAAGCTTATCAACTCGTACGAGTTATAATAACATTCAGTACCTACCTATGTACCAATATGGTTTACTATTTAACGCGTTATTTTTCATTACAAGATAATCGCTTCATAATACTCTATCGTTAAATTGCCAGCTGTGAAATCCTATATACTCTGTCTCACACCACTGTACTGTACAATGTTACTGGTTGGTTTTGTTGTAAGACTTTACATTACAAATAAAATAAAGGTTTCAGGAAATTTTAATTTATGCACTACAAGTTGACTACAAGGCTGTTTTTATACATTTCAATATCCTAACTTGGTTATCCGTATTCCACCAAAGTAGTTCATCAAGGTGTTCCACAGTTAACTTTCAGCACTCCAGATTCACCTAGTCGTTTCACGCAGCCTTTTAGAACGCATAGGGCAGAGGGCCTGTGAATATGTGGTCTAAACAATCAGGCGGTATGTGCGGTCCTCTAATATTCCACCTGATGCGATTTGTGAGGTCATATATGCCCGCTGAAGGAAGCACCAGAAAGAAAGAGGGAGCGTAGCCCTCCAACGTAAAGGGCTGCTAGTGCTAGTGACCTGCGCACTTTGCAAAGGTCACCAACACCTTTTCTTCCACTTACACCTTAGACGCAATTTTAGCCTGAAACGATGAAACGAAAGATGGGTCAGTCAATCGCCGCAAGGACTCATCCTCGTCCCCGGATGAAGCGGGGAGAGTATACGCGCTTGTTAGTCCTGAATCCCACACACAAGCAGTTATGGTGCTTAAAAGCATTCTTCTCAGAAAAAAAGCTTCATTAGGCTGCTTTGGCGATCCCGTAAAGCCACGTTGACACACTGCGCAACACTGCCTTCATAGTTCATATCTATCATCTATTCGAGTCGATCGATCTCCGCCTGCGATTTCTTTTTTAAATGTGTTAAAGAATTTCGATACTTCTTCTTCTTAGCCATTCTCAACCAGTTTGGTGTAGGCCTCCTTTAGATTGCGCCATCTCATTCGGTCTTGCGCTACCTCCATCCAATTCGTTCCGGCGACTTTCCTGACGTCATCTTTCCACCTCATTTGGGGTCTACCTCGAGGTCTTTTCTAACCCCACGGCCTCCATTTCAGCACTGTCTTGCCCCACGAGCCATGTTTGCGGGCTATGTGTCCTGCCCATTGCCATTTCAGACTTGCCACTCTTTTTACTGCATCGGTGACCTTACTTTGTTCCCTGAGCCAGGTGTTAGTCTTACGGTCTCTCAGCGTAATCCCTACTTATTTTCTTTCCAGTTTTCTTAGGGCGACCTGTATTTTATTGATGTTCTCCTTCGTCAGGATGCACTGGTCAAACAATCTGGCTTTCTGTTCAGCAGTAAAATTCATTTTAAAAGCAAAGTCCAGTTTTGCGGCAGCCCACATGAGACGTATTCGTCTATCTATCCTCACTTCCTGACCTAGGTAAACGTATTTCTCTACCTGTTCAATGACGGTTTGGTTTACTTTAATCGTAAAAAACCTTTCTTTAAAAGAAAGATTTTTAGATACTAAACTATTAAAAAATAATTATATAATTTTTTGTGATTATAATCGATTCGCGCTATGGTTATACATAGAACAGAACATTCAACAACTACGACAATAATTAACGAGTGATTCTTATCAAAAGTTGGATCACAATAATTTATCGATAGATTACAATTTCGCGAGATATGTACATTATTATAATCTAGCGATTTTTATAGTGTTGCAGTGATATACTCATATCTGACTTACCTACAGTACCTACATTTTTATTTGATATACCTACCTAGCTGAAAAAGTAGACACTAAACCTAAATCGTAATGACTGCTGATGGTAATATACTTATTTATGTCCATATTTATACCTTTTTTCCAGGGTACATTAAATACGTGAGTCTTGTTATATTAACTGTACAAAATGCAGCTTTGGGATTAAGTATGAGATACGCTCGCACAAGGGATGTGGAGATGTTTTCTTCTGCAGCAGGTAATAATTGAAAATCATAACATAACTATTAAACTAAACAATACAATGTAGTACACGTGTACATACATAGTAGTCAGGGGCGTAGCTACCGCCGTATTTGCCGTATCAATTATACGGGGCCCCCGGGCCACGGGGCCCCCAAAGTGTGTAAGGAAAAAGAATAACAACTTTCTAATTTATTTTATTTTACACATGACAAAATTCTATAAAGCAATTCCTTTTTTTTCCCGCCTTAAGCGTGCGTTCAAAAGTTGGCAACACTACATCGTTATGGCGGGCTGCGGGACTTCCCCGTTTTACTTACTTCCATAGAAGTAGGAATAATATAGAAAGCGTGACGCGCGCTAAACATTATGTGATAAATAAATATTACTTCTCACAATATTTTTTTTCTTTTGTGAAAAATCTTTACCTCCATATAAGGGCCTCCAAAAAAATTTTTATACGGGGCCCCGACAAGGCACGCTACGCCACTGATAGTAGTCATCAGTAGTCATTTATTATAGGGGGCTAGTACGAGCTACAATGCTCATAAATTTTCACACTAGCTATGGTTGAAAAATCCGAAATTTTCTTCCGACCTTGGTAATGAACCCAGGACCCTGATATCACCGCCCAGTAATTAAACCACTAGAGCATTGAGGAAATTAATTTTACATTTTTATAATGGACTTTCCTGCCCTTCTTTGTGAGCCTATTTTTGTCTTGTGGTCTCGTCTCAATTTGTGACTATGGGATATTGAGATTTCATAATTAGGTATGATTTTAAATCAAACATAGTCAACTACCCTATTGATGCTGGTAAGGGTGGTTAGTCTAAAGACTTTGAATAATTGTTGTTTATTTTTTTCAGCTGTTTTAATGGCAGAAGTTTTTAAATTAATAATATGTATTGGACTTGTCATGCAAGAATCTCGTGGCGTAAGGAAAGGAATGCATACTATGTATGCCACAGTGATATTAAATGTTAGAGACACGTTACGTGTTTGTGTGCCATCATTTTTATATATTATTCAAAACAATTTACTCTATGTATCAGCTTCAAACTTAGATGCAGCAACGTATCAAGTAAGTATATTTATGTATGTGTATTTTGTAAACCAACACCTTTTTCAAATTCTTTTCCTCCAACTAAATAAAATATTTAAGCTATTCGGTTTCTTCTAATAAAAAAAATACACTGTAGTTGCAATTAACAAACAGCTAAAATAAGTCATTAATAAGTTAGAGAATATCTCAATCTCAAAACTTACAGGTTTGCGATGAAACTAGAGAAAATAAAATTCGTGACTAAACATTCCAAATTAATTATCTTATCTGAATCTGATTGACCGACGATTGCGAATGTCGCGGGAAACCGCAGGACCGATTATTATGAAGATCATTCGAAGAGGCTTATGCCCTGCAGTTTTATTTTTTCGCCAATAATGCCTTAAGCACCACAGGATTCCGAGAATATTTTTGTTTGTTCTGAATGACCACCCATAATATAAATCAGTGCTTAAGCTACTTTGGTAGTTTAGAATAAGGTATATAATATGTGATTTTCAATATTTATTCAACACAGGATTGATACTGACTGCATGATATTTATTTATATTTACTTAAATAATCATCTATTTTTTAGGTGACATATCAGTTAAAATTACTTACGACGGCATTTTTTGCTGTTATTGTTCTGAAGAGGAAACTGAAGAAATGGCAATGGTGTGCTTTAGCGCTGCTGGCAGCCGGAGTGGCTCTGGTTCAATTGTCATCAACGGAAAAGGCTAAGGAGTCAGATACACAAGGACAGTCGAAAGCGCTCGGCTTTGGTGCAGCACTAACAGCATGCTTTATATCTGGTTTTGCTGGAATTTATTTCGAGAAAGTGCTAAAGGAATCCGATATATCTGTAAGTATCACAACAACCTACCTACACATATTTATAGTTGGCCTACGTTCGAAAGGTGATATAAATATCAGTAGTATATATATATTCACATGACGCATAAACAGTTACCTAAAGACCTTCACGCGACAGATTGAGCGATGCTTCTAGAGCTTCTTGAGTAATACGCTCCTTGCCTTGCTCAAGCTTAGATATGTTTTTGACAACAATTGCCGGGTTAAATAGTAGGTAATCTGTGGCGGACAGTTTCTCAACGAGGCGCTTGGCAACATGATCCAAATACGTGGCAGCAACAAAGCGGCAGAAAGCTGACGCACTTAATTTCGCTGCCCAATTCCCCCCATGCTAATGGGCGACAAGATGTACAATCTGGTTCTCGAACACGGTCGATCTAGCTCGGACGAAGACATTTATTGAAGCTTTAGGTCTCCTATTCTCTATAAGCGGCAATGATATGAAGCATATGAAGTATGGTTTCAGTAATGGTTGTAAGAATTCATGGTTGCAGGACTCGCAGGCCGGTCACGTTGCTCGATTTCTATAGATACCCCAATAGAAGTAGGCACGGTGAAAGTGTCATATTGTATCGTGCATATGATAAGTTTAATGCTTCGGTATCTACATTTTAAGGATAGCAAAACTACTTTGACTATCATTTCGTTTAAGATATTTTTTTCCCATTGTTCCCCTTACATTCATTACACTAATCAGCTTTTATACGTACACACACTTAATTAGAACGAATGGTCTGATAAGCATGCATATGTTTAATGAACTCTTAAGGCAGGCATGATAAAGGCAACAGTTCCAACGAATTTAATATCGTTGAACAGTTCCAACTCAATATTTTGTGTACCTATGCAGTAGCGATTAATTACTTACTTACGATTTGAATTTGGAATGGCAATATCTTTGAATTAATTTATTTGTGCTGTTAATGTGTTCACAGCCCTAATAAAAAATATTGTTAATGCATTAACAGTTATTTTAATACCGCGTTTACATTCAGCCATTTCCGTTGTTGCTTGCCTTGCCGTACATATTTCCCCGTATATTGATGTGGCAACATCAGCGGAAATGAGTGTTTACATTGCCGCTTCATAAATGTATTTTAAATTCGACTCTGGGCCATGGATAACGTGGAAATTGTCGCAGCGTCGGCGCTCTGCCTTTTAAGTTTTATTGATTATTTAAATGATTTAAAAAAAATTGAATTCAAAAGAGACGTCGTCGTCAGAGGAGATGGTGGATGATAGCAATTTATCGTAATGAACAATGTAAGTATTTTTAAAGATATTAAACGACTGAACGAGAGAGCAACATGTAAACACACGTTGCCGCTCGCATTGCCGCGCTTTGATGTCCGCTAGAAAAACCGCCAAATGGGGGATAGCCGGGCAATGCGAACGGCAACGTCAAGGCAATGGAAATGACCTGTTTACATTCTCGCGTTTCCCAGTTTATTCCCCATGTTGCCGCGGCAATGGGCTGAATGTAAACGCGGTATTATGGTTTGCGACCACGAAACTGAACCGATATATTGCCCATGCACTCACTCATGGCTATCATGTCGAATTCTTCGAAGCGATAATTTCCTAACCGATGTCGGATGAATCACATGTCCTGGTGCCTCAGACCAAATAAAAAACCAAGACGGAACCTCCCGAACAACGCACTGAAGCCAGTTTTGTGCATTCGATGTGTGCGTGCCGGTGATGCCATGTGACCCTCGCGCTCTGTGATTGGCTGTGGCCTGTGACACGCACACACATGTAACAAAACTACGTCAGTTTTACGTCACGCCTGTGTACATATACATCCGTGACGTAAACTGACGTAGGTAGTTTTTATTGGCTTCAGTGCGTTGTTCGGGAGGTTCCGTCTTGGTTTTTTATTTGGTTTGAGCCTGGTTCATTTTGCGGTTACCTTTGAACAGTAGTTTATTCCAATCAGTTTGTACCCCGGAGGATGTGTATTCGATTCTGCCTTGAGTTGGGTAAGAATGCAATACATTGCCACAATACTTCTGGCATAATCAGCGCATACAATAAAAGTAAAGACTCTTCGCCATCTTGATATCCTAAAGAGAAGGCACCAGCAATTATTTATTATGTATCTGCAAATGGAGTGCGTGTAGTTCATGGTGCGTAAAAGCATTCTCCAAAACAAAATGTTTTTAATCAAAGTCAAAGTATTTATTTTGATGCAGCCACAGATACTCATATCTAAATATAGGGCGTTTGCTCATAATGCTCATCGATCCTGACTTTATAATAGACATATTAGGGTATGGATGTAGATAAAATTCATAATAAAACAAGTTACATTCTATTATTATAATAATTATTACAATAATTATTACACTGTTGGAAAGCTATACTATCCCCGAGGTGACGGGTATATTTGAAAAAAGAAATTACGCGCGGGTGAAACCGCGGGCGGAAAGGCTAGTTATGAATAAGATGGCAGATTATCAACTCGATGAAGATCGACCTTAATTCGGATCTTAGACTATGGGATTGGGATTGGCATTGTCAATAATTACATAATATAATTTTCCATTTCAGGTATGGATGAGAAACGTGCAATTAAGCTTGCTTTCTTTGCCCATTGGAACGTTCACCTATCTAATAAACAACAAATGGTCAATGCAGAATTTGCTTGTGGGATTCGATGGATTCGTTTGGTATTTGGTGCTATTACAAGCAGCTGGTGGTTTATTAGTAGCTGTGGTTGTCAAATACGCTGATAACATCCTGAAGGGTTTCGCAACCTCTGTGGCGATAGTCATTTCGTGCGTTGTTTCGATATACTTATTTAACTTTATATTGACGGTACAATTCGCATTTGGAACAATGCTTGTGATGGGTTCAATATTTTTGTATGGTTATGTCCCTAAGAAGCCAGACACGCGGAGTTCGTTAAACGTATGATTGTGGTGCTTATATTATTTACTTTTTTTTAATTTAGATTAATACTAATATTTATGTTAAATATATTTTTTTAAGAAAGCTACAATATTATACCCTTTTAATATTATACAATCTGACTTTTGCGTTTATACAAGTAGTTGATTGAAATGCAAACAAATACTTGTTGTGAAATAAAAACAAAACTAAGTACTTAGATTACCTGCCTGTGGGCTGTGAGTATAACACTCAGGTAAAACACCCATCACAATTTTATTGTGATTTGTGACGATGACGAATGATATAATAGCAATCAACCTGAATATGGTTGGACTTACTTTTTTTTTAAGACAAAAAAATGTGTACCGAGAAAGGCAAAAATGAAATGAAATAATTTATTCAGCAATTTGATTTAAATAGTAAATACCTTTGCATGTCAGATTTCATTTTAAATAAAAAATTGCTAGTACAGCTATCTTCTGCCACTAGGATTCCTCCAGAAGCACTAGCCTGGGCTAATGCTTTTGGAGGAAACCCCCAAAAGGACGAAGCGCGAAGTGGTATTCCCACACGATAGCTTAAAAAAACTCACTCATGTGGGACGGGGAATACCCCGTCCCACATTCGCGAGTTTTTTAATGGGGTGACACCACAAACCTCCGCTGCACCGTGCGTGTGCCACCCAAGGTAGCTACGCCACTAGACTAGAACCTAATAGACTGATCAATATTATTTTGTGAGGCTTAAATGCAAAAATGCTTTTATCAGATAAGTTATCTACAAACCTGTTATAAGATTTTAGTCCCAATATTAAATAAGTACCTACCTAAATTATGTACCTAAATTATGAAACTAAAGGTTCGAACTCCTCTGGCCCACCAGTGTGACAGCACATCGAGCGATTCTTTTTGATTTGGAGTACCTCAATGGCGACTGCGCCACTTGCAACTTAGCTTATCATCAGGCTCACCTGATGCAGACTGCCGACTGACGTAGTATTAAAAAAAAAACCATGTGCTTAGGTTTACAAAATCTATAAAATACATTATTGTCACAATTTAGGTTTTAAATCTGAATGATATCAAAATGAAAAAGCTCACATTCACACATTCTATTCATTTATAAAATTCGTCTTTTCTTTATAAAATTATATCCTAGCACTCTATGCTTTATCCCACTAAGCTTTGAGACGTTTGTAATTTAAATAAGAAAAATAATAACTATTTGACTTTTCCTACAAATTAACTTTATTATTTTCTCGTTTAAAATGTATTTATTGTAAAAATTTGGAATTCTGTGGAATTTTCATTTATTTAAGGATAAGTTTTAATGAAATAGGTACTATTTTTTTACACGTATAATACATATTCTTATGTCTTTTGGCTATTCTGATTGCGTATATAAATGCCCCTGCCCTATGCGCCAGGGTCGTGGGTTCGAATTCCACCCAGGACAAACATTTAAATAATGAACATTTGTGCTTGTCCTGTGTCTGGATGTCAATTTATATTTTAAGTATAGTGTTGTGTTACAGCTTTTTTTTCTGATACCCATAACACAAGTGCTTAAGCTACATATTATTTTTGGGGTCAGACAGATAAGTGTATCTGCCATTTACGATTTTTTTTTTATTATTACAGCAGGACCTCTTTAATCCGAACTCTGAATATAAATAATAAATATAAATATTTTCTTGGACATTATTCACACAGCGCCATCTAGCCCCAAATTAAGCATTAGCTTGTGCTATGGATGCCAGACAACGGATAAACAATACATACAGGGTGTCCCAGAACTCAACGTCAAGCCGAAACGGGGTGACAGGACTGATTGTAACCATCATGAGAAAAATAAGAAAAAAAATCTATCCTATGCAGTTAGGAAATTATGGGCATTTAAGAAAAACCTAGAAATTTGGTCAAAATGTAACCATTTTTCGGTTATTGTGGTTAATTTTTATTAATTTTGTTCATTTAAACTTTGGAACCGTAACCCTAAATAACATTTCTAGAACCACAGTCAAAAATAATGCCACAACTGCCCCAAGTTTTCTAGAATTAAGACTATTTGTTAAACTATAAATTTAAAACTTCAAAATTTGCCGACTTTGAAAGGCTCTCCTTTAAAGAAAATGTACTAAAGTGCCTTGGCAAGTGCCATCAAAAGTTCGCGCATTTAATCAGGATTGCAAAAAGGTACAATACTTGCTAGTTTTATACTAAAAAAACTCTAGTAAAAAAATAAAAACGTCGAGTAACCCGATTTTTGCTAACCCATTTTACTCAGTTCAAATGTTTTTATTCGCACAAGCTCTTGGTAGTTTCTTAATTTTACCGCAAAATGATGAGAGAGATGGATAGTGGACATGTTTGCCATGAGCGAACGAGACAGATAGTAACGCCACTTTTACCAAAGTCAACAAAAGTAAGTAAAATTAATAAAATAATGAAAAATCTTGGCCTAGTTTAGTTTAGGTTTATTGGAATAAACGTCAGATAGGGAAATAACATTTTTTATTACAATAAATGTTCAAATTGTTTACCATCAGCCTCAATACACGCCCTACATCTTATTAAAAAAGATCTAGTTATTAGTCGGGCATATCATTAAGAGTTGATGTCCTTAGCGGCTTGAGAAATTCGTTCATGCAGCTCGGCTACGCTGTCAATAGGCTTTGAATAAACTTTTTCTTTGAGAACGCCCCAATAAAACCAAACGACGAGTTGCACTCCGGGAGTGCCAAAAACTTGAATATTGATGGCGCTTGAAATAAAACACCAATTTGCGCCTAGTGGACGCTAGCATGGCGAATACCAAAATATTCAAGTTTTCACTTCTGCCGGCACTCCCGGAGTGCAACGCGTCGATTTTTTTTTATTGGGGCGTTCTCAAAGAAAAAGTTTATTCAAAGCCTATTGACAGCGTAGCCGAGCTGCATGAACGAATTTCTCAAGCCGCTGAGGACATCAACTCTCGAGGATATGCCCGACTAATAACTAGATCTTTTTTTAATAAGATGTAGGGCGTGTATTGAGGCTGATGGTAAACAATTTGAACATTTATTGTAATAAAAAATGTTATTTCCCTATCTGACGTTTATTCCAATAAACCTAAACTAAACTAGGTCAAGATTTTTCATTATTTTATTAATTTTACTTACTTTTGTTGACTTTGGTAAAAGTGGCGTTACTATCTGTCTCGTTTGCTCATGGCAAACATGTCCACTATCCATCTCTCTCATCATTTTGCCGTAAAATTAAGAAACTACCAAGAGCTTGTGCGAATAAAAACATTTGAACTGAATAAAATGGGTTAGCAAAAATCGGGTTACTCGACGTTTTTATTTTTTTACTAGAGTTTTTTTAGTATAAAATTAGCAATTATTGTACCTTTTTGCAATCCTGATTAAATGCGCAAACTTTTGATGGCACTTGCCAAGGCACTTTAGTACATTTTTTTTAAAGGAGAGCCTTTCAAAGTCGACAAATTTTGAAAATTTTAAATTCATAGTTTAACAAATAGTCTTAATTCTAGAAAACTTGGGGCAGTTGTGGCATTATTTTTGACTGTGGTTCTAGAAATGTTATTTAGGGTTATGGTTCCAAAGTTTAAATGAACAAAATTAATAAAAATTAACCACAATAACCGAAAAATGGTTACAGTTTGACCAAATTTCTAGGTATTTCTTAAATGCCCATAATTTCCTAACTGCATGGGACAGATTTTGTTTCTTATTTTTCTCATGATGGTTACAATCAGTCCTGTCACCCCGTTTCGGCTTGACGTTGAGTTCTGGGACACCCTGTATATACTTTTCTTTTGTAAATACATACATATTATACATAGAAACACCCAGACCGATACAAACAGACATGTTCATGCACACAAATGTTTGTACCGTGCGGGGATCGAACCCGCGACCTCTGGTGTAATAGCCGACTTCTCGACCATTACACCAAATGGCTCGTCGAACGAATAAAGTAATCAATTTATTTTACAACTCAATAAATTTAAACACAAATGCATAAAACATGGCTTGTAGGTAAGACTTAAAATTGTTTCACTTCTAAAACTGAACCTAGATGCTAAAGTGCGCTACCCTCCTTTCCTTGGTATGACTATGTGATATTGAAGAGTTATCAAGGAATTGGATAATAAAAAAATGTGCTTCAGACGGACACTTAAATAATTTGCACAATACCTGACTATGAAAAATGTATCAACTTTTTATCTGGATTAAGTCATTATTAAACTGAGACTGCAAAATTGTTGTCCAATATATGTATAGGAGCTACTGAAGCAATATTGCTACTTCTTTTTGGTTTTATAAAATTATTAATGTATGCAGGTATAATGTATTAAAATTTTATGAGTATTAAAAGTATGTACTTATATCTTTGATTAAAATAAGCCAATGTTTTATTTTCAGTACTGTAAAACTAGTACTAAGTTTTGTATATATTGTATATGCTACGTAATTTAAGGTATTAAAAGATCATTGAAACAGCATAGTCTAGGACTAAATTTATATTTTTAGAAAATAAAGAATAAAACTTAATATGAATTAATTATTTTCCTCTTTCTCATTTGCTCCATCCATTTATCAAGTTGCTGTTGCGGAGTAAGTGGATTTCTATTGTAATAGTCTTTAGGAGGTTTACCTTCTTCCAACCTTACAAAATAATGACTGTATTGATAACGAACTTCACCCATTCTTCCTCTGGCATGTCTTCTTATTCCTTTGACAACCATACCTTTATTTGAAAAGGATTCAGCTGAAACAGTCAATATTTATTTATTTTTAACGAACAACAAACACATTACATGATTGATAAATGCGCAACCAACACCGTTATCCACATATTGTTATGTTATAAATTAATTGTTAAATATTTGTCATTCAATAATTAATAATAAACCTTTAATAGTGATTTAAACATTAACAACTTAACACACTTGCAGTATTTATTTATTAGTGGAAATAGTATACAGCTCAGTATCACATGGGACTAAAGAAAGTTAAGTAGGTAATTAGAAAAGACTTGAAGAAGGTCCATATAAAAACACTATACACTTAAATGATTAAATAAAATTAGTATGTATGTCCAATATACTTTGCTGTAAAAAATAAGCATTGTGGAGGTCATTGGGGAAGGCCTATATTCAGCAGAGGCAGTCTTATGTATGAATTAATACAAGATGGCAATAGAGTGCTGGACTAGTCACTAAGAACAGAAAAATACATAAAACAAGTACAAACCTATCCACAAATTGCTTCTAAATTCAACATTATGGTGTTTAACTGCAAGATCCTGAGCTTCAAGAATAGCTTCTTTAACATATGCTGCACCTTTTTTATTAATAAAAGACAACTGTTTTACGGCTTCATCCACAGTCATTCCCCGAACAAAAACTGCAATGTACCAAAGCTTCTCAGGACTGTACTTGATGTTAGTCTTTTGGTGGCAAACAAACTAAAAAAAAGCATATTTGGAATTAATACATGTTTAATGCTATACATTCATAATCATATTCAAATATTATACTAATTATTTTTGAAATAAAGTTATTGATTGACACAATGATGGGTTGTGGCTATTAAGCCATGTTTATTAAACCATGTTTAAAAAAACGACACAGTTAACTTGACTAAGGAATTGAACCCAGGACCCCAAGATCTTCAAGGTGTTTACTTAGGTTAGTTACATATTATGAATAAATATCTTTCATGTCTAATGCAGAGGAGTTCATATTAGGTAGGGCAGTAGCTCTGAGATTACTGCAATTTTTATTGTAGAATATTAGATTTAAAAGTCAACGTACCTACAACATTGAACTACAATTACTAATTACCTACAAAACTTCTAAAACTAACTTTCATAATTAAGTACTTACAGCAGGCCGTGGTTCTTCGCCAATTTCTTGCGGCGGATAGACTTTTTTATTGTTTTCCAAAAACTTGGTAGGCAAAAGTGATTTTGACCACGCCAATGCTGGTGTAGATGTGTGAAAACTGAATGTATTATTATACTTTACTGCTGTTGAGCAAAGACCTGTAAATAGTTTATTCATGTTGGTGTGCATAGATTTATTTATCTAATGAATACCTTGTAAGATGGTATTCTGCCTAATTTTATTCTATGGTTTGATAAGATTTGATAAATCTTGATAATCTTGGATGATCTCTGCGACAGCTGTCATCGATCTGACAGGAAGCCAGTGCTGCCAGTACATAAATCAACAAAAGGCCGCAACCTTTGTTACAAAAGGCCGATTTTTCGGACGAAAAAGGCCGAAATTGAAATAAAAAACGTAATTTTACTATTTTTTTTAAATTAATGCCTAAAAAGTTATAGTACAAGTATTTCCACGTGGACAATAACATGGCAAATTAAAAAAATGTGCAGTCTTTACCTGCAGACACATAAAATAACATTGTAAAATACAAAGTTTATATTTTTGATATTTTATTAATGGCGAGGAAAGACCGAAAAATGGCCGATGTCTGTCAAGGGCCGAAATAAAGGGCCGGTAAAATCGGCCACCGGAACAGATAAGTTTGTAGGTCTGTATAGTAGACCGACAAACTTATCTGTTCCGGTGGCCAAAATTGGAACTACGTGAAATGCAATGCAAAAAAAATATACTAAATCTATGATGCAAAACGATATTTAATGACAGTTTTAAATAGACAGTAGCGTTATGTGTGCTATAGACATGGAATTAATATTAATAATATCTAGATAAAGACAATATTATTTCCATGGTTGTGTTGTGTCCATGTTGTGTCACACACAGTGTCACAGGGGCATTGTTGCCAGCGAGGTCTTGTCAAAAGTCACCTGAGTGAGATGTACAAAAAAGTTTAGTAACCTTTTTGTAGGAAAAGTAACCTTTCACCAATTTTTTTGGGAAACAAAAAAAAACTTCGACAAGATACGAACAAATAGGATTGACCGGGCCACCGAGACGGTTGGTTCAATTTTTTGGTCATCATCATTGCGTTGTATACGCACTATCCCACTAATTTGTTATTTTGACCTTTGCATTGACAAATTTCGCAAAACATTTAAGTTTTCACATAAGTAGATTTTCGTCGAAATGGTCCGCCTGGGTAGAAAACATGGAATAATTTTGGTTACAAAAAAGATATCAAAACAAACGACATATCGTTAGAAAGCTCACTCTTTGGAGATGTTTTTAACAAATCAGAAGTCATCCATCCCTTTTATTTATTTTTTAAATGCTACGCGAAGTTGAGATTCAAAATTAGTTTCAACTCTTATTTTATGTTTGAGGGCCCATAACTTTGTTTCTAGCAATGTTCAATTTACAACTGTTTATTTAAAAGGACCTACCAATCACTAAGATTCCAATAATGAAAAAATTATTTGGATCTGGTCATAAAAAAAAAGTTTGACGGGTTTAAAGGTACAAAACCGAAAAATTATAGAAATTGATAAAAAAAATAATTAAAAAAAAAACTTGAGACTTAGGTGAAATCTTTTGAGCTAGTTAGTTAACAGACCACCCCAACTACCCCCCATCATCGTATGTTCAACGTTCTTCCGAACATCCTGTATGTATGATGGCAAATTTTTTGGTATATTTACTCTTATTTACTATACTCTATGGTTCAATTTGAAAAAATGCTAATAGAGCCCAGCGCTCTTACCACTGTAAAGAACTAAAGACCGACAAACTTATCTGTTCCGGTGGCGGCGTCGCTACTGTCTATTTAGAACTGTCAATAAATATCGTTTTTGCATTGCATTTCACGTAGTTCCAATTTTGGCCACCGGAACAGATAAGTTTGTACCACGGCACGGGAGGCAGTAGTATACACGGCCGTTTGACTCAAAGTAATAAAATTGGTGCGTTTGTTATATCTGTGGTACAGGGGGCCAACCTCAGATGACATTTCGTAATCTGTGGTCGTAACCCCTCTCCCCCGCCAGCTCGCTTAAGGGTCTGCTGACATGCTTTGACAGAGTGAGATAGTCTTATTGAGATTCCTGTAAGAGGAAATAGAATAGAGAAGAGTTCAAACTTCAAATCAAACTGAATCAAACTGAGCAAAAAAATCATTAAAGTGCCAAAGAAATTAAAGGTTTTGTGGATTACTACCTAAATTAATATGATTTAATCGAATGTGGAACGTTTGTGTCTAGCATAAGAAATGGTAGAGTGTTCAATATTTGGCTTCAAAAGCAACAATCAAAGAGAAAAAGCGGGTGTTACATTTCATACGTAAGTACACTGTTTTATAAATTTTGAGCACGTATTTCTTTCTCAAATCTCACAGGAACCAAGTTTCTGCGCTAAATCATTAGTTATATCATCAAAAACTTGATAAATGGGAAATATCTAAAAATTATTTCTAAATATAACCTCTAAAACATCTGACATGCAAACCGGTAAAATAATTGCTTATTATTACAAATTTACATCAGAAGCCAGCATAATAATTATCATAGATGTCTATGTACTGAAATTTTATTAATAATTAGTAGATTCATAATTCGATTTCCGGATGCCTAATGAAAGGAAAAATTTCCCCAAAATTACCCCAAATTTCAGGGAATTTCAAGCGATTTGTTGTTTCCAGATTTCCGACTGATGATAAAACTCGTGAGAAATGGATTTATGCAACAGGAATACTATTAATAACATTTTGAAAGGGACTGACGTGTTTACAAAGGAGAAAATTACCAAATAATATGCAACAGAAGGATTAATTATTACAAAAAGAAATTGAAAAATAAATCAATTAATAAGTAATTAACTTGTTTTATTTTGTTTTTCACCTAAATAGTCTTCTTAAAATGATCTTTTTTGGCTCAAATTTGAAATAAAAGGGAATTCATGTATCGGGTATATGAAATTATGAATTCCCTTTTATTTCAAATAGGGTAATCCTGCAAATATGTAATACACCAAAATAAATAAAGTGGCTGTTTGAATAGAATGCCTTTGCATTTGACACCACCACAATTTAAAAAAAAAAGAGCTGTCATATATCACTGGCCCCCTTTTCCGTAAAGCCCATGTTTACAGTACGTGAGTCGGTTGTCTGATTTATCTTCTATCTAGTCTGTGGTAGTATATTAGACAGTGACTGAATTTTTCCTTTTTTTTTTAAGAACAGGCCAACGATATGACGTAATTTTGGCATATTTTCGGCTTAAGGTAAGGGCTTTGTGGTAGATTCCCCACTTTTGAGATGGTCACCCTCTGACATGTGGTATGTCAGTGTCACTTCACTGTCATACTGTCATTCATTCATAAAGTGATAGAGTAGCTTGGAGTTGCTTTGCCTTTTTCACAATTTATAAATCTTTAACGTGCAATGTGCATATCATTTAATTCTCGTAAAATATTATTATTGCAGTCAACTATTCAGACTTGGTTATATTAGACCAATGCATTGTTCCAGAGCTGGTCATTGATACTTGCGACATATCAAGCTATACGTTGAAGCACGAAAAGCTTACGAAGACGAGTCCCTTTGGTTGCAGTTTTTTATTATTATTGTAGAAACCCACAATGGACGATTTATACATCGCAGTCGTATGTTCATCTAATATGAACCGAAGCATGGAAGCACACGCATTTCTTGTAAAAAAGGGTTTCAAAGTTAAGTCTTTTGGAACAGGAGAAAAGGTTAAGTTACCTGGAGCATCTGCGGATCGACCTAATTGTTACGAATTTGGAATACCTTATGATGATATTTATAACGATTTGTTAGAGAAGGACAAAACTTACTACACACAAAATGGCTTGCTTCACATGCTAGACAGAAACAGAAGAATAAAACCTTGTCCAGAGAAATTTCAGGTTTCATCAGAGCGTTTTGATGTAATTATTACATGTGAAGAGCGGGTTTATGACCAAGTTGTGGAATGGTTTGGATCACGAAGATCTGTGTTTAACCAACCAGTACATGTCATCAATATTGACATACAAGACAACCACGAAGAAGCGACTATAGGAGCATTTTTAATAAGTGACATGGTTACTAAAATGGCTCAAAGTGAAGACTTAGACAATGATATTGATGAATTGTTGCATGATTTCGAAGGAAAATGTCATAGACCAATTTTAAATTGTATTATGTTTTATTGATTTGTTTTTCCTACTTGGAAATCATTAATAAGTCCTTATAGCATATAAGAGCGATTAACTCATTGGCATAATAGATTCAATTTTATGTTCACAACATTAATTTAACTTAAATTTTTCATAATTTTATGGTTTATATTTTAATCAATTTATTCATAAAATGTTATAGTTGTATCTAAATTAATAAATTTAATACATAGACTGCAGAGGAAGGATCGAAAAAAGAAATTAAAATAAGAAATCTCAATAACATGGGATACCAAAATAAGAGATTCAAAATTGATAAATTTTGTACTGGAACTCTTATTTTTTAACACCAATTTGAATCTTTCTTGATTATTCATTACAAAATTACAATGTTACTTTTTTGTGTATGTATGAGTAGGTATGTTAAGATGTAAAACATACTCATTAAAGAAAATGAATTTATATATTAATTAAAAAAAACATTGTAAACACAAAATTGGTCCATTATGTTCACCTGACAATTAATAAGTATTACAATGTTGTGTCTGAATAATGTATTAAACTTTTGTAAAAACGTTTTACGCCCCTTACGCAACAACGGGGCAGGTTGGTGTGTGAGATAATAATTCCTTTTCTTGCTCATCTCTTACACCTATCAATCTCCTTTACTATTACATACAGTGCCCGACAAACATCTTGAAATCGGGTGAGTATTGCGCAAAACGCGAATTTTGGTTAGGCGGGAAGTATGGGCGCGATGGGAGATGCGCGCGCGTTATTGTTCATGACAAGCGCAAGTGCACATGCGCGAACTTTCCCCCAGTCCTTCAAACGAGCGTCAAGTTGTTAGCCGGTCTCTGTAGGTGCACAAACTTACTCAACAAAGTAATAGGTATGTCAAAAATATAAGGTTAGATTCCGCCTTAGGCCCGTTTCTGGCCGTTGACTTCGTGACCACCACATTGTAGTTCAATAATATAAGTAAGTACGTCTTTTCCAATGTAATTATTGTCGTTTTTCATGAAATAACGCACTTTTTTATTATTGTTTACCTATGCCATTAATGCATTATTGCCAAACGTAGCTTATTGATTCCGTTCCTAAAAAACTTGCTGGACGTGAGGCAAGGCAACACATCTTTGAAGGCATTTAATATTTTGGTCGCCAAAAAGTTTTTCAAATTCTGGAAAATGTAAAAACCTGTAGGGGGAAAGAAGTGGATGACGGAGAACTTGTAACTAGATGACCGTCTGCTGTGCAGTATGAGGTCTTGCGTTGTACCTAGTACAGGAGCAGCGGAGTTCAATACGCCTTCATTAGTGTATCTGTTGACCAGTGCAAGGCTCGCCTCTCGTAGATAGGTACATATTAGGTACTTCGCGCTAGTGATCATTGAATTCGTGGAGCATGCATTTGTTAGGTTTTAATAAAGCCTTGCCAATTTAACAAAAATGAACCAATATTGTAAACTAGCAGGCGCCCGCGGTTTCACCCGCGTGGTTCCCGTTCCCGTGGGAATTGATCAAAATCCTTTCTTAGCGGATGCCTACGTCATCATAACATCTATCTGCATTCCAAATTTCAGCCCGATCCGTCCAGTGGTTTGGGCTGTCCGTTGATAGATATGTATGTCAGTCAGTCAGTCACCTTTGAGTTTTATATACAATAGATGCTTACATCGAAAGCTGCTACTAATTATTCAGCTGTAGATTGAGAATCATTGTCGACCAAAGTTTCAACTGACCATGGGATTCAATAATTACAAACTTTCAGGACGTAGGTACTTATGTAAGCGGGCAAACCAATAAAGGGTGGTGCGATCGTTAGTACTGTGCGCTCCTTAACGTTGTCCGTTTATTGCCCGTGTTACTAGGTGTCCATGCCATGGACACCTGGCAATCCAGGACATGTTTAGCTTTTTAATAATAATAATAATAAACATTTTATTTCAGACCCGTAGTCCATACAAATTTGTTAGTAAAGATACATCAAAAGCAAAATGTTAGTAATATAAAAATAAAAATAAAACAAAACAGGCTAGGAACATCAATTTAAAAATTTGAAAGCCACCCGTATGCATTTTATTCTAGATATTTTAGATAAACATTTGTGTTTCCGGCCTGTCCGGCTTTTTGTTGGTGATGAAAATGATAAAAGACGCAAGACGAGGATACGGATCGGGGAGGGAAATTAGAATAAACGTCCGACCAGTCAAGTGGCCGTTTATTTCATCTGGTCCGTCTATCGCCTAACTGTTTGGACATTTTTTTCCAAATAGTTATACTGGAGGATCGAACTATTTGGAAACGTGGCGTAGCTAAAAAAAAGGTCGCCAATATAGGCGGCCCGCCCCCGTCCGGCTTTTGGGGCAAAATGTCAAGTCCAGACCCGCGCTTCACCTAGGCTGTCCACCTGGGTGAAGCACGGGGACTTATCTGGCCTCTTAAAGAGCAGAGTCCGGTTTTTACATTTTAGGAGCTGGCAAGCCTACCGGCGTCGGTTCTGCCGATTCGCAGCCACGACGGTACTCATTCTCCATCCGTAATAATTACTCGGAAATTGAACGTATCTATGATGACGAACACGTATCTACAAATGCGATGAAAACGGATAACCATAAAACAAATGACTCATTTTCAAAATATAATTCAATACCTACTCGTATTTTTTAAATAAAAACTATTAGAAATTCTTATTTTGAGCGAACAAAACGTACGGCAGAACTAACGGCAATTTCAGTAGGTAAGGGCATTGATAATAATTATAAGGAAAAGGCATTGATAGTGGGAAAAGGTATATACCTAAAGGGAACAAAATGTGGCTTATTCCTCGTCGTGCCACCAACTTGTTCCACCAGTGGCGTGTAGATCAACTAACAGAAGTATATTTTAAATCAATCACATAGGTATAAAATATTTTATAACTATTCTCGTGTGACGAACGAAAGATTATGGAATGTTGTAACGAATTATTAATTAAATGGATTTAAGTCAATTTATTTTTATTACTTGAATTAAATTACTTAAAAGTTAAAAATAAGACTGTTTCAATAATTCTGTGATCTGTAGTGCATAGCACGGACAAGATCTGAAAGTGATTTTATTATTCGAAAAGTTAGCAAGTATATTTTTTAGTAGCACAACTAAAGAATTCCTATATGAAGTTCTGGATTTGAATTACTTTTCATTTTTCGATAGTTGTCTGCTAGCCTTACTACCTATCTCCTACCTACATTGTCTCGTGACAAAAAAACGAAATGGAAGTCTTCCAAGATCTTACGATATACCTACTTATATGAATCAGATGTGGCGAGCGTAGCATGGTTTTTCCCCCCGTCTCTCTCGTCATACCCGATTGTTTTATCTCTAATCTCTTTCGTAGACTTGTTGCCAACAATAGGCAAGTACATTGTAGTATAGCAGCCAGCAGCACATCCGAATACCATAATCTGTCAAATCTCTACAACCAATTTTCAGCTTTATTTAGCCCATATAAAGTTCTTTTTCTAATTGTTTTATTCATAATATTTGACAGATTAGGGTAGGTTGATCTGCTTCCGTCCCGTCCATACCATACAGAAAGATCTAAATAATAACTTAATGTTTAAACGGTGCACTAAATGATTTATTATCTTTATATTAACAAGTTGTACATACATTTTCTTAATTGCTAAATTAAATTATGAAGATAACATAGAACATACAATTTATTATGATAATTTTCAGCTTAAGTCCTTAAGCGCTGCAGTTTTCAATTCATAGTACTTGTTCAACCTTATTTCTGCATACCTGTAAATAACAGATAAAAAATATTTTATGATCATAATCAATTGTAATAATATCATTACTCATTAGAAATTCAAAACTATCAAAAATTCATAATGACTTGACTTGCCAAATATATATTTATGTAGGTTTCTGATTTGGTTTGGTTTTGATGATTTCAGACAAACATTGTTTTGCTATCCCCTTACGCTGTTCCCATTCTCTAATAATGTATGTATAGGGAACTTGTTGAACATCGGTCGACCGAGAAGGGGAAAGTTCGCGTATGTGCACTTGCACGTAAGCGTGACCAATAGCGCGCGCGAATCTCCCGAACGCCCGCGCGCGCTATTGGTCAGAGGTATACTTCTGACCAATAGCGCGCCGGTGAGTCAAAATTCATGTTCTGCGCAATCCCCATCCGATATTCAAGAAGTTCGCCGGGACCTGTATTAACGTTTTAGATAATAATTAGGTCATAAAACATTGTGTTGCAACACACCCTCATAACAACTCGATAAGAAATACCTATGTAAACTTTTAATAAATACCTACTGATATTTTAAAAATTGTCATTTATTATTTTGATGTTATAACAGAATTAAAAATTGGATGTTGCGGATTTGGTAAAACTTACCTTCCAAAGTCAAAATCAATATCGGACAGCTCATATTGCACGAGGGACCATATACCCCACAGAAAATGCGAAGCCAATGAAAATAGTTTAACTTCAAACAAAACTTTGTCAATTGATTGAGGAGGCGGCTCGTCTATGTTCAAATATTCCGACAGATACGTGCTTATCCATGACCTTTGGTACTCTGCACACGGGTATCTGTTGTAATCAATATCCTCGATTGATAAACCTAAAACCAGATCAAACTTTCAAAATATATCACTTGGACGTACATTTATTATCAACAGAGGCTCCCTGGGTTATCAATGCGTATTAAAATTGTACCTACTTTTTATTATGTAATCGTTTTCTATGCTATTGTAAAGGGAACGTGCACAACGAAGATGCTGCGGACTGGCCGCGTCGGGAATCTGAATTGTACTCTATTGATAGTTGACATGAACATTTATAACGAGTCTATCTATCTATTCAGTCCGGTGTAACAACAAGTAAACATACCTACTTAATTTTATAAGTATTAGGTATTCTAGTGCGTTGTTGCATTTATTAAATACGTTTCTGTTAGTAAACTTTATCTGTGAAATAAACTTTAAAAAAATCAAAACTTCTATCTGCCTTCTTAGACATTAATACAATGATACAGTATTATTTAATGAGTTTTTTGTTTTTTACATTTATTTGGCAAACAACTTTGGTAAATAATCTATAATATAGGAACTAAATGACTGGCCATAAAGAGCATTTGACCTTTTTGCATATTATTTTGGCCACGCTGATTATTCATAGTCAGGAATCCAAATTTTATAACTTTAATCATAATTAACAATAATATAATTAAGAAGATAATAATTTTGTTTAAAATTTAATTAAAAGCACGTTGACAGGTCTGAATTGATACGTATCTTCTAACTGTCCGCATAGTGTGTCTTTTGTCGAGTACTGCCACCTATAGTTCCTCCTGCATGCTCCTTTTATTTAATAACATAGTGACGTGCGGGTATCGAACTAACGACCTCTGACCGTCTTTCAAACGATGGGGTTCTACAACAAATCGGCTCCGTGGTTTTCATGAAAATGTACTACACATCAGAGATCAAATTTACAAATTCACAATATTTATATTTGCCAGAAGAGATTCATTCATTTCTTGACTTTTAGTGAGATACCTACCTACAACCGATCGAATCGATGTTATCATTAGGCGTGATCTCTGTCGTCAACTGTGTTGAATTTAAGTCATTTTGCCGTTAGCTTATTGTTCGATAACGCACGATAATACTAATACGCCTATCGACAAAAGATCTGAACGATGCGAACGATACGATCCACATAATCCATTTTATATAGAAATATGAATTGTACCTACTGTCAATAAAAAAGGCGATAGGTACTGCTTTAAGAATATTCAAAACCTTTTAAAGTATTAGAATATTTAGAATGTGCTCACTTCAAGTTCACAACATGGTGTATCTAGCAGTTTAGTAACGTATTCTTCGCTAATGCGACGCAAATTGCCTTCGCCTTCTGATATTTCAATGAAGGTAATTTGTTTATTTTTGAGGAATCAAACAAGTTCGGAATACCAAACAATTATATGTGTTCAATTATTGTGTCGGCCTTTACATATTTAAATTGTTTAAGTATAATATACTTGTAGTAACCCTTTTACAAATAACCCAACAAGTGTGTTATCTATCATAGACATAGAAGAATAAAAGCTTATTTATTAGTTTTTGTTTAAGTAGCTAGCTAACTATTAATACATACCTACATACTCATTGAAGTGATTCGCAATATCGTACCCCTGATAGTTATACGTTGCATATTCATAGTCAATGAAGGCTACAGTCCCTTCATCTTTGTTGTAGATCACGTTTCCTAGAAGCAAATCATTGTGAGCAAACACTATTGGGCTCTCAGTTTTGGTTAAGTGTGATTTTAGGCGCTCAAACTCTATCCTTAGTCTTGTTATTGACCCAAAGCTATTCACAAATCTACAACAGAAAGAATAGACAAAAAGTATTCGTGTTAAATAGTTCATTGAATAAAATCACATTGTTAGTAGTCATTAATGAAGATAAAACAGCAGGCAAAACTACATTTTATATTATGCAGACTATTGTTAAAATAAACGTGCAATAAAAACTAATGTCATTGTTAATAAGAAAATTCAAACAGTTACATAATATTCAGAATTACTTATGTGCAATTTTTTTATAATTCTAAAACACTTAGGGCCCTGCCACACTGGCAAATTGCAAGCGGTTTCAACGCGGAGCTGAGGCGCGTAGTAGGCGTGTTGTTGACACTAGTTGTCGCTCTCGTTCATTTGTAGAGGAAGCGTTCGTCTTTCCGCATTGAAACCGCTTGCAATCCGCTAGTGTGGCAGGGATCACCCATCGTTACTTCCACAACACATATTGAAACTTTAATGTTTACAACATCAAAGGATCTTATGAAACTTTTAATACATTGTTTCTGAATTTCTGACGAGAAAATAATTTATATATTTTTTTATTGTTATTTTTATTTATTTGATTACCTGCCACTTTCTACATTCTTAAGAGAATATTGAAAAAGCTATATACAGACCTTCTTTGTTTTTCTGAATCCGAAAAAGGTTCAGGAAGTAGAGCCAAAAATTGTTCTATTTTATCCCAAACCATAGGTTCTTCTTTTATCTGTAATAAAATATTAATATTTTTTTAAATACAGTCAACCTGGGTAACTTTGATTTTCAGGGTAACTTTGACAGAAAAGCCACAAAGAATTTTATTATTTTTACGATGTTGCCGTTGATGCATAACATTAAATTTATTATTTTCGTGCAGTTAACAAACTTCGTGAATGAACTCTTAGAAAAAAAAAGAAGCTGTCAAACAAAGTAAATGTATAAAACGTTTCTAAAAACACCTCTTCAAACTGTGTTATTTTTTTAGGATTATGTCAATGTTACCCTGACGCTATAAAATGTACAATGCATACGATTTCTATGACAATTTTAATCTGTATCAAAGTTACCCTTAAAGGGGTTATAACTTTGACACACAACAAATTGCCAGTTTTTGATGAATTGTGTGATTAATAAATGCGTTAGATAACTTGATAGCATGGACATCAACTTGAGAGCACAGATTATGTAAACTCTTCTGTCTCATACTTAACACAGTAAAAGTTATCTAAAAAAATATAGTGATGATCTGTCAAAGTTACCCAGGTTGACTGTATGTATTTCAATAAAAATTATGTACCTATAAGTTGATTACTTCTCACCTATAGATAACAACCCAACTAACAAAAATTGGCCATAAAGTGGCTTTGATTGCCAAAAATATTACTCTTATAACAGCCGTATTATCGCTAATAAGGGTGGGTTTGGGCGCACTTTATATCACTAATTAACCATATACCGGCCTTATAGTTGCTTTATTATCCGCTCATTTTATTTTTATACGTGTTGTATTATGGCATGGAATTAGCTTATTAAACTTGTAATGGCATGAAAAATGCTGCTAAAAAGCTCCGGTTAAACTTATTGTGGCAAATCAAATTCTAAAATATGTCTTTTTGTGAGAACTTTCGCAATAAGAAAAAGAAACGTCAGTCGTCAACCATATTTAATCTGAAAGTAAACGGTAAGTTAATATTTTATTATGTGGTTTATGTGCTTGTTTCTAGTGAAAAGTGTATGGGAATTTAAATGCATGGTAAAATGTGGTACGCTGAGTGTTTTAGTACCAACCCGCCCCTGATTTTAAGCTGTTTTTGTGCTAAAAACGGTATTTATTATTTAGTCTAGTCATATACAGTGCTACTATATGAGTAAAGCGATTCGCATATCGTCTACAAGGCGTCTATAAGAGTGAAGACTTTATAATGGCAACTATTGTTGCTTGTGCCATCGCCATTTTAATATCGTTAGGGTTCCTTTAACACGAAGAAAACCGTACTTAGCTATAACTGGTCTTGTTCTCATATAAATATAAATGAAAAAAAAAAACAGTATGGTTGGCTGGAAGAGATCTCCTTATAGGGATACCGATGCTCGCTTTTGTAGGTACGCTTATTTTAAGTTTGAAATAAAGAATATAATTATATTACTAATATATAATTTATGTTTGTCCACAGATATTGCTGTATACAAATTGGCAAAAGTTGACAAATTTTTACAAAGGAAAGACCTTAATTTGTGGTCATGGAAGTGGACACATTTTATTCTGAGAAAGAAATGTTTTAATTTTACATATTCGTCCTTTTCTGGTTCACCTTTACACTTTGTGATTGGTCGAATGAGTATTTTTGATTTACGACCATTTATGAAAGAAGAATGCGAATATTGTAATCCTTAATTAATTGGTAATAATATATCTCAATAAAAAAATAGTTGTTTTATTTTACAAAGTATGGGTTAATGGTGTAAGATACAATCCGAATACTACATTTAACAATTTACATTTAATGACAGCACATGAAAAGTCATATAATTATATATTTTGATTTATTATATTAGAGATGTAATCTTCACATTTATAAATATTAATTATTGAAGACTCGAAGGGGTAGTCAAAGACGTAAAAATACGTCTATATCACTATCGCTACAGTTATATTCTTCGTCACTGGTTTCCTTTTTATTCTCAGTTTCTATAAAATAATCCTCTACGGAACCACTTGCTGATTCATTGGAAGTGGCTTGGTAAATTTTTGACATTATAGAAGTAGAGATTTGACACAACTTCAAAATAGCGAATCTAGTTATATATAGCATTTGTCGTAACCATAAAGAGAATAACATCTTTATAGTCACTGTATAAGAGAATTTAGATTGCTTTTATCCTTGTTAAGGTCATATAAAATGCTAAAATTCGTTTGTTGGATAGACGTCTTATTAAAAGCTCCTATATGATAAATTAGTTAAACAGCATCATAATTACCTTGTGATTTCCTTTATACGAATAATTGACCATATTAAAAGCCATTATAAAGCCTTCATATGACTTTGAATATTATACGGCTAAAGAGCAATATAACTAGCCTCTATAAGACCAACACATTTCGAACCCTTATTAGAGCCGTATTAATTGGGTTTATTAACGTCTACCCAGCCAAATTATAAGAGTAAAGTTAATATTGCTAATATTCCTTATAATGTGCCATTATATGACACATTAGCATAATAAATGCTCTTTTATAACAAGTATAAATGTTCAGGCCATAAAGACGCATTCTATAGGAATAGTTTGTTAGTTGGGAAGAAGAAGGGGACAAGTATCATATAAGTAAGACTGTAATGTACCTCTGTAGAGGAAAGGCTTCCGCCATTGAAAACTAGTCATAATTACGATTTTTGTTTAGCCCAATGACACATTAATTTAGTAGTGATCATGCCGCATGCGTCAGGGGTTGTGGACTCAATCCCCACCCAGGACTTGGCGCGCCTTCGGGTACGAAGTTAGGGCCGCAATCGGCGAAGGAGGCCGAAGTGAAGTTGTCGTTCCCCTCTGCCCAACGGCAGTCCAACCTGCTGTCGTGCTGAGAGCTAGCGGGCCTCTCATGCGGGGCTGTGGTATTTGTGTCTTTTGATACAGTCCATAATGCATATCAATTAAAGTAAAGGCATTTCCTCGAATTAGTCACAGAATAATAGCAAATGGCAAGGCATACAAGTATGTATTTAATTTGATTCTTTAATTCTTATCTTGAAAAAACATGCAGAAAGTAAATATTATGAGTACAAGTGTGTGCAATATGGCTTAAAACCGGTTATTCCCAGTTGTTGCCACTGATTTTTGTTCCTCTGGTTGTTACCAGAGGAACAAAGATTCCCCATTTGTTATACCACTGGAAATAACCAAAATACTACTAGTTCAGTAAACTTTTTCATGAATTTTAACAAACCTCGTCACTTAATTTAACTTTGTGCATTTTGGCCATTTGTTGTGCTACTAGGGGCCATATTTTTGCGTCCAGTACTGAGTTAAGTGTAAGGGTTTCTCCTGGGTAATACTGATATGCTAAACCATTTTCAAACATTCCATAAACTTTAGGAGCAAGGCCCAACACATTTAGGGTTTTAATATTTCTGAAATCAAAAGTAAAACACTTGTGTGATATTATACATGAGCAAATACTTATTAATGATATTATCCAAAAGTTCTCTATTACAAAAATATTTTGGTTAATATCATAATTAATCAATTTTCTTAAATAATGTAATTTGTTGAAATAATTACAGTAACAAAAGATTAATTTTATTTCTTCACCATCATTGTATTTTATTTTTTACAGTGGAATCCGTTTATAATGACATCGAAGGGAATTGACAAACGTGTAAAAAAAAAGTTTATTTCTTTGTTTTTTCATGATTTCAAAACACTGAATTAATGCGTTTATTTCTTGTCACAATTTTCGAATTCTTCAATTTAAATGTTTCATAACCAGAAGGTTTCAATTGAATGATTCCTTGATGTGGATGTATGAGTAGGATTCTGCATTTTATAATCTGCATATGCATATAATCTTGCATCTTTCCCCTCAATCGTAAATGCTGGGATGACATTTTTTCATAGGATGTGGTAAAAGATATCACTAAAAACAATGCTTGACCTTCAAGTTTCAATTACACCGTCGTCGGGAATCAACGAACATTACGAATCATGTCGGTCATTAAAACCACTGTAAGGGAAGTCATTATATTTAATTTATTGTGAATTGATTTTAAAGGTGTTATGTACCTAACTCTATGGATGTAATTTACCTGAAATAAATGATTTAATAATAATAATAATAAAAATAATAATAAGTATCCAACATTTGAACAAATAATTTTATATGAAAACTAGAGTCCGACCGAAACTGGTTTTCCGGCCGAAACCGAAACCGTAACCGAATATTCGGCCGTGGCTTCAGTTTCGGCCGAAACCGAAACCGAAACCGAAACTCACGTGGTCAAGAATAAAATTCCTTAAAATATTAAAAATTTATGCATTTTACCCATTTCCTGCATTATTTGGGCCATGAAATGGAATCATCATCTCAATCATTGTATATTAATTTTGTTGTTGTCAAATGATAAATAAATATTTAATACTAGACTTCCGCCCCTGGCTTCGCTGGCGTAGGCTACACTTTAAACCACTATGAAACCCCCCAGGTAACTTCCAAACCCCCCTTCTTAGTGGAAATTTACACATTATAAAGCACGCTTTTAGATTTAAAGTAAAAAAGATTAAACCATTTTTTAACACCCTTGGGGGGTGAAATATTCAAAAACCTTTTCTTAGTGGGAGCTTACACATTATAAAGAACCCCTGTACAAATTTGGAAAATTTTATTTTTCAACTCCTAATTTACTCCCTTGGGGGTGTTTTTTTACCCCTTTTTAATCACCATTGGGGGTAAGTTTTCAATAACACCTTTTTATTTGAAGCTGACTCTAAACTAAAAATATACTTCACGAATTTTAAGACTGTAACTTTTAAAATGACAAAGTTTCATACAATTTTCCAACCCTCGTTTTACCCCCTTGGGGTTAATTTCGAAAAACCCCTTCTTAGTGGGAACACATTATAAAGAATCCTTGTACGAAATTTCAAATTCCTGGGTCTTGTGCTTTGGGCTGGGCGTTGATTGTCAGTCAGGAATTTATTCAGTCAGTCCATTTTCTCCCATTTATATAGAAAGACTAGCCTTTTTCCCGCGGTTTCACCCGCGCGTTATTCCTTTTTTAAATATCCTTCCCTTCCCCTCACATTTCCGAGAAAAAGTATTCTATGTCACCCAGGGATAGTGTAGCTCTCAAATAGTGAAAGATTATTCAAAACAGTTCAGTAGTTTCGGAGCCTATTCAATACAAACAAACAACAAATCTTTCCTCTTTTTAATATTAGTACCTATACCTATACAGATAATACCAAAAAAAAAACTTATTAATAATACTTTTATTATTTTTTCAAATCAAGTTCTCATAACAAAATGTTTATCAGTTATCAATAATCGATGTTGTGTTGCTGCAGAGCTATCCGAACCGCGACGCAAGACAATAATTCCCAAACAGGTGCGCCGCCGCCAAACGTTGCCGCGAGAAACGAAGTTAGGCGAGCGTGCACGACAACTTCCGAAATCAGTTTCGGTTTCGGCAAAAGTTTCGGCCAATTTTGGCCGAAACCGAAACTACCGCCGAAACTTGATTTTTGGCCGAAACTCGGCCGAAACCGAAACCGAAACCGAACCTTCGGTCGGACACTAATGAAAACCAAACTTCTTAGAGTAATTATGTCATATTAACCGATTGGTCAATATAGGCGGAGTCATAATAAACGGATTCTACTGTATGTTTCTGATAACTATCAAGATAAGTAGCCAAATAGTAACAGCCAAATTGTCTTCCTGGCTACGAGTCCCTCAATGGAATAGGCCAGTGGCGTCAGGCATCAGGCGGGCTGCATGCCTGTCTGCCAAGTGATCGAATACATACATCGTTTAAAAGAAATATATTTAAAATAGTCCAAGTTAATACATTTTGCGAAGTTAATATTTTAGTGTCATAATTTCAATAAATTATAGACTAGTCCAACATACCTTAATTCTGCTTTTCTGTCAATAAACAAGTCAGTTTTATTACCATAAATCCGTACTAGCACGATATTCTCACTGTTTAAATCTGTATTAAGTTGACACGCCACCAACTTATTCGTAATTCCGTCTGTAAAAAGCTGTAAAAATATACAATCCTGTTACAATGAAAATTTAATTGCAAATTTTCTTATCCTGGCCTTTAATTCAAACCTTGAATTTAATATTTTCCGATGGCCAGTCAGGTCTTATTACTGCAAGAAGTTTAAGAATTCCATCATAAAGATTATTTTCCTCTATTTTAACAGGTACAAATTTATCACCAGCTGGAAGACAAACTGACGACATTTTTAAAGATGAATCGAAAAGTAACAGACAATTTTAATGAAAACTTAAAACGACGGCAGCACAGACGGTCGATCAGAACACAATGAACATTATCTCATCTTGTTGGAGTAAATAAATAGATTAGAAAATTGATTCTGCATGTATTTGTGTAATAATTTCGTTCGTTTCGTATGGTTGATTGAATTTGACATTGACTTGACAGTGACAGACACTGCTCCTGTAGGCAGATAAGCCACTGAGGTCAATTTTAATACGCGCGGCGTGACAGCATAGAAAAATTTTACTCACAAGGAGCGTGACAGTGAGTTAAGCACTGCTCACTGAGCAAGTAACCTTAGAGTAGAACATAATATGGAGATGCCCTATGTATTGATCTATACAAAAAATTGCTTATATGAATATACATAGAATCGACACTTGCCTTTTCCCATTTTGGCAACACTTTTTAGTGACGTCACACAGTTTTTGACTTAGAGTAGAACATATGGAGATGCCCTATTGATCTATACAAAAAATTGCTTATATGAATATACATAGAATCGACACTTGCCTTACATATATATACTTATCTCTTTTCATCTAAGTGATTGTTGCGTATGAAAAAAGAGACAGATATCTTTGCATTGTACCCATTTTGGCAACACTTTTTAGTGACGTCACACAGTTTTTGACGCGTGCCGGTTTCGCCATATTGTGTTCCAGCTAGTGATGTGGCACAATATTTTTATGTATCGATACGTTTTAGATAGTTATATTCTGCAATGGTATATTTCTGCAGATTTCCTGTAAGTGAAACATTAAAAAAGAAATAGATAGAGTTAATAGGTGGGGAAAATATAAATCCGCGACATAAAATAAGGCACGTTTGCTCGCTACACTTCAACGAAAACTGGTTTTACAGAACTCTCGACATAACAAGATTACGTGATGGTAGTATGAATAGTATGATACAGTACAGTATCTTCACTTTATCTTCTGGTAAGGATTTTTGGAAAAATGTAATAGGTTTATTAACTATGTGAAGTTGAAATTTCCAAAATAATATATATAACTAACCTTTTGTTATATTAAGGCACTGCATCATCATTATTTTGTGATAGGAAAATAAGAAACTATTTATAGATTTCTAACAAAATATGTGCATTTATGATCGACACGTAAACTTGTATCGATAAATATATCGATATATAATATTGGTTGCACTACGGTCGGGCGCTATCATTGGTGGCGCCATTTTGTGTTCCGACTTTAGGTATACACGTTTTGTACCTACTTAGGGCATCTCCATGTGTTCACTCTAAGGTTTTCCGGTTTCGATTGTGTTCCAGCTAGTGATGTGGCACAATATTTTTATGTATCGATACGTTTTAGATAGTTATATTCTGCAATGGTATATTTCTGCAGATTTCCTGTAAGTGAAACATTAAAAAAGAAATAGATAGAGTTAATAGGTGGGGAAAATATAAATCCGCGACATAAAATAAGGCACGTTTGCTCGCTACACTTCAACGAAAACTGGTTTTACAGAACTCTCGACATAACAAGATTACGTGATGGTAGTATGAATAGTATGATACAGTACAGTATCTTCACTTTATCTTCTGGTAAGGATTTTTGGAAAAATGTAATAGGTTTATTAACTATGTGAAGTTGAAATTTCCAAAATAATATATATAACTAACCTTTTGTTATATTAAGGCACTGCATCATCATTATTTTGTGATAGGAAAATAAGAAACTATTTATAGATTTCTAACAAAATATGTGCATTTATGATCGACACGTAAACTTGTATCGATAAATATATCGATATACAATATTTGTTGCACTACGGTCGGGCGCTATCATTGGTGGTAGTGTTGGGTTTTTATCCGGATAAATACTCAAAATGGATAAATACTCATAAATATCCATTTTTACTTGAGTATTTATCCAAAAAGGCGGATAAATACTTTTAAAACATTTTTCTTTTATTTTTTAAATTAAAGTGTAGGTAGATTAAAATTCATTTATTACGACCTTGGTTGTAGCGACCAATTGGCTACAGCGACGTTAAAACTAAGTGCCTTGAATTTAAAGCATACTTTAGTACAACATTTTTTGGCTATAGTAACTTTGGAATTTTGGATGTAACGCCGTGTTCACGTGTGGCGATTATTTTCAATGAATCATTTGTAACAAATTCTTTTTTTTTTCGGAGGAGAATGCGTTTATGCACCATAACCGCAGGCTAGCTAAACCTGCGGCCGTGTGTGGGACTCAAGACTAAAGCGTCCACTACCCACTAAACTCCCCCGGTTCCCCTTCACACCCGATTGGGACGAGCCGTTGCCAGCGTTAGCTATTGACCAGCCCATCCCCGGGTACCCCGACTTGAGCAGGCCTCAAGTCGGGGTGGCGCCTAGGGAGGGCCACCCGAGAAACAAGGTGATTTAGACTTGGCTCGGGCGATCTGTGCAATGCGGACGTTGGATGGCTACCCCCGCCCGCAGGTCAACCCTCAGGCCGGAGGAGGCGTGCTAAGTGAGCACGCCTTCTCCGGCTTGGTCGTCTACGCCGGAGGGGAGCAGCGAGGGGGTCCTCCTCGCGCTCCCGCTCCGCTTCCTCCTTCTGCGACATTACTTGCTCGCAGAAGGAGGCGGCCGCCTCCCACGCACTCCGT
Organism: Mecyna flavalis; assembly: GCA_949319885.1. NCBI lineage: Eukaryota > Metazoa > Arthropoda > Insecta > Lepidoptera > Crambidae > Mecyna > Mecyna flavalis. The sequence goes on along the minus strand of OX439431.1, from coordinate 12,021,515 downwards.
TGGCGACCATGGCACGAACCATGGTCGCCAACGAGAGGCGTTCACCGCCTAGCGCCGCGATCAGTTCTCAGCGACCGTGTTGCCAAGCCGGGCACTCGATGAGTGTGTGCTCGGCTGTGTCGTCGGGAGCGTAGCAGTGATGACACTGCGGCGTCTCCTCCCGACGGGGGACACGGTACAGGTAGTGTCCGAAACTTCCGTGAGCGGACAAAACCTGCGAAGGCCGGTAGGTGATGCAACCGTCCATTTGGCCAGGGCCTCTTCCCTGGCCTGGACACGACCAAGCGCCACCTCCTCCAAGCTGGGTTGTTCCCCCGCATCCTTGCCGCGACCCGGATTCGATGCACCTGGGCCAGAACCAGTGCATCGAGTTCCCACGGCGTTGTGCCTGCTAAGACACAGGCAGCCCCGTGGGAAACTGTGCGGTAAGCCCGCACAGCCCGAGTCGCGATGGCCCTCTGCGGTCTCGGCAAGAGGACTTTCAGCGAGAGGGAGAGGCTCTCCGCCCAAACCGGGGCTCCGTAAAGTGCCATCGACCCTATCACCCCATGATAAAGCCGACGGCACCCAGGTCCTGGACCCCCCCCCCCCCCCCGTTGGGGAGGACCCGCCCGAGGGCTGCGGCGGCGGCACACAGCCGTGGAGCGAGGAGCTTAAAATGCTCCTTGAAACTCCACCGGGGGTCCAGGTGTAACAAATTCATAGAAATTCCATGCAGACATTGCGACTGACGTCGGCCGTCCATTATACCCCCGGCGCATGCCCGCGTTACATGGCGAGCCCCACATGCCCCCGGCTGGGGGGCTTAATATGGGATTAGCCGGGAATACCTGACTAATCCCATCCGACGGAGGTGGTGACCGGTGCAATGCAGGCCTCCACTGGCGACGAGAAGAGAGCGATTGTACAGCCGTCTTCTTATTCCCCGCCTACGTCTTCGACACGGAGGCGCGAGAGGGTCATTTTCCCTCTCCCGCTCCGCAGCCTCCTTCTACGAGATGACTTCCTCGCAGAAGGCGGCCATTGCCCTCCAGGCTTCTTCGCTTCAAACCATGGAATTGACCACGCTTGGTAGCGAAAGGTCCGGACCTACTTCCGCGCACAGAACACGACGCTGCTCCTCCCAGCCTGGGCAGAAGGCGAGAGTATGCTGCGCCGTGTCCTCCGCCGCACCACATTTATGGCACACCGGGGATTCCTTTCTCCCGATTTGGTGCAGGAATGACGCAAAGGAGCCATACCCGGATAACATCTGTGCCAAACGGAATGAAAGAAACCCGTGCGGATGCCCGAGCCAATCCTGTATCACGGTACCAATGGCATCGAGCGCCCTGTGACCATGTTACGCGCGAGCCATGTCCTCTTGCCAGCAGAGGACCATAATGTCGCGCGCATCCTCACAGCGGCCCGCTCTATCGGCGCTGGGCGCCCCCCTAGGGCTTTCTGCTCTGCCATCCACTCATAGACACGGTAGTTCTTCTATGTGTCAACCGCACGGAGTGCCTCTTATGTACAATTATTGTAACCAAACAACCGAATATAAGTACTTACATACTTTTTTCGCTCTCGCGCGGACTTATGAGCAGCGTTTGCAAAAGCAAGCAATGCTACAGTATAATAGGTACAACTACCCTGAGACTTGATATAACACCCAACCGTGCTAAAATAAAGTAATTATTTTGATGCCATAGTATACAAACTATGTCCTAATGCTCAACTGCTCAACCAGTTGAGCAATCTAGTTGAGCAGTGGGGAAGAAACGATCTATTCGGACACAAAATACTAAGCTTTTGTCAAATGTGGTCAAGTGAAACAAAAGTCGTGTGTGAATACAGCTAAAAGATATTTATCCTTGAATTTGAGTAAATATCGGGTAAAAATGGATAAAAATGAGTATTTATCCATTTTGGATAAATATCCGAGTATTTACTTTTTGAGTATTTATCCACTGCCCATCACTAATTGGTGGCGCCATTTTGTGTTCCAACTTTAGGTGTGTACGTTTTGTACCTACTTAGGGCCTCTCCATGCGTTCTACTCTAAGCAAGTAACACTGCACCAGTCAGTGTTGCCCGCTGGTCATTGATTTGGTAATTGGTAGGATTAACCGTACACCAAGTTAAACAAATAATAATTTAATATTATTATTTACCTACATTATGTAAAGCTAACGAAAAATATTCTTAAACAAGAAAGAAAATGATAAAGTCTAAAAAAAGGGTCACACACAATTTATTTGGAGTACAGTCAGCGTCATATAGTTCGTGATACGCAGGGTACTCTAATAAATAGACGCAACCAAATGTCGATAATATCGGTACAAACAAAGTTGTCTTATTGCTGTAAACAGTTTTGTCGCTCAAAAGGGCGATACACAATGATATTATATACAAAGATTAGAGATGGGTTTATGCCCTGGCATATTGGGCGTATTGAATAAACGCCGGATAAATGCCCGTTTACGCCGAATAAATGCCCTTGGTCAGGGCAAAAACTGTAACACAAATTTTATTTAAAAAATCATTCTGGTAGCTTTAATTATGTGCGCAGAAAAGGTAAATTCATAAAAACATTTAACTATATGTACCTAATACATTGCAATAAGCCATAAGAAAGGAGATCATTTTTTTGGGACTTTTGTGAAAGTGCCGGCCAACAAAAAAAAATAGTATGTATCGATAGAACTAGCCATTTAAAGCAATAGTTAATATGGCACGAAAGTTGTAGGATCGCTCTGAACCAAGTTATACAAGTTCTAAGATTCACTTTTTTCATACATTTTACTGATTTCTGAAAGTGCCGGCCAACAAAAACTAATTGTACATATTGTTAGAACTAGCCATTTGAAGTAATAGTTAATATAGCACGGAAGTTGTAGGATCGCTCTGAACCAAGTTATTTAAACTAGTTCGATGATTCATCATATTCATACATTTATTGACTGCTGGAAGTGCTGGCCAACAAAAAGTAATTGTACACATTGTTAAAACTAGCAATAGTTACTTGGCACGGAAGTTGTTTGATCGCTCTAAACCAAGTTATACTAAACAGGAATTGGCTTAGGGTGGAAGTGGACTCCGATAGTAGTGGGAAAGGGTTTTTTGCCCCCAACAGCGGTTCGAACTGCAAAAAGAAATCGCGGTACATATAGTGGATTACGTCAAAATAAGCCTCAGGAACCCCGTTGGATCGCAATGAAATGAAATGAAATGAAAGAAATTTATTCTGCAAATAGATTTTAGAAAAATACTTTTGCACGTCAATCTTTTTTCCCCTACCAGCACTTCGACATCAATGGCCTGTTAAGGAAAGAAGAATACACACCAGATTATCGCACGAATAACACAGTCAAAGGCCTTCTCCATGTCTAGAAATAGGAGATGTACAGGCGTATCCCTTGTTCTATATCTCTCCATGGCGATCCTTAATGCAAAAACGGGATCCATGGTTCCATAGCCGGGGTTGAAGCCATATTGGCTCTCCAAGAACGAACACACCTGCCGTATGTAAGGGTCAACTATCCGTTCAAAAAGTTCATGGTGTGGGATATGACCGAAATTCCGCGGTAGCTGTCGCACTCCTGCACTGATCACTTGCCTTTGAAGACCAGGTTGATGACACTCAGCCTCGCCTGACTAGGATCCCCTCGGTAAGCATCCGGTTATAAAGGGATTCAGGGGAAGGTCAGGTAGATGTACCTCTTTGTGCTGCTTTTTCAGCGGCTCATGGTAATACGAGCGAAATCTCTCCTTCACCACGAGGTCCTCGCATTACAGAACATCGCGCCTGAATGATCTCCTTTATTTAACAGTTTAGAGTATGCTTTACTACTTGAGTGGTAACTGTAACTATACTTCGGTTCACCGATCGTGTCGGCCGATGACGCCGACGCGACGCGGGTGCAGGACTGTTCCGGGGGAGTAACCGCCACCGCTAGATTTATGTACCTAATTAACAGGGCTGCCAGATGAAATAAAGGCATGATCGTACGTCAACTACAAAAGAATCGTATTCCAGGGAAATTTTGAAATGAAAAGATCGTACAACTTAGAAGTTTAAAGTTTTTATTAAATATGACAATAATTCGTTCAGAATTAGAAAAATAATGAATACCAGGCCCTAGCCAGTCCTTAGACAAATCCAATTTTTCCCAATCGGGACGATATATTTTCTGTGATTTGTGTTTTATTCCCTCTCTGATGCAGAAAACTCTCCTCTTTTAGCTAATTTCTTTTTTGGAGTACCTGGCGCAGGCCGCTCTTCATCACTTTCACTATCCATTCTTAAAAATAGCACGCAAAACTGTATGAAGATCAAAAGAGGATTAATTTACTACGTAGGTACAGCTCGAGATCAACGAGAAAAACAGGTTTTTGACAAGTCCAACACAACTCGTTACAAGAGAAAAATAATAAGTTTCGTAACAATGCACACAAATACAGACATTTTAGCATTGTAAAAAGATCTAGGCATAAGTAACGTTGATATGGGATTCCCCGAACACAAAGCTGCCGGAGGAACACTTTCGTTTCATTATAAAATGTTGCCAGGTGCAGGAAAAATCGTACACTTTCCGTACGATCGTGGTCTAGCGATCGTACATGAGTAGAAATGCCAAAAAATCGTAGGAGTACGATTTAAATCGTACATCTGGCAGCCCTGCTAATTAACGAGAGTTAAGTTTTTTTTTTGAGGCGCTGGTGGCGCTGCTTGGACAGTGGTTTATTATCGATAACGAAAGTCAAGCTACCCTCGCCGCGGTCGGTTAATGGATGGGTGACCATTCTGGCCACAGTTCGTGACATTTATTTCGAGCGTCTCCGTGCTTCGGAAGGCACGTTAAGTTGTTGGTCCTGGCTAATATTTACTATAATGTAGATTTTAGTCGTCAAGCCTAGTCAGAGGCCATTTGGCGGCTTGATAACATCTGACATTAAGGTTGGTCACCTGCTTACGCACCCCTCCACCAACCCGCACTAGGCCAGCGTGGTGGAGTATGGCTCACACTATCTCACAATTGAGATAAGGCCTGTGTCCCAGCAGTGGGAACGTATATAGGCTGATGATGATGATGAAGATTATTTTTTATAATTGTACCTAAATAATTCGAACTTTCAACTGTGATTTTATAACAAGACTAATTATTTAATTAAAATTATTTTAATTTACGAAAATACTGACACTAAGTTCCATTTAAAGTTAAGTTCCTGCATAATTTCTTAGAACTTGTAGTTATTTGTTTTTATGCCCAGTAATCGGGCATTTATTTGGGCGTAAACTCATTTATGCCCAATATGCCAAGTTTATGCCCATTCTGTCCATATTTGTTTTTGCCCTCGACCCATCTCTATTGGCGATACATTTAAAATGTCATATAAATCGGTTCAGTCAAACTGCCATAAATATGGTTACAGTCATCCCGCCAATGGTATCCAAACATTCTAAGTGTTCAAAAATATGGAACACATTAGAAAAATAAACCTTACGGCCTTACGGCTATAATATTTAAAATATTATTTTTCTCATCAATAAGTATCTAAAAAATTAAACACAAAGTGAAAGCGATAGAAACTACTGCTGTCTGTACGGTCATTCACCGCACATATTGTACCATCAGCATTTTAACGCTATTGCATCAATTAGTAATAATTTAATTCAGTACCGATTCGTCATCGCTTGTACTCATACCTATCATAATCAAAGCAATAAATCAAGTTATCAAGTTTAAATCTATCATTCCTATCATCTTCTAAAGATTGTACAGCCAGCAGCTCGTACATCTTTATGGTCCTTCGAGCATTTTGACCTAGCGCGCGGTGAAGTGACCACGGTTTTCGAAAACGTGACCTCATTACATCATACTGTGATTTCCGTGAATTACCGCCCGTCGAACTTTACACGTGTGGGTTACACGTCACATCAAGACTATCACCGAACAATTTGTGAGAGCAATCATCATATATCATCAGCAGCATTATCAGCAAGTCTTACCCTAGTAATCATCAGGGAAACATCAGGTATTCTCTGTGTTCTTGTGTCTTACGTGTAATAGCGTATCGGTCGAGTCGGCCTCCCACCAGCGGGTCTCACCGACGAGATTGAGAAGACGCACATATTGCATTCAGGATACTTGAGCACGGGGTGCCACCATCAGCATCAATCAATAAAGAATCAGTTTATCAGTCACATAGATTCTTAATAAATTATCAAAAATGGAGAATCTACTATCAGTGCAACATCAGCTTATCGAAGCAATGCAGAAGCTATTCACCAACTTTAAGAAAGATGGAGCTGAAAGAAAAACATCTTCACACATCAAGAGGCGCTTGGATACTCTAGACCAGTACTGGAGAGAGTTTCAAGATAATCACATTAAATTATGTGAGTACGAAAATCAAGATTACTCATATTTCTCGGAGAAGACCTACGAAAGGACTTCGGCGTTATATTCCGAGTACCGTCGAGCCATACAACAATGTCTACCAGCAGAACAAGAAGCGAAGTCCATCCTCAGGCCCGCCACCCCATTAGCTGGCGGATCCATGGATTGGCTTCCACCAGCAACGCCCGGTATATCAGAACAGCATCTTCCATCCACCGGCAATCAAAATCAACCTCTGCCTACCCCGAGCAAAGTAGAGAGAGGTAATCAAAGCAGATTGGGTGAAATGTACAAAAAGCAGAAAAGTAATTTCAAGGCCCTAGACCGAGCAATTTCTAACATTAATCTCGAATTACTTACTGAAAGGTGGGAGTTCGAAGACGCGTTACAAAGCTTACAAAGTCGCTGGAATGCTGTGGACAATTTGCATTGGGAAATCGACAGCGAGCTTATAACGGAAGATGCACGATATGAGGAGACATATTATATGTACGAAGAAAGCTATACTAAAATAAAAAAGTCGATTAACAGCAAGATGTGGGCCGTATCTCATCGCGAGAAGATTACGCCAAAAATGGAGATACCCATATTTAGCGGTAGCTATCAACAGTGGACATCATTCAAAGATTTGTTTTCCGAAATGATTCACAAAAATACATCAATATCCAAAGCGCAGAAAATGCAATTTCTAAAGAGCAAGGTTAAGGGGGAGGCTGAGAAGCTTATTCAACACCTACACATCAGTTCGGATAACTATGATACATGTTGGGACATATTGAATCACAGATACAATAACAAGCGTCTTATCTTCAGTTCCCACATGAGCATTCTTCTCAGCATACCCACTATGTCAATTCAATCATCATCATCGCTAAAGAAGTTACATGACACCACTAAGGAATGTCTTAATGCCGTTAAAAATCTAGGCGTAGACATTTCAAACTGGGACCCTCTTGTTGTACATCTATTGGTGCAGAAACTTGACGCGGATACTCATAACGACTACTTTGAGTATCTTAAAGATCCAAGAGAGTTACCCACGATATCAGACTTTTTATCATTCTTGGAAATGCGATTCACAGCATTAGAATCGTCTAGACGAAAGCAAGAGGCGCCCAGGAACATCATTCAACAACATCAAGACTTCAAAAAAGCCTATAATTTCAAAGCAAACCCAGGTGCATCAACTAAGGCGTTAATAAATCATACAAGTTTACGATTTAAAATATCATGTCCATTGTGCAATGAACAACATGGAATTTTTCATTGCAAAACATTTTTAAATCAATCAGCTGAAATGAAACGGAAAACAGTGTCAAGACTCAAGATATGCGAAAACTGTCTTTTTGATCATAAGGGCAAGGCTTGTTTTTCCGACAAACGTTGCAATCAATGTAACGCTGAGCACAACACTTTATTGCACGAGGCATACGTCGCAAATAATAAAGTCGGCGCTCCAATTTCGACCGGAAAAATTGCGCAACAGAAGAATGTCACGCACGTAGCACAGGATTGTGTAGCTGAAATCCTTCTAGCAACAGCCCAAATTAAAGTGCTATCATCTGATGGTAGCTATATCACTATGCGTGCATTGATCGATCAAGGATCACAAACATCTCTAATCAGTGAAAATGCCGCACAAATACTTGGTTTGCCGAGAGAGCGCTGTAAAGGAGTAGTATTTGGCATTGGTACAAAGGAGAACAGCTGTAAGGGCGTTATAAACATCACTGCATCCGCTCTACATTCCGACTACACCTTTAGTACCGAGGCTATTATCATGAAAAACCTTGTAAACAACTTGCCTAACCGATCATTTGACAAGCCATCATGGAAACACCTGGAAGGCATACAGCTTGGCGATCCCGACTTCAACATCAGCCGTCCGATAGACATATTACTCGGGGCACACATTTATTCTAAGATTATTTTAAGTGGGATTATCAGAGAAGATCAAAACCAACCAATCATACAGCAGTCCCGTCTCGGCTGGATAATTTGTGGTGGCTTAAAATCATACCAATGTAACGTTGTTTTACACGAAGTAGACGACATATCAAGATTGAAAGATGTACCAGAAAGTACACACAGCATCTCATCAGAAGATCAATACTGTCTCGATCTATATCAAAAAACAACGGAAAGGCAAGAAGATGGCAGATACGTTGTTTGTCAGCCACTGAAACCAGATTTTAAGGAGAAATTGGGCGACTCGAAGCAGAAAGCTGTCGCACAATTACATCAATTAGAAAAGAAATTTGTCAAAGATGAAGAAATATCAAAGTTATATAAACAATTCATGCGCGAGTACTACGAACTCGGTCATATGGAGACATTTGATCGCAATAGTAACATGACGCCGAGTTGCTACCTACCGCACCATTGTGTACGACGCGCCGAGTCAACGACCGCCGCACATCTTTTATCAAGACTGATGCGCACAGTTCAGCGCAGTCTGTCACATCAAAACCTGAAAATCTTCGGCTGGTCAGATTCAACAGCTGTGCTTGGTTGGATTCAAGGCGACATCACCCGTTGGAAGCCATTTGTCGCTAACCGAGTACAAGAAATCAAAGATGTCATACCATCAGACAGCTGTCGTTATGTAAAATCTGCAGACAACCCAGCTGATTGTGCTAGCCGTGGGATATATGCCGCAAACTTGAGAGATCACCCTCTGTGGTGGCAAGGTCCAGCATGGCTGAAAACATATCAAAAAGAAAACACAGTAAAAACATACACAACTAATCAAGAAGTGAAGAAATCGCTGCAATCAAACGTCACTACGCAACGTCACAATGACGACATAATCGGAGACTTGTTATCAAGACATAGCAATATGACGCGAGTGACGCGTATACTTACGTGGGTGCGACGTGCGGTGTCGCGTTGCAAACCGTTGACGCCGTACCTAACTGCATCTGAAATCAAACAATCAAGGATTATTATCATTAAATATGTACAACATATAAATTATCAAGATGAAATACTTACCATCAAGCAGAAGAAGAGTTTGAAGTCTGACAGCAAATTACTGCCGCTCAATCCATTTATTGATAAGCAAGATCTATTGAGAGTTGGCGGCAGGATTAATCATGCCAATATAAACGAAGACATGAAGCATCCTCTTATCATTCCTCATAGTGGACCTCTAACGAACCTGCTAATTGATCACGCACACAAATCAACATTCCATGGTGGAGCAAGACTTACCTTATCATGGTTGAGACAACATTACTGGATTATAGGCGGCAACAGGGCTGTCAAAAAACGCCTGCGTGATTGTGTTGTGTGCAGAAAGCACAACCCTATAATGCAAACTCAAATAATGGGCGACTTACCATCGGCACGATGCAACCCGACCCGTCCATTTTATCATACCGGCGTTGATTTCACCGGTCATATTGAAGTCAAATCAAACAAAGGTCGAGGTATAAAAACCACGAAAGGTTATGTGGCAGTGTTTGTTTGTATGGTGACGAAGGCAACACATCTCGAGCTGGTATCCGATCTCAGCTCTTCAGCCTTCCTAGCAGCTTTGAGACGACTAGCAGCCCGCCGAGGGGCCCCGTGTCACATGTACAGTGACAATGGGACCAACTTCATCGGGGCCAGCAGACATCTGAAAGAAGAATTTGTTAACCTGAAGCATACCTTGGATGATGAATTCTTCTCAGCAATAGCAGATATGAACATAGAGTGGCACTTCAACGCTCCCTTGTGGCCTAGCGCAGGAGGTTTATGGGAAGCAGCGGTGAAGAGTCTCAAATTTCACCTTCGAAGAGTAATTGGAGCACAGAAATTGACGTACGAAGAGCTTGCCACCCTTTTGTCACAATTGGAAGGATGTCTCAATTCAAGACCACTTTGTGCACTTAGCGAAGACCCAGAGGACATTAACTACCTTACGCCATCGCACTTTCTGTCCAGCGGGCCGACTCTGACCATCATCGAAACAGAAAAAGACGAGCGAACACGTTGGCAACTTGTGCAAAAGATCTTCAACGACACCTGGAAGAGATGGCAGTCCGAATACTTGTGCCAGTTATCAGCAAGAAGCAAGTGGCACAAAAAGCAAGAGAACCCAGCAATTGGTGATATTGTCGTTATACATGACGCCCATCTACCTCCTGGAAAATGGGCGCTTGGCAGAATTGTAGAACTCCATCCTGGCAAGGACGACTTCATACGAGTCGTATCAATCAAAACAAAAAACACCATCATCAGAAGGCCAATAACTAAAATATCATCTCTTGTTCCTAACAAAGATTTGGAAAGCAAAAGCAAAGAAGAGAAGAATAGTGAACCACAAAACAAGCAAAGCAAAGCAGAGGGAGTCAAGACAAGAAGAGCAAGAGGCAATAAAAAATGCAACTTTGTAGCACTAGCAATGATGCTTTTATTCTGCATCGTTATATCACCCGCTCAGTGTGCATACAGCCTATTGAGTTTAAACAGCAGTCAAAGTATTTATTTAGATAAAATTTCAAACATGCATTTAGTACGAGACCAATGGAAGCTCATAGTCTATTACGACATGGACCCGTACTGGCAAGGGTTAAACCTATTTGGGAAATACATCAAAAACTTAGAAAATCTTTGTAACAAGGGCGATAAACAAACAAAGTGTGACATCGTATTACTACAATTACATCATGAGGCCACCGAACTCGAGTACTATAACAACATTTTGCTTGGTCAGCGGCTGACGCGCACGCGCCGTCGCCGCGGGCTTATCAACGGTGTCGGATATCTGGCGCATACTCTGTTCGGCGTATTAGACGACGATTTCGCACAACAATATGAAAGGGATATCAATTTAATCAGACAAAACCAGAAACACTTGACCCTTCTATGGAAAAATCAAACATCAATCGTCGAGGCAGAACACAATTTATTAAGCAGAATCGAGGAATCTATGAACAAGCAGCATAAGATCTTCAATCAGCACATAATTGACCTGGAAAAAGCAAGCAATACCTTAGCAAAAGAGGTTCAAAATATAAAAGTCACAGATGAATTCATGTTGTCTTCGATGATTGCAACCAGCATCTTGGCAAACTTGAAAAATATACAAGAAACATTGGTGGACACCATCACAAATATCAATTATGGAAAATTTAACGTTCACCTGTTAACACCTAATCAGTTACGGGAAGAGTTGAACATTATATCAGGACAATTATCAAAGGAATTGGCTCTTCCGATAGACAACATTCAAACAAACTTACCCAGCATCTATCACTTACTGAAAGTCAAAGCAAGAATGACAAACCAATACTTCATATTTGAGATCAAGGTGCCATTAGTAAGCAGAGATAGTTTTGAAATCTACAAACTGATCGCAGTGCCCCAACAAACACAAGAGGGGATGGCTTGCATCACACCTATCTCAGATCATCTGGCAATTAATATCCAAAAGGATTCATACATACCTTTATCAGAAGAGGAAGTACGCAGATGTGTCCTCTACGATACCGAGACCCACCTTTGTCCTTTACAAAAACCAATATTTCATTTGAATTCGGACGAGAGTCTTTGTATCAGAAATCAGGCAGTTAATCAATGTGAGATCTACACTTCAACTTGCAAGGACACATGGGTTGAATTGAACAGGCTAAATACGTACCTGTACTTCTGCTGTGACCAATGCACTATAAGAGTTATATGCGGGCATCAAGTTTCAGGACAAAAGCTCAGCAAGGCCGGCATTATCACACTAGGAGACGGCTGTGTCGTGAAAAATGAAGCCTTTACGATACTAACGCACCGGCAACAAGTAACAAACCTCAATATTATGCCTGATCTCGGTAAAATAGACATTCCACCAATCAATGACGTCATCAACCTAACGATTTCTATACCTAAAATAGAGAATCTCGACTTAACAAATCACGAAGAACATCGCAAACGCATCTCTCAGATTGGTCAGCAAATAGAACATATGAAAGATGACGCTGACGTGGTCCTAGCAGATCAGATGTCTACCCATGACCTACATCAATTCATCGTTGTTTACCTTCTACTGGGAGCGGTTGCCATAGCAGCAACATTCTACGTATGGCGACGTCTGCGACTTAGATGTACCGCGAGACTGCAACAGGCCGCACCACAAGACAGATCAGTTGGTTTAAACGTCCACTTCACTAGTCCGGGTCCAAGCACGGAACAGTCCAGACCCGAGGCGCCGCACAAGCGCGACAGAAGCGCTGCAGCAGCTGCAGGCGTACTCGACAAGTCAACCTCGCCGGTGATCCGCACGCGTTTTAGTGAATGTGTATAGTGTAGTGTGGTGTAGTGTCAAATTTATAAGCATAGAGACTCTAAGCATAAAATATTTAAGTTTTATTGTTATCATAATTATGTACATTTCAATTAGCATACTTCATTATTTTTGTTATCATCTGTTCTTTCTCGCCCCCGCAGCATGTACGGTCATTCACCGCACATATTGTACCATCAGCATTTTAACGCTATTGCATCAATTAGTAATAATTTAATTCAGTACCGATTCGTCATCGCTTGTACTCATACCTATCATAATCAAAGCAATAAATCAAGTTATCAAGTTTAAATCTATCATTCCTATCATCTTCTAAAGATTGTACAGCCAGCAGCTCGTACACTGTCCTTTTCATTTTAAGCACGACGTCATAGACATAGACTTCTCTTTTGTTTTGGATAGAATTTCAGAATTTTTTGCATAGCCATTTACGATATTTGGGGGCACGGCCGTGGTGAGGACCAAGTCGAGCAAAAAAGCCGGCACAGCCGTACCATTCTTTGCAGGCCATTCTCGATCCCCTATAGCTTCGTTTTAGACAAAACTAGAAGCTTGAATTTTCAGTATTTCAGTACGGATGATATGTCTCAAGATATGTTAAAAAAATATAAGCAAAAAACAGCTAGGTACAGCTAAATAGATGTTAACCTCAATGAATATGAATATGAGTTATTAGGTATATTTCGTATTTAATTTTACTTGGGTACGTAACTGAAATGAACACATTCCGTATTAACGATCAACTGAGCAGTTCTGATAAAGTTACGTTCGAACGTACATAAAGACTGACCCTTCATAAAAAGCAAATCTACACTAATATTATAAAGAGGAAAGATTTGATTGTTTGTTTGTTTGTTTGAATTGAATAGGCTCCGAAACTACTAAACCGATTTAAATAATCCTGTCACTGTTGGATAGCTACACTATCCCCGGTATAGGGTACTTTTGATCCCAGAAATGTGGGAGGAAGGGGGAGATATTTGAAAAAATAAATTACGCGCAAGTGAAATCGCGGGCGGAAGGCTAGTCGCATAATAATAGGAAAGAAAATGACAAATCAATACGACTGATGCTGATGGTTATTTGACATGCATTGACAGATAATAGAATTACATTCAAACACAAGATTGCGTAATGAGGTTTCATGCTAGCTTATTTTTCTAATGTGTTCCATGTTTTTGAACACTTAAAATGTTTGGATACCATTGGCGGGATGACTGTAACCATATTTATGGCAGTTTGACTGAACCGAATTATATGACATTTTAAGTGTGTCGACCTTTTGAGCGACAAAACTGTTCACAACAATAAGACAACTTTGTTTGTACCGATATTATTTTTTGGTTGCGCCTATTTTTTAGAGTACCCTGAGTATCACGAACTATATGACGCTGACTGTATTACCTTACATGAAAAGAAAAAATTCTTAAACATGAACTCTAAAATTATTTCTATCTCTCGTTACATAAATTACGTTCTTTCAGCAGTTTCGTTTTTATAATAAATTGAAAATATTTTGGTAAATTCAAAAAACTTATAACTGATAGATCTACCGAAGTCAGTAATAGTTCTGATATTATTGGTGTTCCTTGCACTACGCCGCCATTCCGGAATAAACCCGCCAATGGTGTCAGAAAAGTTACTGTAGTAGTTACGGAACGCAATTGAAATTGGGAAGCGGAGGATATACCAATAAAATACAAAAAATGCATTGTTAAATCATTCATTTACTAAGCTTTTAACATTAAAAATGCGCAAATAACATTGTTACTAATGGTCGAACCATTTTCTTTGTAAATGTACAACATAGGCCAAATAAACCTATAAACCGCGAAAGAATAAACAATGGAATTGTGTGAGACAAATATGTGCCGAAAAAGAAAAGGTTGGTCTTTTTCTATTCATACCGCCACAGAATAAGTTTAAAGCTGTGCTTATTTTTACACACACCAAATAACTACGTACACCATAATTACATTTATCTTTTATCTATAATAATTTCTCGAATTGTATTGGCCGACATTACACTGGACAAGATTTAGTAAAGCTCTTTACATTCGAGAGTTCATGATAAAAATAATTTATAAGCCATTATATTGGGTAGGGGCGTCGATCATCGTAATAGTATCCCTTAAAAAAAGTGGTATTTCAAATTATTACTATTGCAAACCCGTGTTTTAGGGATATAATATTCTGCGCAGAACCCACTACTAGAATTATGTGGCAGTTGCAATTTGAATTAAAAGACAATATGAACTTCGAAAGAAACAGTTTCCTATTTATTACTTCTCTGTGGCGATATACAGTGATTATTAAGACTATTAACTTCTTGATATCTTTAATTTACTTATTTGTTCCTATTGTTTGTGATTCTTAGTAAACTGATTTTAATTCAGAAAAGACTTACAACCATTCAGCCTTCGTCTGAGCCCACTACCAGATCTGTGCAAAAATAATATTAAAAAAGATTTAATCTTTCCTCAACTTAATATCACTACACCAGGCAATAATTAGAGCAAAGCAAAGGATATTAGTAAATTATTAAGAAACAGTGTGTTTGGGCTCGTATGCAAAAAAATGAAAATAATTCCATCATAATTAACAAAATCTTAACAGTATGTATCTTTTGCAGCAATTAATTTCTTATATAACACAAATGCAGAATTTGGTTCAAATATTGGAATGACGTGTTGATTTCTGGAAGCAAGCAGAGCTTCCATTAAGGCATTGTCACCGTCCTTTCGAAGTCCTATATTATTTAATGTATTTGCTTACAATTTCATTTAAATGAAAATAATTATTGGCTAAATAAAATATTATACTTTAAGTATTAAAAGAGCAATTTATGTTTTAACAATGCTCTCAAGTTGTTAATTTTACTAATTATTGAGTGACTAAATTCATTCGATTTATCACATTTCTTAAGGGGGACCTGCAAGTTGCAGTTAAATGCACTAGGCATACAAAATTTAACAAAAATATATAAATACGTACATACCATGTTAAAGTAATACTAATCAGGGTTACGTCAAAATTAGAAATGCGCGACTATTATTTTATTCGAATTATTCCGATCTGTCACCCTGCTTTGTACCCTTGGGGTGACAGATCGGACAAAAAAGTTCGATCTGTCACCTCGTCGGGAACAGGGGGACAGATCGAACATTTTTGTCCGATCTGTCACCCCAAGGGGACAAAGCAGGGTGACAGATCGGAATAATTCTTTTATTCCTATGAAGATAATTCAGCTGAAAAATTAAAATGAAAGTAACACACAAAAATTACCGGCCATACTGTCACATGAATTAAAAATAAATATTAACTATAATTTAACAGTGCTCATATTAAGTGGAGCCAATACAATTACATACATCAAAAGACTAAATAATAACAATTTAGTATTTTGTAAAAAAGAAATGAACAAATTGTCTTTTTGACGTAACATTCAAATCGAAGTGTCGAGATGATGCAGTAATCAAACGCATGTGTGAATTAGCTGCATTGAGTATTCATATTATTTCCCTTAAGATATAGGTAAGTTAATCATATTCAGTAGTGCGAAGTATTCACGGGATAAGGTGTACTTAGTTATTATTTAGTCTGTTGAATCGAGCTCTCTTGTGGACAGTATTCACTCGACGTCCATCTGCTCGGGCGGCTGCTGCGGGTCGCCGGGCGCCGCGCCGGGCTGGCCGTCGCCTGCCGTCGGGTTGCTGGGAGGTGGGGTTTTCTCCTTAGGCTTCGGTTTGTTTAAAATTGGGTTAACCGTATTCTCCAAATTCTGAAAATAGCAACAAGAGCATTCGTATTAGTTTTCTATCAACGTAAATAAATACATTGAACATTAAATTTTAAAAATTAATTTTCAGTTTCATGCCATTCTATTATCATTTTTAAAGCAAAATGCTGGCAGAAAATCGAACCAGAGTAAGTAACTAAAACTTAAATAGGGACTTAAATAGGGAAATCATAATCGATTTCACTATATTTTTCAATATCCTTTTTATGAGCCCATACCATAATACAAGGGCACTAGGTATTACGCCTAAACTATGTGATGTTGTTGTATGTATTGAATGTGCGTGTCACCTGTCGCTCCTGGCGGATCTGGTGCGTGGTGTGCGGCGGCGGCTGGTGACGCGGCACACGCGCGAGGGCGTGGCGCGCGGCCTCGAGCCAGGCGAGCAATGTATGTGATGTTGTTGTATGTATTGAATGTGCGTGTCACCTGTCGCTCCTGGCGGATCTGGTGCGTGGTGTGCGGCGGCGGCTGGTGACGCGGCACACGCGCGAGGGCGTGGCGCGCGGCCTCGAGCCAGGCGAGCAATGTATGTGATGTTGTTGTATGTATTGAATGTGCGTGTCACCTGTCGCTCCTGGCGGATCTGGTGCGTGGTGTGCGGCGGCGGCTGGTGACGCGGCACACGCGCGAGGGCGTGGCGCGCGGCCTCGAGCCAGGCGAGCAATGTATGTGATGTTGTTGTATGTATTGAATGTGCGTGTCACCTGTCGCTCCTGGCGGATCTGGTGCGTGGTGTGCGGCGGCGGCTGGTGACGCGGCACACGCGCGAGGGCGTGGCGCGCGGCCTCGAGCCAGGCGAGCAATGTATGTGATGTTGTTGTATGTATTGAATGTGCGTGTCACCTGTCGCTCCTGGCGGATCTGGTGCGTGGTGTGCGGCGGCGGCTGGTGACGCGGCACACGCGCGAGGGCGTGGCGCGCGGCCTCGAGCCAGGCGAGCAATGTATGTGATGTTGTTGTATGTATTGAATGTGCGTGTCACCTGTCGCTCCTGGCGGATCTGGTGCGTGGTGTGCGGCGGCGGCTGGTGACGCGGCACACGCGCGAGGGCGTGGCGCGCGGCCTCGAGCCAGGCGAGCAATGTATGTGATGTTGTTGTATGTATTGAATGTGCGTGTCACCTGTCGCTCCTGGCGGATCTGGTGCGTGGTGTGCGGCGGCGGCTGGTTACGCGGCACACGCGCGAGGGCGTGGCGCGCGGCCTCGAGCCAGGCGAGCAATGTATGTGATGTTGTTGTATGTATTGAATGTGCGTGTCACCTGTCGCTCCTGGCGGATCTGGTGCGTGGTGTGCGGCGGCGGCTGGTGACGCGGCACACGCGCGAGGGCGTGGCGCGCGGCCTCGAGCCAGGCGAGCAATGTATGTGATGTTGTTGTATGTATTGAATGTGCGTGTCACCTGTCGCTCCTGGCGGATCTGGTGCGTGGTGTGCGGCGGCGGCTGGTGACGCGGCACACGCGCGAGGGCGTGGCGCGCGGCCTCGAGCCAGGCGAGCAATGTATGTGATGTTGTTGTATGTATTGAATGTGCGTGTCACCTGTCGCTCCTGGCGGATCTGGTGCGTGGTGTGCGGCGGCGGCTGGTGACGCGGCACACGCGCGAGGGCGTGGCGCGCGGCCTCGAGCCAGGCGAGCAATGTATGTGATGTTGTTGTATGTATTGAATGTGCGTGTCACCTGTCGCTCCTGGCGGATCTGGTGCGTGGTGTGCGGCGGCGGCTGGTGACGCGGCACACGCGCGAGGGCGTGGCGCGCGGCCTCGAGCCAGGCGAGCAATGTATGTGATGTTGTTGTATGTATTGAATGTGCGTGTCACCTGTCGCTCCTGGCGGATCTGGTGCGTGGTGTGCGGCGGCGGCTGGTGACGCGGCACACGCGCGAGGGCGTGGCGCGCGGCCTCGAGCCAGGCGAGCAATGTATGTGATGTTGTTGTATGTATTGAATGTGCGTGTCACCTGTCGCTCCTGGCGGATCTGGTGCGTGGTGTGCGGCGGCGGCTGGTGACGCGGCACACGCGCGAGGGCGTGGCGCGCGGCCTCGAGCCAGGCGAGCAATGTATGTGATGTTGTTGTATGTATTGAATGTGCGTGTCACCTGTCGCTCCTGGCGGATCTGGTGCGTGGTGTGCGGCGGCGGCTGGTGACGCGGCACACGCGCGAGGGCGTGGCGCGCGGCCTCGAGCCAGGCGAGCAATGTATGTGATGTTGTTGTATGTATTGAATGTGCGTGTCACCTGTCGCTCCTGGCGGATCTGGTGCGTGGTGTGCGGCGGCGGCTGGTGACGCGGCACACGCGCGAGGGCGTGGCGCGCGGCCTCGAGCCAGGCGAGCAATGTATGTGATGTTGTTGTATGTATTGAATGTGCGTGTCACCTGTCGCTCCTGGCGGATCTGGTGCGTGGTGTGCGGCGGCGGCTGGTGACGCGGCACACGCGCGAGGGCGTGGCGCGCGGCCTCGAGCCAGGCGAGCAATGTATGTGATGTTGTTGTATGTATTGAATGTGCGTGTCACCTGTCGCTCCTGGCGGATCTGGTGCGTGGTGTGCGGCGGCGGCTGGTGACGCGGCACACGCGCGAGGGCGTGGCGCGCGGCCTCGAGCCAGGCGAGCAATGTATGTGATGTTGTTGTATGTATTGAATGTGCGTGTCACCTGTCGCTCCTGGCGGATCTGGTGCGTGGTGTGCGGCGGCGGCTGGTTACGCGGCACACGCGCGAGGGCGTGGCGCGCGGCCTCGAGCCAGGCGAGCAATGTATGTGATGTTGTTGTATGTATTGAATGTGCGTGTCACCTGTCGCTCCTGGCGGATCTGGTGCGTGGTGTGCGGCGGCGGCTGGTGACGCGGCACACGCGCGAGGGCGTGGCGCGCGGCCTCGAGCCAGGCGAGCAATGTATGTGATGTTGTTGTATGTATTGAATGTGCGTGTCACCTGTCGCTCCTGGCGGATCTGGTGCGTGGTGTGCGGCGGCGGCTGGTGACGCGGCACACGCGCGAGGGCGTGGCGCGCGGCCTCGAGCCAGGCGAGCAATGTATGTGATGTTGTTGTATGTATTGAATGTGCGTGTCACCTGTCGCTCCTGGCGGATCTGGTGCGTGGTGTGCGGCGGCGGCTGGTGACGCGGCACACGCGCGAGGGCGTGGCGCGCGGCCTCGAGCCAGGCGAGCAATGTATGTGATGTTGTTGTATGTATTGAATGTGCGTGTCACCTGTCGCTCCTGGCGGATCTGGTGCGTGGTGTGCGGCGGCGGCTGGTGACGCGGCACACGCGCGAGGGCGTGGCGCGCGGCCTCGAGCCAGGCGAGCAATGTATGTGATGTTGTTGTATGTATTGAATGTGCGTGTCACCTGTCGCTCCTGGCGGATCTGGTGCGTGGTGTGCGGCGGCGGCTGGTGACGCGGCACACGCGCGAGGGCGTGGCGCGCGGCCTCGAGCCAGGCGAGTGCGTTCTTCGCCGCCTCTGCCACCTTCTGGATGTCGGCCTCCGATAAGTGGGCGTACTTCGCATCACCTGATCTGTAAAGTTTAATGATTCATAAATTGATTGACAACGAATAACACTGTGTACAGTGCCCGGCAAACATCTTGAAATTGTGTGGGGACTTCGCCGAACGCGATCGCGCTATATTGATCAGATGTATAAGGGCGACGGGAGATGCGTGCGCTTTAGGCCGACCCCACATTTGGCGGGCGCGGTCCGCTTGGCCGGCCGCCGCGATCTTTGAGCGGTCGAGGCGGGAGGCGGCGGAGGTGGCGGGTGAGGGGGTAGCGAACGTCGGGAGCCCGCACCAGGCAGGACCGCGCCCGCCAAATGTGGGGTCAGCCTTATTGGGCATGCGCAAGTGCACATGCGCGAACTTTTTCCCCCTGACTCTGTCACAACACCAACAGAACGCAGAAATAGTTAGTATTTTTTTTTTATTATTACCAAAAATAACACATCGTTTACACAATATTATATCTGCCAAACTGCATTACAGTGTAGCTGGCAAATAGTAAAATAAACAACACCAATAGAAAAAAATAAATTAGACACTAACTTGTAGAGGTCAACAGCTTTGTTAGCTAATTGAACAGCCAGGGACAGGTCGTCCAGTGCTCCCGGCCGCAGCTCGAACTCCAGGCGTCTCTGTTTTATAGGCTCGCCTTCGGTCCGTAGCTCAGTCAGTTTATCACTGTATACCTAAAAATTAACAAAAATTAATTAGAAATATGTTTGGGACGTTGCACAAGATCCTCTGGTCCACGAAACGCCGTCACCGGTATATTTCCCGTAGTTTTTAGTTTTATTTACATTAATAATTTCTTAGGGAATGATGGAATCGCCGCATATGGATGACGCCGGTGGCCGCCACACATCAAGTGTTTAGCTTCAGATGGTAACGTTTTGCCTGTCGTAAAATTAAGTTAGTGGATCAATTTGTTATTTTACAAGATCTAACAATCAATGTTGTTTTACAAAAAATATGAGTACCTGTCTGTTCTGATCTTCACCCTCGTCATAAAGCCACTGTTCCAAGGCATCCAGCTGATTTACAAGTTTGTGGCGTTGGTCTTCTGCCACGAAATCGTGAAGAGATTCACCTTCGGACAGTTTTCCCCGGAGCTCATATACATATTCTTCAAGAGCATTGCGAGCGTCAGCACGTTCCTTTTCCTGTCTATCTTGAGCTTGCATTTTACCCTGTGATAAGTTATTTCATTGTGTAAGTCACTTGACCACAGCACTATGTACTGATTTATTTAAACCATGTTATTATCACAAAACATAATTTTTGTATATCAAAATAAGAAAAACACAATTTACCTCCTGCTCCATATAAGTATTCAGTTCCTGCTGAGAGTATCCATGAGTTCGGGAATCCACAGGCAGTTCAACAGTTTTAACTAGAACCTTTTTGGACTTCTCTTTAGATTTATCCTTTTTTTCATCAGTATTTTCCTACGAAAATAAAAGCAAACAATTCAAATCTTATATTTCATGTTTTATATCCCCACCACCGCATTTGCTTGGAAAAAGCAATTACACAAAATAAACACAACAACTTTATTTAATTAAAAGAAAAACAAAATGTTATAAACAATAAATTATAATATAAATAAATTATTTCCAAGCGCTGCGGTGACCCATTTGCACCTAAAGATACAGCACATGATTGTTTAATGCCTTTTAAAAACATTAAACAATCTCAAATATCTAACCTTAACTTGGTAGTATAATAATAATAAATAAATAGTATACTGCTGGATTTACAAAACATGCGTGGACACAGAGACAGAACTTTGAAACGAAAACTGACTGAAAAAGCGAGTAAAACACACTATAGAAGGCGAGATTAAAGTCTCACGAAACGAAAATGTGCAAATGGGACCTCATATAATGAGGATGGGGACAATGCATATTGTGATGTCTGTTGCCTTGGTGAGTTGCCGGTTTCACGACTAGATTCGTTTGACAAAGAAGAAAAGGAGCAAGGGCGCGGCGGCAACAGGCATCACGACGTCACTCGAACACGCGCTACCGACACGTACCCCGGTGAACCACTGGCCTACTCTCTGTGTCCACGATTGTTTTTGTTGCGGCTCTCCTTTCATTTCGTCTTCTCTCACCTCTTGGTTATCGGGCCCATTCTGTTGCTGATCTTGACCGCCGTTAGTCTCCATTGGAGCTTCCTGGCTAGTGTTCACGGTTTCATTCGAGTTCTCCATTTCGACACTATCATTTTGAGCAGCGTCCTGTTTTTTCTCGACCAGGGATGCTGAGGCCACTGTTATTATTCCATGAATATTCACACGCACTTTGAGCTTCACTTTTTGTGACTCTCCTTCTGATGTGGGCTGAACATCTCTGATGTGCCATTGACCTGGAAAGTAATTTAGTTTATATCATTGTTTATATTTTATGATAACATCTACTCTAATTTTCGTAAATCATATGAAAATGAATAGAAAAATTAATAAGTCTTAGGGTTCTGTGCTCTTACCTATGAATGTATCCGGATAGGGCACTTGATCAGAGTAATAAGCGCTAACAGTGAATGGTTCTTTCCTGTAGAAAGTCAACATTTTTGAGAATGGTGATGCATGGAAAGCTGGGAAAACCTGAAAGAATAAACAAAACATTTTAATTTTTTTTTAACAGATCCAGTGAAAAAAAGCAATGTCTGATACTGCCCTGTGCATCAAGGCCAGTAGATTCCACTTCTTGATATTTAATAGCATCGATATTTTTTTTGCTTTACATAATAATATGTATTTGTGGCATCATTGATTGAATTTTCATTGATAAATTGGAAGTGACTTGGGGAAGATGATAATATTTCCGTTCCTGCTCCGTAGTACACCTAGCAAGTTCACCTGGGTGGACTACGGGCACTTGTTCTGACCCATAGTACACCTCTTAGGTGTACTAAGGGTAAAACTATAAATTTTATTATCCGTAGTACACCCGAGAGGTGGTCTATTGCTGCTTTGAAAGTTATATGACCCTTGGTACACCTCAAAAGCGTGCCATGGACATTGGATACTGCTTAAATTTATTATCTAGATAGGTTTTTAGGTTTTTTAGATAGTATTTTTATATGTTTTTTTTTATTTTTCAGATATTTTTTTATTCATATATTTTTTATATAATTATATATTTATCAGATAGAAGGTTAAGGATATTATAAAATAAAATATATTATGTTCACCAATATTTCGTGTATTCAGTTTTTGAAAATACTCGATTCATTCGGCTTAGGTGGCTACTCACCCACTACAAACTCACCCAGTGGGTGAGTTTCCACCTTTTCATATTATTAGTGGTCATTTCACCCAATACTTTAGCCGATTGTGGGTGAGACGACTATTCCAAAGTTTGAGCATCGTCATTTCACCCAGACTTAAATTTTGCTATATCGCACACTCTTTTTGGGATTTATATTTTAATAAAATGTGTGCAAGTTCTGGAAAACAAATGAATGTCGGGAAAACAAGTGATTGTCGGAAAAACAAATGAATGTCGGGAAAACAAGTGAATGTCAAAAAAAAACAATTGAATGTCAGGAAAACAAGTGAATGTCGGAAAAACAAGTGAATGTCGAGAAAACATTGTTTATTGATCTGAAGTTTAAAAAAAACAGGTGTAAGCTATTTTTGACCTTATCGACATTTTCCAAAATAATGGATTTTAATGAGCCAGCAAAGTTAGTCAACAAGCGTTTGCGAAAAAGCAACAATATTGTAAAATGTCAATAAGGTCGAAAATCGCTTGCACTTGTTTTTTTTACTTCAAATCAATAGACAAACAAAAAGAACAGGTACAAGCGATTTTCGACCTTATTGACATTTAAAATTTTGTTGCTTTTTCGCAACCGCTAGTCGACTATCTTTGCTAGTTCATTAAAATCAGTTATTTTGGTAAATGTCCATGAAAATCGCTTGCACCTGTTTTTTTAACTTCAGATCAATTAACAATATTTTCCCGACATTCATTTGTTTTCCGAAATTTTCAAACATTTTGTAAAAAAAAATTTAAATACAAATGTAAATTAAATACATATACCTAGCTCTTCAGATATTTGCATTTAATGGTAATTGGACAAAAATGCTTGACAAATTAATACATCTCCAATAACCGGAAGGTTCACCTACATACTTTAATTTGTGTTCAATTTACCTGCGTTAGAGCCAACATCACATTTGGGACCAAAAAACCCCTAAAGAATATTCAGGGGTCAACTGGCCCCAACACCAGAATCAAGATGGGACCAGTTGACCACTATCAAATTAGAAAGGGTGGAACTGGTCCCCGGGCCCAGTTTTGAACTGGGACGAGTTGCCCCTAACCCCTAAAATGAAACAGTTTGTACGGGGTTTAAATGGTGGCTCATTATTTCATCACGACGAGGTGGACCAGTACAGGGTGGACTACGGATCTTAGTCAGTATCCGTAGTCCACCCAGGTGGACTAGGGGTCTGCTTCGGTTTCCGTAATTCACCCAGGTGAACCATGGGTCAGAACAAGTGCCCGTAGTCCACCCAGGTGAACTTGCTAGGTGTACTACGGAGCAGGAACGAATATTTCGACGACGGAACCTAGTATGTTATAATATTTTTTTCCTAGTGTGTATGTTAGACTTAGTAGTTAGTGTGTAGTAATGATAGAGGACGGATAAGTTACCTCCATGTCGCCGTCTTCTCCCCTTGTAGCGTCCCAGGTGAGGCGCACGGCGTAGGGCTGCACGTCGGTCACGCTGAAGTCGCGCACGCGCACGGCCGGCGACACCATGGCGCACTGCAGCGCGCAGCCGCGGGCCACCGCCTCGTCCTAACAAAAACCATCACAATCAGATAATCCTTGGTATAATAATATGTACGGAGAGGGCCATGATCGGTATCTCCTTAATAGATCGGATAGGAAACGAGCATATACGTCAGAGAACAAAAGTCTTTGACCGACAATCGTTGGAGCAGGCGTGTCTTAGAGTGGAGACTGGGGCTAGGCAAGCGTAGTGTAGGGCGTCCTGCCACCTGTTGGAGTGACCTTACCTTATGAGGATCTTAGGAGGACTGCTGGCAGTGGTTGGATGAGGAAGGCCTGGGATAGAAATATGTGGCGAAACATGAAACAGGCATACGTTCAGCAGTGGACAGAGACGGGCTGTTAACTTGGCTTAACTAAGTACAGTCAACAGCACATCACGGTATACACTTGCAGTTCGATAATAGCGCTTATGCCCCCGACATAAGAGCGGTACAAAGTTCAAAGTGTTACGTCTGACGTGCTGTTGACTGTACAATATACAACGCGGTCACATTACTTTGACGCATCTTTAGAATGCGAGACCCCGCACCCCAGCCCATGCATTCTCTTTTATAGTTCGCCCGGCAAGTGTAGGTGAGAGCGATAGAGCGCTTAAAATGACGTCATCAACTAATGTGATCGTTGTATAAACACCAATGAATTCAAAATAATTGAATGTGTAATATAAGTATGTCACTGACTCGCCTGCAAGAAACATTTACTAGCATATTGTGTAAACGTTATCTGGTAATCGATCTGGCAACCAGCATGATTTTATTTTTCGAAACATGCATTGATATACTGTAAATGAATTTATAGAAAAACAATGTTACCTGATTGAGAGTAGTGGATGCTTGCTTTCCAAAGACTTGCTCTATTAATGATTTTACGGCAGGAATGCGAGTGGACCCTCCAACAACTTCCACAGAGTAGATGTCCTCAGGTCTAAGTTCTGTCAAAAATACAAAGTGCTTGAAAATAAATTGTATTGTATAGTTATGTGCGCAAAACATAGAAATACCCAGACACATGTTTTTACACAAACATTTTTGCTGTGCTCGGGTTGAACTCCACATAAACTTTTTTTTACCAATTGCTATAAACATTTACCTAAAAATGTTACTATTTTAGTAAACTACCTTTTTATTATAAGATTTATACGAAATTTATTTTATAGCATAAGTTTTAATTGCTGATTAATAATAAAATGTTAAGTTACTCTCTACAGTGAAGTGTAAAATTAATTTATACCTGCAATTACCAATTAACTGAATTATTCACTTCAAGAATGTATTTAAAAGGCTAGGGAAGTTTTAAAGTGTAATATAATTAAAAAAGCCATACATACTTGCGTTATGCAGTATCGCCCGTAGTGTCCTCTCCACCTTTGCGAAAGTCTCAGCACAAAATTGTTCCATTTGTGATCTTTGCATGTCACCAGACACATCACGCTCTTCCATAAAGCACTCAATGTTGAGAGGAAGGCGAGTGCTATTTGCTGACATCTGTTTTTTCAGCTTTTCTACCTCTTGTAGCAAACGTTGATATGCCCTGGAAACAGGTTAATATACAAGTAAGCATTTAATAAAATAGTATAAGTTTTACATGTGACATAATAATTAGAAACCTTAATTTATGAATGTTTGAATATTATTTACCTCTGGTTTTTCTTAGGGTCCAACTTAAACCTTGTCAGGAAATCCTGACAGAAGTGTTCAGCGAGAGCAATATCTATGTCTCTACCACCACATTGAGGATCTGAAGCAGTAGCCAGAACTCGTAGTTTTCCTTTATTGAAGGCGCAAGCAGATACCTGTTATATTATATTATAATTATTAATCTTTAGAATGTGTCAAAACCAAGGTTCCTAATTGACCAAAACTAGCACTATGACAATCCCAAAACAAATACTAAGTAGAGTTGGTCTTTGCAATGTAGTCTACCTTCCTTCAATGTGGTCCTACCATCATTTTGGAGTATTCTAAATTGTAATACTGTAAAAGCTAAATTGATGTAATGCTAAAAGAAAATAAATATATCCTAATAGTTTCTAAATGTTATTTTGTAATTACTTTAAATGATAGGCAGTGGCATTGCATAAAACCATACATCACCCCCTACAGCTTGTTTCATATCATTGTTTTGTATAATTTGCTCTAAAATAAAATATCTTTTCAAGTCCTATATTTATTTAGGATAAATTACTGAAATGCTAGTCTAATTCAAGAACTTCTTATAATTTTTCATAGGAAAAGTAAAAAAAAAAATTAGTTTAAAAAATTACCTGAAGGGAGCTGTGTCCAAAATCAACAAAGACAACATTTCGAGGCTTTTCTTCTGGTGCTGGCAGGTCTTGTTTGTAAATGCCATAAGTTAGAGCAGTGGCTGTAGTTTCATTCATAAGGCGCAAGACGTTTAGCCCTGAAACCAATTTTATAAGTTAAATTATGACTAATTCAGTATTATTCTATAGAAAATAATAAAATAGAAGATATGATTATAACAACACAATAAAATTAATGTTGATCTCTTGTCTCATTTTGAAAAAGATTAACTATTAACCCTTTCCCCGCCACGCTTTTTTCCGAAAATGGTGCCCCACACGCCACGACCATTAAAAAAATAATTCCAAAAAATTATTAGGTTATACTCAACTCATTCAGGCAAGTAAAAATACAACGTTTCTTGATCATGTTTTTTTGTTTGATATATCAGACATTGGCGTGGTGGGCACGAAAATGGTTTGTCTGATATATCAGACATTGGCGTTGAAAGGGTTAATCATCATTATCAGCCACATGGCGCCCACTGACAGGCATAGGCCTACCCCATTTTTTAAATATTTAATAGTCTTAAGAATACAGACTAATTTACATTCAAGACTCACTAGGTCCTGCATGTTCCTTCCTATTTTGTTAAAAAAACATTGGAAGCACAAAAATAACCATATATCATACAAAAATAAGGTGCCTATAATACAAGAATATTAAAAAACCTAAAGTGATTTGTCACTCTCAATAATAAAAGCTAGAAATATACTAACAAAGAGCACTAAAGTAAAGTCCTCTATAATAGGCCTATTGATCTTTTGTTAGAGCATCAAGGTTGTTTGAGGTCATGGAAGCTTCATTTACTTTTCTATTGATTGAAACTTAATAACCTTATCAGTTTGTTGTTATGAATTCTTATTTCAAAATGATTGAAATAATTAAATTTAATATTACTACTTTGCCTCTGAATGTCTGCTAATGGTGTAGTCCAAGGTGTGAGTTTAGTATACCTTACCAATATTAGGGACAAAACTTTAAATAATTAGTTTCTACAGCACAGCCCTTGAATGGTATGACATAGAAATGTCTGAAACTTACCAGCAATTGATGCAGCATTCAACAGAGCAATCCTTTCAGCATTTGTAAAATAACTAGGCACCGAGATGACACAGTCATTGATCTGAGTCTGAAGAGCAGTGGTCGCAATGTCTTTCAGCTTTGTGAACAACATTGCAGTTATCTGTAAATTATGATTAGGAAGTTACCTTTTTTATTAACTTTGTCTGCAAATTTTTAAATGATTTAATATTTTAAATTGTTACCAAAAAGTGAGAAATGTATAATTTACTCCCAATCTTACTCAATTGTAATATTTATTATTTAATTTAATCAAACTGTGATAATGTAACCTAAACATAACAATGACACTGACCATCCATAATTGTATAATATTTCTATGCAACTGTAAGGACACATAATAAAAGATAAACATATTAACCACAAACTCAAGATTGAACTTGATAGGGTACATGTACTTTTGTGTGAAAACAATTTACACTAGTGATTATAACAAACCCATTACACTACATTTTAATCAATACATAATTATGTACATTCAATTTGGTAAGGATGTGGTTTAATATTTAACACAGACATTCGCTATAGACTTGTGTCCTACTCGTTCATGTCCGATTAAGGGAATAGTTCGTTCAACTGAACGAGTACGAACTATTCTCTTCTGATCGTTCAAATCAGTCTTCTAGTACATTTCATTCACCATAGATAAGCGACAACGGGATCAAATGACCGACCGACCGATTACGGGTGACTGAGCGGTGGGTGAGAGAGAGAGAGTTGAAAGATCAGAGACGCGTGCGTGTGAGCGTAATGGACGATGTACGAGTACGACTGATTTGAAAATTAGCCTGTTCAGATCAGATCAGGATAATTTTGTTTGTTTTCTTTAGCGAAAGTGAATTAATTAATGTAAGTGTATGTATCCATTTTAAGCGTTTATTCTACTTTATATAAATGTTAAGTGGATGTGTGTGTGTGATATATTACAATGACAGTCCTAAGCCTGCAAAGTATGAAGGGAAACAAATATGATCCGAGCCTCCCGGTCCAACTGATGTCATAGTGATCATTGAACTAAATGAACTAATAGTACTAAAAGACCGAACTAGTACATTTGAACGATTGTCCTAGTTCGGAGCGTTCCGTTCAGTGACCGAGTAAGAACAAGCCTAATTCGCTAAGTAAAGTAACAAGTTTATATTATAACAATTAGTGGTATAAGCACTTTTCAAATACTCACTTGCTCTGGGCTGAAAACATTATCTTCACCAAGATAGTTAACCCTGATCCCAATACCTCCATCAGGTCTCTGTTCCGTCTTAAAAGGAAAGTGCTTCAACTCTTTTTGTACATGTGGATCTGAGAATTTTCTACCTAATAATCTTTTGAAGCCAAATACTGTATTCTTCATATTTGTGACCATTTGGTTTTTTGCAGCAACGCCCAATATTCGATTCTTGGGTGAAAATGCCACACATGCTCTGGAATTAGTAAAAGTACAAAATGAAATTGTTTCATCGCGATTATAACATAACCTACATTCCCATAATTTATTTTTATACCAATTGGCCCATCGTAGTCACAGTCATACATGTGCAATAAGAATAAGTAGGCTGGATAAAATAAATTTCATCAAACATTTTATTTAAATTCATGACATGAATGAATGAATGACATGCATAAATTTGTTGTATTCAAGATGTTTTTAAAACCCAAGACAAAAAATCTACTGATGAACTATGGGCCCAGTTCCTGTATGAATCTAACCATACAAGAGGTGTCTACCATCATACAATATACTTACGGAGTACCTCGGAGACTGTAATCGTTGGCTATAGTCTCAATACCACCTGCTTTTGCTACAGCGATGTAGCAGGATTCATTGCCGAAGTCTATACCGATAACTGACATTGCAGCCATGCTGGTGGAAAATTTTAAGGTAATATATCTAATTAATTCGTCTTATGCAGTTTTCTCACGAAACGCGATAACAACACGTTGCTAATGCCTGACAATCGCTGAATCAATCGCAATCGAACGCCGGTTTTACACACTCGTTCGTGCCCGAATTTTCTAGAATACTAAACTTTTTTTTTAGGTCTAATGATCTGTCAAAAATCTCCACAGATTAAAAATATTTAATGTCACAATCAAAAGAGCTTACTACAGACATAGAGTAATAATATTCCCTAGAGAGGTAACGTAAGACCATCTGCTTGTGCAAACATTAAGTGCTTTTGCACTTAAAATGTTGACGCTGTTAAGTATTATTCAATATTAACTATACTGATGCATTGTTTATCGATATCGATATATTTTGCTAGTGCACTTGGCGGCACTATCTCATCCCTCTTGACCTTTGATCAGCCAATCAGAGCGTAGTGACCATAGAGAAAATGTAGTGACGTAGATATTACCTATTACTTCGGCAGAATCGTTTTCAAACAAAATATGTTAGGTTGCCCCTCTAGAGGAATATTATTACTCTATGCTACAGACATACACCGCTCTACACTTAGCCCGCGAATCACGGCGCGAATTCGCGCCACGAACTTGCCGCGAATTCAACAATGAGTCCACACTCGCAATGGTTCGCGGTATTTTCACAGTTAAGTTCGCAACTTTGAATGAAATGGACGTCGAAGTAGCTGTTGCTGCGTCCCTAACAATATGCGCGTTAGCGTACTTTAATTATGAAATATAGAAAAATATAATTTCTTCCGGTTTCACGTGATGGCGCTGATCGGCGATAAAGCTGATGACTCTATTCCCCCTTAATAAGTAACTCTTTATGAACAACTAGCCTTCCGCCCGCGGTTTCACCCGCGCGTAATTTCTTTTTTCAAATATCCCCCCCCCCCTTCCCCCCACATTTCCGGGATCAAAAGTACCCTATGTTCACCGGGGATAGTGTAGCTATCCAACAGTGAAAGAATTATTCAAATCGGTTCAGTAGTTTCGGAGCCTATTCAATTCAAAAAAACAAACAAACATTCAAATCTTTCCTCTTTATAATATTAGTATAGATACTGACCGTCGCGGACTGCGAGTGTGGAGTCATGCACGTTCGCGTCGCGTTCGCGCTTCGCGCTCCCTTTGACGCGGACCAAAAAACCGACAAAAATTGGGGAACAAAGCGCGAAACCGCGAAGAATATGCGAAACGGCTCCACACTTAGCGTTCGCGCCCTTTCGCGGCGTTCGCGCGCGATTCGCGGGCTAAGTGTGGAGCGGGCTTAAGAGTGCCCCCCCTGGTATACACGTTTTGTACCTACTTAGGGCATCTCCATGTGTTCTACTCTAAGCTATAGACCGACAAACTTATCTGTTCCGGTGGCGGCGTCGCTACTGTCTATTTAGAACTGTCATTAAATATCGTTTTTGCATTGCATTAATACGTAGTTCCAATTTTGGCCACCGGAACAGATAAGTTTGTAGGTCTGTAGAGATTAAAGAGGTTAAAAAATCACTGAACACCAATGATATTTTAAAAAAACCTGAACACACATCACTTTGCTTAAAAAAAATATTTCATCAAAATAATTCTATAAAATCGAATTTCGTTCCTCAATCGTTCAGTGTAGATCGATACAAGAATCAATTAATTACGAATCGAAGTTTTAACATTCGTTTAAGGTAAGACTACGCCTCTAGAAATGTCACTGCAACACCTGTCGCAGAGATCATCAAAGATTTAACAAACCATAGTAGTTCCAATTTTGGCCACCGGAACAGATAAGTTTGTCGGTCTTTTTATAAAGTTTTGACTTTTGATTCCAGAGACGATTATTGACGATTTTATTCTCCTGTTTGATTGATTCTATAATTTTGCCCGTTTAAGTGTATGTATGTACTTTGGAGTTTGGTTAGTTAATGTAAAATTCGTTAAAATGTTGACAATTCTTTCGTAACAAACATAATTTATTAAATTAAAACAAAAGATTTCCCAACTCTTATCTTATCTTTGACGATTAAAATAATTTTTTTACACTAATCGTCTAAACTTATAATTTAATTACTAATTGACACTAATTGATAGGTTATTGCATTGATAATTTGATAGATGGGTTATTGACAACTGCCGCAAGCAAGATAATATGAGGTTATCGCATTTGCATGATTACAGTAAGCGTGAGCCGTGAATGTAACAACGTTTGCTTACGCTCTGTGAGGTCACCTTCAAGCAGTTAAAACATATCTTGTCGTTTTTTGTACTATACTATTGTGTTCGCGCGCTACTTATCATAAAGAATTCATTACATATTGCCTTGCAGTTGGACACAGCCAGTCATTATGAGTGGAGAGCCCCACGCGAAACGTACCAAAATGAGTGCTCTGGACCAATTAAAGCAATATTCGGTGGTGGTGGCCGACACTGGCGACTTTGAAGGTATTTCTACTCATTAAAACAGTTTAATCACTGCTGCAATTAAAATCATTATGTTGTTAACTTAGGTTGTAAATCAGTTAAGTTCAATTGCATACTTTCTATTGCCCTTGACCGTCCATTGGAAATCTGTTTTATTTTTATTTAAACATAAAAACTATAGAATTAGTATAAAAACATCAACATAATATGTATATTCTTTTCAGCCATGAAGGCTTACAAGCCTACAGATGCCACCACCAACCCTAGTCTTATCCTATCTGCTGCTGGAATGGAGCAGTATCAACATTTGCTTGACAAAGCTATTAAGTTTGGAAAAGACACTGGAAGGTAAAATATGTCCTATTACTTTTTTCTATTTTATTTGGTTTTTGTTTAAAAGTTCAGGTTTATGTAAAGTGTGTACAGATTGAAAAGTGTAATAGCCAAGGTCAAAAAGTGTGTAACCAGTAAACTGGTATTGCATATTCATTATATTTTTTTATTTTTTCAATGTATAAATTGTTTTTCAGGCCAACATAATAAAATGTAATGTAATTTTTACTATTTTTAGTGCTTGAAGTAAGAACCATAATTAGCGACGTTAGAACCATAGTGATCCAAGTAACATTTTCAACTTTTTGAGAAAACGAGGGAAACGCGTTTGGTTTTGTTCCTGAAATTGTCCTATTCCAAAGTGACCGATATGAGTTTGCTTATGAAAATTGCTATAATAAGCACTTGAATCAGTGTGGTATAAAAAATATGTCTTTTTTTGGGATGTTAATAACAAAATATCGATTTTGACAAAAATGTTACTTGGATCACTATGGTTCTAACGTCGTCAATTATGGTGTTTATAGTTACAAAGATATTGCAGTAGAAAATAATTTGTGTGTTTGTTTATAGTTATTTATACGTAATTTTTGTGGTGAATAATTACTTTACCTGCCAAGGCATACCCCATACAAATTAGGAGTATCATTGCATATTTCGACAGCCTCATGATGATTACATATTTATTTTAGCTTTGTGTTTTGTTTTCTATTTGCAGTACTGTTGAAGAACAAGTAGCAGAAACTTTAGACATGCTCAGTGTATTGTTCGGTTGTGAAATACTTAAAATAATACCTGGAAGAGTATCTGTGGAAGTTGATGCAAGGT
The DNA here is from genome assembly GCA_949319885.1 of Mecyna flavalis. Taxonomy (NCBI): domain Eukaryota; kingdom Metazoa; phylum Arthropoda; class Insecta; order Lepidoptera; family Crambidae; genus Mecyna; species Mecyna flavalis. The sequence goes on along the minus strand of OX439431.1, from coordinate 11,987,886 downwards.
ATTTATCAGTGATCAAATATTATACTGTTTATTTTTACTTTGTTATTTAATTTTGTATTCCTTTCAGGCTATCTTTTGATAAGGAAGCCAGCATTGCTAAAGCCATGAAGCTAATCAATATGTTTGCGGAGTATGGAGTTAAGAAAGAAAGGATATTGATCAAATTAGCATCCACCTGGGAAGGAATTCAAGCTGCCAGGTAAGTGTGTCTTTTTCTCACCATGTGTATATTTATTTAAGAGCTTGTCCAAGTATATTTTATAATATTATTGACGTCCGGACAAAGCCGGACATAGGTAGGCTTTTTGATTGCGTTTTGGCCAAAATAAATGGTGCCCGTCTTATTACATTTTACAAGATTTATGATAATAATAAAAATAACTTGATTTTACATAATTTTTTTTGTCGTACATTAATACTAAGACAAAATCCTCAATAATATAGGGTGTCCACCCAAATGTCCAGCCAAACTGGCTGGTCTGTTGGGCTATTAGGTTTGGCGACCTGGCAACCCTAGCTATGCATAATTTAAGCCCTGTATTAATTTAAACGACTTTCACTGGCAAATTAATGCTGATGTTATGAGGATTATTTTAGGCTTAGGAACAGAATATGAATATACCATCCCTTTCAGAGTACTTAATTCTAACTATTAACTTCTTCAGACAAATCCATGGGCTTGTCCCTTTAAGAAATTATTTGACACTCTAATTGAACAGAATAACCTGCATAATATAATCAAGATAGTCATTATATGTGTTTTTTATAAGTGTGTAATATTACTTCATTTTGTAGGGAACTGGAAAAGAAGCATGGCATTCATTGCAACTTGACATTGTTGTTCTCCTTGTATCAAGCAATTGCATGTGCTGAGGCTAATGTGACCCTTATCTCTCCATTTGTTGGACGTATCTTGGATTGGTAAGTAAGCTATTATACATTAATTATGGATTTTATATATTAACATGAATGATGGACTAAATTTTTATATTTTTGAAGAAAAATTACCCAATTAATTTAAATTTGGAAGAAAAATTATTCGAATACTCCCGAAACACTTACTTAAGAGGGCATCATCTCAAACTGTCAAGGTCTCGGTCACTGAACAATCCACATAAACACTTTTTTAGTAACAGAGTGGTTGAGGCTTGGAACAGGCTGCCAGCAGAGGTGGTTTCCGCACAGAACACCAATATATTCAAAAACAGATTGGACAAATATTTAACTGGAAGGAGTTAGCCCATTAGGTGGAGCTAATAAGATACAGGCTATCATCAGTGCTTTAACTGCCTGCCTGTCAATAAATAAATAAATAAATAAATATACTTAGGGCTTTTCATTTCTTGTGTAAATTATTTTATATTTATTAAATTAATTATTTATTCCAGGTATGTTGAACATACAAAAAAGACTTATGAAGGCAAGGATGATCCTGGTGTGCAGTCAGTGACTCGTATCTATAACTATTACAAGAAGTTTGGCTACAAAACTCAGGTGATGGGTGCATCGTTCCGTAACACTGGCGAAATTCGCGAGCTGGCAGGATCTGACCTCCTCACAATCAGCCCTAAGCTTTTACAAGAACTGGCTAATAGTGAACAGCCATTGAAAAGGGTGAGTAGTTTAACTAGTTGGTCTGGGTAATACTTTATCAAAGTCTCACTGGGTAGCTACCACACCTTCAGAGCATTAGGCTCAAAAAACCCGGAGGTGGTGGGTTCGAATCCCACGGGGAGCATCACTTTGTGTGATTGTTTCCAGTCTGGTTAGGTCATTGCAGGCTTCTTGAATCATCTGAATGTCTGAAAATAAAGATGATTCCGTGCTTTGGAACGCACGTTAAGGCGTTGGTCCCGACTATGTTCCAAGTAGGTCTGGTTTCCCTTGTAAGGGTTACGGAGGTCAGATGACAATCGCTCCATTGTAATAACCAGGCTTGTCAGATCTAGGATGAGAGTCGAAGCAGACCCTGAGCTCCATACTGGAAGCAATTGGGAATACGCTGAAATGATAATGATAATGTTATAGCTCTGGCCATAATTATATAACCGTAATGGAATGGTTAATTAAGTTGGTCAAATATTGTTTATGTACGGTATAAGAATGTGGTGGCTGCTACTGGCATTTCAATGTATAGACTTATAATGTATAATGTTTGTCAGTTTTGACATTGTATCTAATTGTATCTCTGGCTGCTAATAACTTTGTCAAAACATTTTTTTCAGGCACTTGACCCTAAATTTGCTGCCGAGAGTGACATTGAAAAAGTTTCCCTCTCAGAAGCTCAGTTCCGTTGGCATTTCAATGAAGATCAGATGGCAACTGACAAACTTTCTGATGGAATAAGGAAGTTCGCAGCTGATACCAGGAAGTTGGAATCTCTCATCAAGACCCTTCTTGCGAAGAAGTGAATATAACCGTTGGTTCACAAAACAGGTTTTTGAAAAAATACAAATTGTTGATAGTTGTAGTATTGCCATGGGCCCATATATTTTAATGTCATAAAATGACATTTTTTTACAGTTTAATATACATTTTCGATGTTGATTAAGTATGTAATGTTAGTACAAAAAATTGTGTTGCTTTTGAATCGGTATGTATAACTTATTTGAAAGTTTATACTTGTTTGGGACCAGAAAAAACATTCCGCTTTGTAAATTTTTTGATTAACTACATTTATTTTTGGGAAGTGGTTTAATTATACTCTTGTAAAATTATCATGTAGTTTTTTTTAGTGTTGCTAAGCCCCATAATCTTAATTACCTACATTTTTGAACTTTGACATTTTAATCAATAAGTATGTAGATTATTTTACTTTAATTTTATTTGAATCATTAGTGAGCGTTGTGGTCCTATGCGTGAATATATTATAATGTATATTGCGTAGCGTCGTTTGTTCCCAATTGCCCCCGCATTGATTGCCTTCGGAAGCAAAAGGGAAGGGGTTATTAACCTTATTTATTATTTAGTTTGACGAGCCATTTGGTGTAATGGTCGAGAAGTCGGCTATTACACCAGAAGTCGCGGGTTCGATCCCCGCACGGTACAAACATATGTGTGCATGAACATGTCTGTTTGTATCGGTCTGGGTGTTTCTATGTAATATGTATGTATTTACAAAAAAAAAGTATATAAGTAATGTTTATCCGTTGTCTGGCACCCATAGCACTAACTAATGCTTTGTTTGGGGCTAGATGGCGCTGTGTGAATAATGTCCAGAGATATTTATTTATTGGAAATTCGCTGTTTCGGTGGCAACGCCTTGGTACCTTTGGCAGCTTCTGACAACTAATTATCTAATGTCGCAAAATACTCCATAATCTAAATCAAGCCCATGTAATGGCTTGATTTCGATTATGGTCATTGCCGATTTACTTATCTCAGTCACCATCACAAATCGTCAAATCACAAAACTTTCAGTAGGTTTTGTTAGAATAGTTTTTGAACGAAAATAAACACCGCAGACAAATCCATTGGGCTGTTAACCAGCCTTTCCCTTGGTCGTCTTGTCGCTCCCATACCTCAGGAGGCAACTAGCAATTCCGCGCAGGTTATAAAAACATGATACAAGTTTACATTAAAAGTAAGGTAAAATACCTACAGTGCGATGACCTCACTTTATGGTGGCTGTAAAGCACTGTGAAGGTAACTTAGCGAAGTTTATGCTGATACAGTGTACTGTAGTACCAAACCCAAAGCGATCTAAGCGACGAGTTCGGAAAAATACTCAATCACAGTGCAAATTCTGAAAGTTGATGGAGTAAAACTAAAACCCCGAATAGGCTATTACACACTTTTTTGAAAACTGGTTTAAATCAATCTTGAAGTTGTACTGAACCAGTAGAATTTTTATTTTTATTTTAAATTACCGAAAAATGCCATAAAATCTACTTTTTATTTATGATTTTGAAATTGCGCGCGGAAACAGTAGCCGCCATGCTGCTTCGACTTTTGACGTCAGTCCGTTAGTAAACAATACGATGTTGTTAGAGACCAAGTGAAAATATTTTCGAAAATAATGAGTTAAAACCCTTATCATTGGTGTCTTGTGCCTGGATGCAATAGATAAACGTTCACAAACATAATAACTTGACAATTTCTACAAATCTTCTCAAAGCACGACTGTGTTTACTAACGGAGTGACGTCACGTCGGAACCCATTATGGCGAACGGCGTTTTTGACATTTCAAAAACAGATTATAAAAATCGATTTTAAAATTGGAAATATAAAATTAACAATGCATTTTTATGAATTAATATCAACTTTTCTCGTTTATATTATACGAAATCTATAATAAACATTCACTTTTATATTTTTTCTTGCATGGTGTAAAATACCGTATTAGATTGAGAGAGTACCCGGGGTGCACTTGTTCTTGCACACTTAATGAATAATTTCTTTTATTTATTTGCCTCGGTTTCACCTGCGCGTAATTTCTTTCTTCAAACATTCCCCCTTCCCCTCAAATTTCCGGGATCAAAAGTACCCTATGTCACCCGGAGATAGTGTATCTTTCCAACAGTGAAAGAATTATTCAAATCGGTTCAGTAGTTTCGGAGCCTATTCAATACAACAAACAAACAATAAAATCTTTCCTATTTCTAATATTATTATAAATAATGTGTAGTTCAACCAATTACTATACAACAATTGTTGTTGTAGTCGAAATTCTGTTATGACGACATTTACGTATGTTACGTTGTGTATCAACCGTTTTCCGACAAGGCCATATTTGATTTGCAGTCATACTAGCTATTTACTAGATATTATTTTGGAGGACGTCATCGCCAGTATTTGGAAACCTTCCTACCTTTTGTTAAGCACGAATGGCCCATCAATGCCTAGTCACCGGTGCAGTACGGTTTACCAGGTTCCTGTACTGGGCCGTCTAGGTGGGTACCACCGCAGTGCCAGATATTTTCCCATGAGATAGAAGTGTGTCAAGCAATTCTGTTTCGGGGAAAGGGCACTGAAGCTAGTGAAATTACTGGATATATGAGACCTAATTTCTGTCGTCTCGGTGTAGCAGGTGCAGGGCGGTGCCATACAGTAACTGCTTAGTTACCTACTGTTTGGCACTGAACTGTCTAAGGGCAGAACGGTGAGGATTACAGCTTGAAGGACACGACGTGGCGCTTACCATCAGGTGTACGATCTGCTGGTCTTGTTACCCATTACAAAAAAAAGTGTACCGCTTTCTAGATGGACTTGTACACGTTAAAATTTATGGAAAGTCCTGTCAATATAGGGGACTAAAAGTAAGTTTTTAAGTTTAATAAACAGTTTTATGCGGTCATTCCAAATCGAGTAGAAATGGCAGTCGTAACTCGTACGGCACGTTAAGTCACGGTTGGTCACCGATAGGCACTTGATCATAATATTTTCGCTGCCGACCGTGAAATGATCATGATAAAAATTTATAATAAACACGCACAAAACATACATAAACCATCCAACACAGTTACTATAGTAACTGGCTCGGTGTTTGCCAATTGGGTAGATCTTATAGTTAGGCTACCCTAAGAGCCAGGTGTGGGTTCGAATTCCACCCAGGACAAATATACACGTGTCGAACGTTCTGTTCGACCTGTGACTAGATGTTGTACTGTACCCTATGATTTCATAAGTAAAGGTATACTAGACTTGTCAGTAAACTTGAAATCAAAGGCTCGAAGATCAGATGAGCCAACAGTGTGGGGCAGCACATAGAGCGATGCTTCCCAATGTTCCCATTTTTTTTGTACTAGGTACCTAGTTCAGTTGGCAGACGAGCACGCAGCCCACCTGATGGTAAGCGGCCACTGCGGCCTATTCCATTGAGGGACGCTTCACCTGGAAGCGTCCCTCAATGTGCTGCCAGACTGTAGACTCATCTGATCTTCGAGCCTCTGATTTCAAGTGTACAGGCTCCCACATTAATATTGCCGGAACACAGCCAGAGCTGTTATGGCGGCAGATTTCACCTGTGGGGGTGGTTGCTAGCCAGTCGGACTCTGAAAAAGCCCTGCCACCAACCAGACCCAAGGCGGGAATCGAACCCACGACCTCCGTGTTTTTATACCCGAGCGGCTTAGGCACTGTTCCACGAAGGCGGTCGATTTGAAGTGTCCCTTCTGTGAGAATAATCCAATTCTTTCGGTGCAGGATGAGCGAATTACTGCAGTGTTAAGAAGTAAAGTAAAGTAAAAATTTAAGTTTACAATTTAAGTTCACAACGTCTTTTACTTGCCGTTGTTTTCTGAACTTTATGATTGATTTGGTTTTCATTTCAACAGTTATCACAATTTGCAAAGAATATAGGTACGTAATAACACTGGGGATTATCATTATAAATAGTCTTTCAACTACGATAGGAACAAGACTGGCCGGGAAGCCAGAATAAAAAATAGATTTTTAAATTATAAAGTTGGTCAATTTATTGAATTGTTTGCTCCAATTAGATTTCTTGCTCGTAATAAGTATCTTATGTGCAAACTGTATTTTGACCTGTACTTACTAGTTTTATGTATGGCACAAACTATTCATGAATTTTTTGTATTAAAAAACCCGAAGCTTTAATTAGTGATTTAAATAGTAATCCAGATTGTAGCTAAGTACGACTGCAATGAGTAACTGCCAATTTTAAAGTTTTGATGAATTAAAAAAGATGAAATTGAAACAGTAATGACGTATTTAAGCGATTTGTATGCAGCGTAGGTTCGGAAATGAGAAATGTGCACGAGGTGCATGCGGAGCGGCCGGCCGCGCACCGTCCTGTAATCAATACACTGCTCCACTTTCCGCGACCTTCTGTCGCAGCCTCCAGTCTTATATCTACTTACTATGCTTAACGCGTACAATGAACTTTTCTTTTCGACTTTCCAGCTGTTAGGAATCTAAATATACCTATAAATACAAGGGAAATTAAGCGCACGTTATTCATTTGCATGGATCTAGGAAATTTTATGTCATAGTATCTTAATTTCGTGGACGGATTAAATTGTTGCCTTGCCTTAGACGTATATGATATACTCGTATGTATTATCGAAATAAATTTGCATTCGGTCTCTTAACCATTACATTTCCCAGAGAAGAAGCAATTCTTAATTACATTCCCAGAGAGCAAGCAATTCTTAACGACTCACCCCTTAGGACGGCCGTTAATCGTTTTAAATGACATTCGTTAGCTCTTGAAATGATCATGTTTTGTTTTAGTTATGAACAAATAGTGTATAGGTTCTTGTAGTTATGTTGCTAATGTAGGCATTAAAAGGATTATTTATATTTGTTGTGAACATCGTTATTTGCTCCATGTGAAGCTTTACGCAGCGACTCTATATTTAAAAAAATAGCGGTTATAAGCATTTTGATGAAATATTTAAAGAAATTAACGATGAATTTTGTCTTACATGGGTTCATTGGAGAAAATTTCATAGCGGGGTGAAGTAGGGCGAGGGGACGGAGGAGGTGGAGGCTTGATATTGACCTACATGTTCATTCAGAGTTCGGTCGATGCGAAACTTGACATCTGCGCGTTCCTGCGTTTTATATTTTTCGATTTAATGTATAATTCACCCCACAGTTACCCGTTTTATTTACTTTAATTATATTCGAGTTTTCGAGAGATTTATATGATCAATGAAAGGGGAATCCACGTAGAGATGGCCGTTATTAAGCCCCCGGGAGTGTGATGTGGTGTGCGGAGCAGCCTCTGTGGGCCATCTCCATCGATTCCGCTGTTACCTCAAAATATAAAATGCTTCAACAACCACTCGTGATTAAATAGTTTCCGTGTAAACCATTCGAGATGGAGAAATCATCTAAATCTCATATTCCGGCTGTGACAAAGAACATCACTCCAATGGATGTAAAATTTTCAGACGTAAGTACAAGTGCTTAACGACCTACTTAGTGTACCTACTAGGAGTTAAATAGGATTTTCTTGAAGGGGGAAATTATACATTAGGTTTATATTATACAAAGTACAAATGTTTTTTAAATCAGCTGTTATTGTGGTCTAGACATTCGATCGAAATCGAATCGGAATCGATCGAACATAAACTGAATTTATTCAGCAATAGAGAATTTATTTGATGAAATGAAAAGGTCAAGTGGGTTCTTAATTGATATTTAATAAATACAAACATGTGCATTTAATATAATAATTCTTCTACTATTTCATACCACGAAATTTATTTTTGAAAAAGCCCTAAAAAATTGGTACCCTTTGCTATTTAAATCACTTGAGTTGAATTAAGATTTATATCTCAAAATACATAGATAGAACCATTGGTATTTAATGTGCTATACTCACCTGGCGTTATTCATATTGGTGTTCTCAATATAATTTTGTAATCCGAAACAAATAGAATATCTTTCATTAAAATGTGTTCTAATAAAAGTGATTTCTATGAATACGAGTATATCGAATCTAACTGATTTCCCATTACTCGTGCTAAAAGTTTTCAAACATTTTACCTGGGGGACGAGTTAAAAATTAATTGTAGGGTTTGTACTCCCACAAAATAGTACTGGTGCTCCCGGCTCCATCTTGGCGAAATTGTGTCTCTTACAAACATTTTCGAAAAATCCTATTGGAATTTCATAAACTTATTTCAAAATTAAAGTTTTCATTTCACCTTCCGGGGGCTCAAATTATTACGTGTCACGTTTTCCTGTTGGCAGTCTGTTGGCAGCTTGAGCAAAGTCTTGTACTAAGCATGGATGCTTTGCTTATAGTAAGACAGGTTTCCGATCCGACTACCTCTTGTACCTACCGCTCTTGTAAAATCTGCTGCCAGAATGATTCTGGCTATTCCGGCAATACTAAAGCCACTTTGAGCGATGTTTTTTGGTGAATCTTAATGAAATACGCCGTAGTGATCTCTTACAGTCAAGTAGCTGCGTATCTGACTGCCAACCGAAGTGCCATAAAAATGTATATGGAAGCAGAAAGACATTTGTCGGTACTATTCGGCACTGATAAATCAGGACCGAAAAACTTGTATGTTTATGTAAGCTCTCTAAGAAATTACAGTAATGTGCCTAACTGCCTACAGCGCAATCTAAAACGGAAGCTCATATCCTGCGGCCTGCTGTGACAGGATGCCAATGATGAAGGATGTTCTTAATAAAATTTTGAATTGAATTGTCTACTATTACGCATTTGACACACTTATGAACATTTTAGTTAAGTAGGCCAGGTATTGAATGTCTCGGATGATGTGTACTTGGCAAAGATCTAATAGATAGATATTGGCCATTGGGTATTAGGTCGAGTAAGAGAAAAAATCAAAAATCAGCCTAATTAATGCCCCACGCCAGGGCAAAGGCATCCACCATTGAAATCGAGTCATCGCTTTAATGATAAGTACTTTCTTAATTACCCGCTTACCAAATAAGGATTGGTGATCACAAACCCGATCTGCGTGCGAAAGAACCGACCCAAAATTTGATCAACGCGGGAATCGAACCCAGGACCGAGATCACCGCCAGGATCTGAAACAACTCAGCCAACGAGGGGTAGTAAGAGTAGAAGACCAAAATTGCACATTGACAAGCTAATAGAGCACATAATAGAGCTGATCAGCAAAGCTCTTGAGATGGAGAATGCAGTCGCTGTGACCGAAATCGGTCGGGAGGATCATCATCATCATCATCATCATCACATATGTCGTTTTTCCCAATCTTCAAAGATTAAATGTTATCAAATCACTTCAAGTCGTGTAGGCAGCGATGAATTTCTCACCTTTATCATCGCCTATTATCGGATTTATCAATGCACAATGTTAGAGAATGTCTACCACAGAAACCAGAGAAAAAGTTATTCTGTCTTGTATCGTGTGACGGAAATGTGCAATGTGCCTAAGATGTAATGACATACATTGCTAATTTTTAAGACACGGTGTTATAAAATATCGACTAGCTGAAGTTAGAGTTTGTTTGCTGAAATAGTCTCAACTATCTCTCACTTAGATAGTCTTTTTACATTACACTTACAAAGCCACATAATAAAATGACTTTTACGGAAACCTCATTAATAGACACAGGTGAAGAGGTGTCGTAACTTTGGGTTTTGCGCTTTGTTATTAAATAATTTTTGTTTGTCATTAGTCTAGTCTCGGCATCATCAATCGAGGCATGAAGCACAATGCACTATGGTATGGATGGACATAATTATGTGACTACGAGTAAATAAATATTTCTGTTTCAATATCCGTAATAATTTATTAGTCATGATCGTGCTACAAGACTACGCTTGACCACTTCTTTGTAGCGGAGGCATTGCACAAATACCTTTCGCTTCCCGCGTATGTGCTCAGAGAAAATAATGTTTTTCGCAGTCTTTTTCATCCATACGCCAATACGCCAACTTTATAGTCGGCTGTCTGTCATGCCGATGTTGAACAGGTGCTCCTGCAGTGGCCAGTTATAATGCCTAGCCTGTTGTAAATACGCTAATAAATTGCTGCCTTTATAACCGGGCAATATAAATAAAACATTTGGCATAGCACCAACCTATGTATGTGTGATTTTTTCTACAAATTTTGAGTGCGGGGCAGTGGTCCAACTGTTCTGTCCAACTAGTTGGACCACGGGTCTTTACTAGGGGCAGTTGTCCAACTTTAAAAATAGTTGGACCACAGCACCTTTTGAAAGTTCCGTGGTCCAATTAGTTAAAAATATCTTGCCAAGCCAACCCTAAAAACCTCAAACTGCATCTTTATGTGTGTAATGGTTTAATGTTATATTGAACCTCGTTGCAGTAAATAGGTATAATTGCATTTGTTATAATTGTGTCAATTTTTGTCAGCAAAATAACAAAATGACTAATTTTTATACTTTTTATTTTTTACAATATTTTACAACATTAAACGAAACTTATCTAAAGCATGACCTACAGACCCTACAGTAATATCACCTGCAATTAGTTGCAGCTGAATTTCTCGTATGTAATCATCGTTCTCAATGTGAACATTACTTCTTTTGTGTGAGAATTCGCTTGATAAAGTTGTAAAATTTTCTAAAACATTTCGTGACTGCCCCACCGTACCACCGCCAATACCCCCACAGTGGTACGTTGGGTCTAAAACCGTACCACTGAACAAACAGGGTTGTGGGAAGTTGGAACTGACAAGGAGCATATTTTTTTTAATTGACAGTTTTTTTAATAGCATTAAAACAAATGAATGTCGGAAAAACAAGTGAATGTCAGGAAGACAAATGAATGTCGGGGAAACAAGTGAATGTCGGGGAAACAAGTGAAGGTAGAAAAACATTGCACCTGTTTTTTATACATACTTCAAATCACTAGACAATGTTTTTCTACCTTCACTTGTTTCCCCGATATTCATTTGTTTTCCTGACATTCACTTGTTTTTCCGACATTCACTTGTTTTAATGCTATTAAAAAAACTGTCAATTAAAAAAAATATGCTCCTTGTCAGTTCCAACTTCCCACAACCCTGTTTGTTCAGTGGTACGGTTTTAGACCCAACGTACCACTGTGGGCGTATTGGCTGTGGTACGGTGGGGCAGTCACGCAATGTTTTAGAAAATTTTACAACTTTATCAAGCGAATTCTCACACAAAAGAAGTAATGTTCACATTGAGAACGATGATTACATATGAGAAATTCAGCTGCAACTGATTACAGGTGATATTACTGTAGGATCTGTAGGTCATGCTTTAGATAAGTTTCGTTTAATGTTGTAAAATATTGTAAAAAATAAAAAGTATAAAAATTAGTCATTTTGTTATTTTGCTGACATAAATTGACACAATTATAACAAATGCAATTATACCCATTTACTGCAACGAGGTTCAATATAACATTAAACCATTACACACATAAAGATGCAGTTTGAGGTTTTTAGGGTTGGCTTGGCAAGAAGATATTTTTAACTAATTGGACCACGGAACTTTCAAAAGGTGCTGTGGTCCAACTATTTTTAAAGTTGGACAACTGCCCCTAGTAAAGACCCGTGGTCCAACTAGTTGGACAGAACAGTTGGACCACTGCCCCGCACTCCAAATTTTAATCTTTATCATTCAGTACAAAGAAGAAATAGACCCAGAACCAACTGCTGAAGCAGAGCCAGAGCGCGGGAATTGGACAGGAAGATTTGATTTCCTGTTGTCTCTGCTGGGATACAGTGTCGGATTGGGAAATGTCTGGAGATTCCCTTACTTGTGCTACAATAATGGAGGAGGTAAGCGAACACTTCTACGTAGATTTTTTCGATAACACGATCATTACTAAATAAACTTAAACCGGAGGAAGTTTACCGATTTAATGAAATTCCATACGAATATTATGCCGTACGTTACAGCCAGCAGTGGTCCAACTGCTCTGTCCATCTATTAGGACCATGGGTCTTTACTAGGGGCAGTTGTCTAACTTTAAAAATAATCATTATAAAGATAATAATGATAGAAGCGTGTGTATATAGGAGGTGGCAGGTGGTAGGACCAGTGATTATGAGCAGCAGTACCGTTAAGTCTTATATCCGCTTTTAATGTATTCCTCAGACGTAATGTCTGACCTAATGTCTCTATCAACAACTCGTGTAACGGACTTATATGATAATATGATTGATATCTTGTACTGATTTCGGTTGCTAGGTTGAACATATCAGTTGATACACAACAGTTCACTGTTATGTAGCAGACACTGCGTCAGGAACATTTTCTTTGAGAAAGATTTGATAAAGCCACACGCGAAGTATAAAATATCTTCTACTAAGATATTGGTTTGGTTTCTCGGCCTTTACCAATTACCAATGATAGACAAGTTTTTCCATCTATTATAGTTTGATTTAAATTCCTGCCTTTACAATAGTAATTTGTTGACAAGTGTTTGCTTCGCAGTGCCTCCTTACTTATAAGACGGTAATTGTGTTCTTATGTATTATGTAAGAGGAAGAAGCGTAGTGATCCAGGTACAATTGATTGATATTTGTTTATAGGTGCATTTCTTATTCCTTTCACGGTGATGCTGATAATTGCTGGGCTCCCGTTGATGTTCATGGAGCTCTCGTTCGGACAGTACGCCGCTCTGGGGCCCGTGGCGGTCTACAACAAGTTCTGCCCGCTGTTCCAAGGCCTCGGTTACGGCATGGTCATCGTGTCCAGCATTGTTATGCTCTACTACAACCTCATTATTGCTTGGACTATTTACTATATGACTGTATCTTTTGCAAGTATTTTTTACGAATTGCCGTGGCAGAACTGTGATGCTGAATGGAGTACTAAATGTAAGTAAAAGACTGTAATCCGATTCTTTACTATACAGAATATCCAAATGCGACTTTAGTAAATACAAAATAGCTTGAAAGTTCACTGCACTATTTCTTGCTTTAAGATGCCTGAATTTCAGTGCACTCGCCTCTTTTCCGAAAGGTAAATTGAGGCTTATCTTTATTAATTTTGCGCTTAAAAGTGAACTTTAATTTATTTACTTTGTGTCTTGTAGTGTAATTCAGCATTTCATATACCTATTTATCGTTACTAAATACAATTTTATTGTTCAATTGTTTCACAAACATGGTTTTTTACGGCACAGAAAGTAAAGAAACCCACTGCTTTGATGAACTTCACATAATGATGTGTTTGAGGCACGATTATAATGATTATAATGAGGCAGATAATGAGGTCTTTAAATAGACTGTGTAGTTTTGTCACTGTGATTTACTGAGTAGGGATGAAAAGAAGAAAACCCGAATAAAAGTTTTAATAATAATGGAATATTGTTTTAGATTGTTATTCATATGAAGAAGCAGACGAATGCGAAGCGAAAAATGGAACTTATTATTTGAGACAGTGCCTAAATCAGACATATGTGGCAATGCACAATATAAAAGCACTGGCTAACTCGACAGTTCGTAGACCACCAGCCGAAGAATATTTTACGTTAGTATAAATGAATAATAAAACATTAGCATAGTTTTACTTCAATTTAAACATTTAACATAAGAACAAATAATTTATCTCGGTAATCAATAATAAAAATGTGTTATGATTTTTCCGACATTAGTTTAGCTAATGTAATATAATTTTAGTTATAAAATAAGTGATCAACTTACTTATTTGCTGGGCAATTGAAAGTACCTACATAATTATTTAATTTGTGGTATTTATCTTGCAGAAATCAAGTACTTGGATTATCCTCTGGTATCGAAGAAACTGGACAAATTCGATTGGGCATGGCTCTTTGCCTGCTTGCAGCTTGGTTGATCGTTTTTTTATGTTTATGTAAAGGTGTGCAATCTTCAGGAAAGGTGAGTCAAAATTGCGCTATTTATATTTACTTCTACAATTTTAACGTTTCAAGTTTTCAACCACCTAAAAATAAATTTCTAATAGTTGCTTAGCAATTTTTCTTAGGCATCTTTTTAGTGTATCAATAATTTTAAACAGTTGCTTAGTTCACTTGTCTAGTAAAAGTGTAATACGTGTAAATTCTAAAGTGTAAGTTTCTAATAGTTATTTCATAATTGGTAAAGTATGTGTGACGATAATATTAAGTTTGTTTTTAAAAACCCCGGACTGAAGTTTAGACTTTTATCTTAATGATTAATTATTTTACTATAGACTTTGAACAATTTGAATCTTGCGTCTTTTCTATAGAAGCAGAGAAGTAAGTAGTTTGTAGAAAATTATAGAAAAAAAAATATCACTTACATCGGTTTTACCTTAGACCAATTAAAAATTCGGTCTGAGGGTTTCAAGTTTACATCGAATATTAGTAGAGATTTTAATAAAACTTTCTCGTGGGAATAATTTCATTATATTTTACAGGTTGTTTATTTCACTGCGCTGTTTCCGTATGTCGTGCTTGTGATCCTATTCTTTCGTGGTGTGACATTACCAGGAGCATCTACTGGTATCTTGTTCTATCTTACTCCTGATTTTAGTCAACTTGCGAATGCACAGGTACTTACCTGTTTTTTTTTGTAAGCTGTGTTTGTTTAGGAAGTGAATGTAGATTAATTCAGATTTGAAAGCGGTTTGTAACAAAGCTAATATGTCTTCGGCGTAGCAGATCTAAATGTAGAGAAGTTTTGTGGAACATTTTGTTTGAATATATTTCCCTGGTAACAACGTATGTGAAAAATGCATTAACATACTTATTTGTGAATACATATTATTAGAAACACCCAGACCGGTACAATTGTAGCGTGCGGGTATCAAACCCGCGACCTCTGGTATGAAAGTCGGTTTCTTAATCAATTCATCATTACACCGAATTGGTCGTTCTAAGTTCTTATTTCAGAATTTCATCTATCTATTTGGAATTACAATAATAGGTGAGAGTTATTAAAACTTTTAATTTAAAAGTAATTTCTTTCTTAGTTTAGGAACTCTTCAACACAAAAATTTTGCGCGCTTAATTTTTTCCGGCTAAAGTATTAACAATACAGTAGCCGGAAAAACATAAGTCTTCTCCTTCTCAAAACTTTGTAGAAAAGGTTTCAGTAGGTAGGTTCTACGATACTCTACCAGCGCATTTAGTAATGTTTAGTCAAGTTTACTATCCTTCAATGGAATCAACCGTTTATGTCTTTAACTATCAGATGTAGAAGTAGTACTTACAAAAATACTACAATAAGTAGAAACACCCTACCTAATAGAACTTTGACGTATTTTACGATTTCTTTTGTATTTTAACTTAAAAACCAACATTATCTGTCAGTACAGAGTCGGTAAGGATTTGGTCACGTTTTCAGGTGTGGGGGGATGCTGCGGTGCAAATATTTTTTGCTCTCAGCCCGGCTTGGGGAGGTCTTATTACATTGTCGTCTTACAATAAATTCTCTAACAACTGCTACATGTAAGTGCCTTTATACCTTTATTTACTGTATCTATGTAATTCCATCTAAATTCAAACTTTTATTAATATACTCGTAACAATATACTTTTTATTGAAGTCGATCATAGGAGATCATTTTGTGAGAGAACATGAATTTTATGACAGAAAGATATTTTATGGCAGTAAATATTAACGGGTTTACTACACCTGAAACTTAATACAAATATGATATATTTGACGATTCTTTTTTTATCAGTTTATTTATTACGCGTTGAAGTTTACGACGTAATCGATTAGAGTTTCAAATTCTGAGTAATGTCAAGATATACAATGTGCATGTTGATAAAAAACACTTTCCCAAAGCATCTCGATAAAGAATTTATTATCCGATTCAAATGATTGAGCGAAAAATGACGTCAACTGCGCTTGTCCGTAATAGCAACGCATTATATTATTGTATTTGTGTAAGTCATCTCTGTCGCGTAACGCAACTCCAAAACGTCGTATCCTAATAGCATTTGAACCAGATAGTACTATCATTATTTTGTTTCAGAGATTCCCTTATCGTGGCTGTGTCTAATATCGCAACTTCGTTTTTCGCTGGACTGGTTATATTCTCCGTTATCGGATTTTTAGCCCATGAACTGAACGTCAATGTGGATCGTGTGGTGGATCAGGGGGCTGGCTTGGCATTTATTGTCTACCCCGAAGTGGTCACTAGACTTCCAGTTTCGCCACTATGGTCCATACTTTTTTTTGTTATGTTACTCACACTCGGACTTGACTCACAGGTGTGTATGCGCTGCATTAAATACGAAAGTAGATTTCAATTTATAAATCTTATCAAAATACAAATTGTTTTTACAGTTTGCACTTATGGAGACAGTTACAACAGCTATCCTGGACAAATTTCCGAACTTTAGACAGAAAAAGGTCTGGGTTGTATTGACCGTCGCGGTATTTGGATATTTAGGTGGACTCATTTTTACCACCAATGTAAGTAATTGCATATTGTTGCAATAACTAAATTATTGAAGCATGCAAGATCTGGTATTTCATCTGATCATTCTACCAAGAAAATAGTAGAATATAATCTTTTGTTTTTACTCTTTCTTCAACCACATCTAATTCTACAGAAGTGTTATGTGAAAGCAAAATACCTACATATGGTTATAACACCGACCAGATACTTTGCAATGTAGTTTACCTGCCTTCAGTGTGATTCCGACCAATTTCCTAGTGCTGTAACTGTAAAAAATGCATAAATGAAAACAAAATGATTGAACAGACGGAAAAAATATTTCAATGATTGATAGTTGCGTTACGTGAAACTCCCCGTTACGCGTTTCACTGGCTTTAAAAAAAATAACAGCAACTCTAGTATAATATTTGCTTGATTGTCACTGTTCTAAACACGAAAGTGATTTGACCAAAGAGTACTTAGCAGGAAATCAACCAACCCAGAACCAAGCCGGGAATAGAACAATACTCAATCATTTAGGGTGCTGGGTTTCTGGTTGGTGAAAGAATTTTTAAGTTCTTGCAATAGATTTTGACAATATCTAAAGCAGCATTCAGGTACAGCCTCTTTGTATATTTTTCAGAGCGGCATGTACTGGCTGCAGCTAATGGACAAGTACGCAGCTAACTGGTCGGTGTTAATCATCGCAATTGGCGAGTGCATACTAATCGCGTGGATATACGGGGCGGAGAAGTTCTGCAACGACATTCAGGACATGATCGGCCGCCAGTCCAAGCTGTGGGTTATCTTCTGGAGCGCCATGTGGCGGGTCATCACACCGGCCGCTTTAGTCGTGAGTATTGCTTACTGAGTAGGACTCAGTTACGTTATCATCATCATCTCAGCGTTTGCCCGATTGCATCCAGTATGGAGCTCAGGGTCCGCTTCGACTATTGATCCTAGATTTGACAAGCCTGGTTATTACAATGAAGCGGTAGGTAAGCGGTTGCCATCTGACCTCCGTAACCCTTACAAGAGAAACCAGACCTTGGAACATAGTTGGGTCTAACGGCTTAACGTGCCCTTCGATGCACGGAATCATCAATGTTTTCACACATTAAGGTGATTCAAGCCTGCAATGTCCTAATCAAACTGGAAACAATCACACAAAGTGATGCTCTCCGTGGAATTCGAAACCACGATCTCCGGATTTTAGAGCCCAACGCTCTAACCACTGTACCACGTAGGCAGTTAACTCATGTGAGTGCAATTTGCCGCCCTACACTCTGCCTTAGAGGTCTCACTCGTAGATCGTATTGTGTGGTGAAAGCGATAAAGTTTTAAGGTAGCTCCGACCATTGAGCGATATGTCTAGGTGAATTTTCCCTAACCTTGCCATATTTTTTAATAAAATCAAATCAATTTATTAAAATTTTTAGAACTACTCTATCAGCTAGTACAAACATTTTCTTAAGATCTAATTAACTTTATGAGCCTGAACTAGGACTGACTGACTGCCTAAATAAAAAATTACATAAAATTTTTAACGAAAAAAATACATAAAAGAAATAAAATGGTAACGTCTTTTGTACAAGAAATAAATGTACAAGCCTAAATGTAATTTTTCTAGCCGGTGTCGCTATATGTATATTCTGTTGGCTTGGCTCTAGATATACCTAAAAGTGGGACTATAAGCCGTCCTGCGTGGATCATTTAATTTTGATTTAAATATCGGGACGTCTGGCAACGCTGGCTATCTCCCAGTGTCCTCAAATGTCCCACAGTATGGCATATCACTTAAGCGGTGTTGTGTTGTGTTGTCGAGGTGTTTGTTTGCCCAACACTATCAATCACCGCTCGCAGGCACACCGGGCGGTCACCGCTCGACATCACCATTTGTTTATCTTCTAGTTTATTCTGGTGTTTAACTGGATCGAGTACAAGCCGGCGTCGTACGGGCACTACGTGTACCCGATGTGGGCGGACGCCGTGGGCTGGACGCTGGGTGTGCTGCCCGTCGTTGTAGTCGTCTTGATGGCCGTCGACCAGATCTGCAGTGGCCCAGACGATCTGACTATCATGGAGGTTAGTGTTTTGTTTTTTTAACATTAGCGCAGAGACTCTTTTGTGGGAAAATGTAGAACTGGCATAGCAAAGGGTGTGATATTCCCTAAACTTAGCCGTACCCCTCCATTGAGTTACAAGTACTACGCTAGTAATTGTAGTTCAATGACTCTAACGTCTCTAACGTCTCTAACGTCTTTGACGCACAGTTCAATTTTAAAGCGCAAGAGCTTGTAATAAAAACTAAAAAATTATAGAACTGCAGTATAGCAACACATTCAATGTTGTTTCCTAACAAATGTATCTTTAAAAGAAGTGATTGTTGTGGTCTCTTAGCACCAGGCGGGTCACATGTCATTCGAGCAGCTGAAGAGTACATTCAAAATAATTCATATTGTTGACCCTAAGCGACTCCGGCGCAGGGTCAAAAATGATAGTAAAGTTGTCTACGAAAAGACATCAACGCGCTTCGTTATTGAACAAAATTTTACAGATTTATATTATGTTAATTTATTCATGATCTCGTGCCTACCGAGCAGCATAGGAATAATCAATACTAAAAGTTTTATTGAGCCAATTATATCCATCTTTCAAAAAACATATTTATTTAAACCAGTAAATAAAATACGTAATCGTACGTAAGTTTATATATAGTAACGATGTATCGTTTATTCAACCACGACATTGTTGTTTAATCTACCATAAGGCGGGTATCATGATCATCTCGTCTTCGTTTCGGATCTGAAAGGGAATCCGGGGTAGTTTGGTGGGTAGTGGAACGAACGTCTTCAGTCCGGGTCCCTCTACCTCAACCTCTACACGGCCGCGGGTCTCTTCTAGTGCGGATATGGTGTATCAACAGGTTCTTTTATATAAAAAGGTTGACGAACGCATAGTCTGGGTATAGAAAGTGAGTGACGGGGAAAGGGCATTGAAGCTAGTGAAATTACTGGGTATATGAGACCTAATAACTGTCGTCTCGGTGTAGCGGGCGCAGGGCGGTGCCAGACAGTAACTGCTTAGTTACTGTTTGACATTGAACTGTCTAAGGGCACACGTGGCGGTTACCATCAGGTGTACGATCTGCTCGTCGTTACACAAAAATGTATTTTTGGTCGTATGAACGGCGTATATCGTTATTTCCAGAAAGCCCGAGTGCTCACCCGTCCGACGGAGGAGTGGGGTCCGTCGACGACGGCGTGCGCGGCCATGGCGCTGCGGCGCGTGCCGGAGCTGTCGCCGCCCGTGCTGCTGCTGCACGGCCGGCCCGTGCTGCGCGAGCGCGGCGCTTGACCCCCGCACACGCACCCGCTCGTCGCCATGCGCAAGGTACGTTCGGCAGTTGTCCTGTCCCACCGCCGGCGAGAGAACGACTAAGGCCCGCCATACACGGACAGCTCGAGCAGATAGCCAGTGATCAACATACACGGACCGCTCTCGCAGTCATAGTCAACAGCTGACTGCTTGACCGCACGGTGAAATTTCATCGTGCTGCTAACCGCCCGGAGCAGTTACAACTGCTCGAGCGGTTCCGTGTAGTGTTTACGTAGAATCTGTAGTTTACTATGCAGTCGCAGCTTGAAGCAGTATGGCGGGCCTAACTAGTTATTGGCTTGGCTATTTTCTCGCTCAAGAAACGAACAATAGTTATACATCCCGTGTAAACAAAAGAGATGCAAATATAAATTGTTGATCGCTGGCTATTCACACTGACCGGCGAGGACTCGCTCCACTAGTTCGTCGCTGAGTGGCAAGAGCTATCAAAGATAATACTCGCTTAGCGATACTCGCTCGGCGATCAGATCTAGCGCCAAGAGAGTAACTAGCGGCACTTCTGTTTAATGTGAGCGAGTGGCGCGAGTAATCTCTCGCCTCACTCGTCCACTCGCTTATAGCCCAGCGACAAAACTTCCAACCGTCTTGTCCCCAAACTATACAGTGACCGACCGGCAAACATTTTGAAATCGACCAGGGATGGCGCAGAACTGAATTTTGGATTAGGGAGGCATAGGGGCGGCAGGATATGCGTGCGCGCATTTGGTCATGCCATGCGCAAGAGCACATGCGCGAACTTTCAACCACTCCGTCGAACGAGCGTCAAGAGACGTTTGCCGGACTTTGTACATCGTTTTTTTTGCAGGAAATTATGTAACAAAAAAGCAGTAGTCGTAAACTGATAAACTTAATTTCTATTGTTTCATAAAATCTTTTTTTAATTTTAATGTACTTATAATTAAATTAAAAAGGTGATTGAAAAATTTATTGCCGGTTCCTTCTAGTAACATGACTCATTTTCTTTCCTGCCGAATTGCATTTACGCCAAAATGTCGAAAATACTCGTAATTATTCATTTGACTACAATTTTTAAGAATTGTTTTTTATTTTTTATTAACAGACTTCGCAAGACGGCGGCGATGCGACATCTATTACGAGTGGTATTGAAAATGAAGTCAAAAAGTCCGGAACAGGGATCACAAAAATAAAAAGAAACTCTATCAAGAAGAAAGTTTTTAGCCATGATTCAGATGACGGCGTGATAGAGCCTCTTCTACAGAAAGAAAAGGAAAAGCCAGAATTTTCAAATCAAAGTGCCAAATATTCAATCTCAAAAACTAAGACTGATTCAATTAATGAAAAATCCGACGACAGAGACATGTTGTTACCAGAAAATGATATCGAGAAACCAACATTTTCCAGCTTCTCTGTAACAAAAGACAATTTACTTAATGGGACAAAAGACGCATATAAGCCGTATGTTTGCTCAGCAAACGCCATTCACAACCATATGAATGTCAATGTATTTAGCAGCACTGACGGTATCAGAAGTCCCATGGTGCCAAAAACTCAAGTACTGATCGAAATTGATGGGAAAAAACAAGGCAGCTATACCTCAGGTCCATTAATATTTACGACAGCTAAAATCCACACTGACGGTAAAACAACGCATATGGAACCGGTCCAAGTAACACCAGTACCAATTTTATCAACAGTAGAAGGTAGCGTTGTAAAAACTAGTTCAATAAGTGAAAACGAAAAAAAGGCTCTAGGTACAGCATACGGTACAAGTATTAATGTAATAAGCAACGTAGACTTTGGCAAATCTGGTTTAGCAAACAGCTCGATGCCTTCTAAAGTCGAGCCTGTGATATGTGGGGTCTCTAAAATTAAGGCAGAGGAGAGACAAGTTCCAGCATTGTCGAATAAAGTCGTTACATCAAATAGTACCACTGAATCAAAAACTTCCAATACGCTTAATTCTGCATCGAAAATTAACGATATTTTATTGAACATAAAAGAAAAAGATTATACTCCAACAGTAACGACAAAATCAGGCGTCAGCACTTCGGAGAAGCCCGAAACTGTAAAAGAAATACCAAAACCCACGGGCGACGGAAAAAATATTATAACATTTCCAGAAGTGGATTTTAATAAAAACTTTCAGGCGGGTCCTAGTCAAAATAATATAACAATGCCAAGTAATAATACAAGTATGTTAACAAAAGATACAAAGTCAGCCAACAAATTTAATACACCCACTCCAATAGCGACTAGTTCTAAAAGTACAACACCTTTTGTGCTTCCGACTATAGCATCTGGAAGTGTGGTAAAATCAAATGACATGTCTTCGTTGGATAAAATTTCGGACACAGGAAGTGTCGAAAGTACTCTCGGTAAAACAGCAACAGTGACTTCTTCAATTCAGATTTCTAAAATAGAACCAAAAAGAAATTCGGTAAAAACTCTAACATCTAATGCTACGTCAAAAGGTAATCATATACCAATAAATAAGGAAATAAAACACGAAGAGAAAGTTACAAAGCAATTGCCTCTTACATCTACTTCAATATCGTCTTCTAAAACACAAATTTCTTCAATTAAAACACCCAGTACCACTGTCGGAACCACTGCCAACAAGTTATTAACATCTTCCAGTAAACCAACAAACTTTACAACTTCTTCAGTTAGTCCAACTTGCATAAAATCTCCGGTGTCAACAACGAGTGCGAGTATTGTTAAAACAGCTTCAGCTGCAACGACGTCTGCTACCAAAACCACAACGACAGCTTTGCCAGAAATAACTTCTACAACAATTAATTCAATAGCTAAATCTCAGTTTCCGACCATAAGTGCCAGTATAACAAGTTCTGAGAAGTCATCAACTGTTACTAGTAAGCCTACTTCTACTACAAATACTGTGCACTCAACAGTAGCAAGTTCAAGCATTAAATCTTCTGTCGCAACGCCGAAAGGGGTTTCAACAACCGCTTCTAAATCACTTATGTCTGCTAGCAAACCAATAGCAGCATTAGCTTCGTCAACTCCCACGACTACTGGCTTTTCTGTAAAATCGTCAGCCTCAGTAACTAACAGTACGAGCCAACCAGCGGCTACAACAGTTACTAAAAAGAGCTCGGCACCTTCAATTTCTGCAAATACGTTGCCATCTACAAGCATTGTTCCTACTACCAATGTCGTATCAAGCAAAGTTAGTAAACCTAAAGATGTTGTGAGTGATAATAAAACGCGGAGTGCTGTAACATCAGTATCACTGTCTACAAAGCCTGTAGCAGTCACTGTTAGTGCAACTGCCCAAATTACTCCTAGTTCACAAGCAACATCAACAACGCCCAAACCAGTTGTGAGTTCAGAGAAGCCTGGAAATGTTGGTATCAAGACTAGTTCTACCGCAGGGTCTTCTAAATTAACACAAGCTCCTTTATCTAAGCCGAGTAGCAGTCAAACAAACTCAAAACCTGCAACAGTGTCATCAATTGTATCTTCATCTAGTCAAGTAAGTAAACCAGCTGTTATAAGTAAACCTAACGAGTTACAAAATAATGAGCACAAGAAGGAAAAATTAAAATAGTACTAAAACAATATTTTAGATTACACGACGAACTATAGTTTAGGAAATAAACCCTCGCACGGCGGTCCCGCGTTCTAGGCGGAGCGGTCATAATCCCCTAGATTCTTATTGGGCTATTATATCTTATTGGAAATGGTGCAGAGCTTTAATAAAAGTTGTTTTACAATTAGAAAAGTATTTATTTAATGAAAATACGAAGTTATTTTTACAAAATACAGCCCAGAATCGTCTAAAATATTAAATAAAAATGTAATAAAATTGTCCCCCGTTTTGAAATGCTTTTTACTATTATAGTGTAAGCTTTTCATATTGGGATGTATACTCTAGATTGTGAAAATGAATTTCACAGTCGTGATTGTATTTAAAAAAAGTAAACATGATAATTATGTACAATATTTACATGCAAAAATTCTCACGTTTTTTCATTTTGAATTTCCTTAGGTATAATAAATAGCTTACAAAACAAATAACATTAAAATTATCCTACACCATTATTATACTCTTATATTAAATACTACCTTTACTCTAACTATACTTTTAATAAATCTAGGACTTCTTTCCTTAATAAGCCTTTTTTCTTTCTGGGGAGTTTCTGAAGACCAGTGATGAAGGGGTCTGAACATAACAAGAGTCTATTAAGTAAGTCGGTATTAGTGATTTCTCGTGTGAATTTTCGCGTATGATCTCGCCTAAAAGTTTTTAGATTTTTATTGTTTGATTCCGCTGCCTCCTCGGAAAGCTCCCCGATAGATAATAAGGCGTGTTCTGAAATATCAGACCCGTGGACAAGTATCTTGTGAACGGAAGCGGGAAGATTGTACCACGGATATTCCTGAACTAACTGAACCCAAATCTCAAAATAATGCCTTCTTGAAAAGGAACATTTCACAAAAGTACCTAAAAAGAAAAAAAACAAACTTAATAGAACAGTTCGTAGTATCGCTACCATTGCGACTACGAAGGCGTAGCAGATATCTAGGGGGTGCATTGGGTAAGCTTGGACAAAATTTCAACATGTATTTGATAAAAGACAGATATACCTTCATTTTTAAATAAGTAAGAACAGGTGCAATTGGGTGCAATTTTTTAAAATACTAGCTAAAGTCAAACTACGAGTAATATTATTTTTTTAAATCTGTCAACGTAGCATCTCGATTATATAAAAACTACGATAAATACATGCAAAAATTATAATGAAAATAAAAAAACTTACCAGTTTCTTGGATATCCATCATACAAACAGTTTAACAAACAAACAATTTCCGAGATATCACTAATGACAAATACCGTGCGGATGAGTCACCGTTAACAGCGATTGCAACAATTGCGATGCTTTCACTTTCGAGGTCAAACAGGTAGTGGTAATTGAAGTAAATGGGTCACATATTTATACCCCCAGGTAGCTTGTTTATTAGTCATTGATAATGTGTCGGTTAACTAGCGATTTTCGAACTTGAGGTTCAGGGGGTTTTGGCCTATGGCGGGACCACCGTGCCTCGGCTCAAATCCAAAGTGATAACTATGTTATGTTGTGTTTGAATGAATAATGTTTATTGTAAGCCCTGAGTGACTACTAATTAAATAATTGTTTGAAAAGTTACTATATAAAGGACTTTAAAAACAATTTCCATAGAAAGATCAATTGTATGTTTTGAGAAAATTTATTATCTGGTGCATACATAAAATTCAGTAGGTAGATAGGTGGTCTTTATGATTCTGTGAATGTATTTTCAAATGTGAAGAGATTGCCGTAATTCCTTGGAAATGTGTGAAATATACTATATTCAGGCGTTAGGTTTTTAATAGATCCTTGCATGTATAATATAATTGTCGCTAACATATGTATTTAAACGTCCATGTTAATTAAATATGTCTACTTAAATACCTAATATTATATATATATTTTCCTGGGTATTAGTATGTAGATAGACTTATTTATAGCTCTGTGATATTTCATTCATTCACTGTTTAAGAGCTACGCTCTTGTCGGTGGAGCACCTTCCAGTTCTCCCTGGACTCTGCCAGCACCTTAAGCTCCTTATACGTCACGACATTTACTTTTCCTTTTATTTGCTGAACGTAATCTCGTCTTGGTCGTCCTCTTCCCCTTTTATTGTTATTTCATACATTTCCTAAAATAGTCAGATAGAATATCAAATATCTATTTATTTGTCGGGAGTCTTAAAAGAAGAGACTTCAAGAGACCGCTTCATCACTTTATGATTGTGTAAACCTTTACGATACTTATGATCAGTTTTGAATGTGCATACAGCTAATGTACTTAAGCCAAATATTGAAAGCAATGATGATAGTGTATAGCTGTAGGAACTGATTAACTTTACTTGGGATGTATTTTCCCTTTAATTAACTTGTGCAAGGAATTGATGAATTACAGCTATATAGTGTTAATTATTTTGACAATGTTTTGAAATCAGTCAGATTTCTCTTCGAACAATATAATTTATTCTTAGTTCTTGAATACGATGAAATATGTCACAATTTATCATAATATCTATACAGGGTGTCCTGAAGTGAAGATACATAATACGAGTATATGCCTCTGATAGGACTTGGTTAAACTACAAAGTGCAGCTATAACCAGTAGATGCAAGGCCCAGGTACGCTGCGACGGCGATGCAGGAGCGCGGGGGGGTTTAGTGGGTATTCTAGTGAGTCCCACACACGGCTCGTCTACCCCAGGCGAGTTATGGTGTGCAAATGCATTCCCCTCGACAAAAAAGCTATAAATTTTCTATTTTAAATTTTTCTTTAACAATGAGTAACTTACATTCAAACATTTTTACTGTTTAGGAAGATTTATGGTATAACTTGAAGAGCCTTCATAGTTAACTGTCACTTAGTATACATATTTTACAAAGTTAATTTGGACTGTGTATGCAATTGTATATTCTTTGTATTTTTTAGACTGTAATCGCCTATACGACCAACTAAATCTAGTTTTAGATGCACTTTGTGTTTAAGATGTTACATATACATTGTGTAGATCGGAATCGGAAAAACCACGGAGATGAAAAGGGTGAGCGCATATATTAATGAAATGTAACATTTCAAATCATATTGGACACTTGATAAAATATTAGTCGCGTTGCTCCGAATACAAGGCATATCCCGATCCCTTAGTAATTCTCTTTATATGACATGCTGGGAATTAAAGTAACAAATAAATATATTTCAAGAATACTATTTGTAATATATAATAATACAAGTGCAATATATTAACTGCATTGAAGTGTTGACAATGTGTCAGCAAGGTAAATAAATAGTAATAAATATATATATTGTTGCTTAAATTCTCGGCATGCGGTTGATGTAGTGTGGTTCATATACATAGTATGAGTAACCAGGCTCATCAGCCTAATATTATTTGGTGTGGTGGTAGGTTAGTGGTGCTAAGAGAGACATAATATTTTTCATAGACAATATTACGCATTTTTTCGAAACAATTTAGAGATGATTTGGTTCGTCTCACACATTGTCAATTTGTATGATCATTTAAATAAAATTAATGAATATCAGTCTTTGAATGAGGTATTTCTACTATTCTACTTACTCTAATATTTACTTAAAATGTTGACGAGAGAAACAAAATAAAAACGCAGGGTAGCGGAAGATAATATTATCTATTATCATTATATTTTATTTTTATATTAGATATTCATTTAAATAAAGATTTAAATGAATATCTTTATATAAATAAATTTTCAAATATAGAAATGATACTTTAGTTTTGTGTATATTTGATGATTTTATGAAATACTTAAATTAAAGGTAAAGAGTATGTCAGCTAAAATATTTTTTTGAACAACTTACCAACAAGGGCAACAAGTAAGTGGATCTACTAATTAAAATATAAACATATTTTCATACAAAATATTGTATGGAATTACAGGAGGTTTGTTGAATCTAAGTCAATATGGAACAAAATGATCTGTCTGCGCAGTCTGCGACGACTTCTGTGACGGATAACCAAACTTACCCAGTTGACTACTTATTTTATTAAATTTTACATTTCATTAAATATCTACTAACAATATAAAATAATAAAGAGTGCAACATCAGTCAAATTTTTTTATCGATATAATTTTTTTATCGTTAATTAAATTAAACAATACTACTAATAATTCTTAAATAACTTTTAAGTTCACATAATATTATTAACGTTAGGGATTGATGATTTTTTTCTTTTTGAATGTTTAAAAGTGTGGCATGATCGTTGTGAGAGAAATAGGCAAACATACTTATCGTATAAATGAAAATAGTTAAAATAATTTTGGTTCCTACATATATAATTTAATGCCGGTGTTTGCAACGTGCATCAATTTCTCAATCATCAATAAAATTCATCAACACATTAGTAAGTTTATTGTGCTCCATTGGTATCTTAAATGGAAAAAATAATACTTGCGCTGAAACATTTTTTTTTGTAATAGGTATTTGTTCTATTCATAGTGCATACTGGCACAGTGACAATTTCTTTCTTTTCATATCCATCATTTTATTTTTATTGGTCCTCTTGTTGCAATGTTTATAATCTGTTATACCTAATTTGTTTAAGGACCTTTGACACATTTAACATTTTTATTTAAACTTGATCTGTAACTGGTTGTCCAAAATGATGATCGGAGATTAAAAATTTTCACTAAACTGAGTATGTATACCTGTTTTTAATAAATAGACCAATAAAGAGAAAAGGATCGTAACCAGTTGTTGGTTTTAGATACATGCTCTTATTTACAAAATTAATTGTCCAAAACATTTGTGAAAATATTATAAAACCACACTATAAGATTAGGGTATCAGTTGAGCACACATTAGTATGTAGTCATAGATTCCACTAGTTAGGTACGTCCAACTTTACACGAAATCCGTCTATTGCACGCGACTGTACCTATGAACTAATGCATGCTGCCAAATCGAATTCGCTCAATTCTAATTTTAGGATCTAAATTGTACAATATTCATGCGATAAACTAATTCATGAATATTCCTAATGCACAAATAGGTATAGTAACTTTATTATTTTCTATTCTATTATTTTTGGAATGTTTTTAATATGTTCTTTGTTTTTCTTAAGATTAATTCCTCGTGCTTTTTTAGTACTCTAATCTTGTTTCACGTGATTTTTTACCAAAGGCGCACTTTAAATGTAGTTTACATCACGTTTACATGCCTTCACTTAAAAAGAATACTTATTTAGCACCAGTCATTATTATGCCAAAGGCTATGTATGACTTCTATAAGTAGAACGTAAAAAAAATTAACTATCTTCCTGTAAATAGTGGGTTTAGGAAAATGTGAATTTAAAACTAACAAAATACCTATCAATTGATTTCACTTTATTATTTATGTACTTATTAGGAAAATTAAAGTTGAATGTAACTAAAAACCTCATATCTTTAATGTTTAAAATGTATCATCAAAATAAATTAAAATATTAGTTTGACAATAAAATACGTGCGATAGTGTTAAATATAAACTAATTAATACAGTCTCTTTCTAACATGTACGACACTTGATTTTTATTAATCTACTATTGTGTGGGAGACGTTAGTAGGTATGTACTTCTGAATAAAGTAGTATGTTATGTTGAACTAGATTAGATTAGTTAAATATTTAACAACTTCTGTCTTAATAATAATTACATATTTGGCAAACAAAATATATTTGCACTATCGTGATTTTGATTTGCCTACGAACACGATAAGTAGACAATGATTATTTTTAAGGAAAATAAAGCTACATAACAAACTTAAAATTTTATTAGAAAGTTATGTCTGCTAAAGTTTTCATAGAATGACGTTCAGAAGAATACATAAATGTTAAACTATTCAAATGGACAAACGATTATGCGGATGTTTGAAATGAATTTAGGAACGAACACTGTAATTGTGTCAAGTCGAGTTAGCAAATTAGACTTGTCGTTTAGATATTTATTAAAATACTAGATTTATAGAATATAAGAAAAATATTGTAATCTATTAAGTTGTTACATTTTTTTAGATGTATTTATTTTGATATAACTATCATGTTTTATCCCGTAGATAAATGATTTTATAAGGGAACTTACAATTTGTATGATTATTGACTTAGACACCTATTTGCTTTTAAATAGGTATCCAATCCGTGCTTAGTTTTCCATAAACTGAAGTAGGTAAGCGAGTATGAGTAGGAGCAGAAAGTAGGTAGGGTCCGTGTGCGTGCTGCGCGCAGGCGTGGAAAACGCAGCGCGGAGCATCAGCGCTGCGCCGGCGCACCGCGTATGGCTGCCTGTCCACACCGCGCACCGGCACGGAGCGAGGCAGCAGCGGAGCGGAGAAACGGAGAAATATTAACCAATAGGATTGCAACTGCCTGTCTGAGCTTAGATGTCGTGCAATCCTATTGGTTAATATTTCTACGTTTCTCCGCTCCGCTGCTTCGCTTCGCGCCGGTGGACAGGCAGCCTATGACCCGCATGCATACAGGGCAATTATGGACATTGTATATGTAAAGTCGGCTCATAGAAGTGTTGAGCATATTGGTAATTTGGTTCGAAAAGAAAGTTTCACAGTTAAATTAATTTAATTCATGTAATTCTAGATAAACATTAAAGATTCTAGAATTACTTACACGAGACAAAATGAAAAAAAAAATCTGTGCAGTTTTGCTATATACTCGTAATATAATAATTGTATCCAATACAAGTTTGCTATTGTCAAACTAGTACCTGGTTTTGAAGTTAATAAAAAGCGGAACTTACTAATTTATCAATAACGTGAACCTAAATATAGTATTCCAAGCCGTAATTGAAAAACTTTGATAATCTTACATGACTTGCCGGTTGATGTAAGTCAATGAATGCTCAACATTTTCTTTGGCCGACTATACTTAGATAGATAGAGTAACTATCCCAGAAATACGTATGTTTCTACGAGACAATTAAAGCTCGCCTAATTGATTAGTCATATTGTTGTTAAAACTTGATGTATTTTAGAAAATTATTGATTAAAAATCGATGTTATATAGATGTTTATTGTAAATATTAGAATAACTGATGCCAAAAAGTATGAAATGTTCTAGAGTGTTATAGAAGGCTGTATTTTTGGGTGATATTTTAGAGATGGAAGGCAGCATATCTTTGATAAATTATATAAACTACCACATGGGAATGATAAAGATTGATGGACATAGAATGGTAATGATGTGATAATGCAGAGTTTAGTTTTAGTGTTGTTGTGCTATTAATAAAATATGTTCAAATGTGGT
Source organism: Mecyna flavalis (assembly GCA_949319885.1). Taxonomy (NCBI): domain Eukaryota; kingdom Metazoa; phylum Arthropoda; class Insecta; order Lepidoptera; family Crambidae; genus Mecyna; species Mecyna flavalis. Next base: position 11,956,937 of record OX439431.1, on the reverse strand, counting down.
TACTGGTTGTTTTATTGCTGACCCTGTTTTAGGTGCTGATTCTTCCAATAATACAACTATAATGAAAGTTGTATCTTTATTTTTCCTTATAAGTAAGTAATTGTAATGGTATTGATTGGAACAGTTTACAACAAATTTTAAGTTTGTTCTATTGGCGACCCTCAAAAGGCAGGCACTAAAAGAAACTTCTATTTTTGTTGTTCTATTAGCATTGAATTAAACCGCCACAGGGAGATATTTTATCATCGCAGTGGCAATGACGTCGACGTCGAACTTTCTTCGCCTGCTTTTATTTTACCATTCGTGTCGGTGCTCGGCCGCGAACGCACGCTCCTCGAGGCCGGATGTCGATCCGCGTCGGCACACAGTTTATTATTCCTACATAACCGGTAATCGTCAGTTCGTGGACCGACATTGCTTTGGCATATTACTGAGTAGCCGTGAATAAGTATTCGAACATTAGAATCGCTTGCTGAAAATATCGTCATTGTACAGTGGATTTGTGAAATGCCTTCGAATTCGTACGTTCAAGTGAAACGGGACGTTCGTAGCCGTCGAAAATGTTCTGTTACTTTGAACTGATCGGCTCTGATAACAATTTTATGTGAAACTCGGACTCACTGCGGAATTGGAAGTATTAACAGGTTTGTTTAATTTTTATTGCATATTGTTTTAATTGTAAAATAATACCTCAATCTAACTGTACTATAACATGTTTTTTTTTGGTTTACTTTATTTAGTGATTTGTTCTGTATTTTATCTAAAACGCTGCGTGTCATTTGTTATCCGATGTTTATCAATGACAGATATTTGATGAACTAATGTAGTTTAGTATACAACCTATTCTAAGTATACAACATTATAATTTGATATTTAAATAGTATATTGAAAACTTAATTCTTATCCTTTCTCTTATTCAAATTATATGTAAGCTTATAGATATTCACTATAATCAAGTATGAAATTTAAGGCTATACCATAACCATCTAGAATACTTGATTATAGTGAATATCTTAAAACTTATATATAATTTGCATAAGAGAAAGGATAATATTGTCGGTGAGGAGGTACTGGGAGTTTGGTGGGTAGTTCCCCTGGCGGTGCCTCGTCCAACCTAAGGCCTGGGTGGTCGGCTGGAGAGACGGGGTGTCCCACATATCCTCACTCCAACCATCAACGTGGTGGGTAGCAATGCGTAAATGTATTCTCCCAGTATAAAAAAAGGCTATACCTACTGTACCTACTAGCTTATCGATGCGGAACATTATGAAAATACAGTAAAGACAAAAAACAATTTGATTGCTTAAATACTGTTATGTTAACTTAAAATCAGTAGGTATTATGATTATGTAGCCAATTGCTATGGACATCATGTCAATGTATTTAATACTTGCTCATATAACCTCCTCATTAAACAGTCATTTTATTGAACGGACATTAAACTGTTAGATGTAAGCAGATACTTGTTCTAAGTACACTAACGAAACAGGTCTGATATCCTGTACATGCAGTACCTAAACAACAAAAGAAATAATATCTTTCAGTAAAACTATATATTTATCATTATTTATATGATACATTTGAATTAATATCATTAAAGAAACTTCACATTTTGCACCTATCTGTTCCTAGGTTTGGTTTGTTATCTCTTGTAATGAACATAAACATGTTCAATTATTGAATTTTGTAACACCATGTCACTGACTAAGCAAACTAGATTTGGATACTGTTTAGGTCTGGATTGTTACAATGAAGCCAGGTTTTCATTAAGCAGAGAATTGAGAGAGAGAGATCTCAGATCTCTAGACAGAATCTAGAGAATCACTCTTTATAATACGTTTCTCCCTCTTCGTTAAGTACGCTTACACAAAATGCAGATGCGAAAGAATTTTTGTTTGCTTTTTCTTGATTATAAAATGTTTTCTGCATAGAAAAACTATATTATCGAATATTGATCCCAAATTAAACAATAATGGAAGAATTTAGCTTATCCATTTTGGTCATAGGAAGGATTAAGTGCACGTTTCCTGAACATGCATTATTACATTAATTTCAGGAAGTTTCGGAATATTATAGGAAGTCATAGATTTTCGCGGTTTCTTTTTCACGAATAACTGCTATGAATCTGCGTTCATTTAGAAAATAAAGCATACTGGCATACTGCTTATATGGGAGCGTGTGAACAGAAACTGCGGCGGTCTCGTCCGTCAGCTCACTTTCCATCCATTCATGGAATCTCCACTTTTTCAAACGATTTCTTTCAAGTTCTTATAGCTTGTATACGATACTCGTTTCATAATTGTTAGCTTTCCACTTTGTACACATCTTTCTCGAGAAGATACAGCTAGAGTTCGCCCAATATACACGCTTCAAATTGTAATCGGAAATGTTGGTAGGTAAAAATGATCTGTATTCAAATTATGATCTTCACATAGAGCAAAGGAAACGGACACCCGACAAGAAAGACGTTAGAGAATAAACAGCTATTAAATTTAATCATAAGTAGGAAGGATGTACTAAAAATATTGGGAAATGGAAGTAATTTGCGAAAGGTCTCGGGGTCAGTTATGTTGTTTGGTAATAATTTGTTGGTTGTCTAAACAATTTATTGTATCATTTGCGCTGTGAGAATGATTACGGTCGTGCAAATTGAAGAGGCAGTGGAGCGCCGCAGGTGTATCAAGATGTGTCGGATTGCGCAAGCCTGCACGACGCGGACTCCACTTCGAACCTTTCCCATCAGCATCACTTACCTATTATTACAAAAGCGAGTTTCTACTTTGACCTAATCCTTTCCAGTTCCAAACATTTTATTTAAAGATATATTATAGGTTTTTGCAGTACATCACATCGGTACCTATCGGTCTTCTGTTGTAGGAGTCTGACTATAATACTTATTGACTACAGAAAAAGCGTGTTGAAACTGTTGTTTGATTTAAAAGTTTTTGAACGATGTGATTTGCTAAAAAATTGCCGTAACTACGAAAATCCTCAAACATCCCAATCATTGCTTTATTCAATACACGGATTGAAAAGTTGACCACGGAACCTCGTAGTGGGCAAAAAGGTACATATTTATCTCTACTGCACTATGCATTTTGATATGAATCTTGATCTGCTGATCTAATTATTTTATAATAATTTATTATATCAAGTGATTTTTTCAATACCTATATTTTTAGAATAATCTCTAATGTATCCGGAGTTAATGATAAGCTTCTTCAATTCCGCATCATTTTTACTTTTATAACATTTTGGTGCCTTGTTCAGCAGTTCGAGGCATACATTTATAGTATACATGATTCACCAGGTGTGCTAAGTATTGTAGGGCATGCAACCCGCATCGCATCTATGAATAGTATCGGGCAGGCATGCGGCCCAGAGGTCGGAGGCGGTTAATTGGCGAGGAGTCGCCGCGGCCGGTTTGTCCGCCGGTCATTATTTTACGGCATTCCTAGTCAGCAAGATACGAGTAGCTTTGCTCCACTCCAACAACGCTGTTAGTGATTCGCTGAAGTGGTACATTCTATGCATCTTTGCTTTTAAGATGATGCCTTCCTACTAAAAAAAGCAAGTCGTTAATCCATAGTAGGTAGGTAAAGTAGAGACAACCTGTAACACAATATGTATTGTGTTCGTGCAGGCTTCCCTTGCGTTACCGGAAATTAGGAATCCCTTCAATAACGGGCGTCCCCAAAAGTTTTCATTCTGTATCCTAGCAATATTGATTTTTTGTAACCGGAGGGGATATGTATGTTGTTCGGTTCTTTTGAACACGTATACGTCTTTCAAATGAATACAACTTACTTAAAATATTTTTAAACTAAATGAACTATAAGTAAGTTGTTAAAGTAGCATATCATCGTAGCCATCTAAGACATGCATTAAAAATTTATACCGTTTCCTCGAACCACGGAAACTGGTTTTGTTTGGCTCTTTAACTTAACCTTCAGGGTTAAAGCAATTCTCAAAAAGAATGTGTTTTACTTGTTTAGTTATTCTGCGTTTTGGACGAGGCCAATGCTCTCGACTAAACTGAGAGAAAAAAACGGGGAACAGTTGTCGACCGGGGCAGCGGGGATTCACGGTTGAGCGCTCTCGCCACCTGCGCGCGCGCCGCTGGCCGATATGCGCCGTGCTATACGTGCTGCTGAACTTGCTGTGGGGCGTTCGTATCGCCACCAGTCTTGTTTCAAAGATTTCCCTGCTTAATACATAGGCCTGCTTTATACTATTTATGACGAATGGTATAAAAATACTGAAAAAGCTTTTACAGATTATTCCTTTGGTGTGTGTGTTGAGTTCTCTAAATGTTCTACTACAATAGCTCCCCATCTACATATAATAATATATTGGCACAAGCTCAAGAGTTATTAAATTAGTCGAAATCAAAGAATTAAAACGTGAAGTAAATTTACTTTTTCTTTAATCAAGGGATATAAATGATATATTTATTGTACAGAAACATTTAACAGAAATAATGCAACGAACTATGTAGCAGTTATTTTTTTTTATGTTACATAAAAGAGAGATAAAGAAGATCAGTACCCTACTAGACACACACGATACGAATAAAAACTAACTTGGTGTGTATTGTGTTAAATAAGGTAGCGATTGAGTGAAGTGACAACCATCAAACCAGTCGCTTACATTCTTCGGAAATACTTGCAGAGTTCCGTATTGAATGTTACGTGTAATCTATTTTGTGCCAAGTGTTTGAGCAATTCTGTTCGAACTTTCACTTTCATAATTTTGTTATAATGTTAAATCATTCAAATAGTCAGACTAGCGACCATGTGGTTGTATCGCGTTCATGATACACAGTTAGGTACAACGCGTCATTAAAATCGTGTGGCTATGTTAGTTAAATGACCCATTTAACGTATGATCTATGTATGTATAGGGAAGTCAATATGGTCAGGTCAGCTCTATTGTCCAATATGTAAACGGATTTTCGAGAGCAAGTTCGGATTTTCAGGTTCCTATTAGTTAAACACAAACTTTTAGGTATCACGAGCTAGCTACTAATTAACCAAAGACAATGTATAGGCAGGTCAGAGGCAGTCCATCCTTCCTGGAATCTCTGCAAGCTCTATAAAAAATTAGTAACTTCTCAACTTTAGAGGACAGGGGCAGAAAAGCTCTTAAAGTTCAAAAATCACAAAATAAAAAGCCTGGAAATTGCCCTTTAATTTTAGGGAAGTAAGATTTATAAGTTGTATCTGTGGTTGTTTCTACATAATATGTTATTAAGCCATAAAGAACAATTACCTTCTTGCCATTGATACAGTTAAATTTTCAATAGCACTGAGAGCTCTCCAAAGGGACCTATTAGATCTCTGCGGCTTTAGTTTTTCCGCCACTACTTTCGGAAACATTCGTCATTAGACAATTAGGTAATGTTGAATATCATTTATAACATTGTTTGAATTTATATAATGTTATAATAAAACAAAAGTCGAAAATATATACAATGCCAACAAGCGAATAAATTAAATTATGTAACAGCTGTTCAACCAACTAAACTAGTTAATTACGTATATCATCTACACTAAAAAAGTCTTATATTTTGGCTGAGAATTGAATTAACCTTTAAAAAAAAGGAATTATATCTTTTAAAATCTATAAGTAATTCCTTCTTCTTAAAGTATAATCTACTATTACCGCGTACCTACCTACGTGCTATAGATTTTTTTTGTCTGTGGAAATAATTAATTAAAGCGATCCGTGATCTGATGAAAGAGCGTGTAGTCGTGTAGTGTCAATGAGTGTGGCGAACAACTTGCAAGCTATGGCCGGGCCGGGAGGCTGCGCCGGCGCAGAGGTCGTTGCCTCCGAGGAGTCTGCACTCTAGCCCTAGTCTGGCTGGCCGCCCCCTTCCCCTCGTCACCCTTTTTGGATTTGTTGTATTTTAGTTCTAAGAAGCTGATCTTATTCACGGTATGTTTGGTGTTTGAGTATGTGGTTAATTTACTTGATTAATTTTGCAAAAGAGATTATCGTAGATACCACAAAAGTCATGTTATGTTCTCTTTTTAAAAAGACAAACATAATATTGAAAGATCTTTATTAGACATTCTGAGAGACAGTTGGATCTTTATTAGACAGTTGGTGAAAGAGTCAAAGATCTTTATTAGACAGTTGGTGAAAGATCTTTTTTATCTTTATTAGATAACAGTTGGAAAAGTCTGCCAAATATACGCTGAATATATTTGATATATAATATACTGTCCTATATTCCAAGACCATACTGTCTAGACCTTCTTAATTTACTTTCACTCAATTTCACTGCTATTCTGACAGAATATAATGCTGTGGTATACTGGTGTCTATTCTTGACTAGTATGTGATCCTGTATCCTGACTGACACATTTCACCTCATGATACAGTCTATTTAATTTTATACATGTAGGTAGATGCTTGAACTGTCCTTCTTTTTTTGCCGAACTGGGTTAAGAAGCGATAACAGTTGTAACTATCTATTTACAACGGACAAGTATTCGGCACGAAGCTCCGAACTGGCATTTGCCCTATGAGATGGTAGGTATTTACTGCGAGATAATGTCAAGGGAAATAAAATGATTTGCACTTATCTGTTTTAAAGGCTACAAAATGGCTTTTAAATATGGTTTCAAGGCTGGAAGAGAATTCTAAGAGATATTCATTCACTCGATGATAGGCGGGCTGCTCTTTCCTATTTTTATACATGATGTTACAAATACATGATGTTAAAAATTTTACTTAATTGCACCGGATAGAATAAATGTCCTTATGTATGTAATCATGTCGTTTCTAGGGATCCGTGCTTCAAAGGAAAAAAAAACAAACCGTCACATATTGCCTATCTGTTAAGATTCTTCATTTCAGTAGTTAAGGTATCGAGTCAGAATAAAAACCATCAGGTCTTCCGTCCCGTAATGAAAATACAAAACAAAAGGATGGTCACGGTACAAAAAAGCAGAGCAGTTCAATTTAAGTCCTGCTTTAAGAGCTGATAGTAAGGCCCCTGAATTATCGTAAAAAAAGATACAACTATTTATGCTACGAACACTACAACGTATATTTCGATACTAAGGGAATCAAAAATCATAGGTACGTACTTCGTAGCTTGTAACGTCGTCGTTTTGTATGAGTGTTTATATAATATGCATAATACCTTTTCAATGTGATATTTACACATTCGTGGATAACTGGTCAGAAAAAATATATTTGGCAAGTGTCAATATTGTTCAAATTATTATAAAATCACATACAAACCAAGCAAAAACAAAGAATCAAAGGAATAAGAGTATAGTTATTATGCTAAAAGATTAAATATTATTAAGCAATTAAATATCATTGAACTGTTATCCTGTTATCTTTGTGTAACAAAAAAATTATATCGAATCATAAGTGGAACTTTGCCAGAATACTTATTTTGGTAAGAATTATTTTAGGTATACTAAGCTAATCAGGTATAACATCATTGAAGCTAATAAATAATTATGCAGAAATAAATAAAAAAATATAACCATGTCTCACCGGACACATTGAAATCGCACTTCAAAGTGATGGCTGCGCCGTTTCTGGGTTCAAGTCCTGGGTCTGACATTGAGCTATTATTACTAATATTTCTATGGGGTCTGACTGATGCTTGAGTTTTTCTGCTGTTTGCATTATACTCAGACTCAACAACAGTACCTATGTAAGTAGTTTTTGTTTCAAAGTTGGCAGTGTAAAACACACCCGTGGCTTGGAAAACACTAAAAGCCGTGGGTTCGGCGCCTGAACTGTTTTCAGTAGTGTCAAACTTTTATCCCGTGGTTAGAATAGGGAGTGCAACTGTGTTTTCGTAGTCACTTTGTGCACTATAAATACCTATTCTGCGTAGTTTGTTGATCGTAAAGTTTTTTTTTTAATTTAATTGGTTCTGGTGAGTTTTGCCCAGAAAACACTAGTGATGCATTTTTGTAATTTTACTGGATATGTATGATCATTGTTAAAGTAAGGTTTGTGCGCGCTGTACCTACACTATCAGAGGCATGCATAGACGGATCAAGTTTCTAATTGAGTATATTCACAAGAAATATAATAACTGTAATAACAAAACCGAGCTGTGTTCGACCAAACAAACCGACACAACCGCCTTCAGGTCGAGCAAAGTTTCCACTTAAGACCTCTCGCGGTCACGGCCCCGTGCTTAGACCACTATATTATTATATTGCAGCGAAGTGACAATAAAATTGGTATATTTTATTCCAGGGCAGCGATGTACGCGACGTCGACAGCGTCGACGACGTCGGGGTCGGGCCGCGGCGCGGGCGCGGCGCCGGGCGAGCGGCGCGTGCGCGTCGTGCGCCTGTTGCGCCCGCGCCGGGCCGCCCCCGCCTTCGGCTTCTCCCTGCGAGGTGGGAGGGAATATGCCACCGGCTTCTTCATATCCAAAGTTGACTTTAATTCGGAAGCACACCACCAAGGATTAAAGGTTCGTCTAAGTTAATTTATCAGATTCAAGAAAACAAAATGCTACCACTATTTAACTTCTAAATGTATATGACCTCTGAGGAACTTATTCTAAGATATAGGCATACATTTCGGAACATTTGTGTGAATTTATCTTAATTTATCAAAAAAAACACTCATCTAGCTATAAGATTCAAACAGCTAAACAATATCTTCAGAGAAATTGTTATTTTTTAAGAAGTGTGTAGGTTCCTGTATATAAATATTATTATAACAGGAGGAATAAGTAATTTTAGTTCCAAATTTTGGAAGAGCAAACCTCAAGATTATAAAATAAAGTATGTCTTGTCATTATGTTAAGTATTTAATTTTGCTAAGAACCCGTTTTCCTCTGTCTCCAATAGTTTTTAAACAATTTCTATATTTTTAGCAGGATTTTATAACCCATCTGATGGTAAGCGGCTACCCCGGGCCCATTAATAGAAGCCCCAATGTGTTGCCATGCCAGGCTTCTCTCATATTTATGCCTTAAGCAGTTAGGAGAACAATTTTGGTCTACATCCATAATACAATACCCCTTGAACTTCGCATTAAATTGTAAAACATTTAAATATAAAGGAAGATAAGTATACAACAACATTTGATATGATAATTTAGTTAGATAGACTTAACTACCATCTTCATCTTGACATCGATATGAATGACATCGATATGGTTTTTTTTACTTTTACAGAGATAATTCCGATAGTAGGTACCTACTTATTCCTAATAATTTGTTCACGGCTCTTGAAGGCAACTTTTCTTAAACGCAGTCATGCGCTTTGTTTGGCTAAATTGTTACATTGTGCTTAGGTCTTGTTCTTTTTACACGGTTATTGAGCAATGTGGTATTAACGCATTGTTCAATTTCTGTGTTTGTTTCATATGTACATACCTGCGTGACCACAAGGGAAGATTGGATCTTTGTTGTTGACAGTTTTTATCGTCATAACCTATTGCAGTTTCCCACAGTTCCTGTACACTTATCCAACAAAGTGCGCGTGCGAACGCCTCATCTGTATGTTATTAACTCACAGGGCTGCTAGTTGTTGCCTCTACATAATTACTTACCTACATTCAACACCAAATTGTCGTAAGACGCGTTGCATTCTTTTCGCCACTTACGTAACATCACCGCTGTTATTTCCTTTGGCATAACTCAATCTGAGGTTCCATTGATGATCGCAGTGTCAAAAGCATCTAGGTCAACACTCTGCACAGATTGCGTTGTGCCGTCGTCGCGCAGAGCGGCGGGTTTGTTGAATAATAGGGGCAATACCACAGATAAAAGACGCTCATGCACGCCTGCTATAGCTTTCGGTAACAGGTGTTCTTGGTGACTAACAATGTTGATACTTCTACTGCGATTAAAAGCTATTTGTTAAATCATCATATCATTTTTACGAGTGAAATGTAACTTTCTACAAAATGAAATGTTGTACTATACCTGAATAAAGAAAGATATGAGAGTGAATAGATTAATTAAAATCTTGACCGTATTATAATAGTTGCTATTCATAATTAGATAGCGTTAACGGCAAGAATACATGCATTATTTGCCAGCGTTTCGCATTTATTTTCACACGAACACTTCCCCAACAAAGAAGTTACGAAAAATTCACGAGTACATCCGCTGTTATTCAAATATTACAATGGCATATTTTGAGACAATTACTGTAGATAATCCTGGGAAGTGGACATGCTTATTTTTAAAACTGTTTCTGGATTTATTTGTCGATGACTTCATTCACTTAGGCCCTACAAAAAATTTAATTGCCGTTTTTACTAACGTAACTCGTGGCGAAGTTTCGAAGTCGTCATGGAGTATTGAACTTCAGCAATGCAATAGATAAGCTTTACTACATTTAACAGTAATTACATTTTCTCCACTTAACTTATTTGCTTCACTGGAACTAATTATTGATAATAATTTCTGCAAAGACTTAACCACTCTGTGGACGGGAAGAGAAACCTGTTGATGATTGGTAGGTCTGAGTGAAAAGATTGCAGAGCCTATATTCTTAAGAAGGCATGTAAACGGCAGGAAGAGGTGTATGTAAAATGCAGTAATTACAAGATAATATAGAAATGGTCCGTGTCGTTGGCGCGCAATAGGAGTGTGTGCAATGGAGAATGTTACTAGGTATGCCAAATCGCTTGAAATTTTGTCACAGTAATGCCTGTATGTATACAAATACACTAGTTTTTGTTGTAGTCAAAAATACCTAGTAGTTTTGATTCTATAGGCATTCAAAGTTTCGAAAAATATCGAGTCCCGCTAACAGTCACGTGACCGCTTGTGACGTCACATCACAACCCGCCGCGCGGGCCGAGCCCGGCTTAGTACAAGTTGCATAGCTTGCGCTTGGCTTGTGCAGTATTTTGTTGTGTTTTCGTTAATAGACTTAATAGTAAATATTATTCAATTAATAATATGGACGAAAAAGGGCAATCGGATAATATAATCTACCTAAAATAGATGGAATAATGGTTGCGCATTATTTAACAAATAGTGATTTCGTTGCCGCCGAAATGCGAGGAATATCAAATAGTAAAAGTATCTACCTACCATTCAATGTTTATGTTAAAGACAATAGGCGTGGCAAAAGCGTATCTTGGTTGAGAATGGATCATTTGTATCTGAATCAGTTCAAAGATTCGAATCAGTGAAACGAATCTTTTGAATCATTTGGATCATCGACTCCGCGTGAAGCGTTCACCGAAGTCGTCCGAATCTGCCCGAATCTCTCCGAGCCCAACAGTCAGATCTTTCGTTTCGTTTCGTTCATTCATTTCGTTTGTGTCAGCGACTCAGTGAGCGAATTGAGAAGAAGATGCAATTGATTCAAATGATTCATTTGTTGAGGCGCTGATCCGAATGGATCAGTGAATCACTTAAAAGATTTGAATCACTGAGTCGTTTCAGTGAAGAGTTACACACGACTAAAAGACAACAAATAAATGTAGGTATTATAGTTTTGTAACTATAGGTAAGTAGGTACGTATGTACAGTCAACAGCACGTCACACGTAACACTTTGGACTTTGTACAGCTCTTGTGTCGGGGGCATAAGCGCTATTATCGAACTGCAAGTGTATACCGTGATGTGCTGTTGACTGTACATATAGGTACCGCTCTTCTTAGTAAATTTAAATAAATACATATAGGTACATTGATATATTGCAAACTAGCTTCCGCCAGCAGCTTCGCCCCCGTTTCCCTCGGGAACTGTACATTTTCCCAGGATTAAAAGTAGCCTACCTACCTATATGTTATTCCAGACTTCGTCCAGATCCATTCAGTAGTTTTTGCGTGAAAGATAACAAGTGAACACACACACACTCACAAACTTTCGCGTTTATAATATTAGTTAGGCGTGGCAAAAGCGTATCTTGGTTGAGAATGGATCATTTGTATCTGAATCAGTTCAAAGATTCGAATCAGTGAAACGAATCTTTTGAATCATTTGGATCATCGACTCCGCGTGAAGCGTTCACCGAAGTCGTCCGAATCTGCCCGAATCTCTCCGAGCCCAACAGTCAGATCTTTCGTTTCGTTTCGTTCATTCATTTCGTTTGTGTCAGCGACTCAGTGAGCGAATTGAGAAGAAGATGCAATTGATTCAAATGATTCATTTGTTGAGGCGCTGATCCGAATGGATCAGTGAATCACTTAAAAGATTTGAATCACTGAGTCGTTTCAGTGAAGAGTTACACACGACTAATATTAGTAGGAACTAGGATAGTACCTAGGAATAAGAGCGGTAAGGTAACGCACTATCCGATCCGAATCCGATGCGAATCCAATCCGTCTCCGTGAAATAACGGTCCGGAGTATTTCTAGTGATTTACGAACTAGATCCGTCATCCGAATGTCTTTGTGATTTTGATTTCACGGAGACGGATCGGATTCGGATCGGACGTAGTGCGTGCGTAAGCGCTCTTAGGATGTAAGTAAATATAGTGTTGTATTTTTTTTACTTACAAAATACGTAAAGCCATTTATTTTTAAAAGAAGCTTATTTCAGATCAGCAAGAGACAGCTATGGCGATGATGCTATTAGTCATGTTCAAATAAAAAGACCTACCTAGGTGATGTATGTAATGTAGAATCACGCCAGAACACCGCATACGTACCACACCTTATCATTGCATTCTAAACTGATAAGGATCAAGAAGTTTTAAATGTAACCTGCGAAGATTGTGCCGCCAGCAGAGGTGGCTGTAAACATACTAGGATTTTTAATGTGGCTACATCGTCGAAGCGAGGAGCCTCAACGTCCTTTGGAACTATAAAAAACAACTTTTCCTGCGAATTGGTAGTTGTATTTTTACATTTAGGCACACCACATGATTTCCTAGTATTTGGATTGGACATTTTTAAAAGTATTTAGGTTTAATTTCGACGGCACGGGCGCCGAACGCTAGCGGACTGAGTGCGCCAGACTGAGCGAGTTGTACAATGACGTCACACCGGCACCGGCAGCCCGCGCGTGCGGTTACAACTTGTTTTACTTCTAAATCGGAAACTAATTGACGTATCGAAGTAATTCTTTCACTAGTATTTTTTATTTTTTACAAAGAATATGGAGTGCTAATAATCAAAATTAGTTAACATTCTTCATTGTGCATGTCCGGCGCGAGTCAAAGTTGGCGTACTTCGGTTGATCGGCTACTTTCTACAACACCTCTCAACAGTCGCGCGCCTCTTTTTGAGTTAACGCTCTTGTGTAATGTTTGCTAAAATAGAAATGTACTAATGTTATCACCAGACTGCATAGTGCCTTTAGCAAAACCGAAATTTACCAATTCTTTTTCCAGGTAAATCAAAGTAGTAAGATTTAAGTCACCTTTAACTTTTTTGAGAATTGTTAAATGAGTTCAAAGAGGTAACGTTAGTGCAGAAGAGGGTTAAACTTTCGTAGTATTTTCAAACGATACAGTATTTATTTTGTTAAAATCCTTCGTTGCTACCTTGAACAATAAGACTTATTGTAATCCACCTATAAGAAAAACATAAAATAACAAATGTCTGTTAATGTTACGAACGAATCGCACCGAGTTTGCAAGCACAAGTCTGCAGTTAAGTCAATACCAGCAATACAAACACTTATCACGGCATGAGTCACCGATTACACGCAAATATCACAATACTCCGTAGCGCGTGTATACAGGTGCGTGACATTCACTGAAAGTTACCAATGCAGACGCATATGTGTTTTGTACCGTAATAATTAAGTTTCTTTGCAAAAAGGTTATAATAAACGACTTCGTTGGTTGAGTGGATATTACATCTACGGGTTTGTTATCTGTGTTGCCTATATTCTTGCTTAATTAGACTTCGCTGGTGCGGGTCGACAGCTATGTTTGTCAAAACATTAATAACGGTCGGAAAACTGACTATTTATAGTATTTACTTTTATTTATAGTATTTACTTTACACTTTTTTCTTAAGTTTTTCTGATATTTTAATAGATTAATCAATTAATCTATGTAAAGTATAATAAAAGTTGAAGGACTGGACAAAATTAGATTTTCTTTTCGTTGTGACTATCAGGAAAAGATCCGTCCATCCATGGGAAAGGACGGGTACCAAAGGCAGTCGAATATAATTATGACAAGCCGCGATCTTTGGCGACGAAAAAAAAGTTAACAATAATGTTGAATGAAGAAAGTGACTTATTTCGGAAAGCTGGGCGTCATGGAGTCTGGTGATGCCCTGCGTCATTCGCAAAAAGACGAGTTGGAACGAAAGTTCGATCGAAAGTTGCCTGATATGTGGGGCACGAGCCGACCTGTCCGGCTTCTTTTACAGCGAGACGAACGCGAAGAAAGTATTGCCCTCGTCACTGAGCACGACGTGACGGCACTCCGCACCAGCTACTTACACGATAGCGTGACGTCATTCCATTTCATTCATCCCACAGCTTAACTGGCCTTACGCATGCCATCTTCGACAGCACTTAATGTAAGACGATAACAAACATGACTGTCTCTTCGCCAATAAGAAATTTTATAAAACTCGTTGTTTAAATTGATGTGCTCATAATTTGCTTCTTCTCGTTTCTCAGTTCCTTCAGGTTGACAAAACGGTTATAAGTAATTGTACTTTTATTCTACTGGCGACGAAAAAAAGAACTTTTTTTTTTTTTTTATTTTTTTTTTTTTTTTTTTCGGAGGAGAATGCGTTTATGCACCATAACCGCAGGCTAGCTAGACCCACGGCCGTGTGTGGGACTCGAGACCATAAAAGCGTCCACTACCCACTAAACTCCCCCGGTTTCCCCTTCACACCCGATTGGGACGAGCCGGTGCCAGCTTTGCTATTGACCGGCCCATCCCCGAGTACCCCGACTTGAGAGGCCTCAAGTCAGGGTGGCGCCTAGGGAGGGCCACCCGAGAAACTAGGTGGCCCTCAGACTTGGCTCGAGTGACCTGTGCAATGCGGGCGTTGGGGGGCTACCCCCGCCCGCAGGTCAACCCTCAGGCCGGAGAAGGCGTGCTAAGTGAGCTCGCCTTCTCCGGCCTGGCCGTCTGCGCCGGAGAGGAGCAGCGAGGGGGTCCTCCTCGCGCTCCCGCGCCGCTGCCTCCTTCTGCGACATTACTTGCTCGCAGAAGGAGGCGGCCGCCTCCCACGCACTCCTGTTGCCGACCATGGCACGAACCATGGTCGCCAACGAGAGGCGTCCACCGCCCAGCGCCGCGATTAGGTCGCGACGCTCGTGTCGCCAGGCCGGGCTCTCGATAAGTGTGTGCTCGGCCGTGTCGTCGGGAGCGTCGCAGTGATGACACTGCGGCGTCTCCTCCCGACGGGACGAAAAAAAAAGAACTAGGTAATTGCCAATTCTCTTGCTTGTCAGTTGTTTTAAGTAGCGATGCGTTGTCTGGCACCCATAGCACAAGCTCAGGGATATATTCATCTTCCTACTTAGTAAAATGTTCTATCCCATCTGACAGTAGAGTGTCCTCATATATTTCTTTTATCAATATTGGTACGAAAAAACCCAGTACCAAATGAGGGCGATTCACTTAAGTGCTTTGTTTGTGAATTGTGCCTATTCGTAAAGCGCAAGGTTATCCTTGCGCTTACGTAAGGGTAGTAGGTAGGATTTTAATTTAATAATACCCAACCATTTGAATTCCGATCTCGAATAATAAGACTTATTATTTGAAAGGAAAACAAAAGTTAAGTTATATCGTCTCCCATTATGGACAAGCAAGAGCTTTACGTCATCGAAAAATCAGTTCTCGTGGGCATTACTGAATTTTTTCAGCTTTTGTTTGAACAACAGCCATATTAAACACTCCATAATAATTAAACAAAATTACTATACATATTATGATTGTTTATGTATACCATTAGCAATAAATACCACTATTAGCAATAAAATAAGCTAAACATTCGGGGTTCTAAGCATTATCACCACTAATTTTGGATCAGGTATTGGAACTAAAGATCCATACGTGGCTAAATTACAATACTCCTAGGTATACCTACAGTTACAGTATAGCATACTTAAATAAGATCAAGTAAATGAATCGTAGGCAATGTTTAAGTTTAGTGTATTGGTGGTGGGCATGGCTGAGTCCTTTAAAATAAACTTGCATTGCCGATATTCGATGAAAGTAGGCCAGGGTTTCGGTTCTTGTTTAGATAGGAATTTATGTAAAGTCCATATCCATTTCTGAACTTACTAATTGCATTAAAATGTGAAGAATTTAGTTTACCCATTAGATCATACCTACTTATGTCCCCTCATCAAATATACTGTCCTGGTGAATTAAAATGTTTTACTATAACCGTATTCGTAGGTAGGTACATACTTGGGGGCACTTGCGCGCCTGCGCTTATTTAACAATCGGCCGTAAAGATAACCTCAATGATAACAAACACAATTCCTATAATGATTAAGCCATGAATATTACTCCCATGTATCTTTGGGCATTCTCGTAGCTTGGCCTCGTTGCATCACTTTCCTCCGACAACAGTTCTATGAACCACCTTGTGCTGTAATGGCGCAATGTCTGCATAACCACTTATAATAGTTTTTACAGTATTTAAAATATTGTGACAAATGACAAGTTACTTGCTTCGTTAAAGTACCTACTAAACTACTTACTGTCAAAGGAATTCGACTATCGGGTTATTTCCTCACTGACCTTCGGTGTGGTTTGTAATCCATGCTATCCAACTGTTTGTTAGAAAACATGGTTTACAAATCACATCGAACTACAAACACATTTGAACAGCTGTGAAAATATCGGTTAGGTATTTAAGTTTTATGCTTCTTTATAAGTTCTATCGTTTATGAATCTACCAATTTGGTATTAATGAATATGATAATAAGTATGTGTTCTATTTAATAAAATAGCTTTGGGGTTACACTGACAAACAAGCTGTCAGCGCGCGTATCTTAGCGACAATCTGAACTACAGTGTACCTACCTACTATGTAATATGCCACTACGCTGGCGCATCAGCGTGACTCTAAAACCATTCTAAGAGCTCTCGATTTCGTCTTCTAGACAAATGAGAGAAAATATTAAACCAACATAATATACCTCATACAGTAAAATTATTCCTAGAATGAGAAGGAGGGGATAAAGTGAAAATTGCAATGTAAATGGTGACAAACTGGTTGATTTCAGGTCGGCGACCAGCTGGTGAGCGTGAACGGATACCGCGTGGAGGACGCAGTGCACTCCGAGCTGGTGCACTACCTCGCTTCGCAGACCCGCCTCAAAATCAAAGTTAGACGTGAGTATACCCATTAAAACATAATGGCAAAATATACAGTCTTCTTCTTTTCGTGTCGATCATCGTGGTATTCGTGGTGAAAAGATTGGCTCAGCGTTTCTGGGACTTACTGGTTTTCCAGAGTGCACCGGAGAAGGAAAATATCGCTACATTCATATAGGGAGGCTCTCTCCATGCACTCCTCAATAACAGTACCTCTCAGTACCTGTCAACTGTTGTAATCTGTAAAGTTTGACGGTAGTGTCTCCAATGTAATAACCGTAATATATAGCCGAAATCGGCCAGGGAGTATATATAGACAGGTCTTGGTTGGGGCATTGTCGCAATGCAGAAACAGTATTATTTTGTGGCTAGACAAGTAACAGACCTAGGTATACAGTAAGTGCCAGCTTACTGCTGTTAATTCTTAAATCTCTCTTTTTTGATGATGCCGTAAAATTGTGTTCCTTAGCAAATTATACATTTATTCATAAAGAAAATAAATAACCAAAGTATTATAATGCTATGCATAATTTAAACAACGAAGTCTCGCAATTCTGTTACGTAGGTGTCTTCTGCATTGTAGCAGTAAATATCATTATGCTAATTAATCAAAGCTCGCTGAAGTTACGCCATTATGAAGGTTGTGCGATTGTCGGCACCAATTTTTGTAAGTGCGATAATCGTGAAAGCGCGTGGGCAACCTGGTTCAAAATCGGTCTCTAACATTGTCGTTTTGTCGTTGCGTAAATAGCTGCACAAACGAAATGGAAAGTCTCACTGCCAGAATGTCCGAATATTTGAGGGAAACTTAAGCCTACGAATCGATGACTTTACAATAATAGTATTTTGTTAAACCTGTTGCATAAATAATAATTTTCACGGGCAGAAGAAATTGTAAAATAGGTACCTATCAGTTTGTGTAAAATAAATTTACTGACACTGGTTGATAGTGTCGTTGTTTCGTTTCTTTTTATGTTTGTGTATTTATATCTCTGTATGTTTTTGTATGTTGCAATTATTTTTATAAACTTACCTCTTTATTAAAACCTAAAAAAATCTGCTCTTTTTAGGAGGAAGAGTAAATACCTAGGTATAATTAAAGTGAGGTGTATCTAAACTAATTAGAAAAGCACACAAATAAAGAGTAAATGAAATACTACCATTTTAGTCTAACATTAGTATTATTTGTTTTCAGATGTTGGAATGTTACCTGTCAAAGAGTAAGTATATAATATGTTTATTGTTTAGTTAGTATAAAAATAGTAATTAAGAACGCAGAGTAAAACAAGTATAAGCATACCCACTTGTTTTACTCTGCGAAGTTTTGCGGCATATCGAAATAGATCGTTTTCTCAGGTTAAACTGTGGGTTTTTATCATGTATATTACACAATATTCATAATTCTCAAAAAAATCAATACTGGTGCAGTAAATGGAAATCAATCAATATTGTACTAGTTCATTTTAGGTGCCTGCCTTGTTCTCAATATCGGAAAAACTTTGCTTCAGTGCAACGAGTAGTTAAAATCTAACGCTTCAAATGCCCTATAGTACCAATGCAAGTATAAGCTGAGCGAGCAGGATGGTATCATTGCACAACATTTGACTTGTGAGTAAACAAACTTGTTCCTTAAATGTAGACTGGCCAAATATGTATTATTTGTCGTAGCAAACCGCACGAGTCTTTGTCATGGCAGTTCGTATCGGAGCGGGCTTCGCTGAGCTCTGACGTGTCCTCCTCACCGACTCTGTGCCACGACACAGAACGGCTGGCAGATATGCGTCTCTCCATACTGGTGCCACCTCGAGCCAAACTGGGATGTGGGTGAGTTCCTACGCTTATGCCTACTTATTAACCTTTTTATAGCAAAAAATCTTTATGAATACCTACCCCAGCTCTTGAGGGAGCAGCTGAGGTTGTGTCAGAGTCGCCTTCCATCAGGAAGTGGCCATCTCGAGAGCGGGGGCTGGGGTGCTTGGTCGTCCTAACTAGACATTGACACAATTGCCCCCCACCAGACCTACTAATTTAAGCTGCTAGCTGTAGGTACTAATTTGTCAACCTACCAATAAATTCATCTTTTAGTCAACTGCGCAGGGCATAGTATTTTTTGTTCCAAAAATTGAATTTGTCAGGTCCATAATCTACTCTTTTCGTCTTATAGTTACGTGAAAGTGCAATTAAACTCGGTTTTTGTAAACTTTATCGGCAATCCGGAAATCTAGTCTGGAATGCCGTAAGACCACAGATGCATTTACCTCTAGCTGCTATCAATATCGCCAACGAAGATGGTCACAAGTCACATTGTCTCAAGCTTACCCGAAAATCGGCGAAGTGCAAGTTGCGTAATAATTCAAAAATGCGGTAATTTTAATAATTCATGGTTCAGATTTTATAAACAAGCTGACCCAAAGCTGTCAAATGCCTGTTAATTAAGTTTTAGGTATGTGCAATCTTGTACCTATATTATCATTTATGTTATTGTTTAGGATCTGCAAAGGCCCAGAGTGGAAGCCGGGCATCTTCGTGCAATTCGTCAGAGAAGGCGGCATCGCGCAGGAGGCCGGCCTGAGGCCTGGGGACCAGATCATGTCGTGCAATGGCCAAGACTTTGCTAATGTTACCTTCAATGAGGTTAGTAATATACCAATGTATTTTTATTACACTGTATCTAATTCCTTTTCGAACTACAAACATACAGTGCTTATCTGAAAAGGTTGCTGCAGTAGCAGGTCGGTGTGGGAGGGATGACATTTGACGTAACAGCTTAGGGCTCATACAAGTGAAAAATACTGATAACTTTGATTGCGAAAAAGTGATGAAGACAATCTAACTAAAGTTTCACAGCATTTGACGAAACAAAAACATACTCCTCCTGCACTACTCCTACCGCAGGAAATCAGTTATGCACTACTCCTAAAAAAAATATTATTCGATATTAATTGTATCCATATATGGGTACGAGGATATACCTATTATGTAGTTTCAAAAGCCAACAGATAAATGTAGTCAATAAATAAAAACACTCGCGTGTGCCATGCGTCATGATAGGTAGTCGAGGGTCGATTCTCGTCTATAGGCGGCCTATCAACCCCTTAGCTTATGCTTTATTTAATAGGTAGTAATTTCGGAAATAGTCTTCACTAGAAAATTGAAGAAAACACTGCGCATCTTTTTTAGGTGATTTTGTCGCAATATATACTGTATGTAAGTATGTCATGTTAACTGGTAATTAAGGACATAATTATATTGTTGAATAAAGGATTTGATTATTTTTTTGTTGATTTTCCTTCCAGGCAATATCAGCAATGAAAGCTGTGGGACGACTCGAGCTCGTGATACGTGAAGGCGCGGGCACGGAGCTGGTGTCTCCAGAGAGCTCGGGGTACAACAGCTCGGCGTCGTCGGCCGCCGGCGAGCGCAGCCCCGCGCCCGCGCCGTTGGCGCCGCCCGCTGCGCTGCGCCGCCGCCTCGCCAGCGTCGCCGAGGAGGCCGCCGACCGAGCTGATAGGTGATGCCAACATCATTTAGACTAGGGATGTAAGGGAGCTCCGTAACCGAAACTGAAACTATCGGATATCCGATATAAAAAATATCTGTAACCGTAACCGAATCCGAAATAAAAGTTTCGGATAGTATCGGATAGGGGCGGAACCTAATTGAGACCTAACTGTTGTCTTATCAGACTCGCTCGTAGCTAACTTGAGAGAATTTTGTAATTCAAGAATAGTTCTACAAATTGAAACGAAGGTGTTGTGTTACGGAATTTTACCTTTGAATTTCTTTAAAATTTTTATATCCGTAACCGAAATTATCCGAAACTATCGGATATCCGAAATAATTTTATATCCGTAACCGTATCCGTTTCTGGTATAACAATCATTCCTATATCCGTATCCGAAATTTCATATTCATAACATCCCTAATTTAGACACATGACATATCATTTTTCGTTGGTGGTGGTAGGTCAATCGCCAAAGGGCGGGCACCGGCTCATCCCTTTTGGGATGAGGAGAAAAAGTGGGAGTTTAGCGGGACGAACGTATTTACTTCCAAATCGCACACACGGCCGCAGATCTCGCTAGCCTGCGAGTAGTCTGATTGACTAGTTACAACCCCTACATAATCTGCCGCCATAACAGCTCTGACTGTGTTCCGCCCATAAATATTAATGTGGAAGCCAGTACACTTGAGATCAAAGGCAGGAAGATTAGAGAAGTAGAGTTGAGCGACACTTCCTCGCTAAGAGTTCCTCAAAGGATTAGGCCACTTAACATCAGATGGGCTGCTTGTGTCTGCCAACAGATTTAGCATAAAAAAGGGTATGCAAAAATCTTCACGCGCAATTGTCCCGTTCATTTTGTAATAAGTTTGTCGTTGATCTACTCAGACATGTTCCAAGTAAATTCACCTGCTTTATAATTCACGGAAGTGGTCATTAAATCGTACGTCCATCATATCTCCAGACCGGTTTCATCCATCAGATTATTGAGTCAGTAAGGCATAGCCATGGGGGGCAGAGTGGGGCACTTGCCCCACTCTTCTGCGAGTATAGTTTGCTAGTTACATATTATTTTAAACTGCTGCCCCACCCTGGCCCATGGCTGCCCCATCCTGAGCTCAGGGCTGGCTACGCCCATGCTACTGACTGGTGCTAACAGAGCAGAAGTCATGAATTGTCGGTTTTTCGATATTTTGTAAGCCATGAAGGCTTACAGCGTCATATTCATTTTAATTGTTTCATTTAATAAAAAAATCAATAACTATGTGGGAGGCAGTGTATTTGAAACTCGGGCTCGAATATCCAAGATATTTTGCAAGGACTGCCTTGCAAAATATCTCAATGTTGCCCCTGGTAGCCAGGAGTTTACTATCACGGGGATTCAGGGGCAACATATGAGTGTCGAGAGGTGAAAACCAATCTTGCAAAGATCAACTGAACTTGGCGACTTGGCATTTTTCATTTTCACCATGCGAGCATAAAGCTTTAACGCCCCACTCTGGACGACCAAATAGAGCAAGCCAGCAGAGTTGAGAGCCTTGCAACCCACTCGGGGTCTCGTCCATAACGTCTGCCCTTTTTATCAGTGTGTCTTTTCCAAAGGACCAAACATTATAATCAAATTATGACCAAAAACCAGGAACTAGCTATTCATCATTAAAATCTGTTAATTACTAGTATTCCTTTAAGTTTTTCTAAAACTTAATTTTACTCTTTAATGTTGTTTATTCTTTTGTTTCAGACTAACTATGAATAGGCTTAAAAGAAGAACATGGGACAGTTTAGATTTTGATTGGAAAGACGGTGACATTCATAATTTTGACGTAGACGCACCATCTGACATAGAACCAGATTACGACTGCCCCAGTATACCAAACAATCCCCATACATTTGAAAACAAACATAATCTGCGAAATAAAACAAAAAATGATTTTATAACAACCCCATCCAACAGAACTATAATTAATTTAACCGAGGACGGCGCCACCATTCAATGTAGTTATGATAATAATCAATCACCTAGGAAAAGTACGTTTGCAGCCACTCATAGCAATAGAGATACCGAGAAAAAAACAATAGTAGTAGAAGTGCATCACACCAGTGGAGTAGCTTGTCCCAAGCCCCACTGCAACTATCCCCCGCCGCCTAAGAAAGTTGATCCGGACTCCTCTAGTATATCAAGTTCAGCTACGTTATCGAGTGCCATCGCTGAAGAAATACAGAGGCGAAAACTGGTAAAGTTGACGTCGAATTATTTATTGATTTTGCTTTATGTTTACCTAAGGCCTAAACGATATACATGTAGGCAGAGTCATACACATCCTTTTTTAAATTGTTCAATATCAACAGCGACGAAATAATATAAACTTATTGCAGAATAAGAAGGCGCCTAACACGGAAACCACAGCGACGAACCCTCCTAAAAAGACTAGTGTACCAAAAATAGTAGAAAATGAAAAGAAAAAACAACATGATGCTCTAATGGATGAGTTTAAAAAAGTACACCGTAAAATGTTCGCCAACCAGGATAGTGCCACCGCGGCTTTGGACCACAACGGGATCGATGCAGACAGTTTGGTAAGTGTGCCTTTTTTAATATAATATTTTATATATTGAATATACGACCCTAATAGTTGGTGTGATGTTTAGGTGCATCTGTAGGCGTGCAAAGCACGGGTTCAATTTGAGCCCAGATACTTCGAAAGGGCAATGAAGATTTTGGCATTTCTACTGGTCCGCCATTATGTTTTTTTTTAAATATCTAATGATATTAGGTATCCATTTTTGAAGGAATTTTAAGTAAACGCAAATTAAAAAAAAATTAAGAGGTAAAACTTTGTTTGCTTTTATCTTTAAGATGCGACACTTTACGGGTTTTCGACGAATGATATTCTATTCTATTTATATTAATATTATGTAACCAATTTTGAAAAAAAAAAAACAATAGAATACTGTTCATAAAAAAATGGTGGATCTGTAGGTAAGCCTTCTAACTCGAAAATGGAGATTAAATAACGCCTGTAAAGAAAACGTCCGAAATAAAGCGGACGCGACACGAACTGAACAATAACGCCTTCACATTGCGTGTGCGTTGAAGGCATGAGTCTAACGCACACGCATTTCCATTTCCGTTTCCATTTGCGCCCGCTTCGCTTTCGCATCGCATTTGCTGCAGTGTGCTACAGGCGTAAATGAAACTCAATTTTATCGGCCATAGAATCTTTAAAATTTGGTGGGCTCTGTGCCTGTTAGCCTCTGTCCACTGTAGGTAATAACAAAAAAGCTTATCGCGGCCGGGTTTCAGTATTCAACTTACAAACTTACCTACCTTATTTAGGTAATATTATGCAAACCGCGTATTCTGCTACCTTTAAACCACTTCTACGCGTAAATGCATAAAAAATATGTAAATCGTCACCGTAATATTGCAAAAACTGTTATTTATTTATTTAACGATGTAAGTAAACATATTACATGACTTAACTTTGTTAGATTATCATACACAAGTTGTTTACGTAGGTATGTAGGTATGTTATCGCGTGATCATTATTATTAGTCAGTAAATTCACAAATTAACGCATTATTTTTCGTTAGATTGTAATCTATTGAACTAACACTGTTTGATAAAATTTTCCGTCAGTCACTTGTTAAGTTGTCAACCGTCCAAAGAATGTATTTTTCTAGGACGTTCTGTGATCGTTTCTTATGTTTTTGTGCAGAGTACAGCCTGCAACGTAAGTAACTTTTGTTAGCAAATAACAAATAGTCAAAAACGAAAAGATGCAGAAGAATCTAGTATCTACGGGTCTAGTATCCAGAACATTATCTCTGAGAGCTCCCTCAACCCGAACAGACACCCAAAACTTTTAGCTGCAAATCAGTGCATAGTAATTATGCTCGAAACGCTGTCATACGTCGTCTTCAGAAAGTGTACAATAATAAGTTTTCTTCAACAGTTTTATTCTGTTCTTCACTACAATCTTATAAACCGACTATGTTCCAAGTAGGTCTAGTTTCCCTTGTAAGGGTTTCGGAGGTCAGGTCAGATGGCAATCGCTCCATTGTAATAACCAGGCTTGTCAAATCTAGGATCATAGTCGAAGCGGACCCTGAGCTCCAAACTGGATGCAATACGCTGAGATGATGATGACTACAATCTTATAAAAAAGACATTGGCAATATACCTACTATCAAGATAAACAATTAAACTTTTATCTTTCTATTTATCTAGTTCTTATTTATCTATTTAAGTATCGTTTTAATTTTTTTTTTTATTATAGGGGGGCAAACGAGCAAGTGGGTCACCTGATGAAAGATGATAAGTGATCACCGCCGCCCATAAGCACCCGAGACCCCCTTGGGGTCGCAGGCGCGTTGCCCGCCTTAAGAGGCGACAGTTATTAGGTCTCAAATACCCAGTAATTTCACTAGCTTCAGTGCCCTTTCCCCGAGTTAAAACCCTTATCATTGGTGTCTTGTGCCTGGATGCAATAGATAAACGTTCACAAACATAATAACTTGACAATTTCTACAAATCTTCTCAAAGCACGACTGTGTTTACTAACGGAGTGACGTCACGTCGGAACCCATTATGGCGAACGGCGTTTTTGACATTTCAAAAACAGATTAAAAAAATCGATTTTAAAATTGGAAATATAAAATTAATAATGCATTTTTATGAATTAATATCAACGTTTCTCGTTTATATTATACGAAATCTATAATAAACATTCACTTTTATATTTTTTCTTGCATGGTGTAAAATACCGTATTGGGCCATGTGATTAAAACAGCATGATTTATCACTTTTCCCGGCCATTATGAATAATGCCCACCCTATCTTGGGCCAAGTAATAAAATAGGTGAACAGTAGTGTTTTTGTTTATTAAAAGACAAAAAACTAAAAAAAATTCATGAAAAGTTACCAAAAAATAAGCGGCATTTCAGGACAAACTAGTTTGGCCTAGGCTAAACTAGTTCTTACTAAGGGGGAAATCGACTTGGATGGATATAGGTTAGAAGGCTAAGGGCGGGAGCGAAGCGAAGCGGAGCTCCCGCCTTAGCCTTCGTGGTTATTTTTTTTTTAAACCCTGAAAACCTTTTTTGTTTTTACTATATATAATAATATATTCTATGTTGACTTAAATTAGTTTAGCCTAGGCCAAACTAGTTTCGTCGTTAAGTAGTTAAATCGTGAATTTGGGGAATAGGTGTTAAAAAAAAATAAGTCACGTCGGAACCCATTATGGCGAACGGCGTTTTTGACATTTCAAAAACAGATTAAAAAAATCGATTTTAAAATTGGAAATATAAAATTAATAATGCATTTTTATGAATTAATATCAACGTTTCTCGTTTATATTATACGAAATCTATAATAAACATTCACTTTTATATTTTTTCTTGCATGGTGTAAAATACCGTATTGGGCCATGTGATTAAAACAGCATGATTTATCACTTTTCCCGGCCATTATGAATAATGCCCACCCTATCTTGGGCCAAGTAATAAAATAGGTGAACAGTAGTGTTTTTGTTTATTAAAAGACAAAAAACTAAAAAAAATTCATGAAAAGTTACCAAAAAATAAGCGGCATTTCAGGACAAACTAGTTTGGCCTAGGCTAAACTAGTTCTTACTAAGGGGGAAATCGACTTGGATGGATATAGGTTAGAAGGCTAAGGGCGGGAGCGAAGCGAAGCGGAGCTCCCGCCTTAGCCTTCGTGGTTATTTTTTTTTTAAACCCTGAAAACCTTTTTTGTTTTTACTATATATAATAATATATTCTATGTTGACTTAAATTAGTTTAGCCTAGGCCAAACTAGTTTCGTCGTTAAGTAGTTAAATCGTGAATTTGGGGAATAGGTGTTAAAAAAAAATAACCACGAAGGCTAAGGCAGGAGCTCCGCTACGCTTCGCTCTAACCTATATCCATCCGAGTCGCTTTCCGCCGCACGTAAGGCACGGCCGCAGTCCAATATATCACATTGCCCGGCTACAAGTAGGGAATTATTCATACTGCCCGGTCCAAGTGATAAATTCAAGCTATCTTAAACACTGATTTATTACATGGACCACGGGCCGTCGGGCATTATTAATAAGGGCCGGTCAAAGTGATAAATTAATCACTTTGCCCGTCGCTCTCGGGCATTATTAATAATGGCCGGTCCTTATTAATAATGCCCAGTTAATCACGTTGCCCGTAACATATATATCTAGTTATTATTTATTTTTACCTAGGTATCTCTTTACAATTGTGTGCGACCATCATCTGCTTCCGATCGTCTCTCTGTCTTTGTTATTTTTATGTAACACAAATATATTTAAAATCCGTCATTAGCTGTAAGTTTAGAATTAAAGTTTCTTGTATTAATTTTTAAGAGCTGTGGCTTTTGTGCAAAATTAAATAATAAAATAAAAGAAATATATCATAATTTTAGTAAGAATAGAAGGAAAGTTGTATGGCATTTCAAGTGCCTTAGATTGCGATCGTCTCATTGTTTAATTAACCGAATGCAGATTGTCTTTTCACCTGTAAACGAAAAACAATATGCACAGAGCTACGGACTACGGTACATCACTTTTTATAGCAGATTGAAGTACTTTTAAATATTAGCAAATTATTAGTGACGAATCCACGACATCAACAGAAAGATCATAAATAATAGGCAAATTCTTTGCTTGCTTCTTGTTACAAAGAAATTTATTTTATGTAACGCAGGACTTATGTATAACTTATAACTATATAATTTTAAAAAATAAAATCTGTTGAACGATGACCGCTTTGAGCGAGATGTGTTGAAATTTTTCTTTCTTAAAATGTGCAGGTTCTGTGTTCAGTACTGTATATTAATTAATACTGGCAAAATCTGTGTTTTTCCAGCATATTTTGTATGGTCGCGTCAACCGATTCGTTATGTTTAAATCTGTTCATAAATTTGAATAATCACAAAATAAAATAACCTTGGTTTAAAACATCAGTTACTAGAATACCAAATACTGCTACCGCGAACAAAAATAGTACTTTAACGATACATAATTATGACAACCAAACAATGTATTATGGCGAACCGTTCGGGTCACTTTTGTTCGGCCTTGAAATATTGAAAACTACGGATCAAATTCCATTCATAATATTTCGAGAATTCTATACACAATGAATAATTCATTTGTGATGGCAAAAAATATTTTATTTGTAAATTAAAAAAAAACTCCTTCCTAAAGCAAGTTTTGGAGTCCCTCGTTATTTGTAGCTATTAATTGCTATTAATGTACAATCGTTTAAATGATTAAGACAGTAGTCATTATTGTAATGACGATGAAGATAAAACTTCCGTAAAAAATTGAACTAGGCAAGAAATATTACTAGAAGATAATATTCATTTGAGCTTTGCGCTGTGGTAGCTGAATGCCCGAATGGTTTATAAGAATGCTTCACATGCGTGATGTCGATGGTTCAAATCTCAGCACGGACCTATAGATTTTTCTATGTGCGTATAACCACTACGAATATACAACTCAGTGGTGATGGATAGCATCGTAAGGAATCCTGTACAGTTGAATGGTTGTGTAGCTATGATACAATATTGGTCTAGTTCCCCTAATGACGTTCAGTTTATTATACGTCATTGAGTTCCCCTGAAAAATGTTACAAATGTCAGATGGCAGTCGCTCCAAATTGTAATGGACTTGCCAAATAATATTGTCTCATAAATATGTACAAAAGTAAGGAAGTATCTTATAAGGGTGGTATTAAACCGCACATACGCATCAAAAAAAATTAATTGCTAACCTAACTTAATCTTTGGTGTGCAATTAAATTTTTTTAATGTAATTTTCAGTATTTTTTGTAGTGCAGTTAAATATTCTCCCTCTTATACTTCCGCACATAGCAAAACGCTCTCATATTCATTAATCAAAGGAACTGTCACGAGGCTAGTCATCTTTTTAATTTAAGATTGTTTTTTGTTTTATTTTCTTTATATTAATCTGCAACGTGCTACACTGGAAAGCAAAACTGATTGTTAAATGTTCTGATCAATGGAACTAAATATTTAACAACGGTTTCAAATTGTGGCAGCCGACGCGCGGCGACGTTCGCCTCGACGTAGTTAAGTTTTACTTCCATTATCTCCCAGTTTTTCTAGCCTATTAATTTCACCCATAACTCGAAAGTAACTCTTGTCTGTTTGCCTCACATTCACGCCTAAACCGCTAAACCTTTGATGATATTTGATGCAGACCACAGACATAGGCTAGACCTGCGGAAAGGACATAGGCCGATTACCCAGGAATACCTAATGCAGTTTCCATAGTAAAATAGAAATAGGAGTGTTTTTGTAGGTCCAGTTTTCCCATCGTAACGGGGCAGCATAACGGCTTGATTTGGAAATATTTTATGGATAGTTAGTTAGCTGATAGAAGATAGGTAGGAGAGTGATATAATTTTGCTATTTTTATCCTGTAAAAATATTATACATACGTCTGCCTATACAGACCACATATGGGCTTAATAATTAAAAAACAAAATTTTTGCAAATTGCAAAAGAATCAGACGTGTCAGGCTAAAAGAATTTGATATCAGCAAAAAAAGAGATACGATCTTGATAGATAAAATTGATTGGCAAATAAATATAAATGTATAATGTAAATTAAACGTTACACGTTTGTAGTTTTGTACGTCCATTGAAACATTTTTATATGCGACATGTTTGTACATTTTGTGTGTTTTTACTAGATGTTTGTATCTGCTATTCTGTTTCGAAAACTGTTCTCACGAAAGTCTACAAAGTGGGTCCCCCGCAAAACAAAACAAATTTTCCTTCAATTTGTTTCAGTAATTTGGAATTACTGATGAATGACTGATTGCATAATTAATTTCATCGTCAGTAAGACTAGTCATCAAATACTTTCACATTAAAATAAAATAACGAGCACAACAGAAAAAAAATGTCTATGAGGTCGCAATTTACCTCGTAAATACGCTTTATGATTCTACTCAATCTTCTTTGCCCGTTATAAATATTGTCATTATAACTTGACATTCATCGTTTCCCTCGTATTGATCATCTGATAAACAGACCATGCACGCCACAATGATGTTTTGAGAACGGTTTAGAAACAAACAATAACCAACGTTGATCACGAAACAAATACGACGAAGACACATAACAGTCGGGATCATTGGGTATACACATGACTGAAGGTAAAATATGAGCTGTATGGACAATGCAAAATTTCGAAACGACAATTAGGCACTACGAAATTAATACGGTCACTTCGGCACGAATAATTACTGCATGCTTACATAAAGTAAGTCAATTGGACCGTTACGTAGTAATAGGTCTTTGTAAAATTGAAAGCAAAGCGTTTTCCTCTTGCCTGCACCTAGCGCTTGAAGGTATTGACCATGAGAATTTTGAAATACCACTTAAGTTCATACACTTAATTACACATTGATGAGTGTGCGTGCATCAAGAATGTAAAACTGCTGATTACATAATAGTTACCCATGTACCTATGTAATGTTAGACGAATAATTGGTAGAATCGAATTACACATCACTATGGTCACCGCGTACGGTGCTGAGGATTCAGGCGACTGGGACCAAATAAAACTGGGACCGCGGTCCCAGTTACCTGATAACATTTTTGAATCGGTCGACTGGGACCATATACCTAATTTCCTTTAATGTACAGTTAACAGAAAAATCAAGTTATAACTCAGGATTTTATTTTATATAGTATTACGGTCAAGTATTTTTGAAGTGAAAACTTCTTTAGCGGCGTTGTACACTTTTTGTATGGGGAAAAAATGTTTAACTCGCGACAGATTAGTAAGATTGATTCGCCATGCTCGTCGAAGTTATAGGCGCCCAGAAACACCAAAGAATTTAAGTCACACGGAATATCTAATGGCGGAGTAGAATTTCATGGAAATAAAAGCGAGTGATGCAAAACTTCTATTTGAAGTACCAGGCGCCCATAAGTACCGAAGAGTAAATCACACGGAATATTTCATCCTAAAATGGCAGCGTGGTGAATAAAATTCATGTAAAATAAAAGCAAAGTGATGCAAAACTTCTATTTGAAGTACCAGGCGCCCATAAACACCAAAGAGTAGATCGAAAATTCGTAAGACGGATGGAGAGTAGACAGCCGGTGCGGCGTTGTGTCAGTATGGATTTGTCATAAAAGTGACATTCGGTTGCTACTTAGCATTGTTATGAGGAGATGATTGTCATTGCAAATAAATATTACATCACGATATGTGCATCTTCTGACTTTATTATAAATATATAATAGGAGTAATGAGTACTTACTTTATGGTGTATAAAGTTAAGAGACAATAAGACTGATTTTTATATTATTGTTTTGAGGAGATTTCTGTTGAATGTTTACTTAGAATTACTAGTAGGCATATGAGCCAACGTGATTTTTAAAACATAATTAAGACTGTTATACTGTTTAAGTAGGTAATACAAAAACAAACTTACCTTTGCAAAAATTAACTTTGTTTTATTTGTGACACCTTTTCTGCTAACTGTACTAAATCTTGTATTTCAACAATGGATTTTTGGTTAAAATTACGGGTGGTCCCACTCGCCTGACAAAATCAACAAATAAAAACTAATCAGGCAACTGGGACCGCGGTCCCAGTTATATAGTGGTCCCAGTCGCCTGAATCCTCACGGTGCTCCGCACTAGCCGAGAGATGACAGATAGATTTTACCGCGCTTGCAATGTATAACGCCGATTACTTAATTCCTAATATTGTAAAAGTATAATAAATTGTAATTAACAAGAGAAATGCATTTATCTCTAAAAGTAAATAAGAAAATGCTCTGAGCGTTCGTTGATTGTCGATTTTACAGTTGCTTACAAACAAATGCTGGAAAATGGGGGACCAAAAGCTATGCACATAATATGGTATGATTTGTTTTATTTTTGGTTATCCCGCTTCGTGCAGCAAAGAAATATACACCTACCTATTCCGTTAATTTACGTGCCGACTTTTTGATATGATTTTTTTTACTCTTTCTCTTTGTTTCTGTGTAAAAAGATTAAGTGTAGAAAGTACTACTCGTACCTGTTTGTTTTTTTACTTAACTCAAAGTGCGACCAACAGCGATAAGCACCATTCTGTATCTTCCTATTTATGAAACGGTCCTTAACTAAATAGGCTTCAATTACGAGTATTCTCTCGGAATAGTTCTTAATTCCTAATTGGACAGGTATTAATTAATTATACCTAAATATAATGACTACAAAATGTAGAACGTTCCAAATATATCAAACGGTAGACACTGCGGACGCGGTTAGCCGAGATAGATTTTTCATTACAGTTGGCCGCGGTGCACGGTTGGAGGCGCACAATGATTTCGCATGTTTCTGCCTTGCACTGATAACGGCAGCGCCGCGGGCGCGGAGGGCTGCAAGCGCGACGCCTCAGTCGCTGCCTCGCCCGCATCGATCCACGTATCGCGATCCGGCGCGCTCTCTGATCGCTATCATTATTTTCCGCGCTTTGGAACAAATTATCAGGCGACCTTCACTTGTTTTTCACCAACTCTGTTAAAAATGGTCTCATTGTTATTCGTTTGGTGTGATTTATGGAACAGTATCGGCTACCATGGCGTTATTGTGTAGATAATAATTCTGGTTTCGAAGAAGTGACGCGATACAATTATAAATTAATAAGTTAGAAGATAATTTTAACGTCTAAGTGTTACCTTTTGAATATTACAGACTGTGTTACAAACATGAATAAGATTAATAAATCGAAGCCGTTGGTTATTATTCAGTGTTACGAAGTAAGTGATTCTTTCTTATGATGATTTTAAGCAGTTAAGCGATTAATTCGATTTAGGAATTTTAAACAAGTTCTATGTGAAATAAATTAGGTGTATTAAGCCGATCAACTCACGTAGATAAGAACGACGCCGGGCAAAATTAAACTGCACCATAATATAATGCGTACTACTATAATAATAATATAAGTTATTTTAAAAGTTAGTCACAAATTGAGTGGGAGTTTATCTTGATAGATGGCTAGCTGATAACTTGCAATCGATAATGATTCTGACCAAATTCCTCAAAATAAATACATTCGATGTCAAACAATATTAATTTAGTCCTTATTATTAAAACAGGAAGAAACGAGGGTACCCTATTAATACATAATTATGTTGGATACCCACACTACTTGCCCAAACCATGCGTAGCAGGGACGGGAAGCTAGTTTGTAATATAGAGTACGTCATAAACTAAGACTAAGATGGGTATTTGAGAAGTTTTCCTGCTTTGTGGTTGATGAGAAGTTAAAGTATTTTTAATATTATTATACACGAACATTCATTAAGATAAAATAAACTTGAATATTGATACATATGTATCCAAGATAAATGCAGAAACATTGAAATTATCTAAACAAAACCTACCCTCATTCTTTAGGAAATATGATTGGCATCAAACATCTGGGACACATTTATTACGGGGTGCATGGTTGTTACTAGTGTTATGATAGTACTAACACAAAACACTGATTTGTGTTTTTATACTTACTACTTACAATACATAAGATCTCAGTAATTTTATAATCACTCACGTAAATGAAATTGATTCAAACATCAGGTCTAATGTTGTAAACACGTATTTATGATTTTTAATCTTTGGTGTACATAAAAGAAATCATTTTCTACGTATAAATATAACTCCAGTTTACAGTTGGAATTGTACAGAATAGAAGCAACAAATATTATCAAGTACCGACTTACTGCCGAAGATAGATCATGACAAACACATTTATGAACTGTATTTATACCTATATAATTTATGACGAACAATATTATAGGAGAATAGGATTAGCTTTTAGTATAACCAAATAACTAAGCCTGTCCATGACACGGTGCAACGTTCACGGATGATATCATAATGCACATGACGCGCTTCCAATGCTAATGTGGAGTGCGAACGCGACGCAGGCGCTTAATACTGGTCAATTATTTAACCTGTACGATATCGCAGAACTAACATAGATATAGATATATTAGATAATCGTACGATATTGGAGGACATACTACACCAAAAAAATTATTTAATGTAATCAATTCAACAATAACATTATAATAAGAACGCTATACATTTCACTCATCAGAACGGATGTGTGGTGTGTATAATGAGATTAGGTTTGGAGATTGTCTACACTGGTGGTTTGTGAATCAACGTAGATATCATAACTTAATTAAAAAAATATATTACAGGACCGTCAACAAACTCTGCCACTGAGAAAGGCCGAGTACGAGCCAGCGGATGTCACAACCAACAACCATCCATCGCCGAAGCGGGAAGCGACCGACAACCCACCTCCTCCACCGCCGGTTAGTAGCTGTCTCATACTAATTACATTCTACAATTAATATAGTATCCGCTGTATGCATCATTTGTCATTTAAGATAACAATATATTGAACAAATAAAATAGTAAAAGAAATGGACCACGATATTAAATTAACATACGTAGCTAAGAAATAAGATTTAAATGATATAATAAATACAATTAATTCTACTATATTAATATTATAAATGGGAAAGTCTGGATGTTTGTCACTCAATCACGCCTAAACGGCTGAACGGATTTAGATGAAATTTGGCACACGAATAGTTTATAACCCGGATTAGGACATAGGCTATAAAATTCCTACGAGAAACGCGTCATTCCCGCAGGATATTTAAAAAAGAGATTACGCGCGGTTGAAACCGCGTTCGGAAAGCTAGTAATAGATATTTCTTACTAATCATTTTGTTTATTAAAACTTTGTGACATTTCAGATGCCGACTACGAATGGTCATCAAAATGGAGATATAAAAGTTGTAACAACAAATCATAAACCTGTCGTAAAACCCATGCACGCAGAAGTTATTAAAACACAAAATCTTAGAAATGGCACATTAACGCGAACCCCGACACCAGATTATAACAAGACGGATTCTGCTGCTAAGCTAAAAAGTAAAGACGAAAAAGCAGAACTTGAATCAATTGAATCCTATAAATTAAAGAATCCTGTAAATGCTGCACCGAAGCCTCCATCAAATTACTTTATGAAAGCTCCGAATGGTACAGCAACTATGAAGAAACTTGCTCGGCCAGTTTCGGTTACTATAGGTGAATATTCAACCGGTGCAGGCACTAGGCGGGAACCCACGAAGCTGGACTTCCTGAATGGAGACAAGCCTGACGGCCCTCTGGGTACCGGTGACGTTCCCATAACAAATAGGTTGCAATCTGAACTAGCCCTCACGCTTTCAAGATCGAACTTGCGTAAAAAGACAGAAGCATTGGTAAGTATCACATCGCGAAATTCGTCTTATTAAATGCGAATAAATTAATGATAAGTACCTATAACAAAATTATGAATATTTTTCAGGGTGATGCCATAAATAAGAAAAATGTTTACGCTAGGGACATGCTTATTAATGAAGATGTCGATGAAACTGTAGATAAGAATTTCCATGCCAGATATGGCAACAATCTTCTTCCACTACCGCTTCCAATAAATATACCAAAAGTTGTAAAACTTAAGCACCAGATAATTTAATGTACTTATAATTTAATATCTACCAAAAGAATTGGCATTAACAAAAAAACGGTCACCACAAAGTAACAATGTGCATGCACTATAATAGTTTTATGCTACTTAATGTACAGTCAAAAGCACGTCAGAATACACTTTAGACTTTGTACCACTCTTATATCGGGGGCATAAGTGCTATTATCGAACTGCAAGTGTTTACCGTGATGTGCTGTTGACCGTACTAAAAACACAGCACATTTTATTAAAAGTTTAGATATAAATATCACACTAAAATAAACTCGCCATTTTAAAGTGTGTCTACTAATCTAATCTGATCTTAACAAAAATATGATATACCAGAAAAGTAACCCATTTGCATTATATGTAGAATTGCACTTTCAAAAACGAGTTTTTGAAATTAGTCCAAAAACAATTATCCTCGCGCGTCTTTAATTTTTGGAAAACATGACGAAATAATTCCAGTTTGGTGTTTATTATGCATAATTAACTGATACAAATTATTTACAGTTACTAATTATATGACCAGTAGTCTTGATTGCTTAAAAGTACAAGTAACGAAATAAATACTGAAATGCGCCAAAAAAATATTATTTAATTTTAAACTGAAGTGAAATAGTACCGTATTTATGAAACACAAAAATCTTTTATTGTTAAAAATAAAATCCCAACCAAAAATACCTATATTAGAATTGTATAAGGAGTCACACGCATCATAAAAGCAAGCACTCTTAATAAAGTGGGCATAAGTTTAAAAAATGGTGATTGGTCCCATGGTGGAGGGAGATATTAATATGGTAATATTTTACACTGACAGAATCATAATATTTTATTGTTTACAGGCTGATGCTGGCCGGTAATAATAATGAAGAAAAATGAAGCCCGGGGATAAATAAATGTAAATTAATATTTGAGCAAGACTTGGTTAAAATTAATGTTTTCAGCCAAAGTTTATGTATAGTAAACTATAGAGGTATTATTATAATAGAATTAATGTTCAATAAGATTTAAGCCACGGTGTATTATTCAATTTAGTTTGATTCTGTAATATAAAACATTCCAGTGTGTTATGAACGAACTTATGATGTTAAATGATTTGATTTAATTTAATTATCTACTTAAATGTGTATATGTATTACATTATCCGTGGTCTTATCTTATGTTTTGAAATTTTTGCATTGAATGATGTATGAATTGCCTAAGTCATATAATAATAAAATAATATTAATAATAAATGAATTTGGTCCCGACTACTTTTTAGTTTTCATTGGAAACTTTTTAAAGTTTCTGTTTAATCAATATAAATAAAAATGAATTGCTGTTCGTTAGCCACGCTAAAACTCGAGAACGGCTGAATCGATTTGACTGAAATATTTGTGGAAGTCCAGGTAAATGGAAGGTTTAAACGATGAGAAAAAATGGAAAAATTGCGAGGAAAATACTAAAAACGACAATTTTATTTTTTGACGAGCCATTTGGTGTCGGCTATTACACCAGAGGTCGCGGGTTCGATCCCCGCACGGTACAAACATTTGTGTGCATGAACATCTGTTTGTATCGGTCTGGGTGTTTCTATGTATAATATGTATGTATTTACAAAAAAAAAGTATATAAGTAATGTTTATCCGTTGTCTGGCACCCATAGCACAAGCCACAAGCTAATGCTTAGTTTGGGGCTAGATGGCGCTGTGTGAATAATGTCCAGAGAGATATTTATTTATTTATTTATTTTCCCATAGCATCATTGTTTGATGTGTTTATTTATATTAAGAGGTAAGTGATACCAAGTTCACCGGGTTAGCTAGTAGGTAGGTAAAAGAAATCGCTATGGGTCAGTTGTACCATTGACTAGTACCATTGGTACAAGTGATATTGTAACAATGGTACTACTGACCCGTTGTACCTACCATTGACCAGAAAATCAAGGATGTTGCATCGGCCTCACATATTATTGTAGGTACGTGTATTGTTCTTCGATTTATGATACTCTTACTTTAAGAAAATTTATTCGAAATAGAGCAAAGAAAACAAATGAATGTTGGAAAAACAAATGAATGTCGGAAAATCAACTGAATGCCGGGAAAACAAATGAACGTCCGGAAAACAAATGAATGTCGTTAAAACATTTTTTATTGATTTGAATTTAAAAAAAAAGGTGCAAGCGATTTTCAACCTTATTGACATTCAAAATTTTGTTGCTTTTTCGCAAACGCTTGTTGACTATCTTTGCTGGTTCATTAAAATCCGTTACGAAGAAAAATACACGTACAATAATATGTGAAGCCGATGCAATATCCTTGATTTTTTGGTCAATGGTACAACGGGTCAGTAGTACCATTGATACTATGTTGTATCCATATACTTTCATTAAACAAATAGTAAATAGATAGGTAGTCGGGGTAAGTAGGGGCAAAATTAAGAAGACTATCTGTAATCAATCTGATATAAATAAAAAATTACAAATGCAATAATATTTTAAAGACAAATAGCTTTTTACCTTAGGCCGTTTGGCGTTGCACGGTACGCGTTGCGCACGGCGGCGCGCCGCCCCACCAGTACGTGGCGCGGCGCATCACAACCGGTGGCAACGATCATTCCTAAATAACAGTTTTTGTCTTGATATAGACCGCGAAAGAAGCATTCAAAATCAAAAATCAAAATCAAAATATTCTTTATTCATGTAAACTTGTATCAAGTATTTATGAATCGTCAATTACAGAGTGACTCTACCACCGGTATCGGAATGCAGTCATCTGCCGAGAAGAACCGGCAAGAAACTCGACAGTTACTCTTTTTCATCGCCATGTTTGTTTACAATTTGTTTGTTACAATTACTGATTAGTTTTAGAATACCAAGCCATACAGTATAAAGTATAAGAATGAGACTATAATCGAGAAAAATCCGTGAGCCCTGGAATTCTGCGCTTGTTGCTGTTGTCATGACGAATGAAGAAAAAAAATCCTAGAGCGAACGGTGCGCCCGCACGGTAGGTGCATTCGGCTACTTCCCATTTGGTAAACCTCAAACTGTACCTACTAAAAAGTTGCGTTTGGTAAACATTATTACATTAGTTTGAGGTTTACCAAATGGGAAGTTTACCAGTTGGGAAGGGATTATTCCCGACTGCCCCTACCAAATCTGCCCCCAGTAGGGGCAGTCAAAACTTTTTAGTTCCGTCTGCCCCTACTGGGGGCAGACGGAACTAGTTTAGGTTCCGTCTGCCCCCACGTAGCCGTTGGACGCTTGGTTTGACGAACGGGAATGAACCGCACGGTACAGGTACGGCACATGTCCAGAGATATATTATTATATTTATTATTTTCTAAAGATACTCTAAACTCCGCAAACTTTTTTAAAATGATGATAGATAAAATCGCATAATATATTTATCCAACGTATTCATAAAATCATTAAACTAATTCTAAGAAATAGGTCGGATATTCCACTAAGAGGGAAAATAAAAAAATTCCACGCAGGTGGGATGGCGAGGTGGCTGCGGAATAGCCGGAATAGGTTACTCTAAACAAAGGCGTCTCTTTTTGTTTAGTGTAACCTATCCCTTATTACGTTAATCCTTGTTTGGTTTGCTGCTCTAGTATTATAGTATAGGGTTTTTCAATAAGGACGGGTAGATTTTGGCGGCCCGTGGCAGCCATCCTGTCCCGGTGACATTTGTCAAATCTTCCGTCCATCATTTAACCACCCATGCCAAACAGATTTGATGCCAAATCACCATGACAAGTTACACGACTAAACAGCGAGTGCAAGTGGTAAAACTTTGTTATCAAAATAAGTGTTTGTTGGTGCAAACATTGTGCATTGCGCCCATGTGGCATCCGCTGTGTGGCAGTGTGGCACGTGGCGCCATCCTGCTGGAACCACATGTCGTCTAGGTCCATATGGTTCAATTTGGGCCATAAGAAATTGGTTATCATCGTTCTGTAGCGCTCATCGTTGACGGCTGTCCTTCCAATCCGTCCAACTAAACGGACCAACTGGTTGTGCGGTTTGGAACCCGATAAAAGGTTTTATTCCAATCCAACCAACTAGTTGATCATTTATTTTATTTTGAGAAATATTATTCCAAACGGACAACTTTTACCTTTCTCAAGGATACTTCTTAGTTGGTCTGTTTTTATTTGTTAATTCTAATCTGTCCCCATGGAGATGTATTTTATTTTGCCATGCATTTTTTCATCAAGGTTTATCACACTGCAGCTTTTAAAATCTTTTTTTTTCTTCTATACGCTTGGTTTGTCATAATAATCAACTCGTAAAAAAAAGCTTGACAAAGTATTACATCTCCAATAAGGTCATGTTGCCCTAGTACATTTGTAAAAAGGGAATGAACCAAAATTCTCTTCATCCACCACGGGTGGACATTGTCACAATTTTTGAAATTTAGTTTCGATGTCTACCCCCGGGGTACAGTGGGACAACAAAAAAGTACATCGTTGAGAAAGAAAAATAGTTGATCCATTTTAAGTTGTATGGATGGGAATAAATTTGAATTAAAAAAAAAATCCAAACAGACCAACTGAAAAGTTGTACCGTTGGGAAACAAAAATAGTTGATCCGTTTCAGTTGGTCGGTTTAGTTGGTCGGATTGGAAGGACAGGTTGACGGTGACCGCTTCGCCAACGTCGTTTTCGAAAAAATACGCAAAGTTTGCATTTCGATAACAAAGCTTTACCACTTGCACGCGTTGTTCAGTCGTGTAACTTGCCATGGTGATTTGGCATGGGTGGCTGAATGATGGACGGAAGATTTGACAAATGTCACCGGGACAGGATGGCCGCCACAGGCTGCCAAAATATGGCCAAAATCTACCCGTACTTATTAAAAAACCCTTTATAATAAGTTATGTTCACTGATTTCCATTAATACGCTGAGCGTATTATCATAGAGCTTAGTACAAGCTCAGTGGTTATGTCTTAAATCATGAGACCACACTGTCCTTATTCTGAGAGACCACAGCAGACCACAGTCATGAGACGATCCAGAGACGATCAGAGACGATCAAAGATCTATGTCAAATTATGGCAGATGTCAGTTATCAAAACAAATCTTACAGGCTTTGCTTGCTCTCTATTAGTTTTAAATAGGATGTCGTTCGTTATAACGTGAGATATGTCTATTTACAAATAATAAACATAAATATAGAGTCGTTCTCATTAATAGGTATGGGTTAAAAGCATCTTCATTTTATTTATTAACAACTAGCGGTCGCCTCCGCGGTTACACCCGCGCGTAATTTCTTTTGTCAATTATCCCCCCTTCCCCCCACATTTCCGGGACAAAAAGTAAAGTTTTTGTTTTAATCTAAGCCTATGTCACTCGGGGATAGTGTACAGTTGGCGCGCGAGTTCATGGCCATCGGGGACTGAATAGAAAAAGCGTTTATGAAACGAATAGTTGACTTACTAAAAAGTTGCAAAAAATATGGGATAGATATGGTTGACCTAATAGGTACCTACCTATATACCTATCGAAATTGATATTAGTATAATTAGGTTAAGAAAACAGCACTACCGCATTCTTCAGGATGGCCATGAACTCGCGCGCGTACTGTAGCTTTCCAACAGTGAAAGAATTTTGCAAATCGGTTCAGTATATAATACAAACAAACAAACAAATCTTTCCTCTTTATAATATTAGTATAGAATATCATATTATGCTATCCGCTCTCCAATACTATATTGTAGGAGATGGGTATCCAATATCCATCCCCCCTACTAACCTACATAATTAATTATACATTATTTCAAATTAACTATATTTAGATTTTATATACAAAAATCTGTTCTCAGTTAACATTTTACCATTACATATTACCTAACTCTTTATTTGACTGCAGGTGGTACTACTTAATCGAATTAAAATTGAAAATTATGCAAACGCTTCGGGTACACGATGATTTATTACTCATCAAAAGTCCCTTTGTAGAAACTACAAGAAAAGGCGAGCACTTATGTTCGGTTGTTATTGGTAAGTTGCAAACACATTCAGGGAACTCTACCGCCTATCTTGTTATTACCAGAGAAATGGGTTACGGATGAAAATTTGCGTAAAATAGAGTTTGCAAAGTGATATCTTGGGACAAGATTTTTGCTCTTACTATTTGTAAGTAAAGTGCCCGGCAAACATCTTGAAATCGGGTGGGGATTACGCAGAACGCGCATTTTTAGATGGGTGCGCGCTATTGGTCACAAGCATACCTCTCACCAATAGCACGCACGAATGTTCTGGCGACCGCGCGCAATCATTCGCGTCATGCGCAAGTTTCCTCCACTCCGTCTACCGAGCGACAAGAAGTTTGCCAGCTGCTATAGATAATATGGTATTTAAGGTCTTTACAGTTGAGATGAAGACTTTCGTGAAAGGAGTCGGTTAAGATTGGAGCCCCTATTGAGCTTTGAATACTTGGCATAATATGCCAATCTACAATTATATTATAATAATAATTGTTAACTTCTATCCCCTAGATTTCGCATGAGCAAATTGAGCAAGCCTAAGTGTACTTCTATCCCCTAGATTTCGCATGAGCAAATTGAGCAAGCCTAAGTGTCGCGATGACAGTCCGCCACGGACATGCTGGGTCAGAACTAGGGTAACGCCTAGTAACATTTTAAACGGTTTATAGAATACTTGCTAGAAACTAACTACGCCTGGCTCCGTCCTTAAAGTCATCACACAATTGTTACTACATGACGTGTTTTTATATTTCAGCTCTTACATCAAAAAGTTTATTGATTACATCGTCACATAATCAATTAAATGATTTATCGGAAGACGAAACAGCAAAGCTGATTTCCTATTATCCATTGGAAACCACAAAACTAGAAGTTTTCAAAAAAAGTCAACGTCAATCAATAAAGGTTTCTTTTAATACAAAAGTTACTAAATATTATGAGTTAGGACAGGGGGAAAAGCGAAAGGTAGATATTCCTATTTAGATACACGTTAATAATCTAGCAGTTTAAATAAAAAAAACACTTTACGTTTTCATATCTTTAGGGCTAGGCCCCATAAGTTTAGGCATAAATGAATTTAAAACAGAGTTATTTAAATAAATTTAGCTTGCTACCAACCTCACGCGCTCAATAGTTCTGATTTAATGCGGGGCACATAGGTAGATTTGACCGATTTAGGCGGCCAAAAGTCGAAATATTGAAAATCACCACACAAATAAACAATTGACACCATTATGTACCTAACATTCCAGGGCACCTACCCTGATAATTTTAAACTTTTAGCTAACGACTGTGCAAATCTACAGGTAATCGAAATTAGGTCGTCGCATGCAGTGTACGTATCGGTTCTCGGTGCCTTCAGTTTAAGTAGTGTTATAAATTGCAACAAAAAAAAATCGACATACTTTTGTGTAGTGAATGCAATGGATTCCTATAATTCAGGTAAGAATCTATTGATTAATAAAAAAAATATGAAAAATTTTGTCAGTTTACTGTATCTAACAAGCATTTCAACGTAACACCTTTTTTCTTAGCAATTTTTTGTAAATTTTATTCTTCAAAAGACATTTTGAAATACTTCCCCGGTCTTCCCCGGTATTCCTTATATGACAATAATTTTGGCATA
Organism: Mecyna flavalis; assembly: GCA_949319885.1. Classification (NCBI taxonomy): domain Eukaryota; kingdom Metazoa; phylum Arthropoda; class Insecta; order Lepidoptera; family Crambidae; genus Mecyna; species Mecyna flavalis. The sequence continues at coordinate 11,914,028 of OX439431.1, read as the reverse complement.
TATTCAAAATTAAAATAACAATAACAGATTCTGCCTAATAGCGCCTATCGCCAAATAAGAGTAAATCGAAGTTGTCAGGGTAAAAACTCTAAAAACCGTTTATTTAATTATATTTCTTATTAGTAATTCCTTTTCTTTTTGTTACAGAGTCTGCCAATGCCTCTGGTGTTACAGTAGTGACTCGCAAATATTTATTTCAGAAGATGATGAGACAGAATTTACCAAATATAAATGTCAAATGTAATTATTTAGAAAATTATCTTATTGAGTACTAATAATTAGGTATTTGTCAGTTTTAGTTAATTTTTTTTGTGGAATGACCATAAAATGTTATTTATATAATTATTATTGTAGTAAAATCATTGTGTTATTTTTTAAGTTACATTTTTTTATGTTTTCTGTTTTTTTTTCTTTTTTGTGTTTTTTTTGAAAATAATAATTATTTTCAATAAAATCCGAAGTATTTTTATTATAAACTCCAATTTAAAAAAAATTAGACGCTAAAATAATTTTGGCCGCCTAAATCGGTCAAATCTACCTATGTGCGGGGGTCAGCACATTTTGAATAAAAAGTTCGATTTTATTAGAAGGGCCTGCAGTGTTTGAAGGCACATTCAGTGACGCTTCCTGATTTTTATTTCAAAAATTAGCACACCAACTTAATTATCACACCTAATTCTATCTATTACATCTATATACAAAAGGGCGCACACTAAACGAAGGAGAAATATTAATGGATGACCACCATATCTAGCAAAAAAACAAAACTTTAAAAAAGCACCGTTTCAGAGATTCAAATATCTAAAAATGTAGTATTTTAGGGGTATTGTAGTATTTACCTTGAAAAAAAGAAAACTGTTTTTTCGTGAAAAAATAATTCCCTGATCTTTGAACTTTAGCGATGATAAAAATGCACTAAGCTTGTGTCCTACTCGTTCATGTCCGATTAAGGGAATAGTTCTTTCAACTGAACGAGTACGAACTATTCTCTTCTGATCGTTCAAATCGGTCTTCTAGTACATTTCATTCACCATAGATAAGCGACAACGGGATCAAATGACCGACCGACCGATTACAGGTTACTGAGCGGTGGGTGAGAGAGAGAGAGTTGAAAGATCAGAGACGCGTGCGTGTGAGCGCGATGGACGATGTACGATGTACGAGTACGACTGATTTGAAAATTAGTCTGTTCAGATCAGATCAGGATAATTTTGTTTGTTTTTTTTAGCGAAAGTGAATTAATTAATGTAAGTGTATGTATCCATTTTAAGCGTTTGTTCTACTTTATATAAATGTTAAGTGGATGTGTGTGTGTGATATATTAAAATGACAGTCATAAGCCTGCAAAGTATGAAGGGAAACAAATATGATCCGAGCCTCCCGGTCCGTCCGACTGATGTCATAGTGATCATTGAACTAAATGAACTAATAGTACTAAAAGACCGAACTAGTGTACATTTGAACGATTGTCCTAGTTCGGAGCGTTCCGTTCAGTGACCGACTAAGAACAAGCCTAAAATGCACTCAGTATAAGGACGGTACTAGGACCACGAAAATGCGCTCATAAGGACATGCACGAGAATTTTTCATAAAAAAGATTTTTTATCACCTAAGGTGAGTCTTTTACTGAAGTAGGTATTTTGTTTTGTCTTTGGCAGACAGGCACGCAGTCCTCGGCCAGGGTGCAGTACGTCGCTCAATGGTTGCCACACTGTAGGCTCTTCTGATTTTCGAGCCTTTCATTATAATTCAAGCATACTTGCGCTCTCATTAATAACTATAGCCGAAACACAGCTCATCATATCCCATGGGTAAGGCTTTAATTGACCACTAAGTAAGGCATGCAGCATGCTCTTTTTGGTAGATCCTGTATACATACATGTACATTGTGGGCCAAGAGGTGTATTATCAATTATAATTTTATAGATATTTTGGAAATTGTGGTGTATTCATGTCGGTGAATTGAATAGTCAACGAAAAATATGGCCTTTTGTAGACTTTCAACATCATGGACATCAGTTTAAAGACGGAACATTGAAAAAAGTAAGGCGCGTTAATTTTATGTGTAATATGTAAATTTTATTGAATACTAGCCTTCCGCCCGCGGTTTCATCCGCGCGTAATCTGTTTTTTTCAATTATCCCCTCTTCCCCCCTCATTTCAGGATCCGGGATTATAAGTAGGTACCCTATGTTCACCGGGGATAGTGTAGCTTTCTAAAAGTGAAGGAATTATTCAAATCGGTTTAGTAGTTTCAAAATTGTTATTCCCGCGGGAATGAGACGTTTCCCGTAGGAATTTTAAAGGCTATTTCATAATCCGGGTTATAAACTATACCTACGTGTGCCAAATTTCATCCAAAACAGTTCAGCCGTTTAGGCGTGATTGAGTAACAAACAAACATCCAATATCCAGGCTTTCGCATTTATAATATTAGTAGGATTACTGAGAAATTAATAACAATAAAATGTTTTATTTGTTTGTTTACATGTTTTTTTTGAAGAAGAAACTTTTGCAATGGACTGACAAGTACTTATATTTGGGTACAAAAAGGGCTATAGAAGATAATGCCAGACCGAAACCCGTGCCAGGGCTTGGACCTGCCGAAGACATTAAATTATTATACTTGAAACCAAAATACTTTGGATGCTGGGACCAATCCGAGCATTGGGTGCAATGTGGAAATAGTTCAGCAGATTCTGATTAAAACATTAAAAATCAACAACAAAAAGTGTGTACTTACTGAATTCCAAGCCGATTATGACAGGTATCTAGTTCTAGTTACCTTCTAATATCTAATCATGTGTCGATCCAGCGTCGAATGGGGCGACTGTATTTAAATAACAAAAATTTTATGTTTGTATTTTTTTAATATCTGATTGTGAATTCTTATTCTTAGTATTAATAGCTTCATTAATAAGCCTATTCAAATAATCGATTTTAGCTTCTTTTCTATCCAATTTCGAATATTCAGTCCACAGTACCTGAAAAAAGTAATTATTTATTATTATTACTAATATCTCTTCTTGTTTAAAAACAAAGCACGGTGATTTAGCCAGCCAGTGTTGAAACATAATCTTGAGTTCAAAGATAGAAGCTTTTGCCCTGATCTGGGACATGATACTATTTTAATATATAAACATTTGGGTATTGAACCAAAGTTAAGCAGAAGAGATATTGAGACAGCCAAACCTAAAAACTCATACAATCGGTTCGTTGACACTAGTTCCATGATACAGTTCCATGATGGAACTACTGTTATTTTTTTTTATCACTAGTTCCATCATGGAACTGAATGGTACTAGCATAACTCAAAAGTTGACGCTAGTTCCATTATTTCAAATTTCGAAAATAATGGAACTAGTGATAAAAAAAATTAACAGTAGTTCCATCATGGAACTGTATCATGGAACTAGTGTCAACGAACCATACAATCTAGTGATTGTATTGTGTTGTACTTGTAGTCAATTAGTTTAATTCATGAATGTATAATAACAAAAAATAAATTACATAATTTATAAAACTTATTATAACTCACCAATGCTGCATTAAATCCCAAAGCTTCTAGTTCTCTAACTTTCGTCTGAAAAGGGCCAGTAACAATCCCTGTATTATGAATTATACCATTTCTTCCTGCAAGCACTAATGCAACCCAGGTGTTATCATCTGGTGCTTTTCTCAATGTCCCGAATTTGGCAGCAGTGAAGTGTTTTGTTACGTTCATGGGGTTTCCATTATGATCATTACATACAATGACATCTGTAAAAAAATATTGAAATTACATATGTACTTTTAATAAAATTCAAATAAGATCAGGTCATGAGACAACTTCATACATATGCAGGCCCACGCACACATTGAATATAAAATAATATTATAGTATAAATCTAATATTTATTCCTAAATACTATTTATCCGTTTATTTCAAAGAGGATTAGAACTTTTGTACATTGGTATACAATTCAAAATGTTTCGTATTTGATGTATACAGTAATCAAAAGTGTCAATAATGGCTATTTTTAGAGTTCCGTACTTCATAAAAGGAAAACAACAGAAACAGAACCTTACTCAATAACAACCATACTTAATATTGGTACTTTTGAATACTATAAGAAAAGCAACAAACAGCGAGTATATAGGCCTTCAAAATGAAACAATTACCTCCTCTTTGGTGGTGCGTCACAATGTGGTCACCAGTGACATAATCCTCTCCACCCCTATATTCTTTCAAAGTATTTATCACATCCAGCATCATTTTTTCAGACACATTATATTGCTTGATGAAATTTTCACTTGGGACAAAATCTGTGTATTTTTTTGCCAATATAATAGCACCTTTGTCACTAAGACGGTTCATTTCAGAATCAGGGCAAAAAATCTTAGCTGAATTATGAATTACTAGAACTTCCCTACCATAAGATAGTATTTGTTTGCCATAAGTATTTTGCAGAAATTCTGGGCTAAGCACATTATTCATTAAATCAACAGGATATATTCCCACGTGTCCCAGGTAAGCAACACAGCATGCAAAAGACCTTCCATGCTTTTGTATCTCTGAACATCTTTCAGGATTCCGAAGTTCTTTTAAAGTTTCATTAAAAAAACACTCTGATGTTTTAGGAAAGAGATTGAAAGTACCATAAGTGAATACTAATCTTTCTAAATCTTTTATTCTTGCTTCGTCTAAGCATTTTATTGCCACATTTGCTATCTGTGTTAAGCATTTCTCATGTAATGTGAGTGTGGCTGTCCCTAGCAGAGCCACATGGACATTACACATTAATGATAATCTAGGGACTTCATCCTGCAAGGCGTCTAGCAGTAGATATATCTTATTCTCACTATCCACTTTCATAGAGTACCTAATGATTTTTAATAAAGCAGCCAGTGAAACTTCATGAATATTCTTAGTATTTTCAATTATTTTGTCAATCATTTTTAAAATTATATTCATATTTCTTATAGGAGTTTTGCTCTTAAAAAATCCCATTGACATTATAGCCAATTCATCAATTGTAAATTCTGGGAAAAGCTTGTCCAAATGAAGTTCTAAATTATGTATATCATATGGTGATTTCCGCATAATTCCAATGAAAAACAATGTTTGAACTAATTGATTTGGTGTCAACTGTTTGGCTTTACTAGCCATTTTTTGCAAACATTTAAGAGAAAAGTCACTGGCTTTTGTTACATTCAGCATATAAAAAAGGGCAATGTATGTCAACATTTCATCAAATGACCAGTTCTTTACTCTATTCAAACATTCATCATCTAATGCAACCCAGACTTCAATGAAATTCCTAGTCCGAATAGATTCAGTTTCAGGCCATTGTAGCAAATAATAAAATAACAAACGTAGTTCGTGATCAGAAGCTTGGTGTAAATTATCTGTTAGAGCATCTATAAATGAATCAAATATTTTATTGGATATGCATAGATTATTCTCGGAGCTGTATGGTCCCAATTGCGAAAATTCATCAATTAGTTGTGCAGGAGTTTTCTTCGAATGGGTTTCTTGAGACAATCTTAGAAACAGGTCTTCAGAAACACTTACATTGTGTTTTCTTGTCGAAGCCAGTATGTCAGCAGCATAACCATTATTTTTCATTATGTCATAAGCATACATGTTTTCTTGTTCTAGAAACATTTTTCTGTACAAACTTGAGTTGAGATGAATATTTCGTGCTGATTTTTGGAAAACGTTTGCATAGTTTGTGTATTTATAAAAGGTCCGGGCTTTAAAGAATATGTGTTGCATTATTTTCATGGTTGAAGCTTAAGTTGAAGCTATTATATTTTCTTAGGTCACAATAAATTACGAGCAATCTAATTGATAATTTACAATGATAGAACAACGTCAGTATAAATTAATAAACGAAAGATTATTATTTTATAAATAAGTGAAATTTATTTGTAAAAATGAAAGAAACAGGATTGTTGTTATGACATTTTTAGGTTATATTTTACTTTTTTAATTTTTTTGACATTGATTGCTGGAATGTGTTCCTTCCTTCATACTTTCAATTATATTCTCCAATTAGCAATTGAAAAAGAGCGACTATCGATTCCTTTCGATAGATAGATTTTTACTTCAAAGCCGGTGTAGGTAGGTATGTCTCTCTGTCTGTTTATTTAAACAAAGTTTATCCTTGAAGCATAAATGAATAAAGAAGATTGAATTATCTGTATTCGTCCAAAATAATTAAATCATAGTCACCGTCACCCTGGGTGACGGTGGGTGACTCACCCACCACCACCCACCCCACTACAACGGAAATTTGGTTTCCTTTTTCTGAGCATTATAGACCGACAAACTTATCTGTTCCGGTGGCGGCGTCGCTACTGTCTATTTAAAACTGTCAATAAATATCGTTTTTGTATTGCATTTCACGTAGTTCCAATTTTGGCCACCGGAACAGAAAAGTTTGTCGGTCGGTACAAACTTATCTGTTCCGGTGGCCAAAATTGGAACCTATTACATTTTTCCAAAAATCCTAAACAGAAGATAAAGTGAAGATACTGTACTGTTTCATACTACCATCACGTAATCTTGTTATGTCGAGAGTTCTGTAAAACCAGTATTCGTTGAAGTGTAGCGAGCAAACGTGACTTATTTTATGTCGCGGATTTATATTTTCCCCACCTATTAACTCTATCTATTTCTTCTTTAATGTTTCACTTACAGGAAATCTGCAGAAATATACCATTGCAGAATATAACTATCTAAAACGTATCGATACATAAAAATATTGTGCCACATCACTAGCTGGAACACAATATGGCGAAACCGGCACGCGTCAAAAACTGTGTGACGTCACTAAAAAGTGTTGCCAAAATGGGTACAATGCAAAGATATCTGTCTCTTTTTTCATACGCAACAATCACTTAGATGAAAAGAGATAAGTATATATTTGTAAGGCAAGTGTCGATTCGATGTATATTCATATAAGCAATTTTTTGTATAGATCAATAGGGCATCTCCATATATTCTACTCTAAAGCCCGCTCTACACTTAGCCCGCGAAACGCGCGCGAAGGCTGCGAAAGGGCGCGAACGCTAAGTGTGGAGCCGTCTCCTATTTTATGCGAAACGGCTCCACACTTAGCGTTCGCGCCCTTTCGCAGCCATCGCGCGCGATCCGCGGGCTAAGTGTAGAGCGGGCTTAAGGAAAAATCCGATTGAATTTGACAGTTGTTTTTTTTTTACCCTGAATGAGATGAAATGAATGAGCAGAGGAGAGTGAGTCAGTCAGCTAGTGAAAGAATCACTCACTCACGCAAGCCGCCATTTTTATCGGATTTGGCTGGGTTTTTCGCGCCCGGTAAACATAACTGCTTATTTCGTAATGTATTGTTGTATACTGAGATAAGTTCAATATAATTTTTTGCCGTACTTATTCTAACACTATGTCTCAAACCGAAGAAGCCATGGATGTTGCTGATGTCGGAGAAAATTCGGTAAAAACCCCTTACAGTTATAATCTCTTGGTTCATCAAAAGATGCTTCCAGGACCACACATAAATTTTGATGTTGTTTTTCTCAGAATGGCTCCTCTAGCGATACAACTTCATCCAGAGGCAAAGAAGGCGATTTCGAAACTAAGATTGAAACGGATCGTTCAAAGAGATTCGAGTTTTTACTGAAGCAAACTGAGATTTTTTCCCATTTTATGACCAATACTCCTAAATCGAACAGTCCACCGAAGCCTAAGGCTGGAAGACCGAAAAAAAATAAGGACTTGGACACGTCTGGAGGACCTGGAGAGTTAGTATTTCTTTATTGTGTACAAACAAGTTTAATAAAATGTTTTTTCTGATGATGGGCCAAATGAGATAAAGAATAGTTATTTGTTATACAAGAGTGCAAAGTTGCTTTTTAACCGCGTGTTCAATTTTGATGACCGAGCAAGCGAAGGATTCTAAAATTGAATCACGAGCGCAGCGAGTGATTCAAAATTAGAATCCTGAGCGTTAGCGAGGGAATCAAAAGAGCACGAGGTGAAAAATCTTTGCACTCGAGTGCAACACGTAACTTTTCATTCCACCTCAGCGAGGAAACCGCGTACAAAGCAAATTGAAAAAAGAACACCAAGAAGGTTCCGAGTCTGAGTTTTTAACAAATTAAAAAAAAAGTTGTATGATATATTCGGCACCATAGAGGTAGCAGTAAATAGGTTTAATGTTTTTTTTAATTCACAAACTTAGTGCACACGATGTTCTAAATTCAATTTACTTTATCCTCTAGAGAATAAAAACAGCTTTTCCACTCAGATATTGAAGATTAAAAATACTCTTTCCGAGCTGGTGGGATGAAAAGTATCTTTACCTAACAGTGAGGATAGCCAAATGAATTATGCTAGAGTATTAATTAAAAAAACTATAAGCTGTAGCTATAATAAATAAAAGCTAAATACCATTTGCTGATTAAATACAAAAACTTTAGCACCTACAAAATTGAAATTTGGTAGGTAGATTGCATAAAGGGTGTAGACATCTACTAAGAATTTATGAAACTCCACCCCTAATGGGGTTAAATGCTAGAATATCAATATTAGAACAGCAGTTTACCAGTGACCTTAGTGTTAATCTGTAAATTGAACCAAGTGATGTCCTAACAACCACATTGTTTCCTTTAAAAATGATTTTCTTTGGTTATAAAGGGTTGTAACAGTTCATATATTTCCACTCATGAGAACTTAATATAAATAGCTATTTTGCTAAGTCTTTAACAGTAATTTTGTGATCCCGGGTCAAACAAATTTTGCTTTGGATTTACTAAACATTTTCAGTTTGCAATTACAACCTAAATTTTGGCATTTCCAACTTGAATAATATTGAACTTATATAAATGCCTGGTTATTTAAACAAAAAGTGTGTCTTCAGCCACCGACACAGAAAAACAGAACAAGAAGAAGATGAAGAACTCCTTGCTGAAACTAATATAAAACAGAAAACCATATTTCGTTTTGAAGCATCTCCACATTATATAAAGAATGGTGAAATGCGTGATTATCAAGTACGAGGACTCAACTGGATGATTTCACTGTATGAAAATGGTATTAATGGTATTTTGGCAGATGAAATGGGTCTTGGAAAAACACTGCAAACAATATCTTTGCTTGGATATATGAAACATTTTAAGTAAGTAAAAAATTATTAAATTGAGGAAAACTTTACTATAATATACATGGAGGAATATGAAATTAATTATTTACAAACTATTTTCAGAAATGTACCAGGGCCACACATTGTTATTGTACCAAAGTCTACTCTTACAAATTGGATGAATGAATTTAAGAAATGGTGTCCTTCATTAAAAGCAGTTTGCCTTATTGGTGACCAAGAAACAAGGGTATGACAAAAGTATCATTTAAAATTTAAGTTTGATGTGATGTCAAAAAAATTGTTTCTGTATCTTATCTATTTTTAATGCCAGAAATAACATGCTTTTTTCAAGCAAGCACACTCCATTGTAGACTGTGGTCTAATATTTTTTTAACATCAGTCAACTATGTGGTCAAGTGCTAGCTTAAAAAAATTATAGAAGTATTCTTTTTATTTCTTACATTTTTTTATATATTCTTTTATCAACAATTGCAAAAACATATTGGCTTAAACATTAATGTAGTACTGTGATTCTTATAAGCATGGCCTTCATGTGAAAACGACTTGAAGCACTCATTTTGTTATCAGCAAGATGCTAAAGGAAAGTTTGGAGGGTTGAGACAAACATTTCATGCATATATATTATTTTTACAGAACATATTTATTCGTGAAACTCTAATGCCTGGTAATTGGGACGTCTGCATCACATCTTATGAAATGATTATAAGAGAAAAATCTGTATTCAAAAAATTCAACTGGAGGTACATGGTAATTGATGAAGCTCATCGTATCAAGAATGAAAAATCAAAACTATCAGAATTACTACGTGAGTTTAAAAGTATGAACAGGTTGCTACTGACTGGAACCCCATTACAAAACAACCTCCATGAATTGTGGGCTCTACTAAATTTCCTTTTGCCGGATGTATTTAATAGCTCAGATGTAAGTAGTATCTTATTTACAACTTTGAAATTATAAAAATATGTAATCTCTTGTCTTTACTAATAGTTTTGTAATTGTATTTCAGGATTTTGATTCTTGGTTCAACACAAATGCAGCTTTGGGAGATAACCAATTAGTGTCGCGCTTGCATGCAGTTTTAAGACCATTCTTACTTAGAAGGTTAAAGTCAGAAGTAGAAAAGAAGCTAAAACCTAAAAAAGAGGTCAAAGTGTATGTTGGATTGAGCAAAATGCAAAGAGAATGGTATACAAAAGTTTTGATGAAAGACATTGATGTAGGTCAGTATCCATAATTCCCAGAATTAATGTATTAGAAAAATACAACTACTGATTCATATTAATGCCAATTAAATATTGTTTTGAGAATATTTCTCAATTCTATCACGTATTTAATTTTTGTTTGAATGAAAATCTGGCAGCCTCAATTAAAGCCATGCTTTCCGAGCCTAGCAGAACCCTATGTAGTAATGAATGAATAGATTAATTTGACAGGGGGATTTTATTATATTTCAGTAAATGGTGCTGGAAAGGTGGAAAAAATGCGGCTTCAAAACATTCTTATGCAACTGCGGAAGTGTTGTAACCACCCTTATCTTTTCGACGGCGCCGAACCCGGCCCACCCTACACGACAGACGAGCACTTGGTCTACAACTGTGGCAAACTGGCCATCCTAGACAAGCTGCTTCCGAAGCTGAGAGAGCAAGGGTCGAGAATTCTCATATTTTCACAAATGACAAGAATGTTGGATATCTTAGAAGATTATTGCCTTTGGAGACAATACAAGGTAAGTTATTTACTGTATATATTTTATGTATGTTTTGACAGATTGTGATTTGATTATTGCAAAAAGCGATGTACAATGAGCCACGGATCAACCTTTGCAAGTCTGTCAAAAAGTGTCACTTGAAATATAACTCTATGCAATGGACATTAAGCTTAAAATTGGCAGGAATTTGACAGATTTGTAAAGGTTGACCAGTGGCTTGCTTCACACAGGAAAGATCTGAACGGCTCTAGAGAACAATGTTTGTCGATACGAAAGATTAAAGTGCATTTTAAGAAATAGTGTAATTTTATTTTTATATTAAACAATTGCAATTTTAATTATTAATAATTTAAAACCCTACAAATATCTCTGGGCAAACTATAGTTATAGTTATAAATTTTTATTTATTTTCCAGTATTGCCGTTTGGATGGACAGACACCTCACGAAGACAGAAACAGACAAATTGAGGAATACAATGCCGAGGGAAGTGAAAAATTTGTCTTCATGCTATCAACACGCGCTGGTGGTCTGGGTATTAATTTGACATCCGCAGATGTAGTAATAATCTACGACTCTGATTGGAATCCGCAAATGGATTTGCAAGCCATGGACAGAGCTCATCGTATAGGCCAGAAAAAACAAGTGGGTATTTTTATATTTGTGATAGTCTAATGATTCTGTAGAACACAAGATATGTGAAATTTTATAAAAAATAATAATTACCAGGTCCGAGTATTTCGTCTAATTACGGACAATACAGTAGAAGAAAAAATTGTTGAGCGAGCTGAAGTAAAACTCCGGCTAGATAAGTTAGTTATTCAGTCGGGCCGATTAGTTGACACTAAGAACCAACTGAACAAGGATGAAATGCTCAACATGATTCGACATGGCGCCAACCACGTATTCTCTTCAAAAGATTCCGAGATTACAGATGAAGACATTGACACTATATTGGCTAAGGGAGAAGTCAAGGTATGTTAATAATTTAATTGTTTTAATATTATTTTACTGAATACAGAATTTAAAAGGCATTAATGAAATTGTTAAATTTTCCTAATTTATTTCGATAACAGAACTAAGTAAATGTAATCAATATTCAACATCACATACATTCATCTGATTTCAAAGTAAAAAGCACTTGTGTTATTGGAATCAGATACTTTACTGTGAAATGTACGATATTGCGACGTTTTAAATGTAATTTAAATACATATTTGTAGACCGAAGAACTAAAACAGAAGCTCGAGAGTCTCGGCGAATCCTCGTTAAGAGCCTTTTCAATGGACACACCTGGAGCTACAACTGACTCGGTATACCAGTTCGAAGGTATAAAATGATCATCAATAATAAGATTTTTTCTAATTTTGAAGCAACTAACATATTTTATTGTATTCGTTTTACTAGGGGAAGATTATAGGGAGAAGCAGAAAATTATTCCACTTGGTAGCTGGATAGAGCCACCTAAACGTGAACGTAAAGCTAATTATGCAGTGGATGCATACTTCAGAGAGGCACTCCGTGTCTCTGAACCGAAGGCGCCAAAGGTACAGGTAAATAAGTGTAAAGAGCTAAATCAGGAGCCCTGCAATCTGGTATACTTGGTATTGGTGGTTTTGTAGCAATAGCAATATGTATCATTCATTAATCTATGTAACTAATGTTTGTATTTGTTAGCTCTTTATACTGTGCCGATATTGTACATAGTATATTTTCATAATATTTATGTAATGCAAGTATTATTCTCTTCTCCAATACCTACTATTTCTATATTTTGCACTTTTTACATTGATTTTCAAATTTATCATTTATTTTTATTAAATGTATTTATAATATATCAATGAACTGGAATTCTTGATTACTAAGTAATGTAAACAACACACACTTGATTTCCTCGACAGTGTTTTTGCATAGATATTCTAAACGTTAACGGAATAATAATCCTATATTATAGTGTCTGTGTTGCGGCTATTCGATTTGTCTAAAACTTGTGCTATTATTTACTTGTATGAAAGAATGAATCCAGAATTCTTTACTATTTCTTCATGTATTTATAAATATTACATAATATTTTATATTATTATGCTCTTTGTGTTTTTCAAGTAATATTTGACTGTTCTCTGTTTCGATATTTCCAGGCCCCAAGACCACCGAAGCAACCTATTGTTCAAGACTTTCAGTTCTTCCCACCTCGACTTTTCGAACTTCTCGATCAAGAAATTTATCATTACCGGAAAACGCTGGGGTAAGGGATAAACTAAACATTATCATAATTTATATTGGTTTCTGTTTCGTAATAATTTATTTTAAAATTGGTACCTTTAGTTAATGAAATGATAATAAGTAAGCATTGAACGTATGGAGGAGGCCGCAGTGGTCGTTTACTCCCACCCAAGTAAAGTAATAAAAAGCCTAAATTCCGTCGAACGCGTCATGATATTATATTAAAATCGTGTTAAATATGATTGTACTCTAAAATTGTTGTAATATTCTGCACAGGTACAAGGTGCCGCGCAACCCGGAGTTAGGCCCCGATGCCGCGAAGATACAAAGAGAAGAGCAAAGAAAAATAGACGACGCAGAAGCGCTTACAGAGGAAGAAATTCAAGAGAAAGAACAACTGTTAACTCAAGGTATTTGATTTTTTAGCTTTTACATATATTTATCTCACATCAATTTCTTGATTGTAAATTATTTGTTTATTTCCATCATAGGATTTACAAATTGGACGAAACGAGATTTCAATCAATTCATCAAAGCTAACGAGAAATATGGCAGAGATGACATTGAAAATATTGCAAAGGACGTTGAAGGGAAAACTCCTGAAGAGGTGAGTTAACTGTTAAGAATTCAAATTACAATATTGTTACAATTCTTCTGAACATGAAATGTGAGTGAGTGATCTGAAGAATTATTTGGAATAATCTGCTGCTAAATTTTGCCATCGCATTACGCGCTATAAATTAATTTCCCCCTTGCCATCGTATAGCTCTTGCTAATAAAGTGAGGCCACATGCATACTTCTTGCAGCCGTGTTTATAACCCTATATGACATAACAAGCGAGAATATTATTGTTTTCCTAAAGGCAAGCAATGCATTTGTGACCCTGTAATACAGATAGATGTTTATAGACAGTCGTGCTATATTAAAAATAAAACGAAACCTTTAATTAATATTATGCTGTGGGTAAACTCAATTCTGAAAATATAATTTGGATTATATTTTTATAATTTTTAAAGCATATTGCCTGCTTAATGGCGATATTAATACAAATATATTAGAAAAAATTCAATTTGTCCAGGTATCAGGCGGGACTCGAACCCACGTCCCTCGCTGCGAGGGAGCCATTAAGCAGGCAATATGCTTTAAAAATTATAAAAATATAATGTAAAAATAATCTCTTCTCAAAGATTGGTAAATACTTGTAAAAGTATTCCTTTCGGATGTTGTAAGTAGTAATTACTGCAACATTGAAGAGATGGCGCTGCCGTAGCGTAAATCAATACTAGAAGAAATTCAACGGGTCCACTAAGGTCTCGGTAGCATAGTTGGTAGTGCACTCGCCCGGACAGCGAGGGACGTGGGTTCGAGTCCCGCCTGATACCTGGACAAATTGAATTTTTTCTAATATATTTGTATTAATATAATTTGGAGTTTGAAAAACATTATTTCATCAACAATTATTATATTTTGTTCAGGTAATGGAATATTCTGCAGTATTTTGGGAGAGATGTCATGAACTTCAAGATGTGGATAGGATTATGGGACAAATCGAAAGAGGAGAAGCCAAAATACAAAGAAGAGCCTCAATAAAGAAAGCCTTAGATGCTAAAATGGCTCGTTATAGAGCACCATTCCATCAGTTAAGAATCTCTTATGGTACAAACAAGGGGAAAAATTATGTGGAAGAAGAAGACAGGTAATCATATTACATTGCATATCTTGTTTTGTGCCAGTACTTTGTATTTCCTTTATATTTTCGGTACTACAGCTTCACAACTCGATGAGCTCTTCTTATCAGCTAATTGATCTCATTTATCATATAAATAAAAACAACTAAGGGCGAACGATAAAACTCGCGCGAACGCACGCTTGCGTGTCTATAATGAAAAATAGTATGAGCAGCGCAGGCGCGTGCGATTGTCACACGCGCGGCGGCGGCGGGCGTCCGCTCGCGGGTTTGTTTCTACAAATCAGACATCACTCTAATTTGTAGAAACAAACCCGCGAGCTAGGTACAACCTATGATATTATAATAAAAAAGAGGTAGATAGGTCACTTGAGCTAAAAAAGTGGCACCCTAAAACTGAGCTAATTAGCACACCTGAGCTGTCTCGTGAAAGCATTGACAGTTGGAGTTGCTCCCGAGAAACATAAAAAATGCCGTCCTGTGTTATGCGAAACTGTAGAAACTACACAAATAAGACCTACTACCTACCTCTCTATTGTATCTACCTCTTTTTTATTATATCATTGGGTACAACCATGAATATCGATACAGCACACGCTCGAGATCAAAATTATACCTACTAGCAGTGCTAAATGAGACGGGCGTTTGCGATTCGTGACCCGCGGCGGACTTCAGACGCGTACACCCGCGTCCGCATCCGCCCTTGTTTTAGCGTTCGCCCTAAGTTACATTATATGTGTATGAGTATTAGTGCTGTATTTTAAAATGAACTTAATTTTAAAATGTAAAAGTAAATAATAACCTATTTGAAAATGCCATCAACATTAAGGCAAATAAAAGCATCAAAATTAGAGTTTTGCTAATGGTCCATAACTAATGTATGTATCGTCTTCATCAAATGTAGTAAGGAAGGTGAACATTTTGTGACCACAGCACTTTTTATATAATTTAAAAACCTAAAATAAAAGTATCAATAATTGCATTCTTGTTGTACATTTAGATTTTTGGTGTGTATGCTACATAAGCTGGGATTCGATAAAGAGAACGTGTACGAAGAGCTCCGGGCCGCCGTCCACGCGGCGCCGCAGTTCCGCTTCGACTGGTTCCTGAAGTCGCGCACGGCGGTGGAGCTACAGCGCAGGTACATAATGATTTAAAAATAAAGGAGAATGCAAAACTTGCCCCATTGTTCTTGGGCCCAAAAAATTTAAGTAAATGTGCAGAGAGATGAGATGTATTCTACGTGAAAGACCACACACACACCATCAACTTTTATTATGATGAGACCATAATCGGTTCCAGGGGGAAAAAGTTATCGTATATAATAATTTATTATAATAAATGAGTATTTTCTTAAATATTCGACGTAGAAAAACAAAATATTAAGATTTCAATCACACATTAATTTAAAAATGCATTAAAAAATTTACGTTGAAAACGCCATCGGCCATTACGTGACGTCACAAATCCTGTAATTCCTGCAACTTTTATAGATTGTTCCCGCTGTCCACCAGTGGTAGATAAACAGGTGGTGGATAACGGGAATAATCGTAGTCTTAGGGTATTATTTTTTTTTGTAAGCATTTCAATTCGAAAGTCGAATCGAAAGTTCTATCGACATTTTAAAAAATCTCCGGATACAGCGGTCATTACAATCTATTCTATTGAGGGACACGTAAATAATCATTTCGTTTTCATTCTTTTGAAATGATGTTTGAGAGTTTCAATGTTTATGTAAAATTAACTTTATATTTAATTTATTGTGAAAATTTTAGGTGCAACACTCTCATTACTTTAATTGAAAGAGAAAATCAAGAACTGGAAGAAAAGGAACGCGCGGAGAAGAAGAAAAAGAGTGGGAGTGTCAATCAAAATACTCCTGGCGGTAATGCAACAGGCAAAGGTGCAAACGCAGGAAAGCGCAAAGCTGAAAACACTCCTGACAATGCACAAAAACAAAAGAAAAAGAAGAAATGAAAAACGCCATTGGAGACGAAACCAGTTAATTAAAAATGCCGACAAAATAAATTAGGTATTAAATAAAGTGATTTGAAAAAAAGGATATTATTGATTTTCTTTCGCTTGATAAAACACTAAAATTTTAGATTTGTAGCGTCCAAGTTAACGGCGCTGTTAATAGTAAAAAAAATCTATAGTGTATAGTGTTGTCCACACTGCGTAAAGATTTACATCTAATGCTGGCCATACACCATAGAGAAATAACATTTAGTCTGTGCCATACACCATCCACGCCCACACACGGTCAATTCGGTTCGATCCAATCGATCGTGTCATGCCGATTTGACGATAGGAAGGATGGTGTATGGCCAGCATAATGTTCTCGAGAATGAATGTGAATTGACAAGTTTTAAAAATGAGAGAGTATTGATTCTGCTCCAGCGTCATAGGTATTATGGTTTCGTCCATATTATGTACGGTACGACGAAAAAAAATCCATGGCGACCCGAAATCTCTAATAATGATAAAAACGTAACTGTTACGCATTCACGCCTGCACGAACAACTTGTAGGTCCGACATTTCAAAGAAGAATGAACGCAGGTACAACGAAATGTTACGGGTAATGCTTGTGCATTTAACTGTAACACAACGCCGAGCATTCACACGAACGTTACATAATGCTGGCCATACACCATCAAGCCTATCGTCAAATCGGCTTGATGCGATCGATTGAATCAAGTAGACTTGACCGTGTGTGGGCGTGGATTGGCATGACAACTCTCAACTCTGGTTGTCAAGCCAATCCACGCCCACACACGGTCAAATTGGCTTGATCCAATCGATCGCTTCAAGCCGATTTGACGATAGGCATGATGCTGTATGGCCAGCATTACATGGAAATGTTGAGGCTAACCGAGCTTTTGCCTGTATTGTACCATTCGTACGAACGTTACATTACACCAAATGAGGAAATGTTGTAGTCTATACTCACCTTTATATGGAGGAAAATAAGCAGTAAAAAATAGGTTTACAATAATAATAATAATTTTTATTCAACTGAACAGTAAATTATTTATAAGCTTTGCAAACTGAACAATAATTTTTCATACAGAAGGTACTCATGCCCATATCACAAACCAATCGATACTTTTAACCGACTCATTTATTGATTATTTTTTTTAGGTAGATTGGTTGAGCCGAAGAGGTATCCAAAGCATGTAATTAATTAATCTTCTAAATTAGATGATTAGAATACTATGTCAAAGTAAGTGAAAAGTGAAGTATACGCCTTTCAATGTCTCACTGCAGGACAAAGGCGTTATTATTAGCCATCATTGAATGAAATTAAGTCATCGCTACAATTAGTTCGGCTTCAGCCTGTACCCATCATTGTAGCGTGATTATTAATCATCACGCTTGCCAAGATTTGCGATCAATAACTTGAACTGTGTCCGAAAAAACCGACAAATTTTGCCCGACGGGGATTGAACCTAGGACCCCGATATCTCGGCCCAGTACTTAAGCCTAGGGCTTAAGCCTTTCGTACCATTAAGATGTGTGTGATGCCTAAGGAAATGTTTAAATTATTACGCTTTTGGAAAAATCGTTATAATATGCATGCATACGTAAGTATCTTTTTACTATGACTTGATTTACAACATAATATTTTTACAAACTATTCCTAAGTACCTATATTAAGTATCACTTCTTAGAATAATGAGAAAATGTTTATGAATAAAATACTTTAAATACTTATAAATTAAATTTTAACTGTGCACTCAATATCTTTTTGCTGCACTTGTCAGGTACATAACATAATCACAATTTCACTCAAGTTCTCTCTGATGTAACACTAGTTTTGGGACACAGGTCTTAACTGTGACGCTTAAGATTCAGCTGATTAAGACGAATTCCCATTCTCGCCATTATCTTGAAAGTTGTTAACGTTGGATGAAAAAGGCGCTCCTAATCCATATAAATGTCCACTGGTACTCTCAATATTGCCATCGAAGAAAATCTGGAATTTCAAAAGCTATTTATTATTATTATTATTTCAATTAAATTACATTTCACTGTCGAAAATAATTATGACAATACCTCCTTGATTTTAAAAAATGCCATTCCTGTCAGATGGGAATCTGAACCAGCTTGATGTTGTGGTCCAACTCTACGAAGTTCAAGTTGATCAGCAACTTCTTGCAACCCTCCTTTTAGGTTCTTGCATAATTTCATAAGATACTGGAAAATATATCATCATTATAACACACATAGGCCTTAAGAATGACAGTTTACCTGCTTATTCCATAAATTAACAAAAGTCAATTTCTGTAATGAAAGTATAAAATATCAGACCACCAAATAAATAAATACTTTTAGTTAATAACAGGACAAGGTTTGTATTAAAGATATATTTATTTAGTAGCCTTTATCAGATGCATTTATAAAATTACATAACAATTTATAAACTGAATCTGTCTTTATACCACATCAGTTGGCAGACAGACATGCAGCCGGCCTGATGGTAAGTATAATTATATTTATTTTATATATCTCTCATATAAATTAAAGATACATAATAGCACCCAACATACGGGCAAGCTGCAAGTGTGTCATCTATACATATAATAAATTTGTAGAAAAGTGCTGTCTGTACAATGGAAATATATAAAAAAAAAGTAGCAGGGGTTGTTATTATATCGATACCGAACCCGAAATTGTAATTAAAAAAATTTTTGTCTGTTTGTCTGTGTGTTTGTGCACGCTAATATCAGAAACGGCTTATTCGATTGAGATGCGGTTTTCACTAATATATTGTGGTAAGCTTCACTTAACATTTAGTGTTTATTTCATGTAAATCGGTTTATAAATAAAAAAGTTATGTCAATATAAAGGTACACGCCTCGCGCCTGAGCTGCGCGTCCGTATATAAAGCGCGCTGAGAGTATGGCGAATAATACTGACAGTTTGGATATTTCATTTATTTATATTTAACCACTCAACGCCGAACCGGCACTCGGGTGCCGCATAACAATAGATTTTCTATTGTGTCTAGTAATCCGGGGCTAGAAGGATTAAGGGTTTTGTAGGTTAGGTTGTCTTTCTTAATTTTCTATAAAAATTTGTAAATAAATATTGTAAGCATTTGTTATAGGTTAGGCAATTCTTTTCTTGATTTTCTTTATTTAAGTACAAGTTTATAAGCTCAGGTTATTAATTAATTTTTCTAGCAATTCTTTTGTTTCATAAAATTTGTACGTTTAGTTTACACATCTTAACACTTTTTGCAGTCGGCCTATGTTTTGCGATGACAATTAATAAAGCCCAAGGTCAGACGATGAAAGTTGTGGGTGTTGATCTAAGTATCAGCTGTTTCTCGCACGGTCAGTTGTATGTGGCTCTGACACGGGTTAGCAATCCTAGGAGCCTGTATGCTTTCATTCCCGATGGCCATACGTCACATATCGTATACCTACAGAGAAGCATACTATGGGTCGACCCAACGGGACCACGGGTAAACACTCAAATTTTTAGCTGCCCAAAGGACGGTATTTGTTATTTAAAATATGCTGCCCGAAAAGTCACTATTCCACGCGGACGAAGTCGCGGGCACAGCTAGTATTATAATATGTATTTTATTTTATAAAAGTATGTTAAAAATAAATACTAACTTTGACATCATATACAGTAGGAAAGTATAAGCGAAGGCTATCAAAAAAATCGTTTTCCTCCTGAGGTAAATTTTGATCTGTTAGAAGTTTTAATAAATATCCAAAGTCATATCCGGAGTGAAAACTCAACCAATTGATATTATCCATTAGAACAATGCCTGCAATCAAAGTAAAGTATAAGGATTAAGTAATAGAAGTCATAACTTTGAAAAAGAATATGAAAATTATCAAAAATAAATAAGTCTCTTATAATATCAACTTAGGGCCGGTATTTCAATGTAACCTTATCTTATTGCTTAAGTTAAGTATAACATTTAAGATAAGTATTACTTTTGACAGGTAAAAGTGTATTACTTTAGGTGCCGCTTAACTTTAATCCTATATATGAAATACACTTAAGTCATACTTATCATTAATCCCGGATTATTTCAAGATAAGTATATATTGAAATACCGGCCCTTAGTCTCTAATTATATCACTAAAACTATGTCTCGGACAATAAATCTTTTTAAAATGCTATAAACTATAGTGGGCATAAGAAATGTGGACTATAATCAATAAAATAATTTATTTTAAGCATACCTGAAGACATTAGCAGTTCAGCAAATTCTAAAGGTTCTATACCGTGCTCCTCGTGTTCTCTAAACTGGAGTCCTGAATTCTGCAGTAAATCAATAGAATCTTGTGCATACATGTCTTCTCTAAAACAATAAATAAAACATAATATTTAGGTGCAGCAGTTGAAGTTTCTTGTAAAATAATAAATCACTAAGTAATTGGAAATATGAAGGCAGTTAGTAAAAAGAAAGGCAGGCAACTAAAAAGGTATCACCCATTCACTGGTTTATTAACACCTTTCAAGAAAGTATCACTGTCATTCTTCTTCTTCCAGTGCCTTTCCAATTACTGAAGGTTGGCAACAAGTTCTCAGAATATGTCTGTCCTTTATAAAGCAGAAAAGTTTGGCTGCAGATGCAACCATAACTGTCATACTAAATAATAATATTGATACATCTTACTGTAGATTGAACTTAAAGTTGAATTGCCATGTTGTGCATCCTGGAGGAGTTTTACCATTTTCATCCATAAATGTAAGACCCAACTGAATGATCCGTAGAAGATCAACATTGCATCTGTAATAAATAATACAAGAATACTTTATCATAACATTATCTCATTAATACTTAAGAAAAACATAAGGGTTGTAAGGTTTCTGTTTTTATATTCCAGTTTTAATAAATTACACAGTTTTGTAAATATCGCCGCTTCTCTAGAAGAGTGTACAAAGTTGAAAATTTTACGAAATCAAGTTAAATGTACAGAAATCTAAGAATTACCTGCTCAGTTTTCCTGTATATTTAACTTGATTTCACATTTTTTTTAATTTGTACACTTTTATAGATGCGGTGATATATGTATTGACTAATCAAATTATTTATATGAAAAATAATAAAAGTATAGTCGTTTCAATTATAATACAGAAGGCTATCTGATGCTGTATAATATCTTATATTAACCTAAACCTCTTAATCGAAAACTACAAATGTTTATATAGAGAGAACTTTAAGATGTGTATTAAGTAAATGGTTCTGTGTAAAAATGCACCATTATTTTATTCAAATATTTATAATTTTGAAAATATACTAAATATTTGCGGAATATGCTATTACCATAATTTTGTTCACTCAGTTATACAAATGTAAATACTTTCTACCACCAAAAATAACTTAATCATAAGATTAGAGTTAAGACCAAAAGAACCTTCAATATCTCTTTTAATCTCATTATAAATTAATAAGACGTTTAGTCACTCAAATATTATTTGGCATTAATGATGTTGATGGATCCTTGACATTTGTTACCTTAACAACTGGTATTGGTAGTCAGCAGTAGATCGAAATTCTCCAATAGGTCTTGCAACAACCCCCGGGAATTCGGTATCCATTGCAACCCAGTGATATTTCTGTACTACCTATGAAACAAAAATAAAAATCTTTAAAGAGAAAACTTATTTATATTTAGAAACTATTCACCACAAAGTGTATTATTAAGTACATATTGATTTTAAGTAAAAGAGTATATGTTCATCAAAAGCATAAATAAACAAACCACTAATAAATTAGTAATGAAGATTATATTATGTTTTAAAGACTCAAATTTTTACCTGTCTGATGACATGAAACTCTTCGTGGAGATTGTGATTCCATACATTTTTGATAGCACAATCTTCTTTGAGAGACACTGATCCAAAACTAGCAGCAGGCATCTTTGGAAGTGGTAAATTATATTCTAACAAACTGAAATATGATGTTAAAATAATTTGCGTAAACACTAAGTTTACTTTATTTTATGTACTTAAATATATTGTTGCTATTCCTTTTACGACTTTAATTCAATACAATCTTATATTGCTTAATAAATATGTAACGGGCACGTGAAACTACTCAAAATTATAAAACCAGCAAAATATTATCAGCAGCAAAAGCCAAAAGCCTAGAAGTAGAATTTTGACATTTCTCCCCTGCCCGAACGTTACTCCAGTGTTGCCAGCAAGGTCTTGTCAAAAGTCAAAAAGTAACCTTTTTGTCATAGATTTAGTATATTTTTTCTTTTTGTAGACAAAGTAACGTTTGCCCATTCTTTTTTTGGTGAGCAAAAAAAAAACGTCGACAAGATACAAGCGAATAGGATTGAAAAAACCTTAGAGTAGAACACATGGAGATGCCCTAAGTAGGTACAAAACGTGTATACCTAAAGTTGGAACACAAAATGGCGCCACCAATGATAGCGCCCGACCGTAGTGCAACCAATATTGTATATCTGTCGCAGTATCATAGTTAGAGCCGAATTATAGTTATATGCCAAGGGTTATAATTATATAACGTAAGATGGTTATAAGGAAGCGATTTATAACTATCGTACGGCCACAATCTATTAATATGGTTATCTGACTAAACTAATCTAGTTACATAGCTATAAATCTACTAAACAATTAAATAAAACGATTTAATGGTCTTTATTTTTGTTATAATCAACTTTTTGTAACCTACAATTAGTTACATTACAATACTTTTTATTAATAAAACGTGTCAGTCCGAATACGTAATTTTAAAAACCATTTCTTTCATTAATTTAGGGAATAGGTGTTAAAAATAAAATAACCACGAAGGCTAAGGCGGGAGCTCCGCTACGCTCCGCTCCCGCCTTAGCCTTCTAACCTATGTCCATCCGAGTCGATTTCCGCCTCCGGCCGTTTATACAATGTTTATTACCTCACTAATAATATTAGTCGCCAAGTTATATTTATTACACCTCACCTCATCTATAATTCCATACTAAAAAAAATATTTAGACGCCCGTTAATTTCTTAGTCGCCCCAGTCGATTTATAACTATAGAACTAGATTAGTTTAGTCAGATAACCATATTACTAGATTGTGACCGTACGATAGTTATAAATCGCTCCTTATAACTATCGTACGTTACATAGTTATAACCCTGGCAAATAACTATATTACAGCTTTATCTATCTTACTGCGACATATCGATATATTTAGCGGCAGCGCAGACGACAGACTATCCGTGACAGACTTTTTAGTCTGCGAAAATAGAACGTATGCAACTGTATGGAGTATCGCAGACGACGCGCAAAAAAGTCCGGCGCGCACAAAATCCGTGTGATTCCGGCAGACCGCGCCGCGCCGCGCCACACCGCTCCGCACAAAAAGTGTGCGAAAAAAATGGAACGTTTGCTTCGACACGGGCTAACGCAGACGGCGCACATTGGCGGGTGGATCTACGAGGGCGGTCAAATGTCATGTCCTACGTGTTTACTCAATAACCATTCAATTTATATTTCAATAAAACAGTCATTCGGTTCTTATATAAGTTATGAACAAGGTTTTTATAAATTTACTGCTATAAAGAAATAAATAAAAACGTGATTAATAAAATATGCCCAAATATTAAGATTTTTGCCATGTCCGAAAAGCACTACTGCTCGTTCAATTAATTATATTAAATCATCATAACTGTTTTGAGCACACATTTTCTAAGAAATATATATTACGTTTATAACACTACCGATTAATAAAAAACAAAAATAGTTATCGAACCATTTAGTTCTCTAAATATTGGATCAAAAAAAGTTTACAAAATTAAGTCATTGGTCAGCGCAGTTCTTGTTTTCAAGATTATCGCAACTTTGAGACATAAGGTAGAACACTTAAGTGTGTGACCAGACACCCCGCCCTGCTCCCCAGTCGATCAACGCACTTCACCGCGGAAAAACGCACGTTGTTGGCTCTGATAAGTTTTTAAAGTTCATTCTACAACAATTGACACTTTTATAGTCATTGTTATTTCTCTATCTAAATTCAATTTATATTCATGCCTACGTTCTTTTGCAACAATTTAGAATAAAGATACAAGTGTTTAATAACGTAATCATAACATTAACTAGCTGCCACGCCTTTTAGACGTGTTTCGACTTGTCCTTTTCAAATTCATCATTTGTCTGAACGTCATTGTTCTAAATCTTGATGAAGGTGACAATGACGCTGGTTGAGAATAATGACAAATGTTGTTTATGACAATGACTTGCGTTGAGAATAATGATTTTATTTCTTTTTACAGTAATATTTCCTTGATATCGCTATGAAACTAACCTATCACGTATTGCTGCTACATGCTGATAGTCACCAAACAGGCGACCTGCATCAAAAAATAAGATCCATCACCAAAACCCTTTCTTCTAAAACATGGGATATTAGAGAACCCACAATGCGAACTACTGACTGAAATAGATGCAATATCTGAAACCTGGAAGGACCTGGACTGTCAGTCTTTGTTTGGAGATCCTCATGCTCACAACTATTTCCTGACAGAGCCCATGACGAAGAAAAAGAGCCATGTACTGAGTACATGTATTGAGGGACGAAGTTCGGGTCGCTATCAGGCGACTAAAAAGCGGAAAAGCTACAGGAAGAGATGCCATACCAATTGAAACCATCAAAGCATCAGGGGAGTATGGTGTCGATATCTTTCATACCCTGTGTAACAAAATTTGGGAATCAGGAATCTGGCCCCGAAGTGGACTCACACAGTCTTCGTACCTCTACATAAAAAGGGCTCCACTAAAATATGCAGTAACTACCGCCTAATAGCCTTAATTTCACATGCAAGTAAAATTCTACTGCATATAAATCTAAGGAAATTTCTCCTGAACAGGCTGGTTTTGTGAAAGGGAGGGGTACTCGTGAGAAGATTCTGAATGTGCGCCAGATCATTTTAAAAGCCAGAAAGTTCAACAAGCCGACCTATATTTGCTTTGTTGACTTCTCAAAGGCGTTCAACTCAGTGAGGTGGCCAGTATTTTGGGAGACTCTCCTGGCTATGGGAACACCTAAACATCTGGTGCACCTTTCTTGGAAGCTTTATGAAGAAGGAACAGCATCGGTGAGAACGAACGACGTGTCGTCAAATCACTTTCATCCAAGTGCCGGGGTCCGTCAGGGCTGCATTTTATCACCATTGCTGTTTAACACCTACACAGAATTCATTATGAGAATAGCACTCGAGAATTGGTCAGACGGAATCACAATTGGAGGTTATAGAATTTAAAATTTGCAGTATGCAGATGACACAACCCTATTTGCAACAAGCATCGGCAATATTAAAGATAATCCCTGTTGAGTAAAATGGAGCAAGTTAGCCTTGATATCGGTCTGAATTTTTTTTATATGGGAGCAGTCTGGATGACCTCACTCCACCTGATGGTAAGCGGAAGTGAGGTCCAAATAAAATAAAAATTAAGGCTGACTGGCTCAATAGAACAAAGTACCCATTGACGGTGATCCCACACGGACGCGCTGCGCTGCGCTGCGTCGACGCACCGCAAGCGCTCGACGGAATGGGTGCCACACGATCCGATGCGTCGTCGCAACGCGCTGCGTTGTCCACGCGTCGTCGTGCGTCGTCGTGCGTTGTCTGCGTTGATTTTAGGTTTAGTTTGTGATTTTTATCCCATAAAAGAGGTCTTTCCTCAACTAATGAGATAAGGTAGTCCACGTCAATGTCATTAATAGTATTATGATGATTTATGTACTTGGGGCGCACCGCTATCTCGACTGCATAAACCATACTGCGACGCGTGCGTCGTCGCTCCGTCGTCGGAGCGCTGCACCACTCCCCCCGCTTCGTCTGTCGGCTACGCGTGCGTTGTACACGCGTTACGGCGACGCGCGTCGCCACAACGGACCGTGTGGCATGCCGTTCAATTTGTATGAAATATAACGCATCGACGACGCTCCGTCGACGCAGCGCAGCGCAACGCGCCCGTGTGGCATCACCGTGAGCCAGTCACCCTCACCCTGAAGGCCTGCTTAGATGCCGCTTCACGCCCCGCCTAAAAAGCCCTGGATTATAGGAGGAAGGAAACACATGAGCCGGAAGGGCATTCCATGACCTAATGGCACGGGGCAAAAAAGAGGAACTATACCTCTTGGTACGGGCCACCAGTGTCTGGATGGTATGGGGATGGCAACGCAGTCCGGCGCGTGTTGTTCGGGAGTGAAAAGGGGAGGACGGGATGAGTTGGAATAACTCTTCAGAGCATTCCCCATTATAGAGACGGTAGAGAACACTAAGACTAGCAACGTCTCTACGTAACTGAAGAGGTTCTAGGGTCTTAGTCACTTCTTGATTATCGACAATACGGATATCACGTCGTCAACCTGTCGAGGGCCTCCAATAAGTACTTTGCGGAACCATCCCAGAGATGAGAGCAATATTCCACACACGGGCGAACCTGTGCCTTGTATAAGAGACAAAGCTGCACCGGAGAGAAAAATCGTCTCATACTGTTCATTCCGAGTTTACGGGAAGCTGTTCTGATGAAGCTCTTGATATATTATTCCCGTTGGTTCAAGTTGCTACGAACATCGATGCCAAGGATGCTTAGGCTATCCTGTATTGGTAAGGGCGTGATCTGAAGAGTGGAATGGGAAAGAAAAGGAGAAGATTTGCAGAAAACAAACACACCTGTCAGGTGTTTTCTTGGCATTGAACTCGATGAGATTGCTGGCAACCCATTTGGATATGCGGTCCAGGACCTCGTCAAGCTCGGCGACAAGAAGATTCCTGTTTTCCTCGGTTTCGGTCTGTTTAGCCGCAAGTCTTCCGAAATATCGTGCGTGGACAGTGCTGTCATCCGCATAGCAATGAATATTACCTAGTGATAACATGTCATTGATATGCAGAAGAAACAAAGTCGGCGACAGGCATTGAGGCACTCCGGAATTTATTGGGAGGAAGCGAGAAGCGCGTCCATCACGGAGGACACGAATCCTGCGACCCTCCAGAAATCCCGCAATCCAGTCGCATAATAAGCGAGTTGGCAGACTATATGCCGGAAGCTTGGAAAAAAGCGAGCGATGCCAAACACGGTCAAAAGCCTTGGCAATATCCAGGCTAAAAGCCATAGATTCACCATGCTTCTCCATATCCTCCCCCCAGAGGTGCGATACGTAAGCTAGAAGATCACCCGTGGACCGTTTTGGTCTGAAACTATACTGTCGGTCATGTAGTAATGATCTTCTAGTTAGCGGACAAGTTGGGAGTTGATTATCCGCTCAAACACCTTTCCAAATACAGAGGTTATGATGGCTATGGGTTTGGTACCTGCTTGGTACCTATACTATTTGGACACAGTTCCAAACCAACGATTCAATCATCCAAGAACTCGACACCAAACAGCGTCTTTCTTCCATCGTCCAATGTCGTATTCTCACTTTCTTTGGACATATCATACGTCGAGAAGACATCTGTCTTCATAGATCTCTATGGAGCGACTTGTGGTGCAGGGGAGAGTCGAAGGCGCTAGAGCGCGCAGTAGATCACCGATGCGATGGACCGACCAAGTCAAGGCTACATTCAATGGTCCACTCCATGAATGCACAAGAAGAGCTACAGTACGAGATGAGTGGTGGCGGATTGTAAAGGTTGCTACCACCCCTGATGTGACGACCACTCTGCCAAGAGTGTGACGACAAAGAAGAAGAAGAATATAGATCAATGTGGCCCTTTAAAGCATGTAATTTAAATGAATATTTTCGAAGATAACAGTTTTACAATGCAGGGACATAGCGGTTGAGGCAATAATATAGTATACATCAGAATAACACAGGCTATAATTTATAAAAATCCCGCGGGATAACGTCCTATAGTTCACGCGGGCGAAGCCGCGGGCGAAAGGTTAGGAAATTATATAAATTAAAAACAACAGATTGTTACTAGGTACTCATGATTAAAATCATGTTTCCTACAAAATTGGGTTTTATTCCTGATATTTCAAAAACATTTATAAGTTTGTCATTGTTATCAACACAGGTCATTGTTCTTTACAGAAATATCATTTTCCTAATACGCAGTCATTATTCTGAACGTATTTTTTTCTTCTTTCGTCAATATTTTGATTAGTATAGGTCGGATTTGTGTGCTTTTAATATACAATTGCTTAGAATCTTGAAAACTATAGATCCTATATTGTACTGAAGCTCTGCACGTGGGTTGATAAAAAATCTAAATTTTTTATCAAAAATAACATTCTACGTAGATCCACCCTGGCGTACATTTTAGTCTGCAATCTAGTGGTGGGACGTAACGTACGTATGCGATCTATTATGGCGCCAGACATCGATGTAACGATGCTAATTAATGAAATACAAAATAGACCAATAATTTATGATACTTCTATGGCAGAATATAGATATTAATACATATATTATGTAAAATCATTAAAACTCGGTCCGCAGTGAGTTTAAAGTTTAAACATTAAAACTTGTTTCTTGGTAATATTCTGTATAAGAAAATTTTTGTAAACAAATTGTAACTAGTGATTGCTCTGTGTAATTGGTAGTATTATTATTATTATTTATTTATTTATTTATTTTTTGTTGCCGGATAATTTGTTTTATTATAATGTTCTCATGTAAGTGTTTATGTAATTTCTTTTTGAGAATAAAGTTTCTTTAACCGTAATACTAATTTGACGAGCCATTAGGTGTAATGGTTGAGAAGTCGGCTTTTACACCACAGGTCGCGGGTTCGATTCCCGCACGGTACAAACATTTGTGTGCATGAACATGTCTGTTTGTATCGGTTTGGGTGTTTCTATGTATATTATGTATGTATTTACAAAAAAAAGTATATAAGTAATGTTTATCCGTTGTCTAGCACCCATAGCACAAGCTAATGCTTAGTTTGGGGCTAGATGGCGCTGTGTGAATAATGTCCAGAGATATTTATTATTTATTATTAACTTCCTCATTGTTGTGTCTGAATGAGTCAAAGCAGGTCTTAAAATAAATAGCAACTCATCATATTATGTAGTAACAGACATTTTATAAAACTTAAAAAAAAAATCCGGTGTTGTTCAGAATTGAATGTTTAATATAGAACTCTCCCTTCAGTAATCTTTCCGAAAGTATAGGATGTACCCAAATATTTCTTCGTCTTTTTCTGTCTGTTACATCAAGTACAAAATAATACTTCGCGATCTTTAATCTCTGCACGATTTTCATAGCGTCTACGTCCCTACAGTTCTGCCGACAAAATGATCGAAGATGTGCGTCGTGTGCGTTGAGTCTGTGAAAAATCCGCGACAGACTTTTTGTGCGTTGAGTCTGTGAAAAATCCGCGGCAGACTCTTTCGCACAAAAAGTGTGCCGTCTGCGCTGCCCCTTATGATCCATGTGACCCATGCCTCAATCATAATATGCGGCAGCGCAGACGACAGACTATCCGTGACAGACTTTTTAGTCTGCGAAAATAGAACATATGCAACTGTATGGAGTAACGCAGACGACGCGCAAAAAAGTCCGGCGCGCACAAAATCCGTGTGATTCCGGCAGACCGCGCCGCGCCGCGCCACACCGCTCCGCACAAAAAGTGTGCGAAAAAAATGGAACGTTTGCTTCAACACGGGCTAACGCAGACGGCGCACATTGGCGTACATTTTAGTCTGCAATCTAGTGGTGGGACGTAACGTACGTATGCGATCTATTATGGCGCCAGACATCGATGTAACGATGCTAATTAATGAAATACAAAATAGACCAATAATTTATGATACTTCTATGGCAGAATATAGATATTAATACATATATTATGTAAAATCATTAAAACTCGGTCCGCAGTGAGTTTAAAGTTTAAACATTAAAACTTGTTTCTTGGTAATATTCTGTATAAGAAAATTTTTGTAAACAAATTGTAACTAGTGATTGCTCTGTGTAATTGGTAGTATTATTATTATTATTTATTTATTTATTTATTTTTTGTTGCCGGATAATTTGTTTTATTATAATGTTCTCATGTAAGTGTTTATGTAATTTCTTTTTGAGAATAAAGTTTCTTTAACCGTAATACTAATTTGACGAGCCATTAGGTGTAATGGTTGAGAAGTCGGCTTTTACACCACAGGTCGCGGGTTCGATTCCCGCACGGTACAAACATTTGTGTGCATGAACATGTCTGTTTGTATCGGTTTGGGTGTTTCTATGTATATTATGTATGTATTTACAAAAAAAAGTATATAAGTAATGTTTATCCGTTGTCTAGCACCCATAGCACAAGCTAATGCTTAGTTTGGGGCTAGATGGCGCTGTGTGAATAATGTCCAGAGATATTTATTATTTATTATTAACTTCCTCATTGTTGTGTCTGAATGAGTCAAAGCAGGTCTTAAAATAAATAGCAACTCATCATATTATGTAGTAACAGACATTTTATAAAACTTAAAAAAAAAATCCGGTGTTGTTCAGAATTGAATGTTTAATATAGAACTCTCCCTTCAGTAATCTTTCCGAAAGTATAGGATGTACCCAAAATTTTCTTCGTCTTTTTCTGTCTGTTACATCAAGTACAAAATAATACTTCGCGATCTTTAATCTCTGCACGATTTTCATAGCGTCTACGTCCCTACAGTTCTGCCGACAAAATGATCGAAGATGTGCGTCGTGTGCGTTGAGTCTGTGAAAAATCCGCGACAGACTTTTTGTGCGTTGAGTCTGTGAAAAATCCGCGGCAGACTCTTTCGCACAAAAAGTGTGCCGTCTGCGCTGCCCCTTATGATCCATGTGACCCATGCCTCAATCATAATATAAAATAAGCCATTGCCATCAATGGCTTATTTTATTAAAATCATGGGGGCTTTTGGTTTTAAAACATTTAACAAAGGAATAAACATTTTTTTTACAAAACGCCTTGTATTGTATTTGTATGACGTCCGCTTATTATGACGCGTTTGCCCTTCGACGTCATTAAAAACTTATAAACGGATTCCACTGGCCACCATCTGGCCACTGTACAAATTTTGATTTTATCTGTGCTAGCTCCACTGGGCATGCATGAGATGTAGGAATAAAAAAAAACTAACAGTTCTAATATCACCTTGTTATTTCTATAAAATAAAATAATATTGGATACAAAATATTCTTATTTCATATGAGACATACAAAATTAATAGTAAAAATCTTAAAAAAGAAAAGTACTTAATCTATATTATTATGTATAAAACTCGTGTACCATTACATTACAATAATACATAATTAAAAATATTACAAACATCTTGAAGGATTAGACAGCATTGCATTATCGGTTGCATTTATAATAAAATTGATCAATTTATATCAATTATTAAATTAATATTGAAAATAATTTTATTCGTACTGTCGTCATTCTTTATAACTCGTGTCAGTACGGTCCCGGAAAACATCTTGAAATCGGACTTGATCTGGACTTTATGAATTTTTTAACATACATAATTTATTGATTCCAATATTTACTAAGCCCGGTAACATTTTTTAAACCATGTTTTGTAATAAGAGGGAATGTGTTTAAGTACATAAAATAATTAATTAGGCACTATGAAGGTGTCGATGTTTCTTTATAGAAATATCAGTACACTATTAAGCTTGCGCATACCATCATCATCAGTGACAGAGCTGGGACCCAAGCTCTGTCTCTGATGATAGGCTCATTATTAAAGTGTTATTATGTACTATCAGATTCAAATGCTATTAGGGCAATACCTTTTGGAATTGAGCGAAAAATTACGTCAACTGCGTGATGAACAGATAAGTTTGTCGGTCTATAATATTTTGCGTTGCTAACGTTACGGACAAGCGCAGTTGACGTCATTTTTCGCTCCATTCCAAAAGGTATTATCCTAATAGTATCTGAACCAGATATTAGGTAACTACAAAACATGTATCAAAGGTAAAAGAGGACCTGCCAATTATTGTTACAAATAAAGTGATTCATATGTTCCTGTTTAGCTATGTTATTAAAAAAAATATTAAGCACATGGCGAATTAAGAAGGCCTGATTGAGATTTGGACAAGAAAATGGGGCACACACAATTTTTAATACATACATCAATTGGCAGACTGGCACTGACGGTAAGTAGCCACAATAACTATTTATTGTGGCTGTCTGTACTTCAGTTTTCCTTAAACCTGACCAAACTTATTTTAATTTTTGTGTTGCTTACGCAATAAATATTTATGTTGTTGGATGTTATTTAGGATGTTTCGCAAAGGGGCAGCTTGCCTTTTCCATTTCCCCTTAATTAACCCGCCAGCGACAATAATTAATACTATAGCATTTAAATTGCAATTAATTAAAATTTCAGTGTTGTTTTATTTTCGCATGTTCAAAATTAAATAATCAACTACGGTGATAATAGAATTACGCATTACGCACAAAATACAAATGTAAACTATAAGAATTCCAAATAAAACCCATATTTCTAGTTTGTTCATTATGTACACTGCACATAGGTGGTTGGGACAACATTCATTCTGTGAGATGAAACACCAGGGGTTGGGGTGACAGTCTGCTCACGCAAATGGGGTCCTCCAATCATGAAGAGTTACCATTCTCACCATTATCCTGGAAGTTGTTAACATTCACGGAGAACGGCGCTCCTAGTCCATATAGGTGACCACTCGAGCTTTCGATGTTGTCATCAAAGAATATCTAAAAACAAGATTTTTTTTAAAACATATAAGTAAGTAGATTATAAGATCTTGTTTAATCCTGTTATTATTTATTGGTGTTATGTCATTGAGTAAACTTACCTCTTTTATCTTGAAGAAAGCCATGCCAGTGAGATGAGAATCTGACCCAGCTTGATGTTGGGGCCCCACGCGTCGCAACTCCAGTTGATCGGCCACTTCTTGCAGTCCTCCTTTTAAATTCTTGCACAATTTCATAAGATACTGAAAAAAAGGTTTGAATAATCATGTTAACAGTACATTGCATTTTTTATGTTTATTTTAATGTCGACTAAAATTTAAAATACTTAAACAAATTCCTAATGAACTCAAATAAAGACATCTCTTTCACTTCGTCAGTTTTCATTAGGACTTCACAAGGAAATGGTTTAATAATAGAAGATATTCTTTATTATTCTTGTAATAATGTGAAAACATGTTTCTCTGTATCTAAGCTACAGCCTCTAACTATACACATTTGTACAGTATTATGTTTCATTACATACCTTGACATCATACACGGTAGGAAAATATAGCCTTAAACTTTCAAAAAAGTCATTCTCGTCTTGTGGTAGATTTTGGTCCGTCAGTAGCTTTAACAAATAGCCAAAGTCATATCCAGAATGAAAGCTGAGCCATTTAATATTATCCATAAGAACCAGGCCTGAAAAGTGAAAACCAAGATATTTTGGCCAGATGAATATAATTAAGAGCTTAAGTGAATACACATTTAAAGTTCAAGGGTCAAATTCGCGACGAAAAAAGATGACAAAGTAATTTTGACTATAGATATGCGAGGATATCCGAAAAACGGTGGCACCGAACAAACGTTTCCGATTATACAGACCTCTCGCACAGTATTTAGTTACATAATTTTTTATGAGGTAAAAGTCATAAATTTTATTGAGTGTAAAAAGGCAACATATATGTACAAAGTTTCAAGTTGAAAACAGTGATTGGTGCTTACATTTTTAAAATGTGACCCTTTACAGGTTTACGTCTAAGTATGTTGGTTTTAAATTTAATTGATATTAACCACTCAATCCCGAACCGGCACTCGGGTGCCGCGTAACAATAGATTTTCTATTGTGTCTGGTGATCCGGGGCTCGAAAGATTAAGAATCCTTTGAAACAATTTTTAGACCATTATGTAAGTCAGGCTCCATACAAAAATCTTTATAGCCCTTTGTGTCATGATTTGTTTTTTCATACCTGATGACATAAGCAATTCTGCGAATTCTAAAGGCTCAATTCCATCTTCTTCGTGTTTTCTAAATTGCAAACCAGAGTTTTGTAGTAAATCAATAGAATCTTGTGCGTACATATCTTCCCTGGAAACAAATATATATTTTTTTATGTTTTGTTTGTATGCATAAGTTACACATTAAAGTGAATAAGTTTCTACAGTGTTTCTACACACTTACTGCAGGTTAAATTTGAAGTTGAACTGCCAAGTGGTATATCCTGGTGGTGTTTTTCCATTTTCATCCATAAATGTAAGGCCCAGTTGAATAATTCTCAAGAGATCTACATTACACCTGATAACAACATAAGAAATATTACTGATACTATAACTTGAATAGAACTGCAGTAAAACAACATAAATATTCATC
Source organism: Mecyna flavalis (assembly GCA_949319885.1). Taxonomy (NCBI): domain Eukaryota; kingdom Metazoa; phylum Arthropoda; class Insecta; order Lepidoptera; family Crambidae; genus Mecyna; species Mecyna flavalis. Next base: position 11,878,991 of record OX439431.1, on the reverse strand, counting down.
ACATGAATATTGCTTTTAGTTAGGATTTAATTTCAAACATCTGAAATCAAATTATGTTAGCCACAACTCTTTTTTAATTAAATAAATATCTTATTGACATTGAATTGAATATAAATATGAATTACATACCTTAGAAGCTGGTATTGATAGTCTGCTGTTGATCTGAATTCACCAATAGGGCGGGCAACAACCCCCGGAAACTCAGTATCCATTGCAACCCAGTGGTACTTTTGTACAACCTATACAAAATTTTGAGGATAAGTTATGTTACTACAGTTTTCATGGACATAAACAAACAAAAAATCAATGGTAATAGAAATATGTGTATTTAAATAAATAATGATATAGGATTTTTTAAGTGCATAACCAAATGGACTTAAAAAATAATACTTACCTGTCTAATTATCTGAAATTCTTCATGTAGATTGTGATTCCATACATCCTTTATGCCGCAGTCTCCATTGGCTGGTAATTGTGATAAGGAACCAAAACTGGCAGCGGGCATCTGTAAAATTAAGGAATTCAATTGATTGAATCTTCAATAGCAAAATTCGATCTCTGTTGTATAATGTTTTTAATAGAAACTTCGATTTCATGTTATCTCAATTATAGCAACGAAATACTTAACAGCAATTCTGGCAGCCCTACTTAGGTAGAGTCGTAAGTAGTATTGGCGCGTACTCAATATAGCCTAAAACATACGACTCTAATGTCTTACCTTGTAGCGATTGTCTGCTTCCAAATGGGCAGATTCGTCAGTTTTTTTCGACGCCGTGGTTTTCGACTAGTTTTGTTGAACTTTAGAAAATAAAAATCCAGTTCTTAAGAATAAAAAACTACGATTCTAGGTTACACCTTAAGCGTATCACAAAACTGATCTGTTTAAAGTCATCATATTGAGTAGACTTTTTATAATGCTAAATAGTTCATTATAGCATCTGCGTAAGCAAGCCAAACAATATTTAATTTCCTACAATTTACACAAATAAACTTAAAAATGCACTGACGCAACAATACAAACAAGTGAGTGAAGTGGTGAACGAACTCAACGAACGAAGTGGAACGAACGAAGTGACGTTTGTCATTGTTGTCATTTTCACTTCACGTCATTATGACGTTTCGGACTTTTTTTTAATTGTTATAGTTCCTTGGAACTTAATCACAAATTCGGAAATCATCATCATTCGGAAATAACTTTCTTAATCTTGTCTCCGTAGTTCTCAGTGTACAAAAGGAACGTCATTGAATAATTATTAAACATTAATTCCATGGTGTCAGTATACACTGGTATAAGTTGGGGTGGCAAGCATACACAGAGAAAAAAAAATCGTGAGATGATTTAGATTTTTAACTGAGGATCTTTAAATCTGCAGAATGTGTTTTTTGTTAGTGTCGTTCATTTATCGACAAAATTTAGCTTAATTAAAATTTCCAGCTGGATTGACCCCGGGACCCTGTTTTGCGGAACTAATTTGGCTCGGAGTTTGAGTATAAAATAGGTAGGTACTTCAAAGAAAAGCGAAAAGGCCTATCTTCGTTATGCTTTGTTCTATTTGCTTGTTGACATGTGAATTTTTTGCGTAAAGGTATCCTTCGGGCCCAGAGGCGGATTATCCTAAAGGCGAAGTAGGCATGTGCCTAGGGGCGCAACGGTACAAAGGGGCGGCAGAATTGTAAAATAAAGAAAAAATATACAATATTGCATAAAATTAATTGCGCCAGTAAGTAAACCACCTACTTAGACAATGAAAACTATTATTTTTGCTTACAAAAAGATGAATTTCACGGGTGGGACTGGCTAAAACTTACACCTACACAACCTCGTCGATGGTACCTGATCTCTGATTGAAGTTGGAAAGATACGACTGCAATGTTCGTCGCGTCGCGGCATCGACTGTGAGTATCGGACGTTCCTGCTTCTAAAATTGCGGGGACGAGAGTGTGGTGCGGGGGCGGAAGCTAAGCGGTCAGGCGCGAACGAATGCGCCAAAAATTTTTAATTCACGACGACGTTCGTTTCCCAAATTTGCCCGACCGAGAAAGAAATCCGGGATCTTTTGCGCTTACGGCAGACACCTAGACCACTATCAATACTATCGAGGTCGAATTAAGTCATCATCATCATTTCAGCCAAACGACGTCCACAGCTGGACATAGCCCTCCCCAAGGATCTCCAAACCGATCGGTCCTGCGCCACCCGCATCCAGTGGATTCCGGCGATCTTTATGGATTTATCGGTCCACCTTGTGGGAGGCCTACCACAGCTGCGTTTCCCGGTACGTGGCCACTCGAGGACCTTTCCGCCCCAACTGCCGTCAGACCTCCTTGCAATGTGTCCCTGCCACTTAAGGCTTGCAATTCTTCGGGCAATGTCGGTGACCTTGGTCCTTCTGCGGATCTCATCATTTCTGATGCGATCACGCAGGGAAACTCCAAGCATAGCCCTCTCCATTGCCCTTTGCGCGATTTTGAGCCTTTTTATGCGGCACATTGTAAGTGGCCACGTTTACGTTCCGTAAGTCATCACTGGCAACACACACGTATCAAAGACTTTCGTCTTGAGGCACTGCGGTAGTCGGGCCGGGAAAACGCTGCGTTGCTTCCCAAACGCTACCCAGCCGAGTTGGATTCGTCGATCGACCTCTTTCTGGAAGTTGGACTTACCAAGTTGGACTTTTTGTCCCAGTAGTAGTACTTTTCTACAACTTCCAGTGTTGAGTCCCCAACTTTTATAGGAGTGGGTACGACATGGGAGTTCGACATAATTTTCGTCTTTTCCATGTTCATTTTAAGACCCACTTGCTGAGACACTACTGAGATCGTTGAGCATTACTTCCAAGGACTCAGCCATGACTACAATATCATCCGCAAAGCGAAGGTGCGTCATGTACTCGCCGTTATGTTGATGCCAAGTTCTCTTCAGTCCAAAAGCTTAAACACGTCCTCCAACAGAGTATGTAGTGAACAGTTTCGGCGATATAACATCGCCCTGTCTCACATCCCGCTGGAACCGAATGGGTTTTGTCTTCTGGTCCTGGAGGCGGACTGACATGGTGGCGTTTTCGTACAGCGACTGCAACACTTGTATGTATCGGTAGTCTATTTGGCACCTTTGAAGTGTCCTAAGCACGGCCCATGTCTGGACAGAATCAAAGGCTTTTCATAGTTCACAAACGCTAAGCATAATGGGAGATTATTTCTTCGGACTTTTGTATAATCTGCCGCAGCGTGTGCATGTGGTCTATGGTACTAAAGCCTTTACGGAATCCGGCTTGTTCGGGAGGCTGGAAGTCATCAAACCTACGTACGAGACGATTCGTTATAACTCTAGAAAACAGCTTGTAAACATTACTCAGTAGCGTGATGGGTTTGTAGTTCTTCAGCTGCGTCCTATCGCCCTTTTTGAAGAACAGCTTCACCACGCCCCTGTGCCATGATGTTGGCGTTTTGCCCTCGAAAATAACGGAGTCGAACAACCACTGGAGAGCTTTCAGGACCGGTCAACCACCTGCCTTTAGAAGCTCCGCTGTAACTCCGTGATCCCCCGGCGCCTTGTTGTTTTTAAGCTGTTTAAGAGCTACACTGATTTCGTAAAGGCTGACGTCTTGATTATATTCAGTGTAGTGTCGGGTCAATTTGGCTCTACGATCTGTGGCCTCAGTGAAAGGTGTTCGTGTCGTCGAGTAAAGCTGCCCATAAAAGTTTTCAATCTCGGCCAAAAGCTCATGGCGTGACGTGACTACTCTACCGTCCTCTGTCTTTAACTTCGTCAGCAAGCTCTCCAAGAGGCAGGTCTCTGGCAAACACTTTAGAGCCTTTGTTTCGCTAAAGTAATCGCTCGAATTAAGTAACTATAATATATTAAAGATTTAAAGTTAGTTAATTATATAAATGAAATATTTGATACACTGATTTAAATAATGTTTTATCCTGTTCATAATTTTCGGGTTTGCCAGTCGTACCTTAAAGCTTAAATCGAATTCTTAAAATCTGTCCGACAATATCGATCTCATGTAAACTCACCACGTTTTCCTAAGGTACATCGGTTTCGGTCAAACTATAGTAGGTACGAGTTAATTTTAATATAGGGGCGCCGATGAGATGCTTGCCTATGGCGCTCTCAACGTTTAATCCGCCGCTGTTCGGGCCTTCCTAATAGCTTTTAGGCGCTGAGCACACGACGGCGCGGACAGGGGCGGTCAATTTGACCGCGAAAGATTGCGCAACGGGAATCCTATACACCAACGCACACGAAGGACAAAAAGACCGGGTCGTGGACGCCCGCTGACACTGGTGGCGGCGCGGCATTTCGGTAGGTGAGGGCAGTCGCTGGCATTGACGGGCAGGCGCGGTCTTTATTACTTCGCTTCGCGGTCAAAGCGCCGCGCCGCGCCGTCGTGTGCTCAGCGCCTTAGGCTATGACAGACTCTTACACTACTTATTTTAGTGCTTCAATTTGTGTATTAATCTTTCGAGCCCCGGATTACCAGACACAATAGAAAATCTATTGTTACGCGGCACCCGAGTGCCGGTTCGGGATTGAGTGGTTTAATAAGATAACGATCATATGTATTTCTTGAAATAAAAAGCGCCTAGGTATATAACTTTCTTCGGGGAAAATTATTCGGCTGGATTCCGAATTTCTGATTACATAAGTAGGTACCTACTGTTTACAGGCTAAAATCTAAATATAAATAATATTATAATAAGATCTCGGGCCAAGCGCGCATCACTTCTTTCGGTGCGTCCTGAGAGCGCGGGAATGAGACGTTTTCCGTAGGAATTTTATAGCCTATGTCCTAATCCGGGTTATAAACTATACGTGTGCCGAATTTCATCTAAATTCGTTCAGCCGTTTAGGCGTGATTGAGTAACAAACATCCAAACATCCAGACTTTCGCATTTATAATATTTAAAGGATAGGTAATAGGTATAATGTCCCCCTTACCGAGTTTCTGCTACGATGGCCAACCTTTAATTCAAACAACTACGCAGAATATAAGTAGGCATTAGGCACAGAGATAGATTTCTGTGGTATTAGGTATAGTATAGGGCACAAGTGAGTATGGCAAACACTAATCTACCACCTGGGTGAATTTCAACAACAGAATTTTTTTTATCATTTCCGCGGACTTTTTTTGTTTCAATGCTATCTTCTTATTTTTAGTGACAAATAAAACTTTAGCCTATTTTTAACATTGTGCGTGAGTGGTCATCCAATATCATCAATACTTATATAAATATTTAAGGATGAATTTTTAAGAGTCCACTGAAATGATAAGTGTCCACCGATATGATATAAATAACCACTGAAATGATAGAAATGAAATAAATCCACCGAAATGATACAGCTAAGAACAACCGTGCCGAGCAGCCAGGGTTCTGTACTTTGTTAGGTTTGATTTCCACAAATTTTAGATAAATACTGAGACAGGACAGTACACAGTTATTTTAAATTATACTTAGTTAATACATTTAGCATACTTTCAGGTTACAATAACCTCAAAAAATTATATAAATCTTAATATATAAAACTCAAAGATGATCATCGAACCCGGGTCGCGGCAAGGAGGAGGGGGGGAACGACCCAGCTTGCAGAAGGTAGCACTGGGTCGTGTCCAGGCCAGGGAAGAGGCTCTGGCCAAATGGGCGGAAGCTCTCCAAGCCCCAAGTGCCGGCCACTGGACGATTGAGGCCATTGGTCCAGTGTAGAGGGAGTGGGTGGAACGCCGGCACGGCTGCCTCACCTACCGCCTGTCGCAGGTTTTGTCCGCACACGGAAGTTTCGGACACTACCTGTACGCACCCGACGCACCCGACACGGCCGAGCACACACTCGTCGAGCGCCCGGCCTGCCGGCCGGCCATGGTCGCCAGCAGGAGTGCGTGGGAGGCGGCCGCCTCCTTCTGCGAGGAAGTTTTATAGCAGAGGAAGCGGAGCGGGAGCGCGAGGAGGAACCCCCTCGCTGCTCTCCTCCGGCGTAGACGGCCGGACCGGAAAAGGCGAGCTCACTTAGCACGCCTCCTCTGGTCTGAGGGTTGACCTGCGGGCGGGGGTAGCTTCCCAACGTCCGCATTGCACAGGCCGCCAGAGCCAAGTCTGGAGGTCACCTTGTTTCTCGGGTGGCCCTCCCTAGGTGCCACCCCGACTTGAGACCTCTCAAGTCGGGGTCTAGCTAGACCTGCGGCCGTGTGTGGGACTCGAGAATAAAGCGTCCACTACCGACTTAACTTCCCCGGTTTCTTAAATTATTGAATACCATTACGAAATAAATAAGAAATATCTCTGAACATTATTCACACAGCGTCCTCTAGCCATAACTAAACATATTATTAGCTTTCAAACATCCATCCATACTTACGAACTTTCGCGTTTATAATATAAGTAGGATATGCTTTTTTTGTTAATACATACTGTATAATAGAAACACCCGGACCGATACAAACAGACATGTTCAAGCACACAAAATGTTTGTACCGTGCGGGGACCGAACCCGCGACCTCTGGTGTAATAGCCGACTTCTCTGCCATTACGTCAAATTCGTAAAACATTCGCAGGATTTTGCGAATGATTCGCATTCGCGATAATGCAAAAATTTGCGATAATATGCCAATGCGAATACGAATATTCGTAACATCACTAGTACTAACACATACATACATAGATATAATTATGTATATTATATCTTAATGTGATAATTGTTACACAACAAATACACCCGAATAATCACTCTAGGTAAAATTACAAAGTACATTGAAAAACCATTACTTTATATTTGACCCAAGGAACTCTAAAACTTTACGGTTTTATCATTTCGGTGATAAATATCATTTCAGTGGACTGTAATTGGTATAACTGTCCACCGAATCCACCGAAATGATAACACCGAGATGATAAAATAGAGGTTATTTCTACATTAAACTCCGAAATAAAATTATTTAAAAATATTAACACTACTCAAACAAAACAGTACTTACGGCGAAATGAATACATAATTTTGAAACAAATCAAACGAATCTAGCACGAGTTATAACAATCACCGAAATGATAATATTTTTGTCCCCATAACACTGAAATGATAAACTTACTTTTTTGGCGGGAAACCGCAAGACGCTGGGACCCGTGCGATCGCACCAACAGCTTGAGCCGGGCTGATCCGAAGTGAGGAAAGGTGAGAGGGGCGTAATAACGCAGTGTTGTCGTTGCTATTCTACTAAAACTTACTGTCCTCTGAAATGATAACTTGTTTCGGGACAAAAGTTGACTGCTTGTCAAATCCATGAGATAGAAGTTAAAAAAACAAAAATAGTTTTATTTGATGGAACATTTTATAATGTAATGATAACTAAATCGATTTATATCCTTATTTCGAATGTATTTGCAGGGGAAGGTATTTTATGAGCGGAATTGGGTTGGGGACAAGGCACCGTGATGATAAAATGACCCTTTGTATTTATTTTTTTTGTTGTATTCGAGGGTATAAATCAATGATTTTTTTTGCCAAAGTAGAGAAGTACTTACTTTGTTGAAAAAAAATATATAAAATTAAAAATCAGCACATTGCACTACCGTTCTCAGCTGAGCCGTGTATTTTTTTGCTTGGGCAATTCACCCACCTATTCCTTTATTCTCATGGCAAATGCCAAGGCGTGATTCCTAAATTAGGGATAGCATCCTGAGTCAGCCTGACACAATTGAAGAAAAATCACGCCGGATCCATTACGGCCTTCCGTGCTTTTACGAGGTACAGTCAAAAGCACGTCAGACGTAACACTTTCAACTTTGTACCGCTCTTATGTCGGGGGCATAAGTGCTATTATCGAACTGCAAGTGTTTACCGTGATGTGCTGTTGACCCTACGTACGAGGGTATTTTACATCGCCAAATTTCAGATTCCGGATTGTGACTAGGTAAGTATTATTGACAGACAAAACTAATCACAAACCGGTCCGATCCGGAGTTTTGATCCTAGACCAGGGGTCCCCTCTGAGAAATAATAAGGACAGAATTTAAAATTATCAACAATCATTGATAATTTTTATTTTTAAATTGGGGGTCAGCATAACTACCCAATAAAACAAAATATAACAGGTAATTACTTTGCATTGCTAGGTATGTAGGTAATGTAAAGAAGTGCCTTGTCGATTCTACGAGTACTACGAGTAGGCATATGAATGATTGATGATAATGGCACGGTTTCATTTTATGAATGTCATCTTCCGATACCATTCGAGATTATGGGGTTAACATAACATGCTTCCCGAAGGATGGGAAATGAGGAACGTAGGAAAATGATGTTCCATAAAATGTTGGTGACGTAACTAAGTACATTTAGTTACGATTGTTTGTAAAAATTATGAATATTGCAAAGTTTATTTAATATACAATTGTAGCTTAAAAATAACTCTTTAATATCATAATATGAAATTGCGGCTAACGAGCCATTGGATCACACGAAGAGACTATTTAAATAGTGATTTTATATAATTTATATGTAAGGAAGGAACCTTAAAGACAGGCAGGCAACGCATCTGTGATCTAGGTGTCCAATGTCCATGCCTCCATGGGCAGCGGCGAACACTTACTTATTTATCACGTCACGTCAGTGGTCAGTGGTCTGTCTGGTCACGTCTTACATAAAAAAAACATATGGTGGGTCTTGGTTTATGATTTAAGTGTCATTAACTGTGCTCGTTTCAAGTTGTTGCTTTCATTGCAAGCTTCCTCCACCGGTCTCTTTTGGTTGCATGACCAACGCATTTAGTCAAAGGAGTTTTGGTAACTTAAGACGATGAAATGCTTAAATGCGACATAGTACATTAAAGGATACTCACAAATCAGTATAGGGCTGGCCCTTTGGTCACCCTTGTGTGCAATGTGCAGTGCAGTCCGCCCGGTGCCGCCGTTGCCGCGTCCGCCCGCCTAGGCGCCTACCGCGTCAGGGCAGTCGTCCGCATCGCGCCGCGAGGACTGCCAGTATTCACGCGACGCTCTCGCGCCTACAGATACGATCGCCCACCAAAAAAGTTTTAGTGTCACGATTTTTTTCTATATCCTAAATTATGTGATTTTACATTTGTGATCTTTTTTATTTAGTTTTTGTGGTTTATTTATTTATCTTCTGAACTTAGCTCCTCAAGTTGAAAGAGCGGTAAGTTTGTCTTATTGAGCACATTATAAATAAATCTGTAGATTCATCTGATTGCAAAATACGGGACGATATTGCATTTTACGTATGTCAACAGCCGTTTTCATCCAGACCCAAGTAGATTAATTTAATTATAATTTATTTTCAGTGTGTAAATTATATTATGCTTGATAACAAATTGAGTATAGAAAATGAAAGAAGAACCATAATATTTTCGGTGAAGTAAGAAAGAATTCTGCTGTAGGTATATGGATTATAAAAGACGCTAAATATTCCAACCCCTGAAATCATTTTTTTTTTATGGACGACTCTGATAAGTTTAGTGATATTAATTTATCAGTCAATACGTTTTAATTGTAATTTTTGTAGTCACGTAAATGTCTGAAATTATCTTTCACGAACTTCGGATGCTATTATAGTTTTGGAGAGTCTCTTGTCAGTTTGCCATGGGTGGTTGAAGTTCAAACTTTAAACTATGATCATCATTAGACGAGCCATTTGGTGTAACGGTCGAGAGGCCGGCTATTACACCAGAGGTCGCGGGTTCGATCCCCGCACGGTACAAACATTTGTGTGCATGAACATGTCTGTTTGTATCGGTCTGGGTGTTTCTATGTATAATAATATGTATTTATTTACAAAAAAAAGTATTTAAGTAATGTTTATCCGTTGTCTGGCACCCATAGCACAAGCTAAATGCTTAGTTTGGGGCTAGATAGCGCTGTGTGAATATGTCCAGAAATATATTTTTATTATTTATTTATTTATTACACACTTACAAAACGGTATCTTAGTAAAAACTATGATCATTTTATTACACACTTACAAAACGGTCTCTTAGTGAACTTTTAGCAGTGTCAAAAGTTTTACTAGGAAGAGTGATTACCTACCTGAAACCGATGCAGCAACTGCACTAATAAAACAAATCCTTGATTTGTATTTTTTGTTATTATCAAAGATATTTGACTGTGGTGCCAAGAAAATTTATTAATTAAATTCTTCAATGAAATTAATTGAATCTTCTGTCTGTGACTGTCAATTTGTACACTACAAAAATTCAAATTATTCTGGTGTAAAACTACGAATAGGCGTGCCCCATGGCTTTATATTAGGACTTCTATTATTACTGATTTATATTAAAATCTGTTATACTTAACCAGGGACTTCTTTGAAAAAGTTCTGTTTGCAGATGACACCTCTCCGATATGCAATGCAATAATAGCCGATAACTATTTTTTATACCGATTTTGGCGATTTATTTTTCCAATAGGAAGCGCTAGTTTTTGTTGAGAATATTTCTTCTTCTTCTTCTCAGCCTTTTTCTACCATCTTTCTTGTGTAGGCCTCCTTGTCAGTCTATTATATTCTGAGCCACCTGTATCCACATCGATCCGGCTTTTCTCTTGATGTCATCACTCCATCGCATTTGGGGTCATCCTACCGGGCTTTTCGCTGATTCAGAACTCATCAAGTTCTGGTTGAGAATATTATCACCCTTTCATCATCAATTATTGTTTTGAAGTGACTGTAGTCGTAAAATATCTTACTGATAGACATCCGATTGTTACACTAATTCATAAAAACATATTATTTAACATGCAGTCTAAGAACAGACGTGACGCTTTTTACCATCAGGAGTACGATCTGCTCGTCTTGTTACACATTGCAATAATAATTAAAAGAAAAGTTCTTAATTTTAATGACTAATTTTCTCCGCTATATAGATAATATTGCGAGCAACTAGCGACTGATTTAACAAACTCGTATTTTTCTGACAAGATCGGAGAGACCACGAGGTATTTAACACTGGCTGGCAGACGTAATACGCCGCGTATTATAATGGACCTCAGTGCTGGCAGACATCCGGACTGAAATCAACCATTTTCTAACGGAAAAATCAAAACTAAACGGAAGATCAATCAAACGTGGTGTGCAGGCATGTCGTCGACCATCAATGATTTATCAGTCTGGAAAGATCAGGTTTATTAAGACCTTCACCCTATACCTTCATAATTTATTTTGATATCACCGATATACAGCCAAGATTCTTGGCTGTACAAAATAACCAGAAAAGTGATTTTAATATCGTGTCCATTTGCCTTAACTACATAATATATTCAATAAGGTGTTTTGAGATTGTAAAGATGAATTGGCGTGGATTAGGCAAGATTAAGAGCTTTAAATAAAAACGTAGCAGACACAGTCAAGATACTTGTACAATATGGTATGATTAATCATTTTTTTATTAAAAAAGATAAAATAATACTGTTGTGTCTCAAAGTACATTTTATTTAGGCACTGGATTGGGACAGTGTTGATTCTCATTTTTCTTTACGTAAGATAAGTCAATTATTATTCTGAAGCTTTTGCTGATTAAGTTGCGGAAAAAGCTAGTAGAAACATGGATAATGTGGACGAAAATTGTGGCGAATTATTCCACAAATCGCGCTTGCCTATGTAGTGGTTTCTGAAACATTGTGTGATAACGATATAATTCTATTGGTTCAGAGCCAAAAAGTTATCTTGATTTTGGAAATTGGGCCATTGTACACAATCTGTCCCTAGAGTTTAAACAAAAATATACGAAATGAAATTAATGCAAAACTCGTTCGTATCAAAAATAACCATGCACTTTTTTTTAGTAAAAAGAAAACATTCGGCCCTTCTCGAATATAATTTCTAGCTTTTTACCAAAGTTTCAGAACAGTTTATAAAAAGTACAAACTAAAATGTGTTATGTGAGTAAGTTTGATATGCTTTTTATATTCTACTGATACCAGTTCTGCAATAGCCCTCGTCGACAATTATTTTTTTTACAAATACATATCTTTATATCTATTTATAGAAGTTAAACTCTGGAAAATTTAAACAATAGACTGCACTTTTCATTTGTATTTTCGGGAGGATATGCAGATGATGAGACGTAATGTGGTCATAGTTAAAATAATTATGCATAATTTCGTTTAGATCTTTGGCAGCTGGCCTTAATGTAGATTAACTGGCGGAGCTCATGGCTAAAGTCATAAATACGCCGTCGTAAACATTGTGGCTTCTTAATAGCTTATAATCATAAAAATATTTGCTAGATAAAAAGATATGAATGACGCAAGACCAGTTCAATTAGATTAAAATATTTGTCGACTGGGATGAAAAACTATTCTTTTGCTAAGAAGATGTCTAAAGCTACTTATATCAACCATATCTTGACGATTAAAGGTAATGATTAAATGTTACAGCATTGCACGGCTAGGTATTCTGTGGACAAATTCAACATTTAATTAGTACCCAAGTGGGTGCACAAAGACGACTTTATCCTTACTTTACTAAACGTAAAGTGGGAAGATTTGGGCGTTTGTACGTGTTTCACTTAATATCGATGATAAATATGATAATTTTATAACATAATATCCCAAGTACCTACATAATATTTTCTAACCGATCCTGTTTGCAGCGTTCAAATCTAAATCCATTGTTCCGTTTACACATATTAAATGAATAAAATAAATAATATACATAATTTACATTGCTGCTTAAAGCTGAAGTGTTCTGCTGCGGGAACACAAAGACTAAAAAGTCACGCATAAAAAAAATATATATAAAAAATCCTATGAATACGTTACGTAGCGTCATCGTCCGTTGAGGTCGGAGTGTGGGACTCTCCCACCCTAGAAAGGGAAGTTTACCTACTAAATCCCGGTCCCGTGTCATTGGAGACGGGCAACCCTATGAAAATTCATGTCTTATTCAAATGCGACAGGTGTAATAGAAATGCCAACGATTGATTGGGATCGGTCAATTCCTTTGGCACGGTCGATTCTTTCGACGCGAACAGATATGCGAGGTCAAAAGACTTCGATTCCTTTGGTGCGTTCGTCGCGGATAAGTGTGCGTTTACCTTAATTGGATGAGACTGCGAATTAAATGTTTTAGGAAAAACCTTGAAATAATTAGTGTTATGTATCGAGAAACCCTATCGCAATATTGTAATTGAGTTAACATTTTACCAACTTTACTAATATTATAGCAGATAATCTTAATTCTTTATCAACTTGAGTTTTTTCTAAGCGCGCTGGTAACAAAATGGAGGCATCAATTTAAATGAAAGTTTTAGTAATTGGGTTTGATAAAAGTTAGATTCTTGGCTGGCATAGAAAATTTCATCTAAAAGCTTCATAAACCGTAATTTATATACTGCCTGCCTACCCAGCCAAGCAGCCCATTTTTAACGCACTTAATATTTCAGAGCACTTTAACGGACTTGGTTGATGGTTCATGATCTAATATAGATATTAGGTACTCGTATATAAATCTGCAAGACAGGACTGTTTGGTAAACAATGCGAAATGGTTTTCAAAAACAACAACGTCCTGTCTAGAAATTTTGTTCCGCAATTATTCAACTTAATTTTTTAAAGTTAATTAATAATTGTTGCCCAAAATACTTGTATAAGCTTTAAGTTGGTATCCATAAAGAGAATGTTCGAGTAAATTATAATATCTTCGCGCTTAAATGACTGCAGCAAATTGTGTTTGTTATTGTAAGGACAATGTTTGTTTAGTAGATTCATTAGGTTACTCCACCCGCGCGGATCTAGGGCGAGCTGCTAGTAGGTTTTGTAGGTAAGCAGCGCAAAGTCGCTTCAATACTTATAAATGCAATTATTTAACATTTAGCCCCTGAACAAACACAAATTTTATATTATTTAGGATTATTTGAATTAACTCTATGTACCTAAATCACTAGATAAAGTCACAATAATTGTACTTTCGATAATTTTGTCGTAATTATTATTATTTCTTATTGCTTTTGCTTCCATTTGAAGTGAATATTGTTAATGACATTTACACAGTGAATGCTGCTAAATGTGTTGGTTAAACTATTGTTGCTATTTGGACTCGTGGAAGTTTGTCGTCTTCGGGACCGTTTATTTTGGGTGTTAGAGCGTTGACTCAGTGAGATTACGATTTAAATATAGGCGGAGGCGAGTTGCCAAATCATTGGGGAAAACGTTCGGCCTGGCTTGCTCGGAACTTTCGACGAATTGCTTGATTGTTCACTGTGGTCCCATATCAAAGTCTAACAAACGTTCAAATTACAACATTCTTAGACGATGAGAAAATAATCACTCAGTTAGCCTATTAAGTTGATACTTAAAGCTACAAAACATAATGTAATATAGTATCAAACATTGTTCCATTCGTGATATTATTTTTAATGAATTTTATAAAAAATAAATGTTTTTATTGCTGTCTTTTTTACATTGCTTATAATTGTACAATAATTTTAAGTTTACTTGGCTGTTTTCCGATCGTGGCTGAATTACATATTTGAATAGGTATCAAGCTTGTATATAAAAAAAGTAGTAGTGGGTAATATCGGATATTTACAATATCGAATCGAAACTATATATTGATATCTGATATCGGATTCTGAAACTATATATTATTTGAAACTATATATTGGTGTATCGGAGTATCGGACTGTGAAACTATATATTGGTGTATCGGAGTATCGGACTGTATTTGGTTACACTAAACCTATAAAACGATGTGTTCTGAAACTAGATACTGTATCATGACACGATATTTTCATTGTGATTTATTTCTTAAAACTGACTCGATTAGTTACTTTAGGAGTATTAAGGATGCTTTAATAGTATTTACTTAGTTATTTGTGTTTCAGTAAGTACTGCATTAATAAACATCGTATTTAGAACTTCTAAATACGATGTTTATTAATGCCGAACTCATTAGTAGTAACTAAAAGCATGAAATACATAAACTTAATAATACCAACCATCGAATCTATTAATAGAATAACAAAAGTTAGAAATGGATCACCAATGCTATGAGTTCAAGTACAAAGGTCCGTGAGAGTTACGTAAAATTGCAAATCGAAAATGCATCTTATTGCTGACAAAATAAGGTCTAATAAAAATGTGTCAAAATACACAAGAAAGTATTGAAACAACCTTATTCTTATACAAATAAAGTTTAGAATTGTACGAAAACACGACTAATGCTATTTCACTCACTCACAAATCCTTTCTTTAGCTCGTACCGCAACGCGATACGATTTAATATCCTTTATCGATAGGTCTTGGATATCGAGCTAGATATCAAATCGAGACGCATCGCATCGATCCAGCAATATCGTGTATCACCAAATATATAGTTTGGATACGCAGCGATATCGGATTTTACGATATTGGCCTGATATACGATTTAATATCTATATACGATTTGTATCGGCCATTCCTAAAAAAAAGATTTATTACAACAAAATCATTCTATTAATTTCAAAGTAACGAAATTCTTCCATCCGCACAAACTTTCTATGTAGTTTAAAATAGTATATAGTATCTACTTAGGATAAACTAAGGTAGTTCAGTTAATCAGTCAAAAGCAGAAGATTCCGTTAAAACAGTGGCTGGCTAGTGATAATTGAATTCTGATCGAGTTCTTTCACGTTGGTACCGAATGTTTTAAAAAATACCGAATGAAAATTGTGGATAGAACGAGGTCATCTCCCATGTTCCACGTAACTTTGGGTGATTTTCATGTTTTAGGGATTCTGGTCCCAACCCTCACGTAGTTTTGCCAAAGAATATAATAGTACCTAATCTTATGTCCGCTATAAAAAAAAGGTATCAAGCAAAAAGTTTCCATGAATGTCCGCATACGAGTATTATGATGGGCAACGACGTGACTCCTGTGTTAGCCAGTTTATTTGGGATTCCGTAAGAAAATCCCAAATAAACTGGCTAACTAAATAAGTAAATAAATAAGCTACTTGAACTGGAAATAAGAACGTAGAATGTGACAACCCTATATTTTTACTATTTTTGAAATACTCTGGGGACATCGAATTACTTATTCCCTCTTATAGATACTCAGTGTATCGCTACAACTTGTATCTTCACAAAAAGTTTACCTATTTGTAGGCAGGTATTAAGATGATAGCTAAATACGTGCTATCCGAGACTTGAACAATTATAAAATTTGCACTGCCGATTTGTTAGTCCCTATGAACCATTCGTTTCCAGTCGCTTACAGCCGCTTTGAGTTTATCGACACTTCATCACATGAAAGGTGCATAATTTGTAAAATATTATACGGGTAATTTTTTGTGTAAGTTCAAAGGGTGCCACATATAAAAAAAACTCCGTAAAAGTTCTAAAAAATCCATTACATTGTATTTTTTTTACATTTTAACATCGTTGCGCCGCGTCACAGAGTCGCGTGTCGAATGTTCTGCGGGGGCGCGAGGAACGAGAGTTCATTTATATGCACACATAATACATTTACCTATACATATACCCTCTTATTACAGAACGTGGTTTAAAAATTAAACCGAGCTTAGTCCTGACTTAACTCCTGACTAAAGTCAAACGCTATTACAAAACGAAGTTTTACTTCATTTCGAGTACTAAAGTTAGACCCAAGAAAGTCCGCCGATACCCCTAGTTTTACTATGGACTAACTTTCAAACGTCAAAAGTTAACACTTTTGAAATTTCGCTCCGTTCTACGTATAGAAAGACAATTTTTGAAAAGAATCACTTAAATTTGTGAACAGAAAATTAAAAATATATGTTACTTTTTCTTACATTACTAAAACATATTTATAAATAAAGAATTATTATTTTTACTGCCTTATTTAAAGATTTTAAAACATGACATAAAACAAAGTCTTGTAAAATGAAACGCACTGAACGAGTTAGTACCAGTAAATTATTCTTATGTTGGTATTTGTTTTGTAATAAGGAAAGTTTTAAAAAATAGTCCAGACCTAAACCTGTACTAACAAGTACAGTTTTAAACCTGTTTTAGCGATGTTTTTTGTAATAAGAGGGATAACGTTTTATTTTTATATGCGTTTGCATCGTCACACTTCCGTCGGAGTGTCTTTTCTGAGTTATATTTTCTTCCCATCGTACGAGTAGAACAGCGACTGCTAAATTGTAGAGTCGCGTAATAAATGTACGCAAAGAATACTACACGAGTGCGTCTCATATTTATTAAAAAAATAAATGATCGTTAAACAACGCCAAAAGATGAAGAAAGTTTACCTGTAAGAAATAAAATCCAAAGTACTCGATATTCTAAAGAGTTGGTTACTGTTGGTTACTCCTTGTTTTTGGGTTGAGTTATTCATTCATAAAATTATTGGGAAAGTTGCCAAATGCCATCTAGCTATCGTATGATTACGAGAGGATAGCCCTCGCAATTCAAAAGCAGCGTTCTTGATCAATCGCTATTCATACTTTAATTAATCAATCCAAATCAAGCGTAAACTTTAGGGACCCGCCACAGTACAGCGACTAAAAACAAACGAATAATTATGATTTGATAAGCAAATAGGACCTATTTCCTTATATTAAAGTTATGAAATGATGATAATCATTGCAAATTAAGAACCTACGCGGAGACTGTTTCCCTAACTACGTAATCTCTACGTTTTTCCGTACAGAACCAAAGCAATCGTCATACATCAGAGAGTCTGCGTGGAGTTCTCGCAGAACCGATTGTAGACAATTACGTCTCCCATCTAAGGGCTGATCGGTCGGTAGAAAATTGGTTTTGTGATCATAGATAAGAATGTTGGACTGCTGCACCTCCAAACTGATTGCGGCTATATAACTAAAGGAAATGGTGAATCATTGGCTTAATAGTTAAACATATTATCTTATCCGCTTTCATAAAGCAAATTTTCCTATCCCGGTAATTTTTCATAATTAAAAATAAATTAATTTAACTAATTTCGCGCCCTTGTTCTCAAGGGCCACTTATAATCGAAGTCCACCTACATAACACTTGTTTTGTTTGTTACTTGCCATTTTCGTTTTACGTAATCAAGTGTCCCCATATACAAAAGAGGGAGGCAAGCAAACATTTTTCTTTACTTGATTGAAGACAAGAATAACATATTGCCACGTAGATTGATGTGTGTAAGGTGCTTTAAAAACAAGATTCTCTACCTAAACACATTTTCACTTATTTTTCAGTCATCCTTTGTGCGATTGTCGATTAGCCCCAATCTAGTCAGAGAACGTCACCACCATTATCCAGGATGTTCAAGTCCAGTTATTAAATTGAAGCGACTCCCATCTGACCCCCGTTACCCTTATCAGGCTAACTAGAAAAATTGTTTCATGGCTACACGTCATTCAATGTTCGGCAGTCATTACGAAGTTTTCCGTTGACGCCGAGCTATGAGAAAAATCCTAAGGTCGCGGAGATTTCAAACATCGACCTATGTGAATCGACGGGAAAGCGACAAATGGATGATAGCCAGAGTTAAAATAATCTGGATAATTATAACAGAATATGCAGAATGTTTATGACTTCGTCTCGCGAATTTTCGCGAGCTGCTTACTACGCCAGAGTTTGCGAATTCAATATTTTGGTCCAAAACTGCAAACATTGGTCTGGTTGTGTCCGTATGTATTTAGGTATTTATAACGTGCATTTGCTTACCAGAAATGTAACGTATCTAGGTTTATTTTCCACATCGTTGTCCATTTTCCAAACTTTGTTTACATTGGGGTGTTTGTTAACTCTTCAAATCGACGGCTTGTGCCGACTCCTTTGCAAGGAATCCTATGATATGCAATCCATGGTCGGGAAGATTTTTGCTTATTCCTTGCTCAAATCTTGGCAGATCCCACCGAGCTAAAAGATTATTAGGAATACATCTGGTCTTGTGCAGGATTATCATATTATTATTATTTGATCTAAAAGAATCAACATGTTTGTATGTGTATTTTCGCTCGCGATTTCACCTTGGCAGTATGTTTCTAAAGATAACATTAGATCAATTATTATAAAAGACAGACTGTTGTGTTTCATCATAAACCATTTTGTATAATACGCTCCAAATCCATCTATCCGCCTATATAAATGTTTATATTAACAATATTCTTTGGAAAAATTACTACTTTCATTTTTATGAAATGAAGAATAAAGGCTTATTTTAAACAAGGTACATATAGATAAATATTAAATATAAATGAAGTTAAAAACAATTTATCTCCTTTAGGACTTTATAACGACGATGACGATGTAGAAGATTTTCGCCAAAAAGAATTGGAGTAATGTAATACACCACTCGCTATTTTTGAAAGAGTAGACAGAGAGCTACTATTCATCAATCTCTGTCCAAGTTCATTCAAACGTGCCGCGCGTACAATAGAATATTTTGAATACACCAACGCTTTTTCATTTATGAAGTTATATCTATTTGTAACGGTGTAAGTCTCATTTTACATAATCACTATGCAACTTTACACATCTATGTAGGAAAAGCCGTGCTCAGGATCCCCAAGATACAGGGTTTACCAGGTTTGGGGTCTGCCGGTAACTATTTTGAACCTTATTCTAAGACTTTTGTAATGTGTTTTCTGAATACGTCTGTAAAGTGTGAGGTACTCTTATGTTCCGAAATAAAATTATTAAATTATTATTACGTATACCTACTCATAAGGTCTTATGTGATTGCTATAAGATGTATGCATGGATATACTCGTGATCGTTTGTGTTAACTATTTAGTCATAGTATCAAGTTTTCAACTTATTTAATATCTCACTATATTTTGTCATCAGAAATTCGAGATGTGTTCGTAAAATCTGACACTTTGCTCAACCTAGGACCCCGAAAACACCAGTAAAGACAATATAACTTATTTTAAGTAGGTATTCGATTTACTTTAATAATTTCGTGTAAAACCATAGGTTAAAAGAAACAAAGGGATTCGATTTCTTTGTGGCATAATTACTCGTGCTTAATCGTTTCTAGTGTACATATGCAGTCTCTTTACGCATAATAGGTCACTGCGTAATTGGTTAAAGGCAGTTAACTAGCTGTATAGCCATAGCAGGTTCCACACGACTCAGGAGGGGCGTAAATGATGGTATAGGTAGATAGATGAAAAAAGTATTAGTTAATATAAAAAAATATCTAAGAATAGACTTTCCTTTCTTTCAAAGCCCTACCCGTGTTCTGGCAATATCAATGCATGTGGCAGGACAATTTTGGTTGACAGGAAATTAGAGGCTAAATAATTTACATCTACGGTGTGACATCACATTAGGCCATGCTTTATCGTGAAGCGTCCATTAATGGAAAAGGCCGCGAGGTTGGACAACTGAATTGTACAGAAAACATCACATTAAATAATCCTGTTTCTCGTTATACCCTAAATACTTGAGCCATGAAAACATATTAACACCTACTCACTACAAATACGAATCAACATGTAATTTGTCCAAGGTGAGGAAAGGGGGGGGGGAAGTTCTACAGTATACAATTGATTAATCCATTTTGACCATTCTGTAGGAATGATTATTTTTAATGTTATCGAAACTACAATTTACAAAATTGTCTGTTGAGTTTAATACTCGTACGGACTTCATTACTAAACATGATTTTGTGCTTTACGTTTCAGTTGTATTTATAATATTATAATAATGACTATCGCTTTATACCCGTTACATATTTCATTAAGTGTAGACAAACTGTCCAAATTGATTACCCATTTATCTAGGGGAAGGCTTTGCTGCAAGCATGATACGACATGTAAGCCTCTACACTAAGGCTCTATTGTCTACCTTCAATTATGTGAACCGACCCCATTCACTGTAAGTAAGGAATTAAGGATGGTTCGCATAAGTAATTTATTATTTAGCTTAAAGGTAAATCTAAAAACGTCAATCATTCCTTTTGTGTAGTTCAATAGCGTGAATTAATTTTGAAATTGCTTTAGTATCGATCCGCTTCTTTAGTGGTGATTTCTCATTAATGAAAGCTGTTATGTAGTAACTATAACATAACATGAAAATGGTACAATTTGTCTTTCCTTCAATATAATCGTATTCCTTTATGGTATTCATGAAAATACTCACAATCCGCAGTCTGGAAGGATCGTGTTAACTTCAATGAAGACACGTGAAAGGGTTGTACTTTCGTCTTATTTCTCTCCGATTGTGTCCGATAACTGTGTAATATAAAGCATGGGTGCTTATCAAGAAATTTTAAGAAATGGTAGTCTAATAAAAAGTAGTCGCAAACTAAAAGCAAACAAGTTCAGACCCGTGTATATTTTTTACTTGTTACTTTATTCACTTGACATTTACCATATGATCTAAAACTACATTATCTTACATTGTGTGTTCCATTTGAGATAAGATGATTTTATATCGATGATTTAATTTTCTATGGTGTTTCCGGTGACTTCCTTTGAGATTGTCGAATGTGTGAAATTCAAAATTGTTCATCATTGTTATTTCAAAAATTGTTCAAAATTGTACTTTAGCATAATGAATTATGGACTGACGTTAATTACTGAAAAAGGTAATCCTTTCGGATTACAGTTTGACAAATTGCGCCATTACGTTTGACCAGGATTCAGGACATGAAAAAATGCTCGGGCGCCTGATAATTTACGTGTTCATTTCATGATTAATGTGAAATAAAGTTCGCCGATCCTTTTAATTTATTTATTATTATTATTATTTATGGTCAACATTTACGAGCCTGTTCTTACAAAATCTCTAAAAAATAACACGAAATATTTAATTAAAGACCTAAGATCAGTTTTTTTTTTAATAATATGCAATGACATAATAAACTGTATGAAACTGTATACGAAGAAAAGGTATTTTTCAGAAAAAATATTACAACTTGTGACAAGAGCAATTAAAGTGGTTTTATTGTTTCCTATTACTTAAACATGGTGTGTCAGATGGCTAATTAGAGTTGGAATCCTTACCATCTACCTAATATTTATTGATTTAATAATTTCTTCTTATTTTACGTGCATACAATATATAATATTACATATTAGGACGGGTTTACTATGCCATTTCAAAAATCATCTCGTCGAATTATAGGACTACAAGGTCTAGTTTATTTTATTTTTTATGACTATGTTAAATGTATTTCTTTCGCCAATATTTTATTTTATTTCTAATATTATTAAAATAGACAGCAAGACAGAAGGTTTTCTAGTGAACACTATGACATGTAGACGAGGTATTGATCTCCACATGAAAGTGTAAGAAATGTAGACACTATGAATAAGGAACGTGTTGGCAATAAATATTTTCAAGATAGGTGGAGTGATAAAGCTGTTGGGATGGGCCACGCCACGATAGTCACGCACGACATGGTTTACAAGCAAATAATCTCAATTAATTGTTTGGAGTTGTGTGAGAAGCAAATATGGTTACATGCTCAGCTCAGCTAAGCTAGAGAATGTGGTTTTTAAAAATTGGAACGTGAAAAATACTCAATTATAACACCCCTTTTCTGACGTTAGGTACTCAAATGTAAAAGTTACTTACATTTTGGAAATATATGTAACTTTCACATAGCTCTTACGGGCGAATACCGAATGTTTGTTTTAAGTAAATACTAGGTGATAGTTGGTGATAGTCACCACATTCGTTCGTGGGCTTCATTCGGGCATTTCGTGGCGCCAGTAACTGTAGGTATGGTATTTGAAACAAGAATCAAATGATTTTTCACACAAATAAGAGATTAATGTAATTAGATAGTAACATGTTTTTTCAAAGTTTTAACTGCACTTTCGCAAGCTTTTACAATCTCGAGCTAATATTAGATATGAGAACAATTAAGAATTGGCGTCCTGCCACCTTTTATTATTGAATCACAACGGAAACACCTCGATAAAAAAACATTTTCAGTTGCTCGTCTGCAAAGTGACCAGACAGTTTTCAAATCGCATTTTTTGCGTGTTCTCTTTATTTGTCTGCCTACACAACCATTTCTTCTTGTGAATGTTTAATGATGACATTGGTGATGATACCTCATATCAACGTGATCATTACTACGTTTCAAATATGTTGTTTTAAAAATGTGAATGAAAATAGCAAGTACATAACAAAAATGAGTAACAAAAACAATATCTAAATAGTTATTTATGTGACTGCTGCATAATGAGGGTCATTAAAATACGAATGTGGTTTTATGAAACGAACTAAGTGAGTTTCATAAAAGAATCACATGAGTATTTTAATGACTAATTATGTACAGTCACATACATAACTTTATCTTCATTCATACGATAATATGTCTATTTTATAGTCAGTATTGATGAGCAAACGCCCTAGTTACCAACTTAATCTGGATGTAAAAGTTAGTACTGACATAATGACTGACGTTTGTAGTTTTTAAAATCCAAAAACAATCTAGACTCGAGTTGATTTCGATTCTCAAATCGATTGTTATAATTTCAGCATCGAATTAAATGTATAGGAATGGAACATAAAATTACTAATCGACTAATTCGATAATCGAAAAAACCTATTAATTTTTACTTTTAAAGAAGACGTTCGAAATTTGAACGAAATTAAGTATCGGTTACCGACACTAAAATGTAAACATTTCAATGCAGCCACAGATACTTATATCTAAATGTAGGGCGTTTGCTCATCGCTCCTGAATATAAAATAGACATATTATGGTATGGATGTAGATAAAAGAAATAATAATCGATCGAAGATGAGATTTTGGCTGATGTTGAAGGTCGGTTTAGGCATCACTTTCGGTCTCAGCCGTAACCAAAGTTTGGCTTAAGTTAGGCAGATTGCCTATTGGAAAATTTAATTTCAATTAAACAGATTCAATATAACAAAAATTTCCAACGCGGAGCCAAAAGGGCTAAAATTGCCAAACCTCGGAGGTGGAGCGGAGACATCTAAGCGGAAGCCGATGACGGTTCAGTCGGACTCTAAAATTCACGCTAGTTAATTATTGACTCGACCTACAGGATTGCTGGTCGTGTATTTATTTTAGTTATTAGGGGTTTTAGTGATTCCACCAGTATCCATGCCTTTGTCTTGTGGGATGGTTGAGCCGCGAAGGTATATCTAAATCGCATTGCTCCGCAGTAAAAACGCTTATTTAATTTTTAATAGTCGCAGTATCTGGCTGCGGGTGAACGTAAAACAAGTAGTAAGACTGAGGGGACTATTCTGCGCCATTTTTACGAGTCGCCCGTTGCGCTTTACGGTTGGACGAACCATAATAATACGTACTCGGGTTGTATAAGTCCGTCGGACCGCTTATGAATCCCTTGTGAAGCCTTGTATAAAGTATTATCGTCAACGCTGCAGTTCTTGTCATCACACTTAGCGGCAAACCTAATATATAATTCTATTTGTATTTATGCCTGTATAACTTGTTTATATGTACATAATGTTTTTTTTATATAGAGGCAGTCAGGATGACCTCACTCCACCTGATGGTAAGCGGAAGTGAGGGCCAAATATAAGGTTGACTAGCTCAATAGATCATAGTACCCATTAAGCCAGTCACCCTTACCATGAAGGCCTGCATAGAGGCCGCTTTACGCCCCGCCTGAAAAGCCCAGGATTATAGGAGGAAGGAAACACGTGAGCCGGAAGGGCATTCCATGCCCTAATGACACGGGGCAAAAAAGAGGAACTATACCTCTTGGTAAATGCCACCAGTGTCTGGATGGTATGGGGATGGCAGCGCAGTCCGGCGCGTGTTGTTCGGGAGTGGAAAGGGGAGGACGGGATGTGTCGTTGAAGTACCTTAACAAATATAGTATTTCCAATTAATGATTTCCAGAGAATTGGCTACATCTATGCTATTATATTGCTGCTATTCTACTCCCTATAAATGTTTTGTTAGGTATTTTCTACTTTGTTTCGGTCGCCGCCGCTGTTGAACAGCAGATTCCAGTAGATTCCATTCCTACCTTGGGTCTGGTTGTTCTGTTTAGATAGATACTCTTTATTGCACAAAACACTTTAGGACAAACATGTAACATATAATAGCTGTACAATATAGGCGGACTTATCGCTAAATAGCGATCTCTTCCAGTCAACCTTAGGAAAGAGGAAAGTATGAAAATAGATTGATTGACAGAATAAAGGGCAGTGCAAGACAGAGAAAGAAAATATTTATATATAATATATTTGACTCCAGACTCCTCTAATAAATACACATATACTTAGACATACATATTATACATAATATATAAATATATATAAGTATAATATAAACATACATATACATATTACACATACATAAAGTAAAATAAACACAATAGAATAATATCAGATTTACGGATATCACACAAAAGAAAACATTCAACCAAGATAGACCATGAAAATGACAACACTCAAGCAATAGTCAAGGGAGAGAAAGAAAGTAGGATTTAACACGAGATTTGAAAATTGAAAGTGTCTGAGATTCACGTATAGAAAGGGGGAGAGAATTCCATAGACGGATAGATTGAACAGTGAAGGATTGGGAGTAGAACTCAGTGGAGTGAGGTGGACAGACTAGATGTAACTTCCGGGATGAACGCAGGAGACCTTTGGTGGATTGCAAGAAATGAAACCGCTCTTTAAGATAGGGAGGAGATAAAGGGTTAAAAAGAATGGAAAACAATAAGCCAAGAACATGCAGATCACGGCGACGTCGTATCGGAAGCCAGCCAAGCTGAGCTCGGTATTCAGAAACGTGATCGTACTTACGAAGACCAAAAATAATGCGTATGCAGAAATTTTGCAGTCGTTCAAGCTTATTAAGTGAAGCTTCACAAAGATCTAAATAACAGCAGTCGGCGTAGTCAAGTAATGGTAGTAAAAGGGCCTGCACTAAAGCAATTTTGGTGGGTATAGGCAAAAAGTTGCGCAGCCTATTAATCGAACCTGCAGAAGCAAACATTCTCCTGCTCACCTCCTTGATTTGCACATCCCACGTCAAAGTACAATCTATAAATACCCCGAGGTTTTTAACCACTCGGCTACAGGCTAACTGGACACCGTCAAGCATGATAGGTGGTAAAGAATCACAATCGATCCTTGCAATTTGTCGTGATCCACCAAGTATTATAACCTGAGTTTTTTCAGGGTTTACCTTGAGCCCAAACGACTTGCTCCAATCTGCAATTCGTGTCAAGTCCCTATTCAGGACCCCAATAACACCTGGGAGCTCCTCGAAATCGCCACTAGAGTAAAGTTGTAAGTCGTCCGCATATAGATGGTAGGAAGAAGAGAGACCATGGGTGATACTATTTATAAAAGTTGAAAAAAGTAGAGGAGACAAGACGCCACCTTGAGGCACCCCGGCACCAATATCGTTCCAAACAGAAAAGGAGTCATCAACACGAATACGCTGCCGGCGCCCATGTAGATAACTATGAAACCAATCAACTACCGTTGGAGATATGTTAAGAGAGCGTAACAGGCCAAGCAGGATGTCAAAATCTACAACGTTGAAGGCATTACTGAAGTCCAGTAAAGCCAACACCGTAAGACGTCTACTGTCCATAGCAAGGCGGATGTCGTCAGTGATCTTAACTAAAGCCGTTACCGTGCTATGACCACGCCGGAAACCAGATTGGAATGGGTTCAGGAGTTTATTTTTGGCTAGGAATGAGCTGAGCTGTTGATGAACAACACGCTCCAGCACTTTGGATAGGAATGGTAAAATAGATATAGGACGGTACTCGGAAAAGGATGATGGATTGGCTTTCTTAGGGAGTGGAATGATTTGAGCATTTTTCCAAGCTGCCGGAAAGGTGCTCGAGGACAAGGAGTAATTTAGGATATGGGTAATTATAGGAGTCAAAATGTCAAGGAGAGGAGTGATCATTTTACGGCTAACGTTGTCACTACCGACAGCGTTTGAGGCAATAGCTAAGATGTTCTTCTTAACATCACAATCGGTTAGCTGATCAAAGACAAACGATGAGTAGTCTGGAATTGGAAGAGATGAAAGATGATTTAGCGTTCTGGTTTTTAAAGTACCATCAATGGTAGACGAGGAAGTAAAATGTTTATTTAACTGGTCGATATTAATATCTTTAGGAAAAACATTGTGTGATGTCTTACCAATTCCAAGCGACTTAAGAAATTTCCAGATTTTGGCTGGATTTTCATTTTCTACGGATTCGTGAATGTGGCGTCTTTGAGCATCCCTACACAATCTATTGCAGCGGTTCCTTATCAACTTATACTTTTCACGATTTTTATCGGACGGGTCCACTTTAAACCTAGATTTAGCAGCATGTTTCTTATTTCGCAGAGCTTTAATTTCATCAGTGAGCCAAGGTGCTGGAGAATGCTTAATCTTAACAGGCCGAACGGGTGCATGCTTGTCAAAGAGTTGGATTAAAAATGTGTTAAAAACGTTAACCTTCTCATCAACAGTACCAGCATTAAAAACACTCGACCAATCCATGTCGATTGCATCCCGCCGCAACTCATCAATTTTCATGCCACCAAAATTGCGTTGCAAAACCATTTTCGCCTTGGATTTGGGAGGTCGAACTTTGTAAGATAAATAAAGTAGATCGTGATACGAAAAGGCCTCAGCATTGCATTGACCATGCTTAGCAACATGATTGGCGGAGGAGACAATTATCAAGTCTAATAGAGAAGGGGAACAGTTTGGAAAAAAGTGCGTTGCATCAAGAGGCAGAATATTAAGATTGCTAGCATCAATGATGGAATTGAGGCGAGAGGAGCGAGAATCGCTTTTCAGAAGGCACGTATTAAAATCTCCCATCAGTATGGTGTGACTGTAAAGGGGAGTCAGGTCCTCTAACAGCTTCTCCAGAGTATGGAAGTAGTCTACCCTTAGAGAAGGACTGTAAAAGACACCGAGAAGAATTTTACAATGAGAAAGAATTAGTTCAACAAAAAGATGCTGTGCTACTTCTGATGAAGATGCAGGAGGAGAGACATTGACTATAGAAAAGGGAATATGGGATCGAATATATATTGCAATACCACCTCCAGTCCGGGCAACACGATCATTCCTTATTAGTTGGAATCCAGGAAGAGAAAAAGATGAAGATGGAAGACAAGGTTTGAGCCAGGTTTCAGATACAAGAATGGCGTGGATATTCTTATTATCAAAGGCGGCTACCATGTCAGGAAAGTGTGCTGGAACACTCTGGGCGTTAATATGTATGACATTAAAGTTTTGAGGCACATCAGAAAAAGTGTTTTCCAGGACACTAGACAGAGGTAGATATGTTGAGTGAAAACTGTCATCTAAGGAAGAAGAGAAAGATTGAAATTGGTCACCCTGGTCAGATGCACCACTATGCGAATCCATAAAATCATCAATTAAATTGTGTAAATATAATAATACTATATAAAATAAATACCAAATAATAATACAAATAATAATAAAATAAAATTAATAAATAAAACAATTAAAAACTTCCTCTACCCGCCAGCTGAAGACACATAAATTTTAACAAAACAATTTTAACAAAACAGAAGAAAAAAAAAAAAAAAATTTACAAATACAATTTACACCATTAATATTAATTCCATGCCATAAACTGAGAGACGAGAGAATTTATAAAATAAAATCATAGACAATATTATTTCCATGAATAAAATACAGAAATAATAACTAAAAGTACTAAATTCTCTCCACTCCCAGCGCACAAGCCAAAATAAAACGCAAAAACGCGGCAGTGGCAGCACTAACTGTCACTGTCACTTACTTGTCAAGACACAAATTTTAAACTACATCGCAAACAGATTTTAACAAGTTAACAAGGAAAAAACACAAATAAGTAACAAATAATTGAGGGTAATAATACAAAGAATAATATAAAAGAATGAGAAGGTAAAAATAAACATCTAAAGATTGGACATAATTATAAATACAAAACTTCGACTTGCTATGGACGGAAAACATCGAGGAAGGAATGAAACCTTATTTGCGGGTGCGCTTAGATCTCCCACTGGCGACGGGGTCCCGGCGTACGTCCACCGCTGCAGATCGGGCACTTGAGTCTTGCGAACCAACAATCTTGTCAAGTTCGGCAACGGAGGTTATGCGGTGTTGCTTGCCATCCGCCCCCGAAACCACGACAACTCCGCTCCTGGTCCAGCATCGAGAGACACCAACTCGCTTGCGTGCCTCCATAAAGGTGTTATGACGACCTTTCGTAAGAAACTCCGATATTGTTATACCGGAGCCCTTCAACGCTGTCTTTTTGAACCACACATTATTTCTGGTGTCAGCCTCTCGAAATTTGACCAGAATTGGCCGTGGCTTATTAGAGTTTAGTGTTCGGCCCATACGTTGAGTGCGGCTCAAACTGTCACGGTTCAAAGGCAACTTTAAGCGCTCACCTAGTGCATCAATAAGAACCCCCGCAGTGTCTTCCTTGGAGATCTCAGGAACCCCATGTACCAGGAGTATCTTGCGTCGAGTCTGCATCTCCAGTCTGTCACATTCCTGGGCAAGCATCTCAACCTGTGTCTGGATACCCGTCAGTGTTGCACAAACAAACTTTTTAAAAGATGCGAAGTCCGCAGCGAGGGATGTCAGTGTGCTTGACGATGTTGCAGCAGATGTTCCAGAAGATTCTCCAGCCTTGTCCAAGTTACTCTGGAACTCGGCCATCCTTGCAATACAGATCTGCTTCACTTCCTCAAGCGACTGCTGCAGTGATAGTTCCATGGTGCTGTTTTGTGATGTGATGGTTATGGATTGTATTGAAATTGATAGCTGGCAGGTATTTAAAAGTTATTCAAACATTGAACACACAACTATATTAATTTTATAATTAAAATTTTCAAAATTAACGCAGAGAGCTCAAAATAACGTCCACACCAACGTGTTTAATGCAATGTTGGATCTTAGAACAAGCGTACCTCAATTTGATGAATGAATTATTTTATTTACATTAACAAGTCTACAAAAATCTTTTTTTTTACCAAAGACACTTTAATGAGTGCGTACAAAGTGAATACAGATTCATGGAATTAGTTCAGTTCTTCCAAAGGGACAAATGTTTCCACAATTCAAAACGTTCAGAGAAAATCTCGTGAATGTTTCGCATCATCCGTTGACCGCAACGCGTACGTCACGCCCAAACGTATGTGAAGAGACAGTACCTATATACGCATGTATATTGTAATAGGGCTTCACTTCGCAAATGTACCTGATTGAAATACCTATTTAATACACATCGCGTAACACGTTTGAGCCATTGATGGTGTTGCTAACTTATACTCTGAATAACATTGTATTTTACATACTCGTATTGCAATGTGTGCCGAGCTTAATCTGACTTATAGATGTGATACATCAAGCAAGAATAAAAATTAATACAGCTTTAGTTATTGGTCAAATGTCATCTTTATACGAGTAGGACGACATTGCAAAAACACACTTATTGGTTACTTTCAGAGTTTCAAAAAGGCGCATTGATGATATATTATTATCTGTATTATCATTGGAGTATTTACTTATTAATACTTACAGTTGTCAATTACAACAAATGCCTCTACCCGTATCACACCCGTGTTTACCGTTGAGAAGCTTCCCTTTTTATCAATTATATACTAAAAGGGAAAATTCCGACACATCAAATAGGCATTTGGTAAACACAACA